>OY390709.1:32947599-34197599 GCA_959613345.1 Tolmerus cingulatus | reverse complement strand
AAGGTACAAAACGGGGATGGGTTTCGGGTCAGCAGGACGCCAAAAGGAGGTCGAAAATCGAATGGATCGCACCCTATCCGGGTGGTGGGTGAAGTAGCACCGGACTAAATTGTTGGTTTTTCTGCTCAAGGAAAATAATTGCAAATATGCTCGCCCATTGAACGGGAATTACTGCCGCGAACGGTGCTCGATTTACTGCTACGTGAGACCGTGTAAAACTGTTCATTCACGGGCATCTGACCCGGGCGTGGGTGGAGCGATCGTTTCGACTGAATTATGGCCCCGGTCGCGGTTATTATTTGAAATGGCCGCGCGCACGGGTGCAAATTCACCAGCGCGCCCCGGCAAAAGAGTTTTTGATGAAAATTGCCGAGCTCGTCGAGTGGTGCCATTTTCCGCAAATTCAATTACCGCCCTCTCGACGAGCTCTTGCCGCATTCGAGTTTTTAAATCTTTATTGCTTCCCTCGTTCTCCGCTAATTTCTTTGCGCAAAATGAGTCTTGCGGGGGAGGGAATGCAGTTTTTAATTTCCTTCGGGTCCTCTATGTTTTATATTTTTCTGCGCAAAGTTTCATGCAGGTAGAAGGTTAACTGGGATAAAGAGAACAAATTTCCGGAACGCGAAAAAGGTTTTTAGCGTCATATATACCAAGCTAATTAGATACTTATAAAAATATTAAAACAACGGAAAATCATCTGCACTTTCAGATATTTTTTATGAGTAATTAAGTAGGAATAGTGTAATATTCCTTTAATATCCCATTACTTTTTTATTATCATAGCAAATTTAGAACGTGAAACCTGTGTTACAACAATTTTAACAGTAGTTATCTATTCTATTGACACATAAATTTATATAATCGATAAGATTTAAATTAATGTCTTCTTCAAACTTTGGAAATGTTTGATAGATATTACATTATATAATTAATATTTAATGTTTTGATTGCATTGTGTTATTACACTGAACAAAATATTACCTTTCAAAATATAAACAAAGATAAATTATAATATTTAAGGAAACATATGGGAAAAATCTACAGTATTGATTTTATCATATTTGACTTTAAAATAAAATAGTCGTGTGGAAGAAACAAGAACGGCCAAAATTATTAATTTCAATAACTGCTGCTTAGTTTAAATAACTTTCCCTTATGACGTTTTGCAAAAACATAGTAATGATTTTTGACGCATGTAGGTAATTGAACTATTTCAATTCTATTTAAAAATTGAAATTTTATCATGTTCTTGTAATCGCAACAATGATGAAAATAAATATCGATAACTTTAGAGTAAAAATATACTAAAAATTAATGAATCTTTGGTTGTTTTTATTTTAAATTGTTATATTAGTTTGTTTGGCAGAAAAGTTTTACTTTCACATTTTGAATGTTAGTCACTTTACTCTACATGTTTAAATTTGAATGTTATGAAATTACGAAAAGAAAGATATCTAAAGTAATCATTTTTATTTGAATTAATAATGATAACTATATATATAAAATTTATAATACAACAATATACATGCTAATGAAAGAAAAAATATATAAATTGCCATTATACATTAAATAGTCTTAATCCTTAATCAAGACTCAAGATTATCGCACATCACTTCCAAAAAGGATTAAGTAAATTTTAGTCTGCGTTTTTCTCAGTGTATGGTTACTTGTGGGCGTTTAATTTGGCTATGATTATAAACAATTACCATTTGTATTGAATTTCCGGTTAGGTGTTCGAATAACCCTACTCTTCCCAAAATAAACAAGCTCTTTACATAGTTCGAACTATGCAAATAAGTTTCGTAAAGGAATTGTGGTAAATTTTGTGAATTTTGGAATAAAGTAAGAAGCCGGTAATCACCGTCTTCGTCTCCCCCGATCGATTTTTGTTTGTTATCAGTCTGCTGCCAATAAGTATCAATGGCAGAAAACCGGGGGACTTCTAACAAAGTTACGTAAATTCAAATTGAATTTAATACCACAACCGAAACCAAAGCACCTTTCAGTCGAATACCTTCTTCGACTCAATTAAGTTAGAGATCCTGGCGGCGATGGTCGACGAGGCTCCGGCGGCAGCTCAAGTCTTATTTACAGCGACGTTTCCGTCAATTTATCGGCGCCGGAATTTTTAAAACGACTAATAAAATAAGTTGGGGGAGCTGCCGCCAAAATACGGAACGAAGAAAATCCTTCCTCCTCCCGTCGGATCCCGGGGAGTAGGTTCCAGGTCTAGCGGCAGTAGCCGCCATCGGGCCAGTAGCCTAGAGCTTGGCTGCGGGTAATGAATAAAACAAATTTGACTATTTCACTTATTTATGACAGCTAGGGTCGTCGGTGGTGCGAGTGGGGTTTCCCTGCTTCCCCGGGTTTTCTGGCACTTTAAGTGCTCCAAGGACGAGTTCTATGGAGCCCCGGCGACACCGTCAGAACCGGGACCGTTCCCGAATTCAATTGAACGATAAATACTGAAAAGAGCAATTTTTAAGGTTTATTGAGGCGTTTTTACGTCTTTTAATTTTGATTTCCTTACTCCGGGGGGTAATAAACGGATTTTCTCCCGAACAGTCCTGAAAGTTTGCCGCTTTTGGGGAAGATTGAAGTTATTGTTGGTTCTTTTAAAGCGACTTGTATTTTATTTTGATGTCCTCCGCCACGAAAGTGCGGATTAATTTCATGTGAAGCAAGAATGAAAAGTTTAAAGGAATTGGTGGTATTAAGAAATCGTAAACGAGGAAATCATCCAGGATTACTTTAAAATGCGAAAATGTTCTATATAGAAACGTAAAAGAAATTATAGATATAACTTTTAATAAAAAGGGGAATTTAAAAACTTGAATTGAAAGGTTTTAAGGCTTTAAAAAGGGCTTTGTAATTAATTAAATTAAATTTATTATACTTATTATATTTTTTCTTGGAAAACTTTATCTTGAATAAAACTAAAATTGATACAATCAATTTTGTATACATTCTAAAATTAAAGCTATAAAGGTTCTGTTTAAGACTATATCGCAGTTCTTCAGCTGATTCTCCCTGGATAGGGGGAGTACCGTGGGAATCGTTCTTCCTCCTAAAAGGAGCAGAAATTTCTGAAATCGTTTGGCACTGATTTACTACAGCCCTTCCCGCCTCTTGGTCCTCAACCCTGTGACACTGGAGGAATCCTTTCCATCCCTATCCCCACGTCTAGGGACTTTGGCGGGTGGGTTCAGTCAGGTTTGGGTTTGTGTTTGGGTTTGGGTTAGGTTTCGGCTCCTCTCAACTCGATAGCCTGGCCACCATCAGTTTTTGGGGGCACACACTTTCGGCAGAACTTTCAACCAAGTTCACTCGAGGACGATAATCAATCAAAAGGGAGCCCCACAGGCCAGAGGATAGCTTAAGTTTAGACAAATTGGGTATGGTTGATTAAGCTGACAGACCCTTGCGAGCCGGCGTGATAAAGAATCTAATTTAATGAATAATTTGCTAACTAATCGGGGCTACACATGCAAGGGCATGAAGTGCCTCCGGCTCACGCAAACCGGAGGGATGAAGGCGTTCCACGGGACGACCGACGTGCATGTTCCCTTTGGCCGGCATTGCTCAGGTTTTGGGAAACATTTCCGAACCAGACTGCTACTTTGAAGTTCAGTTTGCTTAGGGACCACGGAGAAGAGGAGGAATCTCACCTGAAAAGCAGGCCTATTTTCAGACGGAGGGTTATTGAAGGTGATGACCGTGATTTATTTGAGTTTTGAGGAGACTACTTTACGGAAATATTCAACTTATGGCAGCAAAGATTCTCCCTATTCTATAAATCTGCTGAGTTTATATTTCACATGGTTTGAAAAACAAAACTTTTACCATTAAAATATTCCAGACTTTAATATGTGAAACAAAACCCAAGCAGGCAACTATTTTTATACTCAAAATTGCTTAAGTTTGTTATGAGATTAAAAACCCGAATAGATTTCCCGCCATTATTGTTGTTTTAATTTTACAATTGTTTTAAATGAATAGAACTGATTAAATTTAATTTCAATTTTAATATTTGGAAATTTATTTTGGGTTAAATATAATAATTCACTTACAACGATACAACACTAACCATTCCTCAATTTTATTAACCAATGAAATATGAACAAATATTGTTTTTTTTATAAAAATTCAAAATTTTTTAACATGACTAATATTTGTAAAAAGATTTAAATATACATATGGTATATAGGTACATTACCATTTTAAAATCCAATTCATTGCATAACTTATTTATAGTCTTTTGTATTTATGAAGGTAAAATAATTCTTTTCATTAGTTTTGTATGCAATTTTGAAAACTAATATTTAAGATAAAATTATTTTTTTATACCCCTATACCCCTTTGTCTGTATTTGTAACAATTCGAAAAAAAATCCTAATAATATTTTGATAAATGCTTGCTATTTGTATATCTCTCAATAATTATGGTAAAAATAAAGAAGCAACGTTTCAAATTATTTAAATTATTAGTTTTCAAGAAATTAAAATAGTTATTATTTCTGAACTTTTATGCAAAAACATCATCATTTAAATCATTAAGCTAAAATGAATTATTTTATTTGTAGTTTTAATTATATTTTATAATCCACTAATATTAAAATTTTGAAAGTGTGCCTGCTTGTTATTCTTTCGCGCTCAAATTACTGAAACGAATTTGCTGAAATTTGGCATAGAGCTGAAATAAAGGGCAGAAAACCAACTAAGTAGTTTTCATAACAGATTTGTTAGATGCATATTTGTGTATGTATTTTTCAGTTTGAAAATCAATTTTTATTTTAAATCATCTTTGAAAATATTATCTCTTAATTAATACCAATTAACATGGAATTAAAACTTTTATGACGGAACTCTAATATAAAATTTCGTTCAATTGTTTTATCTCTATATGTATTTTATGGCAAAGTTGCGGGCAGAAAGATATAATTCATATAAAAGATTTAATTTTTTTTCGGTTATGTAAAAATTATAATATGGGTAATAATGATGTTAAGGTAATTTTTGCTTTTCTTCTTTTTTGCATGTCGGTTAAAAACAATTTTTGAAGTATACATATAATAGTTAATTTAGTTGGATGTTACGTTATTAACTAATGGAATATAACAGCGAAATATTTGTTTGTCATAATCATTACAGTCCCTGGTTTAATTATAATTTTTCCTCGCAACTATGGAAAATCTTCCCCACTTTGCCCCTCACCAACAAAGTGCGGGCGTCCCTGCTTTTAGGGGAATCACCGCGCAACACGACAACGGCTCTTTCCCTAAGCAGAGCACTGTCGTGTGGAACGAATCTGAACTCAGGGGAAACTCCTGGCCGGGAGGGGAACCGCCGGGTGCGCACTCGACCAGGAAGAAACTCGTATAAGGGCCAACCAGCCGTGAAGTCTGGGCGGCTTTTTGCGCTCCCGAAGAAGCCGCCGCGGCGCCCCGACCAGTCGAAGAAGCGTCACGGCGGCGAAGGCGTTCAACTTGCAACTGGCGGCGGTTACGCGGCCCTGTCGCGACCAGGGGACTCCCCCGTAGAAGAGGTACCACAAAATCCCCCGCCGTTCGGGATAACGAGGCCTAAGGAAGCAGGGAGGGGGGCAGTTCACATCTGTAGCGTAGCGTAAAACTGGAGGTGGGGAGAAATCGCTTCCGCCGGAAGAAGCCTGGGGAAGTTTCCGAGTTGGGGTCACAGTTGGTGAATTTTCATATTTTGGCGGTGCGCAACCCGAAAGTATGCAAAAATCAAATTTTCTTCAGCTGGTGCGACGACGACGACGGGTACTCCACTGCTTCAGGTCTCGACTCGATAGAACCGTGACAGTGTTCCCCCTCCCCGCTTCCCACAACATTGGTGAAGACTGGTGAAATCAGGCCGACTGTCTGTGAATTTTACAAATCTTTTGCAGCAACAGAGGGCCTCAGTTCATGTTCGGATGTCGCGCTGTTCGGTGGCGACTACTCTGGCCGGTTCTGGAGTCTTAAAAAGTTCCCGATTCGCAGCCGCATCAAAGTAAACAAAAGTGCTTGTTGTGCGGTGGTACCCTGTGTCACAGAATTTCAAGTTATTTTCAAATAAAAAATTTATCAGAGATAACTCTATCTCCGGCATAGCCGACAAAGTGTGGCATTGTGCACGGTGCGGTTGTTGTGCTCATGAATTTTTCACACCCTGTCCGGGGGGTGCTGATCTCTCTAGCAATTTGTTTATTGCCTCTTTATGGGCATTTTACGATTAATTAATTTTAATGGGAAACTCTGCATCGATTGAATGCTGATGCCCTGTGGAGGAGCAGTCAGTGAGTGGTGCCCTTAAGCCGAACGACCTTTTGAATAGTCCCTCTGGAACCCTACCGCAACCAATCGGCCGTTTGTTTGTATTTCTTTTTTTTTTTTATTACGGTCATCCAGTGTTTTTTGATTGAGTGCGAAACAATTGCGGTTTGATAGTTAAACTACGGTTTCGTTGTGTTTTCTGTTGTGCCTGCGGATTTAAATCAAAAAGGATTCAACCTGTTCAAAATTCCTTTTTGCTGTACTGTGCTGCCATCTCTGTGCAATATCTAGATAAAAAAGCATAAAGGTGAATATCCGACGAAGTCAATCATATATATTTTATTATCAATGCGCGGAATGATGCCGCAATGAAAGTTAAATGAGTTCGCGAATGATTTCATGATTTTCGCTGAAGTGCTCTGATTGCTCCGACGAATTTATGAATTTTTAATATGTATATAAATTTTTTTCTTATATTTTTTTTTTACCTTATACGTTTCCACGCTTTTTCCATGCATGTAGAGGGTCGTGTACCTTCTGCTTCTTCTTCTTCTTAACCTGTTATTGTGCGCCCTTCCAGGTCTAAATCTTGCCCTAAGCAAAGTTCGTGTGCTTACATAATTTTTACAGACTAGCTGCGGCGGAGGAGGCTCAATTTCCAGGTTGTATATGTTTTGAATTTGAAATTATCATTTACTTGTTGATCCCGGACGACAGGGTTCCGCTCGGAGGGTAAAGAAGGGTCGAAGGGAGTCGTGGGAGCGTATCAGTTATGGTAATTTTTATTTTTTACACAGTACCTAGTCTACTTCTCCCCCAATTTCATAGCGATGTTTTTTTCCCAAACCGAAAAACATACCTACGAATATTTTTCCACTACTGTGAACAGATATGATTGAATACAATATAAAGTTAACTGACCAAATTGATTCTGTATTTTTTAGGACTCCAATATTAGTAGAATTCATTGATAAGTATTATTCGGCGATTATGTAGGAAGATTAACTTTTACCTTTGACCTTAATATTTACTATGCATTCAAAATAAATTGCTAGTATTACGTGATTTTACAAAGAAGCTTAAAGGTTGAAGTTCAACATCTAGTTAAATAAAGCAGAAAATGTATGTTCAATGCGATATTTGATAAAGTCTGTTTATATCTGCCTATACGAAACGAGAACAAGAAAATTGTTATTTTTTGGTTTCTAGAACATTATATTCCAGTATGTCAGTATATCGTTAGTAGATGTCTTTTTGATATTCGATACTGAAGGTGTCAAGAAATTACACATGCTGTTCAACTTTCAGATATTTGAACTTAATAAAATTTAATTAATTATTTGACCACAAGATTTTGCAGAGTAGAGGTTGGATGTTTTGCATCATTCTAATAATTTTGCAACAATCTAAAACTCTTAATTTAAATTTTAATTGTTAAATTAAAAATCCTCAAATTGGCAACGGTTTATAAATAAACTCTGAAAATTGCTGCAAACATCAATTACTAATATGATTTTTAAGTTTTTACGTTTATTACCTTTAAAAACTAAAATTAGTAGACAAAATTTATATGTTCAGTTTAAAAAATTAATATAACATATATTAAAGAGGCTGAAACGAGAATAAAAAGAAAAAACGACAACTTTTTGAGGCAAACGTTTTTAGATTTACATGTCGTTGGGAAGTTTTCTATTAATATATTAAAAGTCTCAGCTTTCAATATAATTCCAATGCTCTCGAGAGTCAATAGTCTGCAAAAATAACATTCAATATTTGAAATAATAATGTAATATTTTATTTTTGACTATTGTAATGTTATCAAGTGTACCACAAGTACTTTTTGATTTAATTAAATTTTAGTTTGTTTTTGATTATATTTTTATTTATTTTTCCTTATTTACTCAGAAAAGATTATCGAAAACAATTGTTTAAATATGTAGGATTAAATACTTTGATTTCAGTATTTGAAAATTTTGCATTCGTTTTGCTCTGTTGATTTTTTACTTCAAAATTCAATGGTACATTATTTCTTTTGTTCGTTGTGAGATAAAACTCAATACAACATAAAAACGTAAACATTTTGTTATCTTTAACGCAAATAGATTTTGCTAAATTTATATATACTTTGAAACATTTTGATTGGTGAAATATTACGAATTCGTCATATACCTCGTTCAAACTATCAGTATTTTTATAAAAGGAGATACTAACATTTTTCCGGAATTTGAAAGCTAGTGGCCCGGAAAAATGTTGGTTATCAGTATCAGCATTATTTTAAACCCATAAATTATATTACAGTCTTAACTTGGACGGTTGGGTTTGTTTTTAGACAATTAATTTTTGTGGCTGGAAAAAATGTTGATATTGATAGCCATAGTTTAAACGGGGTAATACATTAAAATTTAAATTATATAAAATGACAAATATGTTCTTCTCAGGCAAAATTGTTGACATCGTACCACCCTTATTTCTTCTCTTAATATTAAAATGAATGTAAAATTTGAAAACACGAAATTTCTTTTAGCCCTGCTTATTGTAAACCTCTTCAAATAGCACGCAACGAAAAAGTTTATATACGAAAGTCTAAAAGGGCCTTATTCACCTCTTCAGAAAATGTTTTAAAGATTTAAAAGTGAAACACAATCGATCTGAAACGGTTATGGTTCTTAAAGGTTCCTGTTAAGAATTGGAAAATAATGGAAATAGGTAAGTGGCTCCTGAAGATTTTTCTAAGTACTCACGACTTACGCTCCCAGAATTTTATTTTATTTACCTTTTGTTTTATATTTGCTAAAAAATCAATGGGTGAAAACCTTTCATGAGAAGATTTTACAAAAAGAGACACTCAAACCACACAAGGCAATTGCATTTGATTTTAAAACTAGTATTTTAACTTTCCCAGAAGACACACTTTATTTTATTTATGCGAAGATGATATGCTCATGTTTGAAAGGTATTTTCCAGGATAAAAGAGGATTATTTTCAAATGGAAAGGTTTTTCTGGGAATTGTCAGCTTACCATTGCAAAATATGTATTTCAAAAGAAATTCCCTTCATTTTCGGTGAAAAGCATAAAATAGAGCACGTATGTAGATTATTATAATTAATTCTGGAATGTGTGTGGGTTTTAAATCTATTATAAAATGAATGCAAAAGGGATTTTTCAGCTTAAATTATTTGAGATATTTACTATATAGTGATTTTCACTAAAGGAGTTGTCTAAATGGCACTTTGTACACTCAAACAATAAAATTGAATTCGTGGAAGTTTCTTTTGATTAAAAGCGTGTACCTTTTGAAAGAGAAATCCACAAATTTTGATTTTATTCATACTAAAGCGTTTTTGAGAACTAAATTTTAAGAGTCGTATAAAAAGGCATAATCTACCTTATGAGCCTAAAATGAATTCAAAGTTATGTAAAATTATTTTAATTAAATACAATTTCCACGTACTTTCGATGTTTGTTTTACGAACGATTCCTACATATTAAATAATTGTTATATGATTTCAGCAGACAAGCCTCAAGAGTTTTGTAAATTAAGTTGTTATGCATGCAAAAGTATACCCAGGAAGTGAAATAACTTTCAGGTGTAATGAAAATTTAATTTAATAAGTGCTATTAAAAAATGAATAATCATATGGAAAAAAAAAAGTATTCATATTCACTTAGAAAAGAGTTTATTAATTAAGCCCGAACAAAATTGACGTAATAACTTTATTATTTTTATTTTTGGTCCTGAGAAATAAGTTTTCATTATTAAATTAATTTAATAAAAAAATTATAAATTAAATATCATGCTATCATAAACTTTGTGTTGTATATTTTTCAGTTCAAAGAATCAAAATATTAGGTATTAAAACATGCGATACATGTAAACCAGAAAATGAATCACACTTTTATCCTGGAAAGAATAATCCAATGCGGTAAAAAATATTTGAAATATGGTTTATTTGGCTGTGTTTTAGGAATAGCTTCAAAATGACAAAATACCAAATCTTATAAATTAAGTTTATGTATAATAAAAGTTAGCTACCGTAAATAATTAATGAATACTCAATTAACAAAATTCTTTCGGGCAAGATATAGTAAAAATTATTTATTTTGAATTTGTAATTAAACTTCTCTCTATACATATAGCTTTTATATAAAATACCTGATTTTAGTCTTCAGTTGTTTTAAAAGAAGACATTTTTATTCCTAAATATTGCCATGTATGTTTGTCATTTTAACTTTATAATCAGAGTTGCGTACATTTTAATTTAAATTCCGCTGCAACTTTGTCAACGCTTTTCATAAGATGAAATGAAAGACTTGCTCTAAAGAAACTCGAAATATACGAGTAGATTTTTGTAACTTGGTATTTTGCTTGATCGTGAAAGTTTTAAAATTGGTTTTTCTGACTATTGAAGTCGCAAGTAAGTCTTTTTCAAGCCGAAAACATCTTCTTTTATTCTATGAAAAGATGTAACCTTTCCAGGTTCATTTAAAAGCGAAATTTTCTTGTAATTTTCCAACTTGATAAAGTAATTCCAGGAATTTACTCTGTTTGATGTTAATATACATAAGAAAGAAAGTATTTGAATCAAGAATGACTTGATCAAACGCGCTTCTCTCTTAATTTAAGCAGAAATGTTCTTAATTCTGTTACGCTTTTTTTCTGTCAGTATACTTTGAATTAAAGAGATAACGATTAACCAAGCCGTAATATTTTAAATTCATGCACAATTCTTATAGCTTCAGAGGTATTTAAAAATTAATTTCGATCTCAGTTAAAAACGAGGTTAGAGCCTGATGAAATATAAATTTTTCATCCTTTAAATAGTTACATACGCAGTGTAAATAAGGAAAATGTTCTTAAAAAATATTACTTAATTTGTTTCTCCGATAACTAACAAAACGTAGTTCGAACCGGTCAGATCCTTAAAATCGACGGTTGCTTGTAAAACCGAGTAGATTTATATTTGTGTCAAAATCGTTTCCTATTCTTAGAATAATGTGTGCGTAATGTTCTGAGTTCTGCTGTGATTACAAAAAACTTTAATACATTTCGGGATTACACTTTATACTCTTTTAAAAGGCTTAGATTTTTTATAATTCAAGTAAGATTAATTTGTAAAACATGACGGTGTAAATTTATTATTTAATCCTCTTAGAAAAGAAAGTTATCTGCTAAAATATTAAAATCCTTTTTAGCCCCTTTCTATGTATGAGAAATTTCATAATTCATATGAATCCGGTAAAAAAATGAACAGATTTACATTTCAAGAGAAAAATTGAATGTTCAGTAATGTGAACATTTTTAGGACCACTCTAGTTTGTCAGGTATTTTTAGTTCTCCGCTGCATGCCTTTTGTATGTTGGACAGAGGGGAGGAAATCAATTAAAAAGGACAAAGGATTATTTTAGACCTGCTTCGATTTTCCTCTTCTGTCGAACATAGAAAAATTATGCTTCAGAAATTGAAACTTCCCGAAATATTAAAGTGGTCCTAAAAATTTTCGCATTACAGTATTTTTAAAGAAAAACTATCCTATACTTTTTAATTTTAATAAATATCTTCATTATTTTGAGGTTCAGAATGTTGTATTACTTAATATGATTCCATTCATATTATTTCTTTTAACATTATAATTTAATGTTTTAAACATTAAATTAACATTAAAAACTCTTTCCACAATATAATTATGAAGTCTTTACTTCTACTTTATTCTAAATATTTAAATATTAGAAACGAATTGTGTATCAACTAATCTTTAATAAACGAAAGGGTTAATTTTCAATCTTTCGTTGAAATCAAATACAGAAAATAATATTCTGTAATGCCAAGAAGGATTCAAAGTGAGTATAAAATTTCAAGTTTTAGGAGGGCTTAAACTTAAATCTCGGTAAGATTTTGTCTTATATGTAGTTTCAATAACATTAAGATTTCCTCTTAAATATTTTGATTGGAACGGGCAGTCTTATCATAAAACATTTCCGGGGTCATACCCTCCTCAAAATGATGTCAGTGAATTTGGCTTCCTGTTCATCCTCGAGGATCCTTTATTTCTCGGTGTAGATGCCCAAACAAACAGTTCCCAGCCACATTCCGGATTCTCACCTGAATTCCCGGATTCCCGGCTTCAGTGAATCCAGTCTGGCCCTGTAGCCGCCGAGGCTGCCAGACGAGCGCGCGATAAGGCGAAGTTCAAATTGCTGATAAATCCCATTCCGGTCCAGGTGGGCTTAGCTGGCCGCCTTCAGGACAAACAACGCCCGGGCCGGGACGAATCCATCAGTCATGTCCCTGCCGAAAAACACCTTTATCGCTTTTTCCCTCTATTTGCTGTGGCCACTTTTTATCGCTGCTAATTTGTTTGATCGTCGCGACGCCGCCGCCGGCCGCCGCGTCGGAATCTCGGTTTGGGCCTTAATTAAAATTGTCACAGCCGAGCGCGACGGTGCCGCCGCCGCGATCATTGTGCTCATGTTGTGGCAGCAAAACGACGGATTTGGGTTTTGTCCGATTTTTGGAAGTGGCCAAAAAGCCCGGTGGAAAAACATCCATTCGGGGAAAATTTCATTATTTCGTGTCCAGAAATTCGCGTCGCTTGATAAGCAGGCAGGCGAATAAAATTAAGCAATTCGGGTGAAAGAAGGCATGGGAATTTCTCACCTGGCACACCTCTGATGCGTGTGCCCTCTGAGGGTTTTTATTTGATCCCGACAGCACCTCTGCCCCCTTTCCTGACTCGAACCTACCCCACCTCCCGGGTCGGCACCCTTAGTCTGGGATCTTGTGAACAGGTGAAAAATTACCCAAATAAGCTCCCGATAAAGAGGCATTCATGCAAAAACACTTCAAATACAAAAAAAAAAAAAACGAACCCGGGAGGAAAAAAAAACACACCATCCAGAGTTTTGGATGCGTGCACAAATCCTGGCTGAGGTGAGTCGAAGGAATTCCAGGTGCTCCCAGGGTGCTCCCAGGATGCTTCCGGGGGCGTGCGGCAAGTAATCCGCTCTTCAGACTCCCGGAGAATTCCTCGACGACCTTTATAAATTGATTTTTTGTGTTAAGGCCTTTGAACACCTGTGCGTAAATTCTCCGCCAGTGAATGATTGATAATCCCTGAAGGGAGATGGATTTGAATAGGCAGCAAAGGGGTTCCCGCCCTCCCGAAAATCCGACGCCCGCTTTTCTGAAACCGAAGGTGAAAGGTCGCGGTGCGCATACCCACATGATTAAGTCTTTCCAAGAAATGCCTGCTTCTTGAAACATCTTCATAAGAAGTAGATTTATATTAAGCCTCCCCATGTAAGTGGGGAGCACAAATGCCGGTATTTCTCGGGGATTTTTTGATTAAAACCAGCAAAAAGAAAAAAAAATATATATATATACATATAAGAAAATGTGGCTGCCTCCCAGACCTGATTCCAGCCCCATCCTGGTCCCCATTTGTCGGGAGCAGACTCTTACAATTTATTCAAGCAGCACACGAAGGAGCCACATCCTTTCTGCATGTGAAAATAACTTCGTGATTCAGAGAAGACCTCGTCTTTGATGTGGGATACTTTTTTTGGATGGTTGGCTTAGCCCGTCGAGGAGTTTTCCTTCTATGCTACTTTTACCTCATTCGAAGATTTCGCAACGTCAATAAGTGTTTTTAACGAAACACCCTATACTGGCTAAGTGAAGGTAATTTGATAGGTCAGGTGAAAAATGACAGACGTTGTTGATTTTGCTCAAGGATCGATAAATTTTCTGGTAAAAGAATTCTTACTTGAATCGAAAATTACTTTTCCAATCACTGTAAATTGAACAATTTTTCTGTCGTCAAATAGACGAATAAAAGTAGGTATTATGGAAACATTAGAAACAAAAGCATGAATATACTTTAATGTTACATAACGACTTTAGATCCCGATTAAATAGATCGATCACTAAAAAATAATAATAATAATTTTAATAGCTTTTATATTAATACCAAAATTATGCATTAGCAATTGCTAATTTAATTTTACATAAGTATGCTTTTCGTCGCCGGCGTCTTAGTGAATTAAACAACATCTCCCCTTAGTGTTTTCTGCGGCAGAATTACTCCTTGAGGGTTTGAACTGAAAAACAAAAATTTTTGTTAAGGAAAATTCTAGGCAAATTAAAACATAACATGTTTTGTAAAAAGATACACTTTAAAAGTCACTGTTTTGTTTTCCATATATCGGAAAACGAGTGCGAGAATAAAATTAGTTTTAATATAAATAAATACACTTTGCAATTAAATTTAGAAAATAAAGATAATAAAATATATATAATTTTGATCGAAGATTCGCTGTGTTCCAAAGATGATGTTTATTTAGTTTGTTTAAGAAAAGAACATTACTTATTATAACAGTCATATTATTTCTTATATAATAAGTGCTAAGAAATTAAATTACTTAATCCTTAATTTAGATAAAATTACCAGTCGTCCATTTAATTTCATTAGTCCTAAAGGCATTCTTTTGGATTGATTATTTTTATTTTATTAAGTACATAAATAAAAGTTATAAATAGTAATATGCACCAATTCATTCACTTTATCACTCTTAATGTGTAAATTAAAAAAATGTACGAAGTTTAATATTTAAAAAAACTTTATACTTCTTCAAATTTCTAATTAGCCAAAGTAGTTTTGGCATATTTTTAATAGTGTATCCAGCCAGTTCTAAACATTTAATTTCAAGATAAATGTGGTAAAGTGTTAACTCGTTTATTATACATATTCAAATTAAATATTACAGGCCACACAGATGAAGGGCTCCCCTCATTTAAGGAATACCTAGTTGAAGAGTTTAAGATTTTAATTTTAGTTAGTGGAAGAACAATATAGTGTGATATTTGATTTTTACCTTCAAATCACAATTTCTTAAAAGAATTTCAAAATTGAGTTTTTCTCAAAATTTGCAGGAAATATACGAACTGTTACGAATTGTATTGGTATTTTCTGGTTTCAACGAAATCCCTTTTATAGGATTTTCATGAGCCTTTACATGCCCCTTCGATTTAGACCGCTTAAGGGCTGCAGACAGTCACTCCGGATAATTGCAGGAGTGAGAAACAAATGCGGAAGTAAACAGCCCCGGGCCCGTGCCGTTCGAGCCCTAGAACTGCCGGAAAACACCCCTAGCCTCCGGTGTCGGATTGGTAAAATTATTCCGACACCGGGTGCTATTCTGCTTTACATTTATGCCCAGTGTTAACACATGTCTTCCAGAATTTATTTATTTATTTATTTTTTTTTTCTGTTCTCGCCCCATATTTTGTTGTCACGCCACCCTCGCCACCCTTCATCCTATTTTGTGGTAGCTTCGTGCGAGGATCCTTCCACCGATTTTGCTGGTCGCCTTCTGGCTGCGCCCAATTTACATGTTTTCTTTGCACGGAAGTTGGGTGTCAGCAACTCCTCCGGGGGCGTGGATGATGGCTGAGAAAAATTGTTTCGAACAGTTCCCGATGTTGAAGGGGTTCTGGTCTGGGTCCTTCGGGGCACAAAACCCTTTTTCAATTTCCCTTCGCTCAGAGTGCAGAGGATTTGCGGTTATAAGCACGCGCTTACAATCAACCATAAGGCCTGGGCTACACGAGCAGACCCGAAAACGCGGCTGTTTCTTTCTTGCTCCCTATAAACCTCACCCCCACCGGGCGGGGGTGGCCGTGACCGCACTTCGGCACCTCCGCAAACGGAAATATGAAATTACCCCGAAATGATTGGATCATTTTTGCATGAGTTTGCTTGAAGAATTTTCCAAATGAGTTACGAGTACAAATTCAATTTGCATGCGAGCGGGGCACGGCTCAGGGTTCCCTGGGGCATCTTGAGAGGGCCCCCCCCCCACCCACAATTTCCCACCCTAATGGATTATGGGATTTGACTTGGTCCCGTATCGGGAAATAAATTTCCAGGCTCCCGTACGCAAATTGTTTCCGCTTGGCCGGGCCGTTGCCCTTGCCCGAATAATTTCCCCGTCCAAATTTCGCATACAATATGATTTTTGAGGGATACGTGAAGGGATACCCTTAATGGAATCCCACCCCCCTCATCTCTCGTTTCCGCCCACACCGTTTTCGAGACCGACCAACCGGTCGAGTGCTCCTTTTCAAGATCCCGTCTCAGATTTCTTTTCATGTGCCTGCAAAGGCCATAAAGCCATGTCTTCAACTCCAATGATTCGGAATAAGCCTCGCTTTGGCGGGACGCATATACATCCAATTGCCAAAGAATCATTGGGTTCCCATGGAAATGTTCCAATGAAATTTATGAGGCAAAAGCCACAACTTTCTGCGCTATTCTCAGGGTAATGCTTCATTTTGTGGAAAATTCATAAAATATGGAACAAAAGCGGTTGGAGCTCGGCACCCTGGGTACCACCGTCGCACATACACCCCGGTTCCCCCTGGTTATCCCTCTGGACCGCTTTGGGGCCCTCTAACTAGCAGGAACAGCGCACCGCTCGCCTCCGGGGGCATGTTTTTGAAGGCTCTGGACCTAAGAATTATGAGCCCCCGATAGACATCGTGGAGCGAGCACCGCCTCAATTTATTGCTGACTTTATATGAGAACTTCACGGTTTTGCTCTCTGTCAAGGACATTTAATTGCAAAAGGAAAGGACGGAAAAAATTAAACGGATAACGAAGTATTTCTTAAATTTAAATTTTCCGCAATTTTCCAAAGATTTCCAATTTTTCCTTTTCGATGTAAATAAAACTCATAGAACTGAAACCAACTATTACTTTTGCTTAGATAACACTGATCAACAGTTCTTGTTTCACTGAATATGCCATAAATTATATCTATAGTTGTTTCGGCGATTACTAATTCTTACAAACTTATAAAGTTAAAATGGTAAAGCTTTATTTAAATCATAACTTGACATGAATGGTTTATATAAGAATTTAATTTCAAAATCATTGCAAATTAAAAGTTCGATCCAATTGACTTTAAAATTGTATGTTAACCTTAAAGTTCAATTTAAAGTTTCTGCCGTCTTTAAAATTAAGAAATCAATGATAGCTTATTTGATCCCATATTGCAGATATTCCAGGTTTTTCTACAAGACAACCTAATTTTTTCGTCTGTGTATTATTCAATTTTAATAGGGTTCTACTCGCGCTTTTCTGTCATATATTAAAGCCCAATTTATATTAAAGTTTTGTGTAATACAGTTTAACGTAATGATAAAAAAATAAACTTTTAAAGTGAAATATTTTAACTATTTCTGCTGTAAAAATACTTTTTTTAGTTATAGGTAATAGTAAATCTGCTTTTTTAGATAAGTTTTTTAAAATGAAGTTGTAAAAACTAAATTCACCAGTGGTGGATTTATTTGTTTCAATTTTCGTGTAATTGCAATTATTCTCCACATTTACTTCTCTCAATGGGTGAATGTGGTTAAAATCCGAGACTTTCTATAAACACAAAACAATTAGCGCCAATTTTTCGCTCTCTTCGGATAAAAAAACATTAGCACAGATATAAAGTTACCCACCAAACAGAGGAAATTGCTCATGAAATTGAAACAGGGTTTTAAAACCAAATTCCAGACGATGAAGAGGCGATCAAAAACGGGTGAAACAAGAGAAATATATTTTTCTATTTAAGCTATGTGTATATTCTTGTTTTTTATTTGTTGAACAAAAAAAAAAAACTTCATCAAAATGTAGGGTGGATATTGGAGAGAAACGTACGTCGAACAAAAGCCAAAGCCGCGGCGTGAAAAGCTCTCAATTAAAACCATTAAACAATGCGTCCAAGTGCAAAGTGCCTACTCGAATTCGTTTCTTCACTTCAGTTGGAAAAAATGTTATTTAATACCCGTCCAATTCCCGCCGCCACTGGAGCTACGGTCTCAGCTACACTCTCTATCCAAAATAGGAAAATTCAAAATAAGCGCCGAGCTGCAGTAGTGTGGAAAAAAAATTCTCCGTGGAAAATGCGCGAAAAAAACTTATTAAATAATTTTTTTTTGCGCTTTCAAAGGAATTTTTCAATTAAAAGTTGCACTGATGCAGGCGCGGGTGGACGTGCTATGCCCGTGGGTCCGTCTGTCCGCCCGTCCGCCCACCCGCACTATCCCTACTATCCTGACTATCCTTGGGGTTGCGGACTTGCCAGAGGTTGGGAATAAACCAAATATAAAAACGGGTCGCCACTGCCGCCTCTGTCCGTCTCCTTAGGGTAGCTGCGGAGTAAAATTTTTTTTCATTAAAATGAGCGCTTTATGAACATATGCACAGCAGTGGATGTGGATATGAAAATTTATTTTTCCGAGGGCTTTCACTCGCGTCCTTTCGCTCCTTTTGTGCTTGAAGTGTCACTCTTTTTTTCCCAAAATGTTATAATACAGTCAAGCATAATGGAGAGTAACAAAACTCAGTCCTGTACAGAAGCAAAAAAATGCCTAAAATTTGCTCATAGTTGGGTTTTTATTTTTATCTTTGAGTTTTTGGCAAACATGTCCACGATTTTAACATACAATATTTAAAAGGGATATTTTATATAAAATATGAACGTTGAATACTCGTCACTATCACATCTAATTAATAAGCAAAGTTTTTGAATTTCAACATCATGCTTGCACCTAACTTAATTTTAAAATTTTAACCATACTTGCAAATGTTTGGCTTGTAGTTACAAATTAACTTTTCATCTCTTGCTTTGAAAATAATAGTAAAAAATCAATAATTATCTCTGCAAAAAATAACTGAATTTGAAACACATTTTTTAGTTTCTATATTTATGTGAACTTAAATAACTAATTATTATTTTTCGGTTTTCCACAATTTAGAAATTAAGTTTTCACTGATTTTGAATTTAAATATGTAGTTTTTGAATGTTTCTACAATATAGTTAATTGAAATTGACAAAAATCTGTCGCTGTCCACCAAAAATAGGCACAAAAAGCGAAAAAATTTTTGTAGAACTCCTTGTTCCTTTGCAAATAATTTCCCAATATAGTTAGTAGAATATTTCATCTAAATTAGCCCGATTTTAGGTACTTGAACTATGTGCTCATAAAGAAATTCATAAATTTGGTTAAATATAATTTATAAGTTATAACCGTGGGGGTAAATCGATTTCAATTATTTTTCGGAATGAAAATAATGTTTTTTAAAGAATTTTTATAATAAAGGTCATTATTCTTTGTTTTGTTTATTGCTTTTCCAATTACTTTGGCAAACAATTCTTAGGTTACACAATTAAATTATTTAATTTTATGAAGGAATAAACCCCCTTAACTATAGTGGAATCGCATTGTATTTGAAATCTTTAAAATAGAGTATGACCCTTTAAAGTCTCATAAGAATCTAAAGCTCTTTAAAACAAAACATCTTAACGAACCTTTTTGAATTCACGTACTCTTCTGCAAAATTACTTTAAATAAACTTACAGGATTTTCCATTAAATCATCCCTCTAGAAAGAACTGCATCCTCCGCAGTCCTTAAATCCGCCCTAAATCATCCGTCTCCCCAGCTTCTGATCCCCGGAGCTCAATCTTAAAATGGGATATCCGTCGAATGCAGTCAGATTAGAGTCTGATTTGATTATGCAACGATTCAAATTTAATTAAAAGTGCAGCACTAGGTGCATTCGAGAAACAATTGCCGCGTCGTGCCCTAGAAAGCGGCCACATTTTCCATCTTCTGTCCATCGGGCATGCCGTAAACCTTGGGGGCGCACCTGTAGCTCAGCGGAGCATCCCCAAGATCCTGGAACCTGGAACCTGGATAACTTGTTGGTGTCGCTCCAGTTGTAATTGTTCCTTCTAAATATTCCCGCCGTTGAGGGAGTTGGAAAAGTTTAAATTGGTATTTATCTTGGAGGAGTCTTCGGGTCGGTTCACTTAGTTTTCTTTTATTTTCTATTTGAAAGGAAAAAAATAAATGTAAAAACGGCTGTGCACGGCGAAATATGGCAGACACTTAAAAATTTTTCTCAATTTACACTGTCCGGAGTCCGATGGATGCTTGGCCTGATGGCCAGCCAGCGTGGAAACTTTTTAATAAAACCAGCAGAGAAATTAAAAGTTTATGAGCATTTTTTCTTCGCATTTATACCCTTTAAATTAACCAGGGAGTAAAAATTACGTGGGTGTATGCGAAAAACAAGAAAAGGGCCTAAAGGCAATTCCAACCATAGGACTCCCCTCAAGTCCAGCGCGTCCCCAAACAGTTGTCACATTAATTAACCAAATTAATACTTCACGTCCTTAATTACAGGTAACAATGGGGCCCTTGTCCCCTTTTGTTTCTTTAGGGTCCACTTGAATTGGTCTTGGGACTGGTGCTACAACTCCCGGAGAAAATAGCTCAATTTTTCTGGTTTCTTTTGTTTTTCCTTTAAGGGATCGACTTTCCACTCGGCTGCAGGACACGCAAGGGTGGTTCCCATAGAAGGGTCTTGTGCGGGGGTGTGAAAATACAAGAGAAAAAAAGAAAACAAAACTATATACAACAAAAAAAAGGAAACCCTTAAGTCCTTTTCCCAAATTAGAACCAAACTCCTGAAGACAAACGGAATACCTCAAAAAAAGTTTTGTTTCTCGAGCGCCTTTACTTCAGAGATTTTTGGGAGCACCCTTCTCAGCGCCTAAATCTTACGAGTTCCAAAAGTTGAGAAGTCTCGTAAGCCTGACACTATGTGTCGCGCTATATTTTGGGATCTTTTGGTGGCAACTATCAAAGGGCACGTTTAACCAACAGTCGAACTACTCCCTTTTAGGGTTATCAGGCCCTCCAATACCTTACCCCAAAATATGTGACATCGTTTTGTGTTCGATCCCTTAGATTGACGCCGAAAGGGTTTGCATTAGTTTCTCAAATTACCTTCGAAGATAACATTTGGTAACCACCCCTAAAGCGAAAACTACTCCAGGTGTTGAACTTTTCCGGATACCCATGGACTTTTGAGGGTGGCAGATCCCCAACATCCCTCCAGGGCTTAGCGCGAATGTCGCCCACTCACGTAAGCCAGGTAAGCGATTGGGATGAATTATACATCCCTTAATGACTTCAGCCGAGTTTTCTCATTTGCCTGAGCATTGACAAAGCATGGAGCACCCTCTTCCCAGGGTGTTCCACCCTCGATTCCTCCACCATATCCCCCGCAGGGTGAATTTTCTGATCTTATCGGCAGGGAACAAACTTATCTTTACACTATTCCAGGCACAGGTGTGCCCAGGTACACGGCAATGTTTTCAGGTAATCCGTGCTGTGTAACATGCTCCGGTGACTTGGCAAATTCAAGGCTCTTCTGACGAATCCGCGGAGCGTTTTGCTCATTTATTTTTTTTTATATTCCCGGGTGGGTGTGATGTATAACTTATGAAGGGATTAATACCACTAAGTACCTCATTAATATTGCAAACACTCAATACCGGGATAATTTATGGGTACAGGTGGGCGGGGGCAACGATACAATTACCTAACGTACCCCTTGTGCCCTTGACGCCCGGATTTTCTCTAAATTGAATTTCATTTTGTGAATAATTTCACCCTGGAGGAGTTCAGCTCCTGGCTCTTGTTAGAATCCCTGGAAGCAAGTTTGCTCCACTTGAGGCTAAAGTTGGAATGTCGGAGGAGTCTTACAGGATATACGTCAGTTTTTTTTTCTTCATCCGCAGCAACGACGGAGCCCCATTAGACGTCGGGAGGCCTCATGCACTTCTAGGGCATTTGCAGTAAGTGGCTTGAGAGACCTAATTTCCACTGCAAAGTTACAATTTTTATTCAGCAGTATGAACCCAGTCGGAAGTGGATATCGCACGATAACCCTGACCTGGTTCCTTCACATGCTCCCTTTTTTGCGCCAGAAAGAAAAGTTCATATGCTAAATTTGAGATAATTTGGCTGAAAAGTCAAGGAAATTGACGGAAGGTTTCAGCGTATTTTTTACAATATATTCAACATGTTTCAAGGAAAAAAAAGTATTATATCTTTGTATGCAATTTAAAAAATTACAATAGGATCGAACCACTTAATTAATGATATGAAGGCATTTCTAATTTTTCAGTATGCATATGTATAATCGTACCTTTTGTAAAATAGTTTGAAGTTTACAACAGGTTTACTGCTTTATCAAAAATTGCATATTATGTAAAAGTTTTAATGATTTTCAATCATTTAACGAATTTTGTACCTTTCAAATTTTGAAACATAAAATTTTTAAAACATATCTAATACAAAGCAAAATTGTGTCATATTCAAATTTTGCAAGAATAGAGCTTTTAAGCGTATAAAACAATTTTATTTGAAGTTTTTATATTGGTTTATGTGGCTATATATAATCATAATAAAAATAAATAACTAGATATTCTCCATTCTTTACCACAAATTCTCTAACCATTTAAAATATAAAAAGCCTTTATACCCAAAATCTCAAAATGTATAAGTCAATATCACACCATTTTATACACAAAACATTATTTAGCAAATCCAAAGCTGCAATTTTAAAATTTTAAAATTGTCTGCATATTTTGAATAACCCTACTGTCGCAGTCCAAACTAAGAAAATGCAATAATTACGTTGGTTAAAATGAAACTATAAATTTTAGGTTGAATTTTTTTATCCTCTACAAGTTTGAGATAAAATAGAAAAAGATGAATCTAAAACTTGTAACCTAATTTAATTACTATATAAAAATCACTATAAATCGTTATTACAACAAGCAATTTCTTTTGTATATTTTCAGGTTAAAACGATTTTTGGACTCGAAAGAACTCTGAACGAATAACGAATATAAACGAATAAAACTCTATAAAATAAAATATTAAGAGGGAAAAACCACGGATAAATCTATCCGTCCGTGAAAAAGTGCTCAAAGTGCGAATTGATATTAATTTTAATTAAAAAATAAGTAAAAAAATTAAGAGTTAAACTGAAAATGCTATTGGTAATTTTGTGATGTCCAGCTGTGCAAAGTGACCCCAAAGCTGCCGATTGGCTGGTAGGATGCTAGAGGCATATGTGACGCCAGCCACCGACAACCGAGGATTTTGGCATATAAACGAGGATAAAGGGCAAAAATCTGCTGACCAAGTGATCGACGAAAAAAGGTTCTAATCCCGAGGCCGAGACCCTTCCCGCCCCCCGCATATCTTCCAGTTCTAAAGAGTTATATGCGCTAGTGAGGTTGGTTCTAACCCTCCCAAAAGTTCTGAATTCCAGCAAGGATGACGATCTGCAAGTTGACGGCCATCGGGGTTCTATCGGTCATCTCCATTTTTGTAAATGGTGAGTATAAAAAATATATATAGTATATATCATATATGTAGAAAAAAATATCAAAAATGTTTTCCAAGCTCAATTCCCATATGTCCCTGTATCCCAGCTTCTCGCAACTAGAATAAAGTGGGGCATCGTGCAGATGACCACTGCTCCGTCATATTTCGACTGGTGCTACCAGAACGACTTTTCTTCTTCGTTCATCTCCCCGTTCCCTGGATCTGTATCAGCCCTCAAACTCTGATCCCTTTTTAGTTTTTCATTTTCATGCAAATTTTGTCGGTCGTCAATTTTTTTTTCAACCCCTCTCTACTCTTGTGACTGAAAGTCGTCCCTTTCCCTTGGTTCGTTTCGCATCCTGGAAAAACTTTTGCAGTTTATTTTTCTGGCATCAAAAAGTGAAAGGAAAGCGAAAAAAAGTTGTAAACAGGATAAAAAGGATGCCAGTCGATGGGTGCCAGCAAGCAAACGTACTTTTGCCTCTCCACCACCCTGTACATCATATTCCGGCTGTGTTCAGTAGGACCCTGCACTGTCAGATTTTTGTTGTTTTTTTTTTTTTGTATAAACTTCTACAAGAAATGGCGTTTTTATGTTAAAATTTTTACTTAACTCGGTCCTCTTTGATGCTCACACCACTAAACTCAGTCAGTGCGACACAGGAGAATTGTGGGAGTTCAACCCACCCCTACACTCCAGTCCTACATTTATTTATATATGACTTTACGGAGACGTTCCCGATTTCACGGCACCTCCCTATTTGTTTATAAAAATGTTTTTCACTTGATTTCGTGCTGTTTATGGCAATGATTTGTTATAACAAGCCCATCAGAGGCAGTTGCCATTGCCTCCCGGACGGCATGGCATCCGTTCGTGGGAATTGTCACGTTTTAAGAAAACAAAAGGGAGGCTCAAAGGGAACCAGACGGGCCAGAAAGGATCCAGCCTCCCAAAAGGATCCAGCCTCGAGCAGCATCCATTGGATTGCGCGGGGGTGGCCACATAAAATAGAGAAGGCGAAATTGTTTGCTTGATAATTGCACACAGATTTCAACTGTGATGGCTTTGTCTTTGAAAAAAAAAAGAAAAAATATAACAGCCTTTCAACTCGAGATCTATGAGAAATTGAGGTGTTCCGAGAAACCGCACGACGACAGATGGATGGGTTCGGTTTTATTTCCTGGAGCAGAACAAGAGTCTTCTTTTTAATTAAGCACACTTTTATTCCTTCCCATTGAAATATGGATGTCTTCACACCAGGTGTTCTGCATCCTTGAAACGTCTTCTCCAGCAAGTCATGGGGAGGGCTTAGAAATAAGAAAAACATTCTAAGGAGAACTGGGAATGGAAACAATCTTTCATCAAAGGACTTTTTTGTCTTAAAAAACAGATGGAAATGCCTTCACAAATTCGAAAAGCTTAAAAGATGTGAAACGATTTGTCAGTACATCTTCGTGCCAATACAATTGTATTTTAATTGTCTAATTTATGAATTAAAACCAGTACGAAAGCTTTCAAGAAAGGATGAGTGAGTTGTCCTTGCAGAGAGGAGTTTTGAATATTGGAAAAATTACTTTAAAAATCTACCTAGATGTTCTTGAAAATCAAATTTTTATTTCCTTTTGAATATAATTATTTAGTTAAATATAATTTCACATTTTAATAAATCATTTTAGCAACTTTTCCAGATAAATTTGAGCATACTGATAACCCTTATGCGAATTTTCCAAAAAGTGGACTTATCCCTTTTTCAAAAATAAAATTTATCAGAAAATCTTGATTTGACTAAAAAAAACCATAGGGTAGATAAACTCCTTAGACAATTTTGAGTTCGTTTTTTTTTATGAAATGATAGATAATGTAGTTCATATTCTCATATTCTGAACCAATGTATTTTTGTTATATTTATCAATTAAGTAAGATTGGTTTTTTGGATAATTTTCATACTATTTACCACATAAATGAATGAACAAGTTTTGTGTTATGTAGTATGTACTATATATAAATAATTTTCATCACTTCATCAGTTAAAAAGTTTTTATTTTTGAGGAATATTTAATCGTTTGGCATCAAATTTTATCTTTATATGTCTATCTTTGTGGATCAGGTAAATCTTTGTTATTAACGTGCTTCAATTCTATGGTATCAGAAGTTTGTATAACCAGTTCTGTGAGAATTTTTAGGACAACTCCAATTCTTCGAGTACTTTTAGAATTTCGAAGTATGCCTTTTTTTATGTCGGACATAGGGGAGGAAATCAATGGAAAAGGACAAAGGATTATTTTAGACCTGGGTCGATTTTCCTCTTCTTTCGAATTTAGAAAAAGTTCCCGAAGTATTGAAGCTCAAGCAATTTTCACATTATTGTGCGTGTAGAAATACAGAAAATAAATCATTCCTTATTTGTCATTAACTCATTTATTTCGTAATCTTAGCATATTCTGATGTGCATTTACAAATTTTTATATTATATATTAAGTATTTAGAATGTTTGGTAAATTCTTAACATCCTAAATATACATATGTATGTATATGGGGAAGAAAAATGTGGTTCTAACTAATATTGTATTTCGAAAAAAATTTCAATCAAAATACCTACTTAATTCAAACCAAAAGCACACCTAATTCAATTAAAAAGCTTCATTCTTGCTCGCTTCCAGGCAAATGAAAAGGCAATCTTCTAATTTTATTACATTCACTTTACCTCTTTGAGGAAGAAACACACGCATTTTGAAAGTGTGGTTTTAACTTTGTTTGATCTTCCAAAAATCTTATTCGCTTAGATGTTTATAAATATCTCTTTTTAAAGGATTTATTTGATAGGTTATTTTTTGAATAAGATTTTCATTTGTTAGTATTAAAAGTACCATAAAATTCTCCATACACTAAACCTAAAATACCCGTCATCTGAGAAAATTACTTAGAGCCAAATAACCATTTTCATCTTTTCGTTTGATTGTCGCTCAGCCCCAACGCAACATTTCTCGTAATTTTCTAAAGTCTCTGGCGGAAGATATCAGTGGAAATTGGCAAGCACATAATTTTCGCCTCATTACCAAAAAGGAACCAGAGCCCTTTTCATTGTAGGGCCTCGTTCGTTTGATCTCGTTAAGAACTCAAGAAAATTCTCGAGTACTCAACCGTCTCATTACCAAGCCATAGCCATGCCAAATTCCATTACAACTCACTCGAGTGCCCCACGCAGCCAGCCAGGGGGCTCTAATGAAATTTTTAATGATTTCCCACGCGTGTGCATATGGACTCATTAGGGAATAATTAAAATTACAAAAAAAAACGAAAAAAAAATCACAGCGGAAGGAACCTTCCTGGAGGAGCCCAACGTATCCCACCCGTCGACAAGAAAACTCTGTCGCTTTCGCATTTTATTAAATTTCTCCTGTAAGAGGGCACAGCCCGGGGACAACCGAGCAGTTGAAGTGCCTCCAGGACGGGAATCATGTTCCCCCTGGATCCGAAAACTCTGCCTCCCGTGTAATTACATGACGGCGCATTCATCAAGAGTTTATGACATTTACGGATTTCCAGAGATTAACTCGAGCACGGGAAAGATCCATTTGAGGGAAACTGGCAAAGTAAAATAAAAATACATATACAATATACTATATATAAAAAAAAAAAAAGTAAAATGCCATTGTCCCAGACCCTTGTTGCTCCCGGCCCTTAACACTTTTGATGGCTTTAGGGCTTTACGAAGGGACCAAATCCGGCGTCACCGTCTTTTCTTGTCTAATTTAACTGGGAAGCATCACTCATGCGTGAAAATCGTTCCCTTCACCCCCGCTTTTGAAAATCCGAAGAAAAGGAGAACGTGCCTCACCTTTCGTCCAAGTTCCTCTTGAGACGTGAAAATAAAATTTTCGCGACAATTTAATTTTACCATTAATTAGAGGGGGCGCGTGCTTAACCAGGCGTAACTCTCGTCTCGACTTTCTTCAACATTTCTTCGCTGCGAAAAAGACCCTTTGCGCCCATTATCCTCTCTCATTACGCTACCTTCACCTCCAATTATCCACCCCCCCCCCCCCCCCCCGCCTTCGACGCATCGCGTGTCGTCTTGAAAATCATCTCTTCGCGGATGCTGAACGTTGGCATGGACCGGGCATCATCTCTCTTGGGTGACACCGGTTTATGCGAACGTGCCTATGCATGCCCTAGAAGCATAATTAGGACGTATTGTTTTATCTTGGGTGGTGGGGCACCCAGCCCTTTCCGGAGGGCCATTCATTACAGGAGGCGACAATGCGTCACAATCACAGGGGGAGGGGGAGGATAAGGAGGAGGAAAAAGAGGCGGGAGTAGGACCCACTATCCTGGGTCCTGACGAACTGCTCCTGCGGTGCACAGGTCTATTAGGGAGAAATTTATCTTGGGCCCTGGACCCATTGTGGGAACGTCTCTGTCGCCTGATATATGGGCTCCAGAGAAGGGATGCGGGGGTGAACGAAATGCGGGGGTGGAGGGGAGCTCATATGTTCGCCCGGGCTGAGGCTGCGTCCCTGGGAAAGGCAATTAATCATCGGATGTTACTTAGCCGGGAATGTCAACTTCGTGCTCCAGATAAGGCAAGGACAAGACGTGCCATTGTTCGCCAGGACACTTTGATGAAGTGAATCACTTGCCGGTAGACTGACTGCTGACACATTTCATGATGCCCATCAGCCCTCGTGGTTCATTGAACCTGAGGACTATACTAAGAATATTCCCTTCCGGGTGGGCATTGCGCGACTTTTCGGCCAGACCCAAGCCCTAGCCCTAGCCCTAGTCTTAGACTTAGCTGGAGGAATTATGGGATCCGGGAGAATCACGAATACACCTAAACCACTCGAATTTTTGTCGCACGATTATCAGGCACTCAGGGCAATTTGTTGATAGTCGGCCGAAAGGGGCCTAAGTGCCCTTCGCATGCCACAAGGGAGGACTAAAAGATAAAAAAGTAAAGAAAAGACAGTCAAATCGGCGATAATGGTAACAAAGGAGGCCACTTTATTCCACGAAAAACAATTTCCGCTCAACGGACAGAAACACCCCTGGAATGTGTCGCGTGTGCGGATGTCTTAAATATGACTCAGGGCAATTAGACGACTTAAGAGAGCCAGGTAGACAAACTGCAGGTGGTCAAGGGAAGAAAAATGAGCTCACTTCTGCTTGTTTTTTAATTACTCAACACTTATCACGTTTTGTTAGTTGCGTTTTTCATATCTTAAATTTTTAACGAGCCATGGAAACGGATACTGTCCACAGTCTAATTTATGAAATTTTTCGAGCTCATTTAAAAAACATAAAAATTGCTCAAATACTTAAACAAAACTTACAAATTAAATAGAAATATTATTCACTATAGTTTACTATAAGCTTTGATGAAAAATATTTTCTTTTTCAAGCAAAGACATGCCTTTATTAAATAATAATAATTGATCAACTTTAGGTACTATAGATTCTTTAACAAAATGAAGAATTAAATAACTTTTTATTGTAATGCAAACAAATCAGATAGTATATGTATTTATATCGAAATTTTTAGTATTGTACATAATTTTTCTCATTACACCGCACCGAATTAAAACCCCTTTACAGGTTACAATACCCTAAAAATACAGCCTTTAACAAAGCAGAGCAAAGTAATAGAAATCACAATAGGTTAAAAAGATTTTTTTTTTACATTTTAAAATAAATTATTATATTTATTTACATTTTTGAAAACTTCCATCAAAATTGCATATTTGTTCCTGTAATTATTGATTTCAATTCAAAAGAAATTATCGTTATTATGTTTTCAAGGAATGTATAATTCTTAAAACATTATTTGTTTTTGTTTTTTCAAAACCCTATTTTGGAAGTTCTACTATTTCTTAAAAACTAATGCTCTGATCTTATTAAAATTCTGCACATCTCTCCTAGATAAAATTAACGCGTTTTTGAACGAAGAACTTTTTTTTTCTTTGCTCACAACTAATTTTACAAGGGAATAACTAGTTTAAATTTAAGTGAAAATCGTACCTACTTTATTGCATACAACTCTGCCAAATATTTAAATTCAAATTTAAAAATTGTTTTTTTCAAATCATTCACTCAAGTACTAGCTTTACTCACCTACTAACAAAATATATTGAAAATTTTTAATACTATCCTTTAAAACGTATTTGGTCAAGTAGTGTTTCCTTTAATTCTCACAGATCAATTAAACTATGAGACAAATCAAGCGATTTTTGCAAAAGTAACAAAACGCCAGAAACGGAACCAAAAAGTTCGAGTTTTCACACACTATACCATGAACCAATATAAACCGGCAGGACCTAGAAAATTACTATGCTCCTCCCCGAACCCGAAACATTCCCTGGGCATACCGGGAATTGACTGTTTTTGGCTGGAAACGATCGAAGGCCAGAGAAACTTTTCTCAATTCATCTGACCCTCACCCCTGAGGTTGTCCTCGATTTGAAGGATCCATTGCTTCTCCACCGAACTTAATTAATTTCAGCGTAAATCAAGCAGAAATTAAAAGACGTATGTTCCCGCATCATCCCGTCAATCCATCAAAGTGTCCCCTATGTCGCCACGGGTGGGCGATACATCTTCCGAAGTAATTTTGTCGCAGTGGCGGCGACGCTACGACTGAAATGGGGACATATTTCCACATTCCGGGCTTCCTCTTCGGGGTTGTCGTTCCATGAAAAATAATTAAAAGGGGGGGGGGGGGGGGGGGGGAAGACAAGTCTGTGTCCAGTCAGTCACCAGTTTCATCAGCTTAAAAGTAAAAAGCGGTACAAAGTCAGGATCGCCGGATTCTGGGAAACGAAGAAAAAAAAAAAAGAATAATGCTCTAGAAAAATTCCTATTCCACGAAAAAGCTGCTCTACATTGCCTACCCCCATCCATTCATGTTTTGTATCCCGACTACCCCTAAAATGGGGTGGAGAACAAACACGAATCTGTCCCGTGCAGCCCAGGGGCGATGTTTCCGGTCCAAAAACATGTGTCCACAAACAAGCGATTTGCTCCTACGTGAACATGGGGCACGGCAGGAATGGGTCTGGACCACATCGGCGGTCAAGGGTGGGAAAAGCTCCTTCCCTCAACCCATCCGGGAATCATTCCCAGTCCATGCTTGGCTCAACTCAACAAAAATCGGACTTTATTATCAGTTCGTCCCATTCGGAAGGGCATGGGGAGTGGAAAGACAGTACCCTTCAGGATCCTACAGAACCTGATGGTGTGCCAACGAAAGATGAACTTTTTTATAAAACTATTCGGGTTTTGTTAACTGAAATTCAGCTGCACTGACGTGAGATGTTGGTTTATTCCCACATTTTATGCATCTGCATGCACCAGGCTTTTCGGGAGATGAGAGTACCCTTTCCTTGATTCCAGGAGTGTGGGGGTCGGACTCTTTGATAAGAATTGAGAAGCGCGTTCTCGCGTACTCGAAGCACGAAGCATGACAAGGGCTTGGGGGGATTCCTCTTTTCTGTAGTCGAGCAGTTCCCAAAGGATACCAAAATCGTGCAAGTTCGGAACTGGCAGCTCCTTTAGCGTAGCACCCGACTCTCCCGTAGGTGCTTTGGTGGTGCTGCCGCTGCAGCTGAATAAGTCGTAATTTAGGACGAACCACTTAGGGCGCTCGAGGGTTCATTGTTTTTTTTCTTCAAATAAAAAAGTAAAAAAAAATAAAAAAATACAAAAAAAAATGAAACTGTGAAAAGAACCCTCTCGCCTCGCACTAGCTGGCAAGTACCATGCACTTAGCTGATAAAGGAGCAATCCCTCGGGCTCCCCCGCTCGAGCAACTCTCACCTTTCCCTTTCCTGGGAAGCCTCCTCAATTGTAATGCATTTCATTGTGTGGAGACTGCTCGAGCATGTTCGCAGATTCCCGATGAACCAGATGCAGCGAATTCATAAAATTGGAGACTTCGAAAGGATGCCGGCCAGTCCCGGTGCATCCTTAGGGAACTTCCTCACGGCTTTGTGTCATTCTGGAATATGCATTCACCATCCCCATGCAACTTCAAATGAAGCCATCGATTCAATTGATTCGTTACCTTGCGTGCTCTATAAAGAGAAAAAAAAACTTTGGTTCACTTCCTGATTTCGGAATAGGAATCAGGAAGTGAGGACAAATACATGCTACTATTAAAGAATTTAAAAGAATAAATTTCATCTATGAGTAAATCTTTACCTGACATTTAAATTAGCATGAATTCCATATATTATTATAGTATAGAAAGTAAAACTTAAATTTTGTTTCTAAACATACTCATAAAAACAATTTAATATTACCTAATTTGTTTACTGTTTGAAATAGACAATGGTTGATATTAACTGAAATCAGCTAGTAATTAGATTTTAAACTTATTCCAACTGAAAAAAACCAATGATTTTAAAACAATACAAAAAAGTAGTAGTGTATGCATATGAAAGAAACCTAAACAGAAATTGTCTTTTAACTGAAGTTAGATATATAAAAATTAGTTGAATGTCTGGTACCCCACAGTAGCAATTAAGGGTTAATGATTTCTTAATGTTAAAAACAAAAGTTACAAAATGCGTCAGCCTAATGACTGTTCGTTTTTACAATTTTGCTTACTACATAAATAACCGTTTATGAAAATAAATACGTAAGTAATCAAAAACGTTTGAAATCATTTTTTCCGCAGCTAAAAAATTTGTCTCTGAAAAAATTAGTAATGATTTGAACAAAAAGTTCTAAACCTCTACACAGCTAATAAAAATTACTAAACATTCTCACCAAAATTAATTAAGGTGACACTAAGTAACTTAACTTGATAGAGAATAAAAGAAACTGTCGGAAAGAGTCTCTCTTGATGTTTAAATTCGTAAAGAGCACAAGCCAATATTTTTTACCTCGTTTGCTATTTTTTAGATTCTGATTTTTTACGCTCATTACACCCACTCTTCATTAAATTACTTATAAGTACGGTTGCTAGATCTCATGTTTTCCATTGTTTCCGGTGATGTGAATCGCGATTTAAGTTAATCAGTGCTTGCGTGATTTTCTTTTTAGCCTCTAATAATAAATCGGCATTATGTTAATAATAGTTTACGGTAAGATAAGAATTCTATGTGCATTAAAAAAGTGAACGTCTTTGCTTTCTGTTTTAGATATACGTATATATGTATATAAATAATAGTAAACTTTAATTACTCTTAATAAAAAGGGATATTAATTAAATTAAACACTTACTAGCTTTTTACAAGTGGTATTATCAAATGAAAATCTCAACGAAATAAAAGGGAATAACTTTAACTACACGATGACCTCTTTACAAATCTAAAAACATAAAGTAAAGTACCTACTATAAAATGACGAAAGGAATTGTAGAAACAGGGTAGATCTACTTAAATGCTTTTACGACTATAGGTGGATGAGTTTCCATAGCAAGATTACCTCAAGACCTTTCCTAATTCCCCTTTTCTACTCCCTATTCCGCTTTCCCAAATCCCCATCACCCTCGCTTTCGGTTATGCTCAACTTAGGAATTAGTTTACAAAATATATTGCTTATAAATTGCCACTTAAAACTTTACATATGAGTCATTTTGAATGAAAATTTAACGAACTTTATCATTTTATATGACCTTGCTTTTATCTCTACTTAAATTTGTGTAGGCCTCTCTGTGATTTTATATATGTATATCTGATATTTAAAAACTATATACGTATCAAGTCGTAAAATCATAGAATAAAATAGAGAAATACTATACCAATATTAAATATATCTACAAAGAAACTTGTTAAACTAACTTATAGTTTTCAATTAAAAAAGTCGCAATGGTAATTTGAAATGGAAATTTTAAAAATTTTTAAAGTTTTGCAAAATAAATCGAACGTTTTAATTGATTCGATGTAACATAAAAATGTCATTTTTCTCTGAATGTACTTACATATATTATAAAACCTAAACCCCTCAAATATCACAAATTTTTCGATTCGGTAATTGTTAATTTAAACAAAAGAACCTTTAATACTCTTTTTACTGAAATAGAATAACAAGGTAAAAATTAAAATGAGCTTCTTGGAAGTGTAAAGTTTGAGGACCGAAAAAAATTTGCTGGAAACCCAGTTTTGACCTACTGTTCCTATTCTAAGGATTTAAAGATTAACCAACGGTTTAAGGCGTATCTAAACAGTAAATCTAATTGAATACCTATATGTAAATTATGGAATTAATGAGATAATACCGTGGAGAAGTCTCCAAATCTATCAAATCCTTCAGTACGCTGAAAGAGCCCTTTTGTGGATTCTGGCATGCATCCTTTGCATTTTCGAATGGTGCACACTATCGATTCATCTGTGAGGGAAAGCCAGGAGATATATTCCTGATTCTGAAAGAGGATGTTGGGCGGGAAAACGGGCACAAATCTAGATTCCATGAAGGCGCGGACTGCGGACGAACAGATTTCATCCATATCTTTGTGGATGAAAGTGGTCCATTGGCAGTGGATAGTCGGCAGTCCTGGCGCATTCCGAGACCCAGGATTAGTATCCTGACTTTCCTCCACCTCCCCGCATAATTGATGGCCTGTGAGTTTGCAGTTTCCCTCCATTGTTCAAATATGGAAATTCTGGGCGACATAGAGGGAAGGGAAATTAGGTTAAATCTGGCTGCTCTGCGCGAGGCCCTTCCCTCATTCAGTCCCTTTTCTATATAAATTTATGTAAGTAAACGCGAGGGCTCCACGCTGAGCGATTGCCGAACTCCCCGGAAATGACAAATATTCTTTGGAGCTAATGAGTAGTGAAAAATGGATTTTACAGCGGGTCGGGCCCTCAAGACGGAGGAAGTCGTTATGGCCGCGGCAGTAATTTTTATTAATGGTGAGCACCCTTTGGTGCGTGCACGACCGGCTCTGACAGGCGAAGAAGGGCCGGGCCTTCCGGGAGTTGGCCCTGGACAGGATCCCGCGGCCCACGGGAGCCCAAGATGAGTAATGGATCTGGTGACTAAACCGTAAAATGGGACGAACAAAAATATTGTCGTTATCGGCTAATGGGTCAATGTCATAAGCAGCTTCCCGCTGAGCACCTCCACCACCCCCCCGGGTACCTTATTAACCATCGGCTCGAATTAATCACCAGATATTGTCCAGGTATAGGGTAACTGATTGCAATTGTGTAACCCGATTCGAAACCCGATTATTCGGGACGGGTTCAACTGCTTGCATAATCGATAGTTCTGCCAATTCTGCTCGAAAACAGATGGTCAGTCTAATGCCCCGCCCTGTCCGCCCCCGGGATGCTGCTACCACCCATTGAAGCCCTAATTGCTTTACTTAGCTCATTAGGCATCAGAGTTATGAGCCTGTTCCCCGAAACTGCCCGCCATAAGTAATAATGTGTTGCTGATTCCCTTTGTCGAATGCTTAATTTTGATAAATGCTATCGTCGCCGCATTCAGTGCGCGTCGTTACGCCCCCGTCTGATAGGATCATAAGGTTTTATGTGCAGGGCCTAATGAGCCGGTGCATTACCTTCTTTTACGGTTCGCCGGTTACAGTCACCCTGTGATCAGCGGATACGTCAAGATGTCAATTTTTGAGGGTGTGGTTTTCCTGAGTTTTTGAATAAAATTATGGAGGAGTTTGCGACTTCCGCTGCAAAGTTCAAGCACAGAGATTTAGATAAGGTTTCTTTTTTTTTTTATAATAGGTAAATTTCTTGAAGGCACAGAGAAAAGACTTTCCTGATGGGTTTCTTCATTTCTATGGTAGTTTGAAGAAGTACGCTTGAAGAATTTCGATAAATAGTGTTCTATTTGTTTAATTATAGAATTTAACCAATTCTTTAAAACCAAATTGTTTGTATTAGAAGGCTGCTTTTATAACCCAACTAATATCTAAATTTGAGAATCTTGATTGCAAAATTGTTAAACATATAGAAGAGGAAGAGGTTTTATGAATAGTCAATGTTTGATAACAATTGTATTTTACCTTTATAATATCTATTTACATACAAGCAAAAGCATGATACTTACAATTATTATTACAAAAAGGCTAATTACATAATTATAAATTTTTTTATTTTGTAGATTATTTTAAAATTATTTTAGAACAAAAGGAAAACTCAGACTGTCATAATGGGATTAAAATGTTCACATAATAACATAGAAAATTCGTCACATTTGCAAAACTATTAACGAGGCCTACATAAATTATTTGTATAAAATGCATGATTTGTTAAATATTCAACTCTAATTCTAATTCTGTTTAGGCCAAATTTAATCAGAAGAATAAGTAATTGCGTTGTGTAAGACGTTAAATTTAAAAAGTCAAAATTATCTTAACATCACCATAAAATTCGTAGAAGAAGAATATACACAAATAAAAAAAATATATATAACTACTGTCTATTTCACGAAAGAGCTATTTATTACCTGATGTTTCTTAATAAGAAACTTAGAAATAGTGCTGGAGCGTATTATGCTTTTTTCAGCGAAACTAGGCACATAATTCTAAATACCGTGAAAGACCGGAAAACGAAATGGTCCTACGTGATATGCCCCATCACTTCTTTTCTGATATTTATGGATATTCTTAGCTCGTGAAGTTCGTATTTTGAAGATGTTCATAAAATTCAAAAACTAAATTCAACTTAATCGGATTCTTCGCAATTTGGGTCAATTGCATGAAAAATTCTTCAATAAACAATGAGACTCGCTCTCGTCGATGCAGAAATGCAACCCCATCCCCTTCCGTTGAGGAACACGAGCTTTACCTTGTTCTTCGTCTCATAAATTCACAAGGATATGAAATAGTTGAAGTTTACGTACATTTTATCGCAGCACGTAGTTTACTTATGCCGGAAACGATGGTGATTTTTTTTCTTTCTTTTGTTACAGAAAATAAGGGCTAAGGGGAAGTAGAGATGGGTGGGTGGAGCGGGGTAGAATTTCTACAGTACTGAAATTTAATATTCTGTCACGACAGAAATTTCTGTCTTGACTAACAGCTACTCTCAAAAAGAGCCCAGTGGCTGGCAAATATTTCTGGTTAGAATTATTACACCACTTCCATTCGCGCGGTCCGTTCACGTCCAAATATTTTTAAATCTAAAATGGACCCATAAACTTTGTCACCGGAAAACCATCGAGCTGACAGAGTAAAGTTCCTTTGCTCCAGCTGAAGGAAACTTGCGTTCATTTTCAGCTTGCGGAGGCAGCAATTTCTCAAGCTTATCCCTTTACCCCCCATCTTGTCGCACCCCTTTCTACCCTACCGTTAAGGGTATGTTGCACTGTAAGGGAGATAGTTGGGACCAATGATAAAAGAGGGAACTGCATCTTTCAAGAAAAGTGGCAAATTGTAATGTTTTTGGGGGGAAAATTACTTATGGTAGGTAATTGCACCACCGGCGGCAATGGCGGTGATATCACGAAAAGGGAGTGGGGGCAATCTGGCTCGCAGGACCACAAAACCCATTCATCACCCACTTTGCCTCGGAGGTTGTTTTCCCAGTGTCGTTGGCAAAATAATTATTCGAGGCATTTCCAGCTGATGGTAAGATAGCTTTGTCGAGCGTCTAATGGAAGGACAAGTAGGGACTCTGCTCCGGCTCCTGCTGAGGCTGCAAAATCCTTCCTGGGAGCTTCCAGTGCAGCCCCAGGGGGTTTTTATCGGATAGTGTCGTCGTCGTAATGAGTCCACTTTTCGAGTCGGTTGAAGGCAGGTGGCTGCTGGTTGTGCTCCTTGTGGACAGGAGCGATCGGAACTCGGAAGTAACAACTGTTGGCTGGCGGCTGCAAAAGTCATTGAGTGACAAAGCGATTTAAGCGGGATGAGGGACTCTAATGATGCACTTTCAGCGGACTCATGTTCTCGGCATCCTGAAGTGCCGCATCAGGAATAAGCACAAAATCTCTAGGGGTGTCACTGTGAGATGTGTAAATGTCGCTTAATTGCCAGGGGAGGGATTCATGGTTGCAGATGAGCCCCCTTAAGTCTCCAAACTCTTAGTAAATGTTTGATGTACTGGAAAACAGCTTTTACGGGCTGTATCCTTGTTAAAACTACCTGCGTCCGGTTCGAGGGGTCTTTAAGTGCTCCTGCCGAGGCAATAAAAATTAAGTTACGATCCTTCAAGATTGTGGTTGGCTACCAGGAATATGGCGATAAAATGGTGGGATAATAAAAATGGACTGTTTATGGTCTCCATCTGCTATCTGGACTTTTATGAGCTCGTTTCGACAGCTGCAGGGGTCGAAGTCAATTACAGTCGCACATAAGCTCTGTCCTTAATGTCTCCGGGTGTTGGGTCAATCTTCCCCTCCCAAGATCACATAAAAAATATAACGAATTCATTTGAATAACCAACCCATGATCCTCGTTTTCTTGAAACCGTAACTTGTGAAAATAACGATGTCCGAACGACATTTTCTCATACCATTCTTTATATGAATTTATTCAACGAAAACAATCAGAAAACGAAAACTCATGACTAAAAGATTTGTTTGTTTTAAACAAAGTTTTTCTCGTTATAGGTTTCATTCGAATGCGCTGATATTGATATTGATTATTTATATTTTTCAAAACTTACTCCATCATAGGTCTGTATAGTAATGAATGGTAAATATGGGTTTTTTCTCTACTAATTTACAACTCGCTCCTATACAACGCTGCCTGTCCCATTCATGTATTTTTCTTTCAATTAAGCCCCACTATAAATTAAAAATCAAAACGTAAATTGAAAATCCTTATTAAAACCAAAAATGGACATCCCTGAAATTTTGTTTATATGTGTGCGTATTATATAAAGCAATGCGGAAAATTACGGAAAAAGTTTAATACTAATGTCGATAAGCAAAAGAATTTTATTGATTAATGTGTATTAAATTTACGTGAAGACACATTATAAAGCATTTCAAATGAATAAATATGCAGCAAAAAGAGGAGTTTTTTTAAAAAACTGCTTATGAAATTAAACTAGCGCAATGCATGTCGCTTTCAACTGCAAATTGAAGTGATAATTAATTCAATAAATCAAATAATTTTATATTTTTATGTATATAATCTGCTTTTTCTAACAAACTACATTAAAAATTTGATAGCAAAAATTCCAAGTGCGCTAATGGAGCATACACCTCTGTGCGTCGAATATGGGTACATAAATATATTCAAATTATTATTACTGAGCAAATGATGCATGAAATTATTTTAATTTAATCTCTTAAAACCACAGAAAAGCTACTTATAAGGGAATATATTTTGGAATATTACAATACATCTCATAATAGTTCTGTAGTGTTCCAAGGAACTATTGTATTATCGTTTTTGATAAATATGTACATACATTATACTTACCCACATAACATTTTGTTTGGAACATAGATTTTCCAATTAGTGAAGAATCACCCACATAGGAAAATTGAAAATTGAAAATTTGCTAGATGTTAGATAATTAAATTTAAGAAGATATACGAAATTTTCAACAAAAGTAAAGTAGGTAACAAAACGATAAAGAAGAGAGAATTACGTTTTGATTATCAGATGTTATTTTAATATAACAATACAAGAAGTGGCAAGGATCCATTTATCTATTCAAATTAAGTAGAAATCCAATATTCGCCTATTTAATCCGTCTAAAAAAGCAATTCGCACTTGTACTTTAAGTCTAAAGAACTTTCTAATTGCGGCGATTTAATTTCGTCCACTCACCTCAGTTACAAAACTCTCTTCCGAACGGCGTTCAAGGAAGGAGCCAACAAGAACTTTATCCGCTGAATTCAAAATGAAGTGCGCATAATTGGAGCTAATTACAGTCCTCAATTAGGCCCTTAACGACAGCACATCCAGCAGCCAATCGGTTTCTTTTAAAACACTCGTTACCGTCCAGACAGGAGCCTACTTTAGGGAATTGCTCCAGAAAAGTACAGAGCCACAGAGGATTCTGTTCCCGTCGCCGGCGCGCCCTCTTCTGTAAAATTGCACAAATAGCAGACTAAGAGGCGGCAGCATCTTAGGGCACCGCTGACGTCGTCATCTTCAACATTTTCGTTCGAATCGACATAAAGCGGCCGCGCCTTGATTGCACATTCTTCCACTAATTGGTGCGAAAAGTTGTAATTTTGCAAGGAACTTCACCGTCCTCTCCCTTCATGGATCCTAGACGCCCTCCAGGAATCTTCCCCTCAATTCCCTCAATTCCTTCAATTCCCTCAGGTACATCCCCGTCAGCAGTTGCCGAAGTAGTTTACGGCCAAAAATTTAAATTCGCGCGCTTCAAAAGTCCATCAGCATTTCCGCTCGCTCGGATATAACTCGATTGCGCTTTGGCAGTGTGCTCTGCAGCACTTTTAATCTTAATTATTCGAAGTTTTTGGAAAAGTTTCTTTGGAATGCTCGAATCGATTTACAGGGCCTTCTGCAGGCTCCGCACACCTCCCGGGGGAATTCTTACAAAATTTCCCTTCAGGGCATCGTTGGGGCCAAACAGGGGGTTGAAAGGGGATGGACTCAAACTCAAACTTAAATTCAAACTCCAACTCCAACTCCATTAGCATCCCATCCAGCAGAGACTCGAAGACTCGAAAGTCAAAGATCACAGGGTGGCACATTTCGTTTCCACCATACCTGGGTGCTCGTAAAGTTAGTTTTCGCAAGATTTTCTCCGCTAATTGCGAACTTATTGGAACGGGGGAGGAAATTACCTCATCCAAGCTCAGGTGTGCACTAATTTGCATTCACTTTTCCGTGATTTATTGCAATCCTTCCGCCGGGTTGCCAAGAGTGCGAGAAAAGACGTTTCTTTTTCGCTCGATAAACTCCGGGGAATATTCAAGTCAATCGAGCAATCAGCGACCGACGACGATGACGACTTGGGGCTTGGTTTAGTAGCCTCAGGTAAAAAGTAACAGACAAAAGAAGTCGGTGGCCAGGTGAGTTATGAAGAAAAAAAATAGAAAAATCTCATCTACGGCCGTTGCGTAAATTCGCAATCACTCGATTCAATAAAATAGCCTTTGACGGCTCGTTGCCCAGCAAATATGATCCGATCGAGGTCGGTGCGGGGTTCGGAGGCCTTCCTCGTGCCATCGAACCGGACCCACCGAATCCAAACTTCCATTCAATTTGGACGTGGACAATGAACAATGGCACGAGTGTCCTTATCCAATAGGCGAACGCAGCTCGAGCATACCCAGAGCATAAGTGGCTCTAGGCACTCAAGCATTACAGCGGCATTTACCAAAAGCAAGCTATTAACATATTTACAGACCTTTTAGAGACTAGCGAATTTTTAATTACACATAAATACTTAAATTATTAACATAGTTTCTCGAAATTTATGCTTAAAACTATAAGGATTCTAATCTTATTAACACTAAACCTACCAAGGACCACTCAAATGACCGGTATTTAAATTCTTCCTTGAGTGAATTATAATTTCTAAAGTCAAAGTTTATGCCAACATTTATTAAGATTAATAATTGCGACATATTTAGAAATTGTTTTAAATTTATCATTATTATTCCCATTTTTAAAATTACGTTACAAAAGGTGCGAAAAATGAGTGAAATTACATGTTTGAGTGATGTTTGAGTGTGCTTGTACGTTTAGTGTTAAATTTATTCTCGTCTGGTCAAAAGAACTAAGTTACTCCCCTGGTAAAATTTTTCTTTTGAGTTTGTTAAGATTTTTTCTTTTTTTCACATGCAATAATTTACTTATTTATTTATTATTAAGTCTATCAATTGCGTACTAATTTTACGTAGTCGAATTTCAACTCACTATCAGAAGAAATAACCCGTAATTTTTTACTAGCTAACTTATTCATTTAAAACTTGACAACGCGAAATTCGGGTGAATATTGAAAACAAATTTAATTAGTAAATTAATAAAATCAATTAATTTATTTACTTTAAATATTGCATGGTCAATGTGTTTAAAAACAGTACCTATTTTCCTATCTGAAATTATTTCGTAAACACGTTCTCCCAGGTCAGGTTTTTCGAATAGTTACATGTTATATGACAGTTGCCAAATGCGAAAATAAAACTGCTTTTACGTTTACATTTGGTTAATTGTAGCCTATTACTAAAACACCATTCTTTAAACTTCTTTAAGTCCTCATGTAATCTTAAACAATCATTAGACTGATGTAAGGCTGAAAACAATTTTAAATCATTTACATAATTGGTAACAGTGCATCTATTAGTTACAAAGAAGGAACACAAAAAAAATAGTTTTTATTATTTCAAATTAATTATTTGTGAATTTACTTACGAATCGTTTTGTTCACTGAGAAATTTATAACTATTTATATTATATTTTAACATGTACTGGTATATGGACAAACATATTTTTGATTTAATTTTTGTGATAAAATTTTATAAAACTGAACAGAGTAACGAAATACAATGTTGTAGTGGTAGAACTAATCTTGTTACACCCTTAAACGACTGAGTGTCCGGTAAACAAATATGAATCGATCGGAGTCGGGTGCAGAGGTGGATACATTTACGATTCTACTGAACCAGATCTAACAAATTCGCGGTTCCATTCGATTCGGACGTGGAAATTGGACAATGAACAATGGCACGAGTGTCCTTATCAAATGGCAAACGCAGCTCGAGCATACCCAGAGCATAAGTGGCTATGCGCACTGAAGCATTTCCGGGCGTAAAATTTAATTTCGCCGCTTCGTACTTTGGCTAAGTGATTACACAATTAAGAAAATTGCTTCGGTTTCGTTCGTTCGAGGTAGTGTCGGATCAGGGAGAATTCGGGGGACCAGGGAAACTTGGGGGGTACTCCCGAGTCTGGTTTGGTTGGTTTGAATTAATCATAAAGTCAGCCCAAGCTCAACAGCACCTCAGGCGTACAAATATCCCGAGACCACTTACAGAATAATTATTCATCCACCTGTCCGAGGCGTGTAGGTACATTTTGGGGTATGGAGGGTCTATGGTCTATGGTGGGAGAGGAACCCTTTATCCAGGTCCATCCGTGGCCCGTGTCCCGGGGGTTCGGGCTCATTGTGATAACGCCGGGCCCTCTCCCGAAAAGTAAACAGAGAACAGACGTTCCCGGGCAGTGCTTTATGGCGTACTACACTTAGGTAATACTTTGCAGTAAATCTTACTAGAGCGGCTCAATGATACATTGTACATCATCCAGGATTCTTGGGGTGATACTGGAGATGTGGGCGTAATGCCTCCCTTTTGTATGGTTCTTGGTAGCTGGGTCTGTGGGCGTGTTGGGCCAGGATTCACCCCTAAAATGGTACTGCTCCCGGAATCTTTCTTGCCAGGCAAATCCGGGACCCGTTTATATTTCAGGAATTTCATTTTAACGTCAAGTACATAAATAACAATTTCGTAGATCAATACGAGAGGGCCCACATGGAGCCACATTTCGAGGAAAGGATCTATGTGCCCCGAATACCTTCCATTCATTCCTCGTCCCGTTTACGGATCCAGAGCCCAGATGCTGAAGAGCGCCATGCGGAAGATGGTGTACCATCATCCAGCGGAAACTTATCGCCTGCCAGTACCTTGAAGGTTTTTCTGGGATCTATTTAACGGGCGGCAAAAATGCAGCTGCCCCAAAAAAAGAAAAAAAAAAAGAAGCAGGACTCTGGGGCCCCATATCCTGGAGTCCAGAAACAGGGTGGCTGTATATGTTTACTATTATTGGCTGTAGCGGGTAGCTAAATTAAATCCTTCAGCTGATCCTGCTTCTCAGTCTGACTGACTGCGGGACTGGTATATCAGCTCCCAGCCCAAAAGGAAGGAATCTGACCACTTTTCGCCCATGCTTCGAAGGACTGACCCCATAATGGGGCCCCCGGCATTGTGTGAATTCTGATGCGAACTGCTATCGATTCCCCCTTTGAAGTGGTCCAGCCGGGCAACAACAAGAAGAAATATATTTTATTTCATCTTAGCCTGAACCAGGACGTTAAGGGAACGAAAGAAAAATGGATAAAAGTCAATTCGGCCGGTCTAATCGGCCAAGGGCTTGGGGGCGTCTACTGGGAAATATGGTGGAAGTCTATATCGACCTCAAGCAAAAAATAACCCGAAATTTATTTAAGTTTCTTCTGAGAATTCTTTTTAAAGCAAAAAAATATAAAAGAAAAACTGACCTTTATGGTGAAAATTTAATGGCTCTTCGAAGCGTAGCTTTTGTAGTCTGGTAATTTCCCTCAATTTCGAATAATTGGGGCCAACGCTTTTGCTGAATTCTCATCCCCCCATTATTTTCTGAGCGGAGGGGATTAAGAATAACATCCCGCCCTTCTTTACCAAAATACTGAATTTCGAAGGAACTTATGAATAAAATTAAATTTATTGAACGAATCGCCCATAATGAGGACGATCCTCGGACCACTTTATGATTGAAGTTAAATGTCTGCCTTTGCGAAAAATCTCTGAAGTATTTCAATTCACTTTTCTGTTTAAGAGAGAAAAATAATTATTTTTTAATTTTAATGTTTAATCTCAAAAATGAATTTTAATCCAGCGTAAAATTGGGCATAAATTTCGATATTTGTGTTCCAGAACTTGCAGCAAAAAATATAATACAGTAATAAGTTTAGTAGGTGACTATACTTTTAAAAAATCATTTCTATTCAATTTTTTGGAATAATTCTCGTACACTTATGCAAAGAGTCAAAACAGCCTGGTACTTTTAGAATTTCGATTTTTACGATATTAAATTAGACCTTAAGGTCAGTTGTTAATTAATTTCTGAAGTGTACTGGTGGTAAATTTTAAAAATTTATCTGACAGATTTAATTCGCTATATAACACGAAAAAAAGAGCTTTTTATTTAATACTTGTCATGTTTTTTATTTGATAAAAATGTATTAAATTTGTTGTATTTTTGTCCTAACACAAGAAAAATATTTAAAAGGTCATTTATTACGTCTTTCAATATAAATATAAGTATTTCGTTAAATCTGAGTTCGCTGTAATTTATTTAATAATCTTCTTGACAACTTTCTTTAGAGGAAATCAATTTAAACTGAATAGGTGCCGTAAAAAGGATTTTAAAGTTGTTAAGCCTATTCAAGTAAAATATATTGCGCACTAAAGAAATCAAAAATGCTATCTTGGATGATAGATGGTATTATGCTTTAAGTGTTGAAAAACGAGCGAAGATGAGAATATGAAATTATACTGTCGAATGTTACACTCAGGTGTTTAAGAATACTGCATTTTCTTTTCAAATTTCATGAAAAATAAGCTCAACTTCATATTTCGTAGAATAGATTATAGTACGTTTGATTGTCATGACATATATCATACATATTTATATTTTTGTTTAAAATTATTATATGTATGTATGTATACAGACTTCAAAGCTTATACATAACTAATAGTGTGCTGCTTTGTATAGAATATGTGTCATAGTATGATAAAATCGTATCCTAAAGATGTCAGGTTTGTTTCAGTGTACGACACAGAATAGTAATAGTATCTAATAGTGTCGTCGTCAGAACTTTCTAACTTTGTGTTTGCAATTAGTTTTTTTTGTTTTATAAAAGTGGCAAAAAGAAACAAAATTTCTCTAAAATATCCAAGAAAGTCAAATCCAAACCCTTTTCCAACTCAAACTAGAGTCTAACAAACCGCTCCCAAAAAGCCAACCAGCAGTCAGTCGAGAAATTTTTCAGAAACACTCCTTCCCAACGAGGGCCCATAAATTTTCCCGAAAATTTGCATATGATAAGGTGGATGCTGTGTGCTATCTGCCGACGAAGTACCTGCCTAATGTGTGTACAGAGCGTGTAGCTGGCATTAGCAAACAGCTTCCACTAAAAGTTTTCATTGTGGGAATCATTGGAGCAGCGGTACTTCCGCGTCTAAATCCATTAAAATCGGATCCCTGGGAGAGGATCCTCCGTTTCGGGAATGGCGGGAACTTTTGAAAAATCAATAGAGGGCTTCCGGCTCAGCACGCTGCTTTTGGAGATTTTTGTAGAAAGGGGGACTGAAGGGCAAATATTTGCGGATAGGATCGGGACGCCATCGGATAGGAGGGGCGCATGTAGCGCGCTTGTAATGACTAAGTAAACAAATTGTCGCTAGAAAGTAAGCTCCATTGTGAGGGATTTATCACAAAACCACTCAAAACGACTATAGAAAGCCGCAAATCTCCTTTTCATTGAAATTCTCTGGTGATAGCCGTGACTCCGCTCCCCGCGTTAGTCCCACTAGCCCAGAGTCGCGAAGAAGGGCCAAGGGTCTTTCGCTGGGGTGCCCAAGTAATTACTCTTCAATCAACCGCCTCACGAAACGCATCAATTTGAGGTTTCGCGTTGCGAATTAACGCGGTCATATCCCTTCAAGGAGGCACTGCTCCTGTCGAGGGGCTCAGGCTTTCAGGTCCCTTCCAGGGAAGGTATCATGGCACCGTTGCCGCCCCCAACGAAAGGGTGCTCCACCCGACGATGGTGGCATCAATGTTTGTAACAAGCACCGCCTTGGCCCAAATTCACCACCTAGAGCCACTCAATTCAGGAGCCCTCGAGGGCGATTTGTGGCTTCCCGACGAACCTGGAAACGTTCGATTCCGATGAAATGTTAATTTCGCGCTGAAGGATATTCGTGCGAAGTCGAACGAGATGTCTTAATCCGGTGAACGGGGGTTGGGAAGCTAAGGGTGAGACCCCAAAAAGTTCGTCTAGAGCTCCTCGATATTGAGGAACGATGTGCGATGACGCGACGATTGGAAAATCGAAAATCCTCATCCTGTCGAGGACCTATAAACTAGTCACTCCACGAGAAAGATATGAAATGCGGGAAAGTTTCGAGTCAATATTTTTCATTTATATAGTCCGGAGCCCAAATATTGACTCAAAGCCAGTACTGCCAAGGCTGAGAATTTCCATAGAGGCAGTTGGAAAATGCAGGCATATCCTGGCACTGCATCTCCCAAGAACTTGTGGTTTTATCGATGAATACGAAATTCCCAGCTGGCCCGGGTGTTGTGTTTGCCCTGGATGAAAATCAAACATAAGCCACACAGTTGCCGAGATATTCGGGCTTCCTCCTGGGTCCCGGATTTCTTAATTCCGGACAGAATCATGGCGTTGATGCTCCGCCATGAAATGAGGTGGGATTCTGGACAAGAAGATATTCGACTGCAAAAATCACAGAATTTCAGAAGCTGAAGAGCACTTTGGGGAATTTCACCAAATGGAATTATTCAGTGAATTTTTCTCATGTCGATTTTTAGTGAGGGGATTATCGCTGCGATTTTAATTGGGTTCTGGACGATATTGCATTTTTAATGGGAGGCACTCGTCAGGAAGGTTCCATGTGTGGCAGTGATTTTCCTGGAAATATATAATTTATTTTAGAAAACTCATTAATATTCATGAAGATAAATTTCGGAAAAGCGTTTCCTTCAATAACAAATTGAAAGGAAATTAACACGTTTCCTTTATTAATTCAATTAATTAAATCCAACTAGACATTTTGTATTTAAAAAATAGTATTGGTTCATATCCCAAAGTCAAATAAATTTTACTTGAAAGATTGAGATTTAATGAAGAATTTGGCCAAAATTAAATGTTTAAATATAGGTTCGTTCTTAATTTCACGCTTTTAGTTTATTATATTACAAAAAAACCTAAGGTCAGTTTTTGATTTGCAAGAAATGTTTGAATAATATTTAGTTTATTAGCTATTTAACCTGTTGCTTAAAAGTGAAAGTGAAAGTTCAATAATGTCAAGTTTCAATTAAATCCACTTCGATAAATTGTTTGTTAATTTATTAACTACATGTAATTTACCAACTGAAACATGATAAGCAGTCAAAAATAGAAATCACACCTTTTGTTAGGATATTCCAAAAATAGAACCCTTTGTTTGTGAATAAAGTAAAAATATGCCCTTTGATCAATGTTTACGCCAATCAGGGAGCAAAAAATACGCAAATAAAAGATAAATGAATAATAAAGGTAAATATAATTTTTAACGAATGAACACGGGTAATATAGCTCTCCTTAAAAATAAGCCTATTATTTGTATTAATAGTGAAATTATTAAGCTTTAAAAAACATTTTGAATGGTTATAAGGTGAAACTGGTTCCTCTTAAAGTTGCCTTAATTTTAAAATTAAATTCTTACTTTGTATAAAGGAAGAGCTCACCCAAGAGCAAAACCTAGTTTTAAATTAGGTTTCTTCATTTTTCCATCTATTTTCCGCTGTTTTACAAGATTTTATGAAAAACTGTGGAAAGCGAAGGTCCCAAGTCAACGACATTTTACATTGGCAATTTGTTTTTGTCCGGAACTTTTTGTGGGACACTTTTAAGCGGTGTGTCCCCAACTGAGACTGAACTACGCGCCAGACTGACCACAGTCACTCGGAGCTCAGGTAACCGGGGCGGCGCAAACCGGGGCCCCAAATGAGCCCCATTTTGTGCTTTACCTGAAATCCATAATGCATGAACCCGTCCACCGTTGCTGTAACGGTAAACATTTAACTGAATGCAAAAATCAGACCGTGAAGACGCCGAGACGACAGAAGATCTTCGCATCTTCACCGTCTTCGTTTGTCGTCAAAATAAAAATAAATAAAAAGAAGAAGAAGCCACCAAAGGAGGGTGAGGTGGCCCCCCAAAAGATGTCAATTAGGAACGACACGAAATCACGGCAGTCATGAGGCAATTACCGCGTCAAAGAAAGTCGTCGTGGCGTGCCAGGGCGTCGCGGTGGCGGGCGATACCAAACGAAAAGATGGCATATCCATCCCGGCATCCAGGATCCGGGATCCGGGACCCGGGAGACGGAACACCAGAGTTCCATTAGGGGAATTGCCGCAGCCCGCCAAAGTCACTCAGCTGTCGCGGACTCGTTTAATTCTGTTTACACTTTTATTCAGTTCGCCGGGTATCAAACGGCAGCCAGGTCGGGCTCCGCTCGGCGGCATGCACGCCATCACCTCACCTGTGAGCCCCACCGCGGCTCCGGAGCACCTACGCCCGTGGGAGAGGGACTCCGCGGGGGCACCGGGAGCCGGTATCACCTGGAAAGTTCTGGTCTTAAGCACACGACAAAAGGAATCACGCCAGTCGAATAAAGCATCGAACCATAACCAGGTGATTGTTCAGCCACAAAAAAAATATATAAAAAAATTGTTCATAAATGAAAATGAGCCCATTCACTGGAGCTGCTGCGAACAGAGCCCGAGGGAGGGGCCCTAAGGGGATTTTCATGTAATTCTGACGACGCACGCTGAATTTTTGTTTAGCCTGTAAAACATCAATAAAATGGACATTAGGGGGTAATTTTAAGAATGGTAATTGTGGGTTTTATTCCGCAATTTCGAGTCTGGTTTGTACCTGACACATTCGAAAACTCCCTGATGCGTCATCAGTATAGTGTTTAATAAAGCTCAACAATATTCAGAATTCCTCAGATTTTGAGATGATAAGACGCTCCATTCAGTGGACTTAAGACCTTGGCAAAGCTGGAGGATAATTTATCTCAATTTCGTAGAAATAAAATTCTTATATTAAATTCTCGACATTTTTTAACACCTACCAAGACCGATACTTAATTTTTTCCTTAAGTGAATTATAATTTTTAAACTTAAACGTTTAGATTTATGCCAACATTTATTAAGATTCATAATTGCGACATATTTAGAAATCGTTTTCAATTTGTCATTATTATTCCAATTTTGAAGGTATTACATTAAAAGCGCGAAAAATGAGTGAAATGACACGTTTGAGTGATGTTTGAACGCTGCTAATATTAGTGTTAATAGTCGTATTTAACAAGGTATACGATTAAAAAGTTATAGCATTTTGTCAAATTTAAGAAAATCAAGAGCAGAAAAACTTATATAAAAATATTTTTGTTTTAGTAAGATATTGAATTATTTAATTTTAATAAGTTAACATTTCAACTTTTATTTAAACAACATTAGCTCCTATCAGTCCATTGTTGATTTTTGTTATCATTTTGTTATAAATTGTAAAAATATTATCTGGTCATTAATAGCGCTTTTTCATTTACGAACTCGTAATCTACGGGAAAAAAGTCCTATAAAATAATTTATCACATAAGTATTTGCCAAAAAAATTAATGTTGATCTGCGCTATTATTATAAATTATGGCTAATAGTGTCTAAAATTTCTTTCAAAGTATTTCGGATTTAAAAACTATAATGCAATTTTCAAATCTGTATGTAAAGATCAGAAAATTAGAAACTCGGTAATGGGGCTAAATATCAATTATAATAACTTTAGAAAAAGCATATTTATTAAAAAAAACGTCTATTAATTCTGAAATTAAGCTTCTACTCTAAAATGTAATAGGTCAAGTGAGACATTTTGCAACAAAGACATTGTTCAAGATTAAGCTCATCCCACACCTAAACGAATTCTGTTGCACTAGGCGTAAATGAGGGGGGGAAATTAAATTGCCTGGAAGCGTATGTTGGTCAGGTCTGGCGGCTGCATAATTCGATAGAATCCAGGACAATCCGCTTCAGGTCCACATGATGTGTTCGACATATGTCAGCGCCCCGAAGAGCATCGGTCCTCTTGGTCCATAGCAGCATCCGGTGGGGCTGGTGGCGGCGGCAGTCCCTGAATTAACAAGATCGCCTCGGATTAATATGTGCTTGGATTAATAATTTATTCACCATACATCAATCTTGGGGAAAATGTATTCAGAGAGTGTGGGAGAGAGAGAGAGAGAGAGAAAGACGGTTAGAATCTATTTAACCTCCTGGTCACGGTAGTGCTCGAGATCCACCGGACCCACCGAAACTCCTCGACTTCCTTCCCTTTTATGCGCTACATAAGTTCTGGACTAATTTACATGGGCAATAACAGGGCCATTGCTGCTTTCGCATTAACATGTCAATCATTTTGGACAGTACCGCCTCCAGTTTCCAATGACTGGACCCTAGAATCATGTTCCCTTCCCCGATTTCTCCCTCCCTATCCCTATCCGACGTTGCCTTCCTCTGCTGAGGTGCACTTGAATAATTGCAGTAGAACTCATTAAATAGAGCGGATCTCTTCGGGTCCAACCACCCCCCCCCCCCCCTCCCCAAAATAACGGGGCATTAGTTCCCATCGATAGATAGGTTCGGGCTTGAGACCCTTTACCGAATAATTGAATGAATTCGGGAGGGGGTGGAGGGCGGAAGGGGAAGACGGTTGCATTCCCGGAATACCTTGCGTCCTCATTATGCAGCGAATGTCGTCCCGTGTTTAATGCACCGAGATCTCCCAGTCGAGCGGTGGCGGCGGCGGCGACGGCGATGGCGGAGGTCTGGGGCCCCCGGAGGGCAGTCAAAGTTCCAATTTTCTGGCAATGGAGCGCCAGGTGGGAGCCGCCTCTGCCCCGCCAAAATGCCGCACAAAACGGGAGACCCCCGAAACTTTTCTGGAGCACTTTAAAATATTTTCCATGCCGACTATCAGGGCGACTGCTGGCACTGTTTCGCTCCTCCTCTGCATATTTATGAATGTGGCGCAGTGCCCGGGGCCAGGCCGTGCCCGTTTCAAGCCAATTTACGACCTCGAAAAACTCTCATACACGGGACGAATTTAATTTTCGCCCGTTTCATTTGCTGCGTTTTTAAAGTCTATAACTTCATCCTTTTTTTTCCTTTTTTTTTTTTTTCGCTTGGCACCTTGAGGAGCAGAGCCCTATACAGGAGGCGATGGCAAGGACAGGGGTGGAATGGACGAAGGGTAGGTCATGAATACCCCCCACCCTCTCCCTCCCCCGATGGAGGGGAAAACCAGGACTTTCGGGAAAGCGGGGGGTGCGGTCATTATTTAACGCGCTCACAAAAGGGTTGGTGGTTTTTAGCGCTGGAAATTATTTAACAACTCCGGGAACAATTGTTGCGGACGTGTGAATGCTTTATTGAGTTGAAATTCAGTTTTTTATGGCTGCCGCAAGCAACGTGAGCATCGAGCGGGTCAAATGATGGGAAAATGAGCGGGGGCGGCTTGACGGGAGTTTAAGGGATACTTTGATATATGTTGAGAAGGAAAAATAACAACAACAAAAAAAAAATTGCGGAAATTTTTTTCCACTTTCCGGTGTTAATTATTCACTGCCATGCCAGGGACGCTCGACACTTTTTTTTTTTACACCGACTACTCAAGGGTGTGGCGCCCAGAAATAAAAGTATAAAAGGTGAATTTTAATTGTTTTATTTTCCAGTAAAGAGGGTCAAAAGGGTGAAAATACACTTTAATTTTTTAGAATGGTATGAACAATTTTCATACACCTTTTAATATCATCATGCTTTCATTTCTTGAGGCAAACAATTTTAAGCATAATAACAATAAATAATTAGTCTTTTTGTATTCTATGGTTTTAAGTATGCCGTCAAATTGCAACCCCTATTGAGTGAATTTTTCCTTCTTGCAGTTCTTGGAGCGAATAAATACATATTTCTTTTAATTTTAAAAGCTTTTAGTACTTTAAAAATGGTAAGCTAGGCCTTTGTTCTTCCTTACTTTTATAATTCCCAAGCAATTACGTTTTAAAAACAATAACTAAACGATGTTTAAAAAATTTGCGCGAATTTAAGTCCTAACATCTTATTTTAATGCTTGAAATGCAGTATTTGATTTTAAATCAATGGTATCTAAAATTCCTTTTTACTGATTTCTATGAGATTTAATTAGATACATTTTATATTAGTTTAAATAATTTTCATTGTCAATTCAAGCTTCAATTTTTAATATGTAAATTGTTATTCAAAAAAATCGAATTGTACTTTATGGAGGATTCAAAAGTATTTGTGCCCCTTAAATTTAAATACGTTATAATTTCTACCTGTTCTGTTCAAGAAATATCGAAAAATCACAAGAAATATTTCTTAATAAAAGGATCGACAGTATTCCAATTTTAAGTATTGCAGAAAAGTATTAAATAAACAGTAAGGTATTCCTTAAGACACGTTACCTAACATTTCATAATAACAATTTATTAACAGAGTACTCCTTTTTGATAAGATGCCCGATTGATTGATCTTGAGTTGAGTACCATCTCAAATTGGATATCACTCAAAATTCTGAAATGTTTGTAATACATTAAGATCAGAGTTAAATTCATAACTTCTGAGGTAAAGCAGTCTTCAGTTCCCTTGAGACCCTTTCAAATCAGAGGGCCTGTGAAACTTGTCTCTTGAGTCAAAATTTGTCCTTTAATGCATAAATTAGAGAAATTCACGGATGATGAGACTAAAATTCTCATACCCACTTAGCAACTGGAATAAAGGTTCTTGGCTTATAACTACAGCAACAGGTTTCATCTCCTGAATATGATTAACTCAAGTTACCCTCAGTTTCACTAAAGTTATCTAAACAACCAATTTAACAAATCCAAGGATATTTTGGAATATAACAGCATAAAATACATAATTTAAGTGAAGAGGAGCACCCCCTAAAAACAGTTGAGAGCCTCCAGACATTTTTCGTCATTAAACTCATAATCGTATGAAGAGCACCCTGCGATAACAACAAGTTCCCAAAGGTGGTGACATCAGGAGTAAAATTTTGCCTAATTACCATATGCTCGTGACAAGTCTTGTACTGAGTCTTACAGGGAAAAGAAGGAGATTATGCGGGCATCCCCCTCGTTCAACAAAGTCTGGGACAATCCCCCGAAGATTTAGTCCCGCTCCGCCCCGAAGCAATCCCATTATCTGGGTGCGTATATGCAAAACCCTCGGAGCACTTCTCGCTCCATCAGACACATAATAATTTCCACGTGAAATCAAAATGATCCCGAAATCAGACAGGGGGAGTTGTGTATCTTTTGTGGAGTTAAACATCAGCGCAAATCAATTTCACTTAGCGCGAAAAGAAGTCAAAATGATGCGGGGGTGGGGTATGTGGTACTATATACTAATACCAAGTTTTTGGGGTCGGATGGGTGGGTGCTCTGGGGGATTGAATGATTTTGCACCACATCAGACCCTATAACAAATCTTGCATTGTGTTTCCCTAATAGCCCTTGCCAGGGGCGGTGCGCGATGGAGGCGCTCGCACAACCAAATCCAATTTCCCGAGAAGCCAATAATTCCTGCCTTCCCTGAGTAACACCTTCTCACGTTCCGCTCAGCCTTGACAGGTACAAGTCATAAATAACGCTCCGCCAGCTCATGTCGCCCCCATCTCTTATCTCTTTTCAGGAATAAATTGCTTCCAAAGATTTGCTGAGCAGCCGAAATACACGGAGGTGAATCCAGGTCAGGACGCACTTCTAACATGCAAAATAATCGATAAGAGGGGGACGTGCTCCTGGCAGAAAGATAACAAGGTAATTACGGGAGAGCAGAGCTCCCCTAAGGCGTCCTGAATGCCCCCATCCGCACCATTCGTCCTAGAATGGCGCGGACGAGGGACGCCGCCTCTGCATAAGAATCCTTCGCATGGACTTTGGACAAGTTAATTAAGGACCTCCTCTCACCTGGCAATACATTTTCATTTCAGCCGGTGGGCATCTACCCGAAGAAATACGAGTGGGCCGGCACCTCGATGATTATCCACCAGAGCATGCAGCCCCCCCACATCGGGGGCGACTGCTCCCTCTGGATCCGTTCGGCAACCCTAGACTTTGATGACGGCCTCTGGGAGTGTCAGGTGACAGCGAGCGATTTCACGACCCAGGACGCCCTCACAAGCCAACCGGTGCGGCTTGTGGTTCGAGGTATGTAGGACACGATTTGTAAAGGGTGCCCCAAAAATACACCCTCTACCCCCCCCCCCCCCCCCCACCTCCTTCCCATTTTCCGGGTTCTAGCCCTAGCCCTTCCTTGCCCGGCTGTCAACCCACAAAGACAGGTGGCAAGACGGGGTCGCCTAGTTTACGACCACCTGCTTGAACTCCGAGTTCACGTTAATTAAACCTCAAAGAGGTGGCAATTACGTCTGTTGGATGACTCATTTGCTACTCTTTTTATCTTATTCTTCTTCTCATTTTAACCCTTGTCTGACGATTTTGTCTTCCGGCAATCCTACTTCCAGTCGCCCCCCAAAGACCCCGGCTGGAGCACGAGGGAGTTCATGTCCCGCCTGGACACAATGTGACCGTCGATTCGGGAGCAGTCGCAACGGTCAAGTGCATCTCACACTATGGAAATCCACCAGCCCTACTAAAATGGTTTCTAGGTAAGTTGTCCAGAGTTATTTCTCTAGAAAATCGACTAACTTTAAAACAGATACCTTTAATGTTTGAATGAACTTCTTTCAATAAAATATTACAATTTGACTAAATTATTATAATAATAATCGATTAATGTTATCCGATTAATACATTGTCCTATCTTAAAATGAACTACTTTATTAACTTAAAAAAAAATTTTACAAATATTCATTATAAATACAATGAACAAATATAAATCAAGCAAATTATTTTTATGTCGTCCTGAATTTAAACTGCCACTTTTATTTACTAAGTTTAGAAAAATCGCAACAACTGCTAAAAAAATCATTTCTCTGCCGTGAACTAGGTCGAAGACATTCCAAAAATAGTCCTTTAAAGATAATTAGTTATATTGGAACTATGTAAATTCATTGCAAAATATTCTTAATAATATTTTTATTCATTCTCCTATACCACATACAAAATTTAAGACTAGAACTACCAAGACCAGTCAAATTGACTGGTACTCAATTTCTTTTTTGAGTGATTTATAATTTTTAAAGTTATAGGTTAAGATTTATGCCAACATTTACTTAGATTCATGATTACAACATATTCAGAAATCGTTTTTAATTTATGATTATTAATCCAACTTTAAAGGTACATTATATTAAAGGCGCAAAAAATGAGTGAAATTATACGTTTGAGTGGTGGTAGTTCTAGTGTTAAAAACCATCCAAATACTCGTAGTTAGCAAAAATCGTGAAACTAGTAAAAGTGATTTCTCAATTAATTATGAATTTTATATTTTCATTTGTTCTTATTTGTTATTTTTGAGACCTATTTAATGAGACTATTTTTGATATGTCAAACATAATATTCAAAAGATATTTCGTTTTTTTATTATATTTAAGTATTTTAAATAACAAATTATCGATCATTTGCGATGATTATTAATTAAATCATAACACAATTAATGCGACTCAATTAATCTATTGAATTACACAAAAATTACTAATAAATTCGACTGTTAATAAAACACTTTAAATTAATAAAACATGATATAGAAAATTACATAAACAATCTGCCACAACTTCTAGTAAACTGATAAAAGATGTTTATTAATTAGTCTTTCTTTGCATAAAATATTTTGTTTTACGTTCCATTTTGCAGAAAAATTTAAAAATGAATGATTAATTAATTTAACACTAAAATAATTTCAGATAATAAACTTTTCACTTTGACAGTCATTCTTCAGGATTTTAGCAGAGGAATTTTCTTCCTGTATTAAAACTTTATTTTCTAGAAAACACTTTAAAAAAGTGGAAGAGTGACGCAAAGAAATTCTTCCACAGTTTTCGAGTGCACGAACGTGTTCTAGTAAAATTTTTATAAAAAAGTTTAACGAGAAATCGAGTACGAGGACAGTTCTAAAATGAAATAGTAAAATAACGAGTATATGTGATGTAGGGTAAAGTAATAAAACTTTGCTGTAGTAAATAGTCCCTTATCACACAAAAAGATCGTTAAGCATTTTTTATGTATAGAGAACGTAGCGAAAGAGGTGAAATTTTTATGTTTACTATGTAAAAAAGTAGTAACTATTTGTAGTTTAAATTTGAAATAAAAACCGATTTGAATTTTTTTTTAGAATCAAAGATGTTAACTTTAATGTAGAGTAAATCAAAATCATTTAATGGTTTTCTTTTTAATTGATGGGAAAAATTTTATAATGCTAGCGAGACTCTCCATAAATATTTGTAAAATCGATTTTCTGGAATGGCCTTAAGTTAACGACTTTGTAGCCAGAACCTTAAACAATAACCATAAATTTCAGGTGACCAGGAGATTTCACCTCTGGGACCGCAGATAAATTCCACAGAGCAGGACAACCCGAGGACGTGGTCAGCCTCCGCCGTGGTCCAGGTGCCCGCAATTCGTGAGCGACACGGCGAAATGCTCAAATGCATCGCGCTCCACGAGTCGTACGCGGCAAAATCCGTCGGCGTCGAGGCCCGGATGGATGTTAAATGTGGGTAGATCCTCGTGGTCCAGCGGGGTAAGATTTGAATTTGGTATTTGTTTTTCCATCTTACAGATGCGCCCACCATCCGACTCCTTGGAGCGCCCGAAATTGATCTTGAGGAGGGCAAGGACACCCTCATCCTGCGCTGCGAGGCAGATGCGAACCCACCGGCCAGCATCGTCTGGAGGAGGGCCGGAAGGTCCGAAATCGCCAGCCTGCAGGTGGGTGTCAATGGCTTCCTGATTCCTGTTTAAATTATTAATCAGGCTGAAGGGCTTAGGGTGGATTTATAATAGCCATTGGGGATTGGGCTCTCATCGCCGCTCGGTTTGGGTTTGATGTGATTTTAATTGGACTTTACCGAGATAATACGAAAATAGACAGATACCCTTCGGCTGGGTTGGCGCACTAATTAAGGGACTTGAAAAGTTCTTGTCCAAAATCCAAACCACATCACATTCTTTGACAAGTTTTTTGTTTAGATCACGAAGCTTCCTGGAAACTGGGAAAAGGTCTAACAAACATGGGTTTACCCAAACTCCGATTGTAATAATGTTTTATGTATACATCTAGAATCCACATAGTTGTTATCAAAATCGAAAACGAAAATGTCCTTTTCGGACTTCTGTCTAAAATAACTTTATTTAGATCAAATCGCTCAGGATGAAAGTTTTAAAATTGTATTATATTTAGCTTTAACTATTCAACAAAAATTCCATTTAAAAACATTTTTTCTCACTATTTAATATCGTATGGGGCAAACATTTCAAACAAGTTAAGGATAAGATTAAATATTCTGAAAGTACCCAAATATTTAAGTTTAAAGAACTAAATATCCAGACAATTTAAAACTTTTATCTCAGCCACAAGTGGGAATCAAACTTGAAATTCTTCACTCACTGTCCAACAAGTTGCTGTTTGAACTATGAAGACTGATTGATTTTGTTTCGAACTTGAGGAATTCGATTCCTTTGGATTCGTTTCAAATAATTTTGTTGCTTAGCTCAAGATATTTTTATATAAAATTCTTGTTTGGATCGAAGAAAAGGTTCAAATAGTTAACAAGATCAAAAATGAATAAAACTAAACTTCAGTTATAATAGTGTTGAAATAGTACTTGCAACATTCCACAAATACCTTTTTCGAAAATTAAAGAGATAGAATTTAAGTTATAAATCGCTTCCGCAAATTGGATTGTTAGGTATAAATATTTAAACCGCAATTCATAAAAATCAAAGTTTGTACCCATTTTTGAAGTTAAGTTAATTCAATATATAGAAGAAATGATAAGGGAACTGAGGAATGAAATTTGACATGGAAGGTGTGAGCAGATGTGGGACACAAATTTTCACTCTTTATAAATTTCAAAATTTGTTATAGAAAGAAATTCAATATTTATTCTCTATGGCGCGTTAAATTGCATTCTTCAAAGTTAGAACCCTCCCGTGGGGCGGCTAGAACTATGTAACGAACCAGCCGCGTCCGGAGTCAGCCACGATTAACTTTCCTCTAACAAACGTTTGGTGGAAACTTTAAATTGCGGAAAATGTCTTCAAGATTGTACCCCCTGCGCGTCCCCACCTTTCAAAAAGTTTTCCTACAATTCAAAGGGAAGTGCTGAAAATCTCGAAGAGCATTTCACGCCAGAACCGAACTTTTTGGGGCCATCAGAAATCATAAAAGCGTTTTCGGGAAGAAGGAGGAGAGCCCACTGGACAAAGTAGACTATTGACCGACCCATTTCCGATCCGGTCTCTGCGCCCCAAATGCATTCGAGTTTTAGCGCAAACATTGAATTTTACTTCATACTTTTATTTTTCGTTATTTTTCTTATATTTTTTTCAGGAATCTCTCCAGCTTCGACCTGTTGGACGACGGGACGCCGGGCTCTACACGTGTCAGGCCCAGAACTCAGTCGGAAGTTCAGAGCAACTTTCCATCCAGTTGGACGTGAAATGTACGTAAAATGACGACGTCAACTTTTCGTACCGAGGAAAAAGTCCCTCAGGAGAGGGACTTCTTCGGCAACTTAATATCCATTCACCATCCCCCCATCAACCCGTATATCCGTATTCAGAGACGACCCCATTTTGCGTCGTTTCGCGCTATTTTATGAAATTTTTTTCTCTCATAAAAAAATACGAACTTTTCCATTTTCTTGCAGATCCGCCCCGAATTTTGTCAGCTGGCCCGGATCGGCTAACGACAGCCCCCCTCTTCAGTCCGGCTGCATTTGAATGCCTCGCCGAGGGCAATCCGCCGCCAACTTACAAATGGGTCCAAAGGTATTGTAGTGCACTTTAAAACTATAGAACCTTGTTTTCCTGCAACCCTCCACCCCCGCGTACTTACCACCGAAAAAGGCGGCTTTTATGAATGCTTTTGCTGGAGGAAAATCCATCAAATGCCCCAAGAAATATTGGGGCGGGAGCCGCTCTAAATTTTCCACAAACTTTTCCTGAGCATTACCCATGCTTACCGCTGCTCCTGAGCCTCGCCGTCGTCGGTTCAACCCCCCTGATAAAACGAGAACCTTGTGGTACTCGGTAGAAAATTGGGAAAGCGGGCAGTGGACTTTGTCCCTCCGGCAGATTTACCCTGTGTGGTAGTGGAGTCATCTTCCAACAATTCCTAACCCCCATTCCCACTTCATTTCTTGCAACCCCTAACCCACACCAACTATTTGGATATTCCCATCGGCTGTTTGCTTGCTGTTTTCACGGCTCTGTTAATTTTCCTTCCGCTTGTCGTGAAGCGCTTGTTTCGCCGCTTTTCCTATTTTTTACCCCAACCAAACCTCCCAAACTCTAACCCCTCCCCCCTCCCTTCTTATTCATTGTTTTTGTGCATTTTTTTTTTATTTTTATTTTTTTGCTTCCCGGCAGCTTTCATCGACGGGGAGGATTTTACCCATTACTGGCAATAATTGCGAACTCATGTTGCTGCCACCCCCGCTCTTCCCGCTAAAGCAGCATCTTCGGAAGTATCCCAACTCCTTGCTGTGGGGAGTTGAAATTGTTTCAAATCCTCCGGGATGGAGCAGGGAACGGTGGTAGGACGCGGGCAGCTCCAGGCTCTAGGAAATCTGCTCCTCGTTTGCCAAGGCAACCCTAGAAAATTTTTCCAGAGCGCCCCTGGATTAGTGGTGCGCTCGTGTCCCGGCCCGGAATCCCGAGTTGTTGACATTTTCTAATTGCTCGGAGATCCCTGTCCATTTCCCTTCGAATTTTTATTTTCCTCCCATTTGATATGGGTCATGGCGGGGAAGGGTCAGCAGCGATGAGTTCAATTTTTATGATTCATAACGAGTCCAACATCTGCCCATTTCCAAAATGTTTTCTTCCAGAAAAAATACAAAAAAATAAAGACAAAAAATGAAAACACGGTAAAGGATAAGACCGTCGGCGGGGGCATAGAATGAAAAAATGTGTCAGCGGACAACTCCTCCCTCAATGTCGCCTTGCGTTGCCCCTGGAATGGGTTTATGGGATCAATCCGTCGTTTTACCCAATTTTAAGCGGAAATTTCAGTTGAATCAACGTTTACAGGCTTATGTCGACCTACTGTGGGTTTTTATTTTTAAAGGATGTCGTACCGCCATGAATCAGCCCTTTAAATGCCCCGCCATCGAGGAGGTACCCATCAAGGATATGGGCCTGAGCACAAGTTGACACATGTTGAATATTTCAGGACATCAAGGAGTTTATATTGTCTTTTGAGCCGGTCCCCAAAACGGACTCTTATACCAATCCGTTTGAAAAGGGTTAGTGGTAGGGTTAGACTTCTTTGAAATATCATTCTAAGAAAGATTAGGCCCTAGCATGACTTCATGGTACGTCGCCTCTCGTACCGAGGTAAACTTTTTATGACATTCTTTTTCGGGCTGCTTAACCCTGCGGGAAAATATTTTATTAGGCCCCTTCGTTTGAGTGAACGTAGCATAAATTCAATTTTTGTGGATCTGTGGGTGCACTATGGGGTTATGATTCGGCGAAAAAGCCGTAACTCGCAACCCTTTTCCAATGCAATTAGATCGGAAAGTATTGGGATAAAACACCACAAGTTTATCCGCAAGTTTTTCAATTTTTAATAAAGTGTTTTAAAATTTACAATAGTAACTTTAGTTGTCAAGAATATTCATATTTTATTGTGTTTTATAACTTTTTCTTTAAAGTTATTCAGCCATAATGGAATAAATTATTAAATTACTTCATCTCAGTATCCATGAAAACATAAAATTGACATCAGATTATATTAGTTAAATTAATTAAAAGAAGAAATAAAATAATATTTTATATCAGCGATACCGCAGATTAATTTTTGAAATTTTAATTACATTTTTTAAGTAGGCAATTCCAGGCATTTCGGATTTTTGTCCCAAAGTGATTATTGAAAATTTTAAAGCTGCTTAATGAACATTAAAATAAATTAAAAGATTACTTCCTTGATGAAATTTTCTTTGTATTATATCTTTGAATGGAAATATAATCAGAAATACGTTTAATGTAGGATTTTATTTTAATTAACAGCGACTCCATTTTACTGACTCCTAGGTTGTAAAATTCGTGCCCTCGGAAATTAAATAATCTACATCGGTACAGAAATTCTCATATGATTAAAAATGTATTTGTATTGAACACAAGGTAGATATACCATACCGAAAATAGATATCTTAGGAAATTTCTGGAGGTTAGGATTGAGATTTTTCCCTGAAAACCACATCTTCGTACTTCTTAGGTTATAGAATCTTGTTTACTTCAGGATTAATTTTAGCAATCTATAGACTAAAACGGCAAACAAATAAAAAAACGAAAAACCAACAACTTAAAAGCTTATCAAAAATGCTTAAGCAATCGATTTTTGACCTTTTTCGTAACCTTGCTTCTAATTTGGGAAAGTTAAAACCCTTTTATACGACCGGATCAAACATGAGCCTACCACATGAACGAACCAAAGAAAATCTCCTCCTCCCAAAATTTAATCGCTTTATGCAAAATTAGCCATTTACTAACCGGGCAAAATGTCCCACTCTTCCAATTTTCAGGATATCAGGAGGATCAAAATATCTGGAGCGAGGTCATGAGTCCCGGCTCGTAATAGACAATGTAACCTATGACTATCAGGGTGAGTACGAGTGCCGGGCGACAAACTTCATCAACGGCCAGGAGCGGACAGTGGCATCGGAGCCGGTGTCGTTGCAAGTAGTAGGTAAATCAGAAAATCTTATACCACTAGCCGCTTTCAGAGGCTCTTCAGGCGAACCTGATAGCAGCTAGTTTCCACTTCATAAACTAGAAAAAAATATATACTATATGACTATCTGATGATGAAAAAGCAACGTATATACATACTTACATACATTATGATAGTCGAACTAAACCTTAGTGCACAAGATGCAAACGACACTAACCGTGCCCGACCAATAAATTCCAGGAGCACCGCAGGTCCTCCGGCTGAACCCGTCCATGCACTCCGTCTCGGTTAAAAAGGGCGAATCAGCAAGCCTATCGCTGGTGGTTTGCGCTGATCCAAGACCACATCATGTAGCCTGGGAATGGGGCTCATTGCGGCTGGAAGCTGGAGCTGGAGTCGGTAAGTGTTCCCGGAATCCCCCCGGTCCATACATATAGTAATAAATTTCAAAATTTACGGATATCGTTCGAACAGAGCAAAGTTCCTTTTTCCAGCATCCCCCTCCCCGTGGAGGAGCTGGCCAAGCACACGGTGTCCGGTGTCCTCCAGGTCCAGGTTCAGGTCCATCCCATTCGTACAGCATCCTTTCTGGCCACAAACGGTGGATAGGGCTGGAATGGGGGAAAAAGGACCTGGTCCTGGAGCGACTCAGGACCCTCCCATCATATTTACTTGACTAAAATGTATCTTTTTCTCTCTCTCTCTCTCTCTTTTTACTACCCCACAACCCTCCCGGTCCAGACCGGTACAGGGCTGATGAGGTGACACAGGACTCCCGGGAGGACTGCTACTTGGCCACCCTGCACATAACAAGGGCTGATGAGCACGACGCCAGGCCCTACTATTTGGTGGTCGAGAACGAGCGTGGCACCGACAGGCATGCAATCCATTTGAGTGTGGAGGGTACGTTTTCAGGTGCATTTCATTTTCATCTCATTTAGTTGTTAAATTTATTGTGGTCAAATGCACGCTGCACACGAGTAGCAACCAACAACCACTCGCCAAGTAGAGCACAGGTCCCTGGGTCTTTTGGACCCATATTTTTGAAATTTTTTCCAATCCACACTTCTTTCATCCCTACGTAACTATTGTACGTATACTATATATAATTTTTTCCTTCCTCTATATTTTTTATGCAATCTTTTTTTTTCGCACACTTAAAACTTTTTTATTGCCACGTTTCTTCCCACCCTATATATTATTATATTTTTTTTTCTACCCATTTTTATTTTTGTTATTTTTCTGCACGCTAAGTGCAGGAATTTCCTCATCAGCAAATGGAAGTTTTTTTCTTGCACTGCTGAATCAGGTGGTGGTGCAGCAGCAGAGAAAAGAGGAAGAAAATTGCAAAGAATGTTTCAGAGGCTCTATCCTCTGGGCAAATTCCCCCGAGATTTATTACCCTCATATTTTGGCATGAAGGCAAATTAGTTCTTCGCGAATTTATCATCTCCTGTGGAAGGCATCATCTGTGAGGCAGTTACATGTGCTGAAGCTATCATCTTTTTACCCTCCACTGAATTTATCCACTCCATAGAATTCGTGCTTGGTATGGATGAATTGTGGATTTTATTTTTGATGAGCTACAAAAAATAAAAGAATAGAAAAGATTTGTCAATTATTTTGAATGAGATAAATCTGAAAATTTAAATCAGTTTATGTTTCGATGCAGAACTGCCAAAATTATAATAGCCCAAAATCTCTAAAACTTGGAAGTATTTAAAACCAAATATGTATTCGTCTAACCGATTACTAACAAATTGCGAATGCTAAATTATACTAAAATCAATGAAAAGTAGAAATTTTAAATATATTTAGTATTTTTATTTTGCGATTTCATGTCGCCAAAAATCGTTTCCAGTACATTGCATTCATTGTGCGGATTTTAAGCAAGTTTAATAATATGTATATTAATGATATATTAAAACATTTGAATGATTTTATGTTTATAGTCTACAGCCTATTTATGCAGATTTCTCATTAATAGAAACTATAAATTTAAAAATATCTGGCTATCTTCTACTATAATAATAAATCATATTATCTTAATTTTAAAGAAAAATTGATCGACTTCCCAGGATTTAATTTCTGGGATAAGAAGATAAAAATGTTTTCCATTTTTGTCATTTTATAGTATTGACAAGGTAAACTATAAAAATATTGTATAATACAGCAACATTTATGAAAATTATTATAATGTATTATAAATTAGAGATTTTGTATTATATCAAAAATTTATGAAATGTGCTATAATGAACACAATTTCATGTTTTTCAATAAATTTAAAGCGTAATGTGAAAAGGGGCTATTCATATATTCAAAGTTATTCTCAAAGCGTCTGAAAATAATATGTATGTTTTTACAATCAAACAGACAAAAGTGACAAAGTGAAAGGTTTTTCCTTGAATCTCAACATACTTTCTGGCAGTAAAAAAGGCAAAAAAAAGTGATGCGAACATAAAACATGAACCACTTAGCTTAATGCATGATTTTTGTATTGATTCGAATTTTTTTCCATTTTATTTATATTTTTTTATATTTTGTCCTTTTCCCATCCCACAAATAACATCCGACTGTGCATGCAAAGCATTTTGCTTTTTTACATTTTTTTTTGTTTTTTTTTGCAACATAATTTTGGCTTATCTCAGGCGTACAAAATGCGCATCATCGTTTTACCCCGCTGTAGCCTCCCACCCCCCTGTAGCATTGTAGCACTGTAGCAAAATATTCATGTCCTGAAAGCATTATAATAATAAATTTTATATCGAAACTTCATTTCATATTCGACACAATTCGAAACAAACAAACAAACCAAACCCAAAATCATCACACAGAGCCTCTGGAGATGAGTTACCTCTTGGGGATCGCCGGGGGCTGCTTAGCCGCCCTCCTCATTTTAATATGTTTGTGTATATATGCGATTAGAGCGAAAAAGTGTTGTTTTAAAGGTTAGTGAATTCACTTTTCATTATTATTTCTGTCTTAACTATTCATAATTCATGAGGCCTCCCGCCTCTCCCACAAAACGAATCCTGGATCCCATATTTTGGAGCTTTGGCTGGCGTACTTTGTGGTGGAACGTTTTCGTATTCATGTCCTATCCCGCGCGCGCCAAAAAGAAAATAATAAAAATATAAAAAAAAATAAAATAGGGACAAAAACGATGCTCTGAGTGAAAAAAAGGGAATAAATTTATGCTGTTGTTGCTGCAAGAGGTTCAGTGTCGGAAGTATTTTTCATAGTCGGGTCAGACGTGCATACGCGAGGCCAACCAACAAACGACGATAAGGGCGGACGGGAGTTTGAATCAAGTCCAGGTCCTTATCATTCATGAATAATTCCCATTTTTCCATTCTTTTAATATGCAGAAGTAACACCAAAACAGGTCGTTTAAAAAATCATAAATACACGCTCTGCCAACTGAAGTCAACGCTCGTATACATCTCAAGTGCGCCATTGCCATCAAAGGAAGTTTCCGGCTCCGTGCCGGCCCTTCCGAGGATGTTCCATAGCCCCACAAAACCACACAATCTCCCTATAACCACCCTCTTCCCTTCCGGCATATTTCCTATTTTCCATGCCCGTGAAAGCGAAAAAACATATATATATATATAAAATAAAAAAGTGAAAGGAATCTCGAAAGCACTTGCTCCTCTTTTTTATATTTCTATAAATTGCAGGTCGTTCCGGCTATAAATCATCGGATAAGGACAGGTAAAAAACTTTATTATTTTTTCATCTCCCTTTTGTAAAAATAACTTTCAAGGAGTCGTTGCGCCGGCTCGTACGATTTATTTATGTTTTATGTATGTCCCCGCCTGGTTATCAGGGCTTTCTAGTACTTTTTCATGTTTTCAAAGCCGAATAAAAGAAATCTGTATCTTGAACTCCAAAAAGTAATTGATAGTGTCCCTTGATGCTCAATAAAACCGAGTTTTTTTTTTGAAATAATACAAAATGAAACACATTGTTGTATGAAGCTTGCTAAAGGAAAGTTTGAACCTTCAAGGATTACATCATCATTTTATCATTTTTTGGGCACATTGGGTGTGGCATCCCCTCATAATAACATTATATATATTGTTAGTCCTGCCAATCCTTTGCAAGAGTAAGTGGAATAATGGATACTATATACAATATAATTAATTATATTAAATAATTTCACAGAACAACACCAAATTTGTTCTCAAAGAATTTGGAAATAATTTCTATGGGATTTTTGAACATACTTAATTAGCTCCCATTTTTTAAATAAATAAGGCTTATTTTGACCATTTATGAAAAATTATTACAAAATAATAAATTGAGGCAAGAGCTTATAATGCTGTTCATATGATAGCTGAAATTTTAAGCTGTTATATAAAACTACAAAAGGCTTTAAAACATTTCGAAGAGATACATGAATTTGACTTTTTCCTATAAACCAATTACTTCATATATTAAATGACTTTTAAAGAATATGAACGAATAAAAGCCAACTTGAATATAAAAAAAAATCAAAATTAGGAAAAAGTAATATTTGTCGTCTTAAAAATCAAATCCCTGCTTGGATTTTTAGGAATGAATTTTCTCTCAACTACCGACGAAGCAAAAGCTACTCCTTTTTTTTATATAAGTTTTCGTACCTGGATAAACAAGTTATTTTTAAGAACTCTGTAGACTTTAATTTGGTTTATATTTTTACTTGTATTGGAGATTCCGTTTAAAACTTTCGGCATAGCTTCATTTTGGGTCCTTTCTTAAGAAATTCACATAATAACAGATTATCTATCTTGAGTAACGCGGTAATAGTTTATTACATTTTGAATTAACTCGTACCTATTAGGCTGTACCAATTAATATTTACCTATTTGTAAGACACCCTTTTAAAAATTATATATTTTGGGTCAATGAAAATACTTCAATAAGTAATAAGATTAACCCCGAATTACAAACAGATCTCGGCACACTGCCAACTCTACTTAAAAATTTCGACATTCTAAAAAAAACATTGAAAATGCAATATTAGATAACATTAAATCCTATCGTTAGGAAACTAGCGAGTCTAATTAGATCCATAACTTTTTAAAGAAATATTTCAGATGAGAGTGTCAACCCAATTAACTCTAAAAAACCCCTAACTATTTTCATTTTGTTCAGCATTCCTCCAGTAAATTTGTTCGATTTAGTGTCGTCATTGTGCGGAATGATGCGACAATAATTGATGGAGCTGTATGCCCTTTTAGTCCTGTTCAGTGTCGACTCTTCCTGACTCTTCCTGACTCTTCCTCCCGGAGTGACACACTTTATGCAATCCCCGGCATTTTTGGATTCCATCGGCCCATTTTTCATTAATGCAGTCCGGACCTGCAGGACAGTGCGACCGGAAAACGACTGTCATTAAACTTGTTATATTTTTTTTTTGCTTTTATGAAATACGCAAATTATGCGTATTCATATAAATAACGCGATAATTATGGTAATTACCGAGAAAATTCTGCTTTATACCCGGCCTGCCTTAAATTACCAACATACGACCGGTGAAATGCTGCAGAGGGCAGATTTACGCGATGATTGCATTAAGTTAGCAATTCTGAAACATGACCGCCAAAAAACAAACAGATAAATTCGATAAATACAAGTTGAAAGCTAAATGAATTTTTTGACACCAAAAAGGAATGCGGACTTTTTATTTTATTGTATTGTACTTTATTGTATTTTATTTATTATTTTGTGTATAAATACAAATTGTCAATCTCAGATATTATAAGAGGAAATTTAACGTTCCGACATGAGATCATTATTTAAAGAAATAGTAGATTTTTTAAAACACAAATTACGAGGGTCCATGAAAAACTTGATTCATTTCTGATATAAAATAAACCATTTATTGAAAACAAAATTTCAACTGTAGGTATAAAAGAAATCGATTTAAAAAAGTAACTATATGTATCTACTATCTAGTGACCATTAAAAAGGCTTTGGTACCCAAATTATATATTCAAATCCTCTGGGACTAATGTAATTTAAATATTTTGTAGCGCAGAGTTTTTCAAACAGGCAACATTTTCACTTGAAGGAATAATACCAGCCAATACTTTCGAATTTATAACCCTACTTATAGAAGGTCAAAAACAGTCATAACCTGTCGCAAATGTTAATATATAATTCCTTTCAAATTTCCATAAAATTCAAAGTAAAGCCTGACATGGCCCAACATTTTACATTTGCAAATTCGAGTTAGGCCCATGGAAAAATAAAAAACTATCAGAATCATAAATTGTTTTTATTTTTCCAGTATATCACTTTTGTGTGTAATGCATTTTCCCCGGGAACGATTTTTTGTTTTATCAAATCCCATCGAAAATCCTAGATTTGCATATCAACGAGGCAAAAACGAGACTATACAAAAAAGAAATTTGTTTTGGTTATTTTTTATATTTTTTTGTTATTTCATGAAATGCAAACAAATAACAAATTCTAAAAATTCTCGCCGAGTTTTATCGCATCATCCCATAGGATATAATCCTGTAGCAAATGAGAGCGTTTTGTGCGCTATTTCGGTCATTGGGTCACGCATATCCCGAGCGATTATTTCTGACAAAGTAATGGATGCAGCCAGGCCAGTTTTCGACTGTACCGATGTGCCCCAAAAAGATATATTAGCTAAAAACGATTATTTCACCCTTAATTGCCCGGGCAATAAATATCCCCCGGCCAGAAACGCATTGTTTGCAGCAGCTTTAAGGCTTATCGGTAGGTTGAAATTAATTCGCATAGCCGTGTGGATTGACGTTAAACACAAATAAATCGTTAAAATTTCATCGACGCAAAATGGCCCTTTATTGGACAATTCCAATTCCCCATTTCCCATTTATTCATACTGATAAATATATATTTTGCTCGTAAAATATTCGAAATAATAAAATTAAAATTGAAACTCTACTCACTTTCCTTTTTGTATATTTTCATTGCGGGGGGATATGCGTCATTGCGAAAATTAACCAAACGATTCCCAAATCAACATAGTGAAAAAGCTGACCTAAAGTCACGTTCTGACAGTACGAGCGGTCCACAGGGTGACTCAATATATACAACACCGGCTGGTTTCCATCATCACCATCACGCTGGACACGGATCACCGGAAGCAATGAAGGTACGAATGGCAGCTATGATATTACAGCCCCCAACTAGGGTCTAGCAGGCAATTAATAATGATAGCGCGAATGTAACTAGAAACAATAATAATCATAGTAGTAACAACAACAACCTAACAGGGACTAATCAAACCAGCGAGGATAGTGAAGGGCAAACCGATAAAAATAATATTAGTGATAATTGTGAAGATTTATTAATAAATTCAACGTCCCGTGACAATAAAAACACTGGTAGCCTAGGTAAATACCAACGTTTTAGTATTTGTAGTGAAGATGGGAGGGTCGCTGATGAAAATGATGGGGATGAAGATGGTCGGCTAGGTCCCTTAAGATACTGTAAGGTCAGTAAAAATTCATGCTCACTAATACAACTGAGTACAGACTATGATTTAGATAGAATCAAAATATTCCGGAAGACCAAGTCGGATGATGTGATCTACAAGAAATGTAGACGATCTAAAAAGTTAGGTGATTGTAGTAGAAAAGATAGTAAGCTTAGTGAATTTGTTAAGTTTAAGGATTGCGATATAAGGAATAGTTTAAATGCTGTTACCGATCCCAGTAGTGGCGAAAATGACCATGGGAGCAACAAGGATATCGTAAAAAATATCGTAAACAGTAGTTCTAGTGAAAATATCGGCGTAGTAGATAGTTTCGATAATACCAAAAATAATGAGATGACCAAAATAAGCCACCAAGATAACGATTTGGATGATGATACAACTGTCATTACAAACCCTTTTTCAATATTCCACGAAAATGAAGTGAACGATTTATCCCAACCGAGAGAGTCCTCTTCACGATTTAGCATGTCTTGTACAAAATTGAGTCCAAAGCTAAGTAGCACTAATATCAAACCGATGAAAAAGCATCGATCTGAGAAATCAATTCGTAAATTTTTTGATCCAGAAACACAAACGACTATAAAAAGTTGTAATCACTATTTGTATGGTGTACCAGTTAGTCGTTTTGAGCGGCAAGATTTCATAAAAAATGGATATCCAACAGACGACATTTCTCTTAAAACAAAAAGTCTTGTAACGAAAAAATTAAGTAGAAAAGACAATAATTCGTCAACATTGCCCTCAACAGCAACAACCACTGCTCTAACGGCGACAAATGCAAAAGTTCCTCATTTGAAAAAACTTAAAATTAGCTATCCGAATCGTACGCACAGTAGTGTTAGCAGCAGCAGCAGTAGTAGTGTAAAACCAGAGGACTATAAGAGTAACTACTTTGAAAGGTTACATCTTAAGACGAAGCAAGGACTGCTAAAGATTAGGGAAAAATGTAGGAACATAAGAACATCGTCTGATGATTGCAATGAAGCGAGTAATAGTAGAGTAAGTGATATTAAGAATGATTCAACGCAGATTTTGTATAAGAGCTACAAGTCTGAGATAGATTTGACCAAAAATTTGCACTATCTCGACGCGTATCTTCAGGAAAATTTTGACCAAAGCCTGAAAACTTATAAAAAGTCATCGAACTCTGTGGGTAGGATTTCATCCTCGAAATATCGAAAGAAGCTGGCTTGTGCTGAGGATTTTAGGATGGAAGTACCAAAAACAGGTGCAACAAACAGTATCCTTGCAAAACCGTCGAAAAAGAGTAATTTACAGCAGCATAAAAGAAGCAAGTCATGTACGAAGACGATAAATTATACTACCGGTGAAGTGGAATATCGAAAATGTCTAGGTATACGATCCGAGCCTGTTGCAACACCTCAAACAGGTGTAAGCAGTAATGAACGGAGTACGAAAAGTACGACAACTTCTAGTTCTATAAGTAGCAGTGACTACGCCTCGGTTTATAGTGGTCCATCGAATACCACTGAGGCGTCCACCAAGAAACTGAGATATGAACATCCTAAGATATCTGAGTATTTCTACGATAACTTAACATATCCCTCCAGCAACCATGAACTGTTGCAGAGTAAAATCTTCAACAATTTATCTTCATGTGGCCCTTCCTCGTCGAATATTACAGATATAACTTCTACAACGGATAGAAGCGATGAAAACTTTCTTCAAGGTCACAACTTTAACAATTTCTTTGATGATGAAGGTGAAGAGCTAGATGGCGAGGTGGAAGATATTCACTTTATCAATAATAGTTTCAACATGGACTGGTACCATCAGAACGATGAAAAGAATTTCCTTCTATACGACACATATCAAGGACAAGACCAAACTGGAAGCTATGATTATAAAAAGGCCAAATATGAGGACTATCTGGAGCACTATCATAACCATAAGAAGAAATCCACGATTATCGAATATTCCGACAATGTGCCTCATTATTACGTGAACGAGTACATCACCAACACCCACCGGGCTGAGGAGATGCAAAAGATGTTTGAGAACGTCTCTGAGATGAGTGGTCCAGGAGGAGCAGCATCCCTTCCCACCCCAGGAATATCGCACAAAGCAGAATTTTATGGAGTTAATTTTTGCGGGATGGAAGGAGATACAGCGAAACTACCCACTTTGCAGCATCCCCAACAGCAGACGTCATCAAGTTCAACGTTGCCATTGTCCCAAAAGCAGCTCCCGTCATTATCGCCGGGAATTGGAGATAACGCCTTGGGAGGAGCTCCTCCAGACTTGGGGTCTAGAAGACGATCTGGGGACGTATCAGTGCAGGGTAAATCACCGCAGGCCATGTCAGCCCTGATGGCCTCAAAAGTTGTATCATCTTCCACCACCCATCCAGCATCAGCGATTTCATCCGCAGTCGCTGGAACCATTCCCATCACAAGCAACAGCACCCCCAGCAGTAATAATCGCCATGAAAATCTGATTGACAATTTACGTAAATTTTATCAGCCACATTCTCAAAAGATGGTTAAATCAAAGGGGATGACGGGCTCGGTGGCATCATCGCCCCAGCATCATTTACCTGCACACCACCTGCAAAATCACCACCCACATCATAACCAAACGAAATCTGCCCACCATACCCTCGTACTTTCAAACGAGTGCGACAGCACGGTTAGAACTGAAACCTTACTACCATCTTCAGGTGGTATTCACGGGAATTTAGGGAAAACCGGGAAACAGCGCCCCACCTACCATCAAGGAGCGCATCTTCAGCCCCGAAGCCAAAGCAATCTTCATCATTACAATTATCAGCAGCCCCAACAGCAGCAGCACTACAGTCTCCCTTTATCAAGCGACCGGGAAAATTTCATCCTTGAGTATGAATGTTAACAGTCATTTGTAAATACTTCCGTCTTGGGCGCCTTTAAGGCATCCGCCCCCGGCAAAATGTCCTCAATCGAATTGGGCGTCATCTTTGTCGCAGTCATCATCATCATCACATGACTCCCGCGGGAGAGGTAACTACTAAAGTAAAACTCTTGACAATAATTTCATTATCTAAAAAAAAAAAAAGAAAACGATACCTTATATGTAAAATTTTAATTAATTCCTAAAATGTAAAACTACTTTTAACTGGTATTATGCGTGTGTGGGGGTGGGCAAACCCGTGCGGGTTCCCCCGGGATTTAAATCAAATTTGAGCTTCCAATAGAGATAAGAGTTGAAAAACGAATTCTGGACTGGGATGGGGTAGAGAAACAATCTCCGTGCGTGTGCTGGCTTTGTGGAGGCGAATGTATCTATAAAATCTACCCCCCATCCCCCATACCCTATGATGATAATTTTGACGTGTTTACACCTCTCGAATTACACAATTTTAACACGGTGGCGGGCGCAAACATTTTGTGTGTTTGCATTATCATTAAAACGTGTTTTCCCGCAGCATTACAGCGATTATGCTACCTTCGTTCAGGTGCAAAACAAAATTTTGTTGGCAACTCTTTACCTTTTCCGCAGATTATTTGGTTGCATAATATTTGCTTGTGTATTGTAAACGAAATGATAAATTAGTATATTTTGTTAATTTCAACAATTACCCGGAAATATTACTGTTTTCATAAGAAATAATTACTTTCTTAAATAATAGATGTATTTTACTTAAACTTTTTTGCGTTCAGAAAGGTAATTATTCTTCATTTTTGAAAATGTTTAAAAAGTATTTTTACCTACTGCAGATAGAAAAATTCGACTTTATGCCAGACGTTGATTTTAAAATTCGCTGAACCTTATATTCAAAATAATTCGATAATTACATTACTTTTAATTACATTTCGTTACGTATCCTTGACTATAATTTTGATTAGTAAAACACATGCTACTTTAAACCCCAGAGCACCGTCGTAACTCATTAAATTACCCTAAGTACTTACAGGAAATATATTATCCTTAATTATTTCATTTAAATTCTCTCGCACGTGCTGATCTGGCGCCTACGAAAATAGGTATAACTTTAAAATAATTGAGTTTGCCGAATTATATTTCCTAAAATTTATTTCAATCGGTCAAAGGATAAAGAAAATAAATCAATATTATGCTTTCAAACTTACTCTTTATGCTCAAATAAATAAATGTTAAAATTCCCAAATAAGATTTAAGGGAACAAACTGAGTTTGAGGTCTCCTCACGAATTTTGATAAAACTTTGTAGAAGCATTCATTTGGAGTCAAAAGATATTAATATGCAAAAAATAAAAATTGGTCACTTATACTTCAAGAAATACTTATTTTTGAAATTTCGTAAATTGACATTTTGCCGTCACGCTTGTTTTCATACTCCTACAAACTTTCGTTGGAAATTGTATGAATTATCTAAATTAAGGACATTTCGACCTTTTCATTCTAAAAAATGTCAAGAATCTGTGATATTATCCAATTAAAGGTAAATATCTTTTTCGACTTATCGACAATGATGAGCACGCTTTTGGCTTTTAAAATGATAAAACGAAGTAAAGTACCATTTTTATTTTATTTTCTACACTCGTATAGAATTTGTTATAAGAGTTCGGAGAAAACTTTTCTAATTTAAGGTATTTTCATAATTTTCACCAACAAATTGTAGGAGGACAGAGAAGTTATGGTATTTTATTTTTGTATATCCGTCACTTTTGACCGTACATGAACATTCCTACAAAGCTTCAGCAAATCCGTGAGGTGACCTCAAACTCTATTTATGCCTCAAGTGCATAAAGAATATAAAAGTGCAAACAATTTTCCGCAAATATTACAGTATCATATTTAAAGTGTTTTTTTTATTAGGGTTGTTTACCCTCAGCCCTTACAGAACCTTAATTTTAGGTTCCAATTTCGATGCAGATTAAGTCCTTTCTTGTTAGAAATTTGCATAATTACTTAATATTCCATACATACCTAGTTTGTGATTTGCACAAATCACGCAACAATTGGGTAATACTAATTGGGAAATTTAGTTAGAATTATACGGATTTTATTCTAATATTTTATTTTCCATGGTATAATTATTGTTGCAGGATAAATTGTATGCGAATAGGTTACTTTACAACTATTTTGGAAAATAATGAATCAACGAAGTGAATTATTGCTTATTTTAAGGTAATAAATTTAAACCTCTGAATCAAGTTTCAAAATCATCCACCCGCCAGCACATGCCCCCGGTCCAGCTAAAAAAAAAAACAAAATAATGAAACTTGGTACCAAAAAAATAAAGGGAAATATAAAGAAAACTTGAGGAAGTGTTAAAATAGGCGTTTTTACGAGCTGGAGCAATTGTACGTGTTCTTTTTATAACAAAACGAATAATATTAGGGCAATATTGCGAATTAAGCAGAAATCTGCAGTGGCCGGGTTTGGGGTATTTAGGGCCAGTCAGAAAGAAATTCAGAAAATTGAGGGAATTCCCCCTAACGACCATCATCATCAGCGCACCCCCGGCATCATCATCAGCGTCCTCTCCGGAAAATCGCTCGGGCTTTTATTTTATATTTGTACATTTTTTTTTTTTGTTATGTTTCTTCCTGTTTTCGAAAAGTTGAAATTTTTCTTGAATCTCGTTAGATAGGGCAAAGACGGGAGCGTTAAGGGCCAAAGTAATCGCCGAAAACGCGACAAGAAGCGCATACATATATATATATATATATATGGTATATATTTTTTTTTATAAACAAAAAGCATAAATAAGATTGTAAGAAAGAAAACGATAAATTCTTGAATTTTAGAGTAGGGAAGGGAAGAAGTGTTTCGGGAGATAATTTCATTTTATTTTAACATTTTCAACTAGTTGCTTTACCTTCCTCTTTACGTTGAGTGCATTCTTGAAAATTTTATTTCGATTTTATTTCCTTCTTTAAATTTCTTTCGTTTTTGCCCGAGCGAAAAGAAACTTTTGCGCGCGACCCGGGTAAACTTTTCGCGGCCCGAAGGAGAGTAGTTAAAAATAAAAATTAAAAACAGCTTTCAGCAGGATTGCTCGGAAAATTTTGTCCCCGGGACAGATTGAAGAAAAGTCGTTAAAATATATAAAAAAAAAATAAAGTATAAAATACCATCGTATATTTCTTACGTTGCTCTTTTTTTAATCTTATAATTTAATTTTTCTTCTTTAACATCTGTTCAATTTATAAAAAGTTCTACACAATTTTCCTTTGCGATGAAAAATGAAATTTTTTTTATATCAACTTGTGAGCAATCCTGCTGTTATTTTTTTACCGGGAAAAGTAAATAATAAACATAAAACAGAAATGACAACAAGAAAAACGGAGACGACATGAAAGAGGCACGCCAGTGATAGCGAATATCGAAAAAAAAAATTCCTGTTTAACTGTACTGCGACACATCACAGCAGAGGAAAAAGAAAAATTTCCCATTCCTGTATTATTATTATTATTATTTTATTATTATTTTATTATTATTTCTTTTCCCTTCGCCCTTGCAAAAATCATGTCCGGGCATGCGACAGCGGCAAGGGGACATGTTATCAAAAATGTTTCGGAAAAGAGTTCGCAACGTTCAGGTGCAAAGGACGAGAACTCTAATTTGAGTGATAACGAAGGGAAAATATTTCTCGTCTTGCAACATATAATATACATATGTTTTTTTTTACTTTCCTGCACGGATGTGTAGCTCCGCAGTTTTCGTTTCCTTTTTTTTCAGATATTCAGTTTTTTCCAGCCCATTCCCCCCGTTCCCTGGTCGTACCCTAAAGCCTACTGCCGGCTAACACAATATTTCATTTGTTTTCCGACTTGAGTTTTTCTTTCGTTTTGTCTACTCGCCACCCATTACTCCCCCCTTTTCTTCCCCGGCCCTTGAGCCACTGGATGTTCCTACAACTATGCCCCCCCCCCTGAATCCGACCTAGAGGAGCCCGACTCTGTCTTGCATCCTGATTCCCTGAAAACCTCCTTACCCAGTGCGGAAAACTGAACTGATTTGTGATTTTCCTCTGAACTAGTTACACCCATGTACGCCGGCATTATCCTTAGCAACACATACACGTTTCCACGTGCTGCATACGTGCACATATACGACCGCATAGGCGGTCACACATACACACACATATCTAGTCATACATAGTCCCACGTATAGTTGTTTCCTTGTTTGTTTTTCCGCGCATTTGTTCCCTATTTTTTCCTGTTTTTGTATACTCTGTTGCTCCGGGTACCTTCGAGACAATTTATGTGTGCGGTTGCAGGTCTCGTTTCACTTTGAGTTTTACACGTTTGTTTCTCTTTACTTTATTTATTTTTATTTTTTTAAAACCGCAAGTTGAAAAATGCACACTTTACCGCAAAAGTCCTAATGGAAAAAGAAACTCGTTCGCCTTAAATCGTTCCCGAACTTCCCTGGAAAATGGATGGATGGATCGTCCACCAACAGTGTGAAGGTAGCTTTAGTGTTATGCCCTATTCCCCAGGAGAGCAACAAAAAGTTGTAATACTTATGGGAATGATTCCAGAAAGGGCAACCATGAGAACTGGGTCTCAGGATATATGTCCTTCCCCCACCAAATTCTCCCCCACCATATCCCTCAGTGTCCTATACACAAGCAGGACACAATAGTAAAAAAGGGAAGATATGCAAATTTTTGATCTGAACACCTGAACAGGACAAACACAAACCGAACCATACCTATCCAAATCAAAATGAGTTTCAGGACCATCCCTAAGAATGGAGGTGTTTTTGTTGGTTACCTACGAAACGGACGGACCGATTTAAAAATTTAAAAGTTAATTAGGAAACTAAAGTAGGCACTTAGGCCCTTTATCGTTTCGTTCCTTTTTTCCTTCCTGGTAGAAGTGGAGGCAATTTGTAAGATTCCTTTGTTTTCTGATAATAAGACGCGTTGCCGAGGCATCTCTCCCTGCTTTTAGAACGCTTCTACCACTTCTAACGATGGCGATGGTTAAGTAGAAGAGTAATGTCTCCTAGCGACATCGTTGTTAATTGGATTGTGATTTTAAATCCTTTTACGAAAATATAAAAATACGTACAATTTTCTTACTCTTGGTTTAAGTATAAAAGTATCAGTTTTTGCTACTTATTTACATATTTATTTTGAAAATTCTTTAATGACCTACTTGAAATTTTGTAAGCTTCTTATACTAAATGATATGCATACATCTTATAAGTACAAAATTTAATATATTAATAAATATAATATTAATAAATTTTTTATAAGTAACTAACTCTAATTGTTTAGAGATTTTAAGTATCACTATTAAAAATTTAGACTATACATATTCTCTATTAGCGTTTTAAACAAATAGAGTTCTAGTCCCAAACTTAGAAGCATTGCAACATTATTTTTTTAATTTAAAACCGATGAAGTAGTTAAACCAACTACAAACAGGTAGGTTGGGAAAGAATGAAAATTTCAAATAGAGTCCCAAGTTATGAGACATAACATTTAAATGTTTGTTTAATATCTATTATTTACAACCCTGCATTCACCCATCTGCAGTAGACCTTTTATAGAATTAGCAAAAGTATGTTGCAGGTATTTATCAATTTTGAAAATTAGATCTTAACAATTTTGCATGCCCCTCAAATTTCGAAATCCGATTTAGAAATATGGCGCACATTGCATTGGATAGTGCTAACATTTAATATGCAATTGCATTAACAATTTCATTTTCATTCAATTTTCCGCTTTAATTCTATGGTGACCGCGACCAAAATTTTGCCCGATTCGATTTCCATCAGTCCATTCGCATAAATTGTTGCAAAATTTGCAGGAACGAAAAACGTCCTCGGAGATGATCCTCCTCACCTCCCCCGAAAATTAATTTTTGCACCGCTTAGTGTCCAAAGTACCATGGTCCGAGGGAAAATAGGAACAGTTCCTGTGACAGTGTGACCCGGTTCCAATTCCTGAACTCGACCGCACTCGCTTGTCCCATGATAGCACGAATTGCATCGGTCTGGGCCCATAAATTAATGGAATATGCATTCTAAGTGCAATTATGAAGTTGTCACATAATTTTATTGGGTTTGGACGTTGCGGCCAGCAGACAACATGCACGACAGCGCCAAAAGTCGCCTATATATGACGGAAAGTGCCGGGACTCCACGGACCAATGACTTGGGGAGCGGCGGGTTTTTCGACATCACTCCTGCTGTGCACTAGCTGCCCAACCCTCACTTGCCCGCTCCCAGGAGGAAAGTGAGGGGGGTTCGGGTACAATGACGACTGTAAGGCGTACCGCCTAGCCCACCCCCTGGGTTTTCGTATTTGCAAGAATTATGTGCAGCTTAGTGGTTGGTTTTCTCCGACTATAATTGTTTGCTATAATTGCCAGCTTAGTGCTCCGTCCGGGGGTTAAATTATTCTCCCAATGGTGTGGGGGGCGGACAAGGGGGTGCGGTGACAGCGGCAGCTGTCGGGTACCCAACCCCCTCCCCCCCGCCCCTCCCACTTTCCCCTCCCAAACCAGAAATGGGTTGTTATTATGTAAATTGAGTGAAATTACTGGGATTAGTGTTTGCTTACCCCTTTTAATGGACGATTGTGAGATTTTTCAGGAAAAAGTTAAGTGGAAATTTTTAATATGTGTTAATAAGGGTTTTTGGGACCGGAAGGCACAATAAGTACAACTTAATGAATTAACTGCTGCCTCTGCTGCTTGGTGCTCATTTGCATTCCTATTTCATTGGTACGATGCTGCAAAATAGGACTTTTCCTGGTATAATTTGTATTTTACAACTTAATAGCATACCACGCTTTAAGGGCTCGCTACCACCCCCTCGTCATCCCTATACCTCAGCCGCACCCTGAAGCTAGAGCTTCCACTCTCACTCGAACAATTGGGGCACAACTGGGAATTGACTTTTATTGGCAAGGATTAATGAGTTTAATGCCAGCCCCAATTGACTGCGGTGCAATTACAGATTTTTCCCTTTTGTTGGGGACTGAAGCAATTTGCTTCCCCTGTTTTTTTGTTTTTTGTTTATTATGCTTTACTTTTGTTCTGTGACACTTGCACGTGTATGAATACCGTCAAGCTATTATTCAAAAGGCAATTATGTGACGTTTAGGTCAATGGGTCAATCGGATCAATCAACATTTGCTCCTTTATTAATTTTATATGACCATTTAATAAATTGTAGTTTAAGAGCTTCAATTTTTAGATTTGTACATATTCCGGAATATGTTTTAACAAATTTCATATTTTATTTATTTTAACGTAACTGAAATAAAAGTGTAGAAAAACGTCCTTTTTAATCCGTGATAATTTTTAAAAAATCGGAATTAAATGAACAACTTATGTATACCAAATCAAGAAACATAAAATAGACATTTTTATATCGTTTCTCTTCATCGCCGTTAATTCTGAAAAACTCAAAATTGAAATTTCTCTCCATATATGCTTCATTTACTTTATATATCGTCCTACACCATCTTAATAACGCTGCTTCCTATTTGGATTAGAGCTCCTTTCTAAATCTAAATCTTTGAATTTGTATTATCTTATTACTTTATAAGTAACAAGATCGTTTCAACCTCTTCCATAAAAATTCTCCTATTTAACTCTCGGCTGTAATTTAAAATTACAATAAAAGTTTTAAAATAAAATAAGGCGAACGAGATTTTTACCAAAAAGAAAAAAAATAATAATGTAAAGTATGCAAATTTTTAACGAAAAATAAATTTTGCATTTTTAACAAAATCCTCGACAATTAACACATTAAAAACACCTTGCACATAATAAAACAGCGCGATTTAACCAACATGGAACAAAATTTACAAACAAGTTTCTGCCCACCTTTAAATTAAAAGCTGGCTAACAAAAAAATCAAAGTTATTGAGTTATGTCAGCCATTTTTTATTTAGGAACAAACACCAAAGATCGACAAAAAAATTAAAGTTATTATAAAATTTTAGCCGAATATCAATAATTCCATTAGATCCTCCTTCCCCCGCCCCTAACCGCAGAACCAAACACCACCACCAGATGTCACTAATGTAAATTTTAGTTGATTTAATGGACTTGCAGTAGTTGCCCAAAATAAAAATATCAATGAATGAACCTCTAGAAAAAGAGAGAGAAGAGCAAAAGAAAGAAAAAATGATGACGAAAAAGAAATATACCAAATAATGGAACATGCTACTAAATCTAGGCTCGTGCGCAATATGAAAAATGATAATTTTTTTGTTAAAAAGAATTAAAGGAAAGTTAAAAAGTACCAAAGGAACCCCCATGAAGGACATGTTTTGTGTGTTGTTGACTGCACCTTTTGCACTAATATTAATTAATATTAAAAAAAAGAAGAAATACAGAGAACCGTTCTTATTTTGCGTTCATTCAAATGTTTTTTCTGTTCACCTTTTTGAGAAATGGAACGGCGTTATACTTACATTTTAATTTTTAGTTTTGTTTAATGTCTTTAATTTTGTCCATTCATTGGAATTGGCTACGTAACAATTATTTACATGAAAGTGAATGTTCACCAATATTACTATTGAAAGATTACTGCTTCATTTTTGATAATGTTTTATTAGTAATGATCAAGGGCATTTATATATGCGAAATGCGAATGAGTGTTGTTTTTTGTAAGTATTTTCATTTTGTTTCTCTCCAATCCTTATTTAAATATTTTTTTCTTTTTAAAAAAGTTTTTGTTCGTTTCTGTTCACTGAAGATATGGCTGTAATGTTCTTTAATATTATATATTGAATAAACTTATATATATTTTTAATAAAGGAAACAGTTTTTAATAAATAACGCAAGCTCGATGAGGTGATGATGATGATTTTACTTTTAGAATCGCTGGTAAATAATTTGTTTATAGTTTTTACTTATTATTTTTGGAAACCTTTCTTTTTTAAACTAATGCAAGAGTAATAAATACATAATTTTTACAGAAAGAACAATTTTATTATGCGAGGGTATGAACAATTATTGAATATTACTTAATTAGAGATTGTTTATGAACGTAAATGTTTTTTCCCGCTTTTAATATTGAATATTTTTAAAGAAAACATTTATATTTGAAAAGAGACTATACAGCAAATATATAAATGATGAAATGTTAAATTTTTTTCAGTTTGGAACAGATAAGTGATATTATATATATACAAAAGCATATAGCACCTTTTTACTTATAATTTATTTCAGTTCATTTTTGGAAATGTACTTTTATCTAAGTTACCCCGTTTTCTTTTCGAACGTAACAAATATTTTATTGATACACAACCATATTTCTATATACATCTAATGATTGGTGGAAGATTTTAAAGCTGACGAAAGCAAGAGTCGCCGATTAATTTTACACTACACAAAATTGCGTTAAAATAAAAACAACTTCGGCCCATAATTGTACCATGCGGTACGTCGTTTTTTTAGAATAAATCCGCATTAATGGGACGATAATACACTATAAACTTCAAAACGATAATCGCTTCGCTTTCTTCGAACAATTCCTTTACGCAAAGTTAACATTTTATAGTATTTAATATAAGTTGGAAACTAAACGCGAATTAATAGGAAATTTGAAATATTTCCACAATTTATGAATAGCTATTTTCATCGCAAAACTAGCGCTTAAAAAAGCATTTAAAGTCTTCCTCTAATCAGTACTGATTCGCTACATTTCAGTACTTCCCGTTGTCGGTACTTTCTATGCAAAAGATATATGCGAAATGAATTTATATATATGAATTTTTGACCTTTTAGTTGACAGAAATACTTTTCGTTTCCTTGCCTTGTTACATTTTTTATAAGAAAACTATTTATACGAAACTGCCTGAATATATAGCTATTAAAGTCGCACTACCAAAAATTTTCATTTCATTATAATTTAGAATTTCTACCTTATTTTCACATTTTATTTTTGACCTGCTGTTAGCTTTTAATTTAATTCATGTATCATGGACATGCGAAAAGAGAATCCACAAAAAAATAATTATAGTTTTTTCGTTGTTCGAAAAATTGCACACGTTGTTGAGAAGAAAAGCACAATTTTTTTTTAATTTAATTTTAACTTAAAAATAATGCAAAATATATAAAAAAAAATATACAATTTCATGATTTGCCACTTTAGTTGGTTTTAAAAAAGTCTAAGTGTTATACATACTCATGGAGCGGCCATAGATTTATATATTCACCTTTTGATTCATCTTATGTGTGTCGAATACTATTTGATATTATATAACCGTTTTTCTAGCGTGTATTTTTGTTAATTTTCTTAATTTTGTGATTTTTCCACCTCTGTTATAATTTCTTGGTTAATACCACAAATTTTGTTAAAAACTAATGTTTATTCTTGTAATATTTTTACATGAGGTTGAATAATTGCTGGTTATGGGTTATAGCATTAATCATGTTTACTTGCACTTTGACTGGTTCATTTTATTTCCTGGATTTGAATATAGAAAAGCATAAAGCCATTTTAGCAGTAAATTCGTAAGTGATCTGCGTATTGGACATGAAAATCATATTTATATTTATATATATAGCGGATTGTTTGATCATATTTGCAAAAGTGACCAGATTTTGCTTAAACGTTTCTTTTATAGGAATCCTTTTTTAATTTTATTCTTTCTGTTTATAAAGTAACAAGTTTTTGTGCTTAGGTTTGGAGTATTCAGTTCTAACAAATATATTTTATTTTTGTGTTTGATAAATATCCCTTTAATTTTCCTTTAATCCTGAAATAAAATAATTTTGAGATAATTACGTAATTCAAATAGAGTGTTTTCGCGTTTTTTAATCTAACGTTTACCGAAGTGTGGAGAATACTAAGCAATATTTTTAAAAAACAGTTCAAATTCTTTTTAGTTCGTCGAAAAGTTCAGTGGTAGTGTTCCCAAAAAATGTATCAGAAATTCTGCGAGAAATTAGGCAAAGTTTGTTTTTATGAATTGTTTTCGCTACAGGATAAACCTGAAAATATCCAAATTATTTCTTTGTCAAGATTACTCATTTATTTCATCGTAATTACTTCTGCGAAATCAACTTCGCAAAAATTCAGTGTTTGAAGTATTACGTTTTCGAAGAAGAAAAGATCGGGAATTTCACAATATCGAACTTATTACAAAGAACTAACAACTGAATTCTCATTGATTACTCAGAATCGAATTTGTACCCAGATTTCATACCAATATTAGATATTGTACCTTTGATATTACTATTAATGAATGTGGTCACGATGAAATTCTTGAAAGGCAAGAGCCATGATATTGCACCATTGCTAAATACTATTCTAATTATAGCTAATTATATTAGAATTCTCTGCTAGTGGACAGTGTGCTTTAATTAAAGTGTTGTTACTTCCGTTTTGACGGAACCTTCTAGAGTAATATAGGAAAGTGTAAGTAATTGGACAAGTTCGTAAGAAAAATCTATAATTATTTAATAATAATAATTATACTTTTGCTTAGTATCGCAGCCTTATTCATACTAGAGTGATTTCCAGTAACGAAAAGTGTTCGTCACAGATTGAAAATTGCTATCGCAGGTATGTACAATATATAATTGTTAATATTTCTTTGATAGTAAAGAAATTTGTTTGGAGCGAACAAAAAATATTATAAAATATTTTTATTTAGTTGCAATGTCTATATGTTTTTAGACAATTTAAATAGAATCAGAGAAAATTCACTTTTGTCGTTTCAAAGTATTTGCACAGTTAAAAGTAAAATAAGCATTTTGATGAGATAATAAATACTTAATAGTAAGTTTTGGCCAAACAAAATGTTTTTAAATACTTTTTAAGTACATAAAATACGGACTTAAGAGAAACGCTGGTATTATAAAATTCAAAAATATTTAACAAGTATGTAAAATTCTCTTAGATTCAAACTAAGCTTAAAATCTTTTATTTAAAAAGTGATTTTTTGGGTCGACAAAGGTGGGATTTTCTTTTGAATTTCAATTTATTTTATTTATTTCTTAAAAACTGAAAAAAAGTGATAAAGGATAATGCTGGATTTTATATGGACGGTGACGTCTTCTTTTTACCGCGACCATCAATTAAACTTTTTTATTTTATTTTAGAATAATATAAGAAACAAATCTTGTTAATAACAGGTTGCCTCTATTCGCAGTTCAAATCGAGTTATAAAGGCTTGAATTTTGAAATGCAATGATAAATAACCAAAAGAAATTAATTATTTTGTAACCATTTTTTACCTACGATCCTCAACTATTATAATAGTAGTGTCATTTTAGAATCAATTAAGATGACTTTAACCTACCTATGGAAGTTACACAAGGTCAAAAATTTATTGTTGCAATTAGCGGCTAAAAAATTCCACTGAGCTTAATTAAATCCTTTTAAATAAGAAATTTTATTTAAGATGTGACAATAATCGATTGTCAACATCAAAGGCATAAACCGTGAAAATAATAATATTGGTATAAAAACTAATTTATTGGTTTTAAGAAAAATCATTCACAACTTCGTGTTACCTTAGGATCTCAATGGACTTTTGTATGCCTTTAGTGTAATATGGGATGACAACAGTAAGAAGAATGTATTGCAAAATAATTAAATTACTACTTTTATTACTATATTTCAAATTTAAACCATTTTAACTCGGTTCAGATTGAGAAGAAGGTGACATACGTATCGTGATAAGTTTTCTTTATTACATTATTCTAATCTCAAAAGCAAGGTTAGATTGATGGTAATGCGAAAAAAAGACGACAAATTCAAGCATTGGGTTTAAAGATAATCTTTTAGATCTGAGGTACTTCGGAAGACACTCTAGTTTGAATCAGTCTTTAGGATTTTAGACAGAAAATTGTTCTAGGAACTCAACTTTTATATTATAATTATAATTCATCGAATTCGAAAGCAAAATTTGATTAAATTGCAACAAAAGACAATCTTGTGCCCATTCACGGTATCGAAATGGATGCAGAAACATCGCCAATCCCACAAATTGAGCATTTTCAATTTACAAACATTCGAAATATCTGCAACCGAAGAATCATGTTGAACGGCGTCTTAAAAGCAAATCCACTTTGCTCGTTGTTTCTAAATGTAAAATGCATGAGTTCACTCAGTTGAAAAATCGACAACATTTCCATATTACCCCCCATTGGGCGTTTCGCCCTTCTTCCCCAATCTACACCAACATACTCTTCAGAGTGCTTTCAATAATCTTTAGGGGAAAACTTTTAATCCAGGCGGATGCTCCCAGATAACATCTGGAACCGGTGGCAACTCGCAACTATGCACATGCATCGTTTGTTCAATTCACCTGGATGAGAGAGTTCCCAGTTTAAAACAAGATTTCGACGATAAGATGCCTCCGACAGCGAAAAATGTGATTTTTAAAATTGAAGTTATTACCTCCGGGGAAAAATTTTAAGTCCACGAGGTAAATCCATTACCCACTTTTGCGGGAAGGATAAAAAAAAAAAAATTCTAGATATAGGGTAATCCCTTCCCTGTGCCAGCCAGTTCCCGCCAATCATATCGCGTTAGTAAGCATGAGAGATTTCTTTAGTTTCTGAAAGGTGAAGATAATCTTCATTACAGTCAAAAGTCACAGGATTCTTTCAGATTTATGCGAACTTATGGTTGAATTTTTTTAAGAGATTTAGCCCACAAAGTCCACTAAAGTCGCCTTAAGCGATTTAAAGCCGAGAACAATGCCATCATTGTGGTGAAATTGTATGAGAGGCTATCTAGGACTCTAGAGGATGGTGAGTTTCCTCGTAAAAAGAAAGAAATAATTTGGAAATATTTTAGGACTTCCGAGAGCGATAACTAATAAAAACACACTATGCCTGGTCGTCCAGGTGAATCGTTAAATCTCGTCATTCCCTGCAATTAGAGAGGTCGCGGTTTCCCGCCAAAAAAGAAAACAACAAAAAATTATGAGATGCGAATAAGAACATTAGGACGGACCTAACGAGCAATAAGCTTCTTCAAAGTTGTCTTTTCCCCGGACCCGACCGACAACCCCTAAGAAAGTAATAGCCCATTTCCTCCGACGTTATGCTTTTCTTGAAATGTTTGTTGTTTTCTTATTTATTTATTTATTTATTTTTTTTCTTTTATCCATGGTGGCGGAAAAATGCGCCAAAAAAGAATTAATGATCATAAAGGAGCAAGTCGTACGACAATAAGTCGTACGAACGAATTTCAAATCGGGCCGAGAGTGGTTTGGGACGGCAGTAAGATGTTGAGAGTTCACCATCCATCTCCCGCCACCCCCAGTTACAGTTTCAGGCGGAGAAAACCGCCTTCGTGACGAAAGTCATTAACCGCGAAGACGGAAAACGTGAACCGCATAAAGGTGGCTGGCTACAAATTGATGAGAGGTGAAAACCGCCCTTACCGCCCGCCAACCCCCTGCGGTGCGGTAAAACTATGCATGACTAGTGTATCGTGCTAAGAATGAATTTTCGTCAGCCTTTTCGCACTATGTTTCGGGCGTTGAAAGAAAACGCGAGTTATTTTCCTTAAGAAATTCCTACCCCAAAAACAAACAAAAAAAAAAAAAAAGAAACCACCATCCTAAGAAAAACCTCCTCCACTGCTAAGGAAAAGCCGCGGGTTTTCGACTGCTTGCCGGCTTCTCTTTATGCTTTATGATTTCCGTGTGTTTTTCGCTATATTTCCCCTCTGTCATTCGCTCCACCACCTCAACCCCCATTCAATTGCAGCGCTAGCTAACAGCAAGTTCCGGGATGGATATAATTTTCCTCCTCGTTAATTTCTTCTTTTTTTTTTTGTATGTCGTAAACTTGCGCTTACCCTGCTTTTTTTACTAACAGCGAAGTAATTAACGAAAAACATCCCCCACCATACCACCCACATCTTCCCAAATTAAAATCCCTTTAATTTACAGTGTATATTTTTTCCTTAAAAAAAAAAATTTTTTTTTACAAACAAAAAAAACTTTATTAAATCCAGAGAAAATACGGAGAAAATCCCTTCCATCCTGCGATCATTTATGGCCAGGATTTGTGCGATCCTATGACGTTGTGATTTTGGACTTTTGCAAGAAAGGGTAATTACGGCGTATAATGAAGCCCCTCCCACCCTTCCCCTCTTTCCAGAGTATGAGAGGCGTATTCGTGTTAAATTTAAAGGGACATTAGCCGCCGCCGTCGCCGGGGGGGAGGAGCTTCATCGCTGCGATTTATCTCCCGGGCACTTTACGTGGTGCTTGCTGTTTTACTAACAAAAAATAAAAAGGAAGAATTTATATTTAAAATATAAAAAGAAAAATGAAAAGACATAAAAACAGCGTGGCAGTAAATTTGTAAATACGTTGGGGGCTTTTTTAACTCTGTGTGTCATGCAGGCGTTTTTTGTATATATATATTTTTTTTCGGTTTATTCGCTGTCTTTTCATTTGTTGACCTCTTAATTTGGTATAATTAGGGTTTTTATTTCTGCTACACTATTTTTCAACTGATACCGCTTTTTGGAACGAAGTCAGCTTGCTCTAATATGATGCGATGCACTTTAGTCGCACCCAGGACGATCGAAACTTTGAAATTTTGAAAATAATTCGAAATAATTATACTATCGATATTATCGATTTTCAGTAATCTATAATGAAATTGCAACACAAAAAAACAAAAGTTCAACTATAAAACTCGATCACAAACCTTCAGACCTAGGTTCGAATTTTTCTTCAAAAAAATTGTAACAATCATTTCACAAATTGAGATAAACTTAAAGACGTATTTTCCTTTTCGAAGGTTTCGTTAAGCAAAATTATACCATATATTCTTACTAAAACTTATGAAATTTGCAAAAATAGCATTTCTAATTTTACGCATAATAAGATTTAAAGCGAAATCAATTTTTTTTAATGATAGTAAACGAATGCTACAATATCTACATTGGCTAACATACCTTTTTTTGTTATTACTAAGAATTGGCGAATCATCTTCTGAACTTAAATTAAACATTTTTTAAGATTCATGTTTGGCAAATATATGTACATAGAATATGTCTCGAATGCTAGAATATACAAAAATTTTGTATACACAGAAAATCTAAAAATATTTTTCGTGAAAGGGTTAGTTCTTTGAGTCCTCAGTTCATCTATCTATCATTTTCTCAAAGACAGATTTAACATCAATAATCTATGCAAATTGACTTTTAGTACGACGACTTTCAGATAAAACTGTCCATATATGTAAATACTCATGAGTCATGAATATGTGTTTTGACTGAATATTTTTAAAATTGAGCAGGAAAAAGATGTCAACATTCTAAAAATTACTGCATAGGTAGCATATTTCCCTACATCATCTGAATATGAGGAGGAAGGAAGAGTGAAAAACTAAATCGTCCTGAATAAAATATTCAAAGGATCTCGATGTAAAACGACTGAGCGAGTGGAATCAACGTTTAAATCACTCAAAACATCTTCACCGAAGGTCTGATACCATAAATGATTGAAGGCACTCAACCTAAAAAGCGTTTTACGCTTCTGCACCACTATTCATAATGGAACCTAGGGGATAGGACACACGTACCTTCGGGAACCGAACCCTGATATGCAATCAGTCTTCCATTTAGGGCGCAAAGAGCAAAACGCATCGCATGCTCACTTTGTCAAGTTCGAGTGAAACATTTTTATAGCATGAAATGAATATAGGGCTGCAGTCTCCTGTCGCCCAGATACGTAGAATTTCTACATCCAGTATAGAGAGACGAGATATATGTGCAGAAGTTCATGCCGGGATAAGCCTCTTTTATGGCCTTTATCTGAGCGTAAGTTCAGCCGATAGATATTTATGGGGTATCCGGGAGGAAGTCACATCGGTGATAAAATAAAACCACTTTAAGCAATGTCGCGTGTGTTTGATGGCAAGCTGTTACACTCGACAATATCGCAATTTTAAGGCGTTTATGGTGGAAATCGTTTTAGAACCTTTATGTCCTAATTTGTCTCGTGATGGCACTTTTACTGCAAGCGCCAGTTAGTGTCCTTTATTGCTTGATAAATTTAATTTGTTCGCTTCGTGACGGGAACTGGAGATTGTGACAGCATAAAAAACAATGCACGCTACTCCTTAGAGCAGACTGGCTTCGTCCGGATAGGGTGAATTTATCTAACAGACCACATCCTTTGGCCGAAACAAATAAAATTTATTTTACAATATCGTGAAAATAACCTGTTTAGATCTTTTAAATAAATTAAATTGTCTAAAAAAAAAACCAAAAACGAATCACATAAGAAAAATCTTTTTTTCGTTTTTTCTGCTTTTTCTCACCATAGACTGTACCTGTACTGCGTACATTTGGAAACCACGTAGCGTAGCGGGAAATCGTACTTCCACCAATCACAAATCATAATAAGAACAATGATAGCCACCATAACCACAGTAATTATCACCATCATCACTATTACCACCAACACCACAATCACCACCACCAAAACCATGATAATGTCCATCACAATAATCATAGCATTCAAAGAAATCCCAGCAAGAATCACTCAAAGCACAAAAATTCAAATACCCACGGTCGAAAACACAACACCTCTGTCACAACACCCACCCACCATAGCTCTAGCCTCCAACTTGATAATTACTAGTCATATAAATGACCGTAAAAATGAAAAGAGACTTTTATATAAAGTTTAAATTCAGTTGTACAACAAATGAGTAAATTTAAATTTAAAAATAAAACAAAATACAAGAGAAACAGAAACTCCCGACAAAATACTCGAATTTAAATTTAAAACAACAAAATTAGAAGATACCTGTTGATGATGTGTTAGCACTCTACAGAAAAACTCCCTCAGACAACCGAAAGAAACAAATCTTTTTTAACAAAAACCGAAAAAATAAATAGTTTAACACAAAACTACACTTAGTAATATTAGCACAAGTTCATAAAAAACTCTCATCCATTCCCCCCTCCCCCCATTTCTGGAACATAAATTGTACACAGCCACAGCGACACTTCGCATTCTCATCAAAATGATTCTTGTACTTACATGTTCCACTGAAAAAAAGTGAATTGATAGGAATTAAATGAAATTTAGTAAGAATAATATTTAAAATAAAACCAAGAAAAGAAAAATAATATTGATATTATAATAAAAGTAGTTTGATTTGAAATTAAGAGACATTTAGACGTCTGTTAAAACTAATCATTTTTGTGCTTTTTAACAAATTTTTCATTAACAAGCAACTGCTCTCAGTGTGGTTAAATGGATTATTACTAACCAACAGAAGAAATCAAAATGTAAATAGAAAACAAACAAAGAAATGAAATGGAAAATGTTTTTTACTTGTAATTTGTGTGTATGTTAATGCGATAGGTACTTTTCTTACTAATTCAATAATACTTTCTTCTAATTTTAGGTAGATTTTGAGGAGGTTAAACTTTTTTTAAGGGAATGGCTGAACATGATATAATAGGAGAAATAGAGATGATAATATCAGATTAATATTTTAAAACAGATAAAATAATTTAAAATTCAAATAAAACATTAAGAAAATCACTTTCTTTTAAACTTCAGCTGCTATATCAGTTATATTATTGGATACCTTTCGAAATCATTTGTTATTTCTACATTTCTAAACATCGAGATTTTCTAAAAATAAACTGCGAACATTTTTAAAATCATTGATCATTATATTTTTAAAAACTAGCCGTGGTCTTTTTATGTTTCTATCTGGTTCAGGTTAGTAAGTAAATTTAACATTGAATTGGATTTTTAAAACCATCATGTATACTTAAAACTTCAAACCACATAAATTTTTGAATCAAGATTTTAGCGCAGAGTGGGAATAAATATGTTTTGCTTTCGCAAAATAAAAACTGTTTAATAAAAATATGAAAAAAACATTTCAATTCAGTTCAAATTTTACTTCTACGCCTGGAACCGAACCCAATGTAAAAAAATCACAGCTATTGTGCTTCAACTAAAAGTTATATTAATTTTCGAAAACATTACAATTTTAAATACAAATTTCCACTTTGATCAGTTCGGTTTCAAATCACTTCAAATAAAATTAAAATACGTAATATGTTAGGGCATACTTTTAGATCTATATTTGAGAAAAAAAATCCTTTTAACTTTTAGTACCCAAATAACAATGACATGAATTGTGTCTTTTGAAGCTCAATTCTGGTAAGAAAATATTTAAAATTGCCATATTTCAGAAAAAAAATGATCCAGCAATCACAGTAAGTATTCTGAAAAAATATACGTATATATACTTAGTATAATATAAAGATAATAGATTAATATTGCAATTTTAATTTGATGTGAGCTATTGATTGAAAAGCTGAATTTCATATAGTAGAACTAGAATAGATGGTGTTGTAGTCAAAACAGTGCTTATTCAACCTTGTTCCTAAGACTAAACACTGCCGAGGTAACGAATGTACTTAGAAATGCCGAATCCAAAATTTATAAAAAAAAGTTTAATCTCCTTATAGATTTTAAAGTTGTGATGTAAACTAACAAGAAAGAAAACGAATATTAACAAAGAATAAAAAGTAAAAATAAAAATTTGGATGAGAAAATATAGAAATTAACTGAAACGAAATTTACGAGCTTTTTGGGGTAGGTTCTAGCTAACGTAGCAAATTTTCTTAAAGATTAAAAATAAAACTAAAAAAGTTTTTGGAAAATTTGCAAATTTTTTACAAAAAAAAAAAGTTAAAAACAAAGTTCACAAAAACAAAATCCATGTAAATAAAATTATAAATACACAAAGCAAACTATGTTATCTTAAAATGTGCAGTCGACAACACTACAAAACGGTCAGCTGTGGAAGCCCCGCGGAGCCCCAGGGAGCACCGGGCTGTACGCCACAACGAAATTGGGAGCGCAGCGTCACCAGCGCGATCTGTTCACAGGTGATCCAGGTGATTTAGGCATCCCCGAGATAAAGACACGTGTCGGGAGCGTTGTGCACACGTTTGAAACAATGGCGATGCTCAAGAAGCAGGAGGAAGATATGAAGAGTAAGTATGCGACCACCGGGAAGACAAAGTCCTACCGATCCTCGAGGGCGAGTAGCCACAGTAAGTACACTCAGCTGAAGAAAAAATCAGCGGAGAGTCGAAACAGAATGGCATTCTCCAATCTGTCCCCGTCCTCCTCCCTGCCCCGGCTCTCCAGCCAAGACAAGTATTGCTCGATACAAAATCCAGATAGTCGATTCACCACCAACGCCCTTGGAACATCCCCGGGAAGACCAAGCTACGACGAGGCTATCTACAACATCGACGATGACTATCGGAAGAATCTCTTTGGAACGCAACCCTATAGAAAACATAGGTCCAGCAGCACCCATGACGACAACGTAGAAGACGAAGTTGTCAACAAAGCCTTCGATGAAATCTTCAAGAGGTACGGGCAAGAGGGCGAGACGAGCAACCCCCAAGACGAGGAGGTGAACAACAACCGTTCAAAGAAAATGCACCCTAAACCCAAAAGGTCCTCAACCCTAACCGATATTTTCGAGTGCACCCGAGGCAAGGGGGGAAAGACAATTTCCAAGTATCCTTCGTCATCCCTTCTATCTTGTGAAAAACAGAAATGCGACTTCAATTACGAGAAAAGAAAGAGCCGGCCCCGCCCCACCGACCCTGAACGAGAAACTCTAACCAATTTTAGCGATGATAATGAAAATTTTCTGCGGGGCTCAACTGTGAGCCAGTCATTTATAAAGAATATAAAAAATCGCGGTATCGGACCACCCACACCCCCGACCGTTGCCACTACCACCGTTAGCTACCCCTCGAGAGTGCCAGAGGTCGCTGCCAGCAGCACCCCCAGGATAACTAGCTCCGGGGGTGGTAATTACTCAAAGACGGCGGGACGTGATGGAATTTTTTTAATGACTGCCGACAGAAAAAAGTCTCATCCGGCAGCGATGATGAATCAACAGAAACGGTCAAAATCTTCCAGCGAAATTGTTGATGAGCTACGGAGTAAGCATTTTAATGAAACGAGAACGAACCTGCTTCCAGGTAGTTCGCACACCGGGAGTGGGGGTGGGGGAACACCCGGTCCAAGTGGCTCTGGTGGGGGTGGTGGGGGTGGAATTGGCGGCGGTAGCGGTCTCAGAGGCTCAAGAAAAGGAAATTTTAAGCCACGTTATATTGATAGGGCGGAAATTTGATAAAGCGCTTCTCCACCGATTTTTTTACGTTTCCTTTATTTTCTGCTTTTTTTTTAACGAGCAAATTTTGTAAGGATAAAAGTGCCATGTCCCTGCTTCCCGGCGATATTTATGAGATTTTTTCTTTTTTTTTTTTACTTCCTTATACTACCCCCGTATTATGTGGCAGTACTAATTCTAATTTATTTCAGATTTTCAACATTAATGCTATCGCCGCCGCTCAGTTTTCCTTATTTTATTTTTTCTTCTTTCAAAGGACTCTTCAATTATAATCGAGAAATCAATTTATTTTTAAAAGATGTGGGCTATAAATCGTTTCTTTTTTATCTCCCTATTCGTAGACTAATGTTAAAATTTTAATTAACAATATAGATTTCTTTTTTTCTTCCAATTCAATGACAAAAATACGAAAAATTACTGAAAAAAACATCAATATTCCTTTATTTTTTAAATACTCTTCAAATAATATATCACAGAACTCTTGAAGTTTAAATAACGTTCTGAACCTTCAAAATATGTAATTACACTTATATATTTTCAAAAAGAAATTAGAAAAACCGTTTTCATTTAAGTTATCATTTTTAAAGTATATATAAAATTGCATAACCTGGGCCGTCATGCTCCTTCTATCAATCGTGTTAATACATTAACCAGCAAGTTAATAGTATAATTAAAAAATATAAAAATTTTACACGACTCATTAAAAACTGCCTGCATTTTATTATTTGGCTTTTAATTATGAATAAAAATTTAACATATGTACCATAAACAAACATGATTCCTTTTTAATAATATGAATAAAAATTGCATCATCGTTTACTTTTGAATCATCGTTTTGCTGTAAATTCAATTGGTGCAAATTATTTAAAGTTACTAGGAATCAAAAAATAATAAAACAAGTATAATTAGCAATCAGTACTGCCACATTAAATAAAAACTGCGACCCACAGCTTCCTCCTTAAATTATTAAACCAAAGATCACTTTGCCCCAGTCCAACTAAGCAATTTATCAAAACATCTCTAACTAAAAAATAAAAATTGTTCTTCCCTGAAACGTATACCGAAATCTGTAAGATATTTTCCACCAATAAAAGAGTGGGTAAGCAACCGTGAAAATAAAAGATTTTCTCAAAAAATTTTTAGACTTAAAGAAAGAAGTCAAAGAGGATAAGTGGTGGAGGTGATTAAAAGTGTTTGACTTAACCAAAGAAGACTTAACATTGTATAATTGTTTTTACATAAATGCGATTAACATTAAGCAACCAGTACTAAACATAAAGGAGGTAATTAGAGCAACTAAGTAAAACAAGTAGAACTGGAGGAGTATTTGTAATTTTTATGACTATAAGAATTTAAATGTCTGTAATTAAAGCAAAATGAAATATTTAGTATTGTTAATAAGAAGTAAGACATTACCATACTCTAGGGACTCTAGGGGGTTTATTATATTTTAATAATGTCAAAAAACCTTATTTGTTGAGAGATCCTTTCATATTCTAATGTAAAACCGAAATAGGGAACGAGCAGATGTATGTTGTTAAATCAAATTTAAAGAAAAATGAATAAACACAGTCCGGAGTGAAATAGTAGCCCCAGGTTTGCATAATCGCGTTGAACTCATCACTTCTGTTTTTTTGTAAATAACTTTAAAATAAATGTTTTTCAGTCGAATCCTGCGACAGAGAAGAGACAAAAAATGTTGATTAATTATATGAAACTAAATAAATGTGTTAATTGTACAAAAGATGATGAGGGTAGATGCAAATCTATTGAATCTGATGAAAATTATAAATGTGAAAAAAAACCAAAAAAATATATATATAAAACTACTCCAATTGAATGAATCCAATTAATTCTGTTAATTAAATTGCAGCAATCAAATTGTACTAAAGCGAAAGAAAAGTGAGATTAAGAAATTAATGAAAATATTAAAATTGAACGGACTAATAAATGCAGACTTTTGTTTAATTAATAAAATGTATTTTATTACTGTCATAATCCAAAAATTCAATTCCTCCAATTCCAAATTTTAATAGTTTCTTTATTCCCAAAACAAGAAAGATTCAGGCAAGTTCGAGAATTCTTTTGATGTATTTCAGATTCTTACTTACTTACTAAAAATTATACGCAATGAATAAAACTGGTACGGTTTAATTATCCTTGAAAACGGAGAAATAGACATCAGTACATATATGTAGGTTTTTAAAACTATTTTCTTTGAAAATTAGCTGATAAAGAGGTTTTTGTGATAATGGAAACTCGAAGGCACTGGGTTTAAATCAAATTTGATAAATCTGCAAAGAACAATTTTAGTGTTACAGATTTCAACGTAGCTTGAAAATAATTCAATTCGTGTCTGTTTACTCCAAAGAAATTGGTTTTTAAATATATTAGAGAAACGTAATTCAAAGCATTTTGTGTCGAAATTTGATATTTTAACAAATAGGAATTTCAAACATTACTACTCTGCAATATTCCATTAAATATAGCAAATAAATCCAATTTGGAACTCTTTTAAAATTATATCGACCTTAATATTAAGCCAAAATATAATTAATTTTATATCTATTTCTACCTTCGGTAAACAATATCATTAAATTAAAAAGCTGGCTATGAATGATGAAAAGCTTCGTATCAAAATAGAACAAAGCATTTTTGTGCGGGCTTTGTTAATTAATATGCCCTTTTTTGTGAGAACAGAGAAGGAATTATCTGTGTATTTGTCACATAAAAAAATATACAATATTCAGATTTTTTGCATTGATTAACGTTATTAATTATCTGAAATCCACAGAATACGCGTAAATGGATCCGCTTTTGCAGAATTAATCCCTAATTAAACTTCATATAAATACCGATGTCGAAAACAGTTGCGACCACAGTCATCCTCACTCAAAAGAGTGCATAATTCGCAGTACATCTCGAACATAATAATAAAAAAAAAGTGGTTTAATTGAAATTCTTGTTACTTCGTGGTATTTAAATCAGTCGCACCCCCGCGATTATCCAACCCTCAGAGCGTACATTATTAAAAATTCAGAAGTTGGTGTGGTGAACTCATTTTACCCAACATCGGCGCTCGATGGCATAGCAGAAAAGAACGAGGCAATTTTGACGATATGATGATGATGATATTAATTAATAAATGCTCCCCATAAGCCCCACCCCCACCCGATTCGCTCTGATTCACAGCAGATCGCTCCGCCTCGCGATTGAGTAACAATTTAATTGTTTACCAATTTGGGTCATACCTATCCGCAAGCAAATTCGTTTATTTGTTGTGAAATTAATTTTTGTGATCCTCCTGCACAGGGGATTTTTTCGTTCGGGAATAAAAATCATTTGCATTTCCAATTTGGCTTTGTTTTTTCGCCGATTTTGTACGCGGCGTCTGATAACCAGGGCAGGGCGACTGGATGTGGCTGGATGTGGCTGGATGGCCGGGATCCAGTCAATTACCGCCCAGGGATAATACTTATGTTGATGAAATTATAATGGCTGCGAGAGGGATGATTTCAATTTAATGATTAAGCTCGGCACTGTTGGCTTTTAATTTTTGCGGAATGAAAGGATTCATGTTTGTATGCACAGTTTTTAAAAACAAATCTGTTTTCGAATATCACCCACAAAGCGGGTAGTTTTCGATACCTACATATTTGTGGATAAGCTGACAAAATCTTTTCGCCAGCCAAAATGTCACAGGAACAAATCACCCCTATTATCGTTTTTCCTTCAAAAATCAAATTTAGTCCAAATTTTAATTAAAGCTATTGCTTACGAATTATGATAAAACATTTCCATATTTAATGTTATGAGTGGAATCAAAATTGTAACAGTTTCACTCAAAAGCTATATGATTATAAGACTTATTTATACTATAGATTCATTTTTAAGTTACTTTTTGATCGTTGAATGATTGAGTACATTTTTTCTCTATTAATTTTTTGAATACGATCATTTTAAAAAAAATATTTTTTTAATCTGCAATAATTTAGTAATAGTAACAAGAAATAAAAATATTACATGCAGAAGTTTATAAAAATTATTTTAGCGTTCTCTTGGAATCTGCTTTTAGAAAATAGCATTCGTGCGAATCCTTTTTGGAGTCACTGCATAGGTACAAATGGATATAAAGATATCTCCAAATTTAACTCTTAAATGATGATTTTTAAGCTCATTAACACAAAAACATATAAAAATTAAAAATGTATTATAAGGCAATCAAATCGTAATAAGACTGGGAAAAAGATGCAAAACTGCCTTGCAATATCCTTTTATTTATACAAATCTTCTAAAACTATTACAAGAAAACGTGTTTTTAAATCAAAATTAACAAATAAAAAAGCAGTCAAGACATTTCGGGTCATCTTTAGGGTAGAATTCTTCTACTGTTATTAAAAAAACGATAAGTTTGAGACACCAATGATGTTTAAGTATTATAATTTTAGAATTTTTCAGATTTTTTCCGAAATTGCCTTTATGTATGATATCTTGGCCAACTCAAATCTAGTAGGAAATGGGTATCTTGGAGTCGAATACTTCAAAAATGGAGCATAATTTTGAAAACCGGTTTTAAAAACTTCATGATGATTTTAAAATCCCTTCTCAACGATACTCTACTGATAATTTGTATACTTTTTTTTTGTGTTGTTCATTCTCACTTTTCATGAATAGTCTTAATTTTTTATTCAAATGTATCTTTATAGCGGACATAATTATCTATACGTATACCAAATTTCATTTTACGAATGGAGAGATGAAAATGCCGAAACTATAATGGTACTTTGTTTTGCATATAGAACTCTAACAATGGCATATGCATGTAGTATACATACATATGTATTTGTTTTTCTTAATCCCATAATTAATCCCATAATCTAATGTTTTCACTCTACATCTAAAACTAATCCTCCCATAATTTCAAACTCCTAGATCAAACCTGTGAGAGATATAATATGCATATGTATAAAGAACTTTTAATTAATATGCATACATATGCATGTAATGTAAAATAAGGGAGCAAAACGTAGCCTTAAAAAATTAATATTGAATTTATTCGTTATCCTCATTTTCAAATTGTTTGTATAAAATTTGAAAACCTATTTTATATTTTATGTAATTTCAACAGCTAATATGTATACAATTATTCATTAATGGGAAGCAATGTTACTCATACATAATTATGTAATTATTTATTTTTGCACATTAATATCACATTAATTTAATATTCATAAATTGTGACTAGTGTAACACGCAATTTATGAATTAATTAATTCAAATTTACATAGTTAAAAATTATTGCGTGTATGCCTAATTAACTCATGACTGATTTTTATAAATTATTTGAAGCTCTCGAAATATATAGTATACCCTTTTTTAAATGTTATTTCAGTGCAATTAAATAATTCTTACCCTTTAAAGCTGTGGTTGAGATGTAAATGCAAATTAAATTTCAACCAGAATCATAGACCGTATTTTTCTGGTCTTAATTTGTCTATTAAAACGCCTTCAGCAAAATTGCCGCGCTTCAGCGGGCTCGTGGTCGTAAATTACATTACGCCGCCGTTTTGGCAAATTACAAGCATGATGCAAAAACTGCGTGGCCCGCAGCAAAAATGGTTTACCACCTTATTTTAGGGGGTGGGTAGGGCGGACAAATGAAGGGGTTCATTTGCAAGTCCGCCTACAACATAAGGCCCCGCGAGTGACCAAATTCAGCCGAAGCCCTGCTGTTTTCGCCTTTTTAGAAACAACCAAAAATAAATAAAAGTAAACAAAGGCGAACCAAAAATAGGCAAACATCACGCCAGCAATAATTTTTCTTCGCACATCATCAAATCCGCACTCACCACCTGGGGGAAATTAATTTAAATTTTTTTTTCCTGTCCAAACATGTTCTTTTTTTCGCGTTTTTTAATACCAACCCCCATGCTAGGGGATAGAATCAATAAATCGCCTCCGGCTAATGAGAGGCTGCAATTTGGACCAAATAGCGCCCAATTCCCGCATCGCAATTAGTGTGACTGTTTAGTGATTTGCATTAGGTGCAATTTGGTTTCCTCTCAAATTAGTGCAATGTGTGGGTCTCCCCCGCCCTGCAGGGTGATATTTTCCACCTGATCTCAATTTTTTTTTTAAATATATTATATTTAGTCCTAACTCTGTCCTAACGACGAACGCTTTTAATTTAACTCTTTTTACCTGTGAATTTTTTATAAATCCGACACGTGTGCGAAGGGCATGTCGATTTAAATCACTTCATCCCCGCCCACGTGCAACCCCTGAAACCCCCGCCCTTCAGGACGTCCACTTAGTGCCGAGGATTTTAATTTTATACCCGCCGAGAAGTTAATTACAGGTGTTGCCGGATGTGATACATTGAACTAATTACAATGTTGTTTTATGGATGCAGTGCGGGCTGCCAGGGAGCCGCGGCGCCTTAGCCTGGTCAATTGGGGTGATTAATTATTGTTTATGGCGCCCGCGCCCACAGAGGGGGTGGGCCAGACCTAGAGCTCGGATTTGCTTTCTATTTTAATGTGCAAATTGTCGGCCTCTACTCCGCTCGCAATGCTTTGATTTGTTGCTTTGCATTTTTTAAGACCAACTGGGATTGCTTTAAATCGCAATTTACACCGGTCAGTCTCATAAAACGTAAATCGAAAGCGATTTTTATTTTACGATTCAGCAAACAAAATAAAAATCGGTTATATGACGGGTATAAAAGATAAGGAAACAATTTACACTCTTGCAATTTTTACAAATTGATAACGAAAAAAATCAATCGCAAAAGTTTAACTGTAGTAAAGTTTTTATTCCTATTGCTGCATTTAATTTTTCATATCTTCAGTTCAACAGACAACTTAATATTGAATTGATTATTCAGTTTCAACGAATAAGGGTTTGAAATTTACATCATGAATAGCATCAAATCTTTAAATTTAAAAGTGGAAAAAACTCATTGCAATTACTACAATTTTAGAACATTTTAAGTCTTTCCTGCTGACTATCCAAGATACATTTATTTCAAATCGAAGCTTTTCTTCTGGATACATAAAAAACCGCCTCGCTTATACCAAATTAAGAAAAGTAATCTTTTAGGATATATGCCTATTAAATTTTCTCTTAATTACTAAATTAGTATTATGAAATGAAAACTAATGAGGAATGACAATTACAATAAATAAACTTCCTCGATGATATCAATTACATCCTGAATTGAAAATTTGAACTCTCAAGGATTATTTTGGATAAAACACTAAGAAGTGCTGATGGTCACTGCAAATCACTATTTTTAAAAATTTCAAAAATCCTGGTATAATTATAACTTACTTTAAATACTTAAAATAAAAAACAGTATATAATTGTTAACAAATAAAGTACAACCAAATCCTTATTTTTTCATGCCTCTGACTACACTAAACTTACTAAATCATCTCAATATTATGATGCAATAAATTATGCGAAATATCAATATGTCATATATCAATTATGATACTAAGCTTTGAACTCAAAGTTGGCTGATTTGTAGATACCGCACTTCTCCTAATGTGGACAGCTTGTGGTTATCAGATCGGCTGTGCTCATTAAGACTTATTATTGGAATTTAATTATGAGTGCAGAAATTGAAATTAAATTTATAATTTCTTCCTACAGTCGACTGAACCCAATTGTATGATGCAATAAAACTCCAGACTGCATAGAATCTGTATTTGCTGTAATTGAAAAATTATGATAGTACGTCGTTCTCTCAAAAAGTGCAAAATAATATCTTTTATATTTTTGGAAGTGGAATAAAACTCTGTAACTATATTTTTTATTAAAGAAAATTCAAATAAATAAAATACCTATATTTAAAATTGCAGTGTTCTTACGAATTCAGTATAAATGTTTAAATATAAAAAAGCATGTCCTGATTGATTCAACAACGCCAGGCTGAAGCCGCTGAAGCTAATTAAATAATATTTAGCCAATAGTTTCTATTGTGACGTAATTGCTCACTAAAAAGGAATTTTACTAAATTATTCTCCTAAAGGGTTAATATAGTGGTTTTAATTTTGTATACAAATTCTTTATTATTTAAGATAAATTCCTGTAAATTAATATTGGGGCGTTAAGTTAGAAATTAAGAAAAACGTACTTACTTCAAAATTTTTGTAAATAAAAGGAACAAAAGTTTGTATGGGAGTACCATAAAATTTAATACTTAGTGTATTGTTTTATACAAATCACGAATGAAATGCTTCTGCGTTCTTGGAAAATTATGCTCTAAAACATTGAATTTTGTATGAAAATTCCACCCTGTGATAAGGCTAAAACCATGAAAACTGATATTAGTTAATGGTTTATTTTCCTGAAATCCTAAAATAAGGGGATGTGTACTCAATTTCAAATCAATAGTATAAATACCAAATTACACGTCTATCACTTTTGAAATGATGGGCTTTCATACAAATATTTTCCATCCATTTTACCCCTATTTCGCGTCTATTTCTATTTATTCCCAGATCCACGCCGACGAAGTTACGAGGAAAAGCTAGTTTTGAATAGAGCCAGATTTTCCAATCTATCGATACCTAATTAAAAGTTACCGCCGTAAATATCAGGACAGACAGAAGAAATTAAATGTAATTAGCGAGTTTAGCGAGTCTTATCTCCATGACGATAATATGACCTATAAACATTTGAATTTACACATTAAGTTATTACAAGAGGTAGACTAATTTAATGTAGGATTGCCTAAGTCGACGACTCATATCAATTCTGCCACTATCGCATCAGCTAAATGATGAAAATATTTTATATAAACTTTTCATACTTTCCGGCCTGAAAATCCTTGGGATCGGCCCAAATTGTGCCAGGCTAAGCATAAATTCCGCCGAAAGTGATTAACGTTGCAAAATGTTGGAACAATCGCGTTTATAGCCGATGGCGAAGTTTCCCACGGAAAAGTAAAACTTAAATGAACAGCACCAACGCCCAGGTCCTGTGAAGTACCGAGTTTTCCCAGAAACAAAAACAAAAATAAAATGATGAAGAAGAGGAAGAAGCAAACAGAAATGAAAAGAGTTGGTAAAACTGGCACCGTTCGTGACCTCCCGCCGCCCGCTCGCGGCTTTTATATTATTTATATCCGCTCGATATGATCTCCCCGGCCAGAAACAAACACCATTACGGCGTAATGCGGGGGAAGTGCGGCAGAAGCCTTATTTATGTGTCTATCATTAACACCGAAGCATTTTACCGCGATAAATTGGCATTAAATTCCCGCCTTATCTCGGGGCTTTAGTCATTTAAATATGAAGGCGCCTCCACATAAAGCAGCACCCACCCCAAATAAATCGTGCCCCAAAAACGTAGGACCGTGACATGCCCCCGAAAATTTTGAGCTGAACCGGAGAAGGCTGCTCGATGCCACCCGTCCATATTGCGCCCCCTGGCCATTTGCGAGTTTTGGACGGTTTTTCGGGCCGACCCATACCTCCGCACACCCACCCACAGTATGAGCTCCACTGTTTTTGGGGCTGTGTCGAGCTCCCCTATTACCCCCGTGACCATCCCCTAAACTGTGGCCCTTCGTCTCGCCCCCTCAGGCGTTCTTTGCTTGCTTACCTGCGACAGCCTTAACTCATTTTTAAATTTGTGGGGAGGCCCTATAAATGGATTAGGAGCCGCGCCGCGCTAATCCCCGGAGCGAAATTTCCAATAAATTTTAATTATTGGGCAAAATGGAAAAATTAAATAAATCACCGTGCGCCTGAAGTTTTCCAGGAAAGGAAACCACTTTGTCCAACCATGGGAAATTGCATCGATAATTCACGCGATAATGGAGCTTTGGAATTGAGTGGGTTTTGTGGTGAAAATGGTGATCATCACGATGCCACTGACCAAATGCACCAATTCCTCGCTTTTCAACATCCTCGCACTAAAAAATTGTTCGGGGAAATAAAAACAAAAACTACATAAAACATGAAACGAAATTTTAAACATTTTTAAATATTCTCTTATCTACTTTGATTAACAAACAAAAAGAAAAATCAAAAAAACTGATTGCTCATTACGAGAGTGGATAAAAATGACCACATTTCGTCATAAAAGCTGCTTGGTAGGCAACCTAGTGGAAAATTTGTGAAAATAATTTAAATCATAAAATAAACGCTGTACTAATTGTTCTAGGTAAAAAGTTATTTTGATAAATTAAATAGAATGGCAAATATTTAATAAAATCAAAACACTTTTTTACCTTTAAAACTTTAATTAAGTTATATGCACGAATTGTTCCCACAATATCGGATGATATACTGATTAAATACGAACGTTTAATGAATTTAAAAACAAGTGTTAAATAGGTACTTTTCAATTTTTAGTGGATATTAATTATTATTACGGTAGGAAGCAGTTAAAGAATTTAATTACTGATTTTTGTAAAAAGGACTTGAACTTATTTGGAGTTTTTTGTCAAAAGTTTGAAAGAAATACTGAAGCCCTAGTATAAAACTAGACGTTTTGAGTACAAATCGAGGAATATTAAACCAAGGTTCAACAAAAAAGAAATAAAAAGGTTTAAGATGAATATTTTAAAAAGGGTTAAAAATAGACATCCATTAAATCATAAAACATACAGCCCAACCCCCAAACGTTCTAAATGCAAATTTGGAAAATTTTCAGGCGCCAGAGGTCAATACATAAAAGGTATAGAAGTCTAAAATTGTACTTTGGAGATTAAAAACGGCATTTTATTTCATTTTCATCTAGACTATTTATAAAAGATCATCGACATCCGAAAAATTTCCCTATACCCTACCCTCTTCAGTGTTATACCATGAGTCACCGGCTTATAGTGACATAATCCCCAGTGACGCCAAATTGGGGCTTCTAACCCAATAATAAAAATATCCACGTCTCAATCGCCTCATCTACTCCAGGCAATAAAACTTTCCATGACTGCAAAGTATAGACGATTATCGAAACCCTTTTATGTGGCAGACGGGGCTGCTAAACTGATTTCGTTTTTCTTTTCTCCTTTTTTTAGGGGGGTTTATCCTGGAATATCGGATAGCGACGAAATGGTAAATGCAATCACAACCCATTTACTTTCAATTCTAGGCATATTTCTAGTACGAAAAAAAAAACAAATTCGCGCCCTTCTCGCGATTCTCGCTCACGTCCAATCACACTCGACGTCTCAAGCGTGCAACTCATAATGGGAAATGTTTGCCTCTAAATCATTTTCAATTTCACCTTAAACTGAACAATTTCCATTCGAAAATTCTTTTCTAATAAAAATCCTCCCCCAGGAGGAATTTGTAACAGACGAAACGTTTTCCTCCTCTCTAGCCCTAATGCTAAGGATATTGTACGAGACGGGCCGCATCGCATCCTGGGCTACATACAGGACGAAACGATGCTTAAGAATAGAAAAAAAGTTTAAAAAAAAAAAACTCTCAGTCTGGCATATATCTAACGCTATAGGTGTTCCACAACGACGACGTGCCCGACGCTCGCCTTTTGGGTGCGAATCTTTTGCCAAGGAAAAAGGGTTCAGGAAAATTTTATTTGTTCAGCCCGGTCTCGTCCCATGAACGAGGAAACAGTTCCCCCAGGAGTCTGTACCGAACCCTCTCTTCGCGCCATACATACAATTTTCATATTGACCCACATATGGTAATAAAAAGTCATTTTCCAATACCCAAGGGCTTGGGGCTTTCCATTTGAGTGATGCTCTCTGCTTCATCTGTGGGCTTTACTAGAGATCCATTCCCGCCCTTTTTCCCTTCCAGCCCCCCGCTCAATTCTGGCATATAGTAGAGTCGAACCTTTTGCACGATGACGCCATGAGGACGAAGGGTTTTTCGCCTGCTCAAAGGCTTTCATGCAGGTACAAACCTACAAATATGCTCGCGGAAAGGTACGACAAAGTTATTAGAAACGAGATGGGTCTGCTGAAGTCATTTCTGGCAATCTATGGGCTGAGCTATGGGTTTTCAAAATCCCGTAGAAATTCTCAATCCACATAGGAAAAGGGTACGTGGATATTTTGACTGGATATACCTTTCCGAGTAGGATATACACGAAATCAATAGCTACTGTCGTCGTTGACGATAGCATCTCATTTCGCTAATTGTTCGACTCAATTTATCACGAAGAGCTAATAGTCTTCTCGAAAATGAACTAACTGAATGGGCCCCTTATACCTGGTTTTGAAGCCCAGGTGGGAGCTGGGTGACTAATGGCCAGGACTTCATGAATGGGATACCTTTTGAAGACGATGAGGTGAGACAGATAGGAATCTTCTTCGAATTCAATGCGAATCTATCACCTGCTCTACCTTTAAATTAGGTGTGATGGTGTAATGGGGGGAAAAAGGATTGCTGTAACACATCAATGTAGCCCTTATCGCTGTGAAGAATCGCACCTCATCTGAGTTATCTCCTTAGTCCAGGATGTACGGAAAATTAGCGTCCTGGTAGCACCTTTTTCGGCTTGAAAGCACCACCGTCTGGGATTATTTAACAAATTCCTTAATGTGCTCCTCCTAGACACAAAAGCAGAAGAGAAGCCCGTAATTATTGTAGCTAGGACTGCTAATTTTTGATCTGCTCCTTGCAAATGAGTTTTAATCCTTTTACGTTCGCTTTCTTCAATGAAAATGGCAGCATGAGGCATCTCCTCCAGTACGAGAGGGATGCTTACCGAACAAAAGTCCCGCCCCCATAAAATTGTCGTAAAGTCTTGGAATTGTCAATTTGCATACTCGAAAAGGTTAACTATCGCATAATTATTCAAATTCCTTTCTATCAGGGAGAAGGGCGCTGAAGGTCCTGCTCCCTAAATTTTTCGCCCTGCTCCCCCCCCTTCTAGATGCTAGGGATGCTGCAGAGCTCGGAGGACCGCTTATATCGTCCCAAATTCATATCTATTCAGCCCAGTTCGGCCGCATCCAGGACGATTACGAGGAGTCCTGGTCTCCTACGCCCTCCCCATCCCAAATAAGTAAGAAGGACGTGTGCATGTGCGCGCGCCTTTATAAATTCAATTTGAGGCTCCTTCATAGCTCTCCTCGGGCCCCCTAACGACTTCTTGGTGGTATCTTGCCGGCAATTGACAACCTTCCGGATCTAAAGTTGGAAATTAAATTAATTACACCAAAAGTTGTGCGGATGGTGGAGATGTGCTGCGGACACAATTCGCTCTGAACGAGCCCCACCACGACCACCTCCGAAGAAACATTTCCGAAGGAATGGGGCACAGCTCATTGGGAGACCTCTCTTCTTCCCGATCTTCTTTCAGTTTAAAAGGAGCCTTCCCAGCCGGTCTATGCGTCGATGTAATCAATTTTCATGGACGCTTTGTCTAGAAGAGCCCCAACAATTTGCCAACTTGCAAACTATTGACTTTTGGGGGGCCATGTGTAACGATGTGCCCCCATCCCCCTTGGCCGACCAAAAGAAAACATTGTGCGAAACCCCCGCAGCCCTTGAAGGAAAGGATGAGCACACTATCACAGTCCACCACATGCCGTGGTGCCCGACCACTATATCTAGCTAGAAAATTTAGATTGGGTGTTGACACGGTTTTCGCTTTCCAGGACATCATACTGAGAGGACACCCTGTGTGGAGAAGGGAATTTCTTGCCGAGGATATTTTGGTACAATTAGCTTTTATTTTATCGTCCGCACATTTTCGAGATGATTCCCGACTTTGTAGTGTTTCATTTGGGAATGTAATGGACGATTACTTCCAGGCCGGATGCCATTTGGGAAATGGGTTTCTTGTACTGTACTGAATGAATTTTCATATAATACCAAAATCGACAGTAGTGTCTCATTACCAGCTAAATTACAGATTAACAGCATGAATAGAATTTGTTAAAGTTTATACATTTGGCTAAGACGGATAATGAACACTACCAACATTGTTTGCAATGTGCTAAAACAAATTTCCTGCTCTTAGAAGTATCTCAATTTTGGGTTATATTTCTTGGAAAAGTCGGGTATGTTATTGGACTTTTGTGCAAATATTTGGTTTTCCGGGTACACAGATTTTAACCTCAAATACTGCATCAGAAATTTTAAGAAATAAGGATGTGGTATTACTTTACTATGCACCAAACCATTTCTGCAAAGTTTCTAAGTAAATAATGGTTTCTATGAAATTCAGCTAGCCAAACAAACTTCTTAAAGGAAAGATATAAAATTTCCATACTTTTTTTATGTTAGTAAATATTTTCAATCTTTAAAACTTCTCAAATATTAATATTCCTTACCAAAATGGATATTTTTAATTCAAATTTATCTTTTTTTTCCGAAAATATAAATATTCAAATCACACCATCATACAACTGAAATTTCTGCATGGACATTGCTATATTTCTATTATATCTTGAAAAATTAATAGTTATTTTAAAAACCTATTTAAAAGTTATAGTCCCGTATAATTTGATTTCTCAGAATTTAGAATTTAAACCAATAGAAGCTTACTCCAAAGAAATGTGAATTTTTATTGTCTAAAAACCCGAACGTAATCCTTGTTGCTTAGGTTACAGGTACAAGATAAAAATGTAATAACATCATATATTGTAGCGAATGCCGAAATTAAATAATAAAACGACCGGATGAAGGCAATCAAATACACTTTAGAAGCCAAGAGCTAAGTTCAGCTGGAGGTTTTTCATTTAATAAACAGTCAGCGACACGATCCACAACAATAAAATTGCGATGTCCTTTCAAGGAGAGTCTTCATTTAATTAAAACAGTCAATTCTAAAGAGGGGCACAATATTCCGGGGAAATTCGAATAAAAACACGCACTGGTCCAAAATTCCCGACATCGGATGACATGGCCAAAAGCACCTGTCCTCCACCACTGCCTCAAAAAACGTGAATATCTATTAAAACTTCTGGACAGAATATCGTTTTTAATTATTTCCAGAAATGTGTGCGGGAAAATTGTTTCACATTTTAATATTGGATAACGAAACAGGATCCAGAGCTAGGGAGAATTAAGGGGGGAATTTAGGTGCAATTGGCTGTATAAATCGACCGATTACTAATTTATTGATTGCGTATTGAAATTGAATCTTGTTAGGAGAAAAATAAACTACTACAAAGTGCTGCTGAGATAAAATTTCGTACATAACCACTCATCTACATATTACGATATCGCTTGTAAACAGTGTTTTTGAGGAAATAACTATTACTGGAACCAATTTTATCTGGATTTCATTAATTCCAGGAATTCATAAATTTTCTCTTTGCGCTCTGCCAAAAATTAGCTTCAGGAAAGGCCGACCTATGCACGTGATACACAAAAAATTTTAATAAATTAAGAGGCTTCGATCGATATTCCGTTTTGCAATATTTTCCATCTGACTAAATTTTTTTAACTGATACTAAATTTTAGCAAAAACCCTTCAAAGCTTCAAGCAAAAATTATGAATTTCAGAATACATATTAAATAAAAAATATGTTGTTATATAAATTTCTCAATCCTATTATGTTGAGAAATTTTATTTAATTACATATGTGTACCATGGCATAAAATAATTCCTGTTATTGGCTGTAACATAAAAGAACTTAAGCACTACATTTTATATAATATCATTTTGAATAATTTAATGAAATTGAATGTTTTGTAATTTGGTGCAGAATTTTATGATTCCAGAAACGAATTTGTTTAACGGAATTAAAAAATGTAACATATATATACTGAGTACTGAGGTTTAATTAGTGAAAAAACAAACAGGTTTAATAAAGCAAAATTAATACGAATTTTTATTTGCAAAAATTGTTTATTAGTGGTTTGTACTTATGGAGATAGTTTAATATAAAAATTCCGAAAAAAACTCTCACTTATGTATTATATTTTCGTTTTATTTATTACTGATAAATCTAATTTTTTTGATGAAACTTTGCGATAGAGATATCTAAATTAAATTAAAAAACATACTTGAGAGCAAAAATCGTTTCAAACAATCTGTTTTACAAACTTAAACATTTTTCATCCCATGGTTGTAGATGTGTCCAATGTTTAAGACTTTAAATTTTTTAGCTGAATACTCAATTCAATGCTTCCTTTTTTAAGCTGAGTTACTTAAAAGCTTTGAGCCATTCGAATACGTTCTATTAATTCTTTATTTTAAATCACTCGACTTGAAATTTTCACTAAGATTATAAATTATTACCTTTTGTTAAACAGCAATAGAATTTTGCAGACAGATGAAGAGGTGTAATAAAGTCTGACAGGAAAAGGTAGAATCCGTCGAATAAAATGTTTTTTGATGCACCTCATAAAGCAGAAGAAGAAAAGGCTCAAACAGAAATATAACTTTTCATATTCAAGCGAAATGAAGACGAAAAAGGAGGCCGACACGTAGCTGCGGCTGTAACTTGCCGGTTACGAGGTCATCTTAATCTCAATTTGCAAAACGTCTCAGTAGTTAAATTTTGTTATTGTACACATTTTCCGTAATACAATGGTAATGCTCGCGGTAATGGGAGACTAGACAAAATTGGACCATAAAGGCGAAATCGACTTCTTTACTCTCTGGGGCCACTCTGAAACTGGAGAGTGCGGCGCTGAAAGGGGGCTCCGCTGGCGAATAAACACGATGCCAGAAAAATTTTTCCGGGCTATCAAATTTTGCCGAGAGTTCCAGAGAAAATGGGTCAGCAGCATATGTTTTGAGCAGACCTCGATAGTGCCGGAGGAACGCCCGGTTTTCTCGTTATTACCCATATCCCCTCAATTTTTTTTATTTTATTTTCTTATTTTTTTTTCATTTGCGCAGTCCGTCGCTCTGCAATTCATTAGTTATCCTCGATTTAACTCCTTCGTCGAGTTTCCTCGGGATTTCTGGATACAATCTTCAATCGGAGAGATTTTCGCTGGTATCCTGAAGCCCCGAAAGATACTGCGACTGCGGCGGGTGGTGATGGGCATCGGCCCCATGACTAGTGGCCCTCCTCGAGAAAATCTAATATCGAAAGTCAGTCAGCCAGAGATAGTAAAAACCGCTGGGATCAGGCAGGACACGTCGGGAGCTGCAACAAACAGCCCACCCCCATCAGTTGACACAGCGAAATTGCACTGTGCAAATTGAATATCCTTCGAATCCCTGGGAAAACTCTCGGGAACTCCTATCGTCTACCTTACGACGACAGAGGCAGAAGGCAGGCAATTTTCAATTTATCCTGTAACTCCACACCAAAAAACCGAAGAGGAAGATTCCTTTGGTGTCATGTCGCGATTTCAAATTCCTACAGATTCCCCGAGCTCAGGAATAACTTCCCATTCCAACAGACCACGAGGACATTCCGCTCAAGATTTTCTGATTGCGTGGTTAAGCCACGTGGAGCGAACGAAAAAGGATCTTATATACATATGTATACATATATTTTTTTATCCAGATTTTTCCCTACTTTGTAATGATTTTTCTTGTAATCCTTTTCCGCCGTTGCAGGAGGCCTATTCTTTTTTTTCTCAACTGGGGGGCCTCCCTGCTGCGACAAACACTCCAAAACGACGAATTTTTTGGGGCACTTGCTGCTGGCTGTTAGCAGCTCCATGCCGCCTTTTTGCAGAAAGGACACCGTCCTGACGGCTCCTGCTGAGCTCCGTATCCATCGGTGAAAACTCACTTTCCGCCTAATTAAATTTACGACCGCTGCTGCTGGATAGCGTCAAGTACAGCCTCATAAAAATCCTCGTAATCAAAGAGATTTGGAGACGGGGGCACGCCGCCGTCTCCGCGACTTTTTTCAAGGAAGTGGCATAAAAGATTCAAGAAGTTATTGAAGCGCCCCCTCTAAGACGTTTCGAGGGACAAAAATAAAAATGCCTCGCGAAATAAAAACGGTGACAAAACCACTGCCACCCCCGCTTTATGACTTTTCACTTATCGATTAAACGGTTCGGTTCAATCGAGCTGGGAGTATAAAAAAAAAGCAGTCAAATTCTGCCGAAATGAAAAGCAGAAAAATAAATAAATAACAAATAAAATGGAAAATTTTTCGAAGGAGAAGACTAAAAATCTTAAAATTTCCCAGCAGACACAAGGACCTGTTTATCTACGATTGGTCTGCGTCCTCTGTCGGGGGAATCGGCTTATTGCCAACCAATTTTAATGGAAAGAAAACATTTCGCTTTGATTTGGGTCCATGGCTCCAGTAACCCCGCAAGGACCTAACACCGCCGTTTTCTAGGGGCGTTAATTACGTTTTGCCTTGAATACCTTTCATTATCCGGATGGATAACCTCGCGAAGAAAACTTGAGTGCTATTCAAAATTCTGAGGCATTCAGCTTGAGTGGAAATCCCAAAAAAAACAAACTCATGCTCTGCGGAGTGCTTGACGGGCTCATTGAATTTTTAAAAACCTCACGACAGGAGGTAAACACTCTCTTTTTAATATCCCCCAGAAGGCGCGAAAACCGCAAAAAAAACAAATTTCCAATGTTTAATAATTAATCAGCCGAATTATGTAGGTGCAGAGAGCTCGATCGAAGCTTAATGACCTCAGTATCAAAAGGGTCGGTTGACCTTTGCTTTTAATCAGTTCACAAAGACCTAGGCTTATAATTTTATTTTCTGCATGCCTAAGTATCACATATTTTGATCCCTATAAAATTTTGAAAGAAAAAAAATTACGTTTCTTAATATTTTATATAAATAATAATTCATAATTTATTTCAAAAATGTTTAATCATTAAAAACGTGAGCAAAATGGCAGAGTATGAAACCACTCACATTAGAAACTTTTCTTCCCGGCAACATATCAAATTAGTATTGATTTAATTTACTAAAATGATTTGAAGCAATACTGTTCAAATTGGTTCTGCGACTGAGACAAAAAAGTTATTTATTCCAACATTTTAAAGGGAATTAAACACTTTAAACGCTTACATTTAAATTAGATGCCTAACAAAATGTTTTTTCCTGTCTCGATTGATTTCATTATTTTTTATTTCCTAGGCATAAAAATAATGAAAAAATATCCACAAACTTCAGTTTGATTTTGTGGTGGTACAAAATAATACAGAGTTTGAAGACTACATTTTGACTATTTTTAATAATCATTAAAAATAAAGATTCATCACAGAAGTTTGTAAGTTGGCTTAAATGAAATCTTAAGTTCTAATTTAGAAATATACAATGCCATTTATCTCAATAGTCTTTTTTAAACATTTTGGCAAATAAATTTTTCATGACTATGCACTTACCATTACCTAAGTATAATAAAAATAAATAATAAGTAAATAAAAACATATTATATGAAAACATTGGTTTATGGAAAAAAGTCACATTCATAGATTATTTCGAAATTTTTCAAATGTTTTTCTTCTTTTAATATATAATAGCTTAAGATTTCAAAAATTATTTGAACTATATTATATGCTTCGGGATTAATACGTTATTTTATAATGATTTTTCATAATTTTTCCAAATTGTTTATTTCTTTTTATACTTTTGAACGCTATGTTTTTCTCAAAAAAACGTCATACAGAAATTTGATTTGAAGATTTGACAATTCTGTGAAGAAATATTTGGTGTTGACCAGTGTAATTATTTCTAAATTATTGTTACGTTGAAAGCAAATGATTAAAGATCCAAATTGTTGGAAAACAAATTAAATTAAATTTTAAACAAAATTATTGGCAAAACTTATTATTTTTTAAGTGAGCGTCTTTTAAAACGATGTTAATTAATTTCTAAATACTCAATCTAAAAATTAGTTGTTTGTTTCCTTACAATCTATTTCAAGACCCGCTTGAAATTTGGATATTGAAATAAAAGACTTAATTAATTCTTTATGTATCTATAATATCCCCCAAATAATTCTTTCTAAGTTTCTTCATAATGCAAACGATATCATAATTTTATTAAGAATTGGTATGCAGGAATTAGTTCGGATTGTTATCTATTTCTGCGGCGAACACTACAAATATATTCCTGAATATTTCAGTATGTGATTGTATTCTCGCACACATTCCGAGTATCATTCTTCCAACATATTTATGGTACAGAATGCAATCAATTGTCCTTAGAGGCCTTTATCACCTATGATGCGTATGTGATAAATTCAAAATAGAGTGTGGTCGAATAAGTTTTGGGAGGGGACGGGCTAATGCCCTTCAACAGCACCTTTAAATAAAGTGGACAATCAAGGAGAGTTTTTTATTTTTTTTAAATAACCACACACCACATTTAACTATAATTGAAATTTTTTTTAAAAGGGAGGTCCTCAAAACTATGTGAGCAATTAAACGACCGCTTATGTGAAGTGAGCTGCAGCCCATCAAAACAAAAGCCGCTTAAAAAAAAAACGCTCCCAAAAGTGCCGGCTCGTTGATCCTGGACTCAAAGGGAAGTCCTGTTCGAGGGATATAAAAAGGGCTCACGCGTCGACCTGCTGTGGACTACTAAAAAATTATACGTTAAAAAATTTCCCAAATTACATTAGCAGGAGCAATGGGCAACGCCAACTGCAAAGGTCCCTGAAATTCTCGGGTATGAAACAATTTAACGAAATTTATTTGTCCCATTATTCGTGTGCAGGAAAAATGGAAAAGTTGAAAATTTTTAATGGAAATGCGCCTCATGTATAATTAAATGCAGGACGGAATTTATTCGCTTCAAATTCGATTTCACCCAGTTTTCCGAATGACTGTGCCAGGCCTTGAGTCCGGGAGTCCCGGAAGCCCCACTGGACCCTACTTTCCAGGGCAGAATGTCTAGGGGGGGGTGGTGCATTACCGCCATCCGGTGCAGGATTGTGCCATAATCACACACAATCGGGGAATCTGGGAAATTGCCCTGGAGGGCTTCAGTTCCCGGGGGTGCTGGGACTGATTCTATTCGCCGGAACTGGCCTGAGTCGTTGCCTGTGATTGAACACTTTTTAAAAATTTTATTAAGCTTAATGTAAACATAATTTACGGCAAATTAACGTGATGATTGATGGTAAGCATTCGCCGGATTGTGAGTTTGTAATAAATTGCACCTGGTTGGCAGAAAGTGCGAGCTCACTAATTAATTGGAAAATATTACCTGCTGTTTCCCGCCGCCACGACCAGAAAAGATTGAACTTGAACAGCTGGGCATCGGGCGTGGGAAAAGTTTGAATGTTGAAATTGATACAAATCGTAACGTATGGTGCTTTTCGATTTAATTAATAAATTACCATTTTCCAATTTTTCCGAACCTCAAGCTGTCTTTTAAAGCACCATTGCATGCTTAAATTTTTGAGTGGATTCTCCCCTACAGCAGTTGATTAGATTCAGCTATTCTCATTAATAACCGGTTATTTAGATTTTGTACATCCAATTTAATAAATCCTTCCCAATCTGGATCTCTGAACGAAAAACATTAAAAACTTACAAAAATAAGGCAATTTAAAATGTTAGAAGAGTAAAAATTAATAATAAACTCCAGTTTTATTATATTATTATAAACAAAAGGAACAAAAGCTATTTATTATATTTTTCTTGATTTATTTATTTGAATTCGCTTAATACAAGCTACAATTAAATAAAAATCATTTCAATTAAAATAAAATTCGAAAAAAACTAAAAATCCATAGCGTCAAATTAAAAAACTAATTAATTGATTCTTCGAAACATTTATCATAAAATCCTAAATACATATTATTATTATTAATTCATTATCCCTCTGCCTGTAAAAATCCTTTTTCTCAGTAGCGGCTAAACTGTAGATATTAATAAAGTTTACGGTCTCTCAGTTTTAAAAATTCAAATTTTAAACTAACTGTTGACCTACAATCTTTAAATTTGGCGCGAAAGAAGGTATTATATAGTAACGAAAAAAACTCAAAAATCATTAATTTCCAATTTTTGTAGAATTAATAAATATGAAGTTAGAAAAGAGTGAATATCTTGAAAGCTAATTAGATAAAATTTGATTTACCCGGACGGAAATGAGTTGTTGACCCGTAAACTGTTTTGGTTTGGATGCTGAATTTTTGGACCTTCTGTATAAAAAGTACTTTTATTTTATAGTCTTCTGGGTTTGGAAGGAAAAAGATGAAAAACAAATTACCTCGTACGTGCCATCTCTATGCAAATTTCTAACACCCCTACCGCCGAAAAGAGCCAAAAATAAAAATTATCTACCTAGGATCCTTGACCTCATTAAAGATTGCGTCCTCAAAAAGATGCAAATTTAAGCCACAATTCAGCGCTCGAAAAAACAGATCCATTCACTTTTTCGAATGCAGACCCGAATGGTGTTGCGGGAAAAACAGGGAAAATGGATCCATTTAGGGGAAAATCGCCTCCATTCAGTTACCCGGTGGAAGGGCCACAAATAAATTTAAAACATTTTCCGTATATCATCGCCACCATTTCGTATATTGCGGAGAATCACTTGGAAAAATTCCGAAAGACGTTTAATTTTAATAAAAGAAATTCAAAGGTCCGCCGGAAAGCCACAAAGTCATTCAGTTGTGAAATGAGAGCAAAAATCCAGCGGAAGACAGATGCCATCCCCATTCGGTGAAACTGGGAAGGGGGGGGGGGGGGGTATGGTGGGGTAGAGGGGGGCCTTTTATCTTTATGAAATGTGACTTTCCTTCCTACGGGGGCATACACACGCCGTGCCGCCACTGGTCTAAAACCCGAAGGCTGGCCGGGTCCTGCAGAGGGGCATCCGCATCCAGCCTCATCCGGACGTGGACCCGGCTCGTTGGACCTTTAGCGAAATGAAATGGAAATGCGAAATCCGGAAGAAAGTGGGCCATAAAAATAATAACAGCCAGTTTCCAGTCATTTGATTGTCACCGGGATAGGGGGAATAGTGGGATGGGGGGGGGGGGGGGGGGGATTATGCGACGACTGGTCCCTACACCCAAAATGCCATTTTCGCATTTTATTTTCGCGGATTAGTGAGAGATTTTTTTTCTTTTTTTTTTCTGCTCCAACTCCCAACTGCTTAAGGGAAAAGCCATTTGGGAACCGTTTAAGTAATGAAAACCTCCTGGACGTACGAAAAAAAGTGGGTCAAAGCCAGCGCCGACAGAACCCGCCCCCGCCCAACTTATTGTATTTTTTTTTTTTTTTTGTATTTATTTTTTGTATATTGTCTCACCAACTTTCTACCTCTCCCGACCGATCCCTGTCCGTAGCGCTCGTACAAATTTTGGAATAGAACGCGTGGGCGTACGAAGGGTGCACGGTGTGGCCTATGGGGCGGCTTCCTTGTTTCCGGCTCTTAATTTTAAATCCTCGAGGAAAACAACAAAAATTGGGTTAACCTAGAGCGCACTTGTGGGTTCGATGGGACTTTTATATGCCATCATCCATCCTTGGAGATATTTTGTCGCTCCTTTATGACCACTTTCCCGCAAAACCAGCCCCAACCTTTCATGAATAAAGCAGCGCCGGCCAAGGTCCATTAGGGGATTTTTCTTCGCTTTTTTTTCCACAGCGGATTGTACACGAAATTTTGCTTAAGAATGGTCTGCCAATACGCCTTTTCCCCTCTCCTCCCCTCTCTACGATCCTTCCACCCAAAACCCCCCTCTATTCGCCGGAACCAAACCCGCCTGCAGGTCTGATTGTTTATTTGTTTTGGATATCCATCGGCCTTCCGAGGATCATGACGTGTACAAGAGATTTAGGACGAGGGCTATCACGATGGCGTTGGCCCTTCCCTGCCCCTCCCCCGAGAAGATTTGTTAGGACCGACTCTTATAAGTTATGAGCACAAGCTCCGTAATCGATGGCAGACAAGTGTATTGGATCCAATGAATGACATCTCGAGGGCCAGAAAGAAAAATGATGAGTTGCCAGAAAAACATTTCCCGGCCCGCCAGAATCCCGTCCAGATACTGCCCGTCTCTTCCAGGCTCTCTATTCCCCCTCCCCTATCATCTTGTATCCCTATATCCTGCCGGAGGGAGAGAGGAACTATTACATATGCCGCCAGTCGAATTCGAAGGATATCCTTTAATCAGGACAACAAATGGCAAATTGAAATCGGAAGGAATTGCGTTGACGATAAGATAAGGATTTTTGTCTTACGGGGATCGACGAGGGTGGATATCGGCCGAAAGGTCAAGATATATGCGCCCTCTGCGGATTTCTTTCGTTTTTTTTTTTTGTTTTTTTGCTTTTCTTTTCTTGTTTTTCTTCCCCCCAAAAAGGTGGATGAGGGACTGAATATCTGGGTATTGTGCTGAAAGGACGTCGAAAGGTGTCCTGCCCTCTTGCCTCGTTAGCTAGTGATGGATGGCTAGAAGTTAAATGGAGAAAAGTCCTTCATCAACTGCTTACGTGGAATTATTGGAACTGATGGGCACCGCCTACTTGTATCAGCATTTTGTTATTTTTTTCTTTATTTAATTTTTTTTTTTTTTTTGTTATTTGAGGACCCACCCACCCCAAATTTACACTTTTATGGGATTTGTTTAATTCATTTATTCATTTATTTTTTTACATTAAGTTTCCACAGAGAAATAAGACTCTTCAATTACACAAAAACTGTTAAGAACATCAAATTGAACATTACATCAATTACTTACAATATCAGGACGCGAGTCAACTTCATGAGCGTTGTTTATAATAGCTGCGTTTATTTTGGCAAAATCGGATCTGGATCAGATGGGAAGTTACTCATACATATAAAACACTATTTCGTGAATATAAATAAAATCGAATTGTTTTGATTTATATCCACTTTATATATATGAGACGGCTTCAAAAATTCAATAAAAAAAGTTTTAACTAATCCTATCCAGATGAAATTGTGAAAAAATTATGCAGCTAATGAAAACGGCTATATAGAAAATTCTTTTACATAATAGTGTTTAAACCTCCACCCAATTTTCGCTTATTCATTCATAACCAGTTTTATAATTTTCAGTTTTTACAAATAACACACACAAGTTCAAAAGACAAAGAACTTTGTATGCATACTGAAATTATGTTCGATATTATTTTTACACAGATTTGACCAATTAATTTCTAAAATAAGTACTTTTATCTAAGGTTTTATCAAAAACTTTATAATTATAAATATAACGCACTCCGAACAAATTCTGTGGAAATGAAAAATTTCAATAGGACGTAGCGCTACATTCTAAGTGCAGCAGTCCGATGCAGCAGATTTCGCCGAATCAAATGCAGCCAAATAGCTGCTGTATTAGCACCGATCCTGGTCCTATTGAAATTGTTCATGTTCAAAACATTTGTAAATTTTAATACGTAAAACACTAAAATAACTAGAGAAAATGTCGGTCAATTATTTTCTTGTTCTTATGTCACACTCGCAGTGTAAAAATAAAAATTATTTTTTATTAATTACTGCTAAAACTTTAAATCAATTTTTCTCGAAAAGGAAGGCGAAGGACATCTTATCATTTTATATCATATACTCATCACCCTGTTAAGATATCATATTCATATTCATATTAAAATTTGACTTACGGCACTATGATTTTGAACGGTTCATATTATTAAATTAAAATTGCATTTGCAAAATCGTAACATTCATAATAAATGTTTATAAAGAACCGAGCTAAGAATTGATAGGATAGTAAGATTATCATCCTTCCTATGTTAAAATAAAACCAAAAAATATTTTACATCCTTTAAAGCCTTTTTTAATTTGCCTGCACGAAAAAAAATTCTAAAAAACAAAAGCCTCATGTAGCCCGGTTGTTCTCAAAAAAAAATGTGTTTTTCCAAATACTTTGGACAGACATAAAACCTGAAACAATGGAGGGTACAGGACCAAACGCAGGGTTCCCGCTTATTGTCGCAGTGCTCACTAATAACTCCCAAAATTCAATTACAATCCCCACACATGGCCTCCCCTATGTTCCCGGTTATTGTTATTCCGCACAAAAGCCAGCAGTCGGGCTCTTAATCGAATAGCAAAACTGTCCCAAACTCGCAATCCCTATATTGAGATGATCCTGGGCAATTCACTGGAGCGCACTATTCCTTCCCTCTGCTCCGCGAGCCCTAAAAAACGGATACTCTGATTAAAGTTCTCAAAAAATAGCATAAAACAAAAAACAAAAAAGAAAATGTAAACAAAACTGGCGACGATACCCGCTGTCGTCACTGATCCTGGTCCGGGGGCAATCCGGGAATCCGGGAATTTGAGTCGCGCGCAACCGATTTCCATATTTCAGGGGACTTTATCGACTTTTTTAATTTTCGCAATTTTATTAAAATTGCCGGGCGTTTATTTGAGTACGCGACATAAAATGTTTACTCGCAAGCACAGTCGAGGAAAAAATATATAAATTTCGTTCCATCCGATATGAGGCAGGGAATAAAATTTGCATACGCCGGAGCCGCATAGTGTTCCCGATTACGGAGCGATCGGATCGGCTCCGTGTCCCGCCACCGGGTCAAAGGACACGGTTGCGTAACCTTTCACAGACCTTTCTCAATTCGAAGGGCTTGAAATTTTGTCGTTATTTTTATTTATTTTTGCTGTTGCTCTTGTTATTGCTGATGCTTAACATTTTTATTTTAAAATTTTTGTTGTTATTATTGCCCCATGGAATCTCGCTTCCCAGGAGCGGTATGAGCGTCCAGTCGTCCTGGAGCCAGGTCAAAATGACCCTTGTTGCTGTTGTGCTGAATGCAGCCCCGTTCCGGACATGGTGAACAAAACATAGCTGCAGTTAACATCGGCTACGGGAAAAAAAAAAAATAATAATGCAACTTCCTGGCAATCCTTCCGAATGTGATTGGACTGCACATGTGGGCATTTCCCTTTTAAAAGCGAAAAGGGATGACGACGGCTCCGCTCTGTTTGGAGGCACGTTGAATGGCCTTTTAGTAGTGTCGATGATGCGATGCCGCGAATCATAACATCCTGAGGGAAGAGAGCCAACGTACAGCCGCCGCTGACCGCCAGATAAACGAGCCGTAAATTTATTTCAATTTTTAAGCTCATTGAATGCTACATGAGAAATCCATTCATTCGATGGGGGTAGGATTCCGAAACATTCCTGGAATGCCCCGATTGCGAAAATGTCGAGTGTAATCAAGCACTAAAATAAAAAAAAAAAAATTCTGTCGCTCCATTATGCCCAAAAATGGAATGGATATCTCTTTGGAAATTTCGGAAATACCCAGAAATTGAGTGAAATTAAAACGTTCCTCCCGGCTGCTGAACACACCCCTAAACCCGGCAGCTGGCCCTTCTAATTGCAGAACAGCAAAGCCCCAAAATTGTTTGTCTATAATTTTGGTGAAGCGTTCCAGCAGCTCAGAGAAAACCGCTCTTTCCCTAAGTTTCACAATTCAGCAGGATGCTTAATTCCCCTGGAATTGCGTGTACCGCAATTTTCTGCAAATTTTATTTGCTTTTTGGGAAAATTGTTTTGATTACACAGTAAGTCCTGTGACACAGACGGGACCCTCATAACCACAGCCCCCACCCAAAAACACCACCATCATCATTCAGGGGCTGGTCTCTGTGGAGTCTGGGGAATGTACCCGGCGATTGTGCCCTTCCCATTAAAACTAAACGGAGGCAAATATTCAAAGGGACTCCGCAAGCTGTTTCGAAATTCAATTCAATTGAAGGCGACTGAAGACAGCCGACAACTGCCAACCACCCTTAAGGAAGAAAAACATCTCCACTCCTTCTTCTGTATGTCCTGGCAACTATCCAGGAGCACCGATTTTCCAGGCGAAACTTTTCTTTGGTTCTACAGCCGCCTTCTCCCCATTCTTATAGAAGGGTTTTTATTACTTTTGTTGTTTTTTTTTTTTTACAAGTTATTCTCTGTTCGCCTATCTTAATCGGCTCTGTCGATTTCTTTATCCGTTAAGGAAATGAGAACTCTCTCCTTTATTGTATACGATAAAGTACAACCTCACCCCTTTTTGCGACGCTATTCTTTTCCAATCACGCCCTCGTATTCAGAGAAAATTGGAAAACAAACGTAATCGGGATCATTTCATTTCAAACAAGTTTTCAGATTTAATTCACCGCAAAAAAGATTCACCAATGGAGGACGATGGTTCCGAATAGAAAACAGAGAAACAGTCATTAGCCCTAGATCACTTTGGTACTAATTTATTTATAGACAAATTAGCCCTGAATGTTACTGACTGAAGTTCTGTTCAAACTGTTTTGGGCAAGCACTCAAACTCGAGCAAACATAATACATAATTTATAACCGGTACGGTAAGTGTCGAGCATGTAACATTAATGTTTATTCATTTAATTGAACAACTTGATTTAAATTTGAGCTAACTTTATTTCGAAATAAAATATACCTTTTTTAAACACAATCACTGCTCCCTTTTTCTTCTAAAATGTTTAATTTAAACATTAAAGATCAAGGACCTAGTGCAACTTATATTACTTGGATTTCTTAATTCACAAGAAAATTTTGACCAACAAAACTCTCGAAAAACGTAATTTAAAACATATACGGTAGGTATGGTTAATATACACTACATATTATAAATTAACTAATCTTTTTCAGTTTTTATTATATGTAATATTTACAAGTATTTTGCGATTTTATAACTACCCTTAAAAAGATCTATTGGTTTTCCGCACGACAGAGAACTTGGACAATCGAAAGCAGATTCAATCGAATCCCCATTAAGACGGCCATTTGTCTTGTCCAGCCTTAAACCGTTTCGAAAGTTTTCCGCGTACATCTAAAGCCCGAATTGAATAAAACCCGACATTTGGATCTCGAAAGTTTTATTGACACCGATTTCTATAGAAACTTAAAATAACGAAAAAGTACAAACCGCACCCTATCAACAAAGGGGGTGGTTGAGTAAGTGAAAAAAAAAAGAAAATACGCGATGAACGAAAAACATCTTATAGCGATTACGCTTAAATTATATTAGGAAAGTAACCTATCACCTCAATTCCCCGAAGATTTATAGTGAAGGAATATCGCCAGCGGCTATATCGTCGTCGGATACCAAATTGGGGATTTCCGCTGTTGACGTGACCAAATCGGAAGACGAATCAGGACCAGATGACATCTCGGCCTTCACTTTCACATTCGGTAGAACTACTTTGGGTGGGGTCCTTTGCTGCTTCCGACTCGTCGAGCTCTTGTTGATACCTGGGGGTGGTGGGGAGGTAAGAAAACGGATATCCATGAGAAAGTTAAAAGGGTTCAATTTGTTTTAGAGATAGAATCACGTCTACTGTTTAATAGATGTGAATTGGCTGCCGGAAATAATATTAGATAGTCGCGATTGTCTACGAAATTGTCATTCATTTTCTCATTTGAATTCTGTCCAATGATCTCGGCCCATGGACACTTCTTGTTTACCTTCACCCGTTGCACCGAGTCGCCAAAATAGGGCGGCTCCCTCGGTCTCGTTGCATTTATTATTGCAGTTGCACCAACAGCGCCAATAACTGCGCCATGGTGGAACGAACAAATATATATTTTTTTTTTTCTTTCATTCCAAACAATACAAAAAATAAAAATTGGACATTAGACTGTCGCTGCACAAAATCGCAACATCGTAAAACTATAAATTTACCATGACGTCGTTTCATGTGCTTGTTGTAGTTTGGCCAATTTGTGAAGTGGTGATTGCATTCCAGGCACGAGTACGGACGTTCTCCTGTATGCTGATGTCGATGGGTCTATGCGAGGATAAAAAATAATAGAGTTTTTTAGAAAATATGGTTTGATAACACAATAGGTTTTGTGTTAAGGATGGAAATGAAAAAATAAAAATTCAGAACTTTTGCAACAACTACTATCCTTCTTTTTAGTCTAACACCAAATAACAAAATTCGCATATCATCGTTAGAATGATTTATAAATTACCTTTGACTAATGCATTGAACTTGTACTAACAAACAGATTGTGCAATAAATAAAAAATTGTTCAATAATAATTAGAAAAATACAATAGATGAAACCGAAATTTCAAGTCGTACATTTGATTAATTGCGAAAAATATTATTTAATTTTTATTATCAAAATCTCTAACATGAGTTTAAAACAAGATAGAATTCAAACGTACATTTTACAAAATTTCTCAAAGAGGGAAAAACTAAACTTACATATTAATACCTTACATACGTCCAGAATTTTCAAACAATGTTGTTTTTATCATATTCTTGTTCTCTATAGTTTTAAGCTTATTTCTGTGAAAGTCGATTGCAAAATAACTCATAGTTTTTATTTTTTTTTATGCGATTTTTTTTAAATATTCGAAATCGTTCGAAATCTGTCGAGTCGGATTTTTGATATTTTAATTTTAAAATTTTATAGAAACAATTAAAGTGCAAAATTTATGACGGAAAACGCATATTTTTTTAAACTGCCATAAATGACTAAATTTTTCGAAAATCAAAATTCCAGCTCGAAAGACTATAAGTATAACTTTATTTTACAAGAATTTTTTTAAATTTTGCAAGTAGATCAACATTTACTGCAGATATAATCCCAACCGTAGAGCAAGGTTTTTTTGTTGGTGTTTTGAATCACGTGATTTTTTATATAGTAATTTTTGTAAAAATAAAGCAAAATAAAATTTTTTATGTAGTTTAAGTACCAATAAACAATGTGTACTACTTCTTTTAATTAATTTCTATTGTTATCCCTACTAAAAAATTTTGTTTTTGTTTAGCGCGTTTTTGGAACTGTTAGACGTGTCTTTGGGCTTTAAAACATTAAATCTTATTATAATTTAATTTTACATATTTTTTCGTTTCATAGTCTAGATTCAGAAGTAAAATCTTATAAATGTTCCTATTAAAGGTAAAGTTATTTCATTTCATTAGTATAAAGTATAGAAATGAATACTTTTTTATCAGAGAACAAGTCGAAAAGGAGATAAATTTATCCTGTCATATCACAGTATATGTATGTACAAAACGAGGGTTTATTTTATGGACTCTTTACATCACTGATTTTAACACTGTTTCAACTTTATTCTAACTCTAATAATAATTAATGTTCATTTTCGTTTATGCACTTGCGCATTTCGAAGGTTTCATTGAAATTCATAGAAGTGCATGCACGGGATAGGTTAGGGGAATTAAATTAATTGAATTTAACGAAAACGGAGTACTCACCGTTAAGACGCTTTTGAACCGAAACCGCTTCCTACAAAATTCACATTCGTACGGCATTGCGCCCGTGTGGATCCGTGTGTGCACCTTGAGCGTATCCTTTTCCCGAAATTCCCGCCCACAATCTTCGCACTTGAACGGCTTAATCCCAGTGTGCACCAATTTGTGCTTTGCTAGTCTTGCAGGCGTTTTGAAGCTGTAAAAAAAGGAAACCGAAAGAAATGAAATTTTATTATTTTTAAAATTGCCGCATAAAGGAAATAAAACGTTTTATTGTAAGCTTCTATTTAACTTCACATGTTGGTATATGTTTTGGGGAAAATGTTTGAAAATCAATATAGGACCAATTCCCATTATCGGAAAAAGAGGAAATTTGGTACACTTATATAAAACCAATGACAATGCAATATAGTATATTTAATATCATTATAAATCTAATATGGCGGACGCTCCAATATAGCGGGTTACCTTTCTTTTTAAAGACACCTTAACATCAGTATCAGATTAAAACTAAAACTACCAGCACTCAAACATGTAATTTCGCTCATTTCCGCGGCCTTAATGTAATGTACGTTGAAAATTGAAATAATAATGACAAATTGAAAACGCTTTCTACATATGTCGCAATTATGAATCTTAATAAATGTTGGCATAAATCTTAACCTATAACTTTAAAAATTATAATTCACTCAAGGAAGAAATTATTTGACCGTTCTTGGTAGGTTTGGTGTTAAAGGGTTCGATGAGTAGAAAACACTAAAAAATTATTTTTTAAATTAATAATTTACTTTATATACAAACATTAGAGAAGCTCTCCCGCATTCTAAAATATCATCCACACATTTATTTATCAAAATTACGTTAGAGTCTAATTTTCGAATTTCTAATTTAAGAGATGTTAAATAATCGCTAAAACTCTATAATATGCGCTTAAAATATCAAAAACGAAAAAGAAGTTTTCATCATAGACCTAAGCTATTTATTCGGTCGCAAATGAGTCCCGGGTAGCTATAAACAGTCCCGAATCCACTCATGATTACTTTTATCCTGGACAAACAGCTTAATTAACCGCCATAATCGACTTCTGGGACTACCCTATAAATCTAGGAAAGCCCTTCACGCCATCCCAATGTAATAGAAATCTCCGTTTTAGGTTCATCCGGGATAGGCGATATTTGCCGGAGGTAAACACATCCATCAGCAGGTCGCTGGTTAACTACTGGCGAATGCCTTCATAAATAAAGAGTCCAAAAATATTTTCCATATTAACGGAAATTGGATCGCATCCAAGGAAAAAGGAAAACTACCGAAAATTATGCTCAAATAGAACCCAGACTGGATGCCCCTGGTTTGTCCCATCCCACCAGGAATTTTGGGAATTTTCCAGGGGAGTAATACTCATACAATCTGCTCCCGTGCAACCCTATAAAGCAAACAAATCCGGGATAAAACTGTACAACCCCATGGGAATCGGGCAAGTGAGACATATGTAACAGGAGAGCAGGACTCCACCGATGTTAGCGCGTTTGTTCTCCAATATCCGGGACGCAGCGGGGGGAGACCTCCTCTGACGACATTGTGCCCAGAACGGAGAACAGGGATAAAATTGAGAGGTGAGGCATCCTTCCGAGGAAATTAATTTGGAGAAAGTACCCACCGTTTGTGCCTAGCTTTAGAAGTTCATTGTTGTTGGTCTTTCGAATTCTGGGCGAATGGCGAAAGGATCCGGGTAGTTGCTTATTTCACCTTTCGTGTCATTTATTACGTTTGGGGCCGGAATGGGGCCATATGTTTCGGGAGGAGCCCCTGGGAAGAAGAGGCTCCTTGCTCGGCCGAAGATTTTTCTTATTCCATTATCTGGTGATTATCATCTCCATCAGTTGGCTTTTGGAGCGCTCAAAGGGCCATCCTTTCGACGGACCGCTACAGCTCGTGAATGATTAACGTGATTGTGACTTATGCCTAGGGCCTCAACAGATTATTTTCTACCTGCCAGGAGGACTTCCGAAGCAGTTGCTACTCCTGGACAGTGTTGGATGATCGGATCGAGTTTAATTACTAACTCAGGTATATCTAAATGAATTAATAAGTATGACACAAGATCATGCGCGTCCGGAAAATTGAAAAAAATTGCTCTTATTCCAAATAACAACAATTAATGTTAAGAAATAAATATTCCAAGACCTAAAAACCAAGTAAAAGTAACAAAGGTCAAAGATAAAAATTAAAGGGAATACATAATCAATACGTAAATAAGTAAATAGATATTAGGGTGAAATGAGCAAAATCAGATAATTATGTAATTTTTTGAATAGCGACATAAGAACATCCTCTCAGAATCTCAATCTCATATTTCAAATTTTTAAAATTCTACTAAAGAGCTTTAACAATGCAATACATTCCCCCGAATTGTTGTAATCAAAGTAAGCATAATTCCTTAACATTCGTGCTGAACTTTTTCAGAAAACTGAATTAACCAATTTGTCTTGCAATAAAAAATAGTCTTCAAAAATATCGTCAAAATAAAAAATTACGAATGAAACTATCATTGCAAAAATAAGAAGATTTGTTAATATTACCAGCATATCCAAACTCCCAATTTTAGATTAAAAATTACAAAAAAATCCATTTCAACCCTCGGCAAAAATGCCAGTCAATTCCAGGGGAAATTGCAAGTTTCCGGACAGGAGCCAAGAAGACTGTTCCAAATTACATCTAATTTCGATACAAAATGTTCCAGTCAGGTTTCCTTAGTGCGCCCTTGTCACTAAAAATATGACTGTCCAAAAATCCCCGGGGAATAAATAGGGAAACCAAACAGATTTGCGTTTAAAACTCAGCCGCTCTACCGCAGTTTTGTAATTTCGTTGTTCGCCAGATTTTAGGGCGTCTTTAAAAAGGGAACCAAACCAAGTCCCGGACGAACATCCGATGACAAAATTTCTAAACGGATCTCGTACACACAAACTCTAAAAGCAATTTACGGGCGTCCCCAGGGGAGTCGTTCTCCTTGTAGAAATTTATTAATTTCAGGACCATGTCAGGGTCGCTGTCTCACATTTATCAGGACCTCAATTCTGTTCGTGCCGAGTTGCCCATTACTCAAGCAGACTTCTAATAAATAACGAAGCACATCAATTCCAAGCCAAATCTAACCCAACAAAATTTAATCTTATTCGAACAGGAAAGAGCAACAATTCCCAGTTTGCCCCCATTCAGACTTGTGAGCTCCACAGTCTCTTCCTTATGAGATGTTCCTGAAGGAATGAATCCTTTGTCACGACACACGAGTTGTGGTCAACAAAATAAAGTAAAAAAACAAAAAAGTGCATCTATCGCTCCTCTGCACATGGTACATTCTTTCTGCTATCAAGGAACAAAGCATCCACCCACCTGCCATTCTCCTTCTGCCTCAAAATAATCTTACAAACCGAAGCCAAGAAAACCCCAAGAAAAGGTTTGAGGACGAGTAACAAAAAAAATAAAAAAAACAAGTAACACAACTCGAGGAGCAGGAAGATTTGCAAAAAGTATTTTTAGGATAAAACCGAAAAATGGGAGATATGGACGTGTACAGAAGCAGATATGCTCCTTCCGATTCTGGGCCAACAGCAACAAACTCCAGAAAAAATAAAGGAGTAAAACAGGCAAAAACTCCGGAAGCATACAGGGAGGCCCCCAAAGCTCAGACATAAGGACGAGCAGGAGAAAAGGAGTTCCTTAATTGAAATAAATCCAATTATTTGCGGAATTTTTGGTTCCTTGAAAAACACTCCCTTGCAACACTGAAAGAAAGTCGAAGGTAATTTTTGAGCTCGTGGTAAAAAAAAAATATATATATATATGGTATAAGAAGGAGAAAAAAAGGATATAAAATCGCTGGGTGCACACTTGCCACTGAAAGAAATTCTGCAGCAGAGTTGCTCTGCAGAGATGCGATAAAAATCCCCAGCACTCCCGGAATTGCTGCAGAATTAACGAAGCAGTCTTCTCATATGAAGGACTCAAGAAAAAAAAGGTTCCCCAAGCATCCTTCGCGTGATGAAGGAACCGCTTTTTATTAAACTGTGTAACCGCACCAGAACTTCACATCACATCACCCTGAAGGTATTAATCAGCGAATTTTTGGGGAAAAATGCAATTAGAGCTGCATTGCCACGTCCATCTGCTCCCGGTTAATTACTTAAAAGAATAAACAGCTTAATTTTACTGAATAGACGCAATGAAGTTAAATCTGGTTGTTGAAAATAGATGAACCTAATTGAAGTAATCATCGTCGAGCACTTTTACATTTTCTAAGGATCATTCTACCGATAATTAAAGTTGAAGAACCTCATCAAGTCCTCCATTTTCCCATCGTTAATAGCTCGTTCTACGTTTTCTAGGAATAATTCTGCTTTGCCTTATTTTCTTTCTTCAGGTAGTTTCATTAAGGCATCTGAAATGAATTCAAAGCAACGACTTTTAAGGATATTTTGATTTTTAAGTTAAATTGACTTAAATGTGACATCAAAATATTCCTAGAAATGTTACATGAGCGCTTTTATGTATATTTTGATTTAATGCACTCATTTGGGATCAGAGGCAAATTTTTATTTTTATTTATATAACCACCATAGTATTTAGTTTAATCGGGTTGAAAAAGAATATAATATAAAAAAGAATAATAAACATATGTATATTTCAAAGATGCTTAGAGATGAAATCTAAGTTCATTCATCAATGATTGGTTTCGTAGTCTACAAGAAACTATTTTCGTTTTTTAATATTGAATATTTAGGAAAAACCAGAATCTGAAGTAATCCAATGATTATTAAACTAATTACTAAATCCAGGATTTAAAACTTTATCTAATTAATTCTACTCCTTGCTGCAATCCATCATACTGACACAATTTGAAAACTAAAGTTTGATTGAGTTAAAAAAAAAAAAATAATAATAATCTGATAAAAAACGTATTTAACAATTTCATTTAAGTTAAATTCTTATCTCAACGAACAACAAGACTAAAGTAGCCTATTATAAATATTATAAATGTCCTTCAGCACAAAGCATCCATCCTTGCACTATGTCACCGGAAGAAGAAGTGCCTTATCTCGCTAAATTAAATTCAGATTACCAGGTAAGCTAGTAAAAATCACTAGCCCGGATATTCCGTTGATTCGAACCTCCTGGACAATTAGTTTCCCTGTAGGGATTTTCAGTGTGGTCCTGCTAAGCGGTAAGGTAGAGTTTTAAGATTAACAGACTGCGAAGAAAAGGTATTAGCCCAGCTCACTGCAACAGGAGCTTCGGCGTAACTCGAAGCAGGAAGAAACGTTAAGAAGCTTTAATTAAGGACGGCACCAGCACTTTCATAATTACAAAGATAAACTCTGGCAGCTGACTCCCGGATAGATGAAGGAACTTGCAGCAGCCCCTGGAAGGAGTTAATTGTGACTTAAGTGTATGCACCGCGCAGCGCACTCAATAAGTACATGCTAACCCGAATTTTAAGCATAATTAAAATGTTTGAAATATTTAACCAAAAGCTGCGCACTGTGCCTGACAGAGTTTACCTGAATAGTTTGGGAGTTTTTTAATGAATTTCAAAGGGAAATTATCTAATTTTAATTGTGTTCCTCTCCCAGAGATTTCCGTGAATTTAACAAAATTTAAACGTTTTCGCTACCAAAAATAAACAGTCAAACGGATTCTGATATTAACACTTTTAATATGAATTTGGGGCCGCATAAATATTGTATATTTTCACGCTATATTAAAAAAAAATAATTTATGTATTTTGCCTATGATATAACCCACTTCTAACTAAGCGCTTTTTTAGAACTGATTAAATATTGATATAAACATAATTTACCCATTTGCAAACATCAAATTCTAGGGATTCTGGAGAAACACTTTAAAACATCGCCATTGGATGTGCCATGATAATTTAAAATTTTTAGATAAAATACGAAAATTTAAAATTAATTAAAAATAAATGTTTAACAGTTTTCCCCATTATACATATTGCACGGTTGAAACAGATCGGATAAAATTTTCTAATATCGTCTCAACTTAACTATCGATTGTCATATTTTATTGAATAATGTAGTTAACTACTTCATGTTATCCATATGTGGATTTTGATAAATGAGGACGAATAATAAGTCATCATAATATAAAAAATTCCAACCTGATTCCCATTTATAAAACAAAATCGTGAACTCTAAACTTTAATCTCAGTTTAATTCCTCTTTAATTTGTTCTGTTCATTTGCATCTAGAGGCGCAAAATTTCATTTTTATAATTTTGTCGGTATTCGCAAACTCGTTTTCAGCCCCCGTTTTTCATCGGCCTAAATCCAAGAAATGCTCGTAAAACATTTTTGCTTGGGTTAATGTTTTTGGCCATTTGCAGTCCACTTAAAAGTGCAAACTACTCCCGCCATTCGTTGCCGACGTTTCAACTTTAACAAGTCTTCTGCTCTTTCTTTAATCTCTCGAAACTGAGGGTCACACTGGAGAAGTTTCTTTGTGGTTATTTTACTTATTCATTAAAAACTTTCTCCCAACCCCCGCTCCTGCGGAGTCCCGCGTGCGCCGCCTTTTCCGGGATGATACAGTTCGCCGCGAGGGAGTAGATCCTAGAAGTCCTCTTTAGCACTTTGAATCTGTTTGCTCCTTTTCCTGGTGGCAGATGGAAAATAAAAAATACAGAGCCTGGGCAAGGAAGGAAGGTTGGAGTAAAAAAAAAAAATTATATATACTATATATATAATATATAGCAGCAGCACGAAAATATCAAAGTTTTCGAAGTTAAAGGCATTCCGTAGCCACTTTGCCCTATTTCCGGTACAAGGGCGGCCGTCCTCGGCGGACTCATGGCGATGTCAACCCCGCAGAGCGCACCTAGGACATGTCGCCGTATCTTTAACGACTTGTTTTAAGTTGACTGCACCTACTACTTTCTACCAAACTCGGAGAAGGGCCGTCTTCGCCTGGGACTCCGGTGGCAGTGGTGCTGCTGCTTCTGCCTCTTGGTAACTCTTGGCAATTTTAGAAGACATGAGAAGTTTGCTGAAAAAGGACCAGCAAACTTTTGAGCAGTTTCTGAATTCTGTCTTATTTACAATGCAATGGGATCAGGGCCCGTAGTTTGGCTTTTCTGTCTAATGGGAAAAGTTAAGCGGAAACCCCCCCCCCCCCTTTTTTTTTTTCCTCAGACCATCCGTCTCCACGATTTTGGTCCGTTGTCATATAGGCAGAGGGCGCCAGCAGCAGCCCCACTATCAGCCTCCACTCTGTATCTATGTATCTCAGATACTCAAAACAAGAGCACAAACTGGTGGCACCGAGTTAAATCTCACTCTGTTCACACCATAAAAAAGGATTTCTTCCCCCATCCCGTTCTTTTTTCTATTACACTCCTGCTGCACTTTTAACAGTCGACAGAACAAGTTTGTTACAAAAGTGAAATAAAAAGGACGAAACGACAAAAAAACTGGGAGTCTCTTATCCACTGCAGTCGCCTCGGTTAATGAGGCAAAGTATTAACAAAAAATACAAAAAACAAAAAATAAAATAAAAAAAACAAAAAATACAACGCAAAAAATATAGTGCCCGAAAACCCATAAATTTCCTTTTTGTGGGGCTCACAACTGACGGAGCCTTCTCTGGCCGGAACGATGGGTTCAAAGGATGTCACCGGGCACAGCCTGAAATGACTGCATAAGGTTAGGGTTAGGGGGGTTTGGGGCCGTCGAGTTGGCTTAAACGGCTAATTTCATTTCTTTGTCTAGCGCCTTTTTTGCCCACTCGAAGGAAATAGTTTATTGGAAGTTAATGCAAGCGCTTTTAGAATAGGGCTTTCCGGTGAAAATGTTAGGTTAGGGCAGCAGTGGCTCCCTATATTTGGTGGGGATTACATGGGTTTAGAGTTTCCTGAATGGGTTCATATAAAACACTTTATTACTCTGGGAAAATGCATTTTATGGATATGAAACAGATATAAAATGAGATGTAGTTCCTTGAATTTAAATAATCTTAACTAGCCAGATTTCTGTTAAGTGTTTATTAAAAAACTTAAAAAAATTAATTAAATATATATGCATACATAAATTCGACCCGTACCTAACAGTATCTACCTAAAAATCTGCAAATAGAACATAAAACAGCGATGCAGTGAATTTTATGATCACAAATTCAAATCCAATGACAACATTTTTAAACCATGTTTAAAATCAGAAACTATAAAAATTACAGAATAACTTTCATTTTCGAATTCTTGGTTGCTACTTCATAATATATAACATCCTAAAATTTTATTAGATGTTCGAAATTACCGCGAAAACCAAACTTTTATTTTATATACAATTGTTACAACCCCGAGTCAAAATAATCAGCAAGTGAACAACGATCACTCAGGTTTCTTAAGGACGTATGCCGGCTTTACACGATCCGAAAAGTCGTAAGGGCTTTTAGAATGAAGATAAAACGGCCGTATACACGAACGTACAAAATTTGATAAAAAAATAATATAATATAATAATACACCACATATCGACACTAGTAGCCTCCCTTCTTATCGTAACATGATCGCTATATGACCTATGTACACCCACATCCAAGACATGGATCAATCTTTCAATGTCCATTTGTCCTGCAAGGTCCGCAAAACGTTTAAAGTTTAGCCCTTATATGTCCTTTCCACTTACTTTAAAAAAGAAATATTTTTGCTCGGGATAGGATGCATCAAATTAAAATCATTTTCACTGGAAGGTTTTATTGCAAATTTTTAATGAAATATGTTTAATTAAAACTAGAAGCGAAAAATTAGTAATATTTTTCACCAAATGCACACCTCTATAGAAAAACTTAAGTTCGCGACTACAAACTATAAGTGCCTATACAAATAATGATTGACTTCCTTCCCCTGAACAACCCGAAAACAGTTTCAGCGTCTTGTTGATTTAGACCCACTTCAGTTGTCTGACACCCCCTGAACAAGGGATACTTCCAGATATCAAAATCAGGGAAAAATCTAATTCATTTGATTTACTTCACTCCACTCCCGGCTCCAGCCGAAGCCTACGTATGAAGCAATGGAGATTAACCCCACCCCCACTTCATTCGAACCCTAAGCTGTCAGAATCATGCGAAAACTATCCTTTTTCTGTATAGTAACCCCACCCCCCCCTTAGTCAAGGAAAGCAAACATAAATGAGCTCCATTTGGGGCTCAAGTTAAATGTAATGTTTTTCGCCCATTTTTTATGGTATTCCAAAAATTGCGAAAGCAGCGAAATTAAAACGCTTGCATCTGTCCGAAATGCTCAATGCAAATGGAATGCACGAGCTCTGTGCGCACAATTAACATGAGGGGGCTCCCGGGGGGAAGGGGAAGGATGAGCGGTGACAAGGCCCCAACGGCTCCACCAGACATAGCTAAAGACAGGAAGAGAACATCAACGGAAGTAGAAAAGGAATGAGCTCATCCAGAAATTGCAATGCAAAAAGGGAAAAAATGGAAATTATTTTGCATCAGGACAACAAGACAAACCCGCACCCCCAAAAAGGACGTCGGCGAACGACAGCAACGAAGGGATGGGGAGCGGATGGAGCTGGATGGAGCACGCCAGAGTACAGGCGATAAAATTGAGAAACGGCACAGGATGGAAAGTTATTTAGGCGGAGTTGGGGCGTGTGTACCCGTGCTGATTGCATTTTTTAACTGCAGAAAACATTTGCAAATTAAAAATTAATTGCAGCCCGTCGACAGCGGTTTATTTAAGCGGGCAACGAAACGTGGACTGGCATTCCTCGGAGGGACCGCCATAGGCTCACTTTTGGCGGAACACTTCGAACAGTATGCCGCACTGCGCCCGGGGGGCAGACCAAAAAAATTAACCTGCATATGAATGGCGGCGTGTTTGCAATTCTTTCGAGTTAAAACAGTATGCATATAATCGAAAGCTGTGATCCGTCGGGATATTTCATTATTTCGGCACAACTGCAGGGCGACAGCTCCTGCTGAATTATGCTGCTTGAAATCACTCGAATAACGACACAATATAGCTACAAAAACGGGAGCATATTTGGTTGAATTGTTGCTGTTCAATATTTGTTTTCGGCTTAGTTTCTGCTCAGCGAATTGAATACCAAAAAGAGTCCATTCAAAGTCGTTTACGAATTTTTTCTTTAGGTTTATATTTTTATTTTATATGCAGGTGACTAGCCGCGTTACCCGGTTTCATCCGGGGTACAAACATATTGATCGCTATTTTGCATTTCCAAAATTGTATAGTAAATTTGAAATTGCCTCCAAATATCCTTAGCACTACTTTTCATTTAAATACGTTGAAATTCGAATACTATTGGACGCCATATTGGATCCGTCATCTGTAAGTTCCAAATTTCCAACGTAGATTCGCAATAAGGACATCCAAAAAACCCCAAATACCAATTTTCTTGATAATCGCTTACTATTTACAATTTTTGACCGCCATCTTGGGTCCGCTATTTTGAAACACGTGAAAAAAGTAGCCTATAATTTGGGCCGGAATATGTAGTACCTTCACCCAAAATATGAAAGAGATCCGACCCCGGGATTAGGCGTAATTAAGCAACAAACAAACAAATAAACTCCCGATTTTATACATGCACGTATATGTATATTCACATACATATATCAAAATAGGTGACTACTGATGTTTTTCTTTCATCAACTCTCGTGTAGAAGTTTCATCAAGTTCACTACTTCAAATTAGCACAGTTTATAATGAAAAAGCGCGAAGGAAATATTTTCCTGAAACAAGTTAGAACAATTCTAAAATCGCAAAAAAGTTTAATTTCTTAATTTAAAAGAAAAATAAATTTGAAATTTTATCTTGCCTCTGCTTCTTTTCAATCTGTATTTACTTTTAGAAACACTCGCTTAGGTTTGAAATTGCCTTTTATACTTTTAAACATTTTCTCATAAAATAAGAATACATTTTTACATTTTAGCAATGCAACAAAATTAGCTACTTGATAAATTATAACGCTTTACTAGGTAAAGCAAGTTACTATGGTGAACTACTTAATCAACTAACTTACTCAGTCAAAACAAGCATTTTTATTGCTTTGGAGGGGGGTACATTTAAAATAAACCCCCGGAGATTGCATTACACCTAATTATGCTAGAATTGAGCTGCACGAACTCTAGACTAATAAGCAAACTTGGCCAACAGGAACTGCATCTGCAAAAGTCGCCGTGAGCAGTTTTCCTGTTTGTTATCATTTGAATTAAAACTTATATCGCGCGGAGATTACTTTTCGGAGGGAAGCAATTATTCGCCCACAAATTGGAAAGTATAGTCTAAAGTAAAGAGTTTATTTGGCATAAATTACAAAATTCAGCTTCAGCTTGTTGCCAGAAGGGTTTCTACGACCACTTGCAGGCTATTAGCTCTCTCGAACTATGGTCCGATGTAATTGATACGAAAACAATTTTCAAAATATTTTCCAAAAAGTTAGCAACGATGAAAAATAAAAATAAAATAAAAAAAAAAGTTTAGCAGTAGCGGCTGCTGTGAGATTCGCCGACCTCTTAAATTTTAACACTGAATTGAATTGAATTGCGTGTGGGCAAACTTCTTTTGAGAAAACAAATAACCCTGGCTAATGGGTTTCCTGTGTGCCTTTCTCTTTTAACATTACCCAGCATGAAAATTACAACTTAAGTTGAACCGGAGAGGTGCTGAAAGTTTCTCCTGCTCTGTTATACGTATCCCTACATAAATTTAACGTGATCTGGCTGGTTGTACTTTCGAGAAAATTTAAAAGGGCCCTCCAATCCCCTTCCCAATCTGGCTGCTCTGACTTCCTCTAGCTGGTTGGCTCTGCTTTCGCCACCTTCCTTTATAATCACTTGCCATAGAAATCCAATGAATACCCTCTCCTTGAGTGTGTGAGAGGAAATTCTACCCAAAGAAGGGCATATCCATTCCTCGGGCAGAATTTTCTAGGACTGTGTTTTCACAAACTATTTCAAATTATGGTAATTCAATTTGTGTTCTGATTGAAAATTATAACACAAGAGCCCAACGATTCTAAAGCTCAGGTCTACACAGGGGCATTTGTATGAATTACCAAGCAGCACTGTTTGCAGCTAAAACCTGGACCCTAATCAGCAAATATTCAGAACAAAAGGTAAGCCTATTAAATTTTGAGTATTTTTCGAATAAGAAAACCTTTTTAATTGCGTTTAATTAAAAATATGAAATTGTCATTTAAGGTAATAACCGCACAGGGTCATTATTTACCAAACCCAATAGTAAATAGGAGAATTACGATGAGGTCTGTATCTAGCTATGAAGGACTTTTAGATATGATTATATTTGCTCTGTTTAAACAAATAAGTCCAACATTCCACAATGTTACGAGCAAATTTGGAAAATTTAATGTTTTTAATCCCTGTGCGGTTGAAATCTCTAAAACCATTTCAATTTATAAACATCCATTACCTCTACGTTCGTTTGCGTTGAAAGCAAATTAGATTTAATATGAGTTTTACAAACAAAATGTTTCAATTACAGAATGGAACTAAAGTGAGGAGTTTTCTTCGCTATGTACTCAAGGTTCAGTTTAAACAAAATTTCCTTGGCTTCCACCCACTTTCATTAGCCCGTTGTTGACTAAATATTCTGAATTTAAGCATTTTTGTTAAAGAAAACTCGTTAGAATATTATAAGTTCTTTTTAAAGAAATAATTATATGTTTGAATTAAATTTTTCAGTTTCGTTTCAAGCTCTAAAATCTTTAACACGTACATATATGCTTAGTTTCAGTTGAATTCCAAAGAGAAAAAAAGGCAATAGTTTTCTATTTAATACCGCAACAGTTTTGATATTTATATATTTTATCATTTAAGTTTCATAATTTCAAATGCAAAATTACAAACAACGTTCTGCTTTTACAGATCATGTACAACTGCTAATTGAGCCCACAATGTTCTACGATAAGTGCCAGTACAAAGTTAAGATTTCTGTTATCGAACTTCCAAAACCATTTTCATTCCAATTGAACACCGACCTGTGGACGTATTTATCACGCTTCTACAGATAATTTCTATGAGAAACGTTCTCATTCGTTTCAGTTTCAACGTTAATGGGTTTTATACAAACGTGGAGCGATAGAGACCGACCTGAGGGAACTCCGAAAAACCACAATGCTCTTATGATTGTGAATCTCACATGGTAATCATCATTGAACAACAGAACAGAATTAGAAGTACATACGTAAAATGAGTGTTTTCTGGTTTTTGAGAGTAGTTACCGCAATACTCGTCTTTACCAGCAAGTTAACATAATGTAGACTTACCTTTTGTCGCATTCTGTGCAAGAATAGGGAGAATCATTAACGTGGATGAGTAAATGCTCTTCCAAGTTAGCTTTCTGAACAAAACCCTTTCCGCACTGGTCGCAAACGAATTCTTTGAGACCTGCCCGAAAGAAGAAATCGTATAAGAATTAATTAAAACAAAATATATAGACTATAAATTATTACCAGCATGAATTTTCTGATGCGCCTTCAAGTTCGGTTTGGATCCAAATTTCTTGTCGCACACATTGCAAGCGAATCTGTACTTAACATCATCCGGCTGGTGGCACTTGGAATGGACCTGGAGAGCACTCAAGTTCTTGAAGGCCTTTCCGCATTCCTTGCACATGACCAAAGTCGCGATTTTTTCGCTTTGCTCCAGGTGCTCCGTGCCCCTATGCTTTACCAAATCGTTGTAATTGCTGAAAACCTCCCCGCAAATGTCGCAGCCCAGCATAAGATAATCTCGGTGGCGCAGTTTTACATGATTGATGAACGCGTAATACTTGTCCATGGTCTTGCAGCAGTCGGCGCAGGTGTATTTAATTGCACCTTTGTGCTTTGCCACCGAGTGATTCTTGAGCTCCAGAGGAGAGGAGAATGCCATTGAGCAGGTAACGCAAATCCATGGGTAGGACAGCCAAGTTTCCTTATCCTTCATAAATAAAATTTTGTAAATTTCTGCACTAATAAAAAAATAATGAAATTTCTCAACTGTAGATTTCATTAAAAATTAATACCGAGTTTTTCGACCCAACAAATTTCGAATCTAGTATTCAAACTTACAATTAATTTAAAATAACAAAATAGAAACGACATTCCTGCGCTGTAATTTCAGTGATCAAAAATGTTTTATTTGTACAGATTTAAAATTTAAGATTTAGATCTATTTTTTGCAGTTTAAAAAATAGCATCTATAAATTCATGTTAATAGGTAAATATATAAAAACAGCTTGAAAATGATTCAAGATTTTCCTAATTTTCTAGAATTTTTTTTTAAGTATAGGAAATTGGGAAAATACCTAATTCAAATATTCAAAGATCATTTAATTACAAAATAACTTACCTCGATCGTTTTATCTTCAGGAGGAACTTCATCGATAGCACGGACTTCAAAGGACTCAGTTTCGTGATCTTGGTCCTGGTCTTGTCTTTCCTCAAATACATTCTGTACGATAATCACCTCTTCTTCGGACATTTGATCGCTGTCATGTCCATCTTCAATATGGACTTCTTCTATTTCGAAGATTTCCTCGTCATCCTCATCCTCTTCGATTTCGGTTTTCATGTTCTGTTGCCGTCCATCGTTCGAATCATTCAGCGAATCGTCCCGAACTATTTGTACTACCCTCACCTTGACATCCTTTCGCCAAATATCCGCATCCCGATCAGCATCCGCATACTTCGCCACCTTCAAGCGCGGCTTCTCGTCAACCGCAACGCACTGTTCCGGGTTGGGCCCCGCGTTCGCAACGGCCCCCTTGATCTTGTCAGCCAGGGACTGATGGACGCGATTCGCCTGTCGGGAGGATGAGTTCTCAGCATGAAAAATTTTGGCCAGCGAGTCCTGGGCTTCGTGGACTTTCGTTATAAATTTGAAACACTCGTCGAGCTGCTGGACGCAATCACTGCAGACCGTCTGGGGCATCGTCTCGTCCTCGAGGATGCACAGCTGACAACACATCTCGATTTTAGCTGGAAGATTCATGCATGGATCGGACAGGTTTACGAAATTCTCCACTTTCCTCAAGGCTGCACAGAGCCTGCAAATTAGGGCCATTTCTTTCCGATGAAGTGCCTTAATCCTTGCGGCCTCTAAATGCAGTCCTCCAAACCTCTCTCTTATCAGGACGTCACGCGGCCAAACTAAATGCTTATACTTGTTATATTTTCATCAATTTTCGAGACTTCTTGTTAATTAATTCCTGGTTTTGTGCATGACAATCTGGAGCCGAAGCTGGGAGGTATTATCAAAATCTAATTCTGTTTATTCGTTCTGTTGTAAGAATTGATTAAAAACTTCTGTAAAATGTTAAGGTATTTATGTTGAAATATTAAAACCAATAATAACAACACTAACCGTTTGGTAACTATCTCATTGACCTCGAGATTTTCGTAATCTGCAACCGTTTCTTGAGCAGTTAGCCCCGGAAATTCGAATACTTATCAGCAATGTACCGCGTACGCCTCAAAATTTTATTAAGGAAGAAATTCTTTGACAAGTAATCGTAGTACTGCCACATGGGCGTATTCGTAATTTCTTAAAAATAACCAAAAACCCCGTATTATTATTGCTCGAGTGCTTGTTAAAATAATTATAGTGGAACTAAGTATAAAAAAACATTAATAAACTTTCCAAATTGTTACAAATTTATTTGAAATTTTAAATATAATTTATATTTGTTCAGGCGCTTCCATTTTGATTCGAACCACTAATCTTTTAAAAATCGAAAGTGAATCCAATTCGATTCAAAATGAATTTTTTCGCCACCAGAACTCTCCGCTATCCCCACCACATTAGATCGATTCACTGGAAAAAATCGTATACTCTTTATACTTTCCCCGTGCCGATTCCAGTTTCGTTAAGAGCAAGCCATGCCTTTTAGCTGTCAAGATATATCAAAACAAAAGTTATTTCCGAAAAATACGATTTGAGCGGCATGCAGAAAAATCTTTCAGAAAATACCTGCCGTGTTTGTTTACACGAGCAGGAAATTTTAGTAAATTTATACGATGAAGTCGAGGATTTTCAAGCAAGATTATACGAACTGCTCGAGTATTGCGGTGATCTTAAAGTGAGCCACATTCTAAATTCCGCTACAAATAAAATCCTGACCCAAAGAGAACTAAATTAATTTTTTTAATATTCCAGGTCGATTTAGCAGACACATATCCGAAATTAATTTGCCGAGATTGTACCAGTGAACTCCTTGTATCCGCAAAATTCCGAGAAAAGTGCAAACGCACAAAAGAAATCCTTTCTCAATTTATTCCAACGGAAAGCATTTCTGAATCAGAAAATGTCGACGATGAGCCCCTTCTTTCGGAGTCTGCTGGAGAGCCAAACGAATGCTACCTAATGTCTGAGCTAAAAACAGAACCATACATCGACATCATCTCAGAGCCGTGTGAAGACGACGACAAAATTAATGATGAAGTCGAGGTCGACACTTCGGATGTTTTCGAACATATTGAGTTCCTAGAAACCAACGACAGCGTTGGTCAGTACATAATATTTGAGGGGCAGGGCGAAAAGGACATCGCAACAATTGAATCTAGTTCAAAAAGCACGGAAAAGGATGCTGCCGATACTGAAGATCAAGTTCTCTACGAGCGAATTATACGGGCTGCAAAAACTGCTGCTGTAAGTGGCATCACCTTAACAAATTCATTAATAAACATTCTCCTTTTCTCAGCAATTCACACCAAAGCAAGAAATTCTTGCAAAACCTCTCATAATCAATTGTATGTGCGATATTTGTGGTGCTGGATTCACTCACGTCAACAATTTAAAGCGGCACCTGCTCAAGCACAGCCCCAGGGAGCTTTACACCTGTCCGGTGTGCTGCTGTCCGTTTTCAAACTACGATAAATTAGAGGAACACCAGCGGAAACATGACGAGGAACAGGAGAGCGAAAAGGTTAAAGTCGACCCTTCAGAAAACGAATCAGAACAGTTAAATGAGAGTCTTCCGTCGAACGCGAAGAAACCATGCCTCACCAGTGATTATGAAATCAGTGAACCTAAGAGAAACCATTGGTGTAGTCAGTGCGAAAAGGTAATGAATTTTTGGTCGCATTTTGCTTGTTGGAAGTGGCTCATTTTAATCTTTATTTGTCCTATGGTGTAACATAAAGAACTTGTAAGGTACACGCGACAATTTTCGCCTGGGGTCGTTATATCAGAACCCCAGCGATACACCTCAGCATTCAGCATATCGTGAGCCGACCCCTAAAACCCCAGATCCAATAACTGCTTTTCAGTCGGTCAAATTCTTGACCTATATCCTCCGCCCTTTTCTAGGAATTCTTCGAGCAAATCCCAGCGAGAATTTCGTAAAGTACAGACTTTCTTTGCTTTTAAGCATTCACAGGAGCGTTGTTTAGTTTTAAGCTTCCACAATTCATTAGCATCTTACTGAGCCTTCTTTAATATAAGTTTATCAATAGTAGTTTGCTATATTAGATCTTAAACAATTGAAAATTGTTCATTCCTTCGCAGCGTTTCGTCTCAAAATCCGCTTTGGGGGCACATCTGCGGATTCACACAGGAGATCGGCCTTTCCAGTGTAAAGAGTGCACAAAATCGTTTACCACACAAGGGGGCCTTGTCCTCCACATGAGAAGGTATACAATTAATTTTTTTTTTTTTAGATAAGTTTCCCTTCTATCTTGATTATTTTTCAGACACTCGGGCTTCCGTCCGTTCGCATGTGGCGTGTGTGGGAAACGTTTCGTCGAGAGCAGCAATTTGAAAGTGCACATGCGAATCCACACCGGGGAGAAGCCCCACAAATGCACAATTTGCGCTAGGAGCTTTGCCCGGGTGTTCCTCCTGCAGATCCACCAAAGGACTCACACCGGCGAGCGCCCCTACCAGTGTCCTTACTGTGATAAAGCCTTCGCCCAGCAGGGTGACCTCTCCTCGCACAAGCGGATTCACACGGGTGAGCGGCCCCACAAGTGTCCCTATTGCAGGAAGGGATTCATCAAAAGTAGTGCCCTCACTCAACACATGCGGAAGCATTCGGATTACGACGGAGCGGTCGGGGAGCTGAGAAGCGAGCAAAAGGACGAAGAATTGAGGATTTTGTTTGTTGAAGATGGTGAGGCTGCGCATTCGTCCGTCGAACACGATGATGAAATTGTTGTGGATCCCTGAGGCTAAGCTGGAGGTCCTCTTCAAGTAGTTAATTAATTTATTTTTAAAAATTTAATTCAGACAAAATTTAAATATAAATGTTGTAAGATAGGTTTCCTTTTTTTCAAAATTCAAATGAAATGTCAATTGTAAAAATGTCCATGAAGACGACAAAATATAAAATTGTTTAAGTAAATTATTTTAGAAATAAAATTAAAGAAGTTATATAGAATAAATTGTTTAACCGTGCCTCGAAAAATATTTTCACGGCGAACCGAATACTTGTGCTAGGTGAAATTAATTCGATTTTTTCCATTAAAATACATGTTAAATGTTTTGTTCTGAATAAATATAGTTAATTTGTACCTTCCTACTTCAAAAATTACTTTTTAATAAATAAAAACTCCAAAAGACTAAATCATCTTGGTATTTAAAATTAAAGAACTACGGTTAATGAAATGCTAAATAAATTTGAATTGTACTATTTTTTAGTCTTGTTAAAGAAGTTGTAGAGTGCTATCAATTTTTATTGCTTCTGTTGAGTAATTTTGAATTTGTTTTCATTAGTTTTAAGAAATGTGTGTAAAATTTGTTCTAAAACAATTTTCAAAAATCCCGCTTATTGTAAACGTAAACAATAATTTATCCGAGCCTCAAACCGAATTTGTGCAAATTGAATGATGAACGCGCAAACATCTTAAAATTATGTGAAACGTCAAAGTGTGCAGCTCTTGGATCTGATACAGAAACTTTGTTTCTCGCGAAGCGTTAAATTTGCGAAACACGCGAAATGGCTGTGAGCCAGGATGCCTGTTACATTTCCCTCCTAGGTCTGGCGGAGTATTTTCGCACCTCGAATCCGCCGAACATAAAAAAGTGCATTCAGTGTCTCCAAGCGCTTTTCACGTTTCAGCCCCCGTCGAAGGTGGAGGCGCGAACTCACCTGCAAATGGGCCAGGTTCTGATGGCCTACACGAAGAACACGGACTTGGCGCGAAACCACCTCGAGAAGGCGTGGAAGCTCTCGGAGAACCTCGTGAATTTTGACGATGTCCGGTTCGACACGGCCAGCCTCCTGGCGCAGCTCTACCTGCAGCTGGAACAGGGCTCCTCGGCGAAGGCGATCCTGCGAAAGGCAGTCGAACTCTCCCAGAATAACGTCTACTGGCACTGCAAACTCCTCCTGCAGCTCTCCCAGATCCACGCCACGGACAAGGAGTACAGCCTGGCCTCGGAGCTCCTGGCCGTCGGGGCGGAGTCCGCGGAGGAATCGAACGCGACTTACTTAAAGGTCCTTTTTCTTCTGAGCAGGGCGATGATTCTTATGATTGAGAGGAAAACGAACGACGTTCTGGCGCTGCTGAACCAGGCTGGATCGATAATAGACAACAACATCCAGAACGTCCACCAGAAGGAGTACCTTAAGGTTTTTTTCCTAGTGCTCCAGGTTTGGTACTACCTCGCTTTGGGGCAGGTGAAAACGGTCAAGCCTAGTCTCAAACAGTTGCAGATGAGCATTCAGACGATAATGGCCCCGAATTGGCCATCAGATGAAGGTAACTTCGACTCTTTAAGGTCTATTCACACTTTCCATCATACCACCAACAGTCAATATCACATCAAAATATTATCCTTAGAAATTTAATCGTCCACACTATTTAGCGCCGACAGAAAAAATTCAAGAGAATATGTTTAGACGTAAATTGACGATCAAGATTAAATTCTTAAATTGCCAATTTAAGACTAAAATCCGATCTACATTAATTAAATCAAACGAAAATTGCCGAATGACTAATTGTCGGAATCTTGATGAATAGTCTGAATAGTCCTTTAGTATAACATAATTTTTAAATCGTAATTCAAAAACAACATTTTCCCCTAGTCATTTTTGGTCAAAACACTCTAGAGATGTTTATGTGGCTCCCGAAGGAGCAGCTGTACGTCCTGGTCTACCTCGTTACGGTTTCGCATTCAATGATGGCTGGATACATGGATAAGGCCCAAAAGTACACCGAAAAGGCGCTTACCCAAATCGAGAAGCTCAAAATGCAAGACGACAAGCCGATCCTTTCCGTCTTTAAAATAATCCTGTTGGAACATATCGTAATGTGCCGGTTAGTTATGGGCAATCGTGAACTCGCAATTACCGAAATTGCAGTTGCTAGGGACGTTTGCCTGGCGTCCCCTAATAAAAGCCTCTTAAAACGACACTCAGCCCAGCTTCACTGTCTCCTTGCGCTGTACGCGATGTCGACGAGCCTTTTCGAATATGCGGAGCGCCAGTTCCAGTCGTGCATCACTGAGACAACTGAAAGGGACCTTAAATTGTTCGCCAACCTTAATCTTGCCATTATCTACCTCAGAACAAAGCGGGAGCAGGATTTGCGACAAATTTTGGATACTGTGTCGGCTGAAAACGCACAATTTCTTAATAGTCAAGCCCTCATGGGAGGATTCTACTACGTTCAAGGTCTGAATTCCTTCCACAAGAGCAGTTTCCACGAAGCAAAGTAAGAGTATCATCTAATCAATTTTTACATTAACAATACAAGTGAATTTTTCGCAGGAGATTCCTTCGGGAGACCCTTAAAATGGCCAACGCTGAAGACTTAAATAGATTAACTTCATGCTCTCTAGTCCTGCTAAGCCACGTTTTCCTCAGCATTGGAAACTCCAAAGAAAGCATGAATATGGTGACCCCAGCCATGCAGCTCGCCTCGAAAATTCCAGACATTCATGTCCAGCTATGGGGCAGCGCTATCCTCAAGGACCTTCATCGAATGTCCAAGGATGCGCAACATGAAAAGGAGGCTTACTCTAATCACTTAAAATACTCAGAGAACCTCATAGCTGACCAGAAAAAATGTGTGACCCTGCCTCAACATGCCCTTATCAATTGGTTTGCAGGTGATCCCATTATCACTGCTGAAGTCCCCGGCCCTCAGCCTTCTACTTCGGCACAATTTTCCCAATTTTAGTCTATTTTAGTTTAAGATATAATGTAATTTGTTTTTCTTTTTCTTTTTTTTTCATAAAAGAGTTTAGAAGTTAACAACTTTTAATATGTGGGCTTTTTAAAATTGGTTCGCATTTGATCATATTTTAAACCCAGAATAATTTTGTGGAACTTTTTCCAACCAAAATGAAATTTCAATTTAAACCTTGTGTTCATACCCGGTCCACTGTGTTATATATTCATGAAAAAAATGAAAATTCGATATTGAGCTCCGGGATCCTCGTTATTTAGCTCAAAACCAAACAAGTCATGAGTTAAAACTATTTCTTATTTTGTATTATTTCAATTATTTTAACCTGTACCCCGGTACCCACATTTAAAATTATTTTTGTTAAGGCATCGGCGTAAATTTTATTGTAAAAATAGAGAAATTAACAATTGAAATCGTTTCTACTACGACCTTAACTAGTTTATGATGTTACTTACATTTCTACAACATTTTCTTAAGCTTACTTAAATGCTCAATAGCAATGTATATTTTAGAAAGAATAATTTATAAACACTTAACTTTTACTAAAATATTAAAAATTTCAAGATTACAGTAAATGGGTCGGTAAAATTGGGTATGGACACAAGGATTGACACGCAAACAAGTTATAAAAAATTGAATGGAATTCGCTATCAAATCAAGCTGCGGAATAAAACTTCAAAGTTAAAATCTCTAAGCTAACATCTTGCAAGGCTAAATATCAAAAAGCAAAAATTCGTGTTCGTTAGCTGATAGTGGGTCTGTTCGATGAAAAATTAGTAAAACAAAAAAAAACACAAAAACCCATGACGTCAGACGACGCCCAGAACATTATAAAAATGGCGAGGAATTATGGAAAATATTTTAACAAAAAAATATGTTCACTTTATGTTTGAAAAGTAGTTACCACCACTGCCATTTTTACTCATCAGTAAGAAAAGATTTTTGTCTGTTTGTTCCAAATTTGAATTCTCATTTAAGTTGCCTGATAAAAAAAAGGGCCTTGATTTTCTCACAGACTGTTTACAATTTGAGAAATTAATTCAAAAAGTGCCACGATTTCAAATATTAATTATTAAACAAAAAGTTTGGCGCTATGAACTTAAGTATTAAATTAAAATGTGATGCAGGTATCGTAAAATTGTAAATAAAGAGAGACACATATAGAAGAATTTAAAATTACGTTGAATTTTCTTTCAAAGTTTTATTCCCTTTTTACACATGATTTCCTTATTATCGTCTACTTCTTGCAGAATCTTCAAGTTTTTTAAGGTAACTTTACCAAGGTCAAAAAATGTCGAGAATTTTACGTGCAGCCTTATAGTGGCTGAATGAAATCTCCGGGATAAATTGTTATGAACCAAAAATATTAATGCACTTTTGACGAATATTCAACGATTGTTCGGTTCTGTTAGCAGTTAATTTTCTTTTCGCTGTGCATTTTTTAGAGGTCCAGCGTTGCGTTTCCTCTTGAGTTTGGTTTGAAATAAAAAATTTTATTTTATATGTTCGAAGACGTTGCAAAAAGTCTTATGAAGTAAACTTAAACGAAAACTTTTGAGTACTTCAATATGATCGCAACTATTCAAGTTTTTGCAACTAGGAAATGGCTGAAATTACTTAAAAATCTAGTTGCAAAAACTTTATGCAAAGTGTATAAAATGGTAGGTCCAATGTTTGATTAATTTGGAATTACCAGAAACTTTAAAATAATTAAAAGTAATCAATATATGTAGATAAGAAAACACATTTGTATAAATCTTACAAGTTTTGTTTTTATTAAAAAAATCTAGAACAATACAATAAGAAAAATGTTAAAATTAGAGATTATTTTATACTCCCGATGAGCAAAGTTGCGTTCCTTGGGGCGAGTATTTGGAAATTCATATTTTACTTTACTTAGCCCAATGGAACGCAGCTGCTATTTTTTAGATTTTGTGTTTTTGGTACTTTGTGTTAAAAATCGCACGAAATCGCACCAACTAAAGCTCGGAGAAATGGAAACATATTTATTACAGATCTTACTTACAAAACTTCACTAGCCCATGGTATCCTCCTCGTGGAGGATATCTCCTTTGAGTTCTTCGGGAACAGGATAAACATCTTCGAGGACAGACACTTTCATGTGCATGGTGCTGCCGTTGGCTTCCGGAATTGCTGGATTATTATTATTTTCAGAAGTCTCATTTTTCGCTTTCTCCGTGCAATGCATTTGCTGATGAGATTTTAGGGCTCCGGACTTCGAAAAGGACAATTTGCATATTGTGCACGTGTAGGGGCGCTCCCCGGTGTGTGTCCGCATGTGGGTCACGGAATCGCTTTTTTGGGTGAACGCCCTGTCGCAGTACTTGCAGATGTAGGGCCGTTCCCCAGTGTGCGTTCTGCGGTGATTCTTCAACGTTCCCAACGCTGAGAATCTCATGGGGCAGAACTCGCAGGCGTAGGGCCTTTCACCTGTGTGAATCCGCCGGTGCTTCACCAGCGAACTGGAAGTCGTGAATCCCGCCCCACAGGTGGTGCAGACGAACGGATGATCTCCGGTGTGCTTCCGGATGTGGGCATTCAGCTCCCCTTTGCTGACAAACGAATGGTCGCATCGGTCGCATTTATAGGGCTTAATTTTCGAGTGCCTCATTAGGTGCTGCTTCAGGTTGGTGCTCTGGCTGAATCCCTTGCCGCAGATCGAGCAGAGGAAGGGCTTTTCGCCGCTGTGGGTCCGAAGGTGGTCTTTTAAAGTTGAGAGCATCGTGAACACTGCAATTAAGATAAACATTTTTACTATTCTGTTTGTTCTATTCATAAACAATTAGTTGCTTCATTATTTTTTTAAAGAGATTTTTTTATTAACAACATTCCTTCTTGGTGAATTTCGATTCTAATACTAATTCAATAAGAAAATCTCGTTAAACTAAAGAATATTCCTTAAAGTGAGGCTGTAAGGTTTTTTCATTTGATGTTTTGACTAGAACTTGACTCCTGGGATTTGAGATTAAATTAATGTGCAGAGTTAGAAGGAAAATAGGATTTACCTTTTCCGCAAAGTGAACACTGATTTTTGATGAGTTCTTTGTGCTCCATGTCGTTGTGAAGCTTGAGTTTCTCCTTTCCGGAAAATACTTCGCCGCAATTGTCGCACTTACAATTTTTGTGGGTTTCCATGTGAAGGCTTAAATTCCGCTTTGTGATGAAGACTCGTCGGCAGGTGGAGCACTCGAACTGCTTCTCAGTACATTTGTTAAGTTTAAAGTGGTAGTTTAAGGACTTCTCCTTGACGAAGCCCGCACCGCATTGCATGCAACGATAGGGACTCTCGGGCAGTTGGGCTATCTCATGTTTCACAACTTCCGCATGCACAATAACGTCCCTAACTTCCTCAGTGGCCTCCTCATCTTTTGTTGATTCCTCGCATTCCCCCAGGGATGGCACAGCTTCGTTATTTCCAGTATTTTCATCGTCTATTTCAAAGACCCGCTCGTGGCATCTTTTTATGTGTTTAGCGAGATTCTTGTGATGGACAAAATCCATAGGGCAGTGTGGACAGTTTAGTGGAGTCTTTTTCCTCTTGTCTCTTGTGCTCTCCTCCCCCGAGTTCTTTTCTTCGGGAGCTGTATCAGCCTCCGTGGAGCACTCTTTGCTGTGACAATTGAATGCCTCATTATCGCCGAATTTCTTGTTGCAGACGCTGCACTGAAGGAGGAATTCCTTTTCGACGACGTCCTGGTCATTGATGGACTCAATCATGTAGACGACCTGCTCCTCGGACTCGTCGAAATTCTTCTCCTCGACAAAATCTTCATGATCGGTTAGCATCAGTGAGAGCTGTTCCTCATCGTCTTCGGGATCTTTAAGATGGTCGTCCTCCTCCGGCGAGGGATCGACTTGGGATGGTTCGAGCAGCTCCGTCTGGTCGGGATCACCCTCCATGAGTTCGTCCTTGAACCTGACCGCGGTCTGCTTGTCCTCGAATTGATTAATCTGGCGAATCAGGCATTGTTTCAAGGTAAAGTCGGAATTCTCGCATTTCATCTTAAAAGAAAATGCCTGATTTATTTCGCTGATGCACGCCAGACAAACGTTCCCGGGCAGGCCATCCTTGTTGGTTATCTGGAAGATTTCGGTCATTAGCCCATTTTAGTTGGTAGGGAAGCCTTCCAGGGGCAGAGAAATCCCCCGGGAAACATACTGCTACTGAGGTAATTGCATTCACCATCTCAGCAATCGATAGGGACCCAATCGAGGCTAACTGATTCGGCATTATTTTGCTCTCAAAAATCGATAGGAGTGTTGGCCCGGTTGAAAGGCAAGTGCGGCAAATTTTATCAAATTCTAGAGTCATTCTGTCTTTGGTTACTTATTTGAGAAATTCGAAGAAATCCATGAAAATCGCGAATAATCCAAGATTATTTAAAACTCCACTCCTGTGACAGCGGTAAACGTAAATAATCAGATTGGCCAGAACTGCCAGCCACGCAGAAAAATGATTCCAGAGACATCTAGAGGATTTGTTTTATATATCAGTTATCTGCACAATTGTCTTTTCTGAACTTCACCCAATATTCAAGTTCAAATATGTAAAACTAATTTAATTTAATTAGGGCTTATGAATTCACTTTTACATTCAAAGGAATCAATTAACAAAATAAAATAAAGGGATAATTAAAGTACTCTCAAAGTTATCAAACTGCGTTACTTTCTAAGAGCGGATACGAAAATGTTCTATCAACATAAATTCTTTAAAAATTATATACCACTTGTTTGTTTATAAAATTAGTCTTCTCCTGTTTACACAAGTGCGATAATTCGCTAAACAGAAAAATTTGGAAGGATATTCAATATAATTTTCTTATAACCCCCATATTTGTACCTAACATTTTGAACCTCATCTTCAGGACCGTTAAATTTAAAATTTAATTCTACACAATGAAAAAGTTCCTCTGCATATTTATTTTTATTTTATAGTATTAATTTAAACACTTACGCATTTCATAATAGAATAGGAATTCTTACAATAAGTCAAGCAATGTAATTTTAGGGAATATCAATAAGGATATAAAAAAGGAAAATAAAGCACCATGTTGATTGAGATTTATTATACTTTTTTTTATTTATTTTGCATATAATGTTCGTATAGTATCATTTTGAAATGCAAATATCAGAATTAGGCATATGAGTTGTTGTTTGGTTGTTCCTTTCTTCATATTTATATTAAATTACAATGTTGTAGGCAAAAATTCATTGAAATTCTAAAGTTGTCCTCATTACATTCATTATTTAAATATATTTCTCTCAGTTATTTATAATATTGTACAATATTCAGTGATTAGTAAAGTGGTAGGACCTTAGAATTAAATTATTTTCAAAATTCTATACACATCCGTCCGCGTGCTGCCTCTGCTCTATAAACACTAAAATTTTCCTCGTCTTACTTCTAAGGTAAATGCAACAAATTTACATTGTATTTTTAGAGATTTATTTATAATTTTTATTTTCTTTTAATTAAAGTTTTTTTTTCTAGTAGTAGCTAGATTTATTTCGAATCCTCCCACCTGCCAACTTCATCGTTTTTTACTTTAAGTACATAGATATGAACAAAGTGAATTTTTATTTTAGTTTTTAAGTCGATTTAGATTTTTAGTTGATAAACTTCTCCTCGGCGTTTAATACTATTAAGTAAAATTTCTTTTTATTCCTAAGTTTACTTCAGCAATTTCATGTCACTTCCTCCAGTCATTAGAGATGAATTTTATATTTTTTTCATATTTATTGTTTTTACTTTTTTTTTGCGTTTTCGGTTAAAGATTTTCCTTTTAGAGATAACAATTTATTATAATTATTTTATTTTCTCAGCGTTTTTGTATTCATTTTTACAAGCTCCCGGATAATTCTGCCGAAGCTAAATAATTCCTCTCTTGCATTATCTTTTTACAAACGTTTGAAAATTTGTTTTCCTAAGTTTCTTTTCGATTTAAATTTAACGTTTTTTATTTTAGCTTAAATTTTCATTTTCTTTAAATTTATTAAATGAAGGGCTTTCGAAGGCTTACGAACATTTTTTTGTAGATTTATCTCCCACTCCTCGGTAATTATTTACAAGGTATTAATTAATGTTGATGGACTTAAATGCTTACGTAATACTATTAGTTAGAAGAGCGACGGAAACTGAGGTTATTTCTTTATATGTTTTATTCCTATTTTGTTTGCATATCTCTATCGTATTTATGGCAATTTTTGATTTCATTTTGTAGCACATAATGAGGTTGTTTGTAAAAGGATCATTATACCATTTGTACAGCATCTAAAAAAAATTGTATTTTTTTTTTAATTTTTTTGTTTTTGGCATTCGTTAAACGCGTATGGAAGTTCAGAAAGCTGAATGGAAAGTAAAAATCGATATGAGAAGGCATTCTTTTTTGTTAGTGATATGGAAGAATGAAGATTTTAATCCGTTTGATTTCAATTTTACATTTTGATTAAAAAGCCTGTGCATTACATTTAAAGTAATATTCGTTGTAGATGGAAGTTAATTTCGATTTAGGTTCACATTTTTAAAGTCGAAGCAGAAAGGGTAAATGATCTATTCTAATATCGATTTATTGCGATTATAGAAACAAAATTTATTAACTATTAAATCGGTTCAAATGAATTTTAATATATTGAATCAATTATAATAGTCTAATTCATTTCGTTTATCAACGTAATTCGATTATAGACTCAATTGGACTATAGAATATCGATTACAGTCTTGCGACTTGAAATTCAGTCAGGAAGAAAATTTAGCAATATATGTATGTATTCGAAAAAAGCAACTTAATTAATATCTTAGAAACGATGTTAAAAATTTGAGTTTAAGTCGGTTTGCTCAGTCGAGTCAATTTGACTAACTTTTTAAATTTAGTTGTTTTTCTTTGACCCATTGTAAAGCTGTGCCCTAGTCCTTGGCAGTTAGCAACATAATAACGAAATATCGTTGTTTAATTTAAATTAAGCAGGTATACGCGAGTTTCGTTCGATTAGAAAATTATTGAGAGACCCATAAAATATCGAAAATGGCGAGTATTAAATAAAGACACCCCCAAGGGACCCTAGAAACTCATATTGTCCACACTTGAACCTTTTCGGCGACAACACACCACGACGCGCGCTCGTAGTATGAGGAAACAATGTGGAGGCTTGTAACGTGGTGATTAATTAAAGCGTCCAATTCTCCCTCGCGAAATACATGATAATACCTATGATGCGTTGTGGCCCCACCCCCTTGGGAGGGACTGTCCAGAGAAGTCTCACTGTTCGAGTGGCCCCAGGATTCAGTGCTTTGCCTTGTTTCGAGCTGCATTTGTGGGGGTGGCGACGATGGTTCGTCTAGGCCAGTTGCGTTACCGCCCTTTTTATCACAGTCACGAGCGTCATATTCAGCTTCAGCTTCTAGCTGATCTTCGTCCTCTTCCAATATAACGCCATTTTCCATTTCATCGACATCGTCATCCCTGCCAGAACCCTCCCCATCATCTTCTATTAAAAAGGCGGTGTCTGGCACAAAATTGTATTGTTGGTAACCGGATGAATTCGATAAATTTTTAAGATATTTCGCCTTAAACATTTTACTATCGTATGCCGAAATATACGCCTCATTTTCCTCGTCCTCCTCCTCGTGTATGGTAAAGCTTCTGGTTTGAGAAGATAATGAGGATGTTGATGATGATGTCGGTGTTGGTGATTTTTGCTGGTTGCACTGCGACGTTAAATTGGCAAGCATAAGTCGACGTTCGCGCAATTCCTCTCGCAGCGTGCATAAATCTCGCATATCTCCGTTCTGTTTATTTACAAATGGATTATCGATAGCGTTGATGATTTCACTGGTGAAATTCTCATCTTCGCCATCAATTCTCGTATGAGACAAATTATTATCTAGCTTATCATTCTCCTCTAATTCTTTAAGTAGTTGAGCGCTTAACTTTTCAGCAAAGTCGACAAACTCTTGTCGATTTGGATTGGTGGAGTTACAAATAGAATTACTATTGTTGCTAACATCTTGACTTAATGCTACGTATTTATCAGTTGTAATATCACTATTTATGCTTTCAACAACGCTGGTATCATTTACCAGTGTCGAATTCGATTGTGTATCTCGCTTGCTAATATCGACAAGAATATTTTTTTCCCGATATACGCTGCGTTGGTGATCTTTTCCAAGGCCTTGACTATCGAGGGAATACTGTTGGTGAATGTCTTTTTGGGTTGGGAATTTATTCGAACTAGGGACATCTATTGAGTAGCGAAGCGGCACTTTCGGTGCTTCCGAAAAGGACTGTTGTTGCTGTTTAGTGGACTGAGCTAAATCTTCATCAACGCCTGGCTTTAGTGCACTTATAACGCTATCAATTGAGTCCGGTGAGGATGGCTCACTCGAATCGCTATCCAGGTCATCCGTTTCCGGATTGAACAGCTCTAAGGACATTAATTTTGGCACAGCTGGTGCCGCAGAGGCACGTCTTACTATCGGAAAAGCCTTAAATATTTGTGGCTGTAGAGACTGCTGTTTTCGAAACTTTGGTATTGTGGGCAGCTCCTTAATAGCTTGTCTCGTTATTTTAGAGATCTTTTGCTGAATTTGCGACCGTTGCTCGGCAATTTTGCTAATGTTATTGCAACCTAGGGTATCTGCTGGTGAACACTTTTTGTTGTTCTGTTGGTGATGTTGGAGTATATGTTCCTCATCAAATGTGAAGCGATTCGTTAACGATTTACTATTTCCCTGTAATGAATTTGAGTTTGTAATCGATTTTGGCGGCGATAATATCGACATTCCTGTTGGCGTCATTGTTGTTGTAATTGTTGTTGCAGCTGCTGGAGAATGGGCTGGTGTTGGTGGACATGGTAGTATAAGTGGCGATGTTGGCACTGATGGTATTTTATGAGAATTGTTTATTTTACAGTTAATACTACCGCTAATACTATTACTATTGTTACACAAGTTGTTGCCGTTATTGTTGTTATTATTACTACTACTAACATTACCCGAGCCCTGTTGGTCTGGCCGTGGTATATATATAACGGATGCAAAACTATCTTCCGACTCAATACTTGTGTCACTTTGCAAACTACTATCTTTGGATGAATCTGACCCGCTCTCACGCGAATGACGACGTGGTTTTTGGTCCTCGTTACCATTACTTACATTACTACAGCTATTATTACAATTATTATTATTACAAGAATTTGTTGATGAACTACCGCCTGTACAAACAGTCGACGTTTTTGATTGGTTATTCACTGAATTTGGATTGTGTTGTGAACTATCATGTGAATGGTCTTTTTGTGTATTCGGTATAGCTGTTGTTGAGCTATTTTGTTGGTGTGCTGCTGTTGATGAAGCAAATTGGCTCGATTTAAAATTTTGCATTATTTTTACAAAACCGTTTTTCGTAGCGCGCTCTAGACTACCTGTTGAGGTTTTCAGTTTTGTTGTAAAACCCTCGCGTATAACCTGAAGTCGTTTCGAAAATAACGATCGACACAGAAATGCTTCATTTAACGACATTTGCTTTTGAATACGTTTACGAACGCGCTCTTTTTCACGTAATCGACTTTCGGCCATAAGTTCTTCATTCAACGAGCTCTGTTTACGCAGAAACAATTTGTTGTGTTCTGCTGACTTAGCATTGCTATTGGTGATATTATTTGTATTACAACAACTACTACTATTAGTACTACTACAAGTGTTATGAAATGGATTATCTGGCAGTTGATATTCTTCATCACACAGTGATTGTTTTTGTTTCACCAATTTTGGCCGTCTTCCGGATGCTCCTTGTGCGGTTGGTGAAGAGTTTGCAGTTGTGGATGTCGATGTTGTTGTTGTTGATTTTTTATCCTGCTGTATCACCGATGTCGATTGTGTAATTGTTGAATTACCCGCACCAAAGCAAGTCGATGTACACGATGTCGATGTTGTAACAGATACCTTTTGTGGGGATTGTTGTAGAAATGTCGCTATCGTTGCTGTTGATTGTTGTTGTGATGATGTTGTTGTTCCAGTTGTTGTTGTCGTTGTGGTTGACATTTGTTCGGGCATTTGAGCACCTAAACTTGGTACACTTGAACGTGAACGAACTATTTGACGTGGTGGAGGATTTAGTATACTACCAAGGCTACGTGATTTAAGTCCAGCTGACAGCGGTGGTTCTGGAAAGTCTTCGAAATCTTCTAGACGTCGGAGCTCAATTGGTAGATCTTTGGCATCTTCATAATCAAGACTGCTATCATTTTTCGTATCCTTTGAATTCCATGAGTCAAGAAACCATGAATGTTTCCGTCCGCCAGCCAATTTCTTTATTTTATTTTAATTTTTTGTATTTTTTGTTGGAGAAAATAAATTGATTAAAAATATATTTTGAAGTCATTTATTAAATTCTTTATTTTACCTGAATTGCCCGCCTTACAAAGCTATAACACGATTCGCCAGGAGATGATGACGACAAACTCGAACTGTCCCCGTCACCGGCAGATCGACTAGAATTTGTCGAATCTTCTGTATAGGCGTGGTATGGCGGTAAATAGTCGTCATCGTCTTCATCATCCGAATAGTTATAATTTCTATTTTTTGGCGGTTGCCATGGAATGAGAACATCTTGCGACTCAAAACGTCTATGCCGCTGTTCCAGTGCCCAAACAGTAATAATTACACGTCCCCCAATACGAAGGATTCTCGCCAATTCTCTAATGGCGCCAACTCTTCTTTCCGTTGTCGCAAAATGATGGACCACAGCCAAGGATAAAACAGCATCAAAGGACTCATCCCGAAAGGGTAGCTCCAAGTTGTCACACAACGCAACCTAAAAGACCCAAAAATATCCAATTATTTTTCAATTTTCTATCATCTTGCAACAGTGGGTAATTGAATTTATTTGGAAAGAAAATTGAAATTAATGAAAATCCAACGAAGCTTTTTCCATCCTTCGGCAAAAAGAATTCTAGAAGATAACAAACATTACCCAAGGCATGCACTCTATAAAAAAAGCAACTTCTCCACATCATCCAGCTGATAGAATTTTGAGAACTTTATTTTTACTCGGATACGAGTATTTCTTCTACTTTTAAGATGAAATTTTTGCTGGAAGAATTCTTGTCTTTTATCTCTAAGTGCCTGCTCCTGCACTTAAGGGTTGAAGTGCAGACAGCACCGACTTAGTTAAGAGATGCAGAAGATATAAGGAAAAAGGAAATTCTGAAACTACCAGAACAATTTTCAGATGCACTTCTCACGTATGGCAACAAAACAAGGGATGCTCCCTGAAAACATAAAAATATCACGTAGATGGGCGGTACGGAAATTTAATCCGCTTTTCGTATTTTCGGATAAATTTGTTATGTGACTGCAAATTCTATTATGTTTCGGGATTTATTTATTTATTGGAACTGCAGGAATTTACGTACTGTAGCAGCTGTGTACAAATACATCAAACGGGTAGACTGCTTTTAGAGATTTAAGTAATACAACAGTTTCGACAATGGTAACAAGTTTTATGGGACAGATAAATTAACTAAACAAACATGCTCCGAGTCTTTAATTTCGCTGATATATATTACTTATATAAATTTAAAATCTTCAAATATAATAAATAATTTTTATATAAGTTTTAGATGATTTTTTATAGGTGTTGTTTTTGTTTTGCAGTTTTCAGGCTTGACTTAAGTTTTCAATTCAGATCAAATTTCAGTCCAGATACAAAATGTCATAGCTGAGCTAATACATATAAACGGGGTTTATTTCTCCAAAAATATTTAGAATTATTCTCTGAAAATTTCTATATTATTACTCTTAAAATATTAGGTATACAGTAGACTCGCGAAAATATGAACACCTGAAAACGTGAATTGAAAAGTTAAAAAGAAAGTTATTGAATTTTTCAGAACAATGTAACAAATTGTATTCTGGTTATATGTACTACTCAAACACAAAATATTTCGGCCATCTATTTTTTAATTCAGAACTCCGGAAACGTATTTTTTTAAAGTTAATCAAATTAATTATAAAATTAGAAACCAAAATTTAATCTTCATTACATACCATCTTTAAACATAAAATCTATTAAAATTAAATTTATTCCAAAATTATCTAAAATAAGCAATATGTATTTCAATTTTGTATTTGAGTAGTAGAATGTTATATTATACGTACTATCATGCAAATAAATTCATTGTTATTCAATTCACTATTTTCCTTTTATAATTACGTATTGTCATTTAGGTAAATACAAAGTCGATAAAAGTTTGATGACTATTGTTCTAAAAAGACCATTTGAAAATCTGAAACAATCTCCAAAGTGTGAACAAGCTTGGTTTGTTTAAGTTCGTGTTTTCGCGAGTTTACTGTGCTTGTGAATATTTACTTATCTAACCATTATTAGAAACATTTATTTTGATAAGCTGATTTAGCTTTCGAATATCCTACTCAAAATTTTTATTAGTTCCAAAATTGGTACTGAACTGATATTTTAATGCCATTTTGCTTGAAGAACAAGGTTTTGTTTTTAATATTAATGACATAATAACAATTTGGAATTTTAGTAGAGAAGCGGCTATTGACCTACAAGGAACTTTATGTTGCGTAATTGAGATTTGTGCAAGCACCTTAGGGATATCTCGTATCATAAATTAGAATTGTTTCCAACTCTATGGGGTTTAGTGAGAAGTAGCATTAAACAAATATTCGCAAGAAGACATATGAAACTAATCCTTGCCATGTGCAATTCCCTGAGCATTTCTCGGGACGATCTCTTGTTTGCATATCAAGTCTGCTAATTATCTCGAAATGAAATCGAAAATCGTCTTCGTCGGTAGTTATTATCCTCAAATTCAGTACCAGACGATGCTGCCGTCTTGTAATTTATCCCCCATGGAACTGCAACATAAATCAGTATTGGAGTTGGGGAATTGGAGCCATCTGCGTGCCTGCATCACGAAAACTTTCCACATTCCGGGAACAGAAATGAGTTTCCTTTTTCTACTAATAACTGACGGCAAGTTGGTGTTACTGCTTGGCAAAAACTACGACTTAAAATATTTTCGCTAACATCCTGCAAACACTATCTGGGAAATAATTTTTAAAATTTATTAGTGTAGTTGCGGAAACTTTCTCTAATTGGAGTTTTTGTATCTTTGGCTTGGGCTGTGCGAGGAACGATCCTTGGCCAGGAATTTCGGGTTGGAGCCTCCTGTCGGGAAAGTTTTCGGGTGGGAATTTCCACTTATTAGCAAGCAGAAAAGCCAGCCCTAGCCACAGGAGCTCCAGTTAGTGGCAAGTGCAGGGCTCCGGAATTCTTTCGCATATCTTGCGATACTGATAAAAAGCAATGTATGCATATATGCTGTATGTTTTCGGGCAGGGAACAAATGTTTGCGGCAGATAAAAACGGACCATTAGTGAAATTCGCTCGGAGCAGATGATGCCCTGTCGGAATATGCGGTCCATGCAGTGGTTACGCGCTGGAAGATTACAGAATTTTTAATCAGAGAGGTCATTAAGACAATGGCTTTCTTTAATCTTCTTTGTATGTATTTGGTGAAACCATTCATTTTTTGCAATTTAATTTAATCTAACGAAAGAAGAGGGTCTGAAAATTTAATAAAGCCTGAAAAATCTATGTTTAGTATAAGCTGTAAAAACAACATAACCAAGGTAATAGCTTTGTTAAATTACAGCTTTAAACTTTATTACATATTGTGTACTAATTTTGATATGAAAATTAAAATTATTTTTAGAAAAATATAACTAAAAAATTACCATAAATGTTCAAATGAGTTTTAAACCTTTTGTCAACTCTTGAACGAATTGAATTTAATTCGTTTCTCGTTTAAAATTACTATCACTTCTCAACCTAAGAATAACACGGCTTAGAAATAGCAGAACATACGAGTATAATCGTGAAGATATTGTCATACGTAGGTATGTGTTCAAGCAATTTGTGACAAATTTAGCTTTTCTTAAAATCCTTTACTTTTTAAACTTCGTAAGGATGATGGATTGCAGTAGTACTAGAAGTTAATGGATTTAAGATTTAATACTTCGTTTAGAAATTAGTGTATTTTTTTTTAGGTTTTCTTTACATAACAACTACTTTTTTCCGAATTTTTCAATATTAAAAATCGAAAATAATTTCTTTTAGACTACAAAAACCTTCCTTCATTCTCTTATTTTATATAACTCTTATATGTGTGTGCATATATCAATATTGAAACATATAGTACTTATGTTTATTATGTTTCTACATATTTTTAATGTGTCATGATTTTTATTCATACAAATTTTCGAATTTTAAAGTGAATAACTTTCAGATTTCGGATTTTATTGTAAAAGTGCATATACATACATATGTACTGTATGTATATTAGAAAATTTTAAACTTTCGGTATGTTATCCATGATAGTCATATATATAGTATTTAAATGAATAAAAGAAAGAAGAAGAATAACTTATATGTATATCTCAGAATATCTCGATATATTTTATTTTTTGAAAACGTATAACATTAAAAAAATGTTTAGAGGATGAATTATTTACAATTTTCGAAAATTCATTATAAATTAATTTCTGTTGCTTTACCAATTATTTCCCATAAGTGCAAGTGGGTTTGGACAAATGAAATCAAAAATATCAGAGACGATGTTTTCACCTAGGTAAACAACTACCATGATTTTTTGCAATCCATCCCCAGAGAGTCTTAAAATCCACATCCTGGGCTAGAATTTAATGAAATATATTTTATTTTTGTTCCCCAAAAACAATTATGTGTTGGCTCCCTAAAATGTGCCAAGTTCGGGTGTGGGGGAAGCGCACAGAGGCAGGAATAAAAATGGGAACAGACCACGGGAAAATAAAGTGTTTTCATTCTGATTCACTCTGCCCATCTCCCCAAAGTGCACTTTAGTCCAGGCGAGCACAATTGCGGCCCATTCAAAATGTCAAGAGCTCAGCGGAGTTCCCCAGGCATAAATTTTTCCCTCATTCATTTCATTTAATCGACTATCACAGAACTCGTAATTACGCCTGATAACAAATTGCACTCTGAAGGTATTGCTGCAGTGCGCCGCCTGCATGCACTTTGGGGCCCCAACCCTGGCTAGGATTTATCCTCGGCACTGAGGGGAGTCCTTCCTGCATTACCTTTATCCAGGGAGTTTCAGGGAGTTTCGGGGAGTTTCAGGGAGTTTCATTAAAAAAATATACATATATAAAAAAAACAAAAATAAAACTCCATGAAGGCAAACAGAAAATAATAATAAATTTTGGACAGAAGGACAAGGAGAAAGGTGCCACAAGGGCCCTATTTTTTTCCTATCGACTGCCAAATGGCGTGCAAACTGCTTGCCGGCTTTTAAATTGCTGAAACGCAACCGAACCGAGGCGGAAATATGAAATTGGCGGAAATTAGTACACGATCCAAAGGAAGGCCCCATTCCATGGGCCCGAGGAGGCCTCGAATCGAGGTCGATATGTGCAAAAGTTTCCTATTTTGCCTATTTGCTCCTGCCAAAAATTAACTAGGACATCGCCATTCAGGCAGCCCCAATCCGGCCAAAGATACTCTGATAATTGGCTATAGTACCTTTTCCTATAAAATAGACTCCTTTTAGAGCTGCACGTTTGCAATTTAGCATGTTTAGTTGATTGGGAAATCCTTTTGAGGCTTAGACGGTTTTATTCTACGGAACAGTAGAAGAAAGCAGCATTATTTCTACTTTCCGAGATTTTATAGAAACAGAGGGAAACTATTCGAAGTTCGCAGTTGTAATTAGAAAACTATTCAGAGTCTATGCAGTGGAGGAAAAGCAAAAGAAATTAAATGAATGCGAATAGGTCGGGTATAGTGGGCTCTGTGCATTTTCTGCTTAATTTCAAAGAAACTGGCAGCTCCTGGAAAGCAAAGAAATTCACAGAACCGAAAAAACGACGCTGCAAAAAGCCCTCAAATAAGGAAACACCGGAGTATGGTAAATTCGTCCTACTTTCATCCTTTGTCAATTGCAAGGAGTTGGATACCTTCTCGACCTCCGTCGTTTTTTCTTTTAAAGGCAACTCCTTGCGGTTACAGAAAATATAAAGAAAATTAAAATACGTGAGTGGTGACACAACCAGGTCTAATTTTCTCACATATGTAAGATTTAGCTCAGCCTTTAAAAGCCGTGGAAATGAAAGGAAAAATAAAAGGTAATGCCATGAATAACTATGAGAAATTTAAATTCTGAGACATATTTTCTTTTATACTCTACCCTGTTAAAATTTCGCCGCATTTTATAAACTCTGTTATTATAAATACATGAATTTAATGAGCATAGCTTTAGATTGACTTCTAAGCTGTTTCATATACCTTCATTTATTTAAATTGTAAAAAATAAAATTCAATTGAACCTATTTAATTGCAAATGGAAAATAATGATATTTGGCTCAAATTCTAACTTGATCTCGTAATTCAATATTTCATCAATATTTTCAGAATAATTGATGTTTGTCTAATGTTTACCAATCAACAAAAACATTTTTGGTTTTCGGAAAATTATAGAGAATAGAAGTTTTAGGCATTGATTCTAACAATTTTCATGAATTCTGGAATATTTTATAGATTTTTACCTGATGGTTTTGTGAATAAATGTTTTTTCATGGAAACAATTGTTGGGCGTGTAGCAGACAAAATTTTAATTTCTGCATTCATCCCAAAGTACTAAATTAATTATATATGCACATTTATCGACGTTATTTGAATAATATAATGAATGAAGTTGGTATCTTCTAGGATATAAACTAATTTTTATAGTTGCTATTGAATATTTTTGAGCTTGAAATAACATGAAAATGAAATTAAATGAAAATTCTTCGTTCAATGTGGTGTGTACCGAAAACGGGACACATTTTCTTTCTTTATACTCTTATCGAGAGTTAGTTTAGCTTAAGCTTTTCTTAAGTTGTTGTTTTGCTATACTAGTGTACAAGTGAAATGATTTAAGTAAGGCTTACCTCTCCACCCCGCTCCCTAGCGATTTTCGTGAGCCGATAGCACCGATCGACGCCGATAGTACAAATAAGTGGATTGCACGAGGTCAAATAGCGACCATTTCCGCATCCAACATCACAGACAATTGAGCCGGGCTCCAGGCCCGCTAAGAATTGGGCCACCCGAGGACGAATGGGTCCCGAGGGCTCCTCACAATTTTCGTAGACGTCGTGGACGTAGGCCCGCTCCAGGGCCGCGGATCGTCCGTTCGCGTCATTTGCAGACGAGTTTGTTGCGATCGCGGCAGCCGAGAGGTTCGTTGGGACTTGCAGGGAGAGTTGTGGTGGTCCATCGGGAACCCTTTCATTGCCCGGTAATGAGGATAAATTGAGGATCCCTGGAATGGGAATCGTTGTTGTTGTTGTTGTTGTTGTTGTGGCGGTAACTGGTGTCGCCCCAGTTGCTGTCGAACTCGATTGAATCGTTGTAAAATTCGCCTGGATTGATGTTGAGTAGCTTTTCTCGTCCTTGCTCGTTGTGCTGGGTTGCGCTGACGTTGTGTCATCTAGAAAAAAAAATATATGTTCTTTAAAATTATCTGGAATATCAGTTTTTTATTTTATAATACAAGTACATATTAGTAAATTTATATGCAAATTAAATTCAAAAGAGTCAAACGGTTATAATCAGAGTTTTTAAGACTGTTCTGCTATGACTACAGTATGTACTTGGCTTTATTTAAGAAAACGAAATCTTCAAGGATATAATACAGGTGCAAGGATTTTTAGAAGAACCACATTTAGAAAAATAGCGCATAAACTTTATTTAGGACTCCCTCTTGCTAGGAAAATAGAAGTATGGATAATTAATCTAAATAAATTTAATTTTCTCAATATTGTACTTAATCACCAGATATTCTTTATTTGCTAGATTCCGCTCTTGTTTTTTTCTGGACGCACCGATTCATAATTTTTATGTATGTACATATGTACTAAGTTGTTTTTATTTTACTTTTAATTAAATTTAAGTACGTTCAGAAAAAAAGGTATTTTGTAAAGAAAAATTACGTTAATTTGAATGAAAATGCATTATACCTAATTTGGTGCAAATGAAATCGGATCTTAAGAAAGGAAGAAATTGCATTAAAACCGTAAAATCGATTTTTATTAAAATTAATGTTAATGTTCTTCAATTCAAAGACATTTTCTAACAATAATATGTTGGGTTTCATTGGTTCAAACTATAACTATAGCAAGTGAATGTTAAGTGCCATAAATATGGAAACAACATATTCATTGATGTAACTATGCATTTTATCTTTGCTTTATATTCAATTATCTCTTCAAAAGAAAGAAAATAATTCTTTTTAAATAAAGCAGCCCTTAAAAGCTGAAATGAGTAAACTCATACATACATATATAATACGAGGATGGCTCTTTTTTTAGATAAATAAGGACAAATATATAATGTATAAAATTAAATATAAAAAAGCACTTAAATTTATTTAAATGCACCTAAGATTTTAAATTTATGAAATTTTTCATTATTTTAAAGAAATTATCTTTGAACCAATGAAAACTATTCTTTTGGTATAAGGTAGATATATTTTTTATTACAAGGAAAATGATTATATTCTACTCAATAAATTTAAAATAAATAAATAGATGACTGGTAACCATTACAAATTGCAAGTACTTTTTAGTTTAATTATACGTATAGCCTCTTTAATAATAATTATTAGTTCATTATACCTCTTAATTTAACTCTAAATTTTTTCTTTCTATAATAGTTTGAATTACATAGATTCTTAAATGTATTATCTGTACCGTCTAATACATTTTTGCTCAATTCTTTAAGATTTAAGTTTGAATTGTGTGGTGGTGTCTCTATAAATTTTGAGAAACAAAAAAGAAACTTTGGTTCGTTTCATACAGAAGGAGTTTGTTTTTCTCTAATAAATTTCCCTGGTAGTCCCAGTCGGCATCATCCTCCAAATTTCCTCCGGATCCATAAAAATAATTTGAAAGTATACTTTAATTCGTAGAAATAAATTTCACTTGGTAACATGGGCTTATACTCAGCGGATGTAGTGAAAATAGCCGCGCCGTAGAAGAATTGTTGTCGAAGAGCCCAATTCCGTAGAAGCTGTCGTCGTCCTTCAGAACCCATACGGGTGAAGTTGTAAAAGCTTATTTTGCTGCTGTCATTCGGGGGCGCAATAAAACTACGATTTGCCGGCAATGGGAGGACGAAGAGCTTTTACTGGAACAAGGAGCTCCCTTTCGAGGGCATAGGGTGGTGGTGGTGGGAATCATCGAACAATGGCGAAATTCACCACCGTTTTGTTCGCTTACGATCCTCTTGGCTTCCTGCACCGGGCCTAGCCTGCTTCGAGGACCCTGCAGCGGGCGTGTGTTGTAAATCCTGGCCATTTTCCATTACGACCACACAAAAACGGTTCGAACAGAGTGAGCAGGATATCGGTGGCATTCGAGATTATTTTCCTTTTAACAGGTGGATCAGATTTGCTGTTTATCCAGGTTGACCCCATTTTACATTGTGTCCTTCCCCATTCCTCTGTCTACCCTCCCATGGGGGATTTCTTGTAGTTTATTCAGGTTTTATGATGATTTTATGATTAGATATGTTTTTGAAAGAATCATTTGTTCCTTGATCCGATATGAGTCGGATTTATTCAATATATATGTTTTTAAATAACTTTTTATTATATGTTCCTGACAAAGAGCGTCGCAATGCTGGCGAGTTATTTTCCAAGGAAAGAACGCTTGTTTTTTAACGACAGTACTGCAATTAGAGTAGACGTAGCCCGGGGAAGGTAAAAAGTAGGCTCCATTTCAGCGAACAGGGACGTTTAGAAGAAGGATGAACGATGAAGTGATAAATAACACAAAAATAAATAACTTGATAAGCTTAAGAGGGCGCGGTAAGAGTCTAAAGAATTATATTTTTTTATCCTCAAGATATCTTCAAGGCATCCTCAACAACGAACGATTTTAAAATGAGCTTTTCCAAGAGAACTCAGTCGTGCATGTCTGAGGGTTTTTAACTAAATGCAAGCTCGTTGAAGCACTTCTGCTAGATAGACTTTATATCTCTTTATGTCGGTGGTTTTAAATCTAGGCTTAATCTCATCTGCAGTTTATATGCATTAAAAGTAAGAAATGACCTCTTAAACGTGATGCAGATATCATTATATGAAAAATATAGCAAGCAACTTTTTACCATTTTTCATTTTGTAGCATTGAATAAAGTAGTTTAACGCTTCCGAGCCTCAAAAAATGATTTATGCTAACCCTAATATTAAAAGGAAATGTTCCAACGCCTATTTTATTATTTATTGCATGTACAGTACTGTGATAATTTTTAGGACCACTTCAATATTTTGGGAATTCCTAATTTTCTGAAACATACTTTTTCAAGGTTCGATAGAGGAAGGAAATCAATTCAGGTCTAAATTTAAATCTCAAAGTTTCCTTTTCCATTGATTTTTTCGCCTCAATCTAACTTAAAAAATGCATGACTCAGAAAACTAAAGGTTCCCGAAGAATTGGAGTGGTCCTAAAGATAGTTACAATCAATTCTATCGAAATTCCAGCATAAATTGAATTTAAGATCTCCGTAAGTATTTTGACGAACCTTTGTAGCAATGTTATTTTAGGGTCAAAATTGACAGAAAAATAAATATATTTTTATTCAATTATGTTTCCCGATATTCAACTTTAAAATTCTGAAATGTGATAGTTTTCTAATATACTTTCACTATGTTCTCACATTATTTTAGTGAATATTATGGAAAACCTTTAAATTTAAAATTATTCCACACCACTGAATTTCTATAAAAAAATCTTCACAAATCCAGAGACAGAGGAAAATTTTACTTTATTTCGATTTCTCATTTCATTGTAAGTAAATTTACAAGCCTGCTGGTCAACGTCAATAAGTCGAAAAATTGTTTATCTTTAATTCATTAATATCAACAATTAAAAGTTTTTTTTTATAAAAAGGAATAGAAATATGCCCTTAATTAGAACTCAAATTGTTATTTCTTTTAGATTTGCGTCATTTGTGACTCCTAATGAACCCTCCTACATAATTTTATCAGAATTCACGAGGAGATCTCAATTTCAACATGTTCCGAAATTTCTTTAATTATACCTGAATGTAAGTAAATATAGGAATCTTTACTAAACCCTCTTGGTTTAAACCATAAAAATTAGTGTCTTGGTCAAACAGTGTGGTATTTAAGGAGTTACATCCTATTTTAAATGTATTAAACTAGTTATTTTAATATTTTGATTATCCGTTTGAAAAATAAAACACGGTATGTTATTGTAACGATTCTACAATCTAATTTTCATTAAAAATTCAACAAAGTTATTAATTGAAATGGCATTATGTATGCACACAGAAATTAGTGCATTAAATTAAGTCGATTAAATTGAATAAAACCAAAATCGATGCACTATGCAATTTCGTATTTGCCTAGGAACGTCACGCTAGACCACCCTGCATGACACCTAATTGAGCCCCGCTGTACAGTAAACAATTAATTTGATTAAAACGCCCACAACCCCCCTGCTGGGGACACCTGTTGTACGTGGGATTATTCGCCGATAAAGCGGCTGCACAGCAACGAGATAAAAGCCGAAAATTTAAATCGATACCCCCGGACAGGGGAGATTGTTCTCAATGATCCGAGCTGAATGTGCGACTACATCGCTCTATCAAAAATTATCAGATGGTAGATTACACCAAATTTGATAAAAGTGGAGCTAATTCGAATGACAATGATGTGAAAGTGGAAAATTGGCTATTCTCATCAGTGAAATTTCATTTCTCTTCTACTCTGGGGTGGCTGGCATTTTCTATTCCCGGCACTTGTATGTATTCTATGCCAAAATCTATATCTAAATTTTTGGGGTATCATAGGTTTTGAGATGGCTCTTTTCTATAGTTATGCCCAGATGGTGGAGAATCGGGACGGGTGTATCATGCACATGTAGCCGACGAGCCCGCATCGACACGATCAATAACTTCCTCTTCCTTTTATCCCGTCCCGAACCAGACCGTGGTGCATATATGTGTACACCAGGGGTGTGTACAATATCTATCCTAAAGGAACATAGACACACAAAATATGTGTGCGGACTTTTGCCGTACATGCGGCCATAACTTTAGCTAAAAATAAAAAATCAAGCGGTAGAATAAAAAGAGGAGCTCATTTACCCCCTTCAGTCTCCTTTGGTATCCTTCTCATCCCTTCCACCCGACCCTATACTATCCAGTTTGGAGGTAAGTAAACTTCACTTTAGAAGAAGCTTTTCACCATAACTTTTCGCTATGTGTGAACCCTCCTTCCAGAACATCCCCTCTCTCCTTTATCCCCTACATAACCGTCTTGCATATCCCCTCCCCATTTTCCACCGGCACGAGCATCGCGCACACATTTGAGCAAAATTTTCCACTGACAATGTTCTAAGGCCTATGATGGAGCGGGTGGTGGGGAGGAAGGGGGAATTGGAGGGGGCACAGATGGGTCCGGGAGAGATGGCTCTTTTACTTTTGTATCCAAATCCATAATCTCGTCTTGGAAAGCTTTGCGGGACTTGAAATGTGTGATGGGAAAGTAAAATTATTTTTAGATTTAAAATAAACATAACAAGGTACGTATATGTATATTTGTTTGTTTTTTTATCTAAAACAACAAAAAATTCAGATGTATTTGATTGACACCTTATAACAATTATTGGGGACAAACTCACCTTCGATTAGTAACTGTTGTTGGCGCGGAACAAAATTCGCCGATGACGGCGTAAATTGTCCCGATAACATTAAAATGTGGATTTTCACCTATTTTCCCTGTTTTATAATGCTCCAACTTTTATCGTGCATAAATATCACGTACAGGGCTTCACTAAACTTTCAATACTAGGACAGTCCTCGTTGTTATTAATTTTATAATTTTCCGCCTCAATAGCATTTTACTTGACCGATTTTGTAAATCACTGCCTTCAAATTAAGGGTTATTCTCACCCCGTTTTCGCACATATTATATTACTTTTTGTATACATCTTGTAAGGACAAGATACAATCCCTTTTATTTTTATGTCCTTAATTATTACATGTTTGCAATTAAAACAATATTTTGAAGAATACCCAAAAATAGGAAATTTTTTTAGCGACTTGGAATTTAAAAGAGTTAAAAATAAACGCTAAGGACGTTCAGGAGTCCTCGAGGGTTGGGGCACTAAGTGGTTGAGGTCTGTGCTCCGTAAAATGTTCACACTTTATATATAATTTACCGTTATAACTTTTATCTGTGGACTTGCTGCGTCCAAGCATCGAAAGGATATTTTTAGTATTATTTATTTACAATATAAACACATAGAAGAGAGCAGCTCCTACATGAACCGACCTCGTAAACCGGCCGCACTTTAGTCAGAACCACTAAAAATCAACACATTAAATCTCCCGCAGTAATTTAACATTAATAAATCTTTATTAACGAAAATAAAAAATCCGAAACTAATAAACAATTTCACATGCATACACACATACAACAGATAACATTTTTAAGATGGCGTTGATAATAATCAAAGACAAAAACCAAAATGCGTTGTTTTTCCTTGCGTAGACCTTCTCTTTTTTTTATGTGGTTTATTAATCCCCTAATTTTCTTTTATATTTTACACCTTAAATAACTTTATTCATTTAATTTTATCTAGCTAGGAGACTTTCTTACTACATTTAGCACATGTTTCGTTTATTATAATTTTGGGCAACTTTTCCTGGAGGTCTGTGGAGTCTTCTTATTTTTTAAATAGCTATTTTCAGCTTCCCGAATATTTAGGACACTTCGACGACAACGACGTTTTTCCCATGACTACCGTCAACGATTTCCCGAGATGAACTGAATCAATTGGAACTTGGAGAAAACTTTAACGAAAAGTGGCTTTTACAAAAGCCAGCCCTGCCTGGATATCGCAATGGGGCTCTTTTGATATAAAATCGGGAGCGCTATAGTGAGAAGTATCCAGGGGCGGCGATATTTTAAGTAATATTATACATTTATCTAAATGTGGTTCAAACTACCGTAAACAATATAACCACAATTTTTGTTAAATAAACTAAATTTTTAGTTTAATCTTGAAAATCACACTATCCCTCATCACTATCTCTCATACGGAAATAGTAAAAAATGTTATTGTATTGTAAATATAAATAAGATTTATTTTTCTATTGTTATAAAGTTATAAACCAATCAAAGTATAAATGTATACCCAATCTGATAAATAAAATTCTCAAAAAATCAACAAACCTGAAATTCATATAAGTACAACTAACCAAACTAATTAAATAAATTATGTAGCTTAATTTATAAACTGCAATCTCTATAATGAATTACAATAAATTAACTAATATTTACTAGTTATTCGTATTAATCTATAAAATATTTTGCGAAATTCATATATGGCAAATTTAGGGATAGAATGAACTCCTTGGTAAAATGCCTATATAATTTTATTGAAACTCTGAATTATGTAAATAAAAAACTATATTATACATTTAATTGTTTATCTAATGGAAAGTAATAAATCGAATTATATAAATCGTGTTACTATACTAGGTAAAATAACCTATTTAAGATGTTTTGAGAGAAACCAAAATTTAAAAGGAAATATGAGAAGATTTTTGGTAGATTTACATAGAGAGACTAAAAATTTGGATAATCTTCCAATATAAGTTTTAATTTTTAATTTTTGATCTCCGCCTCTGTACTGCCCCAAAATGCCTTTTGCTTTAGCTGTGAGCTCAAAATAAATTAGACTACGTCCAGCGTGTAAATAATTCAAAATTGCGCAAGCGTGCGAAAGAGGAAAGTTTCGTCGAATTTTCCGTTTGCCGAACAGCCGAACAAAAATTTTCCTTCAATGAATGAAAAGCTCCTGCATGAAGACCGTCGTTATTCCATTCCGCACCGCCAACCTATCCGACGGGCCAGTAGGCATGCCTCTGACCTATACCCGATATCTATCGTCTATACATATTACATAGATTGGTGACCAATGATTTTTGGTCTATGTGTTCTCGTAAGGACCAAATTTAATATGATGGTAGAGGGGGCTGGTGCCAGAGCGCCATGTCGAGCGGAAAATGAACAGGACAACCCTCCAGCTATCCTGAAAAATATAAATAAATAAAACAAAAACAAACCGTCGTCGCACGCTGTATGGAGCTTTTTATGCTGTCGCCCCTTGTACGTCATCAGTTTTACAACTACAAGAGTCCTTGACGTATGCTGCCCGGGTGCCGAACATTTTGGTAAGGGAGTTGTGACGGAACCACCGACTTTAGCCAAAAATGTTGACTCACTTAGAAAAAATTCAGTGGGGGTAGAACTAAATAGGGAACCCACATCAAAACCCACATGAATGAGGAATCAAAAAAACAAAAAAATATATGTATACAAAGAGCAGAGGATGGAATTTATTAGTAATTTATTTCGGCGACGTATCCTGAGACAGTCTGGTCTGGAGGGTGTCGATGTTGCGATTTTATAAATATCAGTCTCTCATTCTTGGCACTAGTAAGGGAAAATCCTTGATATTATAGATATTCGCCCACTCCCATTCATAACTATTTGAAACCAAAGAAAAATTAGATCATAGAGTATTTAGGAGGTATTCTTGTGAATCTGGAATATTTTTTAACATTGTATATTTAAGATTGAATGCCATTTTTGAATTACTTTATAGTACTGACTATCAGGAGCTCGTATAGAATAACTTTGTTGTGTCCGTTAAGACCCTTTTTCTAGAATTTTGAATTTTGGAACGAAGGAAAGTCTTATATTAAATATAATGGAAGAAATCCGAAAATAACTAATTTCTAATTCTAATTTCTAATATTTTCTTTCAGGTGTTTTTTATTGGTTGTTTATTATTCAAATTAAAGATATTATGAAGTAGATACTTACTTAAAAGTTCCATAATATACGCAGCGTGAGGTCTACTCGCACTTGTCCATCTTTGTTAAAATTATTTTTAAATTAGAAGATAATCGCGTCATATCTATATCGCTAATTACAATATCAATGCATATTTCTTCGAAAGAACTTTTTAAAAATTAATTTTGCATTCACGCTAATAAAACATATTTAATATTGGTAAATTTTAATAAATCAATGCTGATATTAGTATCCGAAATAGTTAATTCCGGAGATACGAATTTCTAAAATATGTGTTGTTGTTACGATGTCGGTTTTTTTTGTGTGGTGTAAGCTCATTCAAATTAAGATTGAGGATTTGCTGAATTTAAAAGCTATCAAGCTATCGCAGAAAATAACTTGAAGGGAAGAGCTTTGTCTTATTTTACGGTAGCACAAATTGGCCGTTTATTTTGAAAAGGAAGAAAGCCCGATTTTATTTGCATATAATAAACACTGGTTTACAATAATTTTCCTCCTAAAAAAAGAAAATTTATATGGTATATGTATGTTTGTATGTATCATGTCTATGGAACTTTTTCCGTACATTAAATTGGCCCATCACGCCTTGTTTTTGAGAAAAATAGATTTGAAGAGTACAAAATATCATATTTTGAGAATTTTTAAAAATTCGTTATAAAATGAGAAGTTGGAATTAAAGTTTGAAATTTGAGCTATGGTATTAAAATATTGAAGTCCTTAAGACTCGTATGAATTTCATGTTTTTCTGTAAAGCAATTACTTCATACAATATGAATGAAAATTCATAAGTAGCGTACGTTCATAAAAAACTGTTGCAAAATATTATAAGTGAATTTTGTAAACCAGTGTAATTAACTTAAAATGTGATCCAAGCTTAAACAAAATTTTGCTTACCTTTACTTGCTTACTTACAGAATAAACAGCTCAATTTTTGTTTTCTGTGTAGCAATTGTAATCCTATTAGTTTTTATTTAAGATCACAAATCAATGATTCAGCTAGAAGGTGTTTTCTCTTGAATATTGTCTTGCAATTACTTAATTATACATATTAAAGACGTCGTTTATAAGTTTGATCTTAAAATTGCAGAAACTCGCCAAGTCACGTACGAACTACTAAAAGATTTGAAACTTCTTAACAGTTCATTCCCACAATTCCCTTCTGGGACGTACCTCCTTAAATGTGTACGACTGGCTCCCGAAGGCGCAAGACTGCAGTGGGTGTCAAATAACTCAATGAATTGATAATGATGCACAACAGAAGAGGGCGCTCTCCCCCTCCCCCACAATTGGGATGGACAAAGGATAGAACCTGGAAGGTCCTCGCCGAAGAAAGCTTCTCCCAAAGGGTGCTCCTTGTGCCTGGAAGCTTTATAGGGCAAAATTTTGTATGTAAGCAAAATCCAGTCGCAGTACAGCGCCAGGAGCGTTCCAAACAAAAGAAAGGATGTGGGGGATTTTAACGCTTCGACTCTGTTTCCAGGAGCAGAGCAGCTCCTGTTTTTTTTCACTTTTCCTCGTAAAAGCTCACAAAACACCCCCGCTCCTTACTACTTTCCCACTTACTGACTTTATGGCCCTGACGTCAGGTGAAAATTACTTTCGATTTAGGTGAATCTTCCACAAGGTAATTTGTGACGTCAAGGTCTCCCACACTTAAAAATTTTAAAACCTCAATATTGCGCTTTTGGGGTAAGTTGAGTGTGGTGAAAGCGTTTCATGTTTCGAGTAGAGTTTAGAGTTTAGTAGAGTTGCTAACAGATGGCTCGTGAAGGACATGAAAACTTCAAGGACTTTTGGAGTGAAACTCTAATGAGCTTTTCTAGGACAAATGGAAGTTATCCCTACATAAACTTTTAAAAGCAATACAATTCATGAAGTTTTGAATATGAAAACTAAAGCACAATACTTAAAAACATTATTTCTAAAATTTTTGCATTTTCTCAAATGTATAATAAACTTTATGATTATTTTTATACCCAAGTTTCTTTACATGATATAGGTACGTTTTGTATGATTAATATTAGGAGTTATTTATGTATGTGTACGGATTTAAAAACTACTCTCTTTAATTCTGTTAAGTGGATTTCTTTTTGAATAAATTAAAGGTGTTAAAAAGTATTCCATTATATTTTATACATAATTTTATTACCTTCAAAAAGGCAAAACAGAAAAGAGAAAAAAATACATTATATATGACTAGAATGCATTTCTGATGTAGTTTTTGGTTAATGCTTCAATACGCAACGAGTATATGGTGTCAGTCATTTCTTAGAAACGTCGAGGACAACTAGACTTTTAACTTACTAACTAAAATCGTGTTATTTTATTTGGTGACGGTGGCAAGGACGACTGTGAGCTAGTGATGCTATGCGCCCGATTTGGTCGATTGGTGCTAGTTTGGTGCTGGTTGCTTCTAAAGTGTGAAAACATAGATCGTCGTCCACCAGTGCTTGCACCGCGCAAAGGAAGGGTTGGAATTTCGCTTGGTGATTGAATGTGTGTCGTGTCACATAATCCGTCCTCCCTGGAGGCGCAGTGTCTCATCGCTGGATTCACGCACTCGTACACACTCTGGAAACATTTCGAGAGCTTTATAGGACAATTGAAGGATTCTCTGTAATTTTTTGAAGAACTTACCTGTTCCGAAGCGTATTGATTGCTCTGGGCGAATGCCAGCGAGGTCAGGGAGGGCAGAGCCTGAGCAATGTCGGATCGTTCAATTCCACGAACTATGAGGAATGTCCTTGGTATAAGGATGCCGGCTAAAATAGCCCACCCAGTCGCCTGAGTCCCGAGGGATATGGCGGCATCTCTCCATTCCCGTCCAAAGAAACACATTGTGATCCATGTTACCCATGTTATAAAGCATAAGATGCCTCCGATTACAAGGAGGATGCCCTCGCGGTAATTTCGTTGCGATCTAAACATAAGGGGCGTCATGCTAACGAGGAATATCAGTAGCAAAATATCGTAGATCATAAGTGCCCACAGCCAGTGGCCGTAGTAAATGTTGTCGCATGAAATCGCCTCTTCGGCGATATGCATCACAATTAGCAGTTGCGTGGACAGACCAATTTGCACCAAAGTGCTGAAGAGGCATATTACACTCTGAATGTAGCCATTAACATGTGATAGAAACCCGCCCTCGCTGCCTATTGAGGCTAGCATAAGTGCCCGACATAAAAGAAGTGAAAAAGTTATGCAGTAGCATAATGTAATCAAGAATATTCGGACAGCGCAGAGCGTATTCATTGTATCTGCATCCTCATACGTAATCCTAGAGTTTCTATGATCCGAAACATATTCCATAGAGAATGGTATAAAAGTCGCAAAAAGTAGGACCAAAGATACTAAAAGCATAATAGATCCAACTGGATTTCCTTCGAAAACGTCTCCAATCGTAATTCGAATTACAATAAAAATTAAAATAGCTAAACTTATGATGATCCCCAAAACGGATGCTGTAAGTCCTGCAGCAACCCAAGCCTCTGGTTTAAGCCTCCAATACATCACCGATTCCCCCTCAAAATAAAATGGAAACTTTTTATTCGTCCCATCAGCGTACTGGCAATTAAAAATTTGCCCAAATTTACCTTTCATCTCATGACTAGTCTCATTACCTTGATTATAATGAAAATAGGTTGTAATATTCGTAATAAAATTCTGCGAAGCAATTTCCCTTAACGTCACAGTTAAATCGTTCGAATTATTCTTTTTGCTTATGATTTTCTGGAACATCTCAAAGGTCATCAAGTGAGTTAATTTTCGTAGGTCTAATAAATTGAGAATTTCTGAAGGTTTATATCCATTCGATTGAGGATCCCAGTCATCGAGAAAATTTAAGATATTATAGCACTGCTCCATATGGAATACTCCGTGTGTTTGAGGACAAGTTTTTACTAAGGAGCCATTTAGCCACCTCGTTAGACTTAGTAGTGGGCCACTTATAGCTAAGAGTTCCGAAGATAGAATATTTTTTCCAAGTAATGAATCGTCCAGCGTCTTTGATGTCGAATTCTCATCAATCGATTTTAATTCAACCTCTGACTCCATTAGGACATAAGAGTTTCCTGGCAGATCTACAAAAAGGAAAAGTTTTAAACTTTAGTAATATGCCCCGTTCAAACTATGGATTTCAATATTGGTAGTTTTTACGGTTGTACAATATAGTTGTCTAAAAACAAAACTAATAATTAAAGTTACGACCGTAATGTAATTCTTGGGCGCAAAATAATACTGGAAACAAATATTTTTCCAGGCCATTAGCTTTTAAATTCTGGAAAAATTTTAGTACCTACAATAATAATAATAGTTTGAACAATGCTTTACATGCAAAATTAAACACAATATACTATTTATTATAAATATTAAGTATTACTCCATTTGAAAATGTATAACACAGCAAAATATTTTAACTCGAAAGAAAGTGTACGGAAAAATAAAAGCGTACAAAACTATGATAAATATATTGAATTTCAATAAATTTTATTGTGGAAAGTGAATGATAAAATAATTTGTTATAAGTTTTTCTTATTATTTATTCCTTTCTTGTGTAATGTAAATAGCAATAATTAAGTAAAAATTATAAATCTGGCAAAGCCGGTAAAAAATTTTATGCCCGAAATATATATACTATAAAAATAAACGCTTGATATTTCTTACAATCTATAGTCGAAATAATAGTAATATTTTATATGCATATGTATGCTTCCGAGTAAGAATTTAACAGACTAGAATCTATCCGAGTGACTTTGTTGTATTATTTACATATGTATCACAAATTAGGAAAATATTTAGTAACCTTATTAATAATTTAGAAATTTAGCAGTTATTTTGATGAAAATATTGTAGAATTATTGTGATCCACACTATTGTCAGGGTTATTCAAGGCCACCAAAATTTTAGTATAGATTTAAGTGCAGATAGGATCAATTATATTGCAAACAATAAAAATATGTATATAATTAATCTATTTGAAGTGTTTCATAGCACTCAACACTACCTAACAATTTATTTCGAATTAGATTTCTCACCTGATATGAAAGATTTATCTGTCCTCCCAGTTGGCACAGCAAATATTGTCCCATTCTCCTTGAAGTGGGACACCAATTTATTTCCGAGAAGAACATAAATATTATCCTGGCTGCGGAAGTGCATGAGGCACAGGTGCTCCCTACGGGCAGCATCCATGAAGTCATTGTAGACGTCCAGACTTTCAGCTACAATTTCGACGGAGGCAATTCGCTCGCCCCATGGCATTTGATAGAGGAGGTGTGCAACCTTCGGGAACAGGAACTGTCTGGTAGACGGGAATGCCCAAATATTGTACTCGAGTGTCTGGATCAATTCCTCTTCCCGTTTGAAGAGATCTGCATCCAGGAAGAGTCCAATGGGATGTTCGACACAGTGCTGCAGATACTCGACTTCCTGCAGCAGGATGTCCTCAATTTTCTGAATGGCATTTACGTTAATTGCTCGAATTCCTGTGGGATCATAATTGTGATAATAGGAGAAATTATAATCGATTATTATCCTTGTTGCTTTTTGTTTTACCAATCTCGAAATCGCCACTAATTAGATGCGCTTGATTGATGCGATTTACGACAAAAAGCGCAGATGTGGGGTCCTTTGTCACCACCGAAAGGATGGCGTCCCCGTCGATGGTGGTCACAATGTCCTCCGCGTCTTCGTCGGATGCATCCGGAAGTCGTATTCCGTCTATGCAAATCGAGGGGGTGGCAGGACGTCCGGATGTCGTGGTGCTGCTAGCTAATTGCGACATTGGCGGCGACGCTTTCACGGTGGAGGGGCGGGCTGTTAACCCTTTTCGCCCTACGCCAACTGTTACATTTAGGGCTGTGATTGATGTTGCTAGATAAAAAGCTGCAAAGTGACCAAATGAGAAATTTATTGGAGCGGCATGTGCTTTTTAGGTACGTCTAAAAAAGGATTCATTTTCAAGCCGTGGAAATTTTTCTTTTCAATGAAATCATAATCACTTTTTAGATATTCCCACATTTAAAATTATTATTTTACAATTCTACATTACTGTCACAAAACTCAAAATTATAAAATAAAATTCAAATGCATAATAGCGTAAAGTCATAAGTTATAGTTATTAAGTTGTTTTATAATTATTTAATAAATATTTTTTAAGATTCGATTTGATTTAATGAACAATTTCGTAATAAATACATATGTACTGCTCTAACATAATGATGTTTTTATATTTTTCCGCTTTAATTAGATCGATTGAGTCATATTTTTGTTATTAATTTAATTTGTTGTATACTTTATTAATTTAATATAAATTTTACTGTCAATGTTGAACATGTGACAGATTGTCGTAATATCCTGACCTTTACAGTCATTTTGTAATTATGGTTATGCAAGTTATAATTTCTGCTATTTTTTAAGATAAATCCTTTCGAACGCCGGAAAACACCTTCAACCTATGTTGTTCTGCAGAATTGTTCAAGTATAGAGCATTTTTCATTTTAATCCAATTACTTGACTTGCTCTAAAACTTTTCCCCGAAAGGTAACCGGAGTGAAATACTTTGTTACACTCGCAGAAATAAAGTAGGCAAATAAAATAAAGAAAAAACAAAGAAAGAGCCCCAAATCCGTTGGTTTCTATAATTCTATAGGGTTTTTGCGACGTTTTTAATCTTCCAGCATGCGATGCGACTGTGTGTGGTTTTCTCATCAAATACAATGACACGCTCGCAATGAGGAAAAGCCTCCAACGAAAATCCAGTGATGCCTAACGAGCGAATCTTGGATAAAATTTCCACCAATCAACCTTCCACCGATTTTATGGTTGATTTATTTTTCCTCCATGCTCCGGTGATGAGACGGGAAATTGCAATAATTGGAGTTTTTCTGCATGTAACTCATGTTTTTGTCGGATTCAGAAAGTGAAAAATTCAATATAACACGACCATGAGTGATGCATGGTATTTTTGGGTGATACAAAACTAGTTATTAATTTTCTCGATTAATTGGCGCATACCAAACTTGTTTTTGTAGCTATCGTCATTAGGACTATTACTACTTTTAAGCGGAAATAATATGAATCCAAATAGGCTGGACCTTATCAAAACATTTTTTTAGCTTAGTCTATGTTTAACACCTAGTGATAATAATATTCTATCTAAATTCATTAATCTCATAGAAAAAAAAAATTCCATTGAATCAATTAGGTTTCAAATTTAATGCCAACGACATTTCCATCACTATGTGAAAAAAAATGTTCTGGAATAAAATTCCTAAATTCCTAAATTCCTAAATTCCTAAATTCCTAGAACGATTTCTTCTTCATTTTCAATTCGTCAACAAATATTTAAAGTACCTATCTAAATCTAAGAAGCACAAAAATCCTTAGAAATAAAAATCCACTTGCCAAAAAGAATTTCTAAGTAGAAATAAATAAATTAAATCGTAAAATCGAGGCAAAAATTCACCTGTGTGCAGGTTCAAATATAGCGCAATTTTCCAATTCATGTTGTTGCCTTGTCCACATTTGCTTGAAATTAAAGTGTCCAATTGGTCGTCATCGAATTTGAATTGTAGTCGTAAAAACGCCTCTGGATAATAAATGGGAAACTCTTCGGATGTCGGTGATTAGCGCCCAAGGAGAATCGCAAGAAGTCCGGTGGCAGGAGCGGGATTCGCTTTTAATCGATGAGTGAGCAATTAAATTTATTCGCTGGGTCTTCGCCTCTTCGGATTTTGATTAGATGTCCGGCTGGGTTGTTTAAGGTCTGTAAATTTAAAGGGAGGCATAATTACTTCATTGCTCTCTGATGAGGTGTTATTTAAAAGGTATTAACTTAGGTATTAAATTCTAAAGGAAATTGAACTCTTATAAACCGGCTTGGTCGCAGTTTCTGCAGTAGGTTACAGAAGGTACTTGCTATCAGCAAAAATATGACCATTTTAATTGTTGTTTATCTACTTCTGGAATTATATCATTCACAGCAAAACAAGTAATGTGTCTTTAACCTCTTCGAAGATATGTATTGCCAAACGCATATGTGCACGATTAGTTTTTAGAAGTTAAAGGTACTTTAGCTGGGAAAATAAATTAAAACGTCACAAAATTAATAACTTCAATGATAAAACCCAAAATGTTTAGTATAGCAATACTTAAAATTAACTGCTTTAAAAATATTTCAAAGTTGCCTCTGATTATATCACAAAATTTCTTAATGAATTTGTGGAAAAATATTGTAAGTCGTTCGTAATGTATAAAATTCGATTAGTTTTAATTTTTGTTTTAACAATATAACTTGTGTTATAATAATAATAATACTCATAATTTTATTAAATTTATTCTTACTGAGTAGCTATCGGGAAAAATAAGTATAAACCAGAAATCAAAGAGAATATGAAAGAATATGAAATCATTTCCCACTTTTAATATATTCGTCCCTGAAGACGTTAAAAAATTAACTAAATTTATTCGTTTGTTGTTAATTTTTATGAGGACATATTACTTCCTAAAGAAAAATATTATTGCTTGAATTAAGTATTTTAGTATTTCCCAATAACAGATAATTAGAAAATTGTTTTTCATTTACTTGATTGAGAAAGAGTACCACTTATGTAAATAGAATATTCACCTGAATTACTGAAAACTCGTACGACTTGTGAACAGTAGGTATACTCGATTTAGCGATAGCTGTTTACACTACTTCCGTTTTAGAATAAATATAACTGACTAACTATAAACAAGGAAGTTGGCAAGGTTGCACAGCGCGAACGGAAATCACGAAATGTTCTTAGAATTTCGACATTAAACAGGAAACAGAAGATCTAAAAAGCCACTAAATAGCCACGAACTTTTCCACAAAAGGACCATCCAACCGCAGTGCACAGACTTGGTCTATTGCTCCTTGAATAAATTCGCGAATAAGTAAACTAGAATTGATTAGTTTATTTTTAGCGTTTTACGCGAACGAACTATGCTACACTCTAAGAATTTTATTACACTTCCTTTGGATGCAAATTCAACATAAGACGACTCGTGTAGTCAAGAAAAGAGCAATAAATAAATAAATAAAATTGATTTCCTATCGCCGGTGGAATCAAGTGTATTTATAACGCATATATCGCACATTCGCGCCCGTTCTGGATCACCTCAAGAGACACCACGAGCCCGCGAGAGGTGAAAACCTCAAAAGCATATTTTCACAATCCCTGTAGAGCGGATATATTCCGATAAAATCGCGAATAAAATTCGCGATCACTCGACTCCCTTTCCACGAACTTTCTTCACGCTTCGATACCCGTGACACAGTTCAGGTGAACAATTGTCTCTTTTACGTTTTTTATTTTTTACTTATATTTGTATTTTTTCTGCCTTTTGCCAGAAGTCAGTGAGCGGATTTATTTGCAATTGTTCGATAAGCTTTTATTCGATTACACACAGGTGAAAAATGTTAATTTGGACGACGCCGCCTCGCGTTTGAAGCGCGCTTACTCAAAAAACGCGAAGGTGATGTGAGGCTAGCGCCAGGTGTTTTACTATCCGTTGGCGCCGTGTGACGAAAAACAAACAAAAAATTACCCGGTGGTAACCCGGAGTTACTCTCTTTCAGGTAACTGCCTTTGGCCTCCACGAACCCTTCAGGTGCCCACCACCGCCTTGTTTTGGTGCCTCGGAGCGACTGGTTGCTAGGGCTAGTCGCAGGGTCATACCGTCGAGTACCCCAATTGATTGATTTTCAGCCAGGTGGAAAATAATCACTTTGCCCAGCTGGCTACTGCACTTGGCAAATAGAGGAAAATATGGGAAGAGAGAGGAAAAAGGGTTACGAAGTTTGTGAAGGCGATACCTTCCACCCACCCCGGTAATTGGGCAACTATAAAATTTTGAACGGAAATACCTCAGGGAAGGACAGACTACCTTTGGGGTGGAAAATTAGCAAAAACTCTCGGAAATAACAAGGAAAATTAAATTACGGCTTAAGTAAAGCCTTCTTATATTTATTATTTCCGTTAATACGAATTTTTGTAGCTGCAATAGGTTTTCACTTCAATTAAAATATGCATTCACTTATAATTTTTACATGTATAATATACCTATAGTTAAATAATTGAACAATAATAAAAATCATGCCAAGATTTCTGATTATGATTTTAATTTTTCATTTATATCAAGTGAGATATATTTTTGTCTATATGTATATACGTTACATAGCATATGAATGATAATATTATTAATTATGGGTAAATCTTTAGATCAATCTAGGCCAATATAAAGTAAAATAAAAATTAAAATCAACTTCTAAATTTTACCTCTATGTATAAACGTAAACTAAAAAGTTAAAAGTACTATGTATTTTTTATCATTTTGAAAAAAGAGAATTATAAGACAATATACAAAAATATTGATATTCAAATATTTATACAATATCTCATCAGTTATTTGTTTTCGAAGTCGGTTAAAAACTAAAAACTGATTATGATTTTGCCAGCTAAATTATGTATAACAACCTCAGAACAAATATTTTCAAGTTTTCTTACTCTGTAATATTTAGACAGACGAACAGGCTAAATTTCAAAAAAATTGGAAAGTATCTCAGATATTATCGGTGATAATGAGTATTGAAATTTTAAATTGTTTCTAATTCGATATGAGTGGCTAAAGCAATATTAGCATATTATTGTTTTTTTTTGGCGAAATATTTGTTATTTTTAATTTATTTTCGCAAAAATATAAAGCCAACGACAGATTTATATTTTCCATTGTTTAAAAACCATAGTTAAAAGATTTCACTTTCTTATCAAAAACAAAAAATCTAGAAGAATTAAAAACAAATCAAACAGCAAATACTTGTAATTTTAAACGCTCTTTTTTCTAATTAATCCATTGTTGGATGTTTTATATCAGTTAAATGATTATATATATGTATGTACCTCCTGTGCGTGGGGGTTAAAGAAATCTTTCTTTCTATGTATTGCTTTCATCATCTAAGTAGGTTAGTAGTCCGTAGATTTATTCTTAAAGTTACAAGTATTTTCTGTTTTATGGAAAACTTGTTTGAAAACCTTTTTTTTTGTGCGGGCTTTTGGAGCGCATTTGACCCGTTACCTTCAATAAAAAGTTAAACTTCCATAATTAGAAACAACAATTTCTAAAACTAGCTAGTTTTGTTTTTCACATATGTCTAATAAGTCTACAGCCCAGAAAAAAAAATATCTGTGCAACGCAGACATGCATTTTTAATTCAATTAAACATTAGGAGAAATCACTTGAGAGAGTACACAAGTGTTCTATTAATATTAATTAGATTTCATGAAGTACGACTTACTGGAATAAGTGAAAAACAATATTGGAAAAAATCAATGAACAATTATTTGATAATTTATATTTACCTGAGTAACCGTTTATGAGAATCTTTGATATGCATCCACACTGTACTTGTAAATAGAAATTAATCGTCCTTTTCAGGACCTTTAAATTTGTAATCACAAAATCCAGCTCGCTGTGAAGATGTTAAAGTCCGTTAAATTGAACTAAGTATTTTACGAAAAGAGTTAATTTTCTAAAATATTAGACACAGTACGTAAAATCCACTTATATTGCATACATACATATATGTATATCCGAAATAGGGTTTATTTTCTACACAGATCGCACCAGAAAACATAAAAAAGGGACTTATTAGCCTCCCGGAATACTTCGGCGTACAGTTTCTGAACGCTACCCTGTCCGTTCACCCTTAACTTTTTTGCTTGGCTAAGTCCGGCGACTTGATGAAACTAACTAAACTACAGGGAAATCGAAAATTGTTCTCTTCCACTTTGCCGAGAAGCCCCACAGTTGGCTAGAGGGATTTTTCGCTAACATTGTTTCTTATTCCCTTATATTTTTATTTAATTCTTTTTTTACGCGATTTATGCAGTCAAATGAACTGTTGGAGGAGAAATGTAAAAGTAGTAGGATAATTTAATTGCGAACGATATTGTTATTTTCCAGGCGGCATAGATATAGAGCAAAATAGAGAGAAGACAATTTCTTTTTTAAGTGCACTCAAAGTGACCTGGTCGTCTCGGCTTTTCATGATATTTTTAATGTTTCCTCGAGGGAAAGAAATATGACACCCCTGTAGAGTTGACTGGAGTTGAATTATTAACAAGTGACATAATTCCAAACAAATTGATTTCTGCATTTGTTCGCAGCATGCTCCCAATTTTTATTGTCTTTATGCGTTATTTTAAAGAAATTTTAGCACCTTTGCCAACCGCTGTTCAAACATGCCTTTGGTGTTTTTACACGCGGTGGGTGTTCTAAATTTAAAGCATTGCAATAATTAATTAATTATTATATAGTAATATTTAAATTCTTTACTATTAATATACATCATTTTTAATGCACTTAACAAGTACACTGACCCAAAAAGTGACGGTTCCTTTATATACAAATTATAACGTTTGTAGTAATCGTAGAAAATATATTATTATTTTTAAATAAAAAGCTCTATTTGCTGTCGAAAGCCTCTATATTTTCAATTTTATAATTTTTATGAGCAACAGAAAGCCTTAAATGTTTAAAAGTAGATTTTTTTTATTTTTATTAATTTTATATACTACACTTACATTGTATTGAAGATACCTTAAAGAAAATTTCAGAGTTCACATATTTTAAAATATGATATTTAACCTCACATCATTAATTTTATTTATTAATTGTAAAATCTTCATTTTTTCTCGAATTCTGATAATAGGACTTTTTGTTATAATACGACTATACGATGAATATTAGATGGTTTTACATATTTATTTAATACTGAAAATTATACTCAGCTGGATCCATCCTCCAATCTTAATAGCGTTTGCACATATACAAAATATTATAAAATAAAAAATATTTGAAGCTCAAAAGAATGGATTTTTTATTAATTTAGTCTTTCTTACAAAGATCTAAATTTTAATTCATATTTACATTTCATAATAGTAATAAAATATTTATTTTTATGAAATTTAATTTTTCGAGGAATAATAAAAAGTAATAGAATTCTAACCAGACGAATTTTAGTAACTTACATTGGACCAATGTCCCTCTCAGGTGTAATACCTGCATTATCAAAAAAGTTTAAACTCGTTTTTCTCTTATAACTATTTGAGAACCTGAAAAGACCTACTTAACACAGTAAGCACTGACTGTTTCAGTAGTGAACATTTAAAATATCAGATCAAGTAGTCTACAAAAAAAACTTCAACTTTATACTTTGTTTTTTCTTCGACTATTTTACGATAACTATTAAATATATTAAAGAATTTGAAAACTTTTACAAAAAAAATATTTTGTTGAATTTCACAGTACCATAAGGATCTGAAAACGTAATTATTATCTGCTACTTATTTTTCTCTCAATAAATTTTAATTTGTTTGGATATCAGGTTTTAAATACAACTAGACAAGATTAAGAATTTTACAACCCCGAACATGCTGACCAGACTATTAAGAAAAATTACGTTCCAATCTTCACGGTATTTTTCTACATCAAAAAATAATAACTTCAGAGTAGCAGTTCTTGGAGCATGTGGTGGTATTGGGCAACCTCTTTCATTGCTCCTTAAATATTCTAAATATATTAAGGAACTGGTGCTTTACGACATTGTCAAACATACACCTGGAGTCGCAAAAGATCTCTCCCATATCGACACAAACGTAAAAGTCATAAGTTTTGTAGGAAAGGAACAACTCCCCTGCGCCCTGGAATCCGCCCATGTCGTAGTTATACCGGCGGGGGTACCAAGAAAACCCGGGATGACGCGGGATGACCTCTTCGATACTAATGCACAAGTCGTTAAAGATCTTGCAGGACCAATAGCACAATGTTGTCCAGAAGCCTGTGTACTGATTATCACCAATCCTGTGAATAGTCTCGTACCACTTGCTGCCGAAGTTATGAAAAAGAACTGCGGATACAATCCGAAAAAGTTATTTGGAGTTACAACATTAGACCTTGTCCGTTCAAGAACTTTTATTGGAGAATATATGAAAATAGATCCCAAAACCATTCAATTACCAGTAATTTTAGGACATTCGGGAGTTACGATTCTACCAGTTATGTCTCAAGCAAAGCCTAAGTGGACCGGTACTGAGGAGGATGTTAAAAAACTAATGTCTAAGGTTCAAGAAGCTGGAACTGAAGTCGTTAAGGCAAAGGCTGGAACTGGTTCGGCGACCCTCGCAATGGCTCATTCTGGGTATTTGTTTACAGAATCCATCCTCAAAGCACTTTCTGGAGAAAAGAATATTATCGAATGCGCGTTTGTAGAATCAGATGTTTGCAAAGAAGTTAACTATCTTGCGACACCACTCCTTTTGGGCAAGAATGGTCTCGAACAAAATTGCGGATTGCCTCCTTTAAACGATTTTGAAAAGCAACTTTTGGCTGCTGGAATTCCTGAATTAAAGAAAAATATCCAAAGGGGTGTGGACTTTGCAAAAACTTAAAAAAATTTTTAATGATATTACGAAATATATAGCTCGTTCGAATTGTAACTTAAAAACTCATATATTGTTTGAGGTAAAAGAAAATTTCTAAGAAGATCCTTGTCTCTGAATAACACTATAGCGACGCGAAATATAAAAAAAATTCAAAAAAGAAAAAGGATATTTTTTAAAAAGGCAGTCACGTTAATAAGATTACTATAACAATATATGTCGAATAATGTATATATGTTATTAATAAATATATTTACATTGAATTCTCGTATAAAATTTATTTTAATTGCTATCAAAAATATATTTATTACAAGTTTAAATCGGAAACAATATGAAGATATGAGGTCCATTGGGCCTGGTCAGGGATTTGAGAAATATGTTTATGAATTTTAATTTACTTTGAGTAAAACAGTAAATTGGAATAAGTAAGCGATTTGAACCCCCAATTATAGAAGTTAACATTAACATTTGTAATTGTATCGTTTTCTTTGTAAAGGCCAAAAAGGTGCGCATTGCGAAGTAGGCTTCTTTCTGTTCACCTAGCAACTTGCACGTAACGTGTCTGTAACGAGTCCCTAAAAGGCACATCTCGGATGCTGCAGCCCTTCAGAGATTCCGGGCATGTTCTAAACTGATCCACTTTCTTGGTCTTTAGTATTCCCGGGACGGCCGGGAAAACGCTCTTCCGATGCCAATCAAGGAAATCCCTTTGCCAGCCATAACAAGGCTATTTATCATTACTGCTGCCAATTGAGTGTTTTTCTGTCATTTTTCACTCATCCCAAAGTGGGAGAATGCGGGTACGAAAAAGGTAAAATCGATTTTGCTTCTGTTTTTTTCACACATAATATCATTTTAAATTTTGCTATGATATGGCGTGCAGCATGTTACACGTTTATTAACAGCTTTTTCGCACTCGTGCAAATCAACCAATGCAAAAATTTATGGAAATTTACAAGATTTCAGTTTATTTTTTGTTTTAATCGAAGATCCCACTGCTGCCTTTTCAGTAAAACTCTGCATTATTCAGAGGTCTCTGATAAAATCTCAGCGCTGCCAGATTATGTCTTTTGCAATGAGAACGCTAACGATTCAATTTCCATGCGTAATAAGCGCCTTAAAGTTACGATAATTCAAAGTTTTGTATTTTATGTGAGAAATAAACGCTGATTATTTTCTAATACAAATGAATAATATATTTGCTCTTTCAACATATAGAATATCTGATAATAGACCACTCTTTTCAAGGTTTATTGAAAATCCTTTTCACTACTTATATATACAAAACTTTTTTTTTAATTTCCTTGTTTTTGTTACTACATACATGAATGCATTACCATATAGGGTAAACTATGGAGGGATTGTCCAAATATCATAAATAAGATTTTCAAAAATAAAACCGATTTAGTGACCCAAAAATGTCGGGTCACACATTTTTAGTTTTGCGTATCAGATTTAAATGCAAAGTCTCTCTTAAAATAGTCTTAGACGATTATACAACATAATTAATAGTCTTGTAATCAAATAGGCATTTATATATTCTGTATGAAAATGATAATTGCCCTTTTTTTTGGAGACCAGTCATTGGAACATCTATCCTTTAGCATATCTCTTAGGAAATATATTATGTTGGTCCACGTGAAGCCAGGAAACTAACTCTTAAGTTTATTTTATTTTAATAATAGATAATTATAGTACAATATGGAACCATAATTGTGATTTTTAATCATAAGGCGTCTATTCCACAAATTAAATTATACACTGAGGCAGCTTCACTTCATTTCTAATCACTTTATTAAAATACTGTAAAACTAAAAATTGCGGCATTGTAATTAATCACGTTTAACTAATTTTATGAAATTTTTTTGATAAGTTATAAGATAACTATGTACGTCACTCCAAATAGATATTCAATTAATAATATGTAGTTCTGTTTCTAATATCTGAATCTCGAAATTGTTAAAAATTGCAATAAAACCAACTGTTTAATTAACTTCTATAAAAGTTGCAGTTTCTGTAGCAATATTAATTAAAATATTAACAGCTTAATGATTTTAATTACGTAATAACAAATGTTAACGTCATCTTTCATAAAACCCATGTATCTAAATCTAAAATTTAATTTAATTTTTAATGTTAAAAATATGTATTTTGTACAATGTTTATCTACTTCTATCTGCCGATATATTATAATAGGAGCACATTTTAAGACATGGCTATAGATCTTAAGAAATTCTTAAGACATCAGTGCCTACAACCCGAAAACGCTAACGATTTTGATTTCCATGTGTAATAAGCGCCTGAAAGCAGCGTTAATTCAAATTTCTCAATTACATTGCCGTAAGGAGCATTGTAGACGTCGATAATTTTCCGGCATAAACGTAATTTAGTACTCTCACTAAAATGGAAATTTCGTCTGGGAAATCTTTTGGCATAAATCACTTTCGTGCGACTAAGAAACAGGCGTTCATAGGACTGGATTCGACCCCCCCAGTTGCTCTCATTTGTAATTTTCGTGCGCTTTATCATGGTTTTATGGCGTTCGTGGCTCGCATCCTGCGGCGTTTCCACAAAGGCCTATAAGACGACGAACGTCTTCTTTTTCCTGGATGCCTATCTAATCACGTAGTCATAAGTCATAAATTACCTGGTGGAGCCGGGGACTGGATACTGGATATGCTACATGCCATTAACAACACCATCGGCAACAGACGGTTTACCTCCAGTGTCCAGGGTTTAAGGTGCGCAACAACGGCGACAAGTCGAAGTCTCACCTGGAGCAGGTTAACCGGACAAAGAAAGCCGAGAAGCGGATGCTCTTAAATATGCACAAATCGCGGAGCTACTACAAATTTCTTGACATGCCCTATCAATCCGACGGGATCTTGCTGGAGCTCCTCTGGTCACCCAGCGTTACAGGAATGATTTATGGAAATCTCGGGACCTCCTCGTCTTCTCCCAGTTGAGATGCTGAACGTCTTCCAAGTTACCTAATGCGGGCATCCTCAACACTTCTTTGCTTTCGCGTCTATGTAAACATGTGTCGTTGATGTAAATTGAATTAGCATCGCCACAGGGTGACCATTCAGGCCGTACCTCCGCATTCGCATGGCGTACCACCAGCTCGCTCGTTATTTATAGCCCCGGCCGTAATTATGGGCTGTATCGACGTCGGTGATTTATCTCCGGTTCATTTGGTGGACCAACAATGTCTCTCACCGGAACCCGAAGACTTCTTGAGCGAAGTACAGTGGCGTAGACAAGGCGTTGGGTGTCTCCGAAACCCTATATATGAGAGAAAAACATATTGAAATAAAGTGAAAATGTATTTGAATCAAATATTTTCAAACATAAGATTGCAAATACCAAATTCAAAAATTTACTAAGTTTGAAAATCCTAAATTCAAAATCGAATATGTTTATTTTTTCATTAACACTAGAACGACGGAAGCGGTCAATTTGACCGCGAGTGATTTTGACACAATTTTATATTATGTACAAAAATGCTTTTAGGCGATCGCAAATTTACGGCTTTTCAATATCACTAAGTTACATTTATACGAAATATTGCTTGTTTATTTTTAATTATTGCATAAGTCCCTTTAGTATAATTACACCGACAATTTTGACCGTCATTCGACGTGTATAAGCCCGTCATTCTAGTGTTAAAACGAAAAACTGTTAATTCGAAGAGACTATATATATATTTATATTAAAAGTGAAGCAATGTTGTTGTTTTTACACGATAGATACTTTCCAGACAAAACCGCGGAAAAAAGACATGACCTACATAGAAAAATAAGGGATTAGTTCCATTTCCGTCAACCCTGTAAAAAATAGTTAAAATAAAATGATTCATATTACGACAGCGTTTATAAAAGCCAAATTAAATGTTTATTAGTATTAATGCCTAGTTTATTTCATAAAAACACAAGGCAATTCAAATCTTTAAGTAAAAGTAACATAAATATAAAATTATGGCAGTTCAGGAACTGAAAACTCGTACAAGAAAACGATATACTTAAATTAATAAACAAAAGATACATAATGCCTTGCCCATATTCTTATAGATTTAACCTTTTTTTATGTTACTTAGTTAACAGCTTATATAAGAACACGCACACGTTTTTTATTTTTAGACCGGATTAATCCAAAACGGTGTGAAAACAGAATTGCTTGTATATCTTTAATTCAAAACGAACATATCTTTAATTTAGCGTTCTTGTTTAAATTTAATGTGTAAGTTTTAGTTTAAGTGCTGAAATTTTTAAATTCAATAAAAACATTTTTATTCTTAAACTTTCAATATCGAATTAAATAGTATACTTTCGAAAATAAAAAAATTTTTTGGGAAATTAAAACTTTAGAATTAAATATGCTTACAGTTGATTTCAAAGCATAAGGTTTCTCTTAGTGTACTGAACCACTATAAAATCCAAAACTTTTTATTTGATATGATTGCTTCACTTGCCAAATCGATTAACTCCATAAGCGAAAAGTGGAGAACATTAATCAAATTATGCATTTTAGAAATATAAGTTCGTTTGCCAATAATAATTCAAACAAATTTTAATAAAGCTATAATACCTTTACGAACAATTATTAACATAATTTATTTAAAAAATTAAATGATAATCTTGTATCAGAGATTTTAGTATTAAGTCTCAGAGATTTTCAAAAGTGAAGTTAATCGACTCGGTCAGTGAACCGATCATATATCGAACTAATTTACTTGTTTAAAACAGTAATAACAATTCAATTATTTATTAATAGTTGCCCTCTAAGTTTTATGGTTTTATTTCTCTTTTGAAAAAACATATTCCTTAAATTTCACCACACCATTTGAATTTTTTTTAAAAAACAAATGCATAAAATATTATTTGTCATTTAATAGTCTTTGTAAGGTTTTTTTTTTATCGCTAACTAAAATCAGGCTATCAATATTGAAGTTGTCGTTAATCAAGTTCATTTCTAGAATTTTAATTTGCAATACCTTTAAACTCAGCATTTTTAATTTTGATTTTTAGATAATATACCTACTTGTATATCTTAAAACTCATTAGAAGAAGTTACTAAGTATTATACCGAAGACTGCATTTTTAAAATATGGTTCTTGAAATTTGTATGAATATTCTATAAATTTTAAGGAATTCAACAAGGGTCGCATAGATTTTCAAAGTAAGTTTTTAAATTAAAAAATTTTAAAATTAATGAAATCGCTAAAATAAGTGTATGAAATATTTTGTTTAGATTTATATAAAATACTTAAATATAAATTTTAGAACCCAGTAAACGAAGCTACAACGTGTTATATAGAAGAACTTATTTTTAAAATATGGATCTTGTAATTTTTATGATTTTATAAATTGTAAGAAACTCAAAAAGGGGTGCTTAGATTTTCAAATTAATTTATCATATTACAAAATTTTATAATCAAAGAAATCACAAAAATATGTGTATAAAATATTTTGTTAAGATTTATAAAAAATAAAGATGCAACTGTCCAACATTTTCCCTGTATTTAAGTTTTAAGTAATTGCAGTTGAAATTTATGTGATAGTCAGGGCCAGCATAATTTCAATCATTTTCTTTATTAGGATTTATGAGGATGAAAATTAAAATCATTAGCAGGGAAGATTGAAACATTTTCTACGCCACTGGCGAAGCAATTACCTAAGCAGTGGCCATGCCGAGTCGAACTCCGCCTCGTACGGAAGCCATCGAGGGAACAATTCCCTCGGACGACGGTCGCTAAATGGCGAAGCGATAATTTATGAAGTGAATCAATAATTGTCCAGGTATTTGCAAACGTGTCCCCGCAAAATTAAAATTTAGCTGGGAGCGGTGTTCACTCTGGATTTAATGGGATACCGCAGACCCGGTGAGGCCCCGGTGAGGCCCCGGTGCAGCGCCCCCTAAATAGTTGATCGCAGGTAACCATCAATTACGGGGGAACTCTCTTAGAGAAAATCTTTAATTGTACAAAGTTATTACCTGTAAAAGTAATAGGCTTAGCCCGGGTAACATGAGGCTGATGGAGAACTGGTTCGACAGGAATAAATTACGACTAATGAGGTTTCGCTCCCAGGGAATATCGGTAGAATAAAATATGAATGCCCGTCTATCGGAGCCCCGAGCCCCATTCTGGATGTCGTCAGAATTGGCTAAGTCTAGTGAACCATATGACTACTGCAAAATATTAATGGAATTCGTCTCAAAATGGGAGAGTTTCTGCACAAGGACAGCGGCCGTATAATTTAAGTGAACGCCTTTTCTGGACACGTCTGGGAGGGTCTGAGACGTGAATGGGTTTAGCATATAAAAATATTTTTAAGAACTCTCAACGATATTTCCAGGTAAAAGGGCAACAATATTGCCATTCATTCCTTTGCCTTTTATAATACAAATTCTTTCAGCCAAGCAAATTCTGTCGACGTTTCTTGGAAGCATTTTGCACTGTTCGGAAAGAATTTCCTTGATTTGGTAAAAGATTCTTATAAAATCTTGAAAATTCTTCAGTGTCTATCTTCTATTTCTTCTATTTCTTATGCAGTTACTGTACCCATTATACGATATTTCAAATAAAGTACTATTTGCAGTGTATTTGAAATTTATAAAAAAATGCTGAATTTACCTATATTGTTAAAAGTAATTTAGGATATGCTCAATTTTGAATATTAAACTGACGTTTATTTTAGCAACAGATTTCTTATAAATAGTAATAATTACTGAATAAAAATTTTATTTCAAATATACCCTAATTAACTTATTGATTCTCTAAGGAGATTATATACATATTTTGTGATTTTTTTATCAATTTTAATGTTATTCTTTAATACTCTTAATGAAATATTAATCTTTATTGATTTTGCTAATTTCAATTGGTCTATTAAAAAGAAATAAAGATCATAGTTATAAGTTTAACTTTATATGTATATACCATATCACCTTCAAACTGACTTCCAATATTGTATGAAAACTGAAAAAATAATATATAAAAATTTGAAGTGCCGAAAATCCTGAAGTGATGGAAGTTTTTCACTATTTTTTCGTAGTCAGTACATCAAAATCTATAAGAGTAACAATTCGAACTTTAAAAGGGGAAACTCAAAACTTTCGACTTTTCAAACAAGAATAGCGACTATTTTGTCTCTTTAAAACTTTTATGCATACAAAATTCTTTAAGAATGCTTTAATATTTTTCGCTAAGTTTTAGTATTTTTATTCTACTTTCTTATGACCTTGGATTTCCTATATTTTAGAGATTTACAATAGCTATGCTCTTGGTTTGGATTCATTTTACCCATTTCGTATTACTGCGGAGGCGACAGGAATGATCTGTTTATAGACGAAGTAATATATGTATGGTGGTTTTTATATCCCAAAATTGTCCCTTAATCCACAGAAGATTGTTCCAAAAGGGAAAACCAACAAACCGACACCTCTGAAGCTAATTTCAGCAGAGGAACTGAAATCCCATATACACCACAATTACTGTCGCCCGCACCGCGTAATCCTGAATTCCTATTTCCTGGACTCGGGCGACAAGTCTGATCGCTATACAAGGCCGGTCGGGTATTAGCACCCACAGGATCTCTTCGTCCCCCATCAATTTGGTAATTATATCCGTGGAAATGTCTTTCTTAATTCGTCCCGATGGCCACTTTTTGGCCATTATATCTCCTCTGGGGCAGCACATTTCGGTTTCAATTGTCCGAGGACGTCTTCTACGAAATCCTCCATAAATTAAAGTGTTCCACACTGAGGCCCCCGAAGATTAAGGGAGTGTGAAAGTGTTCCTGAGTTCTCGACGTGACCGTGATAAATGGACTCCACTCATCTCGCATAATTCAATTTTATTGGCAATTTTCTGTCCCAGGTCTCCTCACCCTTATCCATGGCTGTCCTAAAGATACAAAGATACACGGCGAATGTGAACGGAAGCTGCGGCGATTTTAAATCATTGCCAACTTCGCTTTTATTTGGCATCGATTTGATTTAGAGACTCGCGGCGGGTGGTTTCGGGGATTCCCCCTTGCAGCCGTGTCACATAGCACTTAGCAAGTGCTAAAATTGCATCGCACAGATTTGTTCCAGGCCATCGCTCTAAAGTGGGACCATGGAAAGTTTTTGAATTGGAGCTCATCTCCATCCGATGAAATATTGCCCCGACCTCTTACCCCTTCCCCAACAGACGTAGCTCCCCGGGACTCCACTAGGGCTAATGGTTCTGGATGCGAACTGCATCCTGCAGGGAAACTTGCCGCGTTATCAACAATTCGGGACGCACCTCCCCCGCTTAATTCCGCAGGAGTCCTTTGGGGTCCCCAGTTGCTTCCAACGGGAGACGGGAATTCTGCGGGAGACTCTCAGGAAATTGCGCGATGTTTTATGGAGCTGTGACGGCCACCGATAGCGCAACTCTTCACTTTCACGGTTCGGCGATGATTGATGTAGCGGAAAATGGAAATATTTTATGCACGAGGACCAAATGCAGATAGCTCCCACATCCCGATGCTTAGCACCCTGCTTTAAGTAGTTTTCCTGCACCTTTCGGAAACGGAAGGAGTCATGTGAGGTCGATCTAATCGAGGATGATGAGGAAGGTCAAGTGCTAGCAACACTTGCCTTTCAAGGATTCTGAGCACGTTCTAATATATATTGTAATTTCCTCCGATGAGAAAACTTAAAATTACACAAACTTAAGCTTTTGATGCATTTTTTCATCAATAGATATGTCTAGAATTAATATAAATATAACTATAAATATAAACTATGTATGCATAACAAAAACATTTTCCTACTTCTGAAATACATGGATTCAATGCCCCCGAAATGTATATTGGAACGAAAATAACTATTATTTTGCATTTTTCAAGCGATAAACTTACAGTCAAATAATTATCTAATTTTGTATATTATGATAGTATAGTTTTAATAAAACGCTGGTAAATTAAGTCTAGTTTAAACCGACAAATTTTAGAGAAATTTATTTATTTATTTATTTATTATAAAGCATAAATACAATAAATTGTACCCTACTTAGAAACAAAGCGCAAGCTCGGGATCGCAGCCCATATGGCGCATCAAACAACATAAGTATAATTTATGACTCCAATAATAGTAAAGTGATTAAATCAATAAAGCAAAAATCGAACTCTTATCTTGATACGACTTTTTAAAACTGACAACCCTTAGCCGATAGCTAATAAAATTAAATTGTGAAATAATGGTTATTCAATTACAAAAAAAAAAAAGAACAAAACTTAAAAATATTGAGAAAAATTATAAAAATTGATCGATAACTCATATTGTTGATTAACAAAAATATATCGGATATACAATAACAAATTTAAATAAAGCCGAAGAAAATTTCGCGAGTTGTTTGATTTTAATGCTCATGTCAATATATTTAAAAACAAGGGAAAATAATAAAATAAAAAAACATATGTAATTTATATATTCAATGTACTAATTAAAAATAAGTTTCCTTTCTTGAAAACAATAGAAGTTTAGAATGGCACGAGAAGGAGTAACACTTTGGAAGCACTGATTTAAAGAAGTTGATTACTGAAAAATTTGGAGCATAGTGAGTTATTTTACCTGATTTTATATATTTATATTTATATGAAGTTATTTTACCTATGATTGTTTTTGTTCATTTGGAGTTTTATATTGTGTCTTCTATGTGCGTTCACTAAACTTGCCAATAAAAACAATCTTACTGCAGGTACTGATGAAATTACTAGTGTATTAACCTTCGTAAACAAAGTTTACAAAAGGGGATATTTTTCTAACATCTTAAATTCAGAATCAAGGGTGTTGATTTACGCAAAAATAAAATTTCTACTGAAATATTAGGAACAGGAAAAGAATAAACTGGACTTGAGTACAAAAATACCTTTTGTTCTGAATACTAATTCTTTTAGGTTTTTTATTTATCCTCGATAAGCTTGAGTAGCTGATAACCGCACTCGGATTCAAATACAAAAATCAAATTTCTAATTTGAGATATGTATTAAACTTACGCATAATTATATGTATCTTATTCACAATTTAACAAAAAAAAAACAAATTATACATGATAATACTATTTAATTTATTTGCGTCGATCGAATCTCACAATACCTAAAAACGTCGCATTAGGGACCTTTATCTGTAAGCGACAGGATCTACAAAAGTAAAAATATACATATATTGACTAATCATTGTAAAATGTAAAACTCGCACAACAGCGCTTTACAAAAAACATCGGCGATAACGCAGGTCCTGCTAACAATGGACAAATAACAAATAAATTTAACACACAATTACCAGACTCTTTTCCGAAATTATTTTTTTCAGGAACCAATATTTAAAATAACTTTATATGTATTATACTAGGTAAGTAACCCGGTTTCGTCCGGTGTACTTTTGGTACTATTTCGATAAGTACTACTTAAATGCTCAATGATACTTCATCCAATTTAGGAGTGTTACTAAAGTCTGTGGATGTCATATACAACCGTAGTCCATTTTTTTACCACGGTCCACATATAAAAGATTTCTCACTTCTTCTTTTCTTATACATTTTTGTTGTTTAGTTTAGCGAATTCAATCCTTGTTTTTTACCTTATTTTTAATTGCCTATTTGCAATGGAAACATCTCTAGATTTTTCGTCCGGTAAATCCTTACATTGCAAATTTCATCGAAATTGTTAGAGTCGTTTTCGAGAACGCGATTACAAATAAACAAATATTTAAATATTGTTCGTATAATAGTATAATAAATTATGCTACGAGTCTGAAATTTATACCAGGTTTTGTACCTATAGCTAAATTATATTTGTCTCATTTAATACAGGAATATGAAATTTGTATATTCTATAATACTTTTAAATTGCACATTTTGTATTTGTTAACTATTAACTAAAAAAAATTATTTTTGTCGTTTTACCTTTTTATAAAGCAATTTAGTGTGCTTTGATTCCTATGTCACAAAAAAAATATCTTTATTTAATTTAGATTCGTTTTTTGGTTTTGTGCAAAATTGCAGTTAATTTAAAATAAAATTTAACTAAAAAATTCAATAAATTTAATTACGAAAAATAAATTGGTGAGTTTCAAAAGAGCTAACATAAAATGGAACACAAAGAACGTAAAGGCCGTGGTAAAAAATTTCAGCACTCAACAAATTACTCAATTTCAGAAAATTATGGACATAAACAATCTTTTATCTGAAGACTCCTTGGATGCCATCTCAAGCAGCACACCAAAACTCTCGAAATCAAATGAGTCTTTGGTGAACATCCCGCGAAGCCCGGTTAACTGCCCGGTTACGTCATGTTCTGGCATAATAGGAGTTACTTCAATCCTGTCTCATTTCCTGAGAGACCACGGACAAAAGTTTAACGTGGAATTTGAACAGGTCACATCACAACAACGTTCAATCCTAATCATGGACGAGGACGTGTTTCCCATATTTAATGAAAATGTCTGCTTGGGCATACTTATTTATGCCGGAAAAACTCTGTAGGTTAGCAATATCAAAAATATTTAATAATAAATATTCTCTTCAAAGAGATGAAGAGGCTAGTCCTGCGGTCGTGGGATTATGCCGACCAAATTCATTTCTTCCGCAAAAGTACTCTCACTTGGTGAACTATCTCCCTATTTTGATAATGGGATGCAAAACATCGCTAACTTCTGTGTTTGAGGACAAGCAATTGGCAGAGGAATATTATGATCCCTACGACTCAGATCAGCAAATAGTCGTAATCTGGTTGACCACTATAGAAACAACAAAACCACTTGAATGTACGATAACTGCGTTTAACAGCGAAACACCGACGTCTCGGAGTATCTTAAGTGAGGTAATAAAATCAATATAATAATTAAAAATACATCTACCTATTAAGATGAAATTTTATATATGAACGCATGCATGAACTAAACCATACACAACGAGATATTAGGTAAAATAATTTTCTTGGATTATCCCTCCCATAGTTAAAAATATATTCAAATACATGTTTTTTTTATCATTCCATTGGATGGAGTATCTTGAGATAAGTGTCCTAAAATGCAATAACCCTTTATTCACGAAATATTTGCTTTCAAAGCTTTTGTCAAAGCTACCTTTGCCTTTTTTATTTCTAAGTTATCGACGCAATATGTATATGTATGCGAAATAATTAGTACCTTAAAACTTTAATGCAAATTCGGACGAACAGTGCAGCAAAATAATCCCTAGTAACTTTAATTAACAGAAAAATGGGAAACTATGCGATATTTCCCAACAAAACCTCAAAAGGAACAAAGTTGAAAATGTAGTGTAACTTCATCATTAAGGAATTAGCTGAATTAAAACTTTCTCTGAAGTTTTATTGAATTTGAGGACGATAGATTTATGTTACTGTTGAAAAGAAAGTAAAGATTAGTTTTGCTCTTCAAATTAAACTTTCTTGTGCATCAAATTACTCGTGTGATTATAGTCTATTGTTCTATAGACTATAGGGCTTCCAATGGCTCAACAATGTGTCTGGGTCGATTAAATTTACAGACCAAAATAAAATTGTTCTACAAAACATATATCCAGAGAAACAAAAAATTTATATAAATACAGACTGTTTCGTTAAAAGGTCTGAAGAAGAAAACGCCAATCCTATTCTATACTGGAGCGGGGCATACCCCTCTTCAGGCTTTAATGCACTACTAATTAAACAAATTGTGGAGTTTGAACTTTCTGATACTTTTCTATGAAGTTTTTGGAACTGCATCGCAGTCAAAATATTGGATTTGTTATAAAACTATTTAAATAAAAACGACACATCTACAAAATACACATTCTGCTTAACTTACCGTTCAAATTTAATCTTCATAATTTTTTTATTTGCCTGTAATGGACTTGCACTTTTTGTTTGTTTGCCTGTTTGTTCGTTGATTTTAAAGTTTCTTTTTTCAGGTCCGAAACTTAAAATATTCCCAGGAGCCACCAATGTTTATGCCCAGAGAATCAAATTACCTTATGCTTACTCGAGGAGAACTAAATTTACTGTCTAAGAATGCTCGCAACGATATCCATTTGGAAATTGTTATCCAGGAGTATGATGAATGAACCATTTAGCTTCCAAATTAATATAAGTTAAAAACAAATTAAATTAAGTTATCCTTGCATGTGTTATATCTTTTCTATAAGTGCAATAAAATGTGACTAAAGTAATTTGCTAGACACTGGCAACTTGTAAATATCTGTGACGAACCGCAAAAATCCTTGAGCCGGTAAAAGAATAATTTTTATACATTATCATTTTTTAAAGCAGATCTTCGCTGAAGTTGGTACTTAACATAATGTAAATTTTATACATTTCAACAAGTCCATCAACGAGGGTAGGCAGCAGAAAACTGAGAAATGCTAGATTTAAAAGTCCGCCATCTTGTCATTTGATCATATTTACCCAAGATATCGAATAATACAATTATCGTTAAATGGCTAAGAGTATGATCACATTGAGGCAAAATATAGACATGATTACGAAACTATCCTGTACAAAAATATAAAATGCACAACGTTAACAGAAGTCAACCTAAAGTATTCGCAAATAATTATAATTACAATCTATAGGAAGTGTAACTATCTTTTAAGGTAGACAGGTTTACATGTTTTTTTGCCAATTATTTCTATTCGAATAGGACATGTTTCACGACATTTCAAAAATTTTCGGTACTCGTCAATTAATTCCGGAACCATAACAAGGAACTATTTGGAGACTTCTGTATTGAGGCAAGCTGTCGAACAACACGGAATCTCCCAATTAATCAATAACATTGGCTTACAATAATTATATAATTAAAAAAACTACGAGGATTCGCAACTGCAGCGGTAGTGCCACCAACAGTAGTAGTGGCCGGAGCGGTAGTAGTTTCTTACGCAACAGGTGTAACTAACTGAGCACTAGCCGGTTCTACAAATTCAGCGGTAGCAACTGAAACAGTTGCAAGTGTGTCTGCAAGAACTGTATTTAATTCAGCACTAATAAAATAACTATCGTTAAAATGGCTAAGGGTATGATCAATTTCGGGAGCCAGCGACGATAAAATTATCTAAACAATTAGTTAACCGCACAAGAGTAGGAATGATATCAAAGTAGGCGCCGGGCAATATCTGGAACAGGTGGAAAATCCGTGGGGGTTGTCTAAATTCAAGTTCACGATCTCTTTGCGCAGCGCCTCCGCAGTCTCAGCACTTTACAGCGCTATTTCGCTTTCGATTCGAGAAGTCGCGCTCGCACCCCCCTCGACCTCGAGCAATTTCACTGTGGACGAGAGTTTTTCATAAACTCGGAAAACCAAAACAGCTCGGACGGCGAAATTTCAAGGCTTGCTGAAGAATCGTCGTCCTATGTCACTATTCAAACCATACCTACACATACATACGCACAGTCTGAACTTCCCTCGGAGAATCTAAGTTACAACATTGACGACAGCACCAGCGAGGACGACATCTGCAATCTGCAGGAGCTGACTGAATCGATTACGACCCCATCAATTGTAGGGATCCCGTACGCTTCCGAGAACGGTTACGTTGTTTATGTGCTGGTTCACCCATCAATTGCTGAAACTACGCCCGCTGAATCTGCGCCTGCTGTAGTTGCAGCCTCCCAACTGAAGCTGAACCTCTTTTCAATCTTGAGTCTGTAATCCCCTTGAGCATACCTTCAACAGCGGCATCCGCTGAAGAGTCCGTAACTGCTGAAACTATAGAACTCATTAGTGCTGAATTAAATAAAGTCCTTGCAGATACACTTGCAACTGTTTCAGGTGCTACCGCTGAATTTGTAGAACCGGCTAGTGCTCAGTCAGTTACACCTGTTGCTTAAGAAACTGCTACCGCTCCGGCCACCACTACTGTTGGTGCCACTACCGCTGCAGTTGCGAATCCCCGTAGTGGTGCAGACAGTAGACCAAGTACAAACCTGGTTACCAGGAGATCAAATCCGCGAGTCAGACCGCGCGGTAAAAGGACTGTAACTACTCAAACATCACCGCTTAATCAGCCGTCAAGCCCAGTCGAAGATGGCCGGAACCTCAAATGTAAGTAGTCTTTCACCCAGTGGTAAGGACAGTAGTAGTAACTCAAATTCTCGTTTCCCACGTACGCAGCAATCAAGTTCAAAGTATGGTGGTGCTGCTTCTTGGACCACAGACCGGGATGAGTCATCATCTTCGTCTTCAACTCTACGAAAGAGGAAAGAATCGCCCACAGACAACAGCTCGTCAGACACAACCAGTCCGAGTGCAACACACACCTCCAGGCCATTCTCAGAAGGAGTCATAAGTCCTGCGATCAAAGTACTCAATGAGGAGTCCGTTATTCAGCTGATTGAGTCCTGCAGGCAGGATAAATCATTCGCCAAGCTTATCCAAACTGTGAAAGATGTGTTTTCGTCATGCGAGCTGCTGGCCCACAGCTTCCAGAAGCAACCGACTGCTACCATAGACGAAATGCTTCAGAAAGCACCCAAAGATCTTAAAAGTATTCCAAAGGAAGACGTAATGGCTGCCCTCGACAAGGACGAGGACAGCAGTACAGACAAGGAGGATGCTGCAGCTCCCCACAATACAACTGTTGACCTTCCTAGCTTGAGGCGTGCCGTAAGCAAACTATTTGAGTGCGAATGTCCAATTTTTGAGACCCTAAATCATGGATTGCACAGTTTGGCCATTTTCCTGAGTGTGGATATTCGTCTAGCTACCCAGAAAACGCAAATTGAAAAGGGCATTCACGTCTTAGTGATTGTTTTCGAAATTATGACAATGGCTTCTTCAGAGTTCCTGGAAATTGCTCTTCCTAAAATTTGCAGGACAGCTGCAAGGCTTCCCATTTGGGCGCAAGCGCGGCTAGCTAGGATTTGGGCGGAACACTGTAAACCTAATTTAAGGAGCCTCCTACAAACTTTGCAGCAACTAATTAGTCTTCAGGTTATTTCCGGGACTTTCTCTAGGAAAACCGTGGTGCAGGAAAATGAAATCATCACAAGTACAACTAAAGTCTTAAAAATTGTGTATTACGCCAATATTCTTGCTGGCAAATTGGAAATTCCAAAGATAAAAGAAGAAGAACCATCCAAAGCAGGAATAGACGGTCTTCCGGAGGATCTATTTTCCGGTTACACTGCGAATAAGACTCCGAAGCCGGCCTGTTTAGAGGATAAGCTTTCGACTGAACTCGGTGTTAGTGTGCTGGACTGTAGGACACCGCCTATCCCTTTCGAGAAATTTTACAATAAACTGCTCAGCGACGCCATCGAAATGGACAAAGACTTCTTGTACTACAAGGATATGACTATGGATATTACAACTAGACTAGATAAAAAATTTAGTTTTATGCTTCATTCGTATATTTTAACACCTGCGACCAAAATTACAGCTTTGTACTATGACAGTAGAATTAGGATGTACACTGAGCGGAGGACTGAGCTCTTCGATACTCAGTTTAGTGGTGACAAATTCCCGAAACCGTACTTAAGGCTTAAAGTGAGAAGAGATCAAATCATTGCCGATACTCTGGTTGAGCTCGAAATGATTGCCATGGGTAACCCGAAGGACTTAAAGAAGCAACTTGTGGTCGAATTTGTTGGTGAACAGGGTATTGACGAGGGTGGCGTCTCAAAAGAATTTTTTCAGCTTGTTGTTGAGCAAATCCTTAATCCTGACTATGGAATGTTTATTTATCAGGAAGAAACAAAGACTGTTTGGTTTAATTCAACATCATTTGAAAATGAGGCCCAATTTACACTTACAGGTATCGTCTTAGGCTTAGCTATCTACAACAATGTCATTTTGGCTGTGAACTTTCCAATGGTTGTTTATCGTAAATTAATGGGTATCAGTGGCTCATTTTACGACTTGGCCGACTGGAATCCAGTGCTATTTAAGAGCTTGCAATCTATGCTTGAGTATGAGGAGCCAGACTTGGAAGAGGTCTTCATGCAAGCATTCAAAGTTAGCTATAAGGACGTATTTGGCAATACGATTGAGCATGAGTTGAAGCCAAATGGCGGGAACATCCCTGTTACCCAGGAGAACAAACAGGAATTCGTGGACTTGTACACCGATTTCCTGCTGAACACAAGCATCGAAAAACAATTCAGAGCCTTCCGGAAAGGATTCCAAATGGTGACTGATGAATCGCCATTGCAATTACTCTTTAGGCCCGAGGAAATGGAATTGCTGGTTTGCGGCTGTAAGAAATTCGATTTTGCTGAACTTCAGAAAACAACAGAATATGGGCGGGGCTACTCTGAAGAATCTCAAATTATCGTGGACTTTTGGAGTATCGTGCATGCCCTTCCAATTGAATCCAAGCGAAAACTACTTGAGTTCACCACTGGCTCAGATCGTGTTCCTGTCGGTGGTCTGAGCAGACTCAAATTAATGATAACGCGAAATGGTCCAGACAGTGACAGATTGCCCACGAGCCACACCTGCTTCAATATCCTGCTCCTGCCCGAATACGAGAATAAGGAGAAGCTCGAGGATCGGCTGCTTAAAGCTATAAACTACTCGAAAGGCTTTGGCATGCATTGAGCATTGGCGGAAAAACAAAACTGCGAAACTTCTGGGTTGAGACAAGCTGCCGAACAACACGGAATCTCCCAATTAATTAATAACATTGATTCCCTATAATTATATAATTAAAAAAACTATATATAACTGAAGGATTTTTTTTCGTAGATTACGAATCCATAATCGTAAACGCCCTATCACCCTAACCTTTTACGAAAAGTAGGTTTAAAGAATGCAAAATATCGCATTTTGAAACTCTTTAAAAACTTTATAACACAATCAGCGATTATTCTAAGAGCTTTTAATGTAGCTCAAATAAAAGTTTGAACCTTTCATAATCTTATTAATACTACAGTCCTTAAAACAGTGTCAATAGTTAAATGAAAAGCGAATCGTGTTATGTATTTCATCTTCCAAATACGGATTTACAACATAGAGGTTAAATTCAGAACAAGGAAAGGTTAAATAATACATTTCTTTTAAAACTTTTGTGAAACTTTTATTAAAACAGATTACTAACGACACTGGATAAAGTCTCATGGAATATTTCGTAATACAATAATTAGTTGCTGGTTCCGGCGATAGCTATTTTCATATAGATTAATAATTTCCTTATTTTTTATTTTTCACATAATAGAGCTAAAATTTCAGCAGCAGCCCAGGTGCATTTGTTTGAAGAGATCAGCGCCATTTTTGAAATAATTGCAATTTTTTTTGATAATCATAAAAATGTTATGCTTTTTGTGTATTATAATAAACATTCAAAGTTTAAGTATCGTTGTTCTTTATTTTCGCGTTCAAATGAAATTTCAAAAATGCCCTAAATTCACGGTTCCTGACCACCGGGTTTAATAGCCGAATTCTGAATCTTTCAACACCAAGTAAATGTGAACCCCAAACATTATCAAAACTCAAAACAAAATTCGAAAGGCAGCAGAGGACTTCCTTTTCGGTGTACCATGATCGTGGATGTGGGAATTTGTGTCCTGATCGCCAAATACACACCGCTCAGAAAAATCCGACGACAGTGAGTTTTGAGATCGCAGTAGCACACAAAGCGATTTAGTGTACTTTGACTCTTATCCAACATAAATCAAGATTCATTTATTTAATTTAGATTTGTTTTCTGTATTTTTGAGCAATTGCAATTTATTTCATCCCGATCCAGTTCATTCTCACTAGACAAAAGTAGTAGGTGAGTTTTAAAAAGACAAATATTAAATGGAACTCAAAAAACGTTAAGGACATGCTTTACAATTTCAGCGCTCAAGAAATGGCTCAATTCCAGGACACTATGAATGCAAACAAGGATGCTCTATCTATATGCTCGTCGGAAGTCACCTGCTGCACCTGCTGCTCCTGCTGCACCTGCTGCTCCTGCTGCACCTGCTGCTCCTGCTGCACCTGCTGCTCCTGCTGCACCTGCTGCTCCTGCTGCACCTGCTGCACTAGCGGCACCTCTAGCAGCAGACCACAGCGCTCGAAATCGAGTGAATCTTTGGCCAGGATCTCACGAACTCCGGTTAGTTGTCCCGTGACTTCTTGTACTAGTGTAGTAGGCGTTACCTCCATCCTGTCGCACTTCCTTATGGACCACGAGCAGCAATTTAACGTGGATTTTGAACAGGTGACATCAGAAAAACGTTCAATCATGATCTTGGACGGGAACGTGTTTCCAAATTATAATGAAAATGTCTGCTTAGGTGTGCTAAATTATGCAGGAAAAACTCGGTAGGTTGTTAGCAATTTCAAAAATATCAATAATAAATATTCTCTTCGAAGACATGAAGAGGCTCGTCCTGTTGCCCTGGGACTGTGTCTACCAAATGCGTTTCTTCCAGAAAAGTACGCTTACTTGATGGACCACCTCCCTATTTTTATTATGGGATGCAAAACATCGCTAATTTCCTTGTTTGGGGACAACGAATTGGAAGAGGAATATACGAATTTCGAGGACGAACATCAAGTACTAGTAATCTGGTTAGCCGCAGTAGAAACTACAAAACCAGTTGAATGTAGCATAACTGCGTTTAATAGTGAACGGCCGACTTCTCGGGGTGTCTTAACTGAGGTAATACAACTAGTACAATAATTCAAAAAACATTTACCTATGTGAAAGAGGTAGTTGGTACCTTAAAACGCTAATGCAACACCAGTTAAAATGTTGAGGAGTTTGAACACTTACAAATAATTTTCTTTGAAGTTTTCAGAACTGCATCGCACGCAAAATATTGGATTTGTTAAAAAAATATAATATTTAAATAAGAAACGACATATCTACAAAATACACATTCTGCTCAACTTACCATTCAAATTTAGTCTTTATAATTTCTTTAATTGTGGCTAAAATCTGCTGAACTGCCTGACTAAATTAGCCTTGTACTTATTTTTTGTTCTGACTGTTTATTCGATGTATTTAAATTTTCTTCTTTTAGATACGGAACTTAAAATGTTCGCAGGATCCACGAGTGTTTGTGCATGTAGAAACAAGCTATCTAATGCTTACAACTGGAGATCTAAATCAACTATCCAAGAATTCGCAGAAACATATCCATTTGGAAATTTTCATCCACGGGTCTGATGACTGAACAAGTTAACTTCCAAATTAACTTTAAGTTTTTACAATAAATGAAATCAAGTCATTCTTACATGTGCTATGTCTTTCCTATAAGTGTAATTGTAATTTGCTAGACAGTGGCGACTTGTGCGAATCTATGACGGACCGCAAAAATCCTTGAGCCTTCAAAAGTATAATATTTATATATTATTATCTTTTAAAGCAGATCTTCGCTGAAGTTGGTACTTACCACAATGTAATTTTTGCAAATTTCAATAAACCCATGACTGAGGGTATGCTGCGGAAAAATGAGAAATTCTAGATTTAAAAGTCCCGCCATCTTGTCATTTGATCAGATTCACCCAAGATATCGAATAAAATACTTATCGTTAAAATGGCTAAGGGTATGATCAATTTCTGGAGCCAGCGACGATAAAATTATCTAAACAATTAGTTAACCGCACAAGAGTGCGAATGATATCAAAGTAGGCGCCGGGCAATACATGGAACAGGTGGAATATCCGTGGGGGGGGGGGTTGTCAATTTTCAGTAAAACAAGTGTCCCACACCCCGGAGTCCAGTCGCTTAAACTTCGAGAAAAAGTGCAGAACTTGCCGACACCAGGCAACCAGCGGCAATTCAACGAAGGCAAATATTTACCCGACATGCCAAATTCCGCATTGGTGCTCCGAAATATCGCAATTAAAACGCAGTTTGAGTGATTTTCAAAATTATCACAGGAGCCACCTTCTCGAACAAAAAGAGGAAAGCGTCGAGAGAAGAGGTCCCCGTTCGCACGCACACAACGTCCCCCTGTGCATGCACACGAGCTGTCCTCCCTGTGTCGGGGTAAGTGCGTTTGTTTTGTGTCCTTCCGTTGACGAATTTACGACCTCTTTGCGCAGCGCCTCCGCAGTCTCAGCAGTTTCCAGCGCTATTTCGCTTTCGATTCGAGAAGTCGCGCTCGCACCCCCCTCGACCTCGAGCAATTTCACTGTGGACGAGAGTTTTTCATAAACTCGGAAAACCAAAACAGCTCGGACGGCGAAATTTCAAGACTTGCTGAAGAATCGTCGTCCAATGTCACTATTCAAACCATACCTACACATACATACGCACAGTCTGAACTTCCCTCGGAGAATCTAAGTTACAACATTGACGACAGCGCCAGCGAGGACGACATCTGCAATCTGCAGGAGCTGACTGAATCGATTACGACCCCATCAATTGTAGGGATCCCGTACGCTTCCGAGAACGGTTACGTTGTTTATGTGCTGGTTCACCCATCAATTGCTGAAACTACGCCCGCTGAATCTGCGCCTGCTGTAGTTGCAGCCTCCCAACTGAAGCTGAACCTCTTTTCAATCTTGAGTCTGTAATCCCCTTGAGCATACCTTCAACAGCGGCATCCGCTGAAGAGTCCGTAACTGCTGAAACTATAGAACTCATTAGTGCTGAATTAAATAAAGTCCTTGCAGATACACTTGCAACTGTTTCAGGTGCTACCGCTGAATTTGTAGAACCGGCTAGTGCTCAGTCAGTTACACCTGTTGCTTAAGAAACTGCTACCGCTCCGGCCACCACTACTGTTGGTGCCACTACCGCTGCAGTTGCGAATCCCCGTAGTGGTGCAGGCAGTAGACCAAGTACAAACCTGGTTACCAGGAGATCAAATCCGCGAGTCAGACCGCGCGGTAAAAGGACTGTAACTACTCAAACATCACCGCTTAATCAGCCGTCAAGCCCAGTCGAAGATGGCCGGAACCTCAAATGTAAGTAGTCTTTCACCCAGTGGTAAGGACAGTAGTAGTAACTCAAATTCTCGTTTCCCACGTACGCAGCAATCAAGTTCAAAGTATGGTGGTGCTGCTTCTTGGACCACAGACCGGGATGAGTCATCATCTTCGTCTTCAACTCTACGAAAGAGGAAAGAATCGCCCACAGACAACAGCTCGTCAGACACAACCAGTCCGAGTGCAACACACACCTCCAGGCCATTCTCAGAAGGAGTCATAAGTCCTGCGATCAAAGTACTCAATGAGGAGTCCGTTATTCAGCTGATTGAGTCCTGCAGGCAGGATAAATCATTCGCCAAGCTTATCCAAACTGTGAAAGATGTGTTTTCGTCATGCGAGCTGCTGTTCCACAGCTTCCAGAAGCAACCGTCTGCTACCATAGACGAAATGCTTCAGAAAGAACCCAAAGATCTTAAAAGTATTCCAAAGGAAGACGTAATGGCTGCCCTCGACAAGGACGAGGACAGCAGTACAGACAAGGAGGATGCTGCAGCTCCCCACAATACAACTGTTGACCTTCCTAGCTTGAGGCGTGCCGTAAGCAAACTATTTGAGTGCGAATGTCCAATTTTTGAGACCCTAAATCATGGATTGCACAGTTTGGCCATTTTCCTGAGTGTGGATATTCGTCTAGCTACCCAGAAAACGCAAATTGAAAAGGGCATTCACGTCTTAGTGATTGTTTTCGAAATTATGACAATGGCTTCTTCAGAGTTCCTGGAAATTGCTCTTCCTAAAATTTGCAGGACAGCTGCAAGGCTTCCCATTTGGGCGCAAGCGCGGCTAGCTAGGATTTGGGCGGAACACTGTAAACCTAATTTAAGGAGCCTCCTACAAACTTTGCAGCAACTAATTAGTCTTCAGGTTATTTCCGGGACTTTCTCTAGGAAAACCGTGGTGCAGGAAAATGAAATCATCACAAGTACAACTAAAGTCTTAAAAATTGTGTATTACGCCAATATTCTTGCTGGCAAATTGGAAATTCCAAAGATAAAAGAAGAAGAACCATCCAAAGCAGGAATAGACGGTCTTCCGGAGGATCTATTTTCCGGTTACACTGCGAATAAGACTCCGAAGCCGGCCTGTTTAGAGGATAAGCTTTCGACTGAACTCGGTGTTAGTGTGCTGGACTGTAGGACACCGCTTATCCCTTTCGAGGAATTTTACAATAAACCGCTCAGCGACGCCATCGAAATGGACAAAGACTTCTTGTACTACAAGCATATCACTATGAATATTACAACTAGACTAGATAACAAATTTAGTTTTATGCTTTATTCGTATATTTTAACACCTGCTACCAAAATTGCAGCTTTGTACTATGACAGCAGAAGTAGGATGTACACTGAGCGGAGGACTGACCTCGAGCACACTCAGTGTAGTGGTGGCCAAGCCCCGAAACCGTACTTAAGGCTTAAAGTGAGAAGAGATCAAATCATTGCCGATACTCTGGTTGAGCTCGAAATGATTGCCATGGGTAACCCGAAGGACTTAAAGAAGCAACTTGTGGTCGAATTTGTTGGTGAACAGGGTATAGACGAGGGCGGCGTCTCAAAGGAATTCTTTCAGATTGTTGTTGAGCAAATCTTTAGTCCTAACCATGGAATGTTTAATTATCAGGAAGATACAAAGACTGCTTGGTTTAATTCAACATCATTTGAAAATGAGGCCCAATTTACACTTACAGGTATCGTCTTAGGCTTAGCTATCTACAACAATGTCATTTTGGCTGTGAACTTTCCAATGGTTGTTTATCGTAAATTAATGGGTATCAGTGGCTCATTTTACGACTTGGCCGACTGGAATCCAGTGCTATTTAAGAGCTTGCAATCTATGCTTGAGTATGAGGAGCCAGACTTGGAAGAGGTCTTCATGCAAGCATTCAAAGTTAGCTATAAGGACGTATTTGGCAATACGATTGAGCATGAGTTGAAGCCAAATGGCGGGAACATCCCTGTTACCCAGGAGAACAAACAGGAATTCGTGGACTTGTACACCGATTTCCTGCTGAACACAAGCATCGAAAAACAATTCAGAGCCTTCCGGAAAGGATTCCAAATGGTGACTGATGAATCGCCATTGCAATTACTCTTTAGGCCCGAGGAAATGGAATTGCTGGTTTGCGGCTGTAAGAAATTCGATTTTGCTGAACTTCAGAAAACAACAGAATATGGGCGGGGCTACTCTGAAGAATCTCAAATTATCGTGGACTTTTGGAGTATCGTGCATGCCCTTCCAATTGAATCCAAGCGAAAACTACTTGAGTTCACCACTGGCTCAGATCGTGTTCCTGTCGGTGGTCTGAGCAGACTCAAATTAATGATAACGCGAAATGGTCCAGACAGTGACAGATTGCCCACGAGCCACACCTGCTTCAATATCCTGCTCCTGCCCGAATACGAGAATAAGGAGAAGCTCGAGGATCGGCTGCTTAAAGCTATAAACTACTCGAAAGGCTTTGGCATGCATTGAGCATTGGCGGAAAAACAAAACTGCGAAACTTCTGGGTTGAGACAAGCTGCCGAACAACACGGAATCTCCCAATTAATTAATAACATTGATTCCCTATAATTATATAATTAAAAAAACTATATATAACTGAAGGATTTTTTTTCGTAGATTACGAATCCATAATCGTAAACGCCCTATCACCCTAACCTTTTACGAAAAGTAGGTTTAAAGAATGCAAAATATCGCATTTTGAAACTCTTTAAAAACTTTATAACACAATCAGCGATTATTCTAAGAGCTTTTAATGTAGCTCAAATAAAAGTTTGAACCTTTCATAATCTTATTAATACTACAGTCCTTAAAACAGTGTCAATAGTTAAATGAAAAGCGAATCGTGTTATGTATTTCATCTTCCAAATACGGATTTACAACATAGAGGTTAAATTCAGAACAAGGAAAGGTTAAATAATACATTTCTTTTAAAACTTTTGTGAAACTTTTATTAAAACAGATTACTAACGACACTGGATAAAGTCTCATGGAATATTTCGTAATACAATAATTAGTTGCTGGTTCCGGCGATAGCTATTTTCATATAGATTAATAATTTCCTTATTTTTTATTTTTCACATAATAGAGCTAAAATTTCAGCTGCAGCCAAGGTGCATTTGTTTGAAGAGATCAGCGCCATTTTTGAAATAATTGCAATTTTTTTTGGTAATCATAAAAATGTTATGCTTTTTGTGTATTATAATAAACATTCAAAGTTTAAGTATCGTTGTTCTTTATTTTCGCGTTCAAATGAAATTTCAAAAATGCCCTAAATTCACGGTTCCTAGACCACCGGGTTTAATAGCCGAATTCTGAATCTTTCAACCCCAAGTAAATGTGAACCCCAAACATTATCAAAACTCAAAACAAAATTCGAAAGGCGGCAGAGGACTTCCTTTTCGGTGTATCATGATCGTGGATGTGGGAATTTGTGTCCTGATCGCCAAATACACACCGCTCAGAAAAATCCGACGACAGTGAGTTTTGAGATCGCAGTAGCACACAAAGCGATTTAGTGTGCTTTGACTCTTATCCAACATAAATCAAGATTCATTTATTTAATTTAGATTTGTTTTCTGTATTTTTGAGCAATTGCAATTTATTTCATCCCGATCCAGTTCATTCTCACTAGACAAAAGTAGTAGGTGAGTTTTAAAAAGACAAATATTAAATGGAACTCAAAAAACGTTAAGGACATGCTTTACAATTTCAGCGCTCAAGAAATGGCTCAATTCCAGGACACTATGAATGCAAACAAGGATGCTCTATCTATATGCTCGTCGGAAGTCACCTGCTGCACCTGCTGCTCCTGCTGCACCTGCTGCTCCTGCTGCACCTGCTGCACTAGCGGCACCTCTAGCAGCAGACCACAGCGCTCGAAATCGAGTGAATCTTTGGCCAGGATCTCACGAACTCCGGTTAGTTGTCCCGTGACTTCTTGTACTAGTGTAGTAGGCGTTACCTCCATCCTGTCGCACTTCCTTATGGACCACGAGCAGCAATTTAACGTGGATTTTGAACAGGTGACATCAGAAAAACGTTCAATCATGATCTTGGACGGGAACGTGTTTCCAAATTATAATGAAAATGTCTGCTTAGGTGTGCTAAATTATGCAGGAAAAACTCGGTAGGTTGTTAGCAATTTCAAAAATATCAATAATAAATATTCTCTTCGAAGACATGAAGAGGCTCGTCCTGTTGCCCTGGGACTGTGTCTACCAAATGCGTTTCTTCCAGAAAAGTACGCTTACTTGATGGACCACCTCCCTATTTTTATTATGGGATGCAAAACATCGCTAATTTCCTTGTTTGGGGACAACGAATTGGAAGAGGAATATACGAATTTCGAGGACGAACATCAAGTACTAGTAATCTGGTTAGCCGCAGTAGAAACTACAAAACCAGTTGAATGTAGCATAACTGCGTTTAATAGTGAACGGCCGACTTCTCGGGGTGTCTTAACTGAGGTAATACAACTAGTACAATAATTCAAAAAACATTTACCTATGTGAAAGAGGTAGTTGGTACCTTAAAACGCTAATGCAACACCAGTTAAAATGTTGAGGAGTTTGAACACTTACAAATAATTTTCTTTGAAGTTTTCAGAACTGTATCGCACGCAAAATATTGGATTTGTTAAAAAAATATTTAAATAAGAAACGACATATCTACAAAATACACATTCTGCTCAACTTACCATTCAAATTTAGTCTTTATAATTTCTTTAATTGTGGCTAAAATCTGCTGAACTGCCTGACTAAATTAGCCTTGTACTTATTTTTTGTTCTGACTGTTTATTCGATGTATTTAAATTTTCTTCTTTTAGATACGGAACTTAAAATGTTCGCAGGATCCACGAGTGTTTGTGCATGTAGAAACAAGCTATCTAATGCTTACAACTGGAGATCTAAATCAACTATCCAAGAATTCGCAGAAACATATCCATTTGGAAATTTTCATCCACGGGTCTGATGACTGAACAAGTTAACTTCCAAATTAACTTTAAGTTTTTACAATAAATGAAATCAAGTCATTCTTACATGTGCTATGTCTTTCCTATAAGTGTAATTGTAATTTGCTAGACAGTGGCGACTTGTGCGAATCTATGACGGACCGCAAAAATCCTTGAGCCTTTAAAAGTATAATATTTATATATTATTATCTTTTAAAGCAGATCTTCGCTGAAGTTGGTACTTACCACAATGTAATTTTTGCAAATTTCAATAAACCCATCACCGAGGATATGCTGCGAAAAAATGAGAAATTATAGATTTAAAAGTCCCGCCATCTTGTCATTTGATCAGATTCACCCAAGATATCGAATAAAATACTTATCGTTAAAATGGGTATGATCAATTTCTGGAGCCAGCGACGATAAAATTATCTAAACAATTAGTTAACCGCACAAGAGTGCGAATGATATCAAAGTAGGCGCCGGGCAATATCTGGAACAGGTGGAATATCCGTGGGGGGGGGGGGGTTGTCAATTTTCAGTAAAACAAGTGTCCCACACCCCGGAGTCCAGTCGCTTAAACTTCGAGAAAAAGTGCAGAACTTGCCGACACCAGGCAACCAGTGGCAATTCAACGAAGGCAAATATTTACCCGACATGCCAAATTCCGCATTGGTGCTCCGAAATATCGCAATTAAAACGCAGTTTGAGTGATTTTCAAAATTATCACAGGAGCCACCTTCTCGAACAAAAAGAGGAAAGCGTCGAGAGAAGAGGTCCCCGTTCGCACGCACACAACGTCCCCCTGTGCATGCACACGAGCTGTCCTCCCTGTGTCGGGGTAAGTGCGTTTGTTTTGTGTCCTTCCGTTGACGAATTTACGACCTCTTTGCGCAGCGCCTCCGCAGTCTCAGCAGTTTCCAGCGCTATTTCGCTTTCGATTCGAGAAGTCGCGCTCGCACCCCCCTCGACCTCGAGCAATTTCACTGTGGACGAGAGTTTTTCATAAACTCGGAAAACCAAAACAGCTCGGACGGCGAAATTTCAAGGCTTGCTGAAGAATCGTCGTCCTATGTCACTATTCAAACCATACCTACACATACATACGCACAGTCTGAACTTCCCTCAGAGAATCTAAGTTACAACATTGACGACAGCGCCAGCGAGGACGACATCTGCAATCTGCAGGAGCTGACTGAATCGATTACGACCCCATCAATTGTAGGGATCCCGTACGCTTCCGAGAACGGTTACGTTGTTTATGTGCTGGTTCACCCATCAATTGCTGAAACTACGCCCGCTGAATCTGCGCCTGCTGTAGTTGCAGCCTCCCAACTGAAGCTGAACCTCTTTTCAATCTTGAGTCTGTAATCCCCTTGAGCATACCTTCAACAGCGGCATCCGCTGAAGAGTCCGTAACTGCTGAAACTATAGAACTCATTAGTGCTGAATTAAATAAAGTCCTTGCAGATACACTTGCAACTGTTTCAGGTGCTACCGCTGAATTTGTAGAACCGGCTAGTGCTCAGTCAGTTACACCTGTTGCTTAAGAAACTGCTACCGCTCCGGCCACCACTACTGTTGGTGCCACTACCGCTGCAGTTGCGAATCCGCGTAGTGGTGCAGGCAGTAGACCAAGTACAAACCTGGTTACCAGGAGATCAAATCCGCGAGTCAGACCGCGCGGTAAAAGGACTGTAACTACTCAAACATCACCGCTTAATCAGCCGTCAAGCCCATTCGAAGATGGCCGGAACCTCAAATGTAAGTAGTCTTTCACCCAGTGGTAAGGACAGTAGTAGTAACTCAAATTCTCGTTTCCCACGTACGCAGCAATCAAGTTCAAAGTATGGTGGTGCTGCTTCTTGGACCACAGACCGGGATGAGTCATCATCTTCGTCTTCAACTCTACGAAAGAGGAAAGAATCGCCCACAGACAACAGCTCGTCAGACACAACCAGTCCGAGTGCAACACACACCTCCAGGCCATTCTCAGAAGGAGTCATAAGTCCTGCGATCAAAGTACTCAATGAGGAGTCCGTTATTCAGCTGATTGAGTCCTGCAGGCAGGATAAATCATTCGCCAAGCTTATCCAAACTGTGAAAGATGTGTTTTCGTCATGCGAGCTGCTGGCCCACAGCTTCCAGAAGCAACCGTCTGCTACCATAGACGAAATGCTTCAGAAAGAACCCAAAGATCTTAAAAGTATTCCAAAGGAAGACGTAATGGCTGCCCTCGACAAGGACGAGGACAGCAGTACAGACAAGGAGGATGCTGCAGCTCCCCACAATACAACTGTTGACCTTCCTAGCTTGAGGCGTGCCGTAAGCAAACTATTTGAGTGCGAATGTCCAATTTTTGAGACCCTAAATCATGGATTGCACAGTTTGGCCATTTTCCTGAGTGTGGATATTCGTCTAGCTACCCAGAAAACGCAAATTGAAAAGGGCATTCACGTCTTAGTGATTGTTTTCGAAATTATGACAATGGCTTCTTCAGAGTTCCTGGAAATTGCTCTTCCTAAAATTTGCAGGACAGCTGCAAGGCTTCCCATTTGGGCGCAAGCGCGGCTAGCTAGGATTTGGGCGGAACACTGTAAACCTAATTTAAGGAGCCTCCTACAAACTTTGCAGCAACTAATTAGTCTTCAGGTTATTTCCGGGACTTTCTCTAGCAAAACCGTGGTGCAGGAAAATGAAATCATCACAAGTACAACTAAAGTCTTAAAAATTGTGTATTACGCCAATATTCTTGCTGGCAAATTGGAAATTCCAAAGATAAAAGAAGAAGAACCATCCAAAGCAGGAATAGACGGTCTTCCGGAGGATCTATTTTCCGGTTACACTGCGAATAAGACTCCGAAGCCGGCCTGTTTAGAGGATAAGCTTTCGACTGAACTCGGTGTTAGTGTGCTGGACTGTAGGACACCGCTTATCCCTTTCGAGGAATTTTACAATAAACCGCTCAGCGACGCCATCGAAATGGACAAAGACTTCTTGTACTACAAGCATATCACTATGAATATTACAACTAGACTAGATAACAAATTTAGTTTTATGCTTTATTCGTATATTTTAACACCTGCTACCAAAATTGCAGCTTTGTACTATGACAGCAGAAGTAGGATGTACACTGAGCGGAGGACTGACCTCGAGCACACTCAGTGTAGTGGTGGCCAAGCCCCGAAACCGTACTTAAGGCTTAAAGTGAGAAGAGATCAAATCATTGCCGATACTCTGGTTGAGCTCGAAATGATTGCCATGGGTAACCCGAAGGACTTAAAGAAGAAACTTGTGGTCGAATTTGTTGGTGAACAGGGTATAGACGAGGGCGGCGTCTCAAAGGAATTCTTTCAGATTGTTGTTGAGCAAATCTTTAGTCCTAACCATGGAATGTTTAATTATCAGGAAGATACAAAGACTGCTTGGTTTAATTCAACATCATTTGAAAATGAGGCCCAATTTACACTTACAGGTATCGTCTTAGGCTTAGCTATCTACAACAATGTCATTTTGGCTGTGAACTTTCCAATGGTTGTTTATCGTAAATTAATGGGTATCAGTGGCTCATTTTACGACTTGGCCGACTGGAATCCAGTGCTATTTAAGAGCTTGCAATCTATGCTTGAGTATGAGGAGCCAGACTTGGAAGAGGTCTTCATGCAAGCATTCAAAGTTAGCTATAAGGACGTATTTGGCAATACGATTGAGCATGAGTTGAAGCCAAATGGCGGGAACATCCCTGTTACCCAGGAGAACAAACAGGAATTCGTGGACTTGTACACCGATTTCCTGCTGAACACAAGCATCGAAAAACAATTCAGAGCCTTCCGGAAAGGATTCCAAATGGTGACTGATGAATCGCCATTGCAATTACTCTTTAGGCCCGAGGAAATGGAATTGCTGGTTTGCGGCTGTAAGAAATTCGATTTTGCTGAACTTCAGAAAACAACAGAATATGGGCGGGGCTACTCTGAAGAATCTCAAATTATCGTGGACTTTTGGAGTATCGTGCATGCCCTTCCAATTGAATCCAAGCGAAAACTACTTGAGTTCACCACTGGCTCAGATCGTGTTCCTGTCGGTGGTCTGAGCAGACTCAAATTAATGATAACGCGAAATGGTCCAGACAGTGACAGATTGCCCACGAGCCACACCTGCTTCAATATCCTGCTCCTGCCCGAATACGAGAATAAGGAGAAGCTCGAGGATCGGCTGCTTAAAGCTATAAACTACTCGAAAGGCTTTGGCATGCATTGAGCATTGGCGGAAAAACAAAACTGCGAAACTTCTGGGTTGAGACAAGCTGCCGAACAACACGGAATCTCCCAATTAATTAATAACATTGATTCCCTATAATTATATAATTAAAAAAACTATATATAACTGAAGGATTTTTTTTCGTAGATTACGAATCCATAATCGTAAACGCCCTATCACCCTAACCTTTTACGAAAAGTAGGTTTAAAGAATGCAAAATATCGCATTTTGAAACTCTTTAAAAACTTTATAACACAATCAGCGATTATTCTAAGAGCTTTTAATGTAGCTCAAATAAAAGTTTGAACCTTTCATAATCTTATTAATACTACAGTCCTTAAAACAGTGTCAATAGTTAAATGAAAAGCGAATCGTGTTATGTATTTCATCTTCCAAATACGGATTTACAACATAGAGGTTAAATTCAGAACAAGGAAAGGTTAAATAATACATTTCTTTTAAAACTTTTGTGAAACTTTTATTAAAACAGATTACTAACGACACTGGATAAAGTCTCATGGAATATTTCGTAATACAATAATTAGTTGCTGGTTCCGGCGATAGCTATTTTCATATAGATTAGATCTCACGAACTCCGGTTAGTTGTCCCGTGACTTCTTGTACTAGTGTAGTAGGCGTTACCTCCATCCTGTCGCACTTCCTTATGGACCACGAGCAGCAATTTAACGTGGATTTTGAACAGGTGACATCAGAAAAACGTTCAATCATGATCTTGGACGGGAACGTGTTTCCAAATTATAATGAAAATGTCTGCTTAGGTGTGCTAAATTATGCAGGAAAAACTCGGTAGGTTGTTAGCAATTTCAAAAATATCAATAATAAATATTCTCTTCGAAGACATGAAGAGGCTCGTCCTGTTGCCCTGGGACTGTGTCTACCAAATGCGTTTCTTCCAGAAAAGTACGCTTACTTGATGGACCACCTCCCTATTTTTATTATGGGATGCAAAACATCGCTAATTTCCTTGTTTGGGGACAACGAATTGGAAGAGGAATATACGAATTTCGAGGACGAACATCAAGTACTAGTAATCTGGTTAGCCGCAGTAGAAACTACAAAACCAGTTGAATGTAGCATAACTGCGTTTAATAGTGAACGGCCGACTTCTCGGGGTGTCTTAACTGGGGTAATACAACTAGTACAATAATTCAAAAAACATTTACCTATGTGAAAGAGGTAGTTGGTACCTTAAAACGCTAATGCAACACCAGTTAAAATGTTGAGGAGTTTGAACACTTACAAATAATTTTCTTTGAAGTTTTCAGAACTGTATCGCACGCAAAATATTGGATTTGTTAAAAAAATATTTAAATAAGAAACGACATATCTACAAAATACACATTCTGCTCAACTTACCATTCAAATTTAGTCTTTATAATTTCTTTAATTGTGGCTAAAATCTGCTGAACTGCCTGACTAAATTAGCCTTGTACTTATTTTTTGTTCTGACTGTTTATTCGATGTATTTAAATGTTCTTCTTTTAGATACGGAACTTAAAATGTTCGCAGGATCCACGAGTGTTTGTGCATGTAGAAACAAGCTATCTAATGCTTACAACTGGAGATCTAAATCAACTATCCAAGAATTCGCAGAAACATATCCATTTGGAAATTTTCATCCACGGGTCTGATGACTGAACAAGTTAACTTCCAAATTAACTTTAAGTTTTTACAATAAATGAAATCAAGTCATTCTTACATGTGCTATGTCTTTCCTATAAGTGTAATTGTAATTTGCTAGACAGTGGCGACTTGTGCGAATCTATGACGGACCGCAAAAATCCTTGAGCCTTCAAAAGTATAATATTTATATATTATTATCTTTTAAAGCAGATCTTCGCTGAAGTTGGTACTTACCACAATGTAATTTTTGCAAATTTCAATAAACCCATGACTGAGGGTATGCTGCGGAAAAATGAGAAATTCTAGATTTAAAAGTCCCGCCATCTTGTCATTTGATCAGATTCACCCAAGATATCGAATAAAATACTTATCGTTAAAATGGCTAAGGGTATGATCAATTTCTGGAGCCAGCGACGATAAAATTATCTAAACAATTAGTTAACCGCACAAGAGTGCGAATGATATCAAAGTAGGCGCCGGGCAATACCTGGAACAGGTGGAATATCCGTGGGGGGGGGGTTGTCAATTTTCAGTAAAACAAGTGTCCCACACCCCGGAGTCCAGTCGCTTAAACTTCGAGAAAAAGTGCAGAACTTGCCGACACCAGGCAACCAGTGGCAATTCAACGAAGGCAAATATTTACCCGACATGCCAAATTCCGCATTGGTGCTCCGAAATATCGCAATTAAAACGCAGTTTGAGTGATTTTCAAAATTATCACAGGAGCCACCTTCTCGAACAAAAAGAGGAAAGCGTCGAGAGAAGAGGTCCCCGTTCGCACGCACACAACGTCCCCCTGTGCATGCACACGAGCTGTCCTCCCTGTGTCGGGGTAAGTGCGTTTGTTTTGTGTCCTTCCGTTGACGAATTTACGACCTCTTTGCGCAGCGCCTCCGCAGTCTCAGCAGTTTCCAGCGCTATTTCGCTTTCGATTCGAGAAGTCGCGCTCGCACCCCCCTCGACCTCGAGCAATTTCACTGTGGACGAGAGTTTTTCATAAACTCGGAAAACCAAAACAGCTCGGACGGCGAAATTTCAAGGCTTGCTGAAGAATCGTCGTCCAATGTCACTATTCAAACCATACCTACACATACATACGCACAGTCTGAACTTCCCTCGGAGAATCTAAGTTACAACATTGACGACAGCGCCAGCGAGGACGACATCTGCAATCTGCAGGAGCTGACTGAATCGATTACGACCCCATCAATTGTAGGGATCCCGTACGCTTCCGAGAACGGTTACGTTGTTTATGTGCTGGTTCACCCATCAATTGCTGAAACTACGCCCGCTGAATCTGCGCCTGCTGTAGTTGCAGCCTCCCAACTGAAGCTGAACCTCTTTTCAATCTTGAGTCTGTAATCCCCTTGAGCATACCTTCAACAGCGGCATCCGCTGAAGAGTCCGTAACTGCTGAAACTATAGAACTCATTAGTGCTGAATTAAATAAAGTCCTTGCAGATACACTTGCAACTGTTTCAGGTGCTACCGCTGAATTTGTAGAACCGGCTAGTGCTCAGTCAGTTACACCTGTTGCTTAAGAAACTGCTACCGCTCCGGCCACCACTACTGTTGGTGCCACTACCGCTGCAGTTGCGAATCCCCGTAGTGGTGCAGGCAGTAGACCAAGTACAAACCTGGTTACCAGGAGATCAAATCCGCGAGTCAGACCGCGCGGTAAAAGGACTGTAACTACTCAAACATCACCGCTTAATCAGCCGTCAAGCCCATTCGAAGATGGCCGGAACCTCAAATGTAAGTAGTCTTTCACCCAGTGGTAAGGACAGTAGTAGTAACTCAAATTCTCGTTTCCCACGTACGCAGCAATCAAGTTCAAAGTATGGTGGTGCTGCTTCTTGGACCACAGACCGGGATGAGTCATCATCTTCGTCTTCAACTCTACGAAAGAGGAAAGAATCGCCCACAGACAACAGCTCGTCAGACACAACCAGTCCGAGTGCAACACACACCTCCAGGCCATTCTCAGAAGGAGTCATAAGTCCTGCGATCAAAGTACTCAATGAGGAGTCCGTTATTCAGCTGATTGAGTCCTGCAGGCAGGATAAATCATTCGCCAAGCTTATCCAAACTGTGAAAGATGTGTTTTCGTCATGCGAGCTGCTGGCCCACAGCTTCCAGAAGCAACCGTCTGCTACCATAGACGAAATGCTTCAGAAAGCACCCAAAGATCTTAAAAGTATTCCAAAGGAAGACGTAATGGCTGCCCTCGACAAGGACGAGGACAGCAGTACAGACAAGGAGGATGCTGCAGCTCCCCACAATACAACTGTTGACCTTCCTAGCTTGAGGCGTGCCGTAAGCAAACTATTTGAGTGCGAATGTCCAATTTTTGAGACCCTAAATCATGGATTGCACAGTTTGGCAATTTTCCTGAGTGTGGACATTCGTCTAGCTACCCAGAAAACGCAAATTGAAAAGGGCATTCACGTCTTAGTGATTGTTTTCGAAATTATGACAATGGCTTCTTCAGAGTTCCTGGAAATTGCTCTTCCTAAAATTTGCAGGACAGCTGCAAGGCTTCCCATTTGGGCGCAAGCGCGGCTAGCCAGGATTTGGGCGGAACACTGTAAACCTAATTTAAGGAGCCTCCTACAAACTTTGCAGCAACTAATTAGTCTTCAGGTTATTTCCGGGACTTTCTCTAGGAAAACCGTGGTGCAGGAAAATGAAATCATCACAAGTACAACTAAAGTCTTAAAAATTGTGTATTACGCCAATATTCTTGCTGGCAAATTGGAAATTCCAAAGATAAAAGAAGAAGAACCATCCAAAGCAGGAATAGACGGTCTTCCGGAAGATCTATTTTCCGGTTACACTGCGAATAAGACTCCGAAGCCGGCCTGTTTAGAGGATAAGCTTTCGACTGAACTCGGTGTTAGTGTGCTGGACTGTAGGACACCGCTTATCCCTTTCGAGGAATTTTACAATAAACCGCTCAGCGACGCCATCGAAATGGACAAAGACTTCTTGTACTACAAGCATATCACTATGAATATTACAACTAGACTAGATAACAAATTTAGTTTTATGCTTTATTCGTATATTTTAACACCTGCTACCAAAATTGCAGCTTTGTACTATGACAGCAGAAGTAGGATGTACACTGAGCGGAGGACTGACCTCGAGCACACTCAGTGTAGTGGTGGCCAAGCCCCGAAACCGTACTTAAGGCTTAAAGTGAGAAGAGATCAAATCATTGCCGATACTCTGGTTGAGCTCGAAATGATTGCCATGGGTAACCCGAAGGACTTAAAGAAGAAACTTGTGGTCGAATTTGTTGGTGAACAGGGTATAGACGAGGGCGGCGTCTCAAAGGAATTCTTTCAGATTGTTGTTGAGCAAATCTTTAGTCCTAACCATGGAATGTTTAATTATCAGGAAGATACAAAGACTGCTTGGTTTAATTCAACATCATTTGAAAATGAGGCCCAATTTACACTTACAGGTATCGTCTTAGGCTTAGCTATCTACAACAATGTCATTTTGGCTGTGAACTTTCCAATGGTTGTTTATCGTAAATTAATGGGTATCAGTGGCTCATTTTACGACTTGGCCGACTGGAATCCAGTGCTATTTAAGAGCTTGCAATCTATGCTTGAGTATGAGGAGCCAGACTTGGAAGAGGTCTTCATGCAAGCATTCAAAGTTAGCTATAAGGACGTATTTGGCAATACGATTGAGCATGAGTTGAAGCCAAATGGCGGGAACATCCCTGTTACCCAGGAGAACAAACAGGAATTCGTGGACTTGTACACCGATTTCCTGCTGAACACAAGCATCGAAAAACAATTCAGAGCCTTCCGGAAAGGATTCCAAATGGTGACTGATGAATCGCCATTGCAATTACTCTTTAGGCCCGAGGAAATGGAATTGCTGGTTTGCGGCTGTAAGAAATTCGATTTTGCTGAACTTCAGAAAACAACAGAATATGGGCGGGGCTACTCTGAAGAATCTCAAATTATCGTGGACTTTTGGAGTATCGTGCATGCCCTTCCAATTGAATCCAAGCGAAAACTACTTGAGTTCACCACTGGCTCAGATCGTGTTCCTGTCGGTGGTCTGAGCAGACTCAAATTAATGATAACGCGAAATGGTCCAGACAGTGACAGATTGCCCACGAGCCACACCTGCTTCAATATCCTGCTCCTGCCCGAATACGAGAATAAGGAGAAGCTCGAGGATCGGCTGCTTAAAGCTATAAACTACTCCAAAGGCTTTGGCATGCATTGAGCATTGGCGGAAAAACAAAACTGCGAAACTTCTGGGTTGAGACAAGCTGCCGAACAACACGGAATCTCCCAATTAATTAATAACATTGATTCCCTATAATTATATAATTAAAAAAACTATATATAACTGAAGGATTTTTTTTCGTAGATTACGAATCCATAATCGTAAACGCCCTATCACCCTAACCTTTTACGAAAAGTAGGTTTAAAGAATGCAAAATATCGCATTTTGAAACTCTTTAAAAACTTTATAACACAATCAGCGATTATTCTAAGAGCTTTTAATGTAGCTCAAATAAAAGTTTGAACCTTTCATAATCTTATTAATACTACAGTCCTTAAAACAGTGTCAATAGTTAAATGAAAAGCGAATCGTGTTATGTATTTCATCTTCCAAATACGGATTTACAACATAGAGGTTAAATTCAGAACAAGGAAAGGTTAAATAATACATTTCTTTTAAAACTTTTGTGAAACTTTTATTAAAACAGATTACTAACGACACTGGATAAAGTCTCATGGAATATTTCGTAATACAATAATTAGTTGCTGGTTCCGGCGATAGCTATTTTCATATAGATTAATAATTTCCTTATTTTTTATTTTTCACATAATAGAGCTAAAATTTCAGCAGCAGCCCAGGTGCATTTGTTTGAAGAGATCAGCGCCATTTTTGAAATAATTGCAATTTTTTTTGATAATCATAAAAATGTTATGCTTTTTGTGTATTATAATAAACATTCAAAGTTTAAGTATCGTTGTTCTTTATTTTCGCGTTCAAATGAAATTTCAAAAATGCCCTAAATTCACGGTTCCTAGACCACCGGGTTTAATAGCCGAATTCTGAATCTTTCAACCCCAAGTAAATGTGAACCCCAAACATTATCAAAACTCAAAACAAAATTCGAAAGGCAGCAGAGGACTTCCTTTTCGGTGTATCATGATCGTGGATGTGGGAATTTGTGTCCTGATCGCCAAGTACACACCGCTCAGAAAAATCCGACGACAGTGAGTTTTGAGATCGCAGTAGCACACAAAGCGATTTAGTGTGCTTTGACTCTTATCCAACATAAATCAAGATTCATTTATTTAATTTAGATTTGTTTTCTGTATTTTTGAGCAATTGCAATTTATTTCATCCCGATCCAGTTCATTCTCACTAGACAAAAGTAGTAGGTGAGTTTTAAAAAGACAAATATTAAATGGAACTCAAAAAACGTTAAGGCCATGCTTTACAATTTCAGCGCTCAAAAAATGGCTCAATTCCAGGACACTATGAATGCAAACAAGGATGCTCTATCTATATGCTCGTCGGAAGTCACCTGCTGCACCTGCTGCTCCTGCTGCACCTGCTGCTCCTGCTGCACCTGCTGCACTAGCGGCACCTCTAGCAGCAGACCACAGCGCTCGAAATCGAGTGAATCTTTGGCCAGGATCTCACGAACTCCGGTTAGTTGTCCCGTGACTTCTTGTACTAGTGTAGTAGGCGTTACCTCCATCCTGTCGCACTTCCTTATGGACCACGAGCAGCAATTTAACGTGGATTTTGAACAGGTGACATCAGAAAAACGTTCAATCATGATCTTGGACGGGAACGTGTTTCCAAATTATAATGAAAATGTCTGCTTAGGTGTGCTAAATTATGCAGGAAAAACTCGGTAGGTTGTTAGCAATTTCAAAAATATCAATAATAAATATTCTCTTCGAAGACATGAAGAGGCTCGTCCTGTTGCCCTGGGACTGTGTCTACCAAATGCGTTTCTTCCAGAAAAGTACGCTTACTTGATGGACCACCTCCCTATTTTTATTATGGGATGCAAAACATCGCTAATTTCCTTGTTTGGGGACAACGAATTGGAAGAGGAATATACGAATTTCGAGGACGAACATCAAGTACTAGTAATCTGGTTAGCCGCAGTAGAAACTACAAAACCAGTTGAATGTAGCATAACTGCGTTTAATAGTGAACAGCCGACTTCTCGGGGTGTCTTAACTGAGGTAATACAACTAGTACAATAATTCAAAAAACATTTACCTATGTGAAAGAGGTAGTTGGTACCTTAAAACGCTAATGCAACACCAGTTAAAATGTTGAGGAGTTTGAACACTTACAAATAATTTTCTTTGCAGTTTTCAGAACTGCATCGCACGCAAAATATTGGATTTGTTAAAAAAATATAATATTTAAATAAGAAACGACATATCTACAAAATACACATTCTGCTCAACTTACCATTCAAATTTAGTCTTTATAATTTCTTTAATTGTGGCTAAAATCTGCTGAACTGCCTGACTAAATTAGCCTTGTACTTATTTTTTGTTCTGACTGTTTATTCGATGTATTTAAATTTTCTTCTTTTAGATACGGAACTTAAAATGTTCGCAGGATCCATGAGTGTTTGTGCATGTAGAAACAAGCTATCTAATGCTTACAACTGGAGATCTAAATCAACTATCCAAGAATTCGCAGAAACATATCCATTTGGAAATTTTCATCCACGGGTCTGATGACTGAACAAGTTAACTTCCAAATTAACTTTAAGTTTTTACAATAAATGAAATCAAGTCATTCTTACATGTGCTATGTCTTTCCTATAAGTGTAATTGTAATTTGCTAGACAGTGGCGACTTGTGCGAATCTATGACGGACCGCAAAAATCCTTGAGCCTTTAAAAGTATAATATTTATATATTATTATCTTTTAAAGCAGATCTTCGCTGAAGTTGGTACTTACCACAATGTAATTTTTGCAAATTTCAATAAACCCATCACCGAGGATATGCTGCGAAAAAATGAGAAATTATAGATTTAAAAGTCCCGCCATCTTGTCATTTGATCAGATTCACCCAAGATATCGAATAAAATACTTATCGTTAAAATGGGTATGATCAATTTCTGGAGCCAGCGACGATAAAATTATCTAAACAATTAGTTAACCGCACAAGAGTGCGAATGATATCAAAGTAGGCGCCGGGCAATATCTGGAACAGGTGGAATATCCGTGGGGGGGGGGTTGTCAATTTTCAGTAAAACAAGTGTCCCACACCCCGGAGTCCAGTCGCTTAAACTTCGAGAAAAAGTGCAGAACTTGCCGACACCAGGCAACCAGTGGCAATTCAACGAAGGCAAATATTTACCCGACATGCCAAATTCCGCATTGGTGCTCCGAAATATCGCAATTAAAACGCAGTTTGAGTGATTTTCAAAATTATCACAGGAGCCACCTTCTCGAACAAAAAGAGGAAAGCGTCGAGAGAAGAGGTCCCCGTTCGCACGCACACAACGTCCCCCTGTGCATGCACACGAGCTGTCCTCCCTGTGTCGGGGTAAGTGCGTTTGTTTTGTGTCCTTCCGTTGACGAATTTACGACCTCTTTGCGCAGCGCCTCCGCAGTCTCAGCAGTTTCCAGCGCTATTTCGCTTTCGATTCGAGAAGTCGCGCTCGCACCCCCCTCGACCTCGAGCAATTTCACTGTGGACGAGAGTTTTTCATAAACTCGGAAAACCAAAACAGCTCGGACGGCGAAATTTCAAGACTTGCTGAAGAATCGTCGTCCAATGTCACTATTCAAACCATACCTACACATACATACGCACAGTCTGAACTTCCCTCGGAGAATCTAAGTTACAACATTGACGACAGCGCCAGCGAGGACGACATCTGCAATCTGCAGGAGCTGACTGAATCGATTACGACCCCATCAATTGTAGGGATCCCGTACGCTTCCGAGAACGGTTACGTTGTTTATGTGCTGGTTCACCCATCAATTGCTGAAACTACGCCCGCTGAATCTGCGCCTGCTGTAGTTGCAGCCTCCCAACTGAAGCTGAACCTCTTTTCAATCTTGAGTCTGTAATCCCCTTGAGCATACCTTCAACAGCGGCATCCGCTGAAGAGTCCGTAACTGCTGAAACTATAGAACTCATTAGTGCTGAATTAAATAAAGTCCTTGCAGATACACTTGCAACTGTTTCAGGTGCTACCGCTGAATTTGTAGAACCGGCTAGTGCTCAGTCAGTTACACCTGTTGCTTAAGAAACTGCTACCGCTCCGGCCACCACTACTGTTGGTGCCACTACCGCTGCAGTTGCGAATCCCCGTAGTGGTGCAGGCAGTAGACCAAGTACAAACCTGGTTACCAGGAGATCAAATCCGCGAGTCAGACCGCGCGGTAAAAGGACTGTAACTACTCAAACATCACCGCTTAATCAGCCGTCAAGCCCATTCGAAGATGGCCGGAACCTCAAATGTAAGTAGTCTTTCACCCAGTGGTAAGGACAGTAGTAGTAACTCAAATTCTCGTTTCCCACGTACGCAGCAATCAAGTTCAAAGTATGGTGGTGCTGCTTCTTGGACCACAGACCGGGATGAGTCATCATCTTCGTCTTCAACTCTACGAAAGAGGAAAGAATCGCCCACAGACAACAGCTCGTCAGACACAACCAGTCCGAGTGCAACACACACCTCCAGGCCATTCTCAGAAGGAGTCATAAGTCCTGCGATCAAAGTACTCAATGAGGAGTCCGTTATTCAGCTGATTGAGTCCTGCAGGCAGGATGAATCATTCGCCAAGCTTATCCAAACTGTGAAAGATGTGTTTTCGTCATGCGAGCTGCTGGCCCACAGCTTCCAGAAGCAACCGTCTGCTACCATAGACGAAATGCTTCAGAAAGCACCCAAAGATCTTAAAAGTATTCCAAAGGAAGACGTAATGGCTGCCCTCGACAAGGACGAGGACAGCAGTACAGACAAGGAGGATGCTGCAGCTCCCCACAATACAACTGTTGACCTTCCTAGCTTGAGGCGTGCCGTAAGCAAACTATTTGAGTGCGAATGTCCAATTTTTGAGACCCTAAATCATGGATTGCACAGTTTGGCAATTTTCCTGAGTGTGGACATTCGTCTAGCTACCCAGAAAACGCAAATTGAAAAGGGCATTCACGTCTTAGTGATTGTTTTCGAAATTATGACAATGGCTTCTTCAGAGTTCCTGGAAATTGCTCTTCCTAAAATTTGCAGGACAGCTGCAAGGCTTCCCATTTGGGCGCAAGCGCGGCTAGCCAGGATTTGGGCGGAACACTGTAAACCTAATTTAAGGAGCCTCCTACAAACTTTGCAGCAACTAATTAGTCTTCAGGTTATTTCCGGGACTTTCTCTAGGAAAACCGTGGTGCAGGAAAATGAAATCATCACAAGTACAACTAAAGTCTTAAAAATTGTGTATTACGCCAATATTCTTGCTGGCAAATTGGAAATTCCAAAGATAAAAGAAGAAGAACCATCCAAAGCAGGAATAGACGGTCTTCCGGAGGATCTATTTTCCGGTTACACTGCGAATAAGACTCCGAAGCCGGCCTGTTTAGAGGATAAGCTTTCGACTGAACTCGGTGTTAGTGTGCTGGACTGTAGGACACCGCTTATCCCTTTCGAGGAATTTTACAATAAACCGCTCAGCGACGCCATCGAAATGGACAAAGACTTCTTGTACTACAAGCATATCACTATGAATATTACAACTAGACTAGATAACAAATTTAGTTTTATGCTTTATTCGTATATTTTAACACCTGCTACCAAAATTGCAGCTTTGTACTATGACAGCAGAAGTAGGATGTACACTGAGCGGAGGACTGACCTCGAGCACACTCAGTGTAGTGGTGGCCAAGCCCCGAAACCGTACTTAAGGCTTAAAGTGAGAAGAGATCAAATCATTGCCGATACTCTGGTTGAGCTCGAAATGATTGCCATGGGTAACCCGAAGGACTTAAAGAAGCAACTTGTGGTCGAATTTGTTGGTGAACAGGGTATAGACGAGGGCGGCGTCTCAAAGGAATTCTTTCAGATTGTTGTTGAGCAAATCTTTAGTCCTAACCATGGAATGTTTAATTATCAGGAAGATACAAAGACTGCTTGGTTTAATTCAACATCATTTGAAAATGAGGCCCAATTTACACTTACAGGTATCGTCTTAGGCTTAGCTATCTACAACAATGTCATTTTGGCTGTGAACTTTCCAATGGTTGTTTATCGTAAATTAATGGGTATCAGTGGCTCATTTTACGACTTGGCCGACTGGAATCCAGTGCTATTTAAGAGCTTGCAATCTATGCTTGAGTATGAGGAGCCAGACTTGGAAGAGGTCTTCATGCAAGCATTCAAAGTTAGCTATAAGGACGTATTTGGCAATACGATTGAGCATGAGTTGAAGCCAAATGGCGGGAACATCCCTGTTACCCAGGAGAACAAACAGGAATTCGTGGACTTGTACACCGATTTCCTGCTGAACACAAGCATCGAAAAACAATTCAGAGCCTTCCGGAAAGGATTCCAAATGGTGACTGATGAATCGCCATTGCAATTACTCTTTAGGCCCGAGGAAATGGAATTGCTGGTTTGCGGCTGTAAGAAATTCGATTTTGCTGAACTTCAGAAAACAACAGAATATGGGCGGGGCTACTCTGAAGAATCTCAAATTATCGTGGACTTTTGGAGTATCGTGCATGCCCTTCCAATTGAATCCAAGCGAAAACTACTTGAGTTCACCACTGGCTCAGATCGTGTTCCTGTCGGTGGTCTGAGCAGACTCAAATTAATGATAACGCGAAATGGTCCAGACAGTGACAGATTGCCCACGAGCCACACCTGCTTCAATATCCTGCTCCTGCCCGAATACGAGAATAAGGAGAAGCTCGAGGATCGGCTGCTTAAAGCTATAAACTACTCCAAAGGCTTTGGCATGCATTGAGCATTGGCGGAAAAACAAAACTGCGAAACTTCTGGGTTGAGACAAGCTGCCGAACAACACGGAATCTCCCAATTAATTAATAACATTGATTCCCTATAATTATATAATTAAAAAAACTATATATAACTGAAGGATTTTTTTTCGTAGATTACGAATCCATAATCGTAAACGCCCTATCACCCTAACCTTTTACGAAAAGTAGGTTTAAAGAATGCAAAATATCGCATTTTGAAACTCTTTAAAAACTTTATAACACAATCAGCGATTATTCTAAGAGCTTTTAATGTAGCTCAAATAAAAGTTTGAACCTTTCATAATCTTATTAATACTACAGTCCTTAAAACAGTGTCAATAGTTAAATGAAAAGCGAATCGTGTTATGTATTTCATCTTCCAAATACGGATTTACAACATAGAGGTTAAATTCAGAACAAGGAAAGGTTAAATAATACATTTCTTTTAAAACTTTTGTGAAACTTTTATTAAAACAGATTACTAACGACACTGGATAAAGTCTCATGGAATATTTCGTAATACAATAATTAGTTGCTGGTTCCGGCGATAGCTATTTTCATATAGATTAATAATTTCCTTATTTTTTATTTTTCACATAATAGAGCTAAAATTTCAGCAGCAGCCCAGGTGCATTTGTTTGAAGAGATCAGCGCCATTTTTGAAATAATTGCAATTTTTTTTGATAATCATAAAAATGTTATGCTTTTTGTGTATTATAATAAACATTCAAAGTTTAAGTATCGTTGTTCTTTATTTTCGCGTTCAAATGAAATTTCAAAAATGCCCTAAATTCACGGTTCCTAGACCACCGGGTTTAATAGCCGAATTCTGAATCTTTCAACCCCAAGTAAATGTGAACCCCAAACATTATCAAAACTCAAAACAAAATTCGAAAGGCAGCAGAGGACTTCCTTTTCGGTGTATCATGATCGTGGATGTGGGAATTTGTGTCCTGATCGCCAAGTACACACCGCTCAGAAAAATCCGACGACAGTGAGTTTTGAGATCGCAGTAGCACACAAAGCGATTTAGTGTGCTTTGACTCTTATCCAACATAAATCAAGATTCATTTATTTAATTTAGATTTGTTTTCTGTATTTTTGAGCAATTGCAATTTATTTCATCCCGATCCAGTTCATTCTCACTAGACAAAAGTAGTAGGTGAGTTTTAAAAAGACAAATATTAAATGGAACTCAAAAAACGTTAAGGACATGCTTTACAATTTCAGCGCTCAAAAAATGGCTCAATTCCAGGACACTATGAATGCAAACAAGGATGCTCTATCTATATGCTCGTCGGAAGTCACCTGCTGCACCTGCTGCTCCTGCTGCACCTGCTGCTCCTGCTGCACCTGCTGCACTAGCGGCACCTCTAGCAGCAGACCACAGCGCTCGAAATCGAGTGAATCTTTGGCCAGGATCTCACGAACTCCGGTTAGTTGTCCCGTGACTTCTTGTACTAGTGTAGTAGGCGTTACCTCCATCCTGTCGCACTTCCTTATGGACCACGAGCAGCAATTTAACGTGGATTTTGAACAGGTGACATCAGAAAAACGTTCAATCATGATCTTGGACGGGAACGTGTTTCCAAATTATAATGAAAATGTCTGCTTAGGTGTGCTAAATTATGCAGGAAAAACTCGGTAGGTTGTTAGCAATTTCAAAAATATCAATAATAAATATTCTCTTCGAAGACATGAAGAGGCTCGTCCTGTTGCCCTGGGACTGTGTCTACCAAATGCGTTTCTTCCAGAAAAGTACGCTTACTTGATGGACCACCTCCCTATTTTTATTATGGGATGCAAAACATCGCTAATTTCCTTGTTTGGGGACAACGAATTGGAAGAGGAATATACGAATTTCGAGGACGAACATCAAGTACTAGTAATCTGGTTAGCCGCAGTAGAAACTACAAAACCAGTTGAATGTAGCATAACTGCGTTTAATAGTGAACAGCCGACTTCTCGGGGTGTCTTAACTGAGGTAATACAACTAGTACAATAATTCAAAAAACATTTACCTATGTGAAAGAGGTAGTTGGTACCTTAAAACGCTAATGCAACACCAGTTAAAATGTTGAGGAGTTTGAACACTTACAAATAATTTTCTTTGAAGTTTTCAGAACTGCATCGCACGCAAAATATTGGATTTGTTAAAAAAATATAATATTTAAATAAGAAACGACATATCTACAAAATACACATTCTGCTCAACTTACCATTCAAATTTAGTCTTTATAATTTCTTTAATTGTGGCTAAAATCTGCTGAACTGCCTGACTAAATTAGCCTTGTACTTATTTTTTGTTCTGACTGTTTATTCGATGTATTTAAATTTTCTTCTTTTAGATACGGAACTTAAAATGTTCGCAGGATCCACGAGTGTTTGTGCATGTAGAAACAAGCTATCTAATGCTTACAACTGGAGATCTAAATCAACTATCCAAGAATTCGCAGAAACATATCCATTTGGAAATTTTCATCCACGGGTCTGATGACTGAACAAGTTAACTTCCAAATTAACTTTAAGTTTTTACAATAAATGAAATCAAGTCATTCTTACATGTGCTATGTCTTTCCTATAAGTGTAATTGTAATTTGCTAGACAGTGGCGACTTGTGCGAATCTATGACGGACCGCAAAAATCCTTGAGCCTTTAAAAGTATAATATTTATATATTATTATCTTTTAAAGCAGATCTTCGCTGAAGTTGGTACTTACCACAATGTAATTTTTGCAAATTTCAATAAACCCATCACCGAGGATATGCTGCGAAAAAATGAGAAATTATAGATTTAAAAGTCCCGCCATCTTGTCATTTGATCAGATTCACCCAAGATATCGAATAAAATACTTATCGTTAAAATGGGTATGATCAATTTCTGGAGCCAGCGACGATAAAATTATCTAAACAATTAGTTAACCGCACAAGAGTGCGAATGATATCAAAGTAGGCGCCGGGCAATATCTGGAACAGGTGGAATATCCGTGGGGGGGGGGGGTTGTCAATTTTCAGTAAAACAAGTGTCCCACACCCCGGAGTCCAGTCGCTTAAACTTCGAGAAAAAGTGCAGAACTTGCCGACACCAGGCAACCAGTGGCAATTCAACGAAGGCAAATATTTACCCGACATGCCAAATTCCGCATTGGTGCTCCGAAATATCGCAATTAAAACGCAGTTTGAGTGATTTTCAAAATTATCACAGGAGCCACCTTCTCGAACAAAAAGAGGAAAGCGTCGAGAGAAGAGGTCCCCGTTCGCACGCACACAACGTCCCCCTGTGCATGCACACGAGCTGTCCTCCCTGTGTCGGGGTAAGTGCGTTTGTTTTGTGTCCTTCCGTTGACGAATTTACGACCTCTTTGCGCAGCGCCTCCGCAGTCTCAGCAGTTTCCAGCGCTATTTCGCTTTCGATTCGAGAAGTCGCGCTCGCACCCCCCTCGACCTCGAGCAATTTCACTGTGGACGAGAGTTTTTCATAAACTCGGAAAACCAAAACAGCTCGGACGGCGAAATTTCAAGGCTTGCTGAAGAATCGTCGTCCTATGTCACTATTCAAACCATACCTACACATACATACGCACAGTCTGAACTTCCCTCGGAGAATCTAAGTTACAACATTGACGACAGCACCAGCGAGGACGACATCTGCAATCTGCAGGAGCTGACTGAATCGATTACGACCCCATCAATTGTAGGGATCCCGTACGCTTCCGAGAACGGTTACGTTGTTTATGTGCTGGTTCACCCATCAATTGCTGAAACTACGCCCGCTGAATCTGCGCCTGCTGTAGTTGCAGCCTCCCAACTGAAGCTGAACCTCTTTTCAATCTTGAGTCTGTAATCCCCTTGAGCATACCTTCAACAGCGGCATCCGCTGAAGAGTCCGTAACTGCTGAAACTATAGAACTCATTAGTGCTGAATTAAATAAAGTCCTTGCAGATACACTTGCAACTGTTTCAGGTGCTACCGCTGAATTTGTAGAACCGGCTAGTGCTCAGTCAGTTACACCTGTTGCTTAAGAAACTGCTACCGCTCCGGCCACCACTACTGTTGGTGCCACTACCGCTGCAGTTGCGAATCCCCGTAGTGGTGCAGGCAGTAGACCAAGTACAAACCTGGTTACCAGGAGATCAAATCCGCGAGTCAGACCGCGCGGTAAAAGGACTGTAACTACTCAAACATCACCGCTTAATCAGCCGTCAAGCCCATTCGAAGATGGCCGGAACCTCAAATGTAAGTAGTCTTTCACCCAGTGGTAAGGACAGTAGTAGTAACTCAAATTCTCGTTTCCCACGTACGCAGCAATCAAGTTCAAAGTATGGTGGTGCTGCTTCTTGGACCACAGACCGGGATGAGTCATCATCTTCGTCTTCAACTCTACGAAAGAGGAAAGAATCGCCCACAGACAACAGCTCGTCAGACACAACCAGTCCGAGTGCAACACACACCTCCAGGCCATTCTCAGAAGGAGTCATAAGTCCTGCGATCAAAGTACTCAATGAGGAGTCCGTTATTCAGCTGATTGAGTCCTGCAGGCAGGATGAATCATTCGTCAAGCTTATCCAAACTGTGAAAGATGTGTTTTCGTCATGCGAGCTGCTGGCCCACAGCTTCCAGAAGCAACCGTCTGCTACCATAGACGAAATGCTTCAGAAAGCACCCAAAGATCTTAAAAGTATTCCAAAGGAAGACGTAATGGCTGCCCTCGACAAGGACGAGGACAGCAGTACAGACAAGGAGGATGCTGCAGCTCCCCACAATACAACTGTTGACCTTCCTAGCTTGAGGCGTGCCGTAAGCAAACTATTTGAGTGCGAATGTCCAATTTTTGAGACCCTAAATCATGGATTGCACAGTTTGGCAATTTTCCTGAGTGTGGACATTCGTCTAGCTACCCAGAAAACGCAAATTGAAAAGGGCATTCACGTCTTAGTGATTGTTTTCGAAATTATGACAATGGCTTCTTCAGAGTTCCTGGAAATTGCTCTTCCTAAAATTTGCAGGACAGCTGCAAGGCTTCCCATTTGGGCGCAAGCGCGGCTAGCCAGGATTTGGGCGGAACACTGTAAACCTAATTTAAGGAGCCTCCTACAAACTTTGCAGCAACTAATTAGTCTTCAGGTTATTTCCGGGACTTTCTCTAGGAAAACCGTGGTGCAGGAAAATGAAATCATCACAAGTACAACTAAAGTCTTAAAAATTGTGTATTACGCCAATATTCTTGCTGGCAAATTGGAAATTCCAAAGATAAAAGAAGAAGAACCATCCAAAGCAGGAATAGACGGTCTTCCGGAGGATCTATTTTCCGGTTACACTGCGAATAAGACTCCGAAGCCGGCCTGTTTAGAGGATAAGCTTTCGACTGAACTCGGTGTTAGTGTGCTGGACTGTAGGACACCGCTTATCCCTTTCGAGGAATTTTACAATAAACCGCTCAGCGACGCCATCGAAATGGACAAAGACTTCTTGTACTACAAGCATATCACTATGAATATTACAACTAGACTAGATAACAAATTTAGTTTTATGCTTTATTCGTATATTTTAACACCTGCTACCAAAATTGCAGCTTTGTACTATGACAGCAGAAGTAGGATGTACACTGAGCGGAGGACTGACCTCGAGCACACTCAGTGTAGTGGTGGCCAAGCCCCGAAACCGTACTTAAGGCTTAAAGTGAGAAGAGATCAAATCATTGCCGATACTCTGGTTGAGCTCGAAATGATTGCCATGGGTAACCCGAAGGACTTAAAGAAGAAACTTGTGGTCGAATTTGTTGGTGAACAGGGTATAGACGAGGGCGGCGTCTCAAAGGAATTCTTTCAGATTGTTGTTGAGCAAATCTTTAGTCCTAACCATGGAATGTTTAATTATCAGGAAGATACAAAGACTGCTTGGTTTAATTCAACATCATTTGAAAATGAGGCCCAATTTACACTTACAGGTATCGTCTTAGGCTTAGCTATCTACAACAATGTCATTTTGGCTGTGAACTTTCCAATGGTTGTTTATCGTAAATTAATGGGTATCAGTGGCTCATTTTACGACTTGGCCGACTGGAATCCAGTGCTATTTAAGAGCTTGCAATCTATGCTTGAGTATGAGGAGCCAGACTTGGAAGAGGTCTTCATGCAAGCATTCAAAGTTAGCTATAAGGACGTATTTGGCAATACGATTGAGCATGAGTTGAAGCCAAATGGCGGGAACATCCCTGTTACCCAGGAGAACAAACAGGAATTCGTGGACTTGTACACCGATTTCCTGCTGAACACAAGCATCGAAAAACAATTCAGAGCCTTCCGGAAAGGATTCCAAATGGTGACTGATGAATCGCCATTGCAATTACTCTTTAGGCCCGAGGAAATGGAATTGCTGGTTTGCGGCTGTAAGAAATTCGATTTTGCTGAACTTCAGAAAACAACAGAATATGGGCGGGGCTACTCTGAAGAATCTCAAATTATCGTGGACTTTTGGAGTATCGTGCATGCCCTTCCAATTGAATCCAAGCGAAAACTACTTGAGTTCACCACTGGCTCAGATCGTGTTCCTGTCGGTGGTCTGAGCAGACTCAAATTAATGATAACGCGAAATGGTCCAGACAGTGACAGATTGCCCACGAGCCACACCTGCTTCAATATCCTGCTCCTGCCCGAATACGAGAATAAGGAGAAGCTCGAGGATCGGCTGCTTAAAGCTATAAACTACTCGAAAGGCTTTGGCATGCATTGAGCATTGGCGGAAAAACAAAACTGCGAAACTTCTGGGTTGAGACAAGCTGCCGAACAACACGGAATCTCCCAATTAATTAATAACATTGATTCCCTATAATTATATAATTAAAAAAACTATATATAACTGAAGGATTTTTTTTCGTAGATTACGAATCCATAATCGTAAACGCCCTATCACCCTAACCTTTTACGAAAAGTAGGTTTAAAGAATGCAAAATATCGCATTTTGAAACTCTTTAAAAACTTTATAACACAATCAGCGATTATTCTAAGAGCTTTTAATGTAGCTCAAATAAAAGTTTGAACCTTTCATAATCTTATTAATACTACAGTCCTTAAAACAGTGTCAATAGTTAAATGAAAAGCGAATCGTGTTATGTATTTCATCTTCCAAATACGGATTTACAACATAGAGGTTAAATTCAGAACAAGGAAAGGTTAAATAATACATTTCTTTTAAAACTTTTGTGAAACTTTTATTAAAACAGATTACTAACGACACTGGATAAAGTCTCATGGAATATTTCGTAATACAATAATTAGTTGCTGGTTCCGGCGATAGCTATTTTCATATAGATTAATAATTTCCTTATTTTTTATTTTTCACATAATAGAGCTAAAATTTCAGCAGCAGCCCAGGTGCATTTGTTTGAAGAGATCAGCGCCATTTTTGAAATAATTGCAATTTTTTTTGATAATCATAAAAATGTTATGCTTTTTGTGTATTATAATAAACATTCAAAGTTTAAGTATCGTTGTTCTTTATTTTCGCGTTCAAATGAAATTTCAAAAATGCCCTAAATTCACGGTTCCTAGACCACCGGGTTTAATAGCCGAATTCTGAATCTTTCAACCCCAAGTAAATGTGAACCCCAAACATTATCAAAACACAAAACAAAATTCGAAAGGCAGCAGAGGACTTCCTTTTCGGTGTATCATGATCGTGGATGTGGGAATTTGTGTCCTGATCGCCAAGTACACACCGCTCAGAAAAATCCGACGACAGTGAGTTTTGAGATCGCAGTAGCACACAAAGCGATTTAGTGTACTTTGACTCTTATCCAACATAAATCAAGATTCATTTATTTAATTTAGATTTGTTTTCTGTATTTTTGAGCAATTGCAATTTATTTCATCCCGATCCAGTTCATTCTCACTAGACAAAAGTAGTAGGTGAGTTTTAAAAAGACAAATATTAAATGGAACTCAAAAAACGTTAAGGACATGCTTTACAATTTCAGCGCTCAAGAAATGGCTCAATTCCAGGACACTATGAATGCAAACAAGGATGCTCTATCTATATGCTCGTCGGAAGTCACCTGCTGCACCTGCTGCTCCTGCTGCACCTGCTGCTCCTGCTGCACCTGCTGCACTAGCGGCACCTCTAGCAGCAGACCACAGCGCTCGAAATCGAGTGAATCTTTGGCCAGGATCTCACGAACTCCGGTTAGTTGTCCCGTGACTTCTTGTACTAGTGTAGTAGGCGTTACCTCCATCCTGTCGCACTTCCTTATGGACCACGAGCAGCAATTTAACGTGGATTTTGAGCAGGTGACATCAGAAAAACGTTCAATCATGATCTTGGACGGGAACGTGGTTCCAAATTATAATGAAAATGTCTGCTTAGGTGTGCTAAATTATGCAGGAAAAACTCGGTAGGTTGTTAGCAATTTCAAAAATATCAATAATAAATATTCTCTTCGAAGACATGAAGAGGCTCGTCCTGTTGCCCTGGGACTGTGTCTACCAAATGCGTTTCTTCCAGAAAAGTACGCTTACTTGATGGACCACCTCCCTATTTTTATTATGGGATGCAAAACATCGCTAATTTCCTTGTTTGGGGACAACGAATTGGAAGAGGAATATACGAATTTCGAGGACGAACATCAAGTACTAGTAATCTGGTTAGCCACAGTAGAAACTACAAAACCAGTTGAATGTAGCATTGCGTTTAATAGTGAACAGCCGACTTCTCGGGGTGTCTTAACTGAGGTAATACAACTAGTACAATAATTCAAAAAACATTTACCTATGTGAAAGAGGTAGTTGGTACCTTAAAACGCTAATGCAACACCAGTTAAAATGTTGAGGAGTTTGAACACTTACAAATAATTTTCTTTGAAGTTTTCAGAACTGCATCGCACGCAAAATATTGGATTTGTTAAAAAAATATAATATTTAAATAAGAAACGACATATCTACAAAATACACATTCTGCTCAACTTACCATTCAAATTTAGTCTTTATAATTTCTTTAATTGTGGCTAAAATCTGCTGAACTGCCTGACTAAATTAGCCTTGTACTTATTTTTTGTTCTGACTGTTTATTCGATGTATTTAAATTTTCTTCTTTTAGATACGGAACTTAAAATGTTCGCAGGATCCACGAGTGTTTGTGCATGTAGAAACAAGCTATCTAATGCTTACAACTGGAGAACTAAATCAACTATCCAAGAATTCGCAGAAACATATCCATTTGGAAATTTTCATCCACGGGTCTGATGACTGAACAAGTTAACTTCCAAATTAACTTTAAGTTTTTACAATAAATGAAATCAAGTCATTCTTACATGTGCTATGTCTTTCCTATAAGTGTAATTGTAATTTGCTAGACAGTGGCGACTTGTGCGAATCTATGACGGACCGCAAAAATCCTTGAGCCTTTAAAAGTATAATATTTATATATTATTATCTTTTAAAGCAGATCTTCGCTGAAGTTGGTACTTACCACAATGTAATTTTTGCAAATTTCAATAAACCCATGACTGAGGGTATGCTGCGGAAAAATGAGAAATTATAGATTTAAAAGTCCCGCCATCTTGTCATTTGATCAGATTCACCCAAGATATCGAATAAAATACTTATCGTTAAAATGGGTATGATCAATTTCTGGAGCCAGCGACGATAAAATTATCTAAACAATTAGTTAACCGCACAAGAGTGCGAATGATATCAAAGTAGGCGCCGGGCAATATCTGGAACAGGTGGAATATCCGTGGGGGGGGGGGGGGTTGTCAATTTTCAGTAAAACAAGTGTCCCACACCCCGGAGTCCAGTCGCTTAAACTTCGAGAAAAAGTGCAGAACTTGCCGACACCAGGCAACCAGCGGCAATTCAACGAAGGCAAATATTTACCCGACATGCCAAATTCCGCATTGGTGCTCCGAAATATCGCAATTAAAACGCAGTTTGAGTGATTTTCAAAATTATCACAGGAGCCACCTTCTCGAACAAAAAGAGGAAAGCGTCGAGAGAAGAGGTCCCCGTTCGCACGCACACAACGTCCCCCTGTGCATGCACACGAGCTGTCCTCCCTGTGTCGGGGTAAGTGCGTTTGTTTTGTGTCCTTCCGTTGACGAATTTACGACCTCTTTGCGCAGCGCCTCCGCAGTCTCAGCAGTTTCCAGCGCTATTTCGCTTTCGATTCGAGAAGTCGCGCTCGCACCCCCCTCGACCTCGAGCAATTTCACTGTGGACGAGAGTTTTTCATAAACTCGGAAAACCAAAACAGCTCGGACGGCGAAATTTCAAGGCTTGCTGAAGAATCGTCGTCCTATGTCACTATTCAAACCATACCTACACATACATACGCACAGTCTGAACTTCCCTCGGAGAATCTAAGTTACAACATTGACGACAGCACCAGCGAGGACGACATCTGCAATCTGCAGGAGCTGACTGAATCGATTACGACCCCATCAATTGTAGGGATCCCGTACGCTTCCGAGAACGGTTACGTTGTTTATGTGCTGGTTCACCCATCAATTGCTGAAACTACGCCCGCTGAATCTGCGCCTGCTGTAGTTGCAGCCTCCCAACTGAAGCTGAACCTCTTTTCAATCTTGAGTCTGTAATCCCCTTGAGCATACCTTCAACAGCGGCATCCGCTGAAGAGTCCGTAACTGCTGAAACTATAGAACTCATTAGTGCTGAATTAAATAAAGTCCTTGCAGATACACTTGCAACTGTTTCAGGTGCTACCGCTGAATTTGTAGAACCGGCTAGTGCTCAGTCAGTTACACCTGTTGCTTAAGAAACTGCTACCGCTCCGGCCACCACTACTGTTGGTGCCACTACCGCTGCAGTTGCGAATCCCCGTAGTGGTGCAGGCAGTAGACCAAGTACAAACCTGGTTACCAGGAGATCAAATCCGCGAGACAGACCGCGCGGTAAAAGGACTGTAACTACTCAAACATCACCGCTTAATCAGCCGTCAAGCCCATTCGAAGATGGCCGGAACCTCAAATGTAAGTAGTCTTTCACCCAGTGGTAAGGACAGTAGTAGTAACTCAAATTCTCGTTTCCCACGTACGCAGCAATCAAGTTCAAAGTATGGTGGTGCTGCTTCTTGGACCACAGACCGGGATGAGTCATCATCTTCGTCTTCAACTCTACGAAAGAGGAAAGAATCGCCCACAGACAACAGCTCGTCAGACACAACCAGTCCGAGTGCAACACACACCTCCAGGCCATTCTCAGAAGGAGTCATAAGTCCTGCGATCAAAGTACTCAATGAGGAGTCCGTTATTCAGCTGATTGAGTCCTGCAGGCAGGATGAATCATTCGCCAAGCTTATCCAAACTGTGAAAGATGTGTTTTCGTCATGCGAGCTGCTGGCCCACAGCTTCCAGAAGCAACCGTCTGCTACCATAGACGAAATGCTTCAGAAAGCACCCAAAGATCTTAAAAGTATTCCAAAGGAAGACGTAATGGCTGCCCTCGACAAGGACGAGGACAGCAGTACAGACAAGGAGGATGCTGCAGCTCCCCACAATACAACTGTTGACCTTCCTAGCTTGAGGCGTGCCGTAAGCAAACTATTTGAGTGCGAATGTCCAATTTTTGAGACCCTAAATCATGGATTGCACAGTTTGGCAATTTTCCTGAGTGTGGACATTCGTCTAGCTACCCAGAAAACGCAAATTGAAAAGGGCATTCACGTCTTAGTGATTGTTTTCGAAATTATGACAATGGCTTCTTCAGAGTTCCTGGAAATTGCTCTTCCTAAAATTTGCAGGACAGCTGCAAGGCTTCCCATTTGGGCGCAAGCGCGGCTAGCCAGGATTTGGGCGGAACACTGTAAACCTAATTTAAGGAGCCTCCTACAAACTTTGCAGCAACTAATTAGTCTTCAGGTTATTTCCGGGACTTTCTCTAGGAAAACCGTGGTGCAGGAAAATGAAATCATCACAAGTACAACTAAAGTCTTAAAAATTGTGTATTACGCCAATATTCTTGCTGGCAAATTGGAAATTCCAAAGATAAAAGAAGAAGAACCATCCAAAGCAGGAATAGACGGTCTTCCGGAAGATCTATTTTCCGGTTACACTGCGAATAAGACTCCGAAGCCGGCCTGTTTAGAGGATAAGCTTTCGACTGAACTCGGTGTTAGTGTGCTGGACTGTAGGACACCGCTTATCCCTTTCGAGGAATTTTACAATAAACCGCTCAGCGACGCCATCGAAATGGACAAAGACTTCTTGTACTACAAGCATATCACTATGAATATTACAACTAGACTAGATAACAAATTTAGTTTTATGCTTTATTCGTATATTTTAACACCTGCTACCAAAATTGCAGCTTTGTACTATGACAGCAGAAGTAGGATGTACACTGAGCGGAGGACTGACCTCGAGCACACTCAGTGTAGTGGTGGCCAAGCCCCGAAACCGTACTTAAGGCTTAAAGTGAGAAGAGATCAAATCATTGCCGATACTCTGGTTGAGCTCGAAATGATTGCCATGGGTAACCCGAAGGACTTAAAGAAGAAACTTGTGGTCGAATTTGTTGGTGAACAGGGTATAGACGAGGGCGGCGTCTCAAAGGAATTCTTTCAGATTGTTGTTGAGCAAATCTTTAGTCCTAACCATGGAATGTTTAATTATCAGGAAGATACAAAGACTGCTTGGTTTAATTCAACATCATTTGAAAATGAGGCCCAATTTACACTTACAGGTATCGTCTTAGGCTTAGCTATCTACAACAATGTCATTTTGGCTGTGAACTTTCCAATGGTTGTTTATCGTAAATTAATGGGTATCAGTGGCTCATTTTACGACTTGGCCGACTGGAATCCAGTGCTATTTAAGAGCTTGCAATCTATGCTTGAGTATGAGGAGCCAGACTTGGAAGAGGTCTTCATGCAAGCATTCAAAGTTAGCTATAAGGACGTATTTGGCAATACGATTGAGCATGAGTTGAAGCCAAATGGCGGGAACATCCCTGTTACCCAGGAGAACAAACAGGAATTCGTGGACTTGTACACCGATTTCCTGCTGAACACAAGCATCGAAAAACAATTCAGAGCCTTCCGGAAAGGATTCCAAATGGTGACTGATGAATCGCCATTGCAATTACTCTTTAGGCCCGAGGAAATGGAATTGCTGGTTTGCGGCTGTAAGAAATTCGATTTTGCTGAACTTCAGAAAACAACAGAATATGGGCGGGGCTACTCTGAAGAATCTCAAATTATCGTGGACTTTTGGAGTATCGTGCATGCCCTTCCAATTGAATCCAAGCGAAAACTACTTGAGTTCACCACTGGCTCAGATCGTGTTCCTGTCGGTGGTCTGAGCAGACTCAAATTAATGATAACGCGAAATGGTCCAGACAGTGACAGATTGCCCACGAGCCACACCTGCTTCAATATCCTGCTCCTGCCCGAATACGAGAATAAGGAGAAGCTCGAGGATCGGCTGCTTAAAGCTATAAACTACTCCAAAGGCTTTGGCATGCATTGAGCATTGGCGGAAAAACAAAACTGCGAAACTTCTGGGTTGAGACAAGCTGCCGAACAACACGGAATCTCCCAATTAATTAATAACATTGATTCCCTATAATTATATAATTAAAAAAACTATATATAACTCAAGGATTTTTTTTCGTAGATTACGAATCCATAATCGTAAACGCCCTATCACCCTAACCTTTTACGAAAAGTAGGTTTAAAGAATGCAAAATATCGCATTTTGAAACTCTTTAAAAACTTTATAACACAATCAGCGATTATTCTAAGAGCTTTTAATGTAGCTCAAATAAAAGTTTGAACCTTTCATAATCTTATTAATACTACAGTCCTTAAAACAGTGTCAATAGTTAAATGAAAAGCGAATCGTGTTATGTATTTCATCTTCCAAATACGGATTTACAACATAGAGGTTAAATTCAGAACAAGGAAAGGTTAAATAATACATTTCTTTTAAAACTTTTGTGAAACTTTTATTAAAACAGATTACTAACGACACTGGATAAAGTCTCATGGAATATTTCGTAATACAATAATTAGTTGCTGGTTCCGGCGATAGCTATTTTCATATAGATTAATAATTTCCTTATTTTTTATTTTTCACATAATAGAGCTAAAATTTCAGCAGCAGCCCAGGTGCATTTGTTTGAAGAGATCAGCGCCATTTTTGAAATAATTGCAATTTTTTTTGATAATCATAAAAATGTTATGCTTTTTGTGTATTATAATAAACATTCAAAGTTTAAGTATCGTTGTTCTTTATTTTCGCGTTCAAATGAAATTTCAAAAATGCCCTAAATTCACGGTTCCTAGACCACCGGGTTTAATAGCCGAATTCTGAATCTTTCAACCCCAAGTAAATGTGAACCCCAAACATTATCAAAACTCAAAACAAAATTCGAAAGGCAGCAGAGGACTTCCTTTTCGGTGTATCATGATCGTGGATGTGGGAATTTGTGTCCTGATCGCCAAGTACACACCGCTCAGAAAAATCCGACGACAGTGAGTTTTGAGATCGCAGTAGCACACAAAGCGATTTAGTGTGCTTTGACTCTTATCCAACATAAATCAAGATTCATTTATTTAATTTAGATTTGTTTTCTGTATTTTTGAGCAATTGCAATTTATTTCATCCCGATCCAGTTCATTCTCACTAGACAAAAGTAGTAGGTGAGTTTTAAAAAGACAAATATTAAATGGAACTCAAAAAACGTTAAGGACATGCTTTACAATTTCAGCGCTCAAAAAATGGCTCAATTCCAGGACACTATGAATGCAAACAAGGATGCTCTATCTATATGCTCGTCGGAAGTCACCTGCTGCACCTGCTGCTCCTGCTGCACCTGCTGCTCCTGCTGCACCTGCTGCACTAGCGGCACCTCTAGCAGCAGACCACAGCGCTCGAAATCGAGTGAATCTTTGGCCAGGATCTCACGAACTCCGGTTAGTTGTCCCGTGACTTCTTGTACTAGTGTAGTAGGCGTTACCTCCATCCTGTCGCACTTCCTTATGGACCACGAGCAGCAATTTAACGTGGATTTTGAACAGGTGACATCAGAAAAACGTTCAATCATGATCTTGGACGGGAACGTGTTTCCAAATTATAATGAAAATGTCTGCTTAGGTGTGCTAAATTATGCAGGAAAAACTCGGTAGGTTGTTAGCAATTTCAAAAATATCAATAATAAATATTCTCTTCGAAGACATGAAGAGGCTCGTCCTGTTGCCCTGGGACTGTGTCTACCAAATGCGTTTCTTCCAGAAAAGTACGCTTACTTGATGGACCACCTCCCTATTTTTATTATGGGATGCAAAACATCGCTAATTTCCTTGTTTGGGGACAACGAATTGGAAGAGGAATATACGAATTTCGAGGACGAACATCAAGTACTAGTAATCTGGTTAGCCACAGTAGAAACTACAAAACCAGTTGAATGTAGCATAACTGCTACATTCATTAATAGTGAACGGCCGACTTCTCGGGGTGTCTTAACTGAGGTAATGCAACTAGTACAATAATTCAAAAAATATTTACCTATGTGAAAGAGGTAGTTGGTACCTTAAAACGCTAATGCAACACCAGTTAAAATGTTGAGGAGTTTGAACACTTACAAATAATTTTCTTTGAAGTTTTCAGAACTGCATCGCACGCAAAATATTGGATTTGTTAAAAAAATATTTAAATAAGAAACGACGTATCTACAAAATACACATTCTGCTCAACTTACCATTCAAATTTAGTCTTTATAATTTCTTTAATTGTGGCTAAAATCTGCTGAACTGCCTGACTAAATTAGCCTTGTACTTATTTTTTGTTCTGACTGTTTATTCGATGTATTTAAATTTTCTTCTTTTAGATACGGAACTTAAAATGTTCGCAGGATCCACGAGTGTTTGTGCATGTAGAAACAAGCTATCTAATGCTTACAACTGGAGATCTAAATCAACTATCCAAGAATTCGCAGAAACATATCCATTTGGAAATTTTCATCCACGGGTCTGATGACTGAACAAGTTAACTTCCAAATTAACTTTAAGTTTTTACAATAAATGAAATCAAGTCATTCTTACATGTGCTATGTCTTTCCTATAAGTGTAATTGTAATTTGCTAGACAGTGGCGACTTGTGCGAATCTATGACGGACCGCAAAAATCCTTGAGCCTTCAAAAGTATAATATTTATATATTATTATCTTTTAAAGCAGATCTTCGCTGAAGTTGGTACTTACCACAATGTAATTTTTGCAAATTTCAATAAACCCATCACCGAGGATATGCTGCGAAAAAATGAGAAATTATAGATTTAAAAGTCCCGCCATCTTGTCATTTGATCAGATTCACCCAAGATATCGAATAAAATACTTATCGTTAAAATGGGTATGATCAATTTCTGGAGCCAGCGACGATAAAATTATCTAAACAATTAGTTAACCGCACAAGAGTGCGAATGATATCAAAGTAGGCGCCGGGCAATACCTGGAACAGGTGGAATATCCGTGGGGGGGGGGGGGGGGTTGTCAATTTTCAGTAAAACAAGTGTCCCACACCCCGGAGTCCAGTCGCTTAAACTTCAAGAAAAAGTGCAGAACTTGCCGACACCAGGCAACCAGTGGCAATTCAACGAAGGCAAATATTTACCCGACATGCCAAATTCCGCATTGGTGCTCCGAAATATCGCAATTAAAACGCAGTTTGAGTGATTTTCAAAATTATCACAGGAGCCACCTTCTCGAACAAAAAGAGGAAAGCGTCGAGAGAAGAGGTCCCCGTTCGCACGCACACAACGTCCCCCTGTGCATGCACACGAGCTGTCCTCCCTGTGTCGGGGTAAGTGCGTTTGTTTTGTGTCCTTCCGTTGACGAATTTACGACCTCTTTGCGCAGCGCCTCCGCAATCTCAGCAGTTTCCAGCGCTATTTCGCTTTCGATTCGAGAAGTCGCGCTCGCACCCCCCTCGACCTCGAGCAATTTCACTGTGGACGAGAGTTTTTCATAAACTCGGAAAACCAAAACAGCTCGGACGGCGAAATTTCAAGACTTGCTGAAGAATCGTCGTCCAATGTCACTATTCAAACCATACCTACACATACATACGCACAGTCTGAACTTCCCTCAGAGAATCTAAGTTACAACATTGACGACAGCGCCAGCGAGGACGACATCTGCAATCTGCAGGAGCTGACTGAATCGATTACGACCCCATCAATTGTAGGGATCCCGTACGCTTCCGAGAACGGTTACGTTGTTTATGTGCTGGTTCACCCATCAATTGCTGAAACTACGCCCGCTGAATCTGCGCCTGCTGTAGTTGCAGCCTCCCAACTGAAGCTGAACCTCTTTTCAATCTTGAGTCTGTAATCCCCTTGAGCATACCTTCAACAGCGGCATCCGCTGAAGAGTCCGTAACTGCTGAAACTATAGAACTCATTAGTGCTGAATTAAATAAAGTCCTTGCAGATACACTTGCAACTGTTTCAGGTGCTACCGCTGAATTTGTAGAACCGGCTAGTGCTCAGTCAGTTACACCTGTTGCTTAAGAAACTGCTACCGCTCCGGCCACCACTACTGTTGGTGCCACTACCGCTGCAGTTGCGAATCCCCGTAGTGGTGCAGGCAGTAGACCAAGTACAAACCTGGTTACCAGGAGATCAAATCCGCGAGTCAGACCGCGCGGTAAAAGGACTGTAACTACTCAAACATCACCGCTTAATCAGCCGTCAAGCCCATTCGAAGATGGCCGGAACCTCAAATGTAAGTAGTCTTTCACCCAGTGGTAAGGACAGTAGTAGTAACTCAAATTCTCGTTTCCCACGTACGCAGCAATCAAGTTCAAAGTATGGTGGTGCTGCTTCTTGGACCACAGACCGGGATGAGTCATCATCTTCGTCTTCAACTCTACGAAAGAGGAAAGAATCGCCCACAGACAACAGCTCGTCAGACACAACCAGTCCGAGTGCAACACACACCTCCAGGCCATTCTCAGAAGGAGTCATAAGTCCTGCGATCAAAGTACTCAATGAGGAGTCCGTTATTCAGCTGATTGAGTCCTGCAGGCAGGATGAATCATTCGCCAAGCTTATCCAAACTGTGAAAGATGTGTTTTCGTCATGCGAGCTGCTGGCCCACAGCTTCCAGAAGCAACCGTCTGCTACCATAGACGAAATGCTTCAGAAAGCACCCAAAGATCTTAAAAGTATTCCAAAGGAAGACGTAATGGCTGCCCTCGACAAGGACGAGGACAGCAGTACAGACAAGGAGGATGCTGCAGCTCCCCACAATACAACTGTTGACCTTCCTAGCTTGAGGCGTGCCGTAAGCAAACTATTTGAGTGCGAATGTCCAATTTTTGAGACCCTAAATCATGGATTGCACAGTTTGGCAATTTTCCTGAGTGTGGACATTCGTCTAGCTACCCAGAAAACGCAAATTGAAAAGGGCATTCACGTCTTAGTGATTGTTTTCGAAATTATGACAATGGCTTCTTCAGAGTTCCTGGAAATTGCTCTTCCTAAAATTTGCAGGACAGCTGCAAGGCTTCCCATTTGGGCGCAAGCGCGGCTAGCCAGGATTTGGGCGGAACACTGTAAACCTAATTTAAGGAGCCTCCTACAAACTTTGCAGCAACTAATTAGTCTTCAGGTTATTTCCGGGACTTTCTCTAGGAAAACCGTGGTGCAGGAAAATGAAATCATCACAAGTACAACTAAAGTCTTAAAAATTGTGTATTACGCCAATATTCTTGCTGGCAAATTGGAAATTCCAAAGATAAAAGAAGAAGAACCATCCAAAGCAGGAATAGACGGTCTTCCGGAAGATCTATTTTCCGGTTACACTGCGAATAAGACTCCGAAGCCGGCCTGTTTAGAGGATAAGCTTTCGACTGAACTCGGTGTTAGTGTGCTGGACTGTAGGACACCGCTTATCCCTTTCGAGGAATTTTACAATAAACCGCTCAGCGACGCCATCGAAATGGACAAAGACTTCTTGTACTACAAGCATATCACTATGAATATTACAACTAGACTAGATAACAAATTTAGTTTTATGCTTTATTCGTATATTTTAACACCTGCTACCAAAATTGCAGCTTTGTACTATGACAGCAGAAGTAGGATGTACACTGAGCGGAGGACTGACCTCGAGCACACTCAGTGTAGTGGTGGCCAAGCCCCGAAACCGTACTTAAGGCTTAAAGTGAGAAGAGATCAAATCATTGCCGATACTCTGGTTGAGCTCGAAATGATTGCCATGGGTAACCCGAAGGACTTAAAGAAGAAACTTGTGGTCGAATTTGTTGGTGAACAGGGTATAGACGAGGGCGGCGTCTCAAAGGAATTCTTTCAGATTGTTGTTGAGCAAATCTTTAGTCCTAACCATGGAATGTTTAATTATCAGGAAGATACAAAGACTGCTTGGTTTAATTCAACATCATTTGAAAATGAGGCCCAATTTACACTTACAGGTATCGTCTTAGGCTTAGCTATCTACAACAATGTCATTTTGGCTGTGAACTTTCCAATGGTTGTTTATCGTAAATTAATGGGTATCAGTGGCTCATTTTACGACTTGGCCGACTGGAATCCAGTGCTATTTAAGAGCTTGCAATCTATGCTTGAGTATGAGGAGCCAGACTTGGAAGAGGTCTTCATGCAAGCATTCAAAGTTAGCTATAAGGACGTATTTGGCAATACGATTGAGCATGAGTTGAAGCCAAATGGCGGGAACATCCCTGTTACCCAGGAGAACAAACAGGAATTCGTGGACTTGTACACCGATTTCCTGCTGAACACAAGCATCGAAAAACAATTCAGAGCCTTCCGGAAAGGATTCCAAATGGTGACTGATGAATCGCCATTGCAATTACTCTTTAGGCCCGAGGAAATGGAATTGCTGGTTTGCGGCTGTAAGAAATTCGATTTTGCTGAACTTCAGAAAACAACAGAATATGGGCGGGGCTACTCTGAAGAATCTCAAATTATCGTGGACTTTTGGAGTATCGTGCATGCCCTTCCAATTGAATCCAAGCGAAAACTACTTGAGTTCACCACTGGCTCAGATCGTGTTCCTGTCGGTGGTCTGAGCAGACTCAAATTAATGATAACGCGAAATGGTCCAGACAGTGACAGATTGCCCACGAGCCACACCTGCTTCAATATCCTGCTCCTGCCCGAATACGAGAATAAGGAGAAGCTCGAGGATCGGCTGCTTAAAGCTATAAACTACTCCAAAGGCTTTGGCATGCATTGAGCATTGGCGGAAAAACAAAACTGCGAAACTTCTGGGTTGAGACAAGCTGCCGAACAACACGGAATCTCCCAATTAATTAATAACATTGATTCCCTATAATTATATAATTAAAAAAACTATATATAACTGAAGGATTTTTTTTCGTAGATTACGAATCCATAATCGTAAACGCCCTATCACCCTAACCTTTTACTAAAAGTAGGTTTAAAGAATGCAAAATATCGCATTTTGAAACTCTTTAAAAACTTTATAACACAATCAGCGATTATTCTAAGAGCTTTTAATGTAGCTCAAATAAAAGTTTGAACCTTTCATAATCTTATTAATACTACAGTCCTTAAAACAGTGTCAATAGTTAAATAAAAAGCGAATCGTGTTATGTATTTCATCTTCCAAATACGGATTTACAACATAGAGGTTAAATTCAGAACAAGGAAAGGTTAAATAATACATTTCTTTTAAAACTTTTGTGAAACTTTTATTAAAACAGATTACTAACGACACTGGATAAAGTCTCATGGAATATTTCGTAATACAATAATTAGTTGCTGGTTCCGGCGATAGCTATTTTCATATAGATTAATAATTTCCTTATTTTTTATTTTTCACATAATAGAGCTAAAATTTCAGCAGCAGCCCAGGTGCATTTGTTTGAAGAGATCAGCGCCATTTTTGAAATAATTGCAATTTTTTTTGATAATCATAAAAATGTTATGCTTTTTGTGTATTATAATAAACATTCAAAGTTTAAGTATCGTTGTTCTTTATTTTCGCGTTCAAATGAAATTTCAAAAATGCCCTAAATTCACGGTTCCTAGACCACCGGGTTTAATAGCCGAATTCTGAATCTTTCAACCCCAAGTAAATGTGAACCCCAAACATTATCAAAACTCAAAACAAAATTCGAAAGGCAGCAGAGGACTTCCTTTTCGGTGTATCATGATCGTGGATGTGGGAATTTGTGTCCTGATCGCCAAATACACACCGCTCAGAAAAATCCGACGACAGTGAGTTTTGAGATCGCAGTAGCACACAAAGCGATTTAGTGTGCTTTGACTCTTATCCAACATAAATCAAGATTCATTTATTTAATTTAGATTTGTTTTCTGTATTTTTGAGCAATTGCAATTTATTTCATCCCGATCCAGTTCATTCTCACTAGACAAAAGTAGTAGGTGAGTTTTAAAAAGACAAATATTAAATGGAACTCAAAAAACGTTAAGGACATGCTTTACAATTTCAGCGCTCAAGAAATGGCTCAATTCCAGGACACTATGAATGCAAACAAGGATGCTCTATCTATATGCTCGTCGGAAGTCACCTGCTGCACCTGCTGCTCCTGCTGCACCTGCTGCTCCTGCTGCACCTGCTGCACTAGCGGCACCTCTAGCAGCAGACCACAGCGCTCGAAATCGAGTGAATCTTTGGCCAGGATCTCACGAACTCCGGTTAGTTGTCCCGTGACTTCTTGTACTAGTGTAGTAGGCGTTACCTCCATCCTGTCGCACTTCCTTATGGACCACGAGCAGCAATTTAACGTGGATTTTGAACAGGTGACATCAGAAAAACGTTCAATCATGATCTTGGACGGGAACGTGTTTCCAAATTATAATGAAAATGTCTGCTTAGGTGTGCTAAATTATGCAGGAAAAACTCGGTAGGTTGTTAGCAATTTCAAAAATATCAATAATAAATATTCTCTTCGAAGACATGAAGAGGCTCGTCCTGTTGCCCTGGGACTGTGTCTACCAAATGCGTTTCTTCCAGAAAAGTACGCTTGCTTGATGGACCACCTCCCTATTTTTATTATGGGATGCAAAACATCGCTAATTTCCTTGTTTGGGGACAACGAATTGGAAGAGGAATATACGAATTTCGAGGACGAACATCAAGTACTAGTAATCTGGTTAGCCGCAGTAGAAACTACAAAACCAGTTGAATGTAGCATAACTGCGTTTAATAGTGAACGGCCGACTTCTCGGGGTGTCTTAACTGAGGTAATACAACTCGTACAATAATTCAAAAAACATTTACCTATGTGAAAGAGGTAGTTGGTACCTTAAAACGCTAATGCAACACCAGTTAAAATGTTGAGGAGTTTGAACACTTACAAATAATTTTCTTTGAAGTTTTCAGAACTGCATCGCACGCAAAATATTGGATTTGTTAAAAAAATATAATATTTAAATAAGAAACGACATATCTACAAAATACACATTCTGCTCAACTTACCATTCAAATTTAGTCTTTATAATTTCTTTAATTGTGGCTAAAATCTGCTGAACTGCCTGACTAAATTAGCCTTGTACTTATTTTTTGTTCTGACTGTTTATTCGATGTATTTAAATTTTCTTCTTTTAGATACGGAACTTAAAATGTTCGCAGGATCCACGAGTGTTTGTGCATGTAGAAACAAGCTATCTAATGCTTACAACTGGAGATCTAAATCAACTATCCAAGAATTCGCAGAAACATATCCATTTGGAAATTTTCATCCACGGGTCTGATGACTGAACAAGTTAACTTCCAAATTAACTTTAAGTTTTTACAATAAATGAAATCAAGTCATTCTTACATGTGCTATGTCTTTCCTATAAGTGTAATTGTAATTTGCTAGACAGTGGCGACTTGTGCGAATCTATGACGGACCGCAAAAATCCTTGAGCCTTCAAAAGTATAATATTTATATATTATTATCTTTTAAAGCAGATCTTCGCTGAAGTTGGTACTTACCACAATGTAATTTTTGCAAATTTCAATAAACCCATCACCGAGGATATGCTGCGAAAAAATGAGAAATTATAGATTTAAAAGTCCCGCCATCTTGTCATTTGATCAGATGCACCCAAGATATCGAATAAAATACTTATCGTTAAAATGGCTAAGGGTATGATCACATTAAGGCAAAATATACACATGATTGCGAAACTATCCTCTGCAATAAAATAAAGTGCACAACATTAACAGAAGTGAACCTGAAATATTCTGAAATGGAAATCATTTTAATTACGATATAAAGGAAGTGTAACAATCTTTTAAGATAGTTATGTTTTACATGTTTTGTTACCGATATTTTGCTATTTGAATATTAGTTGTTTCAGGAAATTTTAATAATTTTCGGTGCTCGTCAATTAGCTCCGAAATCAGAACGTGGAACTATTTGGGACCTTCTAGGTTGAGGCAAGTTGTCAAACAACACGGAATTTCTTAATTAATAAATAACACTGGTTTACAATAATTTCATACTTAAAAAAATTATATACAACTTCTAAAGGATTTTGTTTGTAGATTAAGATTGTATAATCGGAAACGTCCTATCTCCCGAAGCTTTTACGAAAAATATATTCAAAGAGTACAAAATATCGTATTTAGATATTTAAAAACTATATAACAATATAGTAAACGATTATCGTAAGAGTTTTTAATGTAGCTCAAATAAAATGTTGATCCTTTAGTAATCATCGTAAAATACTAAAGTCTTTACGACTTGTCGAAATACCCTGTGAATTTAAGTTTTCTCTGTTATCTAATTACTTCATACATTTAATAGAGAATGAATATCACAATTAGTGTATAGACTTATCAAAAACTAGATCTACAATATGCTTATTAAGAGTATCGCGATTTGTACTTAAAATACATATCTAGATAAGGATTAAGGATTTATTGTGATCCATGTTATGTGCTTTTATATTATTTTGTTTCAATTTTCTTATATGATCAAAATGTGTTTTTTTTCGTGCTCATCCTATTTTGCTCAAAAATATGCCGTGAAGAAAACAACGAATTTCACATTAGTGACTAGCTAAAATTAAACAAATCAAAAAAATGTAACTCATACGAGGTATCCAAGAAAATGTGATATTTGTAAACCAGTATAAGTAACGCAAGTCTTAAAGTGATTCATGTGAAAACTCAACATTTTCACAGAATACATACATGGTATTTAACTAATTATAATAAGAATAATTCGAGTAAACTATGTGTAAATTACACAAAATTAAAACTTAACATAAATTCTCTCGGTGTAAAAAATAGGATGGTACATTTTCAGTAAATTGAACGCATTGCAAGATATTTCCGTCAATATAAATAACTAATTTTAAAAACATTGATTAAATTCGTTTACAATTTTATGAAATCAAGTATACAATTTATTTACAGCAGAATTACAATTGCAATTAATTTGTCAGTTTTATCAAATACATAGCTACCTTTTACGTATTAGTGAAAAAATTTAAGACTGTGCTATATGGACTCATCAAGTTTAAGGTATTCATTTTTATGATATGAAAAATAGTCGCTCTAAATTAGAATAGCCGATTCAAAAACAATTAGAACTTCAAAATAGCTAATTTTTCTGTTTTGAATGAAGATGACAATTATTTAATATGGTTAAAATTAAGTTTACGATAAAACTTGAAAATAACCTAATAGATATTAACTAATTGTGATTATTTAAAGATTTATCGAAAAGAAGTATTTAATAATGGCAATTATCAACATTTTTATGTCAGGGTAAAGTAAACGACTCAACAGTTTAGCACCACTCCAAACCCACGCTATTATGTATGTTGCCTTAATCATAGCTCGGCGAACAATAAAAGATAAAAACAAAAGCCAAAAAGAAGCATAAACGACTGAACAACAGCGCAGAACTTTCAATTTACGATCGTAAAATTTGTAGGAATCGTAAAAATTACGAAAATTAGGGTCCAGTCATCAAGTGGATGTTGCCACCCCTTCCACCCTCCAAAAAAGAGAGTTTATCCCATTTTGAGCCGTACTTTACGACAAGTTCCAACAATTTCGAATGAACGCCACCATAAAGTCAATCCTGTTTCCATCGTCCCGCTCCCATTCTACAAAAAGTTCTTGGGAAGTTTTCACTTTTGTTTCATAGCGTTCGACGGGATAAATTTTATGTTTTCAATTTTATGCGATTCGGTGTGCACCGAGTTTTTACGTGAAATTGCTCCAAATCGGCACTTATCACTTTAAACGTACTGAAATAGTCGAACGGTGGACTGGGCTGATTTTATAGCGATCGTAAACAGTTGAATGATTTTATTCTACAGATTTTGGGGCAACATTTACAAAAGAGTCAAAATTCAAAGGATTTGTATAGAGGTCATCGACCTAGGAAAGTGACAAAATATCAAAATATATAAATGTTAATTTATATCCTTTTAAAATTTTACTTCATTTGTAAACCTAGTTTTGCTAATTTTTTAGCAATTTTTCAAAAATGGCCAAAGGCTTACAAGTTCAAATATTTATCAGCGGATTTTTGAAATCTTAAAGCTTAAAAATTTAAAACAGTAATATTACTAATATCTATTAAAAACATCTTTGAATATTAACGATTTGAAATTAACAATGGGAGAACGGATTACTAAATAATAGTATAAATTCCTAAGTATTACAGTTTCGAAATTAAAATATTTGAATGACATATCACCTCTTGAATTCCTAAAATAAATCCTGGGTATGAAGTTTAATTTTAGGAAAGTGAAGTTGTGCAATGTTCATAAAAAAATAAAATTGATCTGTTTTTCGCTTTTATGGAACATGAAAGTGTTGTTTTAAAAAATTCTATCTTAACTTTCTTGCAAAGCGTTAAATACATTTTATAAAATAACTTCATCTGATCGCAGAAAATATCGTGACTTGGCTCGAAGTGCGAAAAGAAGATCGATTCAGAGAAGTGTGAGCAGAAAACAGGAGGGACAGATAGTGCGTGCGGATCTCAAAAAGGCACCGCCTCGATTTGATCGATCTAAAGTGGCTGCGCGCAATTTAATTATTATCGGAATGCGGTGCCGCACAGCGAAGATATTAATCGTTTACAAAATTGAGATGCACTTACCGTCGTCTTGAGGTCTTAATTGCTTCGCAGAAATGACGAGTAGAAAAAGGTAAAATATAAGAAAACCGGAGAAATTCTGGCGGCTCGCGGGATATCCTTTTGAAGAATTTCCAGCCATAGTGGGAATTTTAAAGAGTCCACAGAATGCTATTTATTTCCATTTTAAGTTTATCCAACAATTTGCATCTGCTGGAACAGTCAATTTAAGAGTTTCTCACACGAGCAGGGAGACAGCGATCAGTGTCGCAAGATAGTCGCAATTACCAGCCACTAAAAGTGCCCATAATTGTCCGTCTCTACGGCTAATTGATAGCATCGCTGACCAGCATTGATAACGATCCCAATCAGCCGGGATAACTTCAATACGCCTCATTTATGGGCTAATTCGACACGAAAATTGACCAGGAGCCGGGACTCATTTTGTATGCGCGGCAAGTGTCGAATTATAATTTGTGGTCGATCGAACTTAACTCGATGAGGGGGCGACTCGTGGCCAAGTCCAGTACTCTCAAGACGTCTGTCTGGTCATCCAGACCCATTGGGAGTGGGTGGAGGTCTTGACACATGCTCCCCTTAAGCCACCCGGGGGGACTAATAGAATTCGCAACAGGTCACGCATTGTCGAGGAGGGTGAAGAAAGGCTCCTTAAGTAGACGTCTTCTGCCGCCGTGCATTCAAATTACAATCGGAAGATGAGGACACGTGCCACAGGTATAAAGTTCCAACATATATTTACTTGGCGCGCTTTTTAAGGCATAGAAAATAACATCCGAGCAGGTTGATTATTTTGTCTTCGTGATTTGTTTTATTAATTTCAATTCCTAACCAAATTCAGCGCTTAGAAACAAATAGAAACGGAAATTGAACAGTTTAAGTTATAATGTATTGTAATTATATATTTTTAATTATTTTAAAAGAAAAACTATAATCTAAAATTAAGGAATCATACCATTGGTTACAATTATGTTCAAAAATCAAAAATTGATTATTGCAAAATATTAAATTTATACTAAAATTTCACATTAGCTACTTTCACTGGGTTTCAAATACAGTGACTCAACTAATTGTTCACATAAAATGCGAAATTTACTTCAATATCGCTTCCTCCAAATGAGATGAAGAATATTGGTTGCACAATTATAAGTATGCTTTTTTCTTCTGATATCTTCCAAAAATTGGTGCTTTGATTTATTATAAGCAGAAGTAAAAAAATAATAATAATAAAAAGTTGTGTCACTGTAGAATTTAAATTTCTTTTCCCAAAATTTTAGATGACTATAAAATTGTACATTTGCTAGACTAATTATAAAACATCTTATATGAATGAAAAATTAACTTTCAGCACTACAATGAGTAATTTCTATTGTTTATAAATAGAAATGAATTCAAACTTAAATAAATGAAATAAATGAAAATAATAAAATGAAAAGTTCATATTATTATAAAATGTTTTCAAAAAATTCCTTTAATTTGATATTGATAGATAATAATTCAATTTTTTCCGATTCTCTGATAAATATTGTTGTAACAAAACCGAAGGATACTTTAAAGGCTTTAAGCAATAATTATTTTGCGCAGGCATAAAACGAGAATGTTTGCTTTCAGCAAAGCGATTTAAGAGTCCAATCTTGATATTGTCCCTAAATTTACTGGATTACATAGCGTCTTGATGGTGACATAAAAATCTCGTTAAATAATCCAGTGCACATTTTATTAGTAAGAATACATGTGACTGTTAGTCATAGCAAATAATCTGTTCTAAATATAGATATCCTTTTGATATACATATATCACGTCCTTAAAAACTTAAACATATCTACTACAAGTAACTCAATACTTCTTGAAACATCTGCGTACCTTTTTTACCCTATTTAGTCCGATTACTTATCGGATCACCCATTGAATAAAATAACACTGAAAATCGTCTGGTTTTCACCGCCCCCGCTTCATCGAATCGGATTCGCTGTACCTTTCTCGGATTTCCTTGACTGCGCCAAAAATAAATCGGTTGAAGCTACTTCGCCGGTGTTTATTAGTCGTTTTAGTCAGTAATTGTGGTATTTTGATTGACCTCAATATATCCGACCCAAGTTCTATCTCCTACCATATTTCTCCTGGATTTTTTAACTTTCTTTTATATATATTTTTCTCCCTCGGACCGATTTTTGAAGATATGATGAGTTTCAAATATTTTACGTGATACATTAAAACAATTCCACCGCGACGTCCGTTAAGGCGCAACAAATGGAATTAAGGTGCTTCGCCTTGAACGAGAAAACGAGATTTGGGGCAAAGGTTTTGTTGTATCAGACAAGTGATGTCTGGGATTCTTTATTAAGTCGTGGATTATCTAAAATTTCATTTTCGACTTAAATTGGGTTCTTCAAATAGGCAGTAACTTTTTAAATGAATTTCCTTGTTCCTATAGACGTCAAGGTGGACCCGAGGCAGACGTGATGATCAGATTCAGATAGAGGGAAAGAATTTTTAAGGATAATAAAAGCATACCTATCTGAAACTTTTTCTACAGAATTTTCCCTTAGACAAATTTCAGAGAAAGAATTGGGGAAATTGGGAATACTTTTCTCTTAATATCTGGAGATTGATTCTAATTTTCGTGCGAGTTTACATGGGAAATTGTATCATAATAAAATCAAACTAATAAATTCTAATGCCCGTAAAATTATTATTCATATTATTATTTAGTTGAGCTTAAATTTAGGCTTAACATTTTATTTCGAAACGAATTCAGTTTGAGCTCTCCAGACACATTTTAATAAAACTTTGTAGGAGTGTATATTAAGAAGTCAAAAGCGAGGAATATACAAAACAAAAATTGTCGGACATTTCATTCTAAAAAGTTTTTCAAAAATGTTTGAAATTAACAAATTAAAGGTAAATATCTTTCTTATTGACAGTGATGAGCACGCATTTGTCTTATGAAATGATAAATCGAAGTAAAGTAAAATTTTTCTTATTTTCAGCAATCGTATAAATTTTCGTATAGAAATTTTGTGAAAACATTTTTAATTTAAAGTTTTTCCATAATTTTGACCAAACAATTTTAGAAGTATGAACAAGTTGCTATGGAAAATTGTAATATTTTACAATTTTAAAGTTGAATATTTTAGGAAATTTAAGTGATAAAGTTTTATTAAAACCTGTGAAGGGACCTCAAACTCAATTTATGCCTTTGTTGCTTCAAGAATGTTTCTTAAGTTGGAGAAATCTATAACTATTAATAGTTATTCAAATATTTATTTAAATTATTTATTAAAGTTTTGGAACAAAACAATATTTTGAAAAGCTTTTGTTAAAAGAAAATATACCCAAAAATATTCCACAATCCCGTTAAAGCCTTAAAAGGTGTGAATTGATTAAAGTAATTTATTACATCAAGTCAAAACTATTTCACAATTCAGGCTCCATTCACTGTAAAAATTCATAAAAATCATTTTGACTACAACGACAATAAATCTAGAGGCCATCCCGCCGAGCATTATTGAGAAACGCTTAATCTCCGGATAATAAACATAATTCACACGAGATGAGGCACAAAAACCGAATGTAAACAAGCGAACATCGAATAAATCGCGCTATTTTTATCCGGATCCCCATAGACCTATATAAACGTTTTCATCTCGCGAAAAGAAAATGAAAATAAAAAATATATAACAAAAATGAAAATATATAGGTATCTTATACACCTGTTGCTGGCACCTTTACCTGGTTGTAACCTTTTCATCTTTTCATCTTTTCATCTTGTTCAGATATGTGTTTATTGAGTATTTCATTATCACGGACAAGTGATAAAATTCGCAAAATGTCTCTCGATGGAGTTCGCGATGAAAATATTTAGGTTGTCTGTCCCCAAAGTTCTCGCGAGACACTTGAAAAATTGTCGTACAACCAGAAGAAAACCAGATATAAAATAATAAAAAAAAAATATATGGATATAAGTTGTGCTTGGCCCGCTTTATGGCAGTGGCATACTGAAGTTTGGTATTTATTATTATGTATTAATTTATTAATTATTATTATTTTTGTTTTTTTTGTGGTCGTGGGAGGCACCTGTCGCAGAGCTGGAGGTAAAAAGAACCAGTTAAACGGAAAGACTTACCTGAGAAAATAAAAAACATATAACAATTTAAATACCTGCGGCACGTCGTCTGTTCGTCTTAAGTTTCGCGGCCACAGCCGCCCATCGGAAAGTTCTCCTTGGGGGGAACTTTCATGAATGGAAAGCTCCCGAACGTGGGGCCATTCAGAATCTTTTGGATGGAGCAGGTCTCCTCTCTTGGGTCCCGCCACGAGTCGAATGAATCGACCGGGACTCGACGGGCTCCGCATCCCAGGCCCCATCGGGGCGCTCCTCTAAAAGCCGGCTCCGCTTCTGGTTGCCGGGTGGGACGATTGTGGGATGTGGGATCGTGGGGCTCCTCCAACATCTTTGGACCAGCTCAGCTCCACCAAAGACGTTTTCTTGAGTCTCACTCAAAGTTGGCGTGGAACAGAATGAAGTGGCTGGTGCTAAGTGTTGCGAGTATTGGCGCAATTCTCATTCCTTGAGGATCTTATCCCGCGTTATTCTGGATATCGTCGCAGGTTGTAAAAAAAAGAATATATATATATATATATATATATATATAATAAAATAAAATAAAGAAACCATAGTACCCAGTACCCGGCTTGGGTTCGAACTTTGAAAGCTCCCTCGTGCTCCAACAAGAAAAGGGTGGCATTGCCCAAAAAGTTAAAACCAACGATCAGACCATCGGCCATCCTCAGTCGTACGCTGGCTTCTAGAACGCGGAGCTCGGTTTACTTGGGACAAGTGCTCCCATAGGGTGAAATATTAAAATCTCAATTAATTTCATCTCAATGTTTTATAATAAATTTGCGAAACTTTTCGTCTTTTCCCCATAAACATTATTCTTTATCCCCCATCGTTAAGAAGTCGCGGAAGAAACTGTGAACGTCTTGTTGCGCCCAATTTGACTAATTGCCTTGCGAGTGACGAGCTAATGATGTCCTCAAGCTTAAAATTGAGCCATCGTTTCGGATTGAAATAGTTTGTGATGTGATTTATGTGAAAGCGATTTTTCAGTGAGGTGTTCTTATTTTATTTTTTAATTTGTTATTTTTTATTTTTTGTTTTTAATTTTTTATGTTTACTGTGTTTACTGGCGCTTTGTGGGGGTCATTGTCGTGTTGAAAAATTTCATTATTTATGGTTGACGTGAAAGAGTGATGTGATTGATGCTCGGTAGATTTTGCGGCATGTTCAGTGAAGTTGACAAGAGTATTTTGTAAAAATAATAAATGGAACATAAATTTTTGTGAAGACAAATATTGAAATAAAAATTGAACTCTGTGGGAAATCAATATTTTGATTTCTTTTTTAAGGTGAGTGCACTTTTTATTTATTTAAAATTTGGTTAAGTAACATGAAATTATAATTGTAGTTTTTTTCATTCAGAATTAAATTTTAGCGACTTATAATTTTAAACAATATTGTACGGAAATAAGGAAATAAGGCGTTTTTTGAGAATATTATAGCCCTTGTTTCTGTGTAGTTTTAACAAATAAACAATATATGATGAAGTTAAATTAAAAATTTTGTGTTATCATGCTAAAGAACCCTTCATCCGTCCCAGCAAGTTAAGTTACGGTTGTATATCTTCGCGATAGAAGGAATTTAATATTTTAAAAGTTTAAATATTTAGAAAATTTGTTTAGGATAGGTATTAAAATTTATACAGATTACTTAATTTTGATAGTTTAACCCTTTCGCTAAGAGATAAATTAAGTGGGTATATGTTCGAAAATTTGAAATACAAAAAAAAACATTTTTAAAATATATTATATGTTGCAATTTTGAATAAATTGAGATCGAAAAATGCTACAAAATAAGCTATTTTAAGTAAAATAAAGTTTCATTAGGAGATTAAAATCGAAATTGTATATGAAGCATTGCAAAATAAAACATAGTGAATATTTGCAGATTACTTCAGCAAAATAATTTTATTTCAACGCGTGCAATTTTTAAAGGGCATGGCAAAGTGTTTATTAATATTAAAATGAAAATAAGTATAAATGTAATATAAATAACATTCACAGGGTTTTAAATAAAATTTACATTACTTTTTCCAAAATTTTCATTTACTATAAAATTGTATTGCTAGACTAATTATAAAACATCACAGATGAATGAAGAATCTACTTCCAGCACTAAAATGAATAATTCCTATTCTTTATACAAATGAGTTCAAATTTAAATAAATAAATCAAATAAAATAAATAAAATTAGAAATTATAATTTCTAAAGATAGCGATTTTTGACAAAATTGGAATTGCTTCGTGGAAATACAACTTATAGAAATAAAGGCAAATAAAGTATAAAACAATTTTCGTAAAAAATGATCATTTTCGGACAATTCCTTGATACTAGACTTATGTTTACCCAATTCTTAGATTTAGTAGTCCTATTAGTCCGAAGTTATAAATACTAAAAATATGATAAATATAATTTTTCTTCATTAGGTTTATCATAAAAATGTTTTATTTTTATCCAAATATTGAATTCATAAGAATATTTTAATTGAATGAACCCAAATTGAAACTCTATAAATTTTCCTATTTCATATAAACATTTTATATATTACAAGGACCATAATACCTTTAAGAGTTAGTTCATACATAAAAAGAACATTAATTTCTAAAGGGTCTCATTAGTCCATATTTTCTTAAAAGCTAAAACTGTTAGTTTTAAAAGGTCCTCACGTAATATTATTATATCTTTTGGGACTAATAATACATTTACTAAATTTAATTCAGCTTCTAATATTTTTTATATATTGTTAAAAACAATGTAATGCTTAAAATTTTCGTAATAATAATGCCCAACACAAGTCTACAGTTAATACTTTTGTGGTATTTGTCCTCGAGGCTTACTTACATATTTCCCAAACTAATTCTTCAGAGTTTGTGGGTGGTAATGCTTAGTACCTACACGTTATTTGTTCTTTTTTTTTATCAGGAAGCTTAAAATTGGATCATCCCACTATTTGTAAAAGTTGAAATATTCCCCCAAAATCCCAAACGGACTTTGGAAGTGTTTGCATTCTTTATGAAGTCTTCGAAAATCTTGTGGAATCCGAAGTTTCTTCCTTCAAGAGAAGGACTAAAACCTCTCTTATTGCCAATAAAAGAATCTTTTAGCTGAAAAGTGCCCTTAATTCCGAATACATCACCTCCAATCAGTTCTTAGCTTTACCCTCAAAAGAGGATTTACTCAGGACCTGATCAAGTTTCCTTTTCGGGATCCAGTAGCAAACAAATATGAGACAGGGTAGTGGTTGAGAGGTGCTCTTTCGGAACAATCCCCGGCCCTGTTGCGGATGTGTGTAAAGCGTCAGGTTGGCTCTTCTTGTCGGAAACACCCTTTTTTAATTTTGTATGTCTGCCTAAAAAACACCTATCAGCTGGGGTCTCGTACAAATCCTGTTTTGATCCTCAGGAGTTGGGTCGTCGCAGACAAAACACAAACATTGGGCGCAGCCACAGAAACCGAGTATCAGACGTAAGCCAACATGACTTACGAGAGATATTCCCACATGTTGGCCCACCCCCGCGTCTCCCGGATTTTATTGGGGAGGCCGGGATCCTCAAAGAGACTACCCCATTCCCTCCCGCCACCCACCAAAAATCCCGGAGAGCTCGCCTTGAGCAAAATTAATTTCACTTGACTTGCCGTAAAGCAAACGACCATTTGAACCGCAACTCTGAAGCGTCCCGGGAATAATTAGGGAGTGGAGGCGCATTGCTACTTTTATTTTTCCCTATTTTGCAAATTTCTGGAGCGCTTTGTTATTTTGGGGCATTTTGCTGGACCTAGTCCAGATGTATGTGATTGGGATCAGAATAGCCGTCAGGGGGTATGGGGTATGGTGTGGACCCTCATCAACGGGCATTTTCTGGGAATTTGCCCAGGGGGACCCCGTGACGTTGGTTTATTCGATACATATAGGGCCTTTTGTGCCTAATTCTTTTCTACCCTCCTAGTCGTGTAAAATTAAAGAGTAGGGTGTTTTTACACGGTCTGTCAGAGGTACTTCAAAATTTGTGCAAATTTATACAGTCTGCCGGGATGGTGCACAGCCCTATATTTCTCAAAGAAAAAAAGGGGGATGCATAACTGACAACGTTCGCCCCCGTCAAAATTCTAATAACATTTTCATTTGTTCGTTTCTATCATTTCTTTCTCCCTCAATTTTATTTTTTATGTGATCGCCTGATAAATCCTATTCCCAATTTACTTTAAAATCCTTCTTCCCTTCCCAAATTATTATTATTTATTTTATTTTTTTATATTTTTTTGGGCCCTGTCTAGGCACAGTCTCTATGAGGACGGGGACGACTGCTGCTTGAGAGCACCTTTAAGGCACGTTAACGAGAGTACGCCTTTTAAGAAAAGTTCCTTCAAGGGCTCCAACTCCAGTTGAGACTCAAACTCCCACGAAAGGAACACGACAGGTATACTCTCTTCAGGCTCGCTGACAAATTATGGCATGAATTGTTATTTTCCACTTAGTTAGGCACTTATCATTGATATACACTGTGGCGGCGGCGACGACGAAGACGGCTCCCGACGGGTTGCGACGGGACTCATTCACCTGGCGGCTTCAGGTTAAGTGGCTCACCACGCACCTCCCCCGCCCTAGCACACCTGGCCGTGGGGAGGGCGGGGACCATCTCGCCAAATTAGTTTCGAGTGTTACTTTATTGGCTGCAATTATGAGGCCGGGTATTGATTTCGAGATATTTGAGATAACTCCATTACAAAAGTTGTGAATGAGCTTAATACCTCCCAGCCACTTTTCACACTTATTGAAAATAATGGCGGCAAAATAATTTCGAACTCCCTCCCCCCCCGTAGAAAGTACAAAGTATCACAAGTAAAGTAAGTAAAGACAGCCCCTCCGTCTTTCAAGATTTTCATCAGCCACCTCTGCGGGCGGCAAGGGGGCGGGACAGGGAATTCAATTGAAAATCCCTCGTTGCTCATTCCGTTCGGATTATTCAGGTCTGTTAAACTCCAGCACAGTTGAAAAGTTTTGATTACACGTAATTATGGCTCCTCTCCGGAGGAACTTCTTGAATTAGTTTCGAGTTGAAGGAAATTTTCTGTGATCACCATAAAGCGCTGGTCCACCTCTCCTGCATCCCGGCCCCGCAAATTTTGTTGGATGCCCGTTGCAAATTAATTGATTTTTAATTACACCCTCAGGACTAGAAATGGGGTTCCCGCAACGAATTTCAAGGAATTTTGATTTTGTTTTTCTTTTGAGGAACAATTTACACCCTGGAGAATTTCAAATATATATAGTTGCTAAATTACGATTTTTCTGTTTATTTTAAAAGAGCCTCAGTTATTTTCTTTCAGATTTCTTTAGGCTTTTATAAAATAACTTTTTTTGCTGAAGGAACGCAATTATTTTCTATCACTTCATTTTTAATAGAAAATTGCTTAAACCGCTAAATAGTCAAATTATTGTTTAAAGAATCTGGAATTTGTTAGATAAAAATGAAATTTCATTGTGTTAAAAGAAAAAATGTTATACCTTAGAAAAAAAAACCCTCTTATATTTAGGGTTTGGTTTATTTGTATTCTTATCCTTTTCCAGTCATTAAACAATTGTCTATACTACTTAATTGTTCCCGAATGGAACGTTAATCCTCAATTAAAATTATAATTTTAGTATCAAAAAACAAGTTAGTTATTTTGATATAATTTACTTACTAATCATCCAACCCCCCCCCCATTTAAAAATGACCGAAAATGTTAACAATTTACTAACTTAATTAGAGATAGAGATTATTTTTATGACAATTTAGAATTGATTATGAATTTATTATATGTATTGTTTTTGTAGTCTTTGTGTAATGTTCGTAATTTAAAATATTATATTTACACTATATCTACATTTAAAATTAACTTCATGATGTTTTCTAAAGAAAAGTATTAATTCATTTGAATTTTTTAATTATATTTTACAAATAGGTTTGCAGTGACTATCATAATTTCACAGTGGTTTATCCAAAATCAATGCAATCAAGAAATAAAATATTATTATATGTAGTTTAATAAATACTTTATCTAGTGAGCCATCGAAATTTATTTTCTCTTGAAACTGAACAACACCACACCTCTGAAAGCATTTTTTTGATTTTTCGGGGTACAAAAAGTGGTTGTTTATGGTTCACATATGCGTAAAGATATTTTAATCAAAACTGAAAAGGAGTTTTAAAATACATATATAATATAGTATTATTTACCGTCTTTAAGAATGCAATTATGAAAAACACAATACTAAAACTTCATTATCTATCGTCAATAATAATAAGGTCTTGCGGTTTTTTTAAGGATATTTCTTTAAATCAAGAGAATTTCACAAAATATTTTCAAAATTTTTTATATAATACTTTAAGAAAATGCTAAAAGGAATTCTTGCTTGTATTTTTAAAGCTAAAAACATAAATTGATCACTGCACCGACGATACAAAAATATCAAGGAAATATTAAATTATGTCACAATTTCCAAATCATTGAGTCTGTCTGTTGTAATGTTGTAACAGAGGTTGATTGTGATAAATTTTTCCTTCCCAGGAGATACTTTTCGCGGTTTTTATTCCCGATTTTTGTGCGGGGAGGAATTTCCTTCGTTCATCGTTCGCGTATCAACTTTAAGGTTGAATTCAAATTGTTTTCATTAATTTTCCTCGTTAAGCCTGAAGCAGACTTGGGACTTGAGAAGATGGTGAAATTCCCGAAAGATGTTATCAGTGCGATAATTAAACCACCTGCGGGAAAACTTGGGTTGTGCAACGCAATCTGGATGTGGGGGGTGTGGGGGGGTGGGGGGGGGAAGAAAAACAGGAATATCCTGTCGGGATGGCAGCAAATCAGCCAGATGACGGCCTTCCACGCGTAATGATCCCATCACGCGGCACCTCTTTGCGGCTGCACGCATAATAGAAGACCTCCCCAAGACGCGCCAGCTCGGACGCATCTTCGCGGATCGTCTTCTTTGGCGGGCACCGGGGATAAAGCGCGAATTACTTATCCCCGCTGTCATAACATTTTTATCTGGTGTCCCCCGCGAAAATGCTATCGGCGGAGTCCGTAAATAATTTCCCTTTTGGCTCCCATGAAATGCTTTCCGCTTGGACGGGAGCCAAACGGGTGCGACCCGCCCGGATCTGATCTCAGCAGCATCATCCAGATTCATTTCGGGATGGGGAGGGGGATTGGTTTTCGCGGGGGTGGACACATATTTTACGACCGGGGGCAACTTTAGCCAGAGAATTTTCTTGTAAATCTCTGCACCGTGGACCAGAAAATCTCGCAAAATATTCACTTTTAAAACTGATTTTGCCGCGATTTCGTTGTCAAAATGATTGAGGGGCCCCGGGGAGGGCAGTGCGCTTATTTGCATCGAAAAATGGTCAGGAATGTTGCGGACATTTCAATTGTCACCGCGGAATTTATGCGACAACTCTGGTTTCCTCTGAAGTCGAAGAGAAATGCGTTTTGGTCCCTGTAATTTATGGCCACATTTACGGCTTTGATGACATCGAATTAAAGGGATAAATTGAAGAAGTTCCATGACCAGGACGGCTAAACGGGTGGTCTTTTGAAAATTTTAAATTAAAATTGTCCATAAAATATGAAAACACGCACTTTGTTTTCTATTATTGGATGGGGGTAAAAATAAAATTCGCAATCTTTAGGTTAACTTTGTTTTTGGGCTTTCATGCATTTCTGAAAAGCTGATAGGCAATTTTTGAAATCCGAAAATCCATATGTTCCATGACATCACATTTTTGAGACACATGGGATTTTTAGACATGGATTTGAAAATTTTTAGAAACCTAGAAAAGAAATTACCGAATTTGTTGTGTTTCATATGTCTGATAATATTTTCAAGAGTCAGACAAATTTCTGTCCAAGAATTTTTCAAATTTGAATTGAGTTTCAAAATAAAAGGAAGTCCAAACATAAATTGTTTAAATAATTAATAATATTTTTAAAAATACAGCTTTTCCTCTAATAACGATATAACCTTCACAAAACTTCTGTATTTCATTCCTATAAGTTTTATTTCAGTTTCGTTTTATCAAAATTCTTAAACTGACTAAAAGTGGCTATTTTGATGATGATACTTATTTAGATATTTTAACTAAAAAATTTCAAAATATAGATAGTCATGCATATGCAAATTATAGTTACTTGCACTTGCAATTACAAAATTCCTATAGTTTCAAATTATTTTGTCGCAACCAACTACTCATTTTTACGAATATTATACTAATTTTAATATTTAATTGTTCTAAGAAGAGTAAGTTAGAAATACTTTCATGTGCTACGAAACTGAGTTAACCTTTATATATACATAATATATATTGAAATTCTTTCAATATTCTATTAAATTGTTTCTCGGCAATGAAAACCTAATAAAAACATTCCTTTTGTTGCTATTCTTCAATAAGAGTTTAATAACAATCATACTTTCGACAGAATGTTTCTGTTTGCAAAATAACTTTCTTTCTGTGAAATGCCAACGAAAAAGGCGGTCGGTGGAGGTAGTTCAGCGACGAGGTAGAGTTGGGTAAATTAAATTCCTGAAATACAAATGAAAATATTAATATTTCTAATAGAAAATAAACAGCAACTCGTGCCACATTTATTTTGTAATCTAACTGCCAGATAGGAAAAACAACGAACCTTATTTACGTTTTGCATGAGCAAAGTTGGGTAGGTGTATTTTGCTAGTGGTTTTGATTTCCAGGGGAAGTAATTTAATCGAAACTGAATGAATATTTTAAGATGTTTGTTTTCAAATTTAATCATAATAACATAGTAAAATTTAATCTAGGTAGAGTTAGGTAACTAAGTATTCACAAATGTTGAAAGTTAGAAATTAGATCTTTAAGAATGACTCGGGTTTTTAAGTGCTTTCAGTAGGCACTTGTCGTGATTTAGACTGAGTTTTAAGTAAGTAAGTTTAAAATTTCTCGAATAAGTTAATTCCAAAATTAAATTAAGGAACATTCCACTGCTTGAGTTTAGTAGTATTCAAATACTTCAAGTACTTCAAGTAATTGAATATTAGGGTATTTTAGAATTAATTTTGTAGAGCCGAAAGTGTAGTATACAAAATTACTAAACGGATATTGATAAGAGCTGTTTCTTCTCTGTAACAGTATCATAAGAGATAAATTTTTGATTAAATTACACAGCTTCTGCAAAAATAGAACATGTTATTAAACAGCGAATTGCAATTTCAGTTTTAATTTGTAAATATCCCCTTTGAACTATCCAAGTTAAGCGTACACGCGGGATTTTGTGCTTCATCGAAAGATACCCACTCAACTAGACGCAGTGTTGAATCTTTAAAGGCACAACTTCTCAGGAAATCCAGAAATAGAGCCACTTACCCGAAGCAATGAAGTGAAAAAGTCCCTCGAGGGCAATTTATCACTCAATTGTTGTCAGCAGTTAGATACCAATATCTAGTTCACTAGATGCTTATTTATGCTGCAAATCCATTAGAGGAGTATCTTGTAACTCATACGGCCGAAAATAGGCACGTCGAGGGAGCAGACAGCAACAATAAAGTTGAACTGGACTCTCGGTCATATCCAGAAAATTGCAATATTCCTTGGGGGGAATCATGGATATGGATAAGAAGAGGTATATAACTACAATTCCCTTTTGTGAGCGTCCACCACAATCAATTATATCTCTTGGGCATGACAATAAATCACGAAATCGCATTTTTTGATCCCCTCTCTATCCTTCAATTCTGTGGGTAAATACGTGTACAAAGGCAAATTGTTTGCCGTCTTGTTTTACGAGTTTGGGAGATTATGCAAACCAATCCATGTTACTTTCCTGAGACACGATGATTTTTTCAAAAGCCTACCGTCATTGTGTCCTCAAATAATGTTTTTGATGGCATTTTTATTTGCATATCATCTACAAAACCATTTGCCAAAAAAATATCTGAGAAAAGAACCATACTTTTCTGCCCCAACAGGGTACTTTTGGGTAGCATTCAAAGGCGACTAGTCTGGTTGTGGTGTCAGAAGTGGGATTGGAAGGGAGATGATAGGCCTTCTTGGCCTCGAATAGAATAACAAAGCAAATATCAAGTGCACCTCAATTTGGTTTATAGGGATCACTTTATAACATTGAAGAACTCAGCTCTTTCGTCGGCTTGACAGAACTCTTTCTTAAATTGGACGCCGTTCTGTGTTATAGCCCTAGAACAAACCAGAGCCAGTCCCCTTACATTCTCCCCCGGGGGAGCACCCAGAGCGGCTGAACTCTATAGTATCATTAGGATGAAGCACGGATCTCCGGGAATTATTGATGGCCATCATAACCATTTTAGTTGTATCCTTTCATGTGCTCTTAATAGAGCTATTCCCGAAAGCTCTCACCATATCAATCCCGAAATGGATTGTGGAATGTGTGCGCCAAGAGTCAGCCAATCCGGGGTAAGATGCTCTTCCTTATCCCTCGTCTGCACTCATATCCATTATAATATCCTGTTTTAACCCAGATTCTAGCCCTAGAATACGACAAAGTAACGTATTTTTGGTTCTATAAGCCGAACAAAGGAAAATGTGAAGAAATCTCTAGAGGAGCAGAAACACTTCGGAATGCGGGAGTACCGGGAAATTTATTTGAAATGGCTATGAAGATAGCTTCAATGGGTGTGGAAATAACTTTTAAAAGGGTTAAGAGGTCTAATCACGCAGGAGGCATAAAAAAGGGCTTCTTTTGCTGTTTAACTCCCTTTCAGTCACTCATACCTTAACTCATGGCATTCCAGGACTATCAAAAAGAGGCGCGAGAGGAAGGAAATATAATTTTCCACAGGAAATACGGAAAGGTCGACTGAGTGTAATCGGAAGTGATGAAAAATGTAAGGGATGCGGGACTTGCTGTCCATTCCCCCAAATTTCTCTAAATCGATCAATATTGGACATCCAAGGTCATTTGGGGCGACACACTAGCATAGAATTTATGCTAGAAAGAAATTGGCTCCGATGCCCTCTTCCGCTTCCTCTTCCTCGAGGGAAACATTCGGGGGGCAGCATCCCTTGCCGATGAGTTTTCCAATTTGTGTCTATATTGTTCCTGTTCTGAATGGCTCCTTCCGGACACTTTTATATTTTATATACCACCACCCTTCAGGACCAACCCCGACTAAACAGTAGCCCTTGACGGACGAGGCTATTCTACTTTCTTTTGCGTAGGCTGTAGTAAATGTAGCTCTAAGGAGCGCATTTATTTCGTTATCGTGAGAAATGTGGAGCTTCCTTGATTGCCCAAGCGAAAGTTGTTTGCTTGGATTCACAAGCACCATTCGAAAGCGACACCTTCCCTATTTTTATCTTTTTTATAGACGAAAACTTCCCTAGGGACTTTTCTATAGATCATTTAGTGATTTTGAAGTCCACAAGCTATAATTTGAGCAGAATTTTAGGATTTTCTTTCGTATTATCATGATTTATCTTGCTGTGAACGACTTACCATTTTACCTCTTAATTTTTGTTTTTTTACACTTATTTATAAATTTTGTAAGAATGAATGGATTGGTTTATAATTATTAACAAATTTTTTAATATAATTAAACTTAATATTAATTGAGTAGGTACCTACCTAGTTTATGTGCTAGTTTTAAAATTCCAGCTCAAAGGTACAATTTTATTCCTTTAATTCAATTTTTTTATTAAAAAAATTGGAAAAGTCTTACCAGTTTATAGGCAAGGTTTCATTGGCCAAATCATGAAGGTACTGAAATTGTAACCGCGACTTTTACAAAACCATATTTTTCAAACTTGTGTAAGCTATAACTTTTGAACGAAATGAGATAACTATTCAGTTTGGGCTTTATTTTAACGCCTTTTTTTGGAGTTTATAACCAAAAGAAGTATAATTTTTTCATTTTAAATATGTATGTTTTATACATATTCTAAAAGCAAAATACTGAAAAAAACCGTGACGTAAATTTTGATTATACGCAAAATTTTTTTGGTACATCTTGAGGATATGTTAAAACATATTAAAATACTATTCGCTCGCAGAAAATCACGCATTAAATTTAACGAATACTCGCTTTAAGTTTTAGATTAATTTTTTGGGGCTAAAATAACGATGAATTGAAGAAAAATTTCTGTATTATTTTGCTATTACAAATTACTTAAGTTTGTTAGGTGCATACTCTAAAATTTCAAAAAAATCTACATTTATTAGTTTGATTGTATTTTTGATTTCGATCACACGCAAGTAAAATTCATTTAAAAGTTCTTAAACCGTTTCCCACCTAGGACGTCGTAAAATGCACTTATCCTTAATATCAAATAGGATTGCGCCCACACAGTTTAATTTATTAGGAGTAAAAACAAGACTTAGAAGAACCCATACTCCAACACTTTTAAGAGAGATTGAATCTACTCTTGAATATTCTAAATAAACAAATTCTTAGGAGCTTTCACCCCCTCGTGGATTCACCGAATTGCTCTTATAAAAGCGAGGCAGTCTCTCCCGGAATAATCCTAAATATCGTTCCATAGGGATAATCATGTCTTGAGCCGTTGAACTGAGTAAGTATCAGAAAGCCCTCGATTTCTTAAAAGCAATTTGATTTTCGTGGCGTTGAGCCGTTTTGATTGAATTTGTCTATACGCAACAATTGTTTGTCGATTGTTTTCTGGATTAATTCAATTAAGCGTTTGAAGTGGGTCGGAGGTTTTCTGAATAAATACGCATTCTCTAAAGGTCGAATAAACCGTATAATTCGAATTAGACATTAAAGCAATTGTTTCAGAAATAAATAAAATGGCAACATTCTAAACTTAAAGAAATGTTCTGGAACAGGATCACATTTAACACGTTCCTTGAAAACGTGTGTCGAAAACGGGACGCAAATGAAATGTCTCTTTTATGAAATTTCTTTTAAGTTTAATAAGTTCATGAATGATTTTATTTTTGACCAATGAAATTTAAATTTTATCAAACGTCCTTAATTTAGCATTGTTAAACGTGATTGTCGCTCTTAAAAGGGTCCCTTTAAAGTGTTTAGAGCCAAAACACATTTTCTGTAAACCTTTTTAATCCTTTTTAGGGTATGAGCTTATCGTTCATTCTGAACCTAATGAGGCTAGAATTTTCCATTTGGGGTAATTACAGGACACGTGGAATAACCATATCACATAGCCCCCACACCAAAAAAAGGAGCAATCACAGGAGTTGCCATGGTTTGAAATCGTGCCGTGACGTTTTCATTTAGGCACTTCCCCAAAATTAGCACCACTTAACGTCATTGTCATCAAAGGCGCCGTCAATATTTCTCAATTTTTCTACCATCTGTATCCATGTTTATTAGAAAATTGAAAATTGTGATCCGCGCAGGGGGTGGAATTTTGGCTTCAACCTCTGATTAATACCAAATATCAGCAAATTTTATGGTGCCGTATTAAACGCAACAAAGTGCGGAGTCAATCAAACTCCTGCACGTGACACGTGAACGATTTAGTGGCGCCTTCGTGTGTCTGTTCGCGTGCTGAAACATAAATTTCCACTTTTTGTGTTGTATTTGGACATCCTGCTGTTTTATGGAAAATTTTAGGTTCAACATCTAAAATCCATTCGATGAGTTTGATTGTGATTTTTAGGGATAAATTGTTTGGGTCAAGTAAATCTTTAGTTAAATTTTTTGGGAAAATTGGTTTTAGCAGATTTTATATTATTTTTCCTGAAAACTGCCTTATATTGTAAGTTTAAATTTGATTTCAGAGAAGCAAAGAATTGTTTTTTATTTGTTGACGGAAAAACATTATTTAAAATACATGTGTATAAATATTAAAGCATTTACTTGCTTTCAGTCAATCCCTATTCGTTTCATTTGTTCTGAAAAATTAATAAATAAATAAATACATAAATAATAAATATTATAGTATTTACTATAAAGTCGAAAACCTTTCAAATTAATTAGAAAGTTAAACTGTTGGACTAACTATAAATGTATGACTCTAAATAAATTAAATTATTCTTGTTTTTGAGAAAACTAAATTAACGTAAATCTTCAAAGCGAATTAAGTATTTTTTTATTTTTAAACTGAACAACTATGCCTAAAATATAGTAAACAAACAGACTGTTTCACTTTAAAAGTTAATTTTTTTTTAAATAATACAATTACATATTTTTCGTGCTTTTATAGCCGTTCCTCACTCAGCTTGATTTTGCGTAACTTGAATCACTGCGCTGAGTTGTCCCCTAAATAAAAAGACTATATTTTTATGGCAATGTTTTAAGTGTTCCGATAAAATGAATATTTTTAAACTATTTCTACATAATAACAAAGCCATTCGTAAAAGTTTATGAGAAAGTGCGTAAAACAGTAGAATGACCTAGCAGCGTAACTTCATGTTTCCATTAAATAAAATATTCGGCCACGAATGACGCAGAAAGACGACCTAAATTGTCGGTGTCGTCATGACCCAGTTTACTAATGTAAAAATTTTCATAAAGATCGCGGATCTCTCGAATTTGCGAGTAAAACTGATAATGAGATGAGGAAGTCGTTATTTTAACCATTACACAACTGGCCATTAAGCAACAGCGAAAGATCGTTGTAATTTTTGCGCCTAAACAGCAATAAAAATGGAGTGAAAATGGAAGTAAATTTAATTTAAATTGAATTTAATTTGAGGAAGAGCAAACCCTGTTAGCAAATATCAAACGTAATCAGTGCGCCATCCAAAACTTTCTTTATTACAAGTTCATTTACCTTGGCGACATCCTGAAGTGCCAGTGAAACGAACCACTTACCCGGCAAATTTCCCATTAACTCTTTCGGTAAAGTGTCCTGCCTTTAACGTTTATAAATATATATACATATATGTATATGAAAAATGTTAGAAAAAAAAAAAGGAAAAAAGTTTTATATCCACCAGTGGTGATCCTTAAGCAGAAGTTCGTTAAACCCCGCAGCACTAAAGTCATTCAATTTCCCTTTGCAGATTACACGAACCGCACCCGCACCGCACTGCCCGGCGGCAGACAGATGTGGCCCCAAAGTATCCTTGTCAAGAAAACTTGATGAAATCCTTTTAATGGAAATGGCACAATGCTTCCACATCTTGGGCGGACGTACATCCGCGAAGGGACTCCGCCACCGTCAAAACTTTCTTCATCATTCCCTTCATCGGAATCGTTGCGTCTTCGAGCGGAGCACCCAGGGGGCGAATTCTCCAGCATCTTGCGAGCATCAGATCTTGAACAAGACGCGTTCCTTCGTACGAATCGGTTCCAAGGACTTGGCGCAACAGCGTCCGGGGGCTCAACAAGTTCCATCAGTAGCATATTCCGCAGAAGGCGCCACAATATAAGCGGTAACGTCTCTGTCCAGCTGACAACATCAAGTGAAAATTTAATCATTAATCGAAAATTTGAATCAAATCCGCGAAGTGGTGGTTCAATTGTGACCATGGTGGACCATAGAGACAGTGCCTCAAGAAATTGCTCGAACGCAACATCTTACGAGGACATTTCGGGGGGATGTATGGACTATGTCAACTTCAATGTTAGCTTCACCCCCTCAATATCCCAAGTGTTGCTCGCTCCCTCGTCAACCGCGGCTCTGCCGTCGACGTCGAGCTCATCGCCCTCCCCCGCATCGTCCGTCACCAATTCGGGCACTACAAATGCCAGCGGCAACGGCACCGATGATGGAATCAACTCGTTCTACTTCTATGAGGTAAGTGCCTTTTCGACGACACTTGTCCCTCGAGGGAGGGATTCACGGTCATAGGCTCCAGGAGCCGACGGTTTCTTGATTAGGTACTTGGGTCACCTGTTGAAATCGGTCCAGACAGTGTTTTCTTATCTTAACGCCTCTGACAAGGGAGGTGATGTACGGGTTTTACGAAAATTCCACCCCAGATACATCATCCCCTAAAATGCATCTAATATATACGACGCCATGGGTCGAACCAAACGAGCTACACACACGGGTTTAAGGAACCATAAACAATTCGATCAACATCAAGTGGTTGGCTTTGCCTCATCGACTAGAACGAAAATGGACAGGGACTGTGTTTTTCTGCATGCAAAGCAAAAGTTTTCTAGTCGATTGAGTGTAAACACGAGAACCCTCTTCATGGAGACAATTTCCTTCTTAATTCATTCAAGGAGATAAGATATCTCTTTGGGGCCTATTTTACTATAACAATCCCAACGAACGAAAACTAATATAAAAATAATATAACATAAGCAAGGACATCTTTTTTATGGATGTAATACATACTTATGCATATCTACTAAATATTTGAGCGGATTTTTAAATATCTGACCAGTTACATTGAGCAGTTAATAATTTATATTAGTAATTCCAATTTTTATGGCACTCGGGTTTTTCGCAGCATATTTATTATGAATTCAAGTACAAAGCTGTAGCCCTTTTAAAACTTATCTGAAATCAAAATTTCAAAATTTGTAAAATTATTTAATGCTTTAAACACAATTTCTTATAAGGAAATCGTACATACATATTTTAAAATAAATATAATATTAATGGTCTTGTGACTCGGAATAAAACTTTATTTATTTTATACAATTACTACGCAAATATTCGCAGACTATGTTTGCCTATTTTTAGTTTAATAAAGTGTCAACTTTTGCCCTTATACCTCAAAAATAGTACTTTGTGTCAGTATTAAGTTTCAAGACCATTAAATTTTAGGTTGAGTATCCTTCACCCAAAGAGCCATATGAGGGTTAACTTAAGAAAGCAAATATGGTTCAAAAATAGAATACACAATAAAACTAATTCCATTTAAAGTTTTAATTGTTGAAAAATGCAAAATGACCAATAAATATTTTTAAAACTATTTTGTTATCTTAAATTAACAACATTTTATCAAAATTTACGAATAGACTGTTCAAAAATTCAGTTTTTTTTTAAATTTCATAAATTAAATAAATTCTTGTTAAGGTAAAGCTACGTCGGAGTACTCACTAGATAGTCACAAATTTTAAGCGAACATGATTCGGAAAACTAAAGATCTCCGAAGAATTATAGTGGTCCTAAAAATATTCAAAGTACTTCAGAACATCAATATCATATCCTTAAAGTTTAAAATCAATTAAACTCTAGTTCTCCTAATGTCGTTTAAAATTTTCAGGAAAATATGAATTGCGCCATATATAGGGTTTGGAGAAATTTTATAATTTTTTTTTCTAAAATTTGTTTAAACTATAGGTATTTATTATATTATTAAGATAAAATTCCAATTAAACATTTTTCAACGTTGACCTTGTCTATTTTAAGGATGATAAAAAAGGAAAAAAAAAGAAAACCAACTAACTTAATGATATAAAAGCCCATCCACTCCACTCTTGAAAAAATAAATAAAAGCTATAAATCTGCTGAATTGCCGCTTTTTTCATTGGTCCTCGAAAAGTGAATTAAATGGCAATTCTCGTTGTCTTACGTACTTAGAGCGTTACATTTAAAGAAACGACGACGACAGTGTCTACGCGCAGGGGGGCAAAAATAAAATAACGAAAGTCCGCAGTGTCCGTAGAAACGTTAAGTGAAAGAATTACTTTAGTTACACAGGAGAGGCAACCGTCCACGTTCACTGGCTTAATGTTTCCGCTGCAAATTGCCAAAAAACGTCATGTCTCAAGAAACATTATCTCGCGGGGTATCCTTCAAGTTAAAATGGCACTTAAGGCGATTTAAATCTGAAAGTGACTAAAAGATAAAAAGACGAACCTTCGTGTGCGCAACGATTCCCCGGGATGGCATCATGAGAACTGGAGAGTATGAGGCCCTGGAAAATGTAAATATATTCCTGCTAATTCTGTCGTTTGTCAGCTTATTCATTTTTCAGGTCCATAAAGTTCCTCCATCAAAATTCGAAATGGTTTCTGTACGACGACGACAGTCCTCCTCCCTCACCTTGATCTCGACCAGTTCTGTTTTTAGCCAGCGAAAAGGATAAAATGAATAATTGACGAAGTGCCCCACCCCAAGGGTTCCTTTCGACGGTTTAATTGTGAAAATTCCTCGCGAATCGCAATCTGGCTATTTATTGCGAGTTTGATGTAGGCCCATGTTTCAGTGTTATTGGATTCGAATGAAATTTGCTTTTAACAGCGCCCACATAGTTTTTACAGTCCTGGGATTGATTGGGGATTCCTGGAAAACACCGACGTCTTATATGAGAATTGAATGCCATTACGGCCAAACTTCGATATTTTATTAAGGAACGAACATAAAATTTCAAGTATTTTCTCACACTAATTTTGCTTTGGTTTACTTAAGACGAACTCAATCTGGTCAATCTAGAAAAATCAAAAAACTTTCGCACTTTTGGTATCAACTCCCACAACATAAATTTTATTGTTTTGTTGTTCCCCGATAAATTTAAAGACCTTTTTCTTCTGAAAGAATAACTTTGGTACTTCTTTTTAACATTTTTAGGTCAAGTGCCACGGCCTCACAACAAAAATTTCATGCCTCTTTTTCTTTATTTTAAGTCAAGCCAACAAATTGAGACAAATATGAAACGAGTATTTAAACATTTAATTACACTATATGTTTGCTTCTACTACAGAACTAGTAATAGATAATGAACTAAGTTATAATATATACAAAATAAAGACCAAAAAACAAAAAAAAATGTTTGTTGGGAGATCATATGATATGATATCTAATGTGGCTCAAATACATACATGTTTCCTATATATACAAAATGGTTTGAAATAATTTCAGGATTATGTTGGTCGTACATCGATTATCCTCTTTTATTGATTCTAGAAAAAGTATAGTTCAAAAATTAAAAATTCCCAAAATATTGAAGTGGTCATAAAAATGTCCACATTACCTTAGCTACTGGTTGTTCAACATCTTATGCAAAGTCTGCACCACGAAAAATTAGAACCAAGCTTTATAAATTACTTTCTTTTAGAATAATCCCTAAGATTTAAGATTCCATTTAAAAATTCTAAGGCGTTTGAAAAATGTACGAAGCTTTGTTTAACGTACTTAGTAGAATTTAATTCAAGAATTCGCAAAATAAGAGCCCCAATGTACAAATTTTTCTAGATTTGTATATGAATAATGTCTTCACATTTTGAAAAGCCAGCAATAAAGAATTTGTCAAAGAATTTTTATTTCCTTAAATTGAGCATAGTTCCTCAAGAATTATAAATTCCATTCAGACATTTCTGTGTCAATGTTAAGCCACCTTAGCAACAAAACTTTTGACGACTATATTTTAACTTTTTTGATTAGAAGTAAAGAGCTCTTCCGTGTTTTGGACTCGTCATAGAAGTCTATTTTAGTCTAAAACTTTTAAGAATTCACAAAGTTATTAACTTTTTGAAGTAAACAGCACCACCTACGGTGTATTTTTATAACTCAAGTACTAAGAGTTAAACGCTGTTCGTTTGAACTTCTTAATGTCCATCAAGTCCCACCAGTCGACTCCTTTTGGCGTCACACCTTTGAAAGTTGTTTAAAAACATAACATAGCATCCTCTTGGGGATGAATCTGCCGGCTCCCCCGCACCTGTGACATTCTGCTCGTGCTCATATTCACCCCTTGAACTTGGCCCCAAAAAGCGCTATTGCTTTTCAAATGAAGTTAATCAGAAAGTTGTTGCCCGACAAGGTGCCCCATCCTTGGTGAAATCTCTTGGCGCATCTTTCTATATGATTCCTTTAAGGTTTTCAGCATCTTAAGATCTCTGGCCCACCCCCGCAATTTTCACGTGACAAATTTGTCATCTTTCGCGAGCAAACAGTTTGCTTAAGAGAATATGATTTTTTTATTTTTCGTGTCGCGCCTTTAAAGAGCGTTGACACACCAGCGGGGGTGGCAGGTATGCTCCATGGGGGGTTTGGGGTGAAAAGTCGACGAAGTGATTTCTTCTCGCGCTAGAATTAATTAAGGGGGCCCCGCGTGCTCCAGCGCCGCTTTAATGAGCTCCTCCCAGCGGAGCACGTCGGCGGCGCATCGGCGCGACGGCGGCAGGCTCTCCCATATGAGACTAGCATTGAATTTCGTTTTAATGGAAAACATCGTCTTTTCGTATTCCACTCAGGTTCCGAGATGGCTGCGTCAGGATAGGGATTGAATGTCAATCTATTTGGGAAAATTTCATACCTTTTTGTCTTTTGAATGTTTCCATGTTAACGAAAGTTGGGCGAGTTTCCTTCAAGATCCTGTCTAGCCTCGCCCCAAAATTGTCACAGATATACGCACATAGGTGTCGAAATGGTAGGCGGTAGGTAAGGTATCGGGGTTGAAGAAATCCCTATACCCAAACTGGATGGGGATGAGGGACGTATTAATGGACCGATTTAGTTGGTAACAGGGTGACGCCTGAGAAAATTGCGAAATTCCATAGCTTCTGGGAGGCGTAAGAGATGTGTTGAGATTTATCCAAGATGCTATTGTACCTTATTTTTTTCCCCTTTCTTTTCATTCCATCCTTACATCCCTTTACATCCCTTAAACCTGCTAACTGACATCGACATTTATTACGAGAATTAAGTGGCACAGTTTCATCCGTAAATCAAATTCAGCGAGTTGAGTCGCTAACTCACAAGCATAAATCGATCTACGCGACCACTCACCGACTTAAGAACAACATTTCGTGTTTTTTTTTCTTTTTTTTTTTTTGTTCTTAAGGGATGTAGGGATGTAGGGACGAGGAACTCTTTCAATTATTGCCCTCCCGTGATCCAAATAAATCATAGCCCTCAAGGCAATATCAACCGAATAAAGAAATACTTCTTTCTTTCTTCACATTCGCATTTTTACCGCCTTTTCAGAGATTTATTTATTTTTTTTTTATATATACAATATATAGTAGTTGATACCCGACAACTTGAGACCAGAAGCAAACGAAATACAAAACATAAAACGCTTGGGTGTCTCCTTGAAACCATTGAGTGGTTTTGTTGTCGCCTTAAAACATAATACCTAACTTTACGTCGTAAATCTCCCCGGGAATTAATCTGGAACAGCCGCTCTCTATTGGGTATATCTTAGCTTTTGCAGATTTTTCAGAAAAAGAATTCAAAAAGTTTGAATGAGCGGCTTGGCAAAGTGCCCCAGCGGTCACTTCTGTGGCCAGTTTTGTTTTCGCATTAAACATGCAAAGAAATTTTGTTAATACCGAAGTTTGGCTTTTCGATCTAACACCGATGGAATAAAAGAAAATTTGCCTTCTACAAAACTTTTGGGGAGCAACAAAAAAAAAATGGAACCTTTGTGTTTCCCAAATTTTTCGCTTGAATGTTTTATAAGTGAAGGTTGGAGCTTCTCTAGGGTGAAATACATTAAACGTTAAAGGCTAGAAGGGTTTTAGCCGGGCGGGACACTCATGCGGTTGTCCTCTTGTATCGGGACTACTTACAGGACTCTGAGCAGTATTTTTCCTTGAGAGGACAATGGCACGTGGACGTGGCGTACCTTTCAGTTTCATTTCAGGAATTGACATAGGGCTAATAGACCGATGGGTAAAAGGGTTGTTTTCTGGGTAAACATTTGTTAAAGAAGTCCTTTGATAGGATTTTTTTCACGAATATTTGATATTATTTTTATAGTATAGTTAGTATAACAGCACAAGATTTTTTGTTTAAATAGGTGCTTTGAGTAAGTGAACTAAATAAATAAATATTTCTTATATTTACCTACTATTTAACTGCGTACTAAATATAGATACTCATTAACAACTTTGATTTTGCATATTAGGTAATTTTTTTTTATCTAAGACTCAATAGCTTATAATTATACTAAAGACCAGAAAATTTATTTATTTAAATCCGTTTATGATTCATGAAATTTAATTTCAATTGATTCTTTAAAATTTACTTATAAATTTAAAAGTCTGCAATTTACTGAAAAAACAAAAACACTGATCAAAAGAATTTACTATCCAATATAGGTTTTTCAGCCCGTAGAACTGTTATAATTAATTTAAAAAAAGGATATAAATTTATAGCAAAAATTATATTTTGGATTTTTGTTAAAGTACCTTTTAGATTTGGTACCTCCTAGACTAACTTTTATGTAGAAAAGTGAAAAAAAAGCCAATAAGCTATAAAATAAATTAAATATAAAAGTAAGCATATGACAACAATTCTATACATATTCGTTTCAGTTACATTCATCCATACCTATTTCAGTTTATATAAATGATTTACTTTTTTGTTACGATACATTAACTATTTGTTATTCCAAAAAAGATATCATTTCGCGAAGCCTACAATACTTTAGGATTTGGTCCAACTTCTATGAATACGAAATCACCTGAGTTCTTACAATTTTTCGATAACATCCAAAAATAGCAAAGAAATTCTGAAAACAATGTCGTAGAAGATTCGAATAAATTCACATATTTTATCATCGTATCACTGCCACTTGGAAGCATCTCACAAAATCAATAATTACGAGCAACAATGGAGCGGGAGGTTGAAAGGAGTTGCGTTGCATGTAAGGAACGATTGCGTCTTAGAAGACGTTGGCGATGTTCTTCTTTTCCCCATGGAGCTCCCTTAAGATGCCCAAGTGCTGGGAATGCACTGAAATCCGAGTTTCTCGGGTAATTCGTGCGATCACAAACGAATATTTTGAATTTTTCAGTGGGAATAATGGCAGAGGAATACCTTGCTCCTTCTGTTGGGAGCAGTTTCGGAATTGCAAGGCAAGGATTTTAAAGGAATCAATTTTAAGTGCGAATAGCACTTTGAAGGACTATACCGTGGGAATGGGTTTAGAAGGTGGTACCTTTTTCGTTCACAGGAACCATTTTAGTCAGGGGAAAACAGCTCAGACAACCATATAATTGGAACAAGTGTCTTCTGCGACAAAAGCCGGCCAAGTGCCCTCTGCATCCTTCGAAGGCGTGTATAAAACTTACTATATAACATAGTTGCCAGCGAAATTATGAAAGTCCTTCGAATTCCTTCGAAATCAGCCACGGGAATGGCATTACATGACCATCCCTTGGGCATCAATTCTGAGTTGAATCTTTGCTGGACACTGAAATCGATTCTATGTACCCCAAGAATTCCCCGATAGAACCGAGCGAGGGAATTGTCCAATTTGCTGGATATATTTCCACCATCCGTCCGCAAGCAATCGGATCTCAAACGATCCTAAGATGGGGCGAATCTACTTTTTGGCCTTATCGAGGAGATCATCATCCGTAACCAAGTCCTCCTATAAAAGGTGATTACAAGAGGGACTTGCTGCCACCTCGGCTCCACGTCTCGACTTCGCTGAACGGCGTGCCGCGGTCTTTGGTAAATTCCTGCCCCATGTAATCCATGATCACTTAAGATCTTGTTTTCTTGTAATTTTTATCGTATTCGTCTTATTTTATCTGACTTTATCCGCCGTTTCCCCCGATTATCCAGTGGCATTATCTCGATGTCAACTTTTATGTTAGCTCCCTGCATGAAACTGCTGCAGATTGGCCAGCTTCCGACTAAAAATTATCTCTGAAAACGCTGGACATAGGCGTGAGCAGGTACGATATAAAGATATTTTTTCAAGACGTCGAATGTCGATGCTCGACAGGCACACGGCAGAAGAATCAACGTTTAAATGGTAACTGACTTTTTAACATCATGAATCTTGACATTCCTCTTGCACCATTCACTTCCATTTACGTGTAGCGCACGTGCGTTCTTCGGTATTTTAACGATTTGGAGAATTTTAGAGTTTCTAGACTTAGTAAACTTTACTGGAAGTTATCGTTTTTTTTACCACCATTTCCTTTCTAACTTTATGTCGCTCCCAAATAAGAAATTAATTTTTTACTGCGAAATTCAATTAGATTACCTAAGCCGTTTTATACTGGAAGATTTAAAATGCAAAAACACTTATCAAAATCAGTGTAGATGCTTACAGCCAAGACATTAAAGATTAAAAATTAAAAATTTGATTACAATAATTCATAATCGGTTATTCGAAAAAATAAAAAGATAATTTATAACTAAATTAATACGATTGTTTAAACAATAAATAAATAATAAGGTACGAGGTGACGTAAAATTCACGTAATCTGAATTGTATCGTTATTTGTGAAATTAGCAAAAGTCCACTTTTTGAAAATTTTACATGAGGGTAATTTATACATTAAAATTTAATTGGAAAAGTTGTCAAAATGATATGTTAAAAAATTGAATTTATACAGGTTTCAAAAACAACCATCATTTTTAAATTTGTAATCGTTCAACGATTTTGATAAAAATTTTTCATTACACTATAATTTAATTCTTAATTAAAACTTGAGAGGTACATATATGATTTTTATTTCGCCTGACAGATGCACTGATGATATGTTGTCTTCTGCTTTTAATAATCGACGTGTTTTATCTCAGTGTATCTCTCAAACGTTAAATACATTTGTTTTTTTGTCTTCTTAAGTAATAACAAATATTAACAACAAGTTATATTTAATTTAGATATAAGTTACAATAAAACACAATGACAAATTTTTCCCTTAGTGCTAACTCAACTGTAAAGTTTCCCTTTGCGGAAAAAAGTTTGAAAGTTTCGCCACAAATTTCAGAATAAAAGGACATCGATAATCCAGCGAAAAAGTTTAATAACGCGGAACATCCTAAAAAAAAATAAAAAGTAGAACGGAATGGAAATTATCCCAGTTTTCCATAGTACGGCCAAATGCCGGGAGGGTTATATAAATTTGTTCAAGTAACAGCGAAAAAGAAGGGAACTTTTTTTCCGAGACCAAACGCAATTTGGCAAGAAATTCTAAGGAAATCATGAGTAAAAATTCCTTTAAGAAAACCAATCACAGTTTGGAATGTTTCGTGTCTATTAAAATGAAAAGATTTTTTCGCGGAGGGTTTACAATTTCTTGCGCCTTGCAGAAATTTTCAAAACGAGTCCAAAAATTCCGAGGTGGGGCGAACTTTAATGAGAATTTACTTTCGTAAATTACTTTGCGACAAACGACTACGATGACGGGATGAATTTTGGTGCCAAGGTTCTGTCGAGAAAGTAACCAAGACGTATAGACGTATAAAAAGGAGTTAAAACTTTCTCCTGAAATGTAAATGCAAATTATGGAAAATTATCGACTTGGAAACTTTCGTCTTGTCGTCTGGGTGGATGGGTAATCAATTTCTTGGCCCCAATTTGGAGTTATTGGACACATGGGAATAGGTAAGACGGTAACCAAGAGGGTGGTTTCTATAGAAATTTAATTCAATTCGACCTGAAATCCCTTATTTTGGAAAATATATCATTAAAGATAAATCGTCTCTTTCTACCCCTGAAAAATAAAAATAAAAACACTAACAAGACAACGGTGGCAGTTTTAAAACTGAATATTCCAATAATTCACCTTGTTCACCTTTTCTAAATTCGGACGGCGGGCTTTAGACCAAGAACGTAAGGTGACGAAGTAATACCTCGAAAACTTCTTTTTGTTATCATTTCTTGACCTTTTTTATCAATCTTAACGACCTTTTTCCGCCGACATCAAAGCAGACAGATAAAATCTCCATAAGAAAAAGCATAAAAACTTCCGACATTCAATTTGCTGTATCTAACACAACGACATCCCTAAGATAATCAAGTTTTGGGATGCTGGGGAAAAAATAAAGATACACCAAGCCTTACCAATAAAATAAAGAAGCTCTACTGCAGAAATAGCAACAATAAAAATGAGAAAGAGCCTCAAAATTTCTAGCATCAGCCTTCACCCAGTAAGACTTATTATAAGTTTCTTCATTGGCTTTTCTTCGGGACCCCACCCCACGTCTTGGCGCCCTGCGTTGGCTTTTATGGAAAACAAAATTGCCGGAAAAAAGATTCGCCAATTATGGGCAGATTACTTCAGCTATAAGCTTTTATAAAAAAATTATTTTCGCCATACCCACCTTTAGAAGGCGGGGGTTGACACGAACATTTTTGTAATTTATGAATTTTCATAATTATTAAATAGCAGTGGTCCTGCAGAGCTTGGTCTAGATAATGCAAAATTTTCGAGGATTTCTTTAAAGGAATTATATCGGAGAAAAGGCATTTGATAATAATAGCCCACTCGTTTTTCTTCCCGCATTAAGAAAAATTTCCCATAAATTTGACTGAGAAAATTGGCGTGATCCCTTTTAGCCTATCGCCAAGCCAACTTTATAGAGGCCCTTAAAGCCATCCCTCAGTTATTTGGAATGGCCGTGAAAAATAATTTCATGCTTGAGGAGTGCCCGCTAACGTCGCGACGCCAGCGTAAAATTGCCACTCTTTTCTCTGGCCCATTGGTCCTCATTACGAGTGCCATAAATATGAAAAACGAGAAGAAAAGTGAAATTTCAGCGAAATTTTTATGGATTCCTCCAAGTCCAATTTTATCGTTGAACACATATTTTCCGATTCCAATAAAACCTCTCTGAACGGGAGCAAATTAATTTTCGAAAAAAAGGAAAATATTATTTATTCGTAGACGGGTCCCGTGCCAGCCGTCGTCGTCGTCTTGCTCGTCCTTATCGCAGTCTTTTCCATAAACATAGACCTCCCCCGAAAAAAAAAGAGAAATTTTTCTGGCCGACCCTCGGGGGCATCATATTCAGCGGAATGTTTGCTTTTGGTTTACATTTAAACAAATTTCATTATATATTTTCGTATAGGCGCATAAATATGAAAATGTTCTCCTGGATTTTGTGAAAACATCGCACAATGGAGCTGCCACCCGGCGCGATTCACCGGGCCACTGGCAGTGATGTATGAATGTATGAGACATTTGTGAGGGATTTCATCCCTCCGATTTTCTACCCCCATGTTGACAGGCAAAAATGTGATCGAAATAAATAACAAAAGGCGAACACGTTCCTCCTCGGCACATATATCCAATCGGTCTATCGGATTCCATTGGGCCGGCATGAAGACTTACAATAGGTTTAGCATCGACTACGTGGATGGAATGATCTGACTGGGTGGTTTATGGGATTTTGTCAGGTGATTGGATTCAGTGTCCGGATGCAAAAACATATAATATTCAATATTCTGGGAAAACATAAGAAAGCGGACCTGTTGTTTATTTCAAAACAAGCATACCAATGTTCAATGTTTTGAACATTCCATACAGTTTCAACAAGTTAAAGCTATGTCATTTTATATTGTTTCAAGCTTAATTTATTTGAGATAGATTTATTATAGATCCAAGAATTGACCAAGTCTATTAGTAAAAACTCAACAAATTTATATACATATATCGAAAGATTGAGCAGTGTATTTAAAGATATTATTACTATTAATCGTTTTTACTCAAGTTTCTTAAAAATGAGTTAATAGTCATTTTATATAGGTAAAATCCACTCCAGCACTTTTGCGCTACGATAAATAGTAGAAAGTAAATAAAAAAATAATCTACTTTAAATTTTGTTTACAAAATGTTAGCAATATAAAATTAAAAATGCAATTTTGCATATAAATACAAAACAAATTTAACATAAAAAAAACCCTGTACCTCAGTTCTTTTTAATATTCAACCTAAGTAAGAAATAAAATAATTTCTTAAACCCAAAATCAACATGCTTTTCAATGAATTTGGTTATTTTTATGGCGTTTACAAAGAGTACTCATATAATTTTAGAAGTACTAGAGGGCCAATTGTAAAAATACCTTTGAATGTTGATATTTGAAATTACAAAATGACCATTTGATGTTTATTTGATTTTTATGAAAATTTATATACAAAATATTATTTTCCGTTTCTTAGAACGAAAATGTATATGAGCATTTGTTTCTAGAAAAAAAAATATTTTTTCTTAGTCGAATATTTTTGCATATCTTCAAACCTGTAATGATGGTCTATATGACCCGTAATAAGGGTTAAAAAAATTACCTATATCCAAATGGCTTTCAAAATCTCCAGACATGCCAACGAACCCATTCGAACATTTCAAAGACTCTCCCACAAGAAAGGTCTGAATGGTGAGCATCTTGTCTAATTTCTCGATGGCTTAAGCTTCGCTTTTCCACGCCTACTTCGATCAATTTAGCAGCGATTTTATCCAGGGGACATTTTGTCGAATTTGTCGTTTCAACCCTCGAAAAGATTTTCAAGATTTCATTACACACCGCAATAAAATTTCTGAGGACGTTTATATCCAATGTATTTTGCTCCTATCCCTCTCCAAATTCCCCCTTCCATTGGTAGCAGCGTGAGAAGCCGCAGGGACTTGGGGGTAAATAGTTTGAATTATATCCCGAGGGACTCCTTTTCGGTGTTTGATTGCAATTTAGCCAACCATTTCAGCTTGTTTCTGCCAATTTTGCGCTATAAAGTCGTTTTGCTACCACTCGAGATAAGCAAGCCATAAGGACTCGTTTTGTGGCGGTGTTGGGGGGGTAAAATAGGATAAAAGCGACGGATATAGGGATTCTCGAATCGTGGTGCAGCCACCACATGGCGAAGTGTATGCTAAGACATCTGTGCAACTCCTTCGGACAAATAAATCCATCCGAGGAAACTATCCATCACCAGCGAGGGTGATTACGACGACATTTGTGGCAACCAGACTCTCTTTATTGCGTATAAAATTTAAAATTCGCGACAAATCAGACGTTGCCGCCGCCATCACAACTACCCACAGGAATTCCATGGCCATGAGACACCAAAGATCCGCACTGTGCCGGCATAATCAAGATTCACCAAAAGTCTCGAGTTCCATAAATTATGCTACACGTGAATTTTTTTTTAAAAATGAAATTGGTTTCGTCATGAATTTCGCTTTTATCTAACTAAAATCGATGTCATACTGCTTAACTTAAAACAGATTTTTTTCTATTTATTTTCAATTTTTCAAATTTCGACTTTTAGATTTGTTTACCTTATTAAAAATTACTTTTCTTTATGAACAAAAATTTAATATTTGAAATAGCATATTCAACATATGTAATAGATTTATTTTTTAGTTACTGCACATGCTATAAAGTCGACGTTTTTGTTTTAAGTTTTTAAAAAATTCAAAAATTTCGCAAATTGATAGTATTTCACTGCAACTATTTTAGAAATTGCCCCCGCAACCTTTTGGTGGAAACTATGGAATAAGTTTTAAAATGAAAATGTTTTTATCGGATCTAAAAAATCTCTGAATAATGCTACGCCGGTGTTGAAATGAAAGACAATTTTTGCTTTATTTCGATGGGTAATTTTACAAGATGCAAAAACAGAGATACAAAATATGTTTACCATTAATTCGTTAATTCTAAAGATTATTTAACATTTTTTTTTATAATGAAATACTGGAACTTAATTTAACGTATGCAACAACTAAATTTTTGAAATTCAAAGATCAAATATTTCGAGAAGTGACAGATAATTTATTTATTTATTTACTTATTTTTTGCATGCTTGCCTCTCTTAAGTCCATAAAGAAACTTCAAATGCAATTTGTGCTGAATTATGAATATAAATGTTTATATTTGATCGGTCTGCTCCCAAATTTGCTAATGGCGCCAAAATGAGAGATTCATCCACAGTCCCTTATTCCCATAATTTATGATGGTACTTTTATTCAATTTTGCTGTGAGTTCTGCTTTTAGGAAATTGATTCGCTGTTTGGTCGTCGCCTCCCACAACTCCACAAATGAGCATATTCCCAAATGACTTCGGAACTCATCGACTCGGGGGGGTTTGATTAATTACCACAAAATCTAAGCGATATGTGATTAATGCGGTGAAGGACCCAAAATTTGGCGCAGTTAGAGTTCGATTCATCCTGGTCATGATGTCGATTTTGGGGACACACATGAAAACAAACATGGAAAGGGATTAGCTGGATCAAAGCCTAAGTGGATTGTCCTCGCCCATTAATGGGGTAAACTGTGTACTCCTGAAATCCTGGTCGAGTGGAATTAATTTGCGGTCTGAATAGGATTTCAGGGAATTCAATTCGGGTAAATAGGAGGACCTGGTGGCCACTTGAATTAATTCCTCTATTGGCGGACGCCTACAAGTGGTTTACTGGACGAAGGTATGGGTATTATTATTATTCCATTGCACCCTAATGGGTGGTGATTTATTGATAAATTAAATTTTTTAAAAGGTTAAAATGCACGCCAAATGGGTACGACAGTGTGTATTTTTAGAAAAACTGCTCTTGGCGTCGTTAGTTACGCAATTTGCTCTTCGTCAGAGCAATAGACTTTACCATGCGAGGATAAGCAAAACATCCTTTGGGAGTAGCAAAATTACAATCCTCCCACTCGCTTTCACGACAAAAATAAATCGAATCAGGTTACAATATGCGTTGTAGTCCTATGTGGATGTTAGCACTTGTTGTGTATATTGCGTCTTCAATTTCCCCGCATGCAATAAACACTCTGCTATTAAAAAAAAATAGATAAAATATACTGTCGAACCATACCATACTGGCAGATTGCCTACTCCAGCACTCAATAATCCCTTTATGGCTCACGCAGCTGAATCCGGGGGTGGATTCCCAGCATCCCATAAACCCCTTTTATATTAAACATATTATCTGAAAGTAATACGGACAACAGAAGAGCTGTGCTGGGAAATTTCTATCCCCAGCCTCATCTTCAATTAGTAAAGGGAATTCATTCGGACTCTAGACTAAAGCTGCTTACAATCTGATTGACTTTCAGCGAACCGGAGAGTATTCCCAAATATTTCTACCCTTCCCATTTAATCATTTCGGGAATTGCAGGAACAAGCCCCCGTCAGGCTAAACGATGACATAACCAATTTTCATACTTCGCACAAAAGCCGTTTTCAAAGGATTACTCAGCGGATTTGATTGTGGAATGGAATCAATAGAAGATGATCCAAATTAGATTGATAATAATGCCTTTATATTAATGAGTAATAACTTAATAGAGAATTGTAAAGAACAATGATAAGCTGGAATTTTAATATTTCTAATGTTAATGAAAAGGAGTTAAATATTTTATCTTTTTCTATATTCACTTTTTGATCAGGTATTAAACTTTTGTATACATATTTAAAGATATTATACGTAAATTATTTTGTCAATTTAATTAAATTAATTGATGCAATTGAATTAGTTCAATCAGGCGTAAACAATTAAATGAACACTCCAAAATATATTTGCAACGAAAATAATAATCCTAAGGTATTTCAGTTCACCCGAATCAAAATATTGAACTGGTAATACAAGTCTACATGAGTAATATTGTCGGAAATTTAACAGCAATTTCTTATAGATTTCCAGGTACTAATTAAGGAAAAAATAATTAAAAAGTTCCATCACATAACATTTCTTAGATATCCTAATAAATATTACTTAATCACCGATTAATTAAGCTACAAATTCTCATTATTACTGGTCACTAAATTTGCTGGCAGCTCACGGACAGAATCTAATAAAAGGTTAAGCATTGTTATTAGAAATATCGTTCAACGTAATAAATTCGTTACTACCTATTTTTATGTGCGAAATTAACCTACTTTTTTAAATCGGAAAATGATTCCAAGTTCAAGACGTTGTAACATTTTATCCGATAATTTTTTTTATGAGTTTGTGAAGAATTTACCGTGACGAAACAATGATTAAATAAATCAATGGTTAACTTAATTAATAGCAGAAATTTAAATTTTCTTTAAAGGGTTATATACAAAGTTGAGACGAAAAAGTGAGCTACGTTCATGATTTTTTAAAAGGATTTTATGCAAATTTTATTGGAGAAAGCAAAACACAATGTTCTAGTAGTACTATCGAAGAAATAAAAACACTTTGAATTTCGAAAAAAGTTTGAAAATTTTCGGAGTCATGGCCCATGCCCCGCAGCGCTTTTTTTGCAGAGGCTTGCGGTGAACGCTCTCCAAGGCGAACCGCTCAACTAAAATCGAAGAAGTAAAAAAATTATTTAAGAATAATGTATTCTGGTGTACTTGAACGATTCGGTTTTCCAAAAAAAAATTTTTTTTTCAATAAAAAAACCACGTTGACAGAAAAAATCGATATTTTTGGTGGTCAAAATGTTAAAATAAAATTCATTGTAAAAAATTAAATATTTTCTGATGGAAAATGGATCGTTCAAGTTCACGAGATTGTAAATACGAATATTTAAGAAAAAAAATTTTCAAAATCGGTTGAAGAGTTTTTGAGATATCACATTCACCGCAACAGTACTTTTGAAAAAAACGCATTCCGAGATAATCGCGTTTAAAGTTTTGCGTCAACTTCATTCGTGCAAAACAACAGCGCCCTGCAAACGGCTGTAATTTGAAAACCAGTGATCCAATCTAGATGAAATTTTAAAATATTTTCGAAGCTTTGTATATAATCCCTTAAACTAAAAAAAGGTTTTAATTTCCCTCAGAATATTTTTGTGAACTTTAAGGTTTTTTTTTCAGATAATATTGATAAATACTCCAGAACTATGTAATTTAATCGATAATCCTATAACAATATGCCTAAGTAGCTGGCAGTTGCGCACTCGGTTTGTTAAAGTCTATCAAATACGAAAACATAAATTATTCAAAGTATTTCAGTATCAAAAAAAGACTATAAGAGTCTTGCACACAAGATCGAGACCAAGACTAAGATGAAGTCTATTTATGCAAGCCGAAGACCAAGATCGAGTTGATTAAGAACCAGAACCAATACTAAGGCCGGTTTCGAATTCCCACGCACTTGCACTAAAATCTATTTTCCGCACTAAATATTCTCCGAAAAACTCCGAAAAGTGCGTAGGGCGTTCGAATTTGTTTTAGATTTCTATGCACTAACCCTATTTTATCTGTCAAAATCGTAGTGTCCTCGCGAGTACACTAAAAATGGACTTCTTGGATATTTTGTTCGCTATGTATAGCAATAACTGCCATCTTTTAAGTGCTGAAAGAGAAATATTAGCCCCTCAACTCGATTAATTTCAAGATTTCCTCCTCATTGACTACAAATGTTTATTATTTATTCCCGCTTGGCTCAAGAAAAAGAATATTAATTAATCATAATACTTACATTTAATTTTATTACTCATTTTTTGGAAAAACTATACTGTGGCGTCGAAGTTTGTGACACTGGCTCAGTGACATAGGTCAGTGCACGCCGCCTACTTTTCAGCGGTCACAATCCTTTCCGAACAAAGTGTAGAGCAACTCAATTCGAACACACTATTAGGGCGGAAAAAAGTGCCAAGTGCAAGTGCAGTCCGAATAATAAGTGAGAAGTGCAAGTGCATGGGAATTCGAAACCGGCCTAAGGCCGGTTTCGAATTCCCACGCACTTGCACTAAAATCTATTTTCCGCACTAAATATTCTCCGAAAAACTCCGAAAAGTGCGTAGGGCGTTCGAATTTGTTTTAGATTTCTATGCACTAACCCTATTTTATCTGTCAAAATCGTAGTGTCCTCGCGAGTACACTAAAAATGGACTTCTTGGATATTTTGTTCGCTATGTATAGCAATAACTGCCATCTTTTAAGTGCTGAAAGAGAAATATTAGCCCCTCAACTCGATTAATTTCAAGATTTCCTCCTCATTGACTACAAATGTTTATTATTTATTCCCGCTTGGCTCAAGAAAAAGAATATTAATTAATCATAATACTTACATTTAATTTTATTACTCATTTTTTGGAAAAACTATACTGTGGCGTCGAAGTTTGTGACACTGGCTCAGTGACATAGGTCAGTGCACGCCGCCTACTTTTCAGCGGTCACAATCCTTTCCGAACAAAGTGTAGAGCAACTCAATTCGAACACACTATTAGGGCGGAAAAAAGTGCCAAGTGCAAGTGCAGTCCGAATAATAAGTGAGAAGTGCAAGTGCATGGGAATTCGAAACCGGCCTAAGGCCGGTTTCGAATTCCCACGCACTTGCACTAAAATCTATTTTCCGCACTAAATATTCTCCGAAAAACTCCGAAAAGTGCGTAGGGCGTTCGAATTTGTTTTAGATTTCTATGCACTAACCCTATTTTATCTGTCAAAATCGTAGTGTCCTCGCGAGTACACTAAAAATGGACTTCTTGGATATTTTGTTCGCTATGTATAGCAATAACTGCCATCTTTTAAGTGCTGAAAGAGAAATATTAGCCAACATTGTGGTAAGGAAGAAAATCCACCGATTTTCTAACTATTTAAACTTATCTTTTTAGTTGAAAAAGAGGGAATACCTAAAGCCTGTATACGATCCAGAATTTATTTCAATTTTAAACGGGGACGAAAATGCATGCAAAAGACATATTCGCGTTTCATACAGAAGCTTTAGGCACTTAGCAGCATTTTTTGGGACCAAAAGACATGGTTGGAGTGTACGATTTGAAACTGCAACTTTTCTGTTTTGGTTGGGATGCGGGTCCAGTTACAGAGTTGTTTCTGTTGCTACAGGAATTCCTGTAACAACTGTTCACGATATAGTGAAGAAGTGTTTAAAAGTCTTGGTAGATAACACATCACACTTTATCAAATTGCCATCTCCCGAAGAATTTCCCGAAATTGGACGTGGATTTGCCATGCGAGGTAAGATACTTTAGCTTCGGAAAATCTCAAATATTTATCTACATTTAGCAAGTTAAAAATTTTATATTATATTATTTCAGGGCGATCAACAATATTCTCCCACGCTTTAGGAGCATTGGACGGAACATATTTTAATGTTCGATGCCCTGTTCGTCTTCACGAGCAATATATTACTCGAAAACTTACCTACGCTATTCAGCTTCAAGCAGTGTGTGACGCAAATGGAAAATTTATTAATATTTTTACTGGTTTTCCTGGTAATAATATGATGTTCAGATATTTAAAATAGAGTTAACATTTGTTATGACTTCTCTTTTAGGAAGTGTTCATGACCAGAGAGTGTTACAGTGGAGCCCTTTATATTTAAATGGCAACTTTCCTCCCCAAAGTAACTAAAACAGATTGAATGAGAACTGAATTTAAGTAATATAGCAATTTGTTTTCAGATTTTCTGTTAGCTGATGCTGGGTACACATTATCAGTCGACACCATCAAAATTTTAACGCCCTATAAAATGGGTCGTCTCCCTTTAACATGGCAGCAGAGGAAATTTAACTTGCATCATAGTATGGCTCGTAACATAATTGAAAGGTGTTTTGGAATGATGAAGCAGAGATGGCGTTTTCAAAATTCGCAATTGAGTTTATCTAAAACAACAAACGTTATTGCAGCATGCTGTATAATGCATAATATTTGTGTATCCGAAAATGATGTCTTTGAACCATCATTTGAAGAAAACTTTGAAGATAATCAAACATCCTCTGAAGAAGCATCATCTAATTCTAATTATTTTAGAGATGAACTATGTAACATTTTGAGTAACGAATAAAACATTGTCTTAAACAGGTTTTTATTTATAAAAAATAACAATGAAAAACAACAAAATTTCTTAAAAACTTAAAAAAGAAAAACACAAATTAATTCATTTCATGAAAGTGATTGGGCCTTATTCCGGTTGTCGACTCACTTGCGTGACAATGAGTCGAAAAGAACTTAAAAATGCATCAAAACCACCTTGATATGCACAATTCAGCTTCAGAGACTACTCCGCCGAACAAAGTGTAGAGCAACTCAATTCGAACACACTATTAGGGCGGAAAAAAGTGCCAAGTGCAAGTGCAGTCCGAATAATAAGTGAGAAGTGCAAGTGCATGGGAATTCGAAACCGGCCTAAGTCTATCTTGTTTTCCAATCATTCACTCTTATATATCAATAATCTTACATAACAGAATAAAATTAATATACCTTTTAAAATTCAGCATTCCATAATTATTTATAAGAGATATTTTGCATGCTGACAATTTTTAGAAAGGTCAATAGGTAATTAGTTAATCAGTAAATCGCAATCCTTTCAATTGATGTCTCTATTATTAAATCTCGAACACGGAAAGAAATTTATCCAAAAAATACTCACAGTTGTAAGTTGGTGTGTTTTTGGGATCTTATAAATAAATAGTAGTTTAATTAACTATTCAACTCAAAAGAATTACTTTCTTTTGATACTTAAAAGTTGAGACCACCAGCCGTGGAGGTCTTAAAATTTTTAATTTAAAGTTCAGCAAGGGGACTGGAACGTTTTCCTTGAACCAGTTCTCACTAATGCGTCCAGGGTTCGAATGAATTGCATCCTTAACCCAAACTTTCATGACGAATTTCACAACGGGCGAATTTTACAGCGTTTCATTTACATCGCAGAGAATTTTATTGACCTTCTCGAAATGCTGCGAATTACCCGCTGCTTAATAGTGCGACTAAATTCGCAGATAATCCGCAAATTAAATGGAAAATTGAAATAAAAATTCCAGCAGATCTTTTGCCAGTGTTTGTAGCATTGCGAGAATCTTAAGAAAGAATTTTATAGCTCCGCGAAATGACATACGGATGACGCCTGAGGTGCTATTTTCTTCAGATTGGCGAAACATTTCCTTTTTTTTTCGTTCGCCACAAGTTGTAAAACTGCAACAGATAAAATCGTGAATGCACGCGAAGCGCCACTTTGGTCGTGCAGAGCACTGTAAGCAGATATCTTGGGTTTGGTTCGTCAGGATGCATCCCGGTCCCTGTGCACGTCTGCATAAATCATCCCGAGGGAGTCAAACGCCGGAAAATGCGAGAAGCAGAGCTGTGTCAGACGAAGGTCATCGCCGAACCCACATCCTTCCCGAAAATTTACTATTATGGGGGTGCTCAACACAAATATCTTTTCGATTAGGGATTAGGAACCATTGATAAGATGCCCAGGAGTCGAGCAGAGCTCCACCGGTCGACACGAGGACCAGGGTTCAGGTCGGAGACAAGGAAACGAACTGGATAATCCGCAGAATCACTCGTTCACGTCCGAACTGGACCATAGATGGGGGAGATGAAAAGCCCGAGATGGCACATTTCAATGTAGGGTTTATGGGAATTGAAACTATCATGAGATGTATCCGGACGAATGCTGCCAATTTCCGGCGATGGTTGGACCGCCCTTTCGAGTGCCCTTTTTGTTTTGCGGACAGTAAGATGACAAAAGGACCTATTTCATAGGCATTAGGCAGTCTTAGCACGTCACCGCTGCAATAGCATCCATTAAAATTTCAACAGTTTTCGAAGCTAGCAATCATATTCATATCCTCTATTCATATTGTGAGTTATCTCGTGTGCCCCTTTGTGTGTCTTCATAAATATGTATCAAATGCACTTCTGCCATCCCGGAATACAACACAGCTCTCGGAAATATTCTGGATAAATTTCATCCAGAGAATTGAATAAATCGTGATCTGTGGGCTCCTTTTCACAATCAAAGCTCCCCTCGAAAGAGGACACGTTCTGTGAAATCGTGTATACCCGGAGTATTCATTCGAAATGAATAAAACCTCAATTCCCAACACTCCTACGCCACTCCTTAAACCTCGTGCCTGTTCCGAATGTTCAAATTATCGGAGAATCCTTAAAGAAATTTAACTCCTGCATTGAAATACCGCTAATAAGATGACGACTTCAATACTTTTGGAGACATTTCTTTTAGACCTTCACTTTATAATAGATTTTAAAAGAATTAAGTTTCTGTAGATCTGTTATATAATTTTTTACAGGTCAAACATTAATATGCATACCTATACATATTATAGTGTTTTTTAAAATAACTCAATATTTGCAATGATTAATTAAAAACCCAAAATATACTGTATATAAAAATGTTTGGGCTCGGATCTTAGTAGCCTTGATAATTTTATTTTGAACACCCTTTCACAGACAAACTTGTTTTTAAAAACAAAATTTGTAATAAGTTTGTATTTTTTAGTGCGGAGTTCGTGCTTTTATTTTTGTTACACCACGTAAACTTTATTTTCTAGTATAAAACGATCTGTATATAAAATACATAGCGTAATAAATAAAATATTAAGTCTTTCAATAGTTTTTGGTGGTGAATATTTCGTCAGTATTGACAGAAAATCGTTCTATATTTCTAAAACCTAAGATTCGTAGATTTGGCTGTTATTTAAAGCATTTTAATATTTATTGTGGTGTGATCGGTCCAGACGTAAAGCTACAAGTGTGTGTACTTAGCAAATAAACAAAAGATGCAAAGAAAGAGTCGAAAGAAATATGGCTCATATCGTTCAAGTATGATAAAATTCAATATTTAACTGCCCTAATTGATTTCGATTTCATTTATTCTTTCCAGACCGAACAATTTGCCGTACTATGGGTTCTATTTGCTGTCATTGTTTTCGGAAATTCAGCCGTCCTGGTGACTCTGATTGTGAACAAGAACAGGAAGTCTCGTATGAACTTTTTCATAAAACAGCTCGCCGTAGCAGGTAAAGTGTGAAACAATTAAAATTTATTTGCTTTAAGCAAAGCATGCTTTTATAAACTTGTTCCCTTTAAGACCTCTTTGTCGGCCTCTTAAATGTCCTCACAGATATTGTTTGGAGGATTACAGTCTCGTGGAGGGCGGGTAATTTGGCCTGCAAAATGATACGTTTCCTACAAGTCTGTGTAACCTACGCATCCACCTATGTCCTAGTCGCGCTAAGTATAGACCGGTACGACGCTATCACACACCCAATGAACTTCTCAGGATCATGTAAGTACTATTTTCGAAACCAAAAACCCTTTTAATTTTCACATATTTATTTCTTTAAATTTTTAACTAAGTATATTATAATTTCTTAGAGCTCTTATACACCTTTATTTTGAAGAAGTAGCATTTCTAGGGTGTCGTACCAAAATGGTAAAAAGACAACCTTATGGTGTCTTCGTCCATTTGTTACAGCTTTTTATTTCAGCAAGAATTTATGCTATCAACTTGAAATTTGAATAATTTTTAATAATGACGACAGTATTTTCATTAAAAAAGGGGACGAAATGGGCAATTTTAGAATTGGTTTACTTTTACTACTTAGGTCAAGTGGGGTGCCACATAAAAGGACTTCGTTTCGACATTATAAAATATTCATTCTTTTCATTTTATACCTTATAATTTTCGACTTAAGATGAAAAATGTCTTAAAGCATACCATTCTCTTCCTTATATTCGAAGTTCGCATAAACGAAAAATCTGAAATAATTGGAGTTGATAGAGGTTAATGTAAATATTACAAAACCGGTTTAAGGCCAGAAATCCCTTTAGGAGCGTGAAAAATAGGTAATTTTCGGAAATTTTTTCAAATTTTAACATAAGTTTATTATAATACCCAAGTTGAAACAGAATGGGGACGTTGTTCGCCTGTTTTCGGTGATGTTGATCTGAAAAGGATTTAACAGGTCTCATTCGTTCATTGACATATTAAGGGGAAGGATATACCTAAACAAATTTTGAAAAAGTGCATAATTGAAAATTTGGGAGCTTTTTTAATCTAAAGTTCGAATGTTCGACCATATTTTCGACATATTTGGCCATAAAAAAATTATTTACACACTACTTTTCAAACTTTTAGTATATCCTTCCGATAATATTACCGAGAGTAGCCTCCCAAAACTTCATCAAAATCGGTCGATAACTTTCTGAGCTACAACACAAGCAGTTTTTGAAAATCAGTTTCGAGATATTCGTGTTTAAAGTTTCAATATGTGAAACCATGCTGTCCCGCCACTTTGTACTATATGCGATAACACCGCTAATATTCAATATTTCGAGTTTTCTTTTGCTCAGTATATTCTTTGGGTATTATACTTTCGAAAAATGTAATAAATAAAAAAAAACAATTTTTTGAAAATTCTTAAGGAATTTCTGGCCTTCATAAATTTACAATTCATTTAAAAATTTACATTTCGTAATATTTTGAATTTATAAATATTCATTTACATATGTATGTTATATTGAATCAGGATAGGTATCTAGGTATATTCATCCTCATGAAATCACTGTGTTTTCAAAAATTTTATATTAGATACTTATAATTTTTTTGATATTTTCTTATGTAAGTATGTATGTATAAACATTATACAGTGGCACTCAAAACATTTGCAACTAGAACTAAGTGAACTAATTGTTGCATTATTTCAGTTCATTTAATGGCACTTTTTGGGTTTTTGTTTTGTTACAGTTTGGGTAATAAACTGGTATATTATTGTTTATCAAATCTGGTTACTATATTGCTAAAATAGTGCAGGCATTTGTAAACACTCAATGTCTCGAGGGCTACTGTATGTACTTTATTCATATTATATTATATTTATTTTTGATTTTTATCGATTTACAGGGCGACGAGCACGTCGATTAGTAATAAGTGCCTGGACAGTAAGTGCCATCTTCTCAGCTCCCATGCTCTTCCTCTACGAAGAAAGACTCATCCAGGGTCAGAAGCAGTGCTGGATTGAGCTCGGTGATGCATGGAGGTGGCAACTCTACATGAGCCTCGTTGCAGCCACCCTGTTCGCGTTCCCAGCCCTCATAATCTCGGCCTGTTACGCAATAATAGTCCGAACAATTTGGGTTAAGGGAGCCGTTTTCATTCCAACAGGTGAGTGCCTCACTAAATCAAATCCCAAAGTCTCAGGTGTTTCAGCTGCTAAAGCTGCTCTCATTTGTTTTCGCTGTCCTAATGAAGGACAGAAAACAAACATCCGCAGTATGGCAACAATTTGTCTTTTTAAATTCAACTTTCCTACAAAGCTCGTAAATTTTAAACTTTTCTCAAAAATGTTTGAATTGAATTTTTATTTATAGCTTTAATAGCTTTAACTTTTCATTTTGCAGAAAGTAAAATTATAGAATGCGATAAAACATTCTTTCACTTTTGTGTACCGCTGATATGAATAACAATTGCTGGAGAACAAATTTGTTCTAGTAATAATATACAACCCCTGCCATTATATTTCAAATTTATAATCGCCATTGTATTATACATTTCCAAATTTCAATAGCAGTTTAAAAGTATTTATATCAATGCTGAAAAACATATTTAATTTTTCTTTCTGTTTTTAACAATAGAATTGAATGTTACCTAGACTTCCCCAGATATCTTTTCGTGTTTAACTAAGATAGAAAACAATTTGCAAAGCTCTTTTACTTTTTAATAAAATACAGCTTAAAATTTCTCTATTATCTGACTACAAGGCAAACATTTTAGAATTGTACGTTCATTGCTTATTTACTCATAATATTGTAGAGTATACAAAATTTGAATAAAATCTGTGAGGCAATTTTTTTCGTGGAATTTCCAAATATCTAAATATGGCATGTAAAGGACTTACACATTTTGCTTCTAAAAAGAATACTTAACTTTTATAATAAAACTTCTATCACAAATTTCATCTCTTTGATCTATCAAATATTTCTTTATCTAAAAACATATTTAAAAATAAAAATACCTAAAATGTATTTCCGATCCTTGAATTTGCAAAAAAATACATAAATTAATTTTATATCAATCCAAGTACAATCCTGGGTGTAGAGCTTCTGTAAAATGCTTTGTGTTTTCTTTTTCATCTGTAGAAATGAAAAGCCCACAAGAAGTATTTCTTTTATCTTTACAATAATAAAGGTAACTAAGTTTTTTATGTGAGGATATTGCGGACAAATAACTTTATAAAGAAGCTTTTAGATATTTTTTATAATTCTTTCTTGTTCCGAGAATTTATTTATTTTTTTTAAGTGTTTTATTCGTAATTATATTGTAAACCATGGACAATATTTGAACTATAAAGAAACTATTACTGTATGATAATTTAATAAAGCAACTCTTGAAATTGCAATGAAGAAATAGGCAGGCAAACTTTGGTTTTTCAGATATTAAAAAAATAATTAAATTTTCACAAATTCCATCCAGTACTCTTAAATAACTTTTCTAATTTATTAAAACGTACTTGTGAAGAATTTAAAAATGTCTTTGGGTACCATCCAACGCGATAAATTATCTTTGCATCTCAGATATTCACAAAGAACTAATGACGAGAGTTAATTAAAGTGAAAATCCTCGGTTGAGTGACACAGACGTGTGTCATGAAATCCAATGAAATTTAAAACCGCCAAAAACTCAGCTAAATTCCAAACCAATTTCAGAGTCAAACACTCCAATCTAATTACTCTAGACTAACAACCAAAAATTGCTCGCAGACGAGCCGAATATCTGTCCCAGTCCTTGCTCCTTGGGAGCCCCAAAATTAGGGGCGGAGCGCGTAGTCCTTCCAGCTCGGTTGCTTGCACAGAGGGCGTATTATGTTCAGCCAATGTTAAACAAACCGTACGGGAGCATCTAATTAACGCATTAAAGAAATCAAAATCAAAAGTTTATGTATGCGCACCCTGTATAATTCGAGGGCTTTTAGGGATAATTCAGTTTTGGGCTCCATAATTGTCGCGTCGGCAATTTTCGACGACATTGCGGTGTACGCGAATAAAATTAATTCAAAATTTTTCTCCACATATTTTGGGCATGGTACGAGTACAAGAAAAATCCGAATACATAGTTTTAATTGAATACATTTATTCACTTTTTTATTCAATATATTCGTTTATAATTTCTAAATACTATTACAAACACAAAATACTTTATTCTGATGTTTTAAGTCTCTTTTATAAAGAACTAGCTGGGTTACCCGGTTTCACCCGGTGTACGAATGTTTTGGCCGCGCATCGTATTGGGTCCGTCATCTTTATTCTCAAATTTTGTACATAGATCCGCAATAAGGACAACTAAAAACCCCCAAACACCAATTTTCCTGCCAATCCCTTGATATTTTCAATTTTAGGGCGCCATCTTGGATCTGCCAAATTTCAAACTCGCAAAAATAGTAACCTATATGTTGGACCGGAATATGTAGTACCTAACTTAAAAAATGAATATGATCGAATCCACCGTCTAAGCGTTATGGCTTGTCCAGTTTTATCCCGTGTACAAAAATTTTGGGTGCTATATTGGTTCCTCCATTTTGAATTTCCAAGTTTCGAACATTATATTCGCAATTAGAATATCTAAAAACCCCTAAATACCAATTTTCACGCCAATCCCTTACTATTTAACATTTTTGGCCACCGTCTTGGTTCCGTCATTTTGAAATTAGAGAATAAAATGCAGCCTATACATATGCTTGGCCGCAGTATGAAGGATATTCACCCCAAAAATAAATATAGTCCGATCCAATATTCAGGCGTTATGGGTTACCCGGTTTCACCCAGTGTACACAAATTTGCGTCACCGTGTAGGGTCCGCCATTTTGAATTTCCAGACTTTGATAGTAAATCCGAAATTACCTCAAAATATCCATAGTACTACTTTTCATTTAAATTCCCTGAAGTTCGAAAATTAGTGTACGCCATATTGAATCCGCCACCTCTCACTGCAAATTTCGAACATGGACTCGCAAGAAGGGTATCCAAAAACCCCCAAACACCAATTTTATGGCAATCCCTTCATATTTTCAAATTTTTGCCATCATCTTAGGTCCGCCATTTTGAAATTCGTGAATCAAAAGTAGCCTATATTTTGGGCCCGAATATGTGGTACCTTCACCCAAAAAATGAATAAGCTCGGATTCAGCGCCTAGGCGTGATGGGCTACTCAGTTTCGCCCGATTTACCAAAATTTTGGTCGCCATATTGAATCCGCCATCTTGAATTTCCAAATTTAGAAAATAGATTCGCAATAAGGACGACTAAAAACCCCCAAATATCAAGTTTCATGGAAATCGCTTGATATTTTCAATTTATAACCGCCATCTTGGATTCGCCATTTCGAAAAACATGAATAAAAAGAAGCCCATATGTTGGGCCGGAATATGTAGTACCTATATCCAAAAAATGAAAATGATTGGATCCACCGTTTAGGCGTGATGGATTACCTGGTGTCCAGAAATTTTAGTCGTCATATTGAATCCGCCATTTTCAAATTCAAAATTTCGAACGTAGATTCACAATAAGGACATTCAAAAGCATCCAAATACCAAGTTTCATGGAAATCGCTTGATATTTTCAATTTCTGGCCGCCACCTTGGGTCCGCCATTTTGAAACTCGCAAATAAAAAGTAGCCTATATGTTGGCCCGGAATATGTAGTACCTTTATCCAAAAAATGAAAATGATTGGATCCACCGTTTAGGCGTGATGGATCACCTGGTGTTCAAACATTTTAGTCGCCATATTGAATCCGCCATTTTGAATTTCCAAATTTCGAACGTAGATTCGCAATGAGAACATCCAGAAGCACCCAAATACAAAGTTTCACAGAAATCGCTTGATATTTTAAATTTCTGGCCGCCATCTTGAGTCCGCCATTTTGAAATTCGCAAATAAAAGTAGTCTATATGTTGGCCCGGAATATGTAGTACCTTTGTCCAAAAAATGAAAATGTTTGGATCCTTCGTTTAGGCGTGATGGATCACCTGGTGTTCAAACATTTTAGTCGCCATATTGAATCCTCCATTTTGAATTTCCAAATTTCGAATGTAGATTCGCAATGAGAACATCCAGAAGCACCCAAATACAAAGTTTCACAGAAATCGCTTGATATTTTAAATTTCTGGCCGCCATCTTGAGTCCGCCATTTTGAAATTCGCAAATAAAAGTAGTCTATATGTTGGCCCGGAATATGTAGTACCTTTGTCCAAAAAATGAAAATGTTTGGATCCACCGTTTAGGCGTGATGGATCACCTGGTGTTCAAACATTTTAGTCGCCATATTGAATCCGCCATTTTGAATTTCCAAATTTCGAACGTAGATTCGCAATAAGAACATCCAAAAGCACCCAAATACCAATTTTCACGGAAATCGCTTGATATTTTCAATTTCTGGCCGCCATCTTGGGTCCGCCATTTTGAAACTCGCGAATAAAAAATAGCCTATATGTTGGGCCGGACTATGTACTAACTTCACCCAAAAAATGAAAATGATTGGATCCACCGTTTAGGCGTGATGGATCACCTGGTGTTCAAACATTTTAGTCGCCATATTGAATCCTCCATTTTGAATTTCCAAATTTCGAACGCAGATCCGCAATGAGAACATCCAGAAGCACCCAAATACCAATTTTCATGGAAATCGCTTGATATTTTCAATTTCTGGCCGCCATCTTGGGTCCGCCATTTTGAAACTCGCGAATAAAAAATAGCCTATATGTTGGGCCGGACTATGTAGTACCTTCACCCAAAAAATGAAAATGATCGGACTCGTCGTTTAGGCGTGATTGAGCAACAAACAAACAAACAAACAAACAAACAAACAAACAAACAAACAAATAAACAAACAAACAAACAAACAAACCAACTTTCGATTTTATATATATACATGATTGATAGTAAATCCGAAATTACCTCAAAATATCCATAGTACTACTTTTCATTTAAATTCCCTGAAGTTCGAAAATTAGTGTACGCCATATTGAATCCGCCACCTCTCACTGCAAATTTCGAACATGGACTCGCAAGAAGGGTATCCAAAAACCCCCAAACACCAATTTTATGGCAATCCCTTCATATTTTCAAATTTTTGCCATCATCTTAGGTCCGCCATTTTGAAATTCGTGAATCAAAAGTAGCCTATATTTTGGGCCCGAATATGTGGTACCTTCACCCAAAAAATGAATAAGCTCGGATTCAGCGCCTAGGCGTGATGGGCTACTCAGTTTCGCCCGATTTACCAAAATTTTGGTCGCCATATTGAATCCGCCATCTTGAATTTCCAAATTTAGAAAATAGATTCGCAATAAGGACGACTAAAAACCCCCAAATATCAAGTTTCATGGAAATCGCTTGATATTTTCAATTTATAACCGCCATCTTGGATTCGCCATTTCGAAAAACATGAATAAAAAGAAGCCCATATGTTGGGCCGGAATATGTAGTACCTATATCCAAAAAATGAAAATGATTGGATCCACCGTTTAGGCGTGATGGATTACCTGGTGTCCAGAAATTTTAGTCGTCATATTGAATCCGCCATTTTCAAATTCAAAATTTCGAACGTAGATTCACAATAAGGACATTCAAAAGCATCCAAATACCAAGTTTCATGGAAATCGCTTGATATTTTCAATTTCTGGCCGCCACCTTGGGTCCGCCATTTTGAAACTCGCAAATAAAAAGTAGCCTATATGTTGGCCCGGAATATGTAGTACCTTTATCCAAAAAATGAAAATGATTGGATCCACCGTTTAGGCGTGATGGATCACCTGGTGTTCAAACATTTTAGTCGCCATATTGAATCCGCCATTTTGAATTTCCAAATTTCGAACGTAGATTCGCAATGAGAACATCCAGAAGCACCCAAATACAAAGTTTCACAGAAATCGCTTGATATTTTAAATTTCTGGCCGCCATCTTGAGTCCGCCATTTTGAAATTCGCAAATAAAAGTAGTCTATATGTTGGCCCGGAATATGTAGTACCTTTGTCCAAAAAATGAAAATGTTTGGATCCTTCGTTTAGGCGTGATGGATCACCTGGTGTTCAAACATTTTAGTCGCCATATTGAATCCTCCATTTTGAATTTCCAAATTTCGAATGTAGATTCGCAATGAGAACATCCAGAAGCACCCAAATACAAAGTTTCACAGAAATCGCTTGATATTTTAAATTTCTGGCCGCCATCTTGAGTCCGCCATTTTGAAATTCGCAAATAAAAGTAGTCTATATGTTGGCCCGGAATGTGTAGTACCTTTGTCCAAAAAATGAAAATGTTTGGATCCACCGTTTAGGCGTGATGGATCACCTGGTGTTCAAACATTTTAGTCGCCATATTGAATCCGCCATTTTGAATTTCCAAATTTCGAACGTAGATTCGCAATAAGAACATCCAAAAGCACCCAAATACCAATTTTCACGGAAATCGCTTGATATTTTCAATTTCTGGCCGCCATCTTGGGTCCGCCATTTTGAAACTCGCGAATAAAAAATAGCCTATATGTTGGGCCGGACTATGTACTAACTTCACCCAAAAAATGAAAATGATTGGATCCACCGTTTAGGCGTGATGGATCACCTGGTGTTCAAACATTTTAGTCGCCATATTGAATCCTCCATTTTGAATTTCCAAATTTCGAACGCAGATCCGCAATGAGAACATCCAGAAGCACCCAAATACCAATTTTCATGGAAATCGCTTGATATTTTCAATTTCTGGCCGCCATCTTGGGTCCGCCATTTTGAAACTCGCGAATAAAAAATAGCCTATATGTTGGGCCGGACTATGTAGTACCTTCACCCAAAAAATGAAAATGATCGGACTCGTCGTTTAGGCGTGATTGAGCAACAAACAAACAAACAAACAAACAAACAAACAAACAAACAAACAAATAAACAAACAAACAAACAAACAAACCAACTTTCGATTTTATATATATACATGATAGAAACTTTTAACTATGTAAAACAGTTCAACTTTTGTTGAAAACCCATTTTGATTTTAACAATTTTTTTGTTTAATCTTTCGGGTACTAAATATCAATCCAAAATCAAAAATGTTCTATCACGTCACGTTTTCGAGGAAATTTGTAGTTGAAACAAATCATTTTTGTCAACTTTACAAAAATTCAGACATTCTTTCATTAAATAAACATACGGAAAGCTTAAAAACTCCTACGACAATTCGATTAGATTAATTTTTTTCTTGAAATGATTTAGTTCATACAATAAATATTGAATGAAAATCACTTCATTCTTCACTGCACTGGTGGAAACTTTCGTTAGCTTTTAAGAAATCTAGTCTAATTCAAAAATAAGTAAATAAGTCTATAATTTAGATTATAATAGTTCTGCTTAGTATTTATTTATTTTTAAACTATACTTTTCTCTCTTTTATCACAGAAAGGGCACGCTCAGGGGGCTTCATAAATCCAGCAAGTCGACGTGCTAGTTCCCGTGGGATAATTCCGCGAGCCAAAGTGAAGACAGTGAAAATGACCTTCGTTATTGTGATAGTGTTTGTCGTATGTTGGTCACCATACATAATATTCGACCTGCTCCAAGTATTTGGTCAAATCCCTCGGACACAGACGAACATTGCCATCGCGACTTTTATCCAAAGTTTGGCACCCCTAAACTCTGCAGCGAACCCCCTCATCTACTGTCTTTTCTCAACGCAGGTGTGCCGAGCTCTCAAGTGAGTACGGAAATTTTACGGACTGCTAACGATTTTTTTGAAATAATTTTAAGTCTTTTCTGCTACAGACGAGTGCCGCCATTCCGATGGATTTTGACGGCGTGTTGCTGCAAATCAAATGGTCAAAATTCAACTCCGATTCGATGTACGACGGTTGGGCAACGATTGCATAATAGTTGCGATTCGATGCGCACCCTCACAACCTCCCTAACCGTGTCACGTCGGTCCACAAATTGTATGCGTCCTGCCCGCGTTGTGATCGTCGAAAGACCAAAAACTATTTTAGCCATGTCCGAGGTATGATAGTAGCTAAATCGGTGTTCAACTCCTGTACCAAAACGAACGCTGAGTTTTTAGATTAGCCCTATAAGTATTTAAACTGTGCCAAATATTTTGTATTTTACATTTTGTAAGGGACTTTGTAGTCATAAGCCCGTTCTTCTCTAGTTTTGCGGAAAATTCCCCATTATATAAACTCATCTCAACCAACAGTTTTGTTAGTACTTAAAGTGCTACTGATAGAATTTAAAAATACTCTTACTATAAAAGGGGTAATTTTACTAGATTGCTTTGTCACATTTTTGAATTTTTTGTTACCACCTGCCGTAAGATATACAAGCAACAGAAGTAAAAAATTCAAGAAATTTTAATATTAGGGTCCTATAGCGAATATCGTCATTTCTACGACTAAAAGTCGATCTTACGAATCAAAAACAGTTTATGAAAAACCTTTTTAAAACAAAATTGTTTCGTTGAAAGTGGTTAAAATAAGTCAGTGGATCGTCAAATTCTTAAATTTGATTGGAGTTTTCTAATCAAATTATTTTAACCACTTTGAACGAAAATCGAAAATTCGAAATGAATTGAAATCAAAAAAATTAACTTAAATAAACGCTACTGAACTAAGTTTATGAAAATTTCAAGAGTTTTCTTAATAACATGTTTTCATTTTCTTAGAATCTCCAGATTTTTTGAGATTTCGCGAAAACGATATGGCACTTTATGAGACTTGCCATCAAAGTTCGCGATTTTGAAACTTCTCATTCACTATACAGTAAATGTTAAAATTTACATTTTGTGATTATTGAATTGAAATAAAATGGAAGTAGATTCAAGATTTTTAGGAAATAGAGAAGTGGTACTATTAATTTTTACCCAAAAAAGGTTTTCGTAAACTCTTTTCGTCATAAAAATGTCAATATTCGCAATACAGTCCTTAATCTCGGGGTAAGATAACTTTAAAATTACAATCAATTAATAATTTTAAAAGGTATTTGTTATAAAAATTCAAAATGTTGTGTGAGTTGAAGCTGAAATTAATTTTACATCCGATGATAATGTGGTTGACATCTTTTAATTTAAATGTTACGAAATTAGCCGAAAATATGATTGATTACATATGTATAAAAAGTTACAACGCATACAAGTACAGGGAATTTTCCAAAATGAGAACTGTGTAACATTCAAAATTGAAGCAGATGTACTCCGCGGACTGACTAAGGCGTTAGATGAATTTTTCTAGACTAATAATTAATGAAATGTAGGCGTCTTTTAGGCTTAGTTGACATGTTAATGATTAATTTTACGCACCGTCGACCTTGCAATTTTGCTGTGTAAATTTGTCTATTAGTTAATTGTCAGGTGTGCAGAAAATTAGCACGTTAGCTGGCATGTAATTAGTACGAGACTATTTTTTGTGTGTACGCCGCGTGTGATATACTATATAATTGTAAAGACAATTAATTAAGTAATTTATGCCACACCTACTTATAACATGTAACAAGAGATAAATTGAATAAAACATTTCGAAAAATTCTTGATCAACTCGCATTTGCCTTTCATTTTTGTTCCCCTTCACATTTGATTACACCCCCGCAATTTTCTCACCTGAATTTTGATCCCCAGTCCGCATCCAATTGTCCTTTTTTTTCTGGAGTCCCACCAGCTCAACCGACCCCCCAGGGAGACTTAATGGAAATGGTGTCACATTTTGACAAATTGTTTTCTTGTTCCCCCATAGCCATGGAAGTCAAGCGAGTGATATGCGAAAAGATCTTAAGCACGGGGGCATGTTTACGTCGACGACTGCACAAAGTCCTGAAGTCCGCCTACCTGTGAGCACACATGAGAAAGACATCCTCCAGGTAAGTAAGACACTTTCCTCTGTGTCTGAGGACGACACCAATTCCAGCAACCCAACAACCGCACCGCCGCCAAGTAAGACGATGATGACGAGGATGGCGGGAATTTTTATTTGATTTCATCCTGCAGGCACCTTCAAGCTGTAAGGACTACTACTTCTTCTTTTTTTTTTCCTCCTGGAGGTCCCTTTGCCCTGATTTTCTGATTTATGGCTGCGGTTGAATGAAGTTCACGAGAAATATTTTACCGTGACTTGAAAAAAAGAAATTTTTGTTTGTTGCTCCATTCGGGAGGAGGGAACATTCAGAATGAGTCTCATTTTGGGGACATGTGGCTCCGCTCTTAATGTTAGTAGACAACATAATTTTATGCTACAAATGGAAATGTAATGTTTCCCATGGTGCAGGAGGTGCCCTCAGGATTATGTGGGTGGATATTGTTTTAGGTATTTTAATAAAGTCATGTGTATGTCAAGAGCTGTTACGTTTTTGACGCCCACTTCTTCAAGGGTAATTAGTTTCAGACACAAGGTAAAAAGCGAGGTTCTCTGAAGGCCATGTCAGTTATATTTAAATTTCTTTAAATGTATTTTCATTTTTTATTATAACACAGAATGTGCAGAAATATGAATTATTAGTTACTATGCCAGATTTAGAAGGCATTACATCCTTTTCAAATAACATAACGATATTAAGTTATAAAACTGCCAAAGTCATTTCAGTTTTATCTTAGTTTGAAATATTGTTAAATTGAAATTAGCATCCAAGGATACATCTTTCCGTTAAATAAATACAAGCTAGATTGACCTAAATTTTGCAGAAAATAAAGTTCTTCTCAAGAATACTTCGTTAAAGTGATATTAAAATACCTATAAATCAAACAAGTATTTTTTTACCGAATATCTCAATTTATGCCATATTAATAAAAATAACTTCAACAATGATATGAGCTATAAAAGTAGATTAACACTTTATTTTGCTCCAGATGTATCTTATAACCATTTAAATATGTATATACCAGCCTACTTTAAAATATAAAAATGATCTTTCATAAAATAAAAAAAATAATTTCTTAAAATATCCTTTTCATCCCCCTTATCCCTTAAAAAAGGATTTCTTTATCGCAAAAATTGAAATTTAACCTTGAATAAAATACCTTGAGTAATCTGAACAGTATTCTAAATAAAATCAGAATGAAATTTTAGAGTCTACCTAGCAGTGGGTCATTAAAGCTAAATTTGTCCGTATGACTTCTCTGACGCAATTCCTTTCATTTGCGTCTCGTTATCTCTCAAATAGCCCCATTGCGTATTAAATGAATGCCTTTCACTGGAAAATAATTTTGAGTTGTCCTACATAATTTAAATATTGCGCTGTAGCCCCCTTTTAGCAGTCGGTGATGTGGTCTCATAAATTTATCGCTTAGTTCACTTGTTAATGGCCTCATTTACCATTCAGACTGTCCATTAACCCTAAGTGACCCGCCGATCTTTAGTAAAACATTTCTTACCAATTAAATGGGCAAACAGTTTTAGACTTGAATAAATAAATCCCCTCAAGCCCCATTCCCGAGGAGTGGGTGAGGTCGATCCAACTGTCCCTCGTCGTCATCGTCGTTGTTGGCGTCGACAATCGGGGACTTCTTGACAAAATTTCCCGCCCACTAAGTGCCTTTTAATGAAGTTGACACGAAATGTCCTAGAGATTTGATTCCTCGGCTCCTTAACAAGAGGCTGCCATAAATCACTTTGAAGTCCACCCCCGCACACACAGAGGCACTTCACAGGACCCGTAGTAAACATTATTAGACAAAACTTCTTCATATAATCCTCAGGCCCAAGGACACTTGAGAGGTGCAGTTCAGCAGTTAGTGTGCCTCTTAGATTAAGTTGCACGACAAACTCCTTAAAGGATTACTTCCTTTTTGGTTTTCGAACGTTTAACAACTTCTTGTCGTACAAGGTAGCACTTAAAAACAAAGATTTTAATGATTATTATAAAAACACAAATATAAATTACTAAACAAGGATCATCTATTTTTATTTTTCGATCTATTGATAAGGATTACGGAGCAATTTTTATTTTTTAACTACTCAATAACGACAATTAAACAATTTTGATTTTTCGATTATTGGTTCCTTGCATAAAAAGTAGTTTCTTTATATTTTCAATTATTTCAAGAAACAAAATTGAACTCCTTATTATAAAAAATCGACCTTAAAAATTTGGTCAGGTTTAAAATGCATTATATAAGAGCTTTCCATTTTTAAAATTTTCAATTTTATCAGCATATTACAACAAAGTGTCTCCAAAAAACTTATATACAATATTTCATTAGCATTTCATAAAATTTTAAAGTACAAACTGTCGCTACAATTTTATAAATAACAATAATTTGTGAAAGTGACTTGCCTAGAAACACAGAATTTATAATTTACATAACTATTTACAAAAATTTTAAATTTTAAAATAGTATTGTAACATATAATAGAGCTGTTTTTGAATAACAACGCAATTTTATTCATTGAAGCTCTTTCATAATTTGAGTTTCGCTCTCTAAACTTACATATTTTCTCAAAGTATCACTTCCTTTTGATACCTTTCCATCTGGCAGAGCATACACCAAGAAAAGATGGTTTTTTCGACTAGGGCACCTAAAGAACTTTGTTCACCATCCTGAACTCCCTCAAAAAAATAAAAATTATATCACAGAAAAAAAACATTTACTTTCTGTCGTTAGTGAATAGTGGGTAAGGCAAAGAGGGTTTCATTGGCCAAAGATCTACTGTAATCACTTCGAGGACGTTGAAATCTGATGACGAAGCCCTTTTTCTGTAGAAGCTAAAATGTTGTGATTTTCCACGTTGTTCGCTTCGTTTTGTCCTTTCCAAATGGTTTTACTGGGAGCCAATGAAAGGACTTCTGCGAATCTGGTGAAAATGAGTCGACACACAGATCGAAGTTCCATAGATAGCGCATTCAGAAATGGTCTTCGGAAAAGATGGCAAATAAAATTTTAAGAGTTTCATCTGAAACTTTCTGCATCGAGGGGACGTTTGAAGAGGGTGGAATAGTCTCATCTACAACAAGATTCTATCCCATAGAATTGCTGATTTCATTTGGCGGTGCTTATTAAATTAATGATGCACTTCGTGAGCCATCCGAGTGTGTTAAAATTCGTTTTTAAAACTTTTCAGACTTTGTGAAATCTTGAAAGAGTTCTTCGTCTAATGGGAGGATACAAAAGTTTCAACGAAGCGCTGACGACAATGTTTTAAAGAAAAATTTTTTCTAGCGGAAAATAATAGAAAATGATCTCGAAATAACAATTTTTCTTAAGAATATCCATTGCTCTAAAAATTGTCAGAACTTTTTATTAGGGCCAGGTCACAAATCTAATTATATTTCAGTTAAGACGCTCGAATTTGATACAAAGTGCCTAAATATTGGTGGTTTGATACCGCTAAAATTTTAAACTAGTAAGAATATAATAGAATTTTTGAAATATTGCAAAAGTACTTACTTTCCTTATTAAAATGACTTCATTCTCTTCAGAACGTGAGTACTGAAGCAGGATATTTTAGAAAAACATTCACGTGCACAAAAAGCGTTTCTTCGAAATGATTTTGAAAAGGCACCCGAAGGTAATTGCGAACTCTTAAAGTGTGGTTAAAGCCATTTGCTAAAAATGGAGCTAATTATCCTGATGGTAACGCCAATACTTCCCTTAATAGCTCTCAGTTTTCTGGCCAAAAATAAACTTGGTATAGGGCGGGAAAGTGAATTACAATTAACAAAGAAAACGTGTTCCACGTTTGACGATATGAGAAAATTTTCTTAGTTTTCCCTCCCTACCCACAAGGTGTTGCGAAGTGTGAAATCGGTCGAATGGGGGTAGAAACGAGGATCTCAAGGAGAAAACCTCCCACGCAACCAGAACGGTAAGAACCGGTGAGTTTCTTCAGCATTCATTTAGCATCCTTCTAATTTCCCTGCATAAGCAAATTCGACTTAGTTTATGTTTTCAATAGCTGCCAACGACTTCTGCAGATCGCACCCATAAACAATGAGGGGGTGGATTGCAAAAGTGCTGCGAAGGGAGTGCTTCTCGGTGGATACCCCCCTTGGGAAACATGCTAAGAAATTCTGTAGACGATCTAAAACTCCTTAAAGCAGCGACAAAAAAAAAAAGTAAAGACGACGATGAAGCAAAATCCACTACCCAAACTTGCCTGGAGACGTCCAGCTAACGAGTTATCCTAGATTTCTTTCGATTTATATAAAGTCGCTATTTTAGCGTGTTCCCTGGTTTCAGCTTCAATCGCCCTCCCGCCTCCTCCGTCAACCTCCTTCCAAGACTTTGGCAGCTCTACTTTTAGACTATTTATAATTTCGAAATTTCGACGGTTCTCGGTCCTTACGAAAAATAAACATCCTGCGCTGCATAGTCTCCAGGATGCACGGAGAGTGAGTCAATTCAATTAAAGTTGGCCCATAAATAAGTTCACGTCCTGATCTGTCATCTTTTTCGAGGAGGATTTATCCTTATCTAGGTTCTTTCTTTGCCCGCCCCCGAAAAGATTTTAAGAGCTCTGCAACAATAAGGAGGTGAAAAACTTTTAGCAAAATACTCCTCAGAAATGGAACAGTGGACTTCTCAAGAAGGAGATACAGGAGATAATAAATCAGAAGAGATGCTTAAAAGTCTCCTATCGATTTATAGCCACTTTTTTTTATTGTTCACTGCTCTGCTCCACTTCTACGACTTTGATTGAATTTCTTTTAAGCAACCACCCCAACCCCGTTTTGTCTGGTTCTTTCTGTAAAGTCCATTTGAAAATGTCTCAGACTTGTATAAAACTTAATAAACAGCCTCTCCTCTCTTTACGACGTTTAAATATTTGCAAAACATTGAAATTTTCCGCATAATTCCGTATTCCGTCCTTTTAGTGACCAATCTCACTCCTGAAGGAGTCACTCAAAAACGCGGCCTTAATTAAGCTGAAGGAGCGCGAAACTCGCCTCAAACGACTGTCCCCAAATGTTCTTGAGAAGTCGACATCATCAAGATGGAAAAAATAAATATTGTCTTAATCGATTTTCTTCAGTGTAGCTTCGTTGGCTTTTGTTCTTTAAACCCGAATCTAGGGTACAGGGTGTAGGACAGGGTGTTTAACAACGACTTTGGGTACGTACGACCTGCGACCGAACAGATCCCTTCCTCGGTTGTCCTTTGGATAGGTGCCCCCGAGAAATTTGTTTAGTGTCTGGCATTCTACTACCTGACCAGAAAGCACTAAATTTTATCGAAAATTTGTCATCTGTGATTTGTGGTGAGCTTAGTAAATAGAACAACAGCAATAGACCCTTTCATTCAGGTCAGGTACATTAAAATTTCGGGATAATTTCGACAAAATGTTCACAAGTTATACAAGAGTGACTTGAATTAATCTTCGGATTATGTATACATATACGGAAATTTGCTTTTAAGTTATAATATTTTAGGGAGTTTTTAACCAGACTCATATCCTAAATATAAGTTCAACAATTTATTTATATTTATAAGTTTAACCTCTACACGGCCTTGCTAGATTCAGTCTAGGTGATTTTATTTTAATTACAATTAAATATCTAGCAAATTATAATTTCTTATTAATTGATTAGAATTAAAAAGTTCTTAACCATCGTAGCTTCCAATTAAAATGATTAGAATTTAATTCTTTTTGCAACAAATTTGAAAACATATCTCGAAAACCTCTATTTAGCAATTTCGCAAATAGGAAAATTGAACAAACTTCATGTTTCAAAAATTAAATTAAGTAAAGTGAATAATTTTTTCCAAATTAAATAAATATTGTATATTATAAATTTCAAGAAAAAACAGGACTACATTTGACCGAAAATTATAGTTCTTTAGCAAAATAAAATATCATTCACAATACATTTAGACAAAACAACATCCAAAATATTTATACTTGCTCTCTAAGCTTTTCATTTCATCCTTCTTCCAGGAGTTGGTGGACATACTTAGGATTGCGCACCACTGGCCCTATCACTTTGGTCGTCATCTGCATGCCAAAAACCCTTTTCTAATTTATTGACTAAATTTCGTGACAATTGATAGTAATGCTTGAGACTTAGGTCAGGATTCATTTTTCCAAGATCTCTCTGGCTTCCTTTGGAACTGGATGATTCCTTTTTATCGTGATCAATGCTATAATCTCCGCAGGCTAAATTTGAATTTGAGGTAAGTGCACCCTTATGCGACGAATGCAAATCTGATGCACGATTTTTCAATATCGCGACCTCTGCACGGGCCTCTTTGGACAGGCGGCCCTCTTGCACACACGGACACTGCGATGGAGAAGGATATTTCAAAAGATCTTGAGCCAGATTTTGACCACACGAATAGTAGCCATTGGCTATGTGATCTTGACGTAGGAGACCGTTCATGTGCTGGTAAAATATCTTATCGTACTCCATCTTCATGCAAATGTAACGAAAATGGCGACTGTGCTCTTCGCCGTAGTGGGTTATTTCTGAAGGGAATAAAATACCGAGTTAACATTTCAAAATTTTGTCAAGTTTAAGTAATGTTTTCAGTTTGAAAAATTAAATGTTAATACTATTCATTTTTATAATGTATCGTAAAAATAGTGTAAATGTTTAGGTTTTATAGGATCTTAAGTAGAAAATATTTTTAATACTGTAAAAAACAATTGTAAGTCTGGAGAATGTGCTATGTTAATTGTTATTAATGAAAATGAAAACTGATTTACTCTAGTAGTTATGATTGAAGTGATTACCAATGCAAAAGCCTTATTTTCCATTGAGCACAGTGCCCCGAATTGCATGTTTAAAAAAATCCATTAGGCTCTATTTCACCTGAGACATAGACCAACTAGATACCTGTCTTGATACCTATCTAGTTTGTCTGTGCTTGAGGTTAATTCCCATAAAACTACACTAAATGTACTACAAAATAATTTAAACAGCACAATTGAAAAACTTCCACCCTTTAAGACATAGGCCTAAAAAAACTGGTGGTTTACTATTCGGCAACCTACCCTAATGATGTGTCTTTTGTTTTATTTCAATTTGAACTTTTAAGTGTACAAAGGTCTGCAATTACATCCACACCTATCAAATAATAAGATATTTTGCAAAAAAATACTCAACTGTTATGGAGATCACTGTATAGTGCTTGGAAATTATTTTCCATGTTCGCCAGTTTCAATGACAAGTCGTCTACTTGCTTTAACACGCCATTGAACTGTTTTTCGACTAATTCACTTAACCTTTTCTGTGAAGTTTATCATAATTTTCACGTAAAACTAAAAACTTAGAGATTGAACCAATTTCAAACCTGCACAGTATCTGTAACCGAGTCACGGATGATCTTAAGGAATCTTTCACTTTCATCCATTTCCTTGTAGGCAGTCCTGTTGATACGATCATTTATAATTAAAGCTGGTTTACTTGCCGAGGACGCAGAATTGGGTCGAGCAGTGCACCGGGTACCAAAGGCACTTGGAGAACCCTTGCCCTTCACTGGATAACCTGGCTTCACTGAAGACCTGACCAACCTTTTCTTACCGTTGAGCTCAGTATACCTCGCTTCTAACTCCTTTACGTATTTTCCTTGTAACTGCCTTTGATTCCAGGCATTTCCCAAGTGCACATCCATTTCAGAAATGGTTTCGATGGGGGCTTTAGGGAAAGTCGAACGATTCCTTCGACCCATGACTTTTCCTGATATTCTTCCCTCTGTTCAAACCCAATTTGTTGTTTAACTTACAATTGTGCCTTACTAAAAGTAGTATGAGTTTATTTAAATAATAAGAACAAAGTACAAAAAAAAAAAGATTGAAAAAAATTCAACTGTTTTAAAATCAACTATCCCAAAGGATATGTTGTCATTATCAAAACCTTTTTGTAAATGCGCCTACTTTGGTAGTCTGTGGAAAATTTATTCGAATTCGTACATTTTCAGAGTATACTTATTCAAAAAGCAATATGTCGACATTGAGTGGATTCGGAATTGTGGCTAACTTAATTTCATACTTATCGTTATATATATTAAAATTTTCTTAATCAATCGTGAGCCACAGGATCTGGGAATTAAAATCTATTCCAATCAAAATTTCCAAAAATCATATGGTAATGTGAATGTACCGGTCCTACAACAAACATAATAGAACCAAAGAAACGTATTCTTTTATCGAATCGTAATTCAAAGTATTGAAAATAAAATGTTTATAAGTAAAACATTTATTTTATTATGGTAAATAACGTAAATTCGAATTAAGAGCAACTGAATTTCGTATTTTTGACTTTTATAAAAGGGTTAATTCTTCCAAAGGTAAATTGTATAAACTTTAAATTAAATTTATATTGAAACTGTTTAGAATTATTCAAAGCGAAAATCTATAGATAGAAGCAATTGATGAACAAAATTCTTTTTAGGAAATACATTCTTATAAAATTATATCACAGTATGCTCCAAATTAAGCTCAAAATTAAAATTACATTTTTGCGTTTAACGAAAGGTCCATGTCTTTAAAAATCTTCAAGCCATCGATTTTAAGTTAAAGTTAGCTTTTAAAAGTAAATTATGTATTTTAAAAGTATTTTGTGAGAATGTAATAAAGACTTGAGCATTATTTTAAGCGATGCCAGAGTTGGTTTTCATCGTAACTTTAGGTTCATTCCTTCGTAAAAAATGCGGCGTTTTCTGACCAAATCAAAATTTTTATAAATATAGCTTTGTATTAACCTGCATTGGTACTCTGTTTTAAGTTATACATAATTGAGTTACAATGAACAAAGCAAAACGCCTTGAAGGATGTTCGATGGATTGACAACAAAGTAAGTGTTTATAACTACAAATTTTGCAATATATAATTTATTAAATTTCTTGTACACCAAAACAAAACACAAAGTCATATAAAACGTTACTCTTGCCCATTTAAGGGCATGATCGTTTTTCCGCGAAACATTTTATATTTCTTTGGTTCATATGCACATTTGTGTAATTTCTTAGAAAACTATCAAATCTTGTCGTTTGTCTCGTCTAGTGGTTTTTTGATAAAATATGCTTCTTACGCGTAGCAATCATACTGAAAACCCCCTTCGATATCAAGAGAATCCTTTCGTAAAATGGAAAAAAGTTTGTTATTGGTCCCATTAAGCCGGCCGCGCAGTTCTTATTTTTTTTTTCATCAAACTTGAAAACATATCCCGAAAACCTCCATTTAGCAATTTTGTAAAAATGAAAATTCAACAAATTCATTTTCCAAAAATTAAATTAAGTAAAGTTGAATTCTATGAATATATCTTAATTAAAAGAGCTACATTTCTACATTTTACCAAAATTTATAGTTCTTTAGCAAAATAAAATATCATTCACAATACATTTAGACAAAACAACATCCAAAATATTTTTAGTTGCTCTCTAAGCTTGTCGTTTCATCCTTCTTCCAGGAGGTGGAGGTGGACATACTTCGGATTGCGCACCACTAGCCCTATCACTTTGGTCGTCATCTGCATGCCGAAAACCCTTTTCTAATTTATTGACTAAATTTCGTGACAATTGATAGTAATGCTTGAGACTTAGGTCAGGATTCATTTTTCCAAGATCTCTCTGGCTTCCTTTGGAACTGGATGATTCCTTTTTATCGTGATCAATGCTATAATCTCCGCAGGCTAAATTTGAATTTGAGGTAAGTGCACCCTTATGCGACGAATGCAAATCTGATGCACGATTTTTCAATATCGCGACCTCTGCACGGGCCTCTTTGGACAGGCGGCCCTCTTGCACACACGGACACTGCGATGGAGAAGGATATTTCAAAAGATCTTGAGCCAGATTTTGGCCACACGAATAGTAGCCATTGGCTATGTGATCTTGACGTAGGAGACCGTTCATGTGCTGGTAAAATATCTTATCGTACTCCATCTTCATGCAAATGTAACGAAAATGGCGACTGTGCTCTTCGCCGTAGTGGGTTATTTCTGAAGGGAATAAAATACCGAGTTAACATTTCAAAATTTTGTCAAGTTTAAGAAATGTTTTATTTTTGAAAATTTAAATGTTAATGAGTACAAAATCAGGTTCGATCAAATTGAGTCTAAAAAGCGATCCCATAATAAAACTTTTCATGTAAGTTTGCATAGTTGTTTCGGAAGCTAATTTCTTATTAAAAGCTATGTCGAAATTAAATGACATGTTCGTATTTCACCCCAATCTTTGTGCTTTTGCATAACTTGTCATTTTAACTAAGAAGCAATTATTAAATGTAACACACCTCTTAAGTATAAATTTCGCGCATTAATGTTTCGGTGAAACTACACGAGTTACATGCTGAATATATTTTAATTCAATTAAGAAATTAGTTTTTCTTTAATTTATCATTATTGATGTTAAGAACCAGCATAATACTATTCATTTTTATAATGTATCGTAAAAATAGTGTAAATATTATGGTTTTATAGGATCTTAAGTAGAAAATATTTTTAATACTGTAAAAAAACAATTGTAATTGTGGAGAATGTGCTATGTTAATTGTTATGATGAAAATGAAAACTGATTTACTCTTGTAGTTATGATTGAAATGATTACCAATGCAAAATCCTTATTTTCCATTGAGCACAGTGCCCCGAATTGCATGTTTAAAAAAATCCATTAGGCTCAATTTCACCTGAGTCATAGACCAACTAGATACCTGTCTTGATACCTATCTAGTTTGTCTGTGCTTGAGGTTAATTCCCATAAAACTACACTAAATGTACTACAAAATAATTTAAACAGCACAATTGAAAAACTTCCACCCTTTAATATATAGGCCTCAAAAAATTAGTGGTTTACTCTCCGGCAACCTACCCTAGTGGTGTGTCTTTTGTTTTGTTTCAATTTAATCTTTGTAGTGTGCTAATGTCTGCAATTACATCCCCAACTATCAACTCATAAGATATTTTCCAAAAAATTAGAAAAATACTCAACTGCTATGGAGATCACTGTATAGAGCTTGGAAATTTTTTTCCATGTTCGCCAGTTTCGATGACAAGTCGTCTACTCGCTTAGTCATGCCTTTAAACTGCTTTTCGACTAACTTACTTAACTTTTTCTGTAACGTTTATCATAATTTTCACGTAAAACCAAAAAATTAGAAATTGAACCAATTTCAAACCTGCACAGTATCATTAACCGAGTCACGGATGATCTCAACGAATCTTTCTCTTTCATCCATTTTCCTGTAGGCAGTCCTGTTGATACGATCATTTATAATTAAAGGTGATTTATTTGCCGAGGACACAGAATTGGGTCGAGCAGTGCACCGGGTACCAAAGCCACTTGGAGAACCCTTGCCCTTCACTGGACAACCTGGCTTCACTGAAGACCTGACCAACCTTTTCTTACCGTTGAGCTCAGTATACCTCGCTTCTAACTCCTTTACGTATTTTCCTTGTAACTGCCTTTGATTCCAGACATCTCCCATGTGCATATTCATTCCAGAAGTGGTTTCGATGGGAGCTTTAGGGAAAGTCGAACGATTCTTCCTACTCATGACTTTTCCTGATATTTTTCCCTCTGTGCAAACCCAATTTGTTGTTTAACTTACAATTGTTCCTTACTGGAAGTAGTATGAATTTATTAAAGAAGGGGAACAAATTACAAAACGAAAATTGAAAGAAATTCAACTGTTTTAAAGTTGACTACTCTCGAGGGGATGTTGTCATTATCAAAACCTTTTTGTAAATGCGCCTACTTTGGTAGTCTGTGGAAAATTTATTCGAATTCGTACATTTTCAGAGTATACTTATTCAAAAAGCAATATGTCGACATTGAGTGGATTCGGAATTGTGGCTAACTTAATTTCATACTTATCGTTATATATATTAAAATTTTCTTAATCAATCGTGAGCCACAGGATCTGGGAATTAAAATCTATTCCAATCAAAATTTCCAAAAATCATATGGTAATGTGAATTTACCGGTCCTACAACAAACATAATAGAACCAAAGAAACGTATTCTTTTATCGAATCGTAATTCAAAGTATTGAAAATAAAATTTTTATAAGTAAAACATTTATTTTATTATGGTAAATAACTTAAATTCGAATTAAGAGCAACTGAATTTCGTATTTTTGACTTTTATAAAAGGGTTAATTCTTCCAAAGGTAAATTGTATAAACTTTAAATTAAATTTATATTGAAACTGTTTAGAATTATTTAAAGCGAAAATCTACACTGAGAAAAATTTATGAAATTTTTACAACTCCGCGCGGAGTTGACAAATTAGAATTTGAGTCTATAGCATTCTGATTCACGCAAGCCGGTCGGAATCAGAATAACTGTGCAGCTTCTTTTAAACCAACTGCGCGAGGGAATTGGGTTTAAGTTTTAGGTTGAGGTGAGTCCACTAAATTGAAATTGGATAGATGAATTTATATATTGATACTATAGAATTATTAGTACAATAAATAAATTGTCAATAATTGACTTGGAAATGTTTACATTTGAATAAATTTGTTTTGAATTTAGTTGAAATGTTGAAAAATTTCTTGGAAATTTTTACAGGTCCTTGTGCGAAACATATCATCAATAAAAAAAAATGACAATATACTTTGATTTAAAATAAGTAAATGCAATTGTAATAATTATTATAGTATAATTGACTGATATGGGCTATACAGTTGATAAAAATGAATATAGAAATAAACGAATTTATTATGAATTTGTAGGAAGTCCTTATAAGCTAAATTAATTAAATTAAACAATTGATTAATTGTTTTTTGAATATTGCTAAATGATAACTGCAACCCACTCCATTGAAACAATGAATTTGGTCACTTAGTGTTTCGTATTTATTCTACTTTTGTTAACTATCATTGTAGTTTATTTAAATATAAGGGACTCATTTATGTACTTGATTCAGTATTTTTTCAGTTTTACGTTCGTTAAATGAACAATACGCCCATGATCCTAGTTACAGAAAATAAAACATTTCGTTGTACGTATAAGGCGCCGGGGGTTTTATTGCACCCTATAGGGTTTTATTGCTGGAAATTCTCGGCGCCTGTTTGGTTGTCTTGTCTGCTTGTTTCCTACCTGTAGCACAAGCAATCACAAAATATGTATTCGTCAACCGTATGCCTTAAGTTTTTCTGTGCAACATTTACCATTCTTTTCATTGAACTAGTGCTCGATAGTGTCGTCAAAATTAGTGGAAATACATTCAGATTTGTGTTTTTTTCCTAGACTCATTAAACTAGTACAGGATAGTGTTGTGCAATGGCGGATGAAGAAACGCGTGAGATTTTAATAAAGTGGAATTTTGAAGATCTAGTTGATACATTTAAAGGTAATGTGTAGTGATAAATTTGATAATACGTAAAAATAATAAATAACTGAATCAATAATTATCTTTTAGCATCAAAAATAACAATCAATAGATTTAAACTTCTGGATGATGCATCCATCAAACAGCTTATTCCAATAATTGGTGATCAGCTGGAATTTACGTTCAAATGGAAAAATTTTTTGAAAAAAAATACAATTCATCAAGATTGTTCCACGCCATCAACTTCTTCTGAAACCCCGGCCAGTGACAATGAAGAGTGTAGTGAAATTGTGAGTGGCAAAGTTTTATCATATCCTAAATATCAAATAAGATATATATTTGAATAATACACAATAATTTTTCTTTAGATATCTGATGAAAATAGTGACTCTCATAATAACGGAAACCGTCCAATAAACGATCGGCCATATGGTCACGAAAGTGAATATAGGAAGAAAATTAAAAATTATAATGAACATTACCAAGCTTACAATATAGAATCAGACTTTGAATGGTGCTGTATAGAGTATGAAATGTTAATTTATAAAAAACCTCGAAATGTTTATAATTTAAGAACGTTATCATGTATACCATTTATTTAAATACAATGTCTATAATAAGTAAATTTTTAATAATTGTATTGACGTTAATGATTATTTTCAAAAACATGTATTAATCTATAATTTTGTATGTATATATTATATAATAAAAAAAAGTTTATCTGAACATTCACGAATATTTATGTCAATAACCTAATCCACCAAAATAATTGTAAGAAATAATTAAATAAATTAAATATAGAACTCAGAGAGTGATATTTATCATTCTTTCGATGGAATGATAGTATTCATTCAAATCGAAACTAATTTTACATCGAATATTTTCGCGTCTAAACCGAAACTGCCAACAATTGCCTGAAAATATTTTTTATATTGTTGCAAAGGCAAGTAGTTTTAATTGAACTCTTTTTTTCATGTTGAACCAAATAATTTTTTTTTAGAATCAATAATAATAAAAATCGAATGAAAATGATAATTATTTTATTCAATAATTATGCTAATTATTTCAAAAGTAAACAGTTTTACTTGAACACATTATTTCAGTTGATTCAAATTCCTTTTTTTTGGAATCAACAATAATAATAATTAAACCAAATTCATAGTTAGTAGAACGAACTGCTAACGACGTATCTTAATTCCTTACGGAATTGACAATATTGACCTGCCAACTACGCCAGGGAATTGAGTAAACGCCTATACGGGCTTCGCCGTATCCAACACCGCCGCGCAGTTGGGAAAACAGAAATTCATTTGACTTAAAATATCTTTTTTCTCAGTGTATAGATAGAAGCAATTGATGAACAAAATTCTTTTTAGGAAATACATTCTTATAAAATTATATCACAGTATGCTCCAAATTAAGCTCAAAATTAATTTAAAATTACATTTTTGCGTTTAACGAAAGGTCCATGTCTTTAAAAATCTTCAAGCCATCGATTTTAAGTTAAAGTTAGCTTTTAAAAGTAAATTATGTATTTTACAAGTATTTTGTGAGAATGTAATAAAGACTTGAGCATTATTTTAAGCGATGCCAGAGTTGGTTTTCATCGTAACTTTAGGTTCATTCCTTCGTAAAAAATGCGGCGTTTTCTGACCAAATCAAAATTTTTATAAATATAGCTTTGTATTAACCTGCATTGGTACTCTGTTTTAAGTTATACATAATTGAGTTACAATGAACAAAGCAAAACGCCTTGAAGGATGTTCGATGGATTGACAACAAAGTAAGTGTTTATAACTACAAATTTTGCAATATATAATTTATTAAATTTCTTGTACACCAAAACAAAACACAAAGTCATATAAAACGTTACTCTTGCCCATTTAAGGGCATGATCGTTTTTCCGCGAAACATTTTATATTTCTTTGGTTCATATGCACATTTGTGTAATTTCTTAGAAAACTATCAAATCTTGTCGTTTGTCTCGTCTAGTGGTTTTTTGATAAAATATGCTTCTTACGCGTAGCAATCATACTGAAAACCCCCTTCGATATCAAGAGAATCCTTTCGTAAAATGGAAAAAAGGTTGTTATTGGTCCCATTAAGCCGGCCGCGCAGTTCTTATTTTTTTTTTTCATCAAACTTGAAAACATATCCCGAAAACCTCCATTTAGCAATTTTGTAAAAATGAAAATTCAACAAATTCATTTTCCAAAAATTAAATTAAGTAAAGTTGAATTCTATGAATATATCTTAATTAAAAGAGCTACATTTCTACATTTTACCAAAATTTATAGTTCTTTAGCAAAATAAAATATCATTCACAATACATTTAGACAAAACAACATCCAAAATATTTTTAGTTGCTCTCTAAGCTTGTCGTTTCATCCTTCTTCCAGGAGGTGGAGGTGGACATACTTCGGATTGCGCACCACTAGCCCTATCACTTTGGTCGTCATCTGCATGCCGAAAACCCTTTTCTAATTTATTGACTAAATTTCGTGACAATTGATAGTAATGCTTGAGACTTAGGTCAGGATTCATTTTTCCAAGATCTCTCTGGCTTCCTTTGGAACTGGATGATTCCTTTTTATCGTGATCAATGCTATAATCTCCGCAGGCTAAATTTGAATTTGAGGTAAGTGCACCCTTATGCGACGAATGCAAATCTGATGCACGATTTTTCAATATCGCGACCTCTGCACGGGCCTCTTTGGACAGGCGGCCCTCTTGCACACACGGACACTGCGATGGAGAAGGATATTTCAAAAGATCTTGAGCCAGATTTTGGCCACACGAATAGTAGCCATTGGCTATGTGATCTTGACGTAGGAGACCGTTCATGTGCTGGTAAAATATCTTATCGTACTCCATCTTCATGCAAATGTAACGAAAATGGCGACTGTGCTCTTCGCCGTAGTGGGTTATTTCTGAAGGGAATAAAATACCGAGTTAACATTTCAAAATTTTGTCAAGTTTAAGTAATGTTTTCAGTTTGAAAAATTAAATGTTAATACTATTCATTTTTATAATGTATCGTAAAAATAGTGTAAATGTTTAGGTTTTATAGGATCTTAAGTAGAAAATATTTTTAATACTGTAAAAAAACAATTGTAATTGTGGAGAATGTGCTATGTTAATTGTTATGATGAAAATGAAAACTGATTTACTCTTGTAGTTATGATTGAAAGGATTACCAATGCAAAATCCTTATTTTCCATTGAGCACAGTGCCCCGAATTGCATGTTTAAAAAAATCCATTAGGCTCTATTTCACCTGAGACATAGACCAACTAGATACCTGTCTTGATACCTATCTAGTTTGTCTGTGCTTGAGGTTAATTCCCATAAAACTACACTAAATGTACTACAAAATAATTTAAACAGCACAATTGAAAAACTTCCACCCTTTAAGACATAGGCCTAAAAAAACTGGTGGTTTACTATTCGGCAACCTACCCTAATGATGTGTCTTTTGTTTTATTTCAATTTGAACTTTTAAGTGTACAAAGGTCTGCAATTACATCCACACCTATCAAATAATAAGATATTTTGCAAAAAAATACTCAACTGTTATGGAGATCACTGTATAGTGCTTGGAAATTATTTTCCATGTTCGCCAGTTTCAATGACAAGTCGTCTACTTGGTTTATCACGCCTTTGAACTGTTTTTCGACTAATTCACTTAACCTTTTCTGTAAAGTTTATCATACTTTTCACGTAAAACTAAAAAAATAGAGATTGAACCAATTTCAAACCTGCACAGTATCATTAACCGAGTCACGGATGATTTCAAAGAATCTTTCACTTCCATCCATTTCCTTGTAGGCAGTCCTGTTGATACGATCATTTATAATTAAAGGTGATTTATTTGCCGAGGACACAGGATTGGGTCGAGCAGTGCACCGGGTACCAAAGGCACTTGGAGAACCCTTGGCCTTCACTGGACAAAGCGGTTTCACTGGAGACCTGACCAACCTTTTCTTACCGTTGAGCTCAGTATACCTCGCTTCTAACTCCTTTACGTATTTTCCTTGTAACTGCCTTTGATTCCAGGCATTTCCCAAGTGCACATCCATTTCAGAAATGGTTTCGATGGGGGCTTTAGGGAAAGTCGAACGATTCTTTCGACTCATGACTTTTTCTGATATTTTTCCCTCTGGGCAAACTCAATTTGTTGTTTAACTTACAATTGTTCCTTACTGGAAGTAGTATGAGTTTATTTAAAGAAGGGGAACAAATTACAAAAAAAAAAATTGAAAAAAATCAACTGTTTTAAAATCGACTATCCTACAGGGGATCTTGTCATTATCAAAGCCTTTTCGCAAATGCGCCTACTTTGGTAGTCTCTGGAAAATTCATTCGAATTCGTACATTTTCAGAGAATACTTAATGAAAAAATAATATGTCGACATTGAGTGGATTCAGACTTGCAGCTTACTTATTTTCTTACTTGTCGTTATGTTAAAATTTTCTTAAGCAGTCATCAAAAATCGAATTATTGTATAGTTTGAATAATTGTAAATTTAAAAAAAAATATTTTATTAGCGAAAAACATTTTTACACTATCTAAAATATAAAACACATTTCGCACTCACACAACAATTATGCGTCTCTAACTTAACATAGGTTCTTTTGTTTCTTTCACCTCATACGCTCTTATAATACTTTCTCGCTCCTTGATATCGGGTTGAACACTTAGATATTTTCGGGGCTTTATGAATTTTCGAATAAATGGAGTAATAAGACTTGGGTCTACATCGCTTGAATCGTGCCTTCCGAAAACGAATGTCGCAAGCAACGCTACTACAACAGTCACAATAGCCCCAAAACCTGTGTGCCACAGAAAGGACATATGATGCAATGATTTGTCAGGTGTACTGAAAATAAATAAAATAGTAAAACATTGCAAAATGAACCATTTTAAAATTACTTACTTCTCCAATGCATCCACCAGAGTGTTATTTAGTGCAGACGTAAAGCTACTATTATTAATAAATGAATATGTGCATCCTTCTGTGCTAACTGGCTTAACTGGAAATTTGATCGTACCCAAATAGATTTCATATTGAGATTTAAAGCAGATCCAACCCATAACCAGGAAACCGGCAAAACTTCCTGTTAACGCACTCTAAATATTATGCAGAGGTTGTAATGAACATAAATATATATATATATATATAAATACGCACCATTGAATTTACCCAAGGAATACAAGTTCCCAGAAGGAAAATTCCAAGAAGTGGTCCATTAGAAACTGCACCAAGAGATGCAGATAACTGAAGTACCATCCCCAGTTTCTCCACGACAAATACCAACGCTACGCACATTGCTCCAAATATCACAACGACTGAGCGCATTAAAATCGAAGTTTGTCTTTTGGTAAGTGGCTGATTTAAGTATGGTTTCACAAAGTCCTCCAAAATCACAGCCGACAAAGAATTGAGTCCAGTCGATAGAGAACTCAGTGCAGCGCTAAAAACTCCAGCTACAAACATTCCTGGAGCTCCTGGGAATACACCTAAGATATCCATCACGAGTAAAGGGACTAGTTGATCGTGGGCTTTGACTAGCTAAATTAAAACAAAATACATATTAATTAAATACTTGATCAATTGCAAAAAAGTTACTAAATTACAATAATTAAATAGTAAATAGTACCTGTGTGCTAACAGGATCACAAGTGTGATATGTTGCAAATATTAAAAGTCCATTGTACATGCAAATCGCTAGGAGAAAACTTACTCCAAATATAAAAATAATTAGGGATTGCCTTGCAGCTTTCAAAGTTGGAAGGGCAAGGAAACGTTGCACCATCACCTGGTTACAGGAAGTTGATTGAAGCCAGTGCATATAGCCTCCAATAAAAATCGCTAAACTTGAAACACGGACAGTTGGATCCCAGGTAAACCTGTATAAAAGATGTAGAAATTAGAAAAGAGCAATATATTTGTAACTGCAAACAAAAATTGAAAAAATAATTACTCTGGTTGCTCTAAGCGACCACTATCTGCGTTTCGCCGCAGTACCTCTCCTAAACCTCCAACGTCCATTGTACCTTTAATTGCTACTAAAAGAATAGCTCCTACCATAACAATACTTTGAATTACGTCGGTCCACACGACTGCCTTCAAACCTCCCTATGTTAAATTAAATTATATTTATTAATACTATTTGATATTATAATTAAAAATTAAATTATCTCACCACACAGGTGTAGAATATGCATACAATGCAAACGATTGGAGTAATGATATGAATATTAACACCAGTTACTGTAATGAAAATTAAATAAGCATATTTAAGTTATTTTAAAGAAATTCTAATTTTCATACCTTGATTAAAAGCAAGTGCTGGGACATAAATAACGATTGGCAACCAAAGGATCTAGAAATCAAAAAGTAATCGAATCAAAATTTTTATAACTTGTATGGTAATATGAACTTACCGTTCCTACAACAAATAGAACAGAGCCAAACAAACGTATTCTTTTATCGAATCTTAATTCAAAGTACTGAAAATAAAATTGATAAAAGTAAAAAACATTTATTTTATTATGGTAAATAAAATTACTTTGAGTTTAGGAAATTTAAATTTACTATTTTAGACCTTTATAAAAGGGTTCTTTTCTTCCAAAGGTAAATTTTGTAAACGTTATTTTAAATTAATATTGAAACTGCTTATAAATATTTAAAGCAAAAACGTGAAGATAGATGCAATTAATAACCAAAATTCTCTCTACAAAATACATTCTTAAAAAATTATTTCACAGTATGTTCCAAATTATTCTCAAAATTAATTTGTAATTATATTTTTGCGTTTTACAAGGGGTCCATATCTTTAAAAATCTTCAAGCCCTCGGTTTTAAGTTAAGGTTATTTTTTAAAAGAAGAGTTAGTGTTCATCGTATCTTTAGATTTATTCTTTCTTATAAAATCCGGCGATTTGTCAATAAATCAAGACATATATAAATATAACTTTGTATTAAATTGCATTGGTACTTTGTTTTAGAAGATTCAGCCTTGAAAACACCTCGGACGACTTTTGGTGGATTGACAATAAAGTAATTGTTTATAACTACAAATTTTGCCATACAAAAATTATTAATATATTTTCTACACCAAGGACAAAAAATAATAAAAAACGTTAATCTTATCCCTCCAAATCGTATTTTCACAAAATATTGTATCTATCTTCGGTATGTCATGGAGATTTGTTTAATGTCTTAGATAACTATTAAATCCTGTCGGTTATCTCGTCTAGTGGTTTTATTGATAAAAGATGCTTCTTACGCGTAGTAATCACATTGAAAACCCTCTTCAATATCAAGAGAACCCTTTCGTAAAATTGGAAAAAAATTGCTATTGGTCCCATTAAGGCCCAGAGTATCCTTCTGCAGACTAAGAAAAGTAGCGAAATCCATTCACCCATAGGGAAATAATTGTCTTCCGTCCCAGACATGCCCATCCGTCCTAAGGAGCAAGTCACGAAAAGAAAAGAGGTTTTCCCATCTTTCGAAAAAAAAAAATTCGAAATCACCGCAGACGATTTCCATATTTCAGTCGGCAAACTCAGCGAAAATGGTCAAAAAAGTGATAGTCAAAATTGATAGCCCCTTTTTTCCTCCCCGTCAGACATAAGACGATTTGACTACTTGCAAACTAAACTTACCTCGTATGTAGACGTCAGCTGGAGATTATGGAATACCGGCAAAAATAGATAAAACGATGTTATGCCACATAAGAAAACCGCCACCAGGATGAAGGCGAACTGGGTTCCATAAACGTACATTTCGGTTGAGGTGCCAAGCAACGATATGCCAGAGATGTAACTGCAAGTAAATGAGAATAAATTTTATAAGATGTTTCTGAGGTCGTCCCAAAGTGACAATTGAACATAAAGCACCAGGACTGGAGAAGAATGACAAAATTTGGACAGAATACTGGAGCTGGACAGGACGCAGTAGACAAAGAGTCCGCCGCTGGCTCTGATAAGGCAAATTTAATGGACTGTGTGCAGACTAGGAGACGGATCTTGAATTTTGGTTTTTTGTTCCGGGGGCCATCATCACACACGAGAAGATTTTCAGCCGCCCAGACGACCTCCTTAGGTCCTTAAGAAAAATCCGAAACGAGTCGCCGTCTGAGGTAATAAACAAAAAACTCAATTGGCTGGAATGATTTACTGAGCCAGTTGGAGCACTACTTTTGCTAGCCCCAAGGGGTGGTTTGCTGGAGGTCCCCAATTTGGGCGGCTCCTTGAATTGATTACCTGGACGCCGCCGCCGACGCCACCAGCTCTAATGCGGCTAATTGTCCAGGGGGCGAAAAGTTCTCGCCGTCTGGGGAGTTCTCTTCGGAGGATGGCCTTTCCGAGAATGGACCACAAATAGACGATGCAATTTGGCCTAATGGGGTTGACTAATTTGAAGACAATGGAAATGAAAGTTATCGGTCGTAGCAATCTTACACAGATTTTTATTAGTTTTGAGAAGTTTTCACGTTCCTCGAGTGGCCAAATACATAAATATTTCTTTCGTCTGGGGCATCTTATCAGCTCGGACTAGTTTCCTAATTTGATCTGAGTTAGCCCTGAACTTCTTTCTATCTGCCTTGATAATGGTGAAGTGATAATTTACTCACAGAAAATAAATACCTTACGATTATCATCATTGAAGGGTCTTTGTCTTTTCGATAAGTCGAGTATGATAGATGGCATTCTTTTGTATACTTTAGTTAAATAATACAGACACAATTTACTTTGATTTTTGTTTCAATAAAATAAATAATTGTACCTTAATAGACAATTTAGATATAATATAAAATCTTTAAAATTTTGATTACTGTGTAGGTAAAACGATTTCCAAAATAATTAATCGTTCTATAGCATAATCTCATTTCTAGGACAAGATTAATTTATTATAAATCTAGTAGAGAGGTGACATTAAAACTTGGCCGTATTAAAAGGAGCAATTAAAATTAAGGACTAATTAGAAATTACAACATCAATGTAAATTCATTCGTCCCTAATTTCAATTTCCTGGAATTTCAGAGATGGCGATGGTATACTATTGTACATTTTTCGTAATTTTTTCCAAATAAATTTTGAAGTGCTGCTATTGGTTCATTGAACTGTTTGTCATTGTACATAATCAGTAATTTATTCAATTACATGTAAACAATAATAAAACATTTTTTAAATGACATTGTAGCTTTAGAAGTTATTTTTTAATTTATGTATACTTATGGAAAGAGCACTCCAACAAAGGGGCGTGTAGATTTCAATGAAATGCAAAAATAAAAATAGTTTACCACTCCGTTGGGAACATCCCTTAAGTTTTAATTTTTAATTGAATTATGTTTAAGAAAAATGTGCAAGACTATTTTATTACAACCCGCTCGAAAATATGATTTTAAAACACAGGTAGGTACATACATACTTATTTAGGTGCAAAAAAAATTGTTTTTTAAACTGACAAAATATACGACTAATATTTAATAAAAATTCATTATTATGTTGTATCAATAGTGAGCTAACTGATGTTTTAAATTCTTTCCCAATTGAATTGAAAATTTTCCAAACAAAAATGTCCTTTTCATGCCACCTCTCCCCTACTTCATTTTTCAGTAAATAAAATTCTCAAAATTGACTGGCAAGCTCGAGTAAAATTTATGAGAAAATTCTAAGAAATATTTTGCTCCTTGCCGTGAAGTGGTCAAATTTGCAGTATTTATTAAGGATGATAGACGTTACGATTGAAAGTTTTCCTTGGGTATTTTCCTCAAAATATCTTCACATGAAATCCTCTATATCCTTCACGTGGTGACACGCGCAATATAATTCAGATTTTCGTAATGGATGGCACCCACGTGTTTTCGACTTGTTGACAAAAATCAGTCAGATAATTGTTGCAATCTCATCAGAGTGGCCCAAATAGATTTTGCGACGAAGTACGTTTGGATTTCGGTATGCTTGCTGTGATTCTTCGTCAAATTTTTCCGTCTAGAATATGTTTACCATGACTACGCACTTGGGCCATGTAATTGATGTTTTTCCAAGATCTAACTTCTGAAGGTTACGTTAATTTCATTTCCAATTGAAAGCAGCATTTTTATTTTTCTGTAACGAGTAATATTTTATTGATTCTTGCAATCTGCCCTATTGCCCTAGATTTATGTGATAGCTTTCACGATTCGAGCAAACATACAAATGTAGGATGAGCATATTTATTGTATAGGTTGCGGCTTCTGAAAACGAATATCGCTGAGTAAGTATTTGAATTTTCTAATTTAAGAAGGTGTGAATTTAAATTCAGATAGTACTATCAAAATTTCAACAACTTTTCTTGACCTTGAGAGCATACGTTAAAACTAAAGATTTACACGAGTTCAGCTTAGATTCATTTCGCAAGACGTTACGTCAAGAGACAAAGTCGATCTTAAATTTTACTTATCGATGCAACTCTTTGTAGTATAAAACATATTTACCTGCTTTTGTTTTTATGACCTCTGTGTAAATTTTGTTTAATCTTCTACAAATATTTAATAATATCTAGGCGGCTGCCGTGCGCAGTTGATTGTAAATTTTAAAATTAAATTCACTTGATTTAGGACTTTGTAACTAATTAAGTGAATGATAATAAAAATTTGTGGACTTTTTCTTTGTGATAATTTAAACAAAACTCTGTCGAGTATTAGGGAAATTTATAATTTTTTAAATGAATATTTAAAATAAGTAAAAACAATAACCAGTTTCGTGTAGAACATTTAAGATTCTTCTAAAGGAATTTTTTAATCTTTGGGCTTATGAGAATACAAAGTGTTTTAAGCACAAGTAATAACTCTTACATTTATCGAATATCTGGATTATTTCAAGACTCAAGTCTATTATAAAGTGCCTATACAAATATCTGCAAAATACCAAAAATTAATATTCAGGTATTATTAAAATTTTTTATTTAGTTGAAATCGGGAATAAAGGACAGAACATTTAGTAATAACTTAATTAATTCATTAATTAATTGAAATGTTCCACCGAGTGCCAATAAACTACTGTCGATGAAAATTTTATAATCCGATTCGACTTAAATAGCGCATATCTACAGAATTTTCGTTTTTATTTTAAAAGCATTTCTTAATTAAAATGTTGTTCGTGGATAGTTGTATAATACAAGAATATTAAAAATTCGTTAATTAATTGTGTAAGTGTTTTGTAAACTTGGCGCTGAAAAATCATTTTCCAGAATCATCAATTTTTCAAAATTTTGAATTAGCATGATGTGATGAGGTGAGGGAATTTTGCATTTATTTAAATCTAAATTCGTCAAAATTACGATCAGCACTAAAACCCTTTTCCCACACAATAAAGCCCTTAGGTACTAAATGAACAACTAAAAGAAAACAACGAGACAGTAAACCAGTTAAGAACAATTTATAGAAAATTCTGACCAAAAACATTCGTGAGAGCATCGGAACTTGTTACGTCCGTAGGGCCCTACGGCAACAAAAAGGGAAACTGCAATTAACCGCTTGATAAGACAGACATAAAAACAAGCCCCAAGCTTGTCGATCTCCTCCCCCGCATCTGGCCGACAGTGCCAACGAAAAAAATCTCCTACCCAGAGTCACGTTTATTTCGCCCGGTTTCGCTCGTTTCCTTAATTAGCAAGTTTGCTCGTCATTCCTGGCAATGAACGAAACAATTTGATAGAATTAACGAATTACTTGAGTTTATTAATTACTTAAAGGCATTCTGATTGGCACGCCGGAAAATTGACCCTCCCGGTTCCCGAAAATATTCGCAATTTTCGGCTACTTATTAGAAGCTGTACCTGTGAACGGTGATTAATGATTTATTAAACCTTTGGGTGAGGAGTAATGCAAAAATGATTTATGTAAATTTTGCATTTCATTAATTAATTTCTTTATAAAAAAATATTAAAATTACAATTATTATACTGGCTATATATAATAACAATCTTAATAATAATTAGATTTTAACCCTTTCACCCCTGAGGTGGCATATGCTGTCCCAGTCTAAAATAAATTTTGAAATTACGACTGGAACAACATAACATATGCTCTGTTACTGTTACTGAAAAACATATAGGAACAGAAAATAAAGCCAAGTAGCGCCGCCAAACACATTATGAGCCCATGAGTTTCTCATCTCAATTATTTCCCAGGTGATCAAACAAGCGACAACCGCCAATATTGCTCAGGTGTTGACTTGAGGGGCACTAAACTGATTTTTTCGCTATATTGAAAAGGTTAAACCACTATTATGAATTGTTTAAACAAATTTGAGTAGCTATTGGTTGTCATTTACAAAACTGTGTTTGATTAAATTTCTCTATTTCAAACCATGGCTTAGCTTTTGTGTTTTGGGTTATTATCTTGTTGTATTCCAGGGCATTTCATGTTCAGATCATGCAAAATCAAAAAACAGAAAAAGGAACAGATGGTTATTCAAATGATTTACGAATATTCTGTTTACATATGTATGTAACGTACTCCAAACTATATTATATAAATTGTAAATTTTTGCATAATACTTTTTATTACATTTTTTGATTTGATTCACCTAAATGTGAATTTCAAGATATAATATTATGAATATACCTTTAAATGATTGCATGGCCTATAAAATCGTAAATACATGTGTATATCGATAGACTTAAATAGTCTAATGTTGGAATATCGTTCCCTAGCCTAGACAGAATCTCTGGATTTTTAGTCCACTGACTAGACATGCTGCATTGTGAGCAAGACAGTTTGGAATTTCAATGAATCTAAAAAATTTCATCATCGCACACCATTGGGAATTTTCATTAAACCGAAGAATGAGTCGAATTAAAAGTTAAGGCCACAAGTTAATCTCTGAAAAACGACCAGGTTCTTTTTATTCGTATAACAAAAGATTAACTTAACCCTGCAACACCCGCATAATTACCGCTGCTGACGAGGAGGACAGTGGTGTCCTCTTAGTACGACAAATGTTACACAATTTGCCCTACTAGTTTCAGAACACCTTTTCATTCGCTTACCTTGCAACCAAAGACATCGAAACTGGAAAGACTTTCATTTGTCGTCCACCGACGAGATAGTCCAGCGCCTCAACCTCGGAAGCTCGGCGCTCCTTAAGATTCCGGCCACGTCCATCAGCTTTTTTCTCAAGGAATCCAAAGTAAATCCCGATGCCAGCGCAGACGGTTAACATTAGCGCGAACACGAGATAATCCGGCCATCCGAAGTGCTGCAGGGACTGGCTAAGATCGCCGACACTAATCATTTCGTCGGATGCTGGGACGTCCTGTTTCACAGAATCTCTTGCTCCTGGAGGATGTGGTCGAGGTTTTTGGGGTTAGAGTCCTGTGGGTGGGTCGCACACTTTGTCCTGATTAAGAAGTAAACCAACCTTGAAAGGTCTTAATTGCCCCGGCTCCCGCTGGGTTCTCCTGAGTCCCTGGCTCTGGTGGGTCCTTTTACCTTTTAGCTCCCTGCAGCTTTTTTTTTCACCTTGGCTCGGGCACAATTACGACCTTTGGCTCCTCTTCTCCCACACTAATTAATTCACAGACATCAAAAAGTTCGCGATATCTTCAGGTGGGTATTTCGAAGTATTGGTGGACAAAAGGTGTCTAACACTCACTATCTTCCTACTTTCTCAATCAATTTAGATGGTGGCGCGTGCAGGACGACCTCATTCACACAATTCTTTTACTGTTCCTCGTAATCCTTTCACCGAATAATGAAAATTTAATTAAAAAACATTTCACTCCGCTCCGGGTACACTGAGGAGATTCAGTTTCCTCCACAGTTTGAATAGATGTCGACCGAGATCAAATGGAATTCGAATCCAATTATAAAGAAAAACCAGCGTCACAATACGCTGGACCAATGTCGGGATGAATAAAAATAATATGCAAGTCACTTGCAAGTACCCGTAGGGCCGAAGGTTGTATAAGCGTGAGAACCACTTTCTATTTTTAATATTTTATACTTAAGTTTTTTATTTTATTGCAAAGCAAAAATACAGGACAGAGCTGAGAGCACACTCTACTCTCGACGGTTAATTAACAATTGCCTGCGACCCTAGTGAGGTTCCCGCAATTTTATCACTCAATTGGTAGCACTTTTCCGTTTTATCAATTGGCGCACGAGGGTACCCCAGAGCCCCACGGACCAGAATGAGGTGCTTATCACCGGGCTTTGAGGTGGCTCCAGCTGCTTCGGAAGATCCCGTCCCATCAGTGGGAATTTACTTTTGAATGAAACACAAAGTCATTGGCGGGGGCGTTGCTGGAATATGACGTGATAGAAGCTAAATTGCATCAGTAACCAACGCTGCCCGTGACCCACTGATTAAATGATATTTTAAGACCAAACAAAATTTAAAAATTTCAAAACTAGATAATAAGTATGACTTAAACCTAAGACTCCATATCAAAAAAATTTACAATCTTAATATTCACGTCACAATTTAACTCATTCAATATAGTCATAATGAACTATTAAAATTCTTAACAAATTTGAATTAATTTATATTAATCTCCTAAAACTTCTTTTTACGTATTTTTATAAAATCGAAAAATATTTTTATACAGTTCTTGAAAACGATAAGCTGCTAACAAGAGGAAAATTTAAATCGGTGTAACAAAACCCAATTCTATAAATAGGCTAACACTATCTGATACTGAGTCTCGTCTTAACATGTTTTATTAATAAACTAAATATAAGTATTATTTAGTAAACTTTTACAATTTTATTTAACAATTTTACTGTTTATACAATGAATTTATAAATCACACCATACCTACCTATAAAATGAACAGTTTACATACATTATATAAATAGTAACACTAAATTTAATTATAGCATTGCTTATGGAATTAAAAACAATTAGAAATAATTTCAAATTATCTTAGTTTAAAATTTCGAATATTATTTAACAGAAAAAATTCATAAGTGAAACTTGATCTAAGATTTTTGCGGAAATTGATTTCCTACTTATACCGCCATCAAACTTGACTTCCAACTCCAGCTGCTAAATCCATGGTTTAAAATAGTAGTAGTAAACAATAATATTTCTTTGGTTTTGGCATTTTAAGACACAATCCAAATAAAATAAATTCGAAATTCATCAGACTGTTAAAAATTCATCCAAGTGAAAATAGAATCATCTTCCGTCGAAAACAGTTAACTCAGAACAAAAAATTGAGATGAAAATCTTCATAGGCGCAATCAAAGCGTAAAGTATCATAGATTTTCTGGGAAATATTATTTTATATACGACTGTCATGTTTTCCACAATTTATCCATCCGTATTTAATCCAAAATGGAAAAGTGTGAGCAAAGCTTTAATGCACTGTTTTCCTGTTTAAAAAATAATAAAATACCACATATTGCAAAAAAAAAATAAAGAAAATGATCTCGTAGGAAGGTTTTCTTGACGCGTAAAAAATCAGTTAGCATCTTGGGAACCCCTCAAGAGGATGGTGGCAACCATGCGGAAATTCTGTTGAACGAATTCTTCCAGAAGAGATTTTGTCGAAATCGTCTTAGAGCCACCTTCTAGTGGTTTCAGCTTAAATTACTTCCTACAGTTTTCTTAAGGCGTTTTATTCGAAACGACAATTGTAAAGGGATGAGCATGAAGCGTTTAGTGACGTAAAATGTTTATCCTCCAAATTCAATTTTTACTGAACAAATCTTTATAAAATATTTCAACATCTCATCCGATTTTGATTTTGCTTAAATGCAAATTTCGTGCTTCTGAAACATTGAAATTTTATTTATACATATCATGAGACAATATATGTATGTAAAGGTATACCTACTACCAATTTTCTTTCTTTTAATAAAAGCTTAAAGTCTAAAGTGGATAAACCTCAGTAAAAATTTAATAGGGTGAAACGTAGCCAAAAAAAAGCGCAGTAAAGTATGGTGAGCCAAACAAACAATTTAAGTTGTTAAAATATGGCAGGCTCATACACTTAGAAGTTCTAATGGCCCCGAAAAAGTCCAAATTAGACACGTTGTGCATTGTATCTACAACAAGCAAACAAGTTTATTGCGACCAAAAAGGTTCAAACACCCAAAACATTCCGAATTAAACAACATACTCACCGTTTTATGCTATTGAACTGGTTAAAATAGAAATCTAAACTTAGTAATTGTAGTTAGTTTTTTGCATTTAATATATAAAATATATATTTCGAGGGCCTATAAAACGGGCATATTTTAATTTTTCGTACTTCCAAAAAGGCGTATTTTTCAACTTTCGTGTCTGTTTTGGGTGCGTATGTGCCTGCAAAAGAATATGTTTTTAAGGGGTTGTCTTGTGTGTTAGGTCACAAAAATCAATTTTTGTTTTCTTTCATAATTCACATCTAAAGTATGTCTAATATATGTGAGTAAAAGTATTTTTCGAAATTCGTAGCCGTTGAAAAGTTACAGTCGTAAATCGGAGCAGTTATATGAAGCGCGCAGGACTCGCTCAGTGCTGGTTTTCGCATGGATTATTATCGAGCCCAGCTCCTATCTGGCTCGTTTATTTACTAAACACAACAATTGAGGAGTCAGAACTATTTACAAATCAATGCTAACATTTATGTATGTGTATGTGTTCTCTAAATGGTCCAGGCTAAGTCGATTGATGGTAAGATGAAGACGAATTATACAATAACTTTCAAACGCGTTTTTCTCAAAACACAATTTTGTTGAACTGCTGCCATGATATCTCAAGAACTAGTTAATATATTCTGCTTAAAGTTCTACAGCACCTTCAGCACATCTATTAACACAAAATGAATTAAAATAATCAAGATTGCTTCGTTAGTTTTTTTTATCAGCTTAATAGACCCCACAAAAGTACGAAAAATTCAATTTATTTGTTTAAACGTAAACAAAAAATTTGTTTTTTGGAATTTTGAGTTCATTTTAGTTTAATTGATAGCCTCAACACTCACAATTAAAATTATGTTTGGTTTTTTGATTTCGGAGAAGCAGAACGGCCGGAATCATGGCGGCAGTGGAGACACTTCTTTTTTATAACTGTTCCTATTAGGGGATGTATCTTCAATTATATTCGATATATCGATTTGAAAAAATTTACAAACTTAGTTTAAATGTTAATAAAAATGATACATAGTTTATAAATTATTTTGTCTTAATGATTTTTAAAAAACAACATTCTCTAAAATAGCCTTAAAAACAGCTTTCTCACGAGACGACCCCGTTAAATAATCTTACCGGTTTTGAGTATTTTTATGCTTGTTGCGGTCGCATTTGTTTGCTATTTGGGCTAGATGTGACGCATTTATGCCTGTGTCATTTGGGCATATGTATATGTATGTGTCAATGGAAAAATTTGTAATCTCAAATTATTTGAGATTGTTTCCCTATTTTCCTCCAAATTGTATTAACTTTCTTTACGTAGTTTATGAACTAAAATAACTACTCGTATCAGTGAAGTAACATTGATGCGGGATAGTGTCGTGCAGACGGATAATTCTCAGGTATTTACGGGCTGCAAAAAGCTAGCACCCATTGCTAGAACCAATTAGCCGATCATTTATTTATCGATTGTGTGAAAACACGCAATCGCAGCAATTTTTATTGAATACACCTGAAACGCCCGGGCATCCGCCTCGACGTCGACGACGACGACAACGGCTACGACTTATCCCAGTCCCCGTCTCCGGAGTGCGGGGGAAATTCCCACGGGCGTCGCGTCCTGGTGTTATCATTAATCACCTCTTAAGCGTTCTATCGTCGTCTATCAGAAGGCGATTTATCCAGTTGTAAGATTGAAAGCAAGAAGCCGGTCGCCGGTCGCATTATCGAGATATCATTAGCAACAAAAGGTTTCTTCGCAGGCGAGGGTGGAGGGGGCGGATGGGGCGGAGAGGGTGCCAGGAGCGCCAAGGAGAATCCGGGACGCTCGGGAGTGAATTCGTCTCGCTGAACAAATTAATTCGCGCTCATGGGCTCATCGCGGATGGGGTTGGGGGATCAGGTAAAAATCGCACCGTTTACGCCTTAATGAGCGCCTCTTTATGTTCACAGACGCGTCCCAGAAATTCCAGAGCCCGGACGGACTGATGCTGGATTCTGAGCGTCGTCGTCTCCCCATTTCTTGGACTCCAGCGCCATCAGCATCCAAACGGACCAGCGCGCGGAGGTACCTGAGGACAGCGCCAATTTCACCTTTTGATCATTCCCCGTGCGGATTGACGGTGGCAGGTGATTGCACTTCGCCGCTTGATTTGTTGGGGCCTCGTCCCGGGGCTCTGCATCCAGGAGCGATGGGAAACGAAATGGGGCTCCCGGAGCCCAGACAGGCTGTCATCGGAACGGTCCCTGCGATGCCCGGGACTATCAATCAATGGATAGTCGGGGAGCTCCGATAAACGCGGCCCCTCTTCAATTGCTCGCTTAATCGCGGACCGTTTGTCATCCGTCTCTGATGGAATGCGATCATTCGCTTTAATGAGACTCATCTCCGAGCGCGGTTTGTTGACGAGCTCATCTTTTTGAGGGAAACCGCCGTTTTGATTAAAATCTTTCCTGTCGTACTTACTTCTATTGAATTGTAGTCTACCTGTTGCGCCATCGGAAAGAAAATTTTCTTCGATTCCACAAATAAAAAAATATTGAATTTTCCGCATAAATGAATATTATGAAGCAACGGATGACGTCTGTCCATGTCGCGATGAACGTCTTTGCATAAACATTGATCCCGATCTTGATCCAGAGCAGTCATAATTCTGATTTGGAAAACAAATTGCAGCAAACAGCAGGAATTCGTTTCAGGTTCGACCGGAAAGTACTTATCTGGATTTTACGTCTATTCTTGCTAGATAGAGAAAAGTGTAAATGCCCTCAATCAGATATTCCACACATAAATAATATCCTTCAATTATTAGGATAGTCAAGTTTATTAAGTCAATTTATTGTAAGTAGTATTAAATATAGTATAAAAATATAAAATATCATTTGATTGCCGAAAACAACATAACTAACCATTTATGCAAGACTCTGGCGACTTTTTAGTTTACCCAACTATACAGAACCGACTCCATTTTTAAAAGTTTTAAGGTTGTCTACCTACACACTCACATTTGTATCTAAAAGTACCTTGCTCACAATTTAGTTATGCTACGTATAACAACAACATTTTTTAATCACGGCAAAGTGCAAAATTTATCCTCATGTTGTTTACATTTATGCAACATCTTTGCAAAAACAAAAACCCTGGTAAAACCGCAAAGATAAGACTGCCAACATGTGCAATATGCTTTTATATTTACACAATAAGAAAACATGCATACAAAACTCTGGCGATTTTAATCTTAAAATAACGTAAACATATTTTGGTAAAAGAATTAAAGAAGTTTTGATATTCTATCCATTGCATATCTCATATTCATTCCCCATTTAATATTAAATTAGATACTAATAAGTGGTGTATAAATTCGACTATTAATTTTTTTATGAAAATAATAAGTATTGATACTTTGGTACAAGCCATAAGTATATTACTGAAATGGTTATTATTATATTTGACAACCATTTAAAATCTTTGAAATGGTTCTCAACTAAATCATAATATATGTACTCTATATTTACTGAGTAGTTATTTTATTTACTTCCACATCTAGCTCAGGAATTGATATTCTTTCCGGGAAATTATCCTTTATTCAAAGAAAACCCCCAAGCCATTGATTTCCCATAAATATTTTCCCATTTGTTGCTTCCGGAAAGGTCATCCCTCGAAAAGTGGTCGTATATATTTTAAAAGGAGCAAGGAACTCTGCTCTGGACCAAAGCAACCACAGTTCCCGTTGTTGTTGGCTCAGATTTCAGGTCAATGAGATTTCTATTGAGCAAGACTCCCGTCTTTTCCAGATTTCTGCTGACGTTACAACTGCAGCGGTCATCATTACGTGGATATGAAGGCGATTGCAGACGATTGCTTCTATTGAAATCGGGGAAAGACGAACACCCTGGGGGAGTGTCTTCGTCAGAGGGATGCTATTTCCTGTTTAATTGGAATATTTTCACAATGGCCCTTGTGTGGTGGAGCTGTTTTAATCTGAGGTCACATTGTTGATCTTTTCTCTACAAACAGCCTTGCGAGAGAATCTTATTTTTAGTTAACTTCTACAGCATTAATTTTCCTTTTTTCACTTGTTTGGATTTTAAAGGACATCGAAGAAAAGCAGGAAGAACAATGTAGAAAATTATACAATTTACAAGAGGGTAAGATAAAGAATGTTTATTTTACCTTAAGGACATTTATAATCCATAAAAGATCCAATGTTTATACTATATACAAGTTTAAGTATACGTATGGGAAAAAGTATTTATGTACCTTGTTTCGGTTTAGTTCGTTTCTAAATGCTTTTATTTAGCTTACTTCGCTTGATTTCTGCTTAAAATCTTTTAAATCAATTTTGAACCTTTTCGTAATATTCGAATAGTCCGAAATTTTGCACACATAAATCTTGTAACAATGTAACTAATATATGCACGTACAATCTTTTTAAACTCAATATGGCGGAAGCGTCTATGATTGCGCGGCATCTTTTTCTTTGCAACCCTTGTTATTATTATCAACTGAATGGATTTGACGAGTAAAATACAAAACGCAAAATGGCGAATATCACCTTTTCAATAAAACCTTTTCTTAAAAAATACTTCTCTTTCCGTTTACTTGTTATTTTAATTAAAAATTGTATGCGTGCGTTAATTTAATGTTATTTAATAAAATTTATATTTTCTTTTAATTTTATTTTCTTGGACATATGTAAATGCATTTTGTAATGATTCTGCACGCCATCTGTAATGCAGTCGGGATCACTTTGACAATAATAAAACCCTTTCGTACCTAAAGAGGTACTGCAATGAACCGCAATAAAAGAGAAAAGTCCTATTTCTTCCTGCTTAAAAAGTAGACGTAGTACAAAGTATAAAAAACAAAAATGATGTGTACAGTTTGAATTCAAACTTTAATTAAACAGAAGGTTTTTGTGACTCACATTTTTTTCTCCTTGGACACAATGTTCGTAGTGGTATTCCAAAGCAATTTTTCAAACTGACTCACTTACTTATCTTGAAAAAGTTCAACTTAGCATACAAACAAATTTTTTGTTTACAAAATTCGATAAATTTCAATTATTAAGCCACTATTTTTAACATTTTATAATTACAGAATAAAATTCTTCCTATATTTTTATGATGCGAAATTCTTTTCCTTAATTTTTAGCTCACAATTAACATGTATTCTGTTTATCATAAAAATATACATACAAGATGTACGAAATTCATTTTAATTCTCTTTCATAAATTAAAAAAATGTTGCTGTTTTTATTGTTCGGTTTTCAATATTCGTATTTTCATTTTATTTAAACTTTATCCAATTTATTGATTTTAATTTTCAAGTAATGTAAAACTTACAAGGTAAATGAAAAAATTGTTTACTTTGACTTCCAATGGCATTTTGTAACGCAAATTCACTTAAATATGTATGTCGGAGAACAAAAACGCCAGATGCGCTCACATATAGGAAAAAATACTTCAAGAAAATCGTGTCAACACCTGTTTAAAATAAAAGACAAAAAACATCACAAAAAACAATTGTTTCATTATTTTCACGAAATGTTTGTATAAATTTTCAAACATTAGCACTTCATACAATTTTGTTACCATAATAACAAAAGCATAATAACAAGAAAGAATTTTGAATGTCATGATTCTGCACATGCAGGTAAACATATTATCAAAGAATTTTGTAAACAATTTTATATTGTATACTCTGCGACGACATCTGTTACACATACACGAATAAAAAATTCGAATAACTTAATGATTTAAAATTGTTAAATGAATTTCCATAATTTTGTTTTAAATATGAAATTTGTAATCCATGTATATATTATATATATTTACAAAGTGGCCCACAAAAGTTTTCGTACAGTTAAACTTCCAAGAATAACTCATCATCTATTTTAAGCCACTCATGAAAATTTCAAAAACTACGAACGAATATTTAACATAAAACAATATTTACAAGAAAACCAAAATAATTTCATATTATTTCACGTAGAAAAATGAACAATATTCAATTAAATGGTTCACAAATGTTTTCGTATATGAATTGCTTGCTTGTACGAAAACTTTTGTTATTGATTCTTATTAATTTCCTTGTTTTAAATTTAATGAAATATTATAGGTCTTAATAAATATTATCTTATGTTATAAATTAATGCATTCTTTTTTTAAATTTTCTGCAATTTTTTCAGAGTTAATGAGAACTTTCAACCGATCATCTTGGAATTTTTAACACATATATTATTGAAATTAAATTTGTCTAGTATGGCATACAATTAAAACCTTTGCGTAACCGAAAACCTGGTCTATAATTCTTTTAACAATAAATCGTTTAATCTTTCTATATAGTTTCTAATTAAATGTGTTATTGACACGTGCAACCTGCAAATATTTTTCTTTTAAGCCAAATGAATTGAATTCGTAAGACATTAAAAACACTCAATTCGTTTTTGTGAAATACGTTTGTTCTACATTGGCAGTAGAGTTATTGTCTACAAAACAAAGAATTTAATAAAGTGAGTTTCATATATTAAGAAATACATACATATATATATTATCATTACCTTAACATGGGATCCTTTTCCTTTTCGATGAAGGCTCCAATAATTTTTTGGACTTATATTCTGCACGATTTGGGAGTCAAACTAAGACATTCATTTGGCTGATCCTGGCTTGTCATTATGGTATTTAACTAAAACAACTTTCACACTTCAAAGGTTATCTTTATTAAATTAGAGGACTATTCTAGTTGAGTGCTATTCTATGACTGCCCTTCAAGATGCTGTAGGCATTCTCTGCAATACTCTACGTCACTGTGATACTCTTTAAATAACCATCGTATACAATTCATCTGCGATAGTAGGATAACTTTGTGTTAATATTTATTTACATCTATTTACATTTGTTTACATTTATTCATTTACTTAGCTTGTTGTTATATTTATTTATCTACTTGTTAATTAATTTATTTAATAATATTAAACTTAATACTTAGGTGTGTAATTATTTCAATGATGATAATTTAATATTTCAATACATATTTCAGTCATGTTAGCGAAAATAGAATTGAAGGAGATGAACTCATTTACGAAAGATATCATGCGACTGACTTTTATATAAACTATGCGGACCCTCTCTATTCATTCAAAAGTAAGATACAATTATTTTAATTAATTCGCATAATATTTTCATATATAGTATTATTTGACTATTGTTTTAAACACCTGTTTCCTTTTATAAAATTATACGGATTGAGTTTTAATACTATAGCAATAACTATCATCTAGCATATGGTAGAGGTATGAGCAATTACAAAATAAAATTAAACATTGAGAAGAAGGAAAAATATGATGAAAATATATCAAATTTTGGATTTATGGAATATATGTATGTACATACGGCCTTGTAAAAACCCAAATCGAAATAATTATTATAGTCATCACACACAATAACGATTTTGTAACTTAAGGAAAATATTTCACAACCTTTAATAATAAACTTGTTTTTCAAAATTAAAACATAGTTTTTTATTCTAATGATTATATGGCTTATTCGAACAAAAGTTTTAACTTTTGAAGTATTAAGAAGTAAAACAACAAAACTTTAGCTTTCAAGTAATACCTGTTATACAATATTTACAACAACCTATTCACTGTTCCTTAATTCAAATAGGAGCTACAAGTATAGATGTTCAAATTTAATTTTGTTTGTTTCAAAAGACCTGGTTTTCTTTAATGTTATATGAGTTATTCACCTTTTGTAATTTATTTATTTATTTATTTATATTTACAAGCCAATAGACACCTGCCCTGGCTGTACACAACTAAAAATATATAACAATAATAATACCATTGTAGTTTATAGTTAAGTTAATACTAACGAAACAAACCCTATGTTTTTAAACAGAAAACTTTTAGCACTTACATTTATTATTTTAGGGCTATAATAAAGTATCAAGTATCAAGCTCAGCGAAAGAATTCAGACAGATTAGCTTTGTGTTCATCTTAATTGTAATACTACTTATAATAGTTCAGCTTTTTTGCTGACTGCCATAATGAGATGAAACCGTAGACTTGAATTTTTTTTTAAACATGTAACTTTTTATCCTCTGTGCTTTAAAATTTCCTTAGTAAGGATATGTTTTAAAAACAACAACAAAATACATCCTTAAGATATCTTTCAAATAAAAAAAGAACCATGTCAATTATCTTTAGTCGGTCAAAAGTTGTTAACAATTTTTTGGAGTCACAAGAATACTGAATTGGAAAACAATGTCTGCCATTAAACTTAAGTGAGCAACCTCTTACGAGATTTCTTGTGTTTCAAAGCTCAGACGGTTGTTTTTCCAAGATAGATAGATCGATAAAATACCTAAATATTAATTTTATAATAATTCTGCAAGATAATGCAATAACATAAATTCTTCAGTTGTTTTTTAATTTATTTTTATTCCTGTAAACATATTAAATTATTGCCGTTTGGGCAATTTTTGACGCGTGTCTGTCTCAAACTCCCATACTTGTCTTTTTTTGTAACATGGTCCATCGTAGACACCGTAGACGCGGAGAGTACTATCCATTTGGTTTCCGTCCTTTGCACATCGCATGGTAAACTCTCCATATTGATTGCCAAAAACGTTAGTGTGTAATTCAGTTTTGCACTTGTAATCCTCCACCTCTATTACAGTTACTACAAATCTTGACGAATAACCCTATATATAAAAATAATGTTATTGTTGCTGTTTAAACATGGCTACTTGAAAATTACTTCTGCAGGATAATCGAATTCAATTTTTCCTGTAGTTCTGATGATGCGGTCATACACTAATAGTTGATCAGGATCCGGTGTTCCTCGCTTATATGATCTTACTCCGCTTGATTCGAAAATCCAACAGAAAATTAACGCCAAAACACAAACAACCTTCATCTAAACGAATGGAATTATGTGACAACGGAAGAGTAAAATCTTTAATATAACTCGCTTTAATAAGTTCTTTGAAGAATGTTACTGAGACGACGGTTGTTTTCCTTCCAATGTAAAAGCAAAGAACGCCAATCGATTTTTATACAGTCTTGAGCTGTTGAGTGTTATACAGCACGCAAATCTTATATTTGCTTTTCTATTGTCTGTTCAATTGCAGCGTACTTTAACAATTGCGAAAAAATTGTTTATTTTTCCGGCCTATTGTCTAACTGAAAAATATCGCTTTACAGATAATTTTTCAAAAACAAGATGAAGTTTACATTTGCACACTCTTCCATTGTCACTCTGTGTTATGTACCATACCCTGTTTACCTTTCAGCTTCATTCGTTGTATGTTGTTTATTATTCCTTTGAAGCAAATGAGATTGACATGAATTGCTATCCCTATAATATATCATACACATGTATTGCAGGATATTTTTGCAAACCACCGTAACATCAAGAAAATGAATATCAAGCACCCAACATGGCAGATTACTTTTCTAGCTACAAGCCGCTTTTGTCAGTTATTTTCTTCTCTTCCTGTTCGGTGATTGATGAGCGACAACATGAGAGCAGTAGTCCATCTAGCAATAAATCTGTAATCTGTTTACGTTTTTATCATTCAGTATCACTATAATCCGTTGATATAAATAGTTTTAAATTGTTAACAAATAAGTCATTGAAATAATCCAGTGAATAAGTTTTTTGATTCCGCGAACTGGATGGATCACAAAAAGATGTTGGTCATGGTCGAAAATTGATGAGAATCAATCAGCATCAAATTTTTATTAAATTCCCGGACCATGTACAAGGAATCAGCTAACGAAAAAATGCCTTAACTAAAAAAGGATGAAGGTGCTGCATCTAAACCCTCGTTGTTTATGACATGAAAACCAGAAATCATAAAAAATAATTTTGGTGATCTGAGGAGGGAATAGCCCCGAAGGATTGGCGATAATTTTATGTTATTGAGTCGAAATTTTTGAACTCATGTGCATCAGTCTAATTCACGTTGAGTTTGATACCATGTAGAAATTAATACAAATTCTTAACAGCGTAACAGCAATCAGATTGTCTTGATTACCTAGTATTAAATTAATATCAGTTAGGTTTTCACACCGACTTCAAAAATCTAGGAAAGTCTTGTATTTAATGTTGAAAGTAGTAGCAGAGGACTTCTAATATAATAATTTTATACTTTTTAAGGCTTGTGATGTTTTGGAACCGGCTTTATATATTTTTTAAGTTTTTTTATTTCATTCTTCTTAGTGCTATATAATGTCATCGTTATTTACTGACAATAAAACGCCATTTTTGGTTCGCCATTTTGGTCCGTCGTTTTTGGTCCGCCATTTTGACTCCACACAATTGGATACCGAATGCATCATAAATTACCCATAAATCACGCACATAGTTATTTTTTGAATGATTTCCAGGACATTTATCATTTTTATTTGGATTTACCTCTCTGTTACCGCCACAGGTTTCTGATACATATCATTGTACCCCCGGAGAATCTTAGACTATCCAAGAAGAAGAAAAATAGATACGGGTCGAATTGATAATATCCTCTTTTTTTGGAAGTCGGCTAAAAAAGACCCATTTCGGGAGTGCACTGAAAATACTTACATTGTATGTACATTCAAAATTCCTAGGTCCATAAAATGTTTCCAGAGGGAATTACAATGAACGTTACAACAATGTTGTTAAAGTGAGCAACCATGAAGGTCCGAGATCCACAACAATGAGTTCGAACATTATGAACCCGTAGACACTATTTGAGAATACACATAGCAGTTCAGAAAAAGACGATTTTAATTACGATGATTCCGAAACGCATACTGAAAATGTCGGTAATATAGAGGATCAAATTTAGAAATGCGATTACAATCCCGATACCATTTACAAGACTAAATCAATAAACAAATAACGATGCAAAGTTATCATGATTATCACGCTACGGATAATGCGTAGACGTTACCCTTCAAATAACTTAAAACGAACTGAAACACAACATTTTACTTACATACACAGCTAGAACCTCTTAGGCCCCGATGTTGCCTAAAATGGAGGCGACGAGTGCTCAGCGAGACGAATATCATCAAAAATGTGGTCAACAATTGCAAATTTCAATGGATATTCATAAATATTTTCATTTGGAATGTTGAACAACAACGCCGATAAAAACAAAATTAACAAATATTTTTCTTAATTGCGAAACGAAACACAAACACAGCCAACTCTATTAAAACAAATAAAATTGCATAACATTGTAAAGCTCTACAGATGGCGGGTTTGAAATTTTAAAAATTGGTTCTTCATTAGCAGCAAAGTAAGCATTGTCTACAGAACAAAGATCTTATTGTTAGTAAACTACATAGTTTATATAAATTACGAATTTTACCATCGAATCCTTTCTCATTAAAATGAAGCTTGTATTAAGTTTTGCACTAGTTTTCTGTGCAATTTGGGAGTCAGAACAACTATTTCATTTGGTTGAACCAGGCTTGTATGCTGGTGGACACCGAATTAAGGGAGATGAAATCATCTACGAAAAATGTTATGCATTTCATTACGACGTGACAGGTATAGATGTTTTCTACCCACATAAAAGTGTAAGTTTATAGACCTTATATGCATGAGATTCTTATATATTATTTACTATTTTAGGCACCTGTTTCCTTTTATAAAATTACACGGATAGAATTGAAAGACTATGGCGGTAATTATCATGTGACAATTGACGACGACATCAACAGCTACAGGACAAAATTAGGAATTGATAATAAAGTCAAAAATATGGATTTACGGAATATATCTTGGACCATGCAAATCAATTCATCCTAGCAATTATTATGAGTATCGTACATAATTTGTAATAATTAAATTTTAATAAATCAGAAATTCCTTTAATTGTTATTATGTGGATACAAAAGGGTAAAGTTTGTATGCAACTTACTTTCAGAAATTCCTTTAAAAATATTCTTAATATTATAGTACGACAATAGAAACAAATACTTCCTTTTTCAGGTTACTTTCATTTCAAGAACATAACGAAGCTGATAGAAAACAAATAAACATCTTAAAAAAACAGGTATCGTGTTTTATTACCAACAAAATTTGAAAATACAAACTAATGCTATTGGCATTTTCATCGTCATTGTTCATGAACATTTATCGCTCGAGTCGAACAGTTAAAAAACAAGTTAAGGTGTAAACACGAAGAGACTTCTAATCCTGACACTTTAAGCTTGTTCAAAATACAGTTTATACATATATATTTTAAACCATGAGTATAAAATAGATCTTGATTTATTTGTTATTTTAATAATGAATTATTACATACATACCTGTTATTATTTCATATATAAATGCCTTCTTAAAAGTGAATGAAATAATATATTGTTTTATTCATTTTCTTTTTAACAGCAGAAGTAACTTTTAATAATTTTCAAAAATATAAAATGAATAATTTATTGCTTAATAATCGTTACCCAATGATCGAATAATAAAAATTACTTCGTTACCGGTATTTTGTAACTTTTATTTTTTCATCATTAAAGTCCCCGGTTAAAATGACTATCATTTCCAATGTTTTCATTATCATTATCAGTTCCACCATTTACTTTATGTACTGATTTATAATGTATTTTAATATTTGCGGGCCAATTTCCACTTAAATCCTTTTACAATTCACCTCTAAACATACCGATTTACTTGCGTCGTTACAATAGTCCAATTATTTTGTAATGTCAAGCGGTTTTCGTTATTCCATATTGATAAGTTCTTCAGTTTACAAAACACTCAACAACTCAAGTGAGCGCAAATAGAAATTTTAAATTTCTCAATGGCGCGCGCACACGAAATTTCTTTTCGTTCATTTCTTATGTGCTTGAGATGAAAGGAAAAGAAAATCACCCATGATTCATGTGCGTGTGCGTTTTCATCATGCATGAAATATATAGCACTCTAGCCTGTACACGCGCGTGTGTGCGTTTCAGTACTCTTAACAAGCTATCAATTCAAAACGTAAAAAAACCCATAAATTGTTTATATTGTTCAATTTACTTAAATCTTTACATTTATAATCCCCTATTGAACTATGAAAACATTTCAAAATTTTTCATCGTCAGCTTCCTTATAATATAATATAATATGTATATAGCATTCAATGGTATGCATATGTAACTATGGTGCTAAAGCTTTAATACCCTTGAAGGTGTTAAATTTTATACCAAAATCTTAAATTCAATTGATTCGTTTCTAATGCAAAAGTCCTGATACTTCTGGGTTTTTTGCATTCTCCATTGTAGACGCCGTGGATCTCGACACAAGTATGGATCGGTCCTTTGCCGCCTATACAACGAATATTAAACTCTCCAAACTCATGATTAAAAGCGTCACCAGATAATGTGGTAGTACAACCAAAATCTAATACGTCTACCTTACTTACAAGAAACTGTGATATATAACCCTATAAATAAAAATAATGTTATTTACCATTTAAGCATATCTACTTATAAATTACCTCTGGAGGGTAATCCCATTTTGATTCCTTTTTGTTGCCGTCCACGCAATGCTTGTACAATATAACTTCACCAGGACGTGAAGTTCCTTTCGTATATATGCTTTGGATGCAGTTCCTTTCGAATATGAGACATAAAATTATCGCCAAAACACAGACAGTCTTCATCTATACAGGGAAGAAATTATGTGACTATAAAACAGAAAAATCTTTAATTTAACTCACTTTAATAAATTCTTTGAAGAACGTTATAGTGACGATGATAGCTTTACTGCCAATATAAAAGTAAAAAACGCCAATTCATATTTATATGATCTTGAATTGAGTTTTACGCACAAGTTTTATTTGTTCTGTATTATATGTTCAGTTGTATTTACATGTTTAACAATTGCGAAAAATATTTATTTTTCGTGCCTATTGTCTAACTCAAAAATTCCTCATCAATTTTATTTTTTTAAAAACAATGGAGTCAATATAATAATTGAACCACAGATATTAAACATTGAAAATTAAAAGGCTAACTATTATGGAAAATGGATCCCTGTAAATTTGGCTCCAGTTATAGAAATCTGATAGTTTTCATCTTCCTGAAGAACTTTCTTCATAGGCACAAACCATTAAAATGTACCTTTTCTTCCATATGCAGATTTGAAGTAGTAGTATATGAAGTAATTGTATTTGTTCACAAACAGCCATACAGTGTTATTGAGATGATAAGGAAAGACCATAATAGATGCTCAGGAAGATGAAAGCTATTAAACCAAATTCACCTTAATCGATAGAAAGCCAATTTCCATAAGACTGATGCAATGCAGGTTCTCTCTAAAACTCAACTATAAGAAACATATCAAGAGAGATGTATTAATGCATGTAAGATTATGATCTGCATTCAAGAAGACCTTTTCTGGTCCTACATAAAAGTAAATTAAAAACTTTCTGTATTTCTCTTTTCGGGATTCTGTCCCTGTGACCTCCCTGTCCCTTCTGTGTATTTGTCCATCTCAAATGAAGCACAACATTGCTTTTATATCTATTTTTAAGAGATATCGATCAAAAGAGCCATTTGAGTAGATTATAAACGTGTTTTTATTATTAATATTTGACTTAAAATAAATTTGTACGCGCCGTCAAAGTTACTGTTTTGAGGCGCATTTTGTTGGCAGGCCTATGTACAAAGAAATTGATTGTACATAACCAATAGTTAGTAATAAACAATATTATTAGTAGCCTTTACTTAAACAACTAAAAATAGTTTACTATAAAATAAAAAGAAATTTGTATTTAATTTAAGTACACCCAACTGACATTTCCCGTAAAAATTAAAATTTGAAATTTGGGGTTTTCTGGTTATATTTAACTCGTTTTGCTTAACATTTCACGGGTTTCCGTAGTATATGGAACCCTTACACTCAGTGCACGAGTTTGACTCGCACTTGACCAGTTATTTTACAATTACGCATTATTAAAATTTTTTCCTTCTAATGATATATTGAACAATTGATAATTTGAGATGAAAACAGATTTAACAAATATTTTTCTTAATTTTAAAAGTAAACACAAACACAACGAACTCTATTCAAATAAATACATTTCGTGTCATTGTAAAATGCTATAGAAGGTAGTTTTGAAATCGTATATAAATGTTTATGTTTCGCTGTTGCTTCTACATTCACAGCACAGTTGTCATCGTCTAACATACAGAGCGAAAATTTTATTGTTATAAAGTGTTTTATATAAATTAAGGATTTTATCGTCAGAACCTTTCCATTAAGATGAAGACTGTATTAATTTTAGTGCTACTTTTCTGTGCGGTGCGGGAGTCAACACAGGCTCGATGTACTTTGATTGAACACCCAGACATATATGGTTGTGGACGCCGAGTTGACGGTGATGACTTAATCTACAAAAAACTTGATCATTTTGACTTTTATGGGGATCACAAGACCATTCTTTACAAACATAAAGATGCAAGTTTAAAATTATTTGATTTACATTAAATGAATGAAATTCTAATATATTATTTACCATTTCAGGCATATGCTTCCTTTTATGAAATAACATATATTCAAATTCAAGATTACAAAAACATGATGGAAGCAAGCGTCCACGGAGGCCCCAACAGGATCTGGACAGAAATTAGTCTTTCAAAGACGGCTGGACCTGGGGACCCAATATTTCAAATATGGATTTATGGAAAGTATGTAGGACCATGTTAAAGCTCTTTCTAAGAATTATTATGAGTACCGTGTATAATTTGTAATATTTTAATAAATCTTAAAGACTTCTTTATGCAATTGTGTGGATGCGAAACGATAAAATCTATGTGTAAATTCACTCTAAAAAATTATTTTACGAATATTCCTAAGATGGTGGTAGCACCATACAATAATATAATAATATCGAAATTATCAATTTTGGAATTCTTAAATCAACCGGCGAAGCTTTCTTTTAAAAGCAAAAATCAGTATCAAGCACACAATTCGAGAATGCTGAACATAAACTTCTCCTGTGAAATCGTTTCCAATATGTGTCCGACTTGAAAATTATAAACATACATGCATATTATATGTTCTTCGTTCTCGTTTTGACATCTTGAATCTAATAATTTTCTGCTTCCCTTATTTTTCTCGCTTGGTGAAGGTCGTTCAGGTTTGCAGCTAATTTTATTTTGAGTATCTACTAGTAAATGAAAGCTTAAAATGAAAATCTCATTAAATTCTTATCATTTTATGAACTATTCGAAGAGATCCATTTACTTCATATAAATATTAGGTGAATAAACCAGTTTCACCCGTTATCAAATATACTACCACTTCTAAAATTTTGTTACTTCTGCCAGATTAGGAAGTTTAAAAGTATTAGTGAAATGTGTGGATTGAGCAACAAACATTCAAAAAAACAATTTGAACAAATATGTAAATTCTTGATACATACATACATATGTACTTATCTGTTCCAGTATCACTAGTACCACATTTAATTTAAAATCCTACAATTTCAAAAATTGTGATCGCCATATTGGATTCGCCACTTCGAATTTCAAAATTTCGAACACAGATACGTAATAAGAAACTCGAAAAATGATATATGTACATATCTTAGGCCGGGATACCTAAAGGCTTAACTCAAAAAATTAAAATTATCAAGCCAAGTCTTTACGCACGATTGAGCAACAAACCTTCGATTTTATATATGCATATACAGTATTGCGAATATTCTAAGCAATCCAGTTTTTCAAGAACCCTTCATTTTCCGAACCATCCCTTTATTGAGTTGGACAGAGGGAGGAAAATCAATGAAAAAGGAAACTTTGAGATTGAAATTTAGCCCTGAGTTGATTTCCTCCTATGTCGAATCTAGAGAAAGTACGATTCAGAAAATTAAAATTTTCTGAAACATTGAAGTGGTTTTGAAAATATTCACAGTACTATACATATAGAAATATATCGACCTGTTTTAATCGTTAGAAAACGTGTTCTTTCAGTTTTCAACTGAATAGTACAAAATTCTGACAGAAGGCAGGTCACTGCTCATGAACCTTATTTTTTCTTATACCATTAACATTTTCCAATAATTGAACAGAACGCAGAAAAACAATTGAGCGGAATGTACATTGTACCGTCTTTATCGAAAGAGTTGCAAACGATGTTCTACTTCACCAGGGCAAAGAATTATCACAATTGCGTCTTTTAACTGAAAGAAAAAGATCATAGTGCTAGCTAAAAACATACAAATGCAAGGTAACTACACCAAAGCGAAGAAAATTCAAAGTTGTAGACTTCGAATATTCTTCGCCTGTTGGGAAATCACTTAAAGGTTTACTGGATGAATTTTCAGGTTCATCCGTAATTAAATACGTAGGCTTTTGAACAAATATGTAAATTCTTGAATTTCTTAAGCAAAGCAACATAACCATCTATTATAAATAAACTGCCAGCAATTTTGTCATGATTATTTGTCAGTTTGCCAAAATCAACTTGATTTCGATTGAAACTTAACTATTATCTGAAGGGAATTGTTTTAACAAGCAAGTTATTTTCTTTGCATTTTATAACAAATTGCAAACTGATTTGTTCAAAAACCTAGAAATTCACAGTTAAGCTTAAGCAGATTTCCACAATGTTTATATGATTCTTACGTATAGTAAAAACGACAATAATTAACGAACCAAAATGTTGACCCCCTAAGGTATTAGGTTTTTTATATGTATTATGAAAAATAGATTGCAAGCAAGTACATACAAACTCTGAGAAATGTTATAATTTATAATGAATGGAGTCGTTTCAAAAATTAATTGCATAGTGAATACTTTATATACATACGAATTTGCTATTTTGGAACACATTTCTACATATTGAAGATTTATTCCCAATATAATTTTGCCCATTCTAGTTGCCATATCCTCCTTTAGGGAAATCATTTTACCCTCAACACGTTTAATTATTGTTTCTCAGACTTTGTAGACTGTTTTTTGTGAATTTACGTTAACGTTGATTTTGACTTGAACTAGGCTGGACATTTAATCTTGATTTAAGTCATTTTACATTACAGTTAGAATCAGGTACTGAAAATAATATTGTTTCTACAATTTAAAACAAAAACGTCATTTTATTCCAAACTAAACCGCTTAAAGAACAAATACTAAAGAGAGTTTGCAATAGCAAAAAATTTGTAATTTAATTATAATTTAGGAACACGCACCTAAACTCTCCCTTTAAAATTAAAATTAGAAATTTGAGGCTACATTTCACCAGTTTCCATGGTAGGGAATTCTTAAACTCAATCCGCGAGCCTCACTCACACTTGCCCACTTTTTTACAATTACGCATTATCATAATTATTCTTTTCAATGATACATTAAAAATTTATTGGTGAACAAAGGATACGAAAACAGATTTAGCAAATATTTTTCTTAATTCTGAAGCGAAACTGAAACACAACCAACTCTATTCAAATAAATAAATTTTGTGTCATTGTAAAATGCTACAGCTGGTGATTTTGAAATCGTATAAGTATCTACGTTTCGCTGTTGCTTCTACATTGACAGTAAAGTTGTCATCATCTACAGAGCAAAAACTTTATTGCTATAAAGTGGTTTATAAAAAATAAGGATTTTATCGTCAAAACCTTTTTAAGATGAAAACTGTATTAACTTTAGTGCTAATTTTCTGTGCGGTGCGGGAGTCAACACAGCTTCGATGTACTTTGATTGAACATCCAGACATATATGGTTGTGGACACCGAGTTGACGGTGATGAGAGTATCTACGAAAAACTTGATGATATTGACTTTTATGGGAATGAAAAGGAATATTTCTATCCAGCAAGTGAAGCAAGTTTGAAAACTTTTAATTTACATTAGATGAATGATATTCTAATATATTGTTTATCATTTTAGGCACCTGTTTCATTTTATAAAATAACATATGTTCAATTTCGAGATTACAAAAATGACTTTCGTGTGGACTTCGACGGTGGCCCCAACGATGTCTGGACAAAAATTTTTGTTAAAAAGGCGGATGGAGGTCTTGGGTCACCAAAATTCAAAGTATCGATTTACGGAAAATATATAGGACCGTGTAAATGAAAACCGTTTCTTAGAATTATTATGAGTACCATATACAATTTGTATTATTTTAATAAAGCTTAAAGACTTCTTTATGCAATTATGTGGATGCGAAACGATAAAATCTATGTGTAAATTCACTCTAAAAAATTATCTTAAGAATTTTCCTAAAACGGTGGTAGCACCATACAATAATATAATAATATCGAAATTATCAATTTTCAAATTCTTAAATCAACCGGCGAAGCTTTATTTTATAAGCAAAAATCAGTATCAAGCACACAATTCGAGAATGCTGAACATAAACTTCTCCTGTGAAATCGTTTCCAATATGTGTCCGACTTGAAAATTATAAACATACATGCATATTATATGTTCTTCGTTCTCGTTTTGACATCTTGAATCTAATAATTTTCTGCTTCCCTTATTTTTCTCGCTTGGTGAAGGTCGTTCAGGTTTGCAGCTAATTTTATTTTGAGTATCTACTAGTAAATGAAAGCTTAAAATGAAAATCTCATTAAATTCTTATCATTTTATGAACTATTCGAAGAGATCCATCTACTTCATATAAATATTAGGTGAATAAACCAGTTTCACCCGTTATCAAATATACTACCACTTCTAAAATTTTGTTACTTCTGCCAGATTAGGAAGTTTAAAAGTATTAGTGAAATGTGTGGATTGAGCAACAAACATTCAAAAAAACAATTTGAACAAATATGTAAATTCTTGATACATACATACATATGTACTTATCTGTTCCAGTATCACTAGTACCACATTTAATTTAAAATCCTACAATTTCAAAAATTGTGATCGCCATATTGGATTCGCCACTTCGAATTTCAAAATTTCGAACACAGATACGTAATAAGAAACTCGAAAAATGATATATGTACATATCTTAGGCCGGGATACCTAAAGGCTTAACTCAAAAAATTAAAATTATCAAGCCAAGTCTTTACGCACGATTGAGCAACAAACCTTCGATTTTATATATGCATGTACAGTATTGTGAATATTCTAAGCAATCCAGTTTTTCAAGAACCCTTCATTTTCCGAACCATCCCTTTATTGAGTTGGACAGAGGGAGGAAAATCAATGAAAAAGGAAACTTTGAGATTTAAATTTAGCCCTGAGTTGATTTCCTCCTATGTCGAATCTAGAGAAAGTACGATTCAGAAAATTAAAATTTTCTGAAACATTGAAGTGGTTTTGAAAATATTCACAGTACTATACATATAGAAATATATCGACCTGTTTTAATCGTTAGAAAACGTGTTCTTTCAGTTTTCAACTGAATAGTACAAAATTCTGACAGAAGGCAGGTCACTGCTCATGAACCTTATTTTTTCTTATACCATTAACATTTTCCAATAATTGAACAGAACGCAGAAAAACAATTGAGCGGAATGTACATTGTACCGTCTTTATCGAAAGAGTTGCAAACGATGTTCTACTTCACCAGGGCAAAGAATTATCACAATTGCGTCTTTTAACTGAAAGAAAAAGATCATAGTACTAGCTAAAAACATACAAATGCAAGGTAACTACACCAAAGCGAAGAAAATTCAAAGTTGTAGACTTCGAATATTCTTCGCCTGTTGGGAAATCACTTAAAGGTTTACTGGATGAATTTTCAGGTTCATCCGTAATTAAATACGTAGGCTTTTGAACAAATATGTAAATTCTTGAATTTCTTAAGCAAAGCAACATAACCATCTATTATAAATAAACTGCCAGCAATTTTGTCATGATTATTTGTCAGTTTGCCAAAATCAACTTGATTTCGATTGAAACTTAACTATTATCTGAAGGGAATTGTTTTAACAAGCAAGTTATTTTCTTTGCATTTTATAACAAATTGCAAACTGATTTGTTCAAAAACCTAGAAATTCACAGTTAAGCTTAAGCAAATTTCCACAATGTTTATATGATTCTTACGTATAGTAAAAACGACAATAATTAACGAACCAAAATGTTTACCCCCTAAAGTATTAAGGTTTTTTACCAATGTATTATGAACAATAGATTGCGAGCTTGTACATACAAATAATAATGTTATAATTTATAATGAATGGAGTCGTTTCAAAAATTAGATGCATAGTTAATACTTTATATACATACGAATTTGCTATTTTGGAACACATTCCTACATATTGAAGATTTATTCCCAATATAATTTTGTCCATTCTAGTTGCCATATCCTCCTTTAGGGAAATCATTTTACCCTCAACATCTTTAATTATTGTTTCTCGGACTTTGTAGACTGTTTTTTGTGAATTTACGTTAACGTTGATTTTGACTTGAACTAGGCTGGACACTTAATCTTGATTTAAGTCATTTTACACTACAGTTAGAATCAGGTACTGAAAATATTATTTGTAAAATTTAAAACAAAAGCATCATTTTATGCCAAAGTAAATTCAATTATTTCATTTGTAACCATATTTGGATTTAATACTATTAAAATGAAAGGTATCATGTTTTTTGCTAAATCATAATTATAAATTGAATAATAACGTTTATGATATGATTTTAATTTTTCGATCGATCGGCAACAATTACGAAGTACCCACTTATTATTTTTCATTCGCTCGATACATTCAATTTTACAATGAAATATATGACTTTACTACCCATGAAGGTGTTAAATTAAGCACTAATAAAGGCTATTAGCTGATGTTGGTTAATTTCATCCTCAAACGTTCTGCGATCTCCTTGTTTGAAGTATTTTCCTTAGTAGACGCCGCCCGCCCGTAGACCTCGATACAACTGTTGATCGATCCTTTGCCTATACAGCAATATTAAACTCCCAAACTGATTGTCATACGCGTCACCAGATAATCTGGGATTGAAATCATAATCTAGGGGACTAACATTTTCTAGCCTCCCTGTAGAGAGTTTTAAATATGTTTGCTTTAGCTATTCTCTAACACTTTTTTTTGGTAAATATGTATATGCTATTTACAGACACGCGAGTTTTCCTGTTTTAGTATATTACATAGATATAGATAGATTCTAATTCTGCTGTAAAAATCAGGGAATTTTCACTTGAAACAATTTTTTCAACTCGTTACAGGGAGTGCGGAGACGATGTTACCTGGTGTCAAAACAATTCCGGAAAAGTCAAATATCTTGAGAAATACACGTAGCCTCGATAAAAGGCGAAAACTCGTGCCACATATTTTTGAGATGTTATCCAATGACACGAAATTTGACTCTTTAAACCACCTGCGGATAAATCCAATTCAGTGCCATTCAGCTTTCAAACAGTATTTGACACGTATTTTCTCTTTTATTCAATCCAATGTGTAGTTTTGAGATACTACTACGGGAATTGTAGTCCACACTGTATGTTAAACAAAACGCTAAGGAGTTCAATGTTTAAAACTTTTTAAGTTCAGTAGACCTCAAAGGACTTCAGCACAGAAAATTTATTACTATTTACATGAGATCACATTTTTTTTCTAATTTTAGCACTGTCACGTGAAATGTAAACTGATTTTAAGAAAACCGAATACATAAATTCGGTTAACGCTCTGAATGTGGAACGTTTGGGTTGATCGGGAGATTGATTAATTTCGTTAAATTATTTATGGTTTTTACAGTAGTTAGCCCCGCCAAACTTTGAATTCAACGAGCCGCCAATACTGTTTAAGTATATCTACTTGAAAGTTACCCTGAAAGGTAATCCATTTTTCTTCCCCTTTCGCCGCTTTCCAAACAATTCACAAACAATACAAGTTGACCAGAACGTAAAATTCCTGTCCAAAACGATCTTGATTTGGAAATTAGGCATATTAATTAGTGCCAAGACACAAATACATATATATATATATATTTTATTTAGAGTAATTCTTAAATCTTGTATTATTTTCTTAATATTTAATATATAATAACTCTACGAACTTAGACGTTTGTTTATCCTCCACTTTTCAACTAAAAATTGTACATATATACAATGCGTTAATTTAATGCTGTATAAGAAATTTTATGTTTTCGCTTAAATACATATGTATATGTACATATATTTATTTGCCCACAAACACACTTTTTTTAAAAGAAACGCCCCATTTAAGTATTCCTTTTTAAAAAGTAGGCGTACCCAATAACAAATTTAAGACCGCTTTAAAACAATTCGCGCAGCAATTTTCATTAGTTTTGTAGCAATCCTCCGTGCAGTCGGTGCCTAGTTTGGGCGCATATGTGCAACGAGAATGTTTTACTCTGGCAGTCCTAAGTGTATTTTCAAAAATAATTAACAGAATTTCACATCTTCTTAATTCTAACAATATTGCTTACAATTTAAATTCAAACTTTAGTCCATTAATTATTGGAATTTTAGGTAAGACCATATTTTGATTAAATCAGGACGTTTTTTAAGTTTACCTCTTTTCCTCGTTGGACAAAAATATTTTGAACTATCGCACGACTTAATAACCGAGTCCAGGAAGAACTGTCGAACAAAAAAATGTTAATTTAAACATGTCTTCATCGCAAAATTATATTTATTACGCAAAACTATAGTATATTTTCTTAATATCAAAAGAAAACTGGTAGGCAACAGGTTGTCTTATATAAAAAGCTAAGTGACAAATAAGAAAACTCGAAGATTTTAATATGTACATGTATGTGTTTGGGTAAATAAAAGGAAGCCTTGTTAATAACGACCTCAAAGAAGTATAAGCCTCCCAAAAAATCTTAGACATTATCCGAAAACAGAAGACCTTCCTTTTGATCGGAAATAACATCTTGCCTTAGATAGTAAACCATACGAGCCTGATTAAGGAAATCCTTTCTTGTCAAAGAAATTCAAATAAAAATTTTTTTAGGTTACATTTCTGTGAATTTCTTTGATGCTAAATCGATATGTGATAAAGGTAAAAGGGAAGCAATAAGATCCATAACGACATTCCAGAAAAAATGTCGCCGTTTAAATGGATAATTTGGTAACGTTCTCAATCCCGTCGAACAGGTTGACATCTTATCTAGAAAGTTGGGAAATTGAAAGTGCGCGCATAAAATCTCTCTGAAAATGAAAAAACACACTGAGATTTGTACGAGTTTTCAATATCAAAAGAATGTCTTTAGTCACGTCTAAAATACGGACTGCTTTCCAAAAATAAAACGCCATTGTTAAAAGATACAACCACTAAACGTCTGTGCACCATTAAGCAAAATAAAAAAAATAAATTTTCAAATTCATTTTATACTTACTATATGTTAAGCATTTCAGGATTGTTTTTATCTCTCTAAAAAATATGTAACTACTTTAACTAACTAACTAACTTTAGTTAAAATTCAGTTTTTTGAATATGAATGTAAAATGCTAAGTGAATAAACGCATTCTGAATATGTTTAAATTTTAACTCATATTTTTCAACTAATTTTGCTTTGTCTGTGAAATCATGAAATAATTTTATTTGTACAACTTCAAAATGCTAGATATTTGTAAACTCTGATTTTCACAATATTTGAATTCGAATTTAATTAAAAGTTAATCTAAATGTTCATGGTATTTCACAAAAGAGATGGGTACATTCAGAATTTCTGCTACATAATCAAACTGCTTAAGTACGAACGATAACTAATTTTATATTATATATGTGCATATTTATGTCATAGATATATTAGACAAATATTTTAGTTTACGGAATTAAAAGTTAGACTACTTAATTAATTTTTATAATAATTTAGTTGAAATTATTTGCAAACCAACCCTTGAACTTGTCGTCCAGGCGATGATTTAACTTCAAAAATCTTCTCATCTTCTAAATACGTTTATGCAGATTATAGTTCCTGGCAACATTTCACTCTATAATGAAATTTTAATTAAAAAATATTCTCACCTCTCACGCAGAGCACAGGAAGAAACGATTGTGCTGAGTTTCTAGATCAAAATGGACTTTTAATGAAATTAGAAGACGCGGCCACAGCAGTAGAAGCTGGAAGCTGTCTAAATGAATTTAAATTGTCATCATTTTCCATCCCCCAAAATGAAAGGGAAATTCCTTTACCGAGAAGCAAAAATTATAGAAACCCACCCGATTTCCTCCGATCCCAACATCACTGACTTTTTAAGTTGACACATGCGAGAAATCCTTTAAGAAGACATTCGGGCCATGCACCCGTAAAAATGATGATGTATTTAGCTCACGTGTAGACTCTTCAGGATTTTTTAGAAAGCTCACACGTTCGTAATTTGACCTATATGAGAGAAATTCCTCAATTTCTCAATTTTTCTCGGATATTATCCCTGTCATGTTTAATAGAATTTTCTTTCCTACGTTTTCCTTTTAGCGACTTGGCGTACGTGCCAGATCGAGTGCTTTTTATTTCAGTCGCGAATTTAATTTTAAGAAAATTTACATATTAAGAGGAATTTCCCATAATACAAAGTGTTTTCGGTTATATGAAAAGTATGAAAAGATTACCCAGCAGGTCAAAAACTTTTCATTCTAGGAAAAAAGGAGTCTTCTTTTCAGAAATTTGTGAAATATTAATAGAATTGTCCAAATTGATGAGAAAAAGTATTCTTTTATGTATGCCATGTGCTTGTACTAAAAAGGTACATATGGTACAAAGAAGAACATTACAAAATTAATATTTATGGCAAAACAATATTTCATAAATCTTGTAGTCAATTAAATCGATTTCCAATCATGTATATATATAAAATCGAAAGTTGGTTTGTTTGTTTGTTTGTTTGTTTATTTGTTTGTTTGTTTGTTTGTTTGTTTGTTTGTTTGTTTGTTTGTTGCTCAATCACGCCTAAACGACGAGTCCGATCATTTTCATTTTTTGGGTGAAGGTACTACATAGTCCGGCCCAACATATAGGCTATTTTTTATTCGCGAGTTTCAAAATGGCGGACCCAAGATGGCGGCCAGAAATTGAAAATATCAAGCGATTTCCATGAAAATTGGTATTTGGGTGCTTCTGGATGTTCTCATTGCGGATCTGCGTTCGAAATTTGGAAATTCAAAATGGAGGATTCAATATGGCGACTAAAATGTTTGAACACCAGGTGATCCATCACGCCTAAACGGTGGATCCAATCATTTTCATTTTTTGGGTGAAGTTAGTACATAGTCCGGCCCAACATATAGGCTATTTTTTATTCGCGAGTTTCAAAATGGCGGACCCAAGATGGCGGCCAGAAATTGAAAATATCAAGCGATTTCCGTGAAAATTGGTATTTGGGTGCTTTTGGATGTTCTTATTGCGAATCTACGTTCGAAATTTGGAAATTCAAAATGGCGGATTCAATATGGCGACTAAAATGTTTGAACACCAGGTGATCCATCACGCCTAAACGGTGGATCCAAACATTTTCATTTTTTGGACAAAGGTACTACACATTCCGGGCCAACATATAGACTACTTTTATTTGCGAATTTCAAAATGGCGGACTCAAGATGGCGGCCAGAAATTTAAAATATCAAGCGATTTCTGTGAAACTTTGTATTTGGGTGCTTCTGGATGTTCTCATTGCGAATCTACATTCGAAATTTGGAAATTCAAAATGGAGGATTCAATATGGCGACTAAAATGTTTGAACACCAGGTGATCCATCACGCCTAAACGAAGGATCCAAACATTTTCATTTTTTGGACAAAGGTACTACATATTCCGGGCCAACATATAGACTACTTTTATTTGCGAATTTCAAAATGGCGGACTCAAGATGGCGGCCAGAAATTTAAAATATCAAGCGATTTCTGTGAAACTTTGTATTTGGGTGCTTCTGGATGTTCTCATTGCGAATCTACGTTCGAAATTTGGAAATTCAAAATGGCGGATTCAATATGGCGACTAAAATGTTTGAACACCAGGTGATCCATCACGCCTAAACGGTGGATCCAATCATTTTCATTTTTTGGATAAAGGTACTACATATTCCGGGCCAACATATAGGCTACTTTTTATTTGCGAGTTTCAAAATGGCGGACCCAAGGTGGCGGCCAGAAATTGAAAATATCAAGCGATTTCCATGAAACTTGGTATTTGGATGCTTTTGAATGTCCTTATTGTGAATCTACGTTCGAAATTTTGAATTTGAAAATGGCGGATTCAATATGACGACTAAAATTTCTGGACACCAGGTAATCCATCACGCCTAAACGGTGGATCCAATCATTTTCATTTTTTGGATATAGGTACTACATATTCCGGCCCAACATATGGGCTTCTTTTTATTCATGTTTTTCGAAATGGCGAATCCAAGATGGCGGTTATAAATTGAAAATATCAAGCGATTTCCATGAAACTTGATATTTGGGGGTTTTTAGTCGTCCTTATTGCGAATCTATTTTCTAAATTTGGAAATTCAAGATGGCGGATTCAATATGGCGACCAAAATTTTGGTAAATCGGGCGAAACTGAGTAGCCCATCACGCCTAGGCGCTGAATCCGAGCTTATTCATTTTTTGGGTGAAGGTACCACATATTCGGGCCCAAAATATAGGCTACTTTTGATTCACGAATTTCAAAATGGCGGACCTAAGATGATGGCAAAAATTTGAAAATATGAAGGGATTGCCATAAAATTGGTGTTTGGGGGTTTTTGGATACCCTTCTTGCGAGTCCATGTTCGAAATTTGCAGTGAGAGGTGGCGGATTCAATATGGCGTACACTAATTTTCGAACTTCAGGGAATTTAAATGAAAAGTAGTACTATGGATATTTTGAGGTAATTTCGGATTTACTATCAATCATGTATATATATAAAATCGAAAGTTGGTTTGTTTGTTTGTTTGTTTGTTTATTTGTTTGTTTGTTTGTTTGTTTGTTTGTTTGTTTGTTTGTTTGTTGCTCAATCACGCCTAAACGACGAGTCCGATCATTTTCATTTTTTGGGTGAAGGTACTACATAGTCCGGCCCAACATATAGGCTATTTTTTATTCGCGAGTTTCAAAATGGCGGACCCAAGATGGCGGCCAGAAATTGAAAATATCAAGCGATTTCCATGAAAATTGGTATTTGGGTGCTTCTGGATGTTCTCATTGCGGATCTGCGTTCGAAATTTGGAAATTCAAAATGGAGGATTCAATATGGCGACTAAAATGTTTGAACACCAGGTGATCCATCACGCCTAAACGGTGGATCCAATCATTTTCATTTTTTGGGTGAAGTTAGTACATAGTCCGGCCCAACATATAGGCTATTTTTTATTCGCGAGTTTCAAAATGGCGGACCCAAGATGGCGGCCAGAAATTGAAAATATCAAGCGATTTCCGTGAAAATTGGTATTTGGGTGCTTTTGGATGTTCTTATTGCGAATCTACGTTCGAAATTTGGAAATTCAAAATGGCGGATTCAATATGGCGACTAAAATGTTTGAACACCAGGTGATCCATCACGCCTAAACGGTGGATCCAAACATTTTCATTTTTTGGACAAAGGTACTACATATTCCGGGCCAACATATAGACTACTTTTATTTGCGAATTTCAAAATGGCGGACTCAAGATGGCGGCCAGAAATTTAAAATATCAAGCGATTTCTGTGAAACTTTGTATTTGGGTGCTTCTGGATGTTCTCATTGCGAATCTACATTCGAAATTTGGAAATTCAAAATGGAGGATTCAATATGGCGACTAAAATGTTTGAACACCAGGTGATCCATCACGCCTAAACGAAGGATCCAAACATTTTCATTTTTTGGACAAAGGTACTACATATTCCGGGCCAACATATAGACTACTTTTATTTGCGAATTTCAAAATGGCGGACTCAAGATGGCGGCCAGAAATTTAAAATATCAAGCGATTTCTGTGAAACTTTGTATTTGGGTGCTTCTGGATGTTCTCATTGCGAATCTACGTTCGAAATTTGGAAATTCAAAATGGCGGATTCAATATGGCGACTAAAATGTTTGAACACCAGGTGATCCATCACGCCTAAACGGTGGATCCAATCATTTTCATTTTTTGGATAAAGGTACTACATATTCCGGGCCAACATATAGGCTACTTTTTATTTGCGAGTTTCAAAATGGCGGACCCAAGGTGGCGGCCAGAAATTGAAAATATCAAGCGATTTCCATGAAACTTGGTATTTGGATGCTTTTGAATGTCCTTATTGTGAATCTACGTTCGAAATTTTGAATTTGAAAATGGCGGATTCAATATGACGACTAAAATTTCTGGACACCAGGTAATCCATCACGCCTAAACGGTGGATCCAATCATTTTCATTTTTTGGATATAGGTACTACATATTCCGGCCCAACATATGGGCTTCTTTTTATTCATGTTTTTCGAAATGGCGAATCCAAGATGGCGGTTATAAATTGAAAATATCAAGCGATTTCCATGAAACTTGATATTTGGGGGTTTTTAGTCGTCCTTATTGCGAATCTATTTTCTAAATTTGGAAATTCAAGATGGCGGATTCAATATGGCGACCAAAATTTTGGTAAATCGGGCGAAACTGAGTAGCCCATCACGCCTAGGCGCTGAATCCGAGCTTATTCATTTTTTGGGTGAAGGTACCACATATTCGGGCCCAAAATATAGGCTACTTTTGATTCACGAATTTCAAAATGGCGGACCTAAGATGATGGCAAAAATTTGAAAATATGAAGGGATTGCCATAAAATTGGTGTTTGGGGGTTTTTGGATACCCTTCTTGCGAGTCCATGTTCGAAATTTGCAGTGAGAGGTGGCGGATTCAATATGGCGTACACTAATTTTCGAACTTCAGGGAATTTAAATGAAAAGTAGTACTATGGATATTTTGAGGTAATTTCGGATTTACTATCAAAGTCTGGAAATTCAAAATGGCGGACCCTACACGGTGACGCAAATTTGTGTACACTGGGTGAAACCGGGTAACCCATAACGCCTGAATATTGGATCGGACTATATTTATTTTTGGGGTGAATATCCTTCATACTGCGGCCAAGCATATGTATAGGCTGCATTTTATTCTCTAATTTCAAAATGACGGAACCAAGACGGTGGCCAAAAATGTTAAATAGTAAGGGATTGGCGTGAAAATTGGTATTTAGGGGTTTTTAGATATTCTAATTGCGAATATAATGTTCGAAACTTGGAAATTCAAAATGGAGGAACCAATATAGCACCCAAAATTTTTGTACACGGGATAAAACTGGACAAGCCATAACGCTTAGACGGTGGATTCGATCATATTCATTTTTTAAGTTAGGTACTACATATTCCGGTCCAACATATAGGTTACTATTTTTGCGAGTTTGAAATTTGGCAGATCCAAGATGGCGCCCTAAAATTGAAAATATCAAGGGATTGGCAGGAAAATTGGTGTTTGGGGGTTTTTAGTTGTCCTTATTGCGGATCTATGTACAAAATTTGAGAATAAAGATGACGGACCCAATACGATGCGCGGCCAAAACATTCGTACACCGGGTGAAACCGGGTAACCCAGCTAGTATTATATATAAATGTACTTTTCAAAGTATAAAAACTTTTGAAAACTATGTCTCTGGACTCTGCTAAAAACATTAAGAAAAACATTTTAAGAATCGACGGAGGCAATGATTTTTAAAAACTTTAAATATATTAAGGCACTTGTTGTATAAATACTCTCCAATATATCTCACTTTTTATTATTTCCTGAATTAGTTTAATTTCATAAATGAAATTAATTTTGTATCTTGAACTCTTAAGCATCAAACAAAATGGGTATTAGTTATTATTGAAATTATAGCAAACTAGAAAATTTTGAATCCTCAAGGTTATCGCAGAATAACCTTTAGGCCTTGACTATAATGCTAATATAGAGAAAACCAAACAAGATCCTAATTTTATCGCAAAAATTCAACTGCTTCCAGAACAATTCAGATTATACCGGACAATATCAATCTGATTTATATTCCTAACCTTACCCATGGAAATCGAGTTGTTTTTCTCCTGGAAATGAAGACCTTAGTTGGCAATTCATCTTAAGGCCGTTTACGTATCTTAAAGTTTGAACACTGTTGGAGATAAGCTTTACAAATATATTTTGATAGATAATAATATATATTTAACAGAAAATAACCCAAACATCAAGAATTTCAAAGTTTTGCGAACGCCTTTAAAACTGTTACAGCATCGGAAAATTTTTAAAATGTAGATGTAGATTATAAATAGTAGTTTGAAGAACGTATTTCTTAAAATGTACAGAAAATTTAAATATATGTATATAAAGAACAAACAACAGATCGTAGAATTAAATAACAAACTCCTAAATTGATTGGGCTATTGGTTTTTATAAAACAAAAGATGTCTTTTAAAACGTGTGATGCGTGTGTTTAATTTTATTTAAAATTTTGCTATACTTCTTTTTGTCTTATAAAATTAAAAAGGAAGAATTCAGACAATTTCTCATGGATAATTTTGTTTTACAGAATTATTAGCATAGCCTTATATCGCTCCTTCTTTGCGTGGGAGGAAAAAATTAATGCACTCTTATAAGTCATCCTGGATAAACATCCTCCCGATACCCGGAGGGTAGCGCAAGACGTTCACGTAATGGAGCAACTTAAGATTCGTTCTCAGATTACCGCGTTTCTATTTTGCTTCAGCAAAAGATGCTTCATCATTCAAGTAAACTGGAGAAATTTGCAGAGTGATTTTTCGTTCACTTATTTCTCGTCTTTCTTAAGAAAAAAACCGATTTATAGCGTGAGTATGCCATAAATGGTATGATTTGCAGTACGCTTGTAAGGAGGTGGTTTTCAGAAAAAATAAGGAATAAAATCTCAAAATTCAAAATATTGAAAATATTGCCGCCACACCCGGTGCAGGCACTTAAAAATAGCTCATAATCATTTGCAATGTGTGGACAAATAGCATTTTAACTCAAATAGATAAATCGACTCAGACGCTTTGATTTATTATGTGAGAGAATGGCTTAATTTAGCTACAAGTTGGCTTTATCGCCTAATGACGCCGGTGATGGATTATGTAGATTACCTGAATTTCGCGAAAAGATGCAGTAGGCATTCTTCGGTGGTGTGATATTCGAATTCACACGCAAAACTCAAGTAAATACGCGTTTAATTTATCACATTCGAAAAGATTTATCACACTAATTGAGATTTGAGGTGATATGTTTTGGGTCCCTGTTGTGCGTCAGTACATTGTTCTCGAATTTAGGTTGTAGTAAAATAGTGCGTTAGCTTACTACAATCACACAACCGTGTGACTGTTCATAATTTAAATGTGTAAATAACCTCTAAGCCACGTTAATTTTCACATGTATGTATATCAACCACAGTCTGCAAATAAACTATTTTAGCATTATACGTAGTTAATTTAGTTAGTAACCTTGTGGCGGAAAATTCCATTGGATTCATGAGAACACCAACTGAATATGCAATCTCTCAAAACCTTCAGCATTTTATATCTACATATATATAAAATTTAATCTAAAATCCCACTGGGTTATAATTGCAAACGTTAACGTCTTATACTCAGAAAATTTTAAGGCTACGGGAAAACTCATTCTCAACAAATTTTAAAGTTGGCATGAACCAAAAGCGTAAACTCATTTCAATACAAGAGAACTAAGATTATTTTTTCATAATAATTGTTTTACTTTGAGATCCTCAAACTGGTAAATCAAAGGAAAATATAATACCAAAAATGAATGAAATACAAAAAAGTGATTCTCATGAAGATCTCATTTTAAGACTAGCAATATCAAATTCCTATCTTAATAAAATTATTTTATTTTATAGATGTTTGAGAATACCGAGAAACCTAACTTCATTAAATGATTTTTTAAGTTTTATATATCTTTTTGTACAATATGTACATATATAAACATGTACAAATATATTTTATTTTTGAAATCGACGACCCCTAAAACGAGTTTTGGCATCATTGATTTTCCAAAATGTTTTCATCATATACGCTGCAATGGGTATTAAGTATTTCATATGAAATATACCTAACAAATTACAAATCAGTTCCGCCCCATATTAAAAATTATTAAAAATTATTAGGTACCTATTATATTTTTCTTTATACGCAATGGCATACAATTTATTGTAGCTTAATCAAAAGTGAAATATGAACAAGGGTAAAATATTTTTGAATCAGTTCAATCGGGCGAATCCATGCGGAATCCATACAGCCTCTGACCCTTTTTGTGACACAGGGACAAAACCGAACTAAATCAAATCACCTGCAGGCCTGATCTTAAGTCTCTTTAAAAATTTATTTCCGGTTAAGCCGAGCCTGTAAAATTACCGGCCCAACAAAGCCCACCAGAAACCGCCCTTCAACCCTTCAACCCCGTCACCCAAAAAAAAATTTTATCGAATCTGAATTGACTGCTAGGGAACGCGAAATTGCATCCCATTGAATCCTGGCTACCACTGGTTCAGTGGACCGTCGACCGTTGGCAAAGGGCCATTTTTAAGGCTCTGGCGAAGGGAGATTTTCGAACAGGTTCCCCGGTGGTCGGCGACGTCGATTCGTCAACGACTTTCAATTATCCGCGCAATTAAGCAAGGACAATCGAGCTCATTGCGCTGCTTTTGATGGTCGCCTTTGACCGAAACGAATTTTCAATGAAATCCACGTGAACGGGTTTTATTAGCATCCCTGGCGGTTGGGGGTGGTTCGGGAATATCGGACGATGGGCCACCAGGCCAATGCACCTTAAAGCAAGCCTCCGTCCTAGGGGTAATTTAAAACTTTTGTTACCCGGAGAAGTAAAAGCGCTTTTATTGGGAGCTCATTACCACCCCCCGGGCTATTTACTTTTCCCTAATCAGCATATTATTAAAATTGGGATCTGTTCGTGTCATTCTCACGTTGAAACAGTCCCAAAAGTGCCCTCGTTTCACAAATTCTCCTGGTGCCTGATTCCATGAAATGGACATGGGAGTGTTACAGCTTCCAAAGGACCTCCTCCAGCCCCTCCTAAGAATGTACTCACAAGTATTATTTGCATAATCTAAGTATATCCATAAATTTCTCGGCTGACGACTTTATAATAAGATATTTCCTCATTTCCATCGATTACCGTAGAAAAGGGCCGAAGGGAGCAAAATGTACAAAGTCGCATTTTCTGGTCTTGCTATGCTCCACAGCTCCTACAGTTTCAAGTAAATTTACTAAAAAAACAAATTCATAGACGAATTCTCGCTGTATTACCATTTTTTTACGTTTATTTATAAGCAGAAAATGTTTCTAATGTCTACTTGAAGGGATGCCCTTGCGATTTACTACCGAGAAAAGGCGGTGACTTGGCCCTTAAGTCGTTGTCCTGATAAATGCTTCAAGTCTGTCTATGGCACATTCCTCGAGCCATAGTAATGACGAAAAAGATCTCGAGTTCGAGACCGATTAGAAAATTTCTAGGTGATGAGATTCCTACTTGGTATGAGGGGGAGGAACACTTTTAAGATCCTTCTAAGACAAGAATCTTATTTATTGCCATATTAATCAAGATTGCAATGACTCGAAGCGGCGCTTGTCATGATAATGAGGTCAGATTCTTCTTGAATGTTCATTGAAAGTTGAGGAAGAAAAAATTATGGAAGCGTCCAACCACTTCAGAAAATGCAAGCGGTCTTGATGGGTAACAACAACTCGTGATTTATTAGATTAGGGGAACGTTTCGTTTTTTCTATATTATTTCATTCAGATACTAGGTAATTTCATTAAATTGAAGAATTATATCTCAAAAAGTAGTAAAACGCAATTTTTTAGAGATTAGTTACATGTACTTAAAGAAAAATTGTAACGTTGCCTATACTATAAAAGCTTTTTGAAAGTTTATGAAAATAAAAACTAAACAAAACTTAATATAAAGAAAATACTCCAAACGATTTGCTTACTTTATAATCAATTTTACGTTCTACGTTACGTTTTATGTGAATGATAATAAATTAAAAACGTTTAAAACTTCAAAAAATCCATGAAATTACACGTTTCATTCAGATTATATGTATGTGGTCCCATAAATTGTTTTACATTTTTAAGCTTATCGATTAGTACTATCATAACACTCAGTTAAAGTATCCATTAAAAATCCAACAAGCCGTATTTATCTTTTGATTTGGACATTAAAATAGGGTACTTAAATTTAATAGTTTTGTATCATTTCAGTAACTTTCATACAATATCATTTGGAACTTAAGATCTTTTATGATAACAGAAGGAGTCCCTTTAGGAGTGTTTATCATAAAAACCCTCATTAAAAGTGGTTTATTACCGTAAAGTAAAATAGTTTACACCTAAAAGTTCAATAAAGCCACAAAACAAGCGCACCCATACCCATTTTCATATTAACGAGTAACACACAAACCTTTCATTTTATGCGATTGTTAAATTTATGTGAAGAACCCGCGACCCTCGACCTAACGAAAACCTATAAAACGAGTGAATTTATTTCGATGAAAAACAAATTTTTTTCGATTCAAAATATAAATAAAATAATATGAAATACGAAATTTCCAATCGAACACGAACAGGGTAACGCCGATAAGTTGGCGAGAGGCTGAGCGCGAGCAAAATCCAATGTGCAATTAAAATTGAAATTACAGTGACGCCCCCCAGCAAAGATCGTTTTATTTTAAACATTAAAAATTAAATCGAGCCGTGGTTTCTCTCTACGGCGCACTGTAGGTGCCAATTAAAGAGGCGGTGCATTTCGTGTCTATGAAATAGAGTCATAGGATCAAGTGATCACATATAAGACTATTGCGGCCTGGGGTCTAAAGCTGGCGGAGTAGAAGAGGTAGAGCCGCTCTACGTCTGCGCGTAGAGCCAAACTTCCTACCTTTTGTGGTGCCTCGCGGGGCCGCGCCAACAAAATTGAGATTCAGCCGATGGATGCTGGAGCCGAAGCTGGACCAGTTCTATCGCGATAATAAAAGATGCCCGGGATCCAGTCCGGAGCGGCTGGTGGGCACCGGCACTCCAGCGGCGATCTATCGCCTGTCTCTGGGTGCTGATTCCCTTCGACAGATTTATGGATTCGTTTATTATAAAATGATTGGGCTGGGGAGTTTCACGACTCCAGGTAACTGGTAAAGGTGATTTCAAAGCAATTCAGGAAGTTGCTAGCTAGGCAGTAAAGCGACAGGACTTGATTAAGCAGAATAATTGAAACGTTCCGAGGAATCAATCAAACAGCGCCAGTACCTGCGTTTTCTACTGTCGTCTGATTGTGGCGCCAGTGCGGTGAGGTTAAAAATGGGAAGAGTAAAAAGAAGCCAAATTACACCTGTGCGCCATCCATAAATTAAAGAAACTCCGATGAGGTGCGAACGAACAGTCCCCGGCAATTAGGAGAAGCTCCCGCTGGGGCACACCTAGAAATTGCGGACAGGGGCAATTTGCGAGACACGAATACATTGCCCAGAGGAAATTAATCAAATTCTGTCGAGTGAAGAAATAGATCTCAGGCAGTTTGTTCGTTCGCGTTTTTTGAGAATCCAATTAAACAACTTTGCGCCAAAACATGTCCAGGACCATTCAAGCCCTCGAACGCTTATTTAGACTATCCCGAAAGATGCTGAAGATTAAAGAGGCGCCAATATCAAAGATTTCCTGTTTATCAACATTTTCAACAATCTTAATTGACCATCTTCAAGCGAGGTGCATTTTTTAATGATGCCCATGCTCCACCATATGCAGCATCCATTTTCAGTTGTTTACGAGAAAAGCCCGGGAAGTTTTTCGGTTTTCCAATCTATTGAAAGAAAATTCTCGGCGAATTGGTTTAAAAAGAAAATTTCATCGTTCAGGAAACTCTTTCCTTAAGATTCTAATATTACAGTGAGTTTTTTACGCTTTAAATCTAAGAGCTAACAACAAAAAGCCTACAAACTTTTATTTTTATTAACAATAGTTCATTTTCAAAAACTTATGACAAAAGTAGCCATTATAAAATTTAAAGACTCATTTTAGCTCATTTTGTAGGTATTTCAAATTTTCAATCCTCACGAATGCAATGCATAGAATTTTTTTGAAGTTTTTTGTAAATTTTATATATTTATATAATAAATTTTAATTATAAATTCCAAATAACTAACATTTTGATGTTTTACATTTTTTCCTGAGTGTTTATAGCGAGACTTTATTTAATTAATAAAATAACATATTTAATTTATAGCCTCGAACTATGTAGCCTTTCATCTTATACGAAAATTGCACCTTTTGCAATTTGAACAGATGTTAATTCAAGCAACATTTTTTCCCATCTTTCAGTCAAGATTTTAACTAAATATTTGCTTTCTTTACTCAAATCAATATAATACTGCTATTGATCGAATACGTCGTGTTTTAATTCTATTCTACTTCATTACGAACATTTTGTGGGAAGGTAAAGAAAAACTAGAAACCTACTTTGATATTAGGACTTCCTTTACTTGTACCTCTCATTATTTATTAGAGACTTTATATTTGAGCGCATATTAACTGCATATGTGTATTCTGTAATTATCCAAATAACTTTATTTTGATTTATAGCCGTGCTTCCGAAACTGAATTGTAAAGTCCATTGATGTGGAGTACAGAATTGAGGCTCTCCCAACGCCTAATAAGGGAAAAAAGAAGCTCAAATCAACTAACAAATTATATTGCACCGCCCTCAAGGATTACGCGCTTAATTTAAAAATTTATGTCACAATCCCCAAAAGTCTATGGGAAGTTTCCTTTGATCTTTTGATCATTATCCAAGACATTCTACGGACTTCGGTCCCCCAAACGGTTACAAAAAAAAGAACTGCAATAGGATATTTACAACAAGACTTTAGCCTGAACCGGATTAAGATATCCCTCCCCCGCTTTCTCGCCGTTACTAAAAATTTGGGAAAAAAGGCGGCTAATGCGACGGATATGGCCAGGCCCCTTAGGGGTTGGGAGGCAAAATTTGTGGTGAAATGAACCACAAAACCGAGACAAATTTTCCACTTTAAGTAATTGATTGCCGCTGGTCTGGAATCGCTGGTCGTATCCCGGTGGCTGTAAGAGCTTTTCGGGATTACTTGGCCTGGTGGGAGTCACGCCGCAAAATGCGAATGACCTCTGCAGCCCAAGAAGCCAACTTGTCCATCAACTCGCTCAACTATAGGGAAAAGATTCTTTTTGTGTTCCCATCCGGTGGGGGTAACTAAAGCCTGGAGGATGTGATCAAGTTGATGTAATGGCCCTAATGTGACCTGCAATGAACACACCCCCAATCAGGATAAAAAAAAGACTTGTTGATTTTAGGATATTCTGGAACTCTTCAAGGTTCCTTTGAATCCAGACAAAACTTTTGCGAATCTTTAGTTCTGCAGAGATCTTATTCTTTTATCTAACTATTGTAACGAATTTCGTCATAACAATATCAAGAAATTGCAATATTTACATATATACCATAGTATTACACTATACTCTACTATATATACTACAATTTTTAAATTACATACATATACCTGAATTTAGCGACTCCGAAAGCCTCAAAAGACCGCAACACATTCAGAGACCTAACTCTCAAATATGTTCAAGTTCCACAGTACAGACATAATTTGATTTAAGAAAATTTAAATTTAAAACTTTAAAATTTCAGTTCGAAAATCGAAAATAGGGTTTTAAAGATGAGTATAGAGAGGCAAAAGTGTCTTCCCTGAAAAATAAAGAAAAATTGTGATATTTACAAATTGCTTTTTAACAAAACTTTTGAATTTATTAATTATAAGCTCCATCTTCAACACATATTAAAGATCCGACACTCCTTTTCAGCATATATTTTTTAATGTCAAAATATTATACATTTTCGTTGGGCAACATCTCTGCTTAGTAGCCTTTAAAATTTTGATGCTTATGGGGATCGTTTATGTTTTTCTATAAAGAAAATTGAACTAAGAAGATATTTTTTAATTTAATCGGAATGGAAAGGTCTGTAAATTTTAACAAGAAAAGTAATGATGTTCAAGGAAGAGGCGAAGAAGAATCTGAAGAAGAAGAAGAGGAAGAAGCAAGTAAAGAACCGCTCGAATCAAGCCAGTCTAAGAAATCAATATCTATCGTCAGTTCACAATCGATGGACGACAAAGGTGCAGAGCTACCAAGATTCATGTTACTGCCCACAGAACGTTCCACGTTTTTAATAACTGCTGCTCTTCGAATGAATGAAGATATTGAAGATGAGGAGCCGTAAGACAGACTGCATTAATTACGTAAATTCAACATTTCAAATATCTTCATTTTTACATTTAAGCACAATGTGCACTAAGTGTTGCAACAAAACATGGCACTATTATGAGGTCTGTACAAGGAGTAAATTTTTGTCCCCAGTTCTTATTACTTTATTCCTTCTTTCTATGTTTGGAGTATTTTTGCACTCATTGTTTGTGAAGAAAAGTTAAAGAAAAAACACTGAAGAAATACAACCATACAAATATATTTTAAGTATTCAAAAACTTGAAATAATTCGAATAATTTATGTGTGACTAAGACAACTTAATATTATTTATATTATAATGACTTCGGATGATAAGTTTAAGCTAATATATAATAATTATACTATTGTAATTTTGAATGCACGTTTTTCATATCAATATAGAGGAATTAATTTTCTTTAAAATATCCACATTGTGTGTAAAACTTTCAAAAACTCACCCAAAATTGAAATTTTTTAAAACAAATCGAATGAGGACTATCAGCACAGTAAGAGTTAACTGGACAACTTGTTAAAATGTTAAAAAATTGGTTAAATACCTATTTTGAAAATAACGATTCATATGAAAAATGAGTTTGTCGAGCTTACTGCCTTAAAAAAATACGTGTCGGAATGAATCAAATTCTTCAACCGAGCAGACTGATTGCACCGTCGCAATTCCCACTCTCAGGCTGGAGGGGCAATCTCTGTTGAATTTTTCATCATCCAGAGCATAAGCAAAAAGGCAAAGAGCTCAATTTGATATAAAATACGTCTTACGGAGCACCTTCACGTCGACGACATTGTCCTGCTAATCAATCACCTGTCTGCCGGACAGCAGAGGTCCACAGGTAAGCAGATGCAAGCAGCCTCCGTCGCAGAGTAAAGTCCAGCGCATTTTAATGAAACGGGCAGCAGCTCCCTGTCTCTGGATCCACCAGCACCTGGAGGTAGGTCTATCTATCTTCTTGGATAGGTGCTGCTCTTAAGACAAGGTCAAGAAAAAGGAAGATAATGAGAAACACCTTGAGCCGTTGGTGTCGGGAAATCGCCGCAAACCGATCAGTGCCAATCACTCGATTTAATTGGAACTGCCCTACAAAAACACCAACGATTTTTGTGTCTTTTCCCCGAAATTGTCTGCGATATCTTTAGACTATGACTTAATTTTTCGAATGAAATTAATCAATTAACGTCTTGATTAAGAAACCTAATAACCACTGAAACCTGAAGCTATCATTAATATGCATCATTTGTAAAAGCGACGTCCTAGTCATCAGATAGTTACAATAGAATCTATATACAGAAAAATTAATACATCCTTGTATCAAATTAACTTTATATTGTAATTAGTTTTGAAATTCTCTCCTTTGCCGTACAATACCCAAGTCTAAATTTCTCTAAAATATCTCAAAATGAGTAGGATTTTCAGCAGAAGTTTTTCGCTTATAAAAATTGTTTTCGAACCGCCACTATAAAAACTAAAGATTCTCTCGCAAAATGTTAAAAAACCCAGCAGGTTTCAAAATATAGCATATCATCCGGTCGATACGTTCAAAATAGAAATTATAAAGACAAAATTATTATTTAATGTGACTTATAATAAATTTAATATATTCACCTTTATAAATTTTCTCTCACTTTCTAGTTCCAATGTTATATATATGGTACATACATAAGTAATGTATACAAATTAATAAAATCTTAATTTTTTTTCCATTGAGAGCTTTTCACTGGCGTGACAACGATATAAACGGAATCTTATTTTCGTTGAAATGTTTTTGTTTCCACATTCTGCCAAGGATTTTCGATGGCCTTGATCACATTCATTTGGTGGTACTCTTTTATTAAGGGTCGATACACGTGGAAGCTGTACGGAGCAGAAAATATAATGAATCCATCCCCTTCTGGGCATTGTCCACGGCTACAAAAGACATTATATTGGGTTCCAGTAACCGATATCCGAGAAAGGACCTAATGTTCGCGCGTCAAAATTCTTGCCAAATCACCCTAGAGATTGCGACTTAGATGGACCACAGCCATTTACCCGTGCTCCTGGACCGATGATGCCTCCCAAGAGTAATTACAATCTGTTAAGAAGGTAACTATCGTCTCCTCATTGATCATCTAATCAAGAACTTGTCGATAATTAAAGCATCTCTCTCCGGGGCTGGGCAATTACTTATATCGAAGCAGGTACTTTGGTCCAGAGGTACACCAGCCTCCGAAGATTGCAAAGTTATTACTTGTATCTGAGGAACACCTCAAATAGGCAGCATCAGAAGTTTTCATTAAATATTGACTTCCTGCTGGCGCTCCGCCCCAATGGCCGCACATTGACCCTGCACTTGTAAAAACGGCTGTATTTGCCCGCCGAAAGGGGTGACTGGGTTCCTCGGTCTGGATCGTAATTTGATCATGATGTCAAGGGCTTCTCCACAGGGCCAACAGGGATTGCACTTTTCCGGGAAATTTAATTACATTGTGCGGGGGATGGTCGGTCTTCGAGGGGAGGCTTCTTGTTTTCAAATTCATCCAATTGAAATGAATTGAAATTTTAGCGGGAGCCGGGGCGCGAGGGAGAGATTGATTTCAGACTTCGTCTTAAGATTTTTCTATCCTGTTATCTTCCCTGGTGAGGTCTGGGTCAAAGTCCTTTTCAGATTCTAATTAAAAAGACGAGGAAAAAACGCGCGAAATTTTTAATAAGACGTTCGCACCTGTTAAGCGATGGCTCAGTGGCTATATCGTCTTCAATTAGTTGGATCCGCCGTATTTTTGAAACTTTCGCTTCATTAAAGATTTTCTTTTTTCACTGGGTTCGGGACAGCACCAGATTTTCATTTTATGTGAAAGGAACAAATTGCTAGATTAAAGTTCTGTTAGCAAGAAATAACAATACAAATGTACTCCCATAGATACAAATATATCAATTTTAAATCTCTTAATTAGGTAACCCCAACCCAGAGGCTGTTTGGACACCAACTTATAATATATTTTTTTCAGTCAGTAGATGATTTTTTGAATTTTTTGTGGCAGATATGTATTTCATAAAGTCAGGTTGGTATTCTAAGTGGTTTTTCATTGTCCTATCTCATAACAAAAACTTTTTATTGGAACAAATATGCGAAAAAGGTGTCCAAGTAGCCCCACTTTAAAAATACTATAGAACACGCTGTAAATATTTAATTAATAATAATAAATTCTTCCGATTACAGCCCAGTAATTTAATGTTCTATGGAAGGAATAGTCAAGAAAAATTGTATTTTAGCCAATTGTTCAGCTGCCACTAAATTGTTATTAAAAAATTCGAATTTCTTTTTAGTCACTAACAAATAACCACCTTTTTAAAAAAATAAACCAAAGTTCCTATTTCCTGTTCCTTCAACGGGAAGAGATGGCAATTTTTACTTTATTTTTTTCGGAGTTGAACAACGATACCCATAAAGCTGTAAGAGGAGGAAAATTGTTTCAACACTGACTTGGGAGAAGCTGTGCTGATTTCATTGCACCACTTAGCGAGGGTTATTAGAGGCTCTTGCCCCCGACTTATCAGATTTAATGAGTCCTCCTCGACTCGGCGTAATGATGGGCTACGACTAACGACTGTGTAAACATGCCTTTCTTTACCTATCGGGAATCGATTGTGATTCGCAGCCGTGGAGCCCCACTGGAGCTCCCCGGAGCTGATTCGTATGCTGTTGCCACACGGGGCAACAACTGAGGGTATTTAACGATGAGTGACGAGATGAGCTGTGGATGGCAGAAAAAGGGCCAATAACATCTAAGTCGGGCATTTCAATGAATTTTCGGGAAGACCAGGACCTGAACGATCTCAAGAGCAATTCCATATAAGACCCTTTTAATTGAAGGGTAGTGCGAGCCTTTTGGGAGCAAAAAATACTTTTTCCAGAATTATTCCTTCAACGAAAAATTCATTATCCTTTGGTATTTTTATTCTCTCAGGAGTTCGAATTTCAATTACCTCGAAATGTGAAGGATTACACAGAATACAGAAGCAACTATGGGTCTAAATCAATATATCGGGTTCACGTATTCAGCATCGTATTGTAATCTGATTGAAGATTTTGAGTGTATTTTTATAGTCCCTGTTTTAGATTACTTCTTTAAATCAATAGTGTTTTTTTAATGTTAAATTTAATCATCAAAAGCGTTTTCCAATTGCTTGACCGCATATTTAAAACTTAAAAGTTATTGCTTACAATTTTAATTTAAACCATAAAAGGATAATTCTGACCAGCGAAAAAGAGATATTTTAAGTGTATAATAATTTTATTGAAATCACATGCAATGTAGAACATATAATCGGTACAAATTGTAAATATTAAGTATGTTCCTCTAAATAATATGCAAATACGTATGTCGACGAATGAAGCGAACGCGTAGAACTGCTCAAAGGTCATCTGCTACTATTTTACTACTGGCTAGTCTCACAAACAAAAGGTCTGTTGAGAGAGAGAGAGAAAAGGGAAAAGATCATCGAACCGAACTATGTAGATTCCTTAAATCTAAAGGGAATATTTGCTGCCTTAATGGAATTACGTTAAGCTCTGTGACTCATATATGGCTGGCTATTGCGTGGCAAACAAAACAATTAATAAAAACTCGGAAGAAACGCTGAAATCCCCTTAATGTCTCAATTACGATTATTTTCTGCTATTACTCAGTTATATTACTTTATCCATAAGCTAATTAAAAATGATGCTCCTATCTCTCTGTGCTTGTGCAATGTGGTTAAATACTTTCTTTTGTTGTATGTTCTTATCAAACTGGGTAAAGGGTCGCGAAACAATTCCGGGAAATTATTAGCTTAAATCGAATCGTGGAATGATTACTTAGTGACGCGTGAAACGCAATTATACAGTACTGTGATAATTTTTAGGACCACTTCAATGTTCCAGTAACCTTTAATTTTCTGAAGCATACTTTTTCTAGGTTCGAAAGAGGAGGAAAAGCAATTCAGGTCTATATCTAAATCTCAAAGTTTCCTTTTCCATTGCTTTTCTCTCCTCTGCCAAACTTAAAAACAGCATGATTCGGAAAACTAATGATTCCCGACAAATTGAAGTGATCCTAAAACTATACACAGTACTATACTTTCAGAGATCGTTAAAAAGAATAAAAAAATATTTTTGTATATTAAAAAAAAAAAGCGTTACGAATGTGGTTGTGCCGCAATAACGCGATCACAAGCCGTGGCGACTTACGACCTAAACAAATTTTTAAAAAAAATGTAAATAAATAAATGCAATTTTTGATAAAAACGTAAAAAACGAGGCAAAATATATCACGATATGCAAGACGAACAAAAATGCGAGAGTTCAGGAAGGTTTAGACCGAACTGAACCGAATCTATGTATCCGAAGTCGTTTTTAAAAAATATTTAAAGAGTCTCATGGGAGGCGTCTGTGGGGCGAGTGGGTGGCTTATGCCACCGTACACCGCATTCAAGGCTTTTCTCAGCGAAGCGCGGTTTTAAGGCAATCAAAGCTGGGAAGGCTTTTAACGATAGAATTTAACTTCAGCCTCGACACAGTCCTTCATAAGCTCATCCAATTCAGGGTTAGGTGTTGGATGTTCGCTCAAAAACACCTTCACCTCATCAACGCAAGTCGATTCGAGGGATTTTAGGAGGCTACCGACATTCTCCCAGTTGCGCTGAGCGTGCAATTTGTGCAAGAGCGTTACATCGTCTCCATCGGGCACCTTGGTCAGTGGTGATATTTTCGAATTGGGCACGAAGACAAAAGGCTTGAAAACAGATTCCTTCGGGTTCGGAGTTGCTGTGAACCAGTGACAAGAGAATCCTGGAGATACTAAAATGGATACATGACTGGAACCAGCCGATTCCGAAGCTGCTGTCCTCAAGAGTTCAAACATGTCCCTCAATCCAAAGCTTCCATCGTCCGCCGGGGAATTATCAGGCCACTCATTATCCGTAGGTGAAGCAGAAAATGATTTAGCGAAATCTAAATCACCCTGAAAAGAAAACAATGTGTTATTATCTTCATAAAAAGGAAATTACTCTGAAATTCTAATAAAAATTGCTAATGGACCTCACACACTCAATGTCGTGAGATAAATTTTTCTATTTATTGTTAACATTTGGCTGATGGAGATTTAATATTTTATGTACAAAAGTACACAATAATTCATACATTTTATAAATAAAATTTCTTAGCTATACTTAGTCGTTTTCTCAGTAGTATAACATGACATAAATTACCCTAGTGACATTATCAGTCTCTAATTACACTTAATTTAGACTTTAACGAATTTAATACTTACACTGCCGTCCCACAGCTCTAATTTGTGCAATTCATCGCCTAAATTTTCACTAGATGTGTCTATTTTCGTGGTAACTGCAAGGGAGTTTCCTGGAATTTTTCGGAAGCCACTTGTAATTTGTTCTGCCGCCCACAATTTGCCCCCAGTGCTAAGGAGCCACACCTCTTTTGGATCGCAGATAACAAAGCTGTACTTAGAATCCTCCTTGGCAGATTCGCTGACAAGGGAGCCTGCGATACTCACAGCCTCCTCAGCTGAGGAAGAACGGTCTAAAACTTGCCTACAAATGGGAGTTACGTACAAAATCCATTTAACCAGAGGAAGGTCGACTAATTACCTAACAAAATCGGTTGATTGCTCATAGCTATCACTGCAATTGCACCAGGCAATCGCGATGCAAACGTCTTTGTTGTTGGCCCCACTTTCACCGCCGGAGGCTTTGGGTCTTTTGCTTAAAATCAATGCGTTTCCAGATTCCTACGGAATTTAAGGGTTTACCAATCGTACAATCAGAGATATAATAATATTTTAAGAAAACTTACTTCAGGAGAGACATAATCGACTTCGTGAGCCTCGCCCTCACTTTCAGGATTGGAGTTTCGGCCGAAAATCACAGAATTCTCTTCGGAATGTGGTGTTAAAACGACAAAACAATCACCACCGATTGATGACATATTTTTGCCGTCTTAATTCAACGCTAAACAGTAAATTCCACAACAAATTCCTATGGGAAATTCGACCCAAAAAAACTTTAAAGTAATTTTCGGCCCGTCTGGACTTCCCTTTTTGTGAGGTCGATGATGATGAAGTGTCAGTTTTGAGGAGAAAAAAATTCTGACTGCATTTGTACAGACCGGACCTGCATTTGTACAGATTTATTAATTACAATAGTTTCAAGTAGATGGCGCAGTAGATGCATTATTTTTAAATAAAAAAACAAGGGATAATTTGGCTATACTTATTTTTATAAATTTCATTATCCCTTTAATTGCAGCTAATTCTAATAAGAAATTTTAATTATACGCCCATTTCCTATATTTCGAGTGATATGATATTGAAAAGAGCTTAAAAAGCTCTATTAATAATTTTAAAATTATAACAAGTTACCTCTTATTTCAATTGTTTTTTTTACAAAAAATTTAATTTCGAGTGGATAATTGAACTCTTTTAACACTTTGAACGAAAAAAATTAATTGAAGTTAAAGGCTACTGAAATGGTGTTATAAAAATGTTACGATTTTTTTAAGGAATTCAAATCAAAAGATCAATTTCATTTCATTTGGAATACAAGTAGACATAAAATAATTTTGAGAATTTTTCGTAAGATTACAGAACTGCCATCAGGCAGCCCCAGCAAATGCCAAAATTATACGCCACCACATCCACCCTCAATCTATACACCGATATATGTTCCCCTCGTTTTGTATGTGTTGGAACATGGTACAAAACAAAATGGTTGCGTGCGATTGTGTAAAGATACAAACTTCGAGGATAATTTTTGCATTTTAAGCAATTCGGTTTTGATTTTGAGCGGTCGGTATCTAGCGATTACAAAGCAAAGATCTTTTATCTCCCGGAAGTGATATAATTACACCGTGAAACGTTCGAATTAAGTAAAAAATCGGTGGACAATCTGTGGCATAAAACAAAACAGCACGAGGTCCCCAAAAGTTTTCATCTCAACATCAATCGTAGGTGCTGTGAATGAAAACAAGAAAAAATCTCGTCAGACCGCTGTACGGACTCGTAAGGTGTTCGGTAGTCGCTAAAAATTAGCGAAATTAATACGGAAACAATTAAAAACTGATAAAAACCGCGAAAAAACTGAAAAATACGGTGAAAATTCCACTTCGCCCCTCCGAGTCAAGTGAATTTATTGACATTTGTTGTTGTTGTGTTGCAAGGGGCGCCAAACAGGAGTTTTTTTAGTTGCACGTACAACCAATTTGACGTCTGCCCGCGGCCTGTCCGCGATCAATTGATACCAAAAATTGCGACTGGGTTTGTGATGATCAACTCTGAGTGATATTGAAAGCCTTGAAAATTCTCCAAAGGATCTAGGGAGTTTATCCAGGAAAGTAAACAAACCCAAACCAAAAACAGCTCTCTTCCTCCCCGGGCTTCGGCGGAGGGCCTCTGCCATGCCCTTTGTGCAGTGGCGGTGAGGCTTACTGCGTTTCATTCAAAATAGTGCTAGCCCGGGCTGGGAAGCCCGCCCATTTCTTGCAAAATATTTTCGGTGGATTTGTTGTCAATACATTAAGGTCATTAACCCTTTAAGCGAATTTTGCTGTAGTGTAGACAAAATTTCCGAGACCGAAGATATTCTCGGCCTCTGTGAGAGTACTTTCCCACTCAACCAAGGAAACAGCTGAACATTGAGATTTGAAATAACAATAAATAATAGAGCTTGCTAATTTTAAACGTGTCATACTAGAATTTTTAGGGGTCTCTAGTTACAGATTTTAAGGCTGACAAAGCTAATCCGACTGCTATTTGGGCTCACTTTGAAATTTTAGAATTCAGAATGTTTATTTTAAAGCTGAAATAAACAAGAAGAAAGTAATTAGGATAGGGAAAAGCACAGGATTCGGATTAGGTTACGAAAAGGTAAGCCTCGCGGATTTCAAGGACATTTTGAAGGAATTTTCCGTTTGGCCTAAAACTGAACGATCAGAAGGATGTTCTTTGCATTCGGCTATAGTACTTGAAATATTCCACTTTTAGTTTTTACAAAATTGAAAGGAGCCATTTGCACTGTGAAATACCTCTATTTTTGCATAATTCCACTTTTCGTTGAGATCCATGAGGTTTCTAACTTCTTTACAGGATTTCGTTTTTATTAGGATTCCTATTATATCGCTTCCAAAATAGATATGGTAAAAAATTATAATTCTTATAATTAGATATCGTGAAGTAAATTAATTTAAAAGGATGCACCATTTATATGCTACAACAAGTTTTATTGGATTTGATATTCTGGGCCGTATTCTCAATTGTAACGAAAATCAAATCTGATCGGAATGTAGGAGATTCAGAAGCAAGCTGACAACTATCAGGGAGCTCGACTAATACAAAATTCAAAAGTTCTGGTCTGCTTAAAAATCTCCTAAATGCAGATCGGATTTGATTTCCGTTGGAACCGAAAATAGGTCCGCTTAATTACTAATAAAATGTCTAGTAAGATTAGACAAAGTTTTAATTAGAATAATTTCACTTTTTTTAAAAATATATCTAAGAATTTAAGATATTTAATTAATGACCGGAAGGAAAGGACTAATATTTCACAAAGAGGTTGACGAAGTTATAAAGGCTAAAGAACAATAAATCCATACTTAAGGGAATTAGTCACAATTTCTGAATAAAGTGGATTAAGTAATTGTCCATTGTTATTACTTTTCGTAAATACAAGATAGACCACAACAAATAACAATACATAAAAATTAGCGTATACCGTTGAATTTGGGTATCAAAGTAGAGAGCTTGAAATTAGTATTATATTATAATACATATGATTTATGAGAATTAAAAATTCGCATAACTAATAAAATAAAACATTTTATTTCTTTCCACAGGTTACGACAAGAGTGCTGAGACAAGACTTTGCGGTCTACTCTCACCGCCGTGAAATTATCTTTTCTTTTCCGTCCCTTTTAATAAATTATTTTTGTTGGTTACACAAATAAATATTTTGAAAGTCGTTAATGGTATGACGCGAATAACATAATTTGCAACATCGACCAGGATGAAGGAGATGGTCGGCGGTTGTTGTGTATGTTCAGACGAGCGGGGATGGCCTGAAAACCCACTTGTTTATTGTGATGGTCAAAATTGTACAGTAGCTGTACATCAAGCATGCTACGGCATTGTCAACGTACCAACTGGCCCTTGGTATTGTCGAAAATGCGAGAGCCAAGAAAGATCGGCTCGGGTGCGCTGCGAACTGTGCCCCTCGAGGGACGGAGCACTCAAGAAAACTGATAACCAGGGATGGGCGCATGTCGTATGTGCTCTGTATATTCCTGAAGTCCGTTTCGGGAATGTTACAACAATGGAACCAATTCTGTTGGAGCTGATTCCGCCCGAAAGATATGCTAAAAGTAAGTATCCGTAATCTAGAAATGAAAAAGACCGAAATACCTCGGTTTTGCTTAAGTAGTATACACTTTTGGTGCTTTTCGTTTCGCAACAATTCACTGACTGTTTAATATAAAAGTGCATTTTGCTTTTCATTAAAACCGCCTGTGAATCCTAACAGAAACGTTCTAAAAGAAAAACCAAATCAACCAATATTTTAATTTTTCCATCCTAGCCGAATTGAGATAATTAAGATCATTGTCTCTTCTTTCAGCTTGCTACATTTGCCAAGAGATTGGCAAAGGCAATCGTGCTAACGTTGGTGCTTGCATGCAGTGTAATAAATCTGGATGCAAGCAACAGTTTCACGTAACATGCGCACAAAGTCTCGGACTACTTTGTGAAGAGGCTGGCAATTATTTGGACAATGTTAAGTATTGTGGATACTGTCAGCACCACTACAGCAAATTGGTACAATCTGTAAGCGTCCCAAAAATCTTTTCACCGCTAAAAAAACATATAATTTTACAGAAAAAAGGAGGTAACGTTAAAACTATCCCACCCTATAAGCCCATTACCCATGAGACTGGTTCGAGTGATTCGCGATCATCACCCGAAAAAGAACTGGAGCCCCCTATTTCAGCGTCAACCTCAAATGTTTCTACAACACTTAAAATCAGTTCAAACCAAACTCTTAACATCTCCACCACATCAACTTCATCCACGTCATCGTCGTCATCCTCAAAGCAAAGAAAATCGAGTAGCACCTCAAAACTAGCATCTTCGTCATCATCCTCAACGTCGAATACGCCTGGTAGCGGTTCTGGAAGTGGATCAGGCGTGAATGCAGCATCCTCGTCATCATCCACCTCCAGCAGTAGTAAAAATAGTTCAAGTAGTTCTAGTAGCTCTAAAGATAAGGAAAAACATAGCAAAAGTCTGAGTAAAATATCGAGCTCTAGCAAAAGTCAAGACAAAGAGTCGACATCGTCTTCTTCATCATCTTCGACCAGAGACAAATCGAAATCATCGAAAAGTAGTAAAGATTCGGGCGATCACAACAGTATGAGTTCAACTTCAATTGGTTCAAACAATCCCATGGTTAATGTCTCTTCGAGCTTATCAAGCACAATGTCCTCAGCATCAAAAGAGTCTCTCGGTCAAAAATTTACCACATCGAATTTTACGGAAAGTGTTGTTGTCAATTCGGAATCTGTTTTTGGTGCCAATGATCCTCCACCAACATCGTCGTCGTCGAGCAAAACTTCCTCCAGCAGCAGTTCGGCGGCTAAGAAACGTAAGGCGGACACAGTTAAGCTTTCAGGGACTACTGACCCTGTGGAAATGAACAAGTAAGAAGTTTACTTTATTGAGTGTATTTTACTATTAACGTGTTTAGCTCCCTTAGGGATATCATAAAGGATGTCTCAGTGACCCTCATTCCCTTGCCTATTGAGAAACCGGAAAGTATGGACATTGATAAGCTAACATCCAAGAAGGTAAGTCAGTATGAACATTTTTTTCTAACTTCCGAATAATAAGATAATACTAGCATAAAGTAACATGGAACCAACTACAAGGATAGATAGTTTTATCAAATTCTTTGGATTTTCTATTGTAATATACAATACTATGAATATTTTTAGGACCACTCCAATTCTTCGAACAGCTTTAGTTTTCCGAATCATGCCTTTTCAAGGTTGGACAGAGGGGGGAAATCAATATGAAAGGATACTTTGAGATTTAAATTTAGCCCTGAATTGATTTCTCTCCTCTGTTGAACCTTGAGAAAGTGTGCTTCAGAAAATTAGAAATTCTCTAAGCATTGAAGTGGTCCTAAAAATTTTCACAGCTGGTACTGGGGTTTCAAAACAATCTTATTAGATTTAACAAAAATATTCACGAGATCCGGATCTAGGATTCTTTTGTGAAAAAAACGAAGGGTTTAATTGGAAATTGAGAACCTATTACATATTCGTAACTTTCAAGTTACGGTGTAGACTAGGGTTACCACTTTTTTCAAATCGCTCAAAAGAACAATGATGCGAAAAACTACACAAAACATTTATCACAAAAAATTAAGGCCGTTTGTATACTGTTCATTGCTTTTTGGATATTTCAATATAATTGAATCATTTTTTTTGGCTTCGTAATGTTTAAAACAATCCATATGATAGTTAAAGTTAATAAATAACTCAGCTCCTATTAATGAAGGAGCTCTATACTTTTTGTCTCTCCATTTGATGTTAAATACTCTTCAACAAAGGCTAAAAAAATACTTGAGAAGACAGATATAGGAATATTGCGGTTTATTTAAAAATACTGACCCATTTTTCGAAACTCGTTAAATTATTAAATTCATTTGAAGTTTTCATGGAAGTCAAAATTGCAGTAATTAAAAGTTCATCAAAAAGTAAAATATTTAAAATGAAGATATTTCAAAATTAACATAAATAACTGAATAACAAATCAAGATTTTTATTTTGATCAATTTTATACCTTATGTACAATCAAAAATGAAAAGAAAAATTGTTCCGCATGAACCAATAAGTGTGTGTAATATACATATAATCTTCAGCGGATAGGATTTTCGTTCTAAGAGAAGGACTAGAGGACAATTCTTTTCAAAAGCGAACAATTACTGTGCTTTCATGAACAGGGTTGAGTTTTTTTTTAAAACCTTGTAGTTAATTTAACATATTGCCATACGACTGGGGTAGTTTTACAACTGTTGATACATTCGAGCTTTAGAATGGAGATTTATGTGATTATTTTCCATTATATTAAAGAGTACAACATTTAATTTCTTTATTGCTCCTAAAACTACAAGGCAATTTCAGAAAGGTGAACAATCTACCAAGCCATTTGCACAATTCAGAATCTGTATTATTTCGTTGAATTTAGCTAGGTTTAACGAAATCTAACTCAACCCTGATGTCCATGGGACTTTAACTCAGGCTAACCGAGAATTAATTCTGCATGAAAACACTGTAAATCCTCCTGAAAAGGGGACGAGTGGGAACCCTTTTATAGACACATTGCAAAAATGTTGCTCAAATAAAAACCAATTAGCCGCAATTGAACAACAGAACGTATGTAATGTTAGGTTGGAAAATTAATTAAATACAAAATCTATATATAAAATTTATATCTCACATCCGAATCGACTACCGATGGACCACAAGTGTCTAGGAACCTCTATCTAAGGGTTAATTATCTTTACCTGTATAAAAGTAACCCAAAGGCTCATTCAGTTAAATTAGTTAAATTTTATAAATCGCGTATTTTTTAAGGAAAGGAAATAAAAGGAAGAAAGTTAAATGAAGCTATTTATGATTCAGTTAAAACAATCTTAAGGTCTACCTAGATTATGCTGAATTTTCTACTTCTTAAAAGTAATAATTCCCACGAAACCTCAATAAAGTATGAACAAGAAATATTAAAGTTATTTTCTACCTGTACCTTCGTGGAAATCGTCATATACCTTCCAAACTTGGAATATAAAATAATTAAGGAGCGTAAAAATCCTGTGCATGAGGACAATTTTCTCAAAAAAAGCAACAACAAAAATGAAAAAATAGCAAATTTTTTAGCCATGAGTCCGGAAACATACGATTTGAGACCTAAGTCGTTACATCGTTATAATTTATAGCCGCGGGCGACCTTTTCGTCACAGCAATCCGAAAACTCAACAACCGGTGGTGCGCTCAACCCTTTCCTCGTCTGGGCTGGCGATACTGCGCCAGGAGAGGATATAACGGCTGGCACTTTCATTTGATTTGCTCCTTACTTGTGTTTTTCCCTTTTTATCATTTATAAGGGGATGAAGAGCAATCTCGGTGCAATAAAAAGCATCCCTTCCGTCACACACACTCCTTCTGCCTGAATGATCCTCAGCGGTGTACGATGATGATCGGTGTTTTCCTACCTGCTCAAAAAAAATCTCATTTTACTCCTGCCGCCGTAACGTCCTTTTTCGTGATTTTTTTTTTCTCTCTTTTTCTCAAATGGCCCTGAAGCAAAATGTTTGGAACGGCTGAGCTCTTACCTTTTGGGTACAAAAATTTCTCTTGTATTAAAAAGTTGTGTTTGTATTAAAGGTTCAGTGTAAGTCGAAATTTTGGAATGATAGTAGGGAGGGGCAAAGAAGTTATTTTAAAATAGATGCCCCCCCTATACTCTACGATGAATTTGCATTAAGACGGCACCACTGTCTTTAGATTTAATTCCCACACCTAACACTCAGAAATTCACTTGACAGCTCTCTATGTCGATTGCACACCGACACTGCTAATACTTTGTGAATAAGGGTATACCCTTCTTGCCCCGATCCTCCGGAAAGTGATCGCACATTCACTCGAGTTCTGCACACCGTAGCCGTTACTCACTTTTATGTTCCAAAGGCTGGCACGATCACCCTCTGTCCTTTGCCTTCTACAGAAGTTGATCATGCCGGCGAATTTTTGGGATTAAGTCTCGAGGATCCTGAAGGAAATCACGGACACGTTTCAGATCCGTCTCAGTTTTTCGTTTCCTTTGCACCTTTGTTGCTCAGGCAGTTTGTTCGGGGGTCGTGTGTGAACCGTGTTTAGTTCATTACGTAAACGCGTTAGACTGTAAAATGTGAATTAGTTAGTGGTTCTGCGAAAATATTTAAAATGATATGAATTTTTCGCACATTATATTGCTCTCCTGTATCATTTTTGAGTGAAGGCTACTATTTTTAATTGATTACTAGTATTCAGTTGTGAGAGGATTTCCAGTAATCATGGAGGAGGATAACAACAACAAAGTCGAAGTAATCGAGTACGAGCCCCACAAAAAGAGCAAAAAAAAGAAGAGAGAAAAGAAGGAAAAGAAAAAGCATTTTCCTTATAATTTGAAGATAAAATTTCTATCACCATCACCAGCGGTAATTATGTAGAAAATTTTGCAAGTTTTAAGCTAGAACCGACATTTGGTAGAATACTTTCTGAAGGGGAATTACTATCATTCCGCTTACACGTGTTTTTACAAAAACAATCTGATAACAATAAAACTAATTTGGGTGATATTTTTTCTAAACTAAAATCTCTGTGATTCGAAACTCTCAAAAAATATGATCAGGTCATCATTTCAGGTCTGTGGATCTACGGATCAATTTCCGGCTGATAATATTTCATATTATTTTCTTAGGAGCTAAGCTAAGCTGTTTCTTTATAAGCTGTTTAATAAACTCAATTCGAACTGTTGTATTTATCTTTGCATTATGCAATCATGAGCATATTGCTAAACATTTGCAGCATGTTTCAAATAAACATTTTAAGCTTGTGTGTTCCCCATAAATTCCAATTCTTTATAATGTATATTGATGTATACAATTTTATAAACATTGGATGGTGGAAGAATGTATCATGGTATATTTGCTATACGAAAGGTGTTTTACAAATATTTATTATTATCATGACCGCAGTACGCAAAATCGTATTTTTAGTCTGTGTTCACATTCGTAAATAAATGCCTCGGTCAAGATAAACAAATAGTTCTTGCAAAACAGATACGTTTGTATATTTACCAATGAAATTGTTTGGTTACAATAAGCAAACAGTTCTTGCAAGAAAGAATGTGCACCGGTCAAAAATTCTTAAGCTGGCGACGTATCGTTTTCACTATTTCGTTTATTTTTCACTTATCAGCAGAGTCCACTGCTCGGTGAATTTAATCAGGCGAACATTCGTTTTATCTTAAGTGACCCAACCAAAAGATAACTCTCTTATTAAGCGTACGAACCCCTTCGCAAGAGAACATAATTCACACAAGAGGTTATAAAAAAAGAAAAAGAAATATTTCTTTGAAATTGTCCTTTCTAGCCAAAAACCGAATCAAATTCATCGCCTATGCACTTAACGCACGAACCAAATTTGCAGAATGTGAGCCCGAATTTAATGAACTCGCAAGGATCCAGTAGCAGTATAACAATTAAGCAGTCAGCTCCAACCTCATCCCAGCAAACGGGTGCCAGCAATAATTCATCATCGTCGCATATCAAAGGACCCCTGCTAAAGGAGGAAAGTCGCTTGCGGTCGAGTCCTTCATACAATTCAGCGACATCGGGTCTGAGTGGATCAAACCCATCAACGCCAAGTCTCTATGTCTCTGTGCCGCTTTCAACTGCTACAGTACCTGGAGTTAACTTACCTTCGACAACGTCAAATGGTTTGTATTTGAGTTAATTGTATCTTTATATTTTTGTAATAAATATATGCTTTCCTAAATTGCAGCTAGTGATCTCGTTACTCAATCTCAGTCAAGTCGATCTAGCCCGCTGGTAAGTCAGCATCATTCACACCATCACTCGAGTGGTGGAATTGGGAGTAATCATCAATCAGGTATTGAGCGCCAGTCGCCCCGAATACATCAAAGTCAGGGACTATCAGCACCCTCATCCCTGTTATCAGACCACAACACTTCGAGTTGCTCTTCGCAATCTTCGACGATAGGAGGAGTAAGCCAGGCAAATACCTCACCGTCTGTGGGTACTGCTGCGGCTATCGGTCCTGGACCCATAGCCTCACCAATGGACACTGGAACATTGAAGATCACCTACGAAAAGCAAAATATGAGGATATCACAGCTGCAAGAACAGGAACAAGCTCCAGCAAGACGTTCCCGGTGAGTATCTAAACATATTTTAAGAAAAGTGCCGCAGAAGTTAGCTTTTTTTTTTTTTTGGTTAGTTAACCCGGTGATTTGCCTATCTCCTGTTACGCTTTATAATCTCATTGTAGTATAGAGTGTGTGTTATAGTGAGTGTGACTTCTCTGTAATTTTGTCGCTTACTATTGCCCATTTAATTTTTCCATGCTTTCCACACTATTAAATTTCGCCCGATTCTAAGATCACAATCGGGCGACAGTAGCAGTAAATCACGATCAGGAAAGAAGCGTTCGGCAGCAAATGTTGTTGTTAGTTCGACTTCATCGTCCTCATCGTCATCGTCGTCATCATCGACGTCTTCGACGGTATTGGGCGGCGCTTCAACAGCATCGGCGGCTCTGCCGATAGGAAGCAATACGGGCAAGGAGGCTAGTACCCTTGGAGCGAATCAAGCTTCAACCTCAAAGAGTCAACAAAATAGACATAACGATGGCCAACACACTGTTACAAACAGTAGTGCACCTATTGAAAGCAGCAATATTAATAATAATAACACTAATAATAATAATGGGTCAAGTGGAAATAGCAATAGTGGTAGCGTTTATACTGCTGGTGTTAATACCAACGATTTGGCGATCCTGGCTGCCCCGGCGAGCACCACATCCCATTTGAATAATATTAATGCAAAACAATTAAATAAGAAAATGCTCCGAGCACAGCAATCGCACTATCCAAACCAACAGCAGAACCCGCCACCACCACCGCAGCAACAATTGCAACCACCACCTCAGACACAAGCGCCTCCCCCATCACCTGCACCGATGCTGCAACAACAGCAACCTTCTCTACAACAACAACAACAACAACCGCAGCCACAAATCTCTACAACCACACAAAATACTACTAACGATGAAATTCCACCAAACTCAACAACGTCTTCTAATTCTAGAACGCCGGACAGTGGGAATTTCTCCAGTACGAACAGCAGCATCAATAGCACGTCGCTTAACAACGGCGGCCTTAAGTTCACCTATGAATCTCAAATCGGGAACAATGTGCCCTCAATAAGTCCTTCGGTTGATATTTCACAACCGCCCGTTGTTAAGGAATCACCGCCAAGTTCGCCCGGATCAGAAGCTGGATCAGCTCGGAAACGAAGTCGAAAATCTGTTGAGTTAAAGGACATTAAAGTATTCCACAATGGAGTCCATGCTACACATATGCTAGGGAATCAACTGAATCCAGCGAGCAGTGTGGCACAAAAAATGTCCGATCAACTGCATATGGAAATTCAGGACCATAGCGTATACACCCAATCTGCAATTGATGCAGGACCTCAGGTTGTTGGAGTACCCTTCCCTGGAAAGCATAGTGGCGTAAGTTGGTTATATCTTCTGGCGATTCTTACATTATTCATAAACTAATTTATTAATTTTAGGTACGGAATCAAAGCCAACCGAGCGCTGGAGCAAATTCCCTTACTTCAATGCTAGGAGGTACAGGGTCGTCGGGCTCAAGCGGAAACACACCGCAGAGCCTGGAGCAATTGTTGGAACGGCAGTGGGAGCAAGGATCTCAGTTCTTGATGGAACAAGCACAACATTTTGATAGTATGAATTCTATTGTATTTAAATTACATTTTTCTAATTTACTTCAACACAGTCGCTTCTCTGCTCTCCTGCCTTCATCAACTACAAAATGAGAATGGGCGACTTGAAGATCACGTCAAGAATTTGAAAGCTAGACGGGATCATCTCTTAGCTGTTAACGCCCGCTTGGCAATTCCCTTAACAACCAATGCCGGTCAAGGACAAGGTAGTTTTTATTTTTTTATCGTGAAATATAGGTTTGTTGGCTTAAAACTCTTTTATAACCATTTTCATTCCTTAAAATCAAAATTACACTCTAATCATAACATACGATTTTCTAAGGTCCTATTACTTTTTAAGTTCGCTTACTATTATTAATTTTTTTCTTTGCTGGCAGCAACCTTAAACAACATGCACATGAATGGGCCAACGACGGATGCCAATTCAGCGCGGCTACCCCGTACAAATGCACATTATAACGCTCAGCAGCAGATGCCCATGGAAAATGGAATAGACTTTAGGCATACCTCGCATCAGTCCACAACCACCAGCACTACAATAAGGTAAATTTGATAAAAATGCTTTTTATTTTTTAACTGAATGGTTAAACAGAAAAACACACTAAGAAAACACTTTTATATAGCTTGTGCCTTGCACATTTGACAAAATTTGCACTTAACACGCCAGTGCTGTAGAGTACCATTTTAGAAATGTTTTATATGTTAAAGAAAGAAGAAAAAGAAAAAAAACAATGGCGCTGTAAAAAAAAATCGACGTTGTTTACCAAATATGTGTATTTTTTTGATAGACACTCATCCACCCATTCAAATTTCTCTTCCTCCACCTCATCCACACATAGTCATCATAGTGTTTTGTCGTCCTCATCGAATAGACAGCACCAACAGAGTATTTCAGGTTCATCATCAGTTAGTTCACAGCAATCCCAACCAGAACAATTGCTTCGTAGTCGTGGATCATCCTTATCAAATCAATCAAATTCATCTGGAAACAATTTAGGACCTGGTAGCGGTGGCGTGAGCGGCAGCGGCGGAGGAGGAGAAAGAGGAACAGGCGCCGGTGGAGTGGGCGGAGGAGGAAGCGGAAGCGCCTATCATAGTTCCACCCAACAATCTGCCTATAGCACTGTCCATCAGGTAGAATAGATGTGGTCCGTTTATATATCTCTTTCTACTTTTCTCTTTTTCCTTGGTGATTTTAAGTTAAATTCACTTCATTTCATTTTTTTCTCCGTTTGGTTCAATACCAGATTTGGTAGCCCAAAACCCTTTAGTTCGACGGAACAGCAACAGGCTCTCTTGTAGTCCTAAACTTAAAACAAAATTCCTCCAGACTCCACATCGTACGTCATCCTTGGGTCAGTGGCAGAGTTTTGGATAATTTTACGACCAATTGCGACATGTCGGTAGTATTCCTAATTCTGTAGGGGCTCTTTATTCTGTTTTCTGTCTCATAATTTTACTTTTGATTTCTTAGTTCCATGTTTTTTTTTATTTTTTTGTAGTAAACTAGTCTCGTAGCACACAGTGCTCCAACTATATACGTTGAAAGTGTCCTCTTTTCTGTTTATTTCAGTCACAATTAAGACGAGATGATAGTCAAGGGAAGCCTAGCTGAAAACTGCTGCTCAGAGAAAAATACGACAGCAAAAATGCAACAAAACCCATTTCTGAATCCTCTATTCCCCATTCAGGAAAAGTTAACATGAATTTTAATAGAAATCATCATCAACCGCAAAGCAATAATAACAGCCAACAAAGAACATTTACAAATGTATCTTCAGATGCCCAATCGGCCTCCCCACCGCTGTCTTCATGCGCATCTTCCCTTTCATCAACATCATCGTCATCAACATCATCATCCCCAGCCCCAACTACTTCAATTCCTGGATTAACCGCTGATTGTTTTTATCGAGACAAAACAGATTTTAAGGATTTCAAAAGTTTTATACAACTGCAAGCGTTTGTGCAACAGTATCATAACGCTAAAGCTGACCCCACAATGAAGAAATTTTTAAGCAATAATCTAGCAGCGGCTATTCAGCAGCAACAGCACCTTGGACAAGACGTCGCAGAATCTCCGGGAATGTCAACTACTGTAAACACCAGCAGTAAGCAACTCCAAGACCCCTTTACAAGGAATCGAGAGGTGGCCGATGATAAACCTTTTCGTAAAGATAAAAAATTTCAAAATCGTACAAAGCTATTGCCGAACACAAAGGCGATTCGAAAGATTCGCGGTATTCGTAATAAGCTTAAAACAACCGACACGGATGATGCAAATGCCAAATTTAAAGACTTCTCCATCGACTCATTGCTGAAGATGGATTGATGGAAATTAGAGCGCATTTTTTGGGTAGATACGTTTCCTTTCGGTTACCTCTAGAGTTTTAGATACTTTTAAATGAGGCAAACAAATTGCAAAATCTTTTTATAATATGTGTATAAAATTAATTGATTTGCAAATTGGTTTATAGAATTTGCCAAGTTAGATTCAAGATGTCAGAATTCTATTGAATCGAATTTTAGCAGATGAATTTGCCACCATAAACATATCACTGCTCATTCCTCGGTTCAGTCGATTCGAAGACTATCCCAAATTTCCGCCACCAAACGTAGTAGTTGGGAATTTTTGGGGTTGCTAGCATAGCTGTGAAACAACGTTTCGATAAAAAAAGGGAATATGACCTCAATCGGCCAAATCTTTTGAAAGTTACATAATCTCTACAGACGCATCAACGGTTATAAATACGTATAAAGGCTACTCGTAGTAGTGGCTCAAAATTCTGCTGGGAATAAATTATAAAGTCTATTTGGATAAAAAAAGTATCTAATTCATCCATAATTGGGGTCTCTTTAATACGTGGTATTTAGAGATCGCTAACAATGGCATCAATTTAATATAATCCTACCAGAAAGGTAGTACTTTTGTTTACCCATTAAAAAGTATATTTGGCAAATATGATTTTTCAAGATACCTGAATTTCCTGAAAGATGGAACAATTCTGAAATGAGTATAAGCTCAAATTTCAAAAACATTTCCAATTATTTTAATTAAAAAATATATGAATATTGTACAAAATGTTATGAATATAAAAACGGGACGCACTTTGTTTGTTACTTAAGGGTAGAAATTATAGCAGAAATAATTTTTTTATAATGTTTCTGAAAAAAAAATTGTAAATGATGCTTTTTCTCTTTGAAAATAGTTCCCCCGGTTAATTTCGTTTATCATGTGGAAATTTCGCCTATAGTTTATCGGCTTGGCAAATTCTTTAATAAGACTTTTGTATATCAACTTTGTACCCACCTTTGATTGTTATTTTTGGATGTAAGCGCTTATATTTTAAGTTTTTTTTTCGGCTGGTTGAAAAATACTTAAGGCAGTGCACATATAAAGAGAGGTCGGTTACATTTTTGTAAATTTTTTTTTGACTGACAATGTAACGATAAGAAGAGCTGGGAAAATATATTAAATTAGATTTGAAGGAAGTGGATGCGCTGAATATAATTTGTAAAGTGTACATTTTACCTTTGAATAAGAAGGATTTTAGTAGGTATGTATAATTATGGATTAATGTAGAGCTCTTAAGGTTCATATTACATAGCAAGACGAGAAAAACCACAAAAAGAGTAATAGAAATCGCAAGTTTAGTAATTAAATTATTTAATCGATTTATTACTGTAACTACCTATTTAAGAAATCCCGTGAAGCAAAACTTGTTTATCGCTTTAAAAAAATCCGGTTTTATGCTATTTGAACGGAATTTATTATTTCCCAATCCGGGAAAAAATGAGTCCCCCTGGTCTCAAGAATTATGGCATTAAGTTGAGGTTTACGCACACGATTCGACAAGGATTGCGGCTAATATGTAAAATTAAATTCAAGTGATTATCTAGCGCATTAAGTCTGTCTATAACCGGGGAAGTGTTCAAATTCGTTGCATGAAATTGTCTTGTTTTTGTTTCTCTGTTTTTAACTATACGATTTTCACTAATTTTTGTTTCTTTTCATAGCATAACTAGGTGAATTCTCTTAAGTTATTTTTTCGCAAACCGGAAGATGTTTTTGAAGAAAAAAAAAAACTCGTTTTCTTTTTAAGTTTATTTCAAAATTTATGGAAATATTATCGTTTTTTTACAAATGGTTATGTTTTTAATTCCTACATTTATTTTTTCTATTTCCCTCATATTTCTTATGTTCACCCCTCAGAAAAATCGACAAAGAAAAGAATACTTTTAGAGCTTTCTTCTCCCTTTTACCGGTGAGCAAATAAGTAAATCTTTGCGCACCAATGAAGCATTGTTTTAACAAATCGAAACAGTTTGCTACAACTCATGATATGTAAGATGAATCGTATAATCTTAGGAACTTGGTGTCATGACTTGTCCTACTTCAAGCCTCTTTGTTTTTTCCATAGAATTTCACTTTTTGGTCTTTTAAAAACACACAATACAAAATAAACAATAACAACAAGAATATATGGTTGTAATATAGCGTGGAAATATTAAAATCTAAAAACAAAGACAAGAAAAATACGAAGCGCCATTCGGATAGATATAAATCAGTAGACTAAAAGTGAAGAAAGAATTATATTTATATACGTCTTGGAGTCGCAAGGAAAATCATAAGAAGTCATAAAAAAAATTTTAGAACACGTATTGCATTTTAATTAAAATTTATAGCTCCAACAAAAAAAATGTATTTATACAAAAGAGCATATTTTAACTCCTTTAAAAGTGAAGATAAGCAAAAAAAAAGGGAAAATAATAATTCGAACATGAAAAATCTCAGGTATTTGATAAAATGGGAAATATTTAACATTAAACAAAAAACAAATATTTAGAGAATCGAAAGTAAGTATTCTTGCATTAATAATTAACATAAAAAAAACAAAAGTAAAAGATTAAAAATAAATTATAAAGTAATACAATAACGTTTTTGTAGCTTTTTGCTGTTTTCTTTGATAAAAACAACAGAAAGGTCGCAGTTCCCTCTGTTTGGCCGGCGACAAGTATTAATAATATTTAAAAAAAAGGCAAAAAAATTAAAATTAATAAACATGACATTTACTCGAAATAAACAGTGGCGATTTATAACATTTTGAGATCTATCTCTTCTTTAAAACTTTGATTCGTGCATTTACTATGCATTGGATGCATTTTTAATAAACAAAAAAAAAACTGATATTAATGAACTCGAGGCGTAAGTTGCGTAGGGTAATAAGAGCAAAACAGGAAAAGTATATATTTTACATAAGGATTGTAAAGAAATATATCAAAAAGCGCTAAGGTAATAATTTTTTGAAAGTGAGAACCCCGATAAAAACCACATTGAGACACAAAAAAAATCAATAATTTGAAGAAAAAATATTAAATAATTTGATTAAAAGTTCTTGTTTTATTTCCACCCTACTTCGCATCATCTTTTCAAAAGTTATTGGGCAGCGTTTTTTCTGAAGAATTTGTAAATTATGTATTTTTGAAAATTTGGAACAAATGAAGGCAAAATAAAAAAACGAACTGGATTTTAAAGTAAAAATAAGGACTTTGTCGAATTTGTTTCTTACATTTTTTTTATACAGTGAGCAGCAACAATTAAGCTTATTAGTACTTAGAGGAAAGTTATCTATTATAATTTTAGATTTCCAATTAGACTGTAAATCTTCAGATATTTTTAGTATGAATGGTGCAGATTACAATTTTATTTTTATATGATGTGGAATGACTCAACCCCTTCAACAAAAGCACAATTTAGTTTTCAATAGTTCTACATTCATGTCTCTAATAGGTAGCCTATGAATTTTAAGAACTAATTTAGTAAGAAGAAAATACTTTCTTACAAAATGCTATGATTTGCCGAAATAAGAATGTGCCCAAAAAGCTGCTGTAAGAAATTAGATTTGAAGCCACGCCCCGATCAAGAATAAGAATGTTTAATCAGAAATCAAAACTCCGGACAAGGATTGCTCTTGAGCCTGTTGCCTTCCACCCACTTTCACCTCTCGCCCACCCTGAGAAATGGAAACTATGCTTTTAATTTTTGGTTTTATTACGACCTACAGAATCCCGAACCAAATTATCTAGCAGAAACAGTCGCGTGGTAAATATAATTTTTAATTTCTCCTGATGAGAAATTGGAATTATCAATTGTAATAATTTATTTGTAGAGGCATGCCTCTCGAAACGAATAAAAATGTGGGATATAAGAATGATAGGAAAGTTTTTGAGGTCTAAGACGGTAGCAAGGAAAAAAACTTTCTTATGTCGCATATAAATAATTTAATCTAAAACGCTTAAAATGTAATTGTCAACACACAGAAGAAAAACAATAGAAAACGACTGCTCGAAAATAAGCCAGAGGGATGAAAAAAATGAAAAGTACTTTTCGCTAAAAGCAATTCGAATTTACATCTAAAGTATGGGAGTCCTGCTAAATATCGTCTACGAGTAAATTCATCCTAAATACGGCGTTGTTCCTCTGCAGAGAGGTGACAATTTCCTTTTCGAATCGCTCATGGATTATGGAAAAATCCATGATGCTGCTGGGTTTCGACTGTACCCAAAAGCGGTCAAACTCAAAAAATAAATAGCAATAGAATTTATGAAATTGTTCAATATTACAAGCGCTCCTTGAGATGTTATAAAAATGATTTTTTGCCCTGCCCGACTTGAACAAATTGTAGGCCATTGAGGTAAGATTTATTCCAACAATTGCGAACGTGTAACCGTGACGAGGATGATGGGAGTGCGACAGAACGTGTCTCGCCTCTTTGTTGTATCCCGAGGCAAAATAAAGGAGATTTTCAAGCCCTAAAATTCCCATTCCGCGGAAGTCGGTTTTTGGATCGTCACCCTGAAATATATTTATTTAAACTGCTATATCTTTTAATTAATTACTGGAATTTTACCTGAAATCCAATATGCTGCCATTGCTTCGTTATCCGGGAATCGAGTTCAATATCAGGGACGAGCAATTTCCACAGACTCATGAGTTTCAACTCATGCTCAGGGTTATCTGGATCGTACTGAGTTGTCCTCATCCTCTCCATGACGCACATGAGCCGCCTGTAGCCCCAAATTTGCTGAATGCAAAATGAAAAAATTGGGGAAAAATCCGGGTGTAGTTTAGCCTTGATTTTCTTTTCGATCATCACGGTTCTGAGCAGAGTAGCCGCATTTATGTGAAACTCTGCATCGCTACAGTATTCCACTTGCTCATCAAATCGATTCATTACTTCCTTAATTCTCTCGTTTTTCGACAAAATTAGGGAAGTCTCCACTTTGCGGGTCCTGCAGGCTCCCGATGGGGCGCCGTAACAAATCCTCTGGAGCTCGCACAGCCGCGTGAAACGGTGAAGGAACCATTTAATGAATGGTCGCAAATAGTAGTAAATTAAAGGAAATAATCTATCGAACAGAATCATTTCTCTGCGGTATAAGCCCACTGTCGTTAAGAAAAATCGGAGGCACCCGCCCGTTGTTTACTCAACTGACAACCATGGGAACAAATGTCTTTTTTTTTCGCGATTTTTCAGATTCTTTTCATTCGACGGTACTAAATATTTAATTCGTTAAATGAGATTGTACCAGCTGTCGTATTCATTGTAAAACGATTTAGATTCAAAAGATTAAGTTAAAATTCGGCATAATAATTAAACTTGCCACGCCAACTTCACTTTGTACGCATTTGCAGTCGCGCTTTTTTGTAACTGTCAAAAGTGATATAAGCAATCAGCTGTTCAATGCAAAAATAAGCGAATTAATTTTTATTTTTTCTCAAAATTGTAGTGTATATTGCTGAATTGTGTAATTTCGTTAAAGTAATTTATTAATTATGAATAGTACAAAACTTTACCAGCTAATTTCACGACATGTCATACCTAAAAATGCTGCAAATTTTACAATTAGAACAATGATGTCTGTTCGATGCTATGCTGCAACGAAACCAATAAATTATTATGATACCCTCGGAATAACACGAAAAGCAACTCAGGGTGATATTAAAACAGCATATTATAAACTCTCGATGGAATATCATCCGGATAAAAATAAGGGTAGCGAGGACGCAGCCCAAAAATTTCGTGATATCACAGCGGCTTACGAAGTGCTAGGAAATTTTAGGCTTAGAAAATTGTACGATAAAGGTTGGTATCCTTGGCCATTTTCCTAGTTTTACAGAAATTATACGATTCAGAATTTATTTTCAGTATATCTTCTCTTCCTTAAAGTTATTACAAGTATTTTAAAAATATTTAATTTAAAAAAATTCAAACTGCAACTCTAAGGAAGAGATCTGAAAATTGAAGCTTATCCTTTATTAGTTTTTACACTGTATAAAAGGAAAACAAATCTTGCAGGTATAATTCATACAGCAGGATCCCAGTATAGCCATGCACAGGAGCACGTCGTGGAGGAAGAGGAGGATGCACAAACAAAGTTCTATAGAGCTCGCATGAAAAAATCATCTGTACCGGATATGTCCGGTAGAACCACAATTTATGATTTTGATGAATGGTCCAGGGCTCACTACGGGAGCTCATTGGAGCGAAGGAGAGTTGCTAAAGAAAAGTACGAGAGAATGGAATACCAAAAAATGTCCTTCAAATATCATTTGCAAACGGAAATAATGCTTGTCGGACTACTTTTCTCGTTGTTACTATTTGTATTTATCGCCAAGGCGCAAGCTAATTTAGATGTCGACAAAACTTCGAATAAAAAACCAGACAGATAAGGATTTTCTGGATATTTGTTAATTAGATAAATTGTATTGATCAAAGCTTTAAAATCTTTTTCTGTAATATAATTTTATTATACAAAAACAGAGCTTACAGTAGTAATATGACGAAAGAATAGTTCTAGAATCGTCCACTTCTTTTTCTACCAGTATATCTAGAATCAGGTCTAGTTTCCTTACCCTGCTTCCTTTGTCGCTCTTTTTTCTTCAGAATCCATTCTCTAGACTTTTTCAGAGGCTTCCCTCGGGAATTTTTAATAAATTCCCTTCTCTTCGTGTATGCAATTCGCTTGTCCTCTTCTTCAGATCCTAGAAAACATTCATTTTATTATATATTATTATTATTGTACTTTTATTGTGGATTTGAGCAAGCTGTCTTTTTTATAAAAAATAACTTACCTAAAGCTTGTGGAAGAGGAACAGCCCCTCCAGTCATCAGCACGAGGAAATATTTCTTAGCCTTTGTTGAATTCGGGTAATCCACCACGAGTCCCCCGAAAAATCCCGCCTTCATTGCTTGCGATGTGACGAGTTCAATTTGATCTGAGTTTTCTGGATAGAACTGAAAAACCGCTCGACCAGCTCTCGTTAGACAGGAAAATAGAGTAGTAAAGAACTTGTAGAGCCGCTTCTGGGGATTGTGGCTCGTTTTGTCCGCATTACAGAGCCACTGTAAGGCGGATATGGAAATTGCACCATCGAAAACACCCGCTCTGAAGGGCATTCCTTCGCCCATATCTCCCAGGATTAAATCGCCTTCTACTTCCCGTTCACGCGCTACTCCGAGCATTGCTTTTGATATATCAACCCCGATCCAAATGTGTTCCTGTTCTTCCAGAACACTGCCTGAGAGTCCTGAACCGCAACCAATATCCAAAATAAGGGAAGGTTGATCTTCGGGGAGCGCCAGGAGTTCCACAGCGCGTTCAGACATCTCGATTTGGATTTCGATGATGCGGGAACTGGAATAAATTAAATTTGTAGTATTATTATCATCTAGAAGCGAATATATTTAAATTTACTTGCTGGAATATTTTTGCGCCTCATCCTCGTTGTAGTACTATAAAATAATCACTCGTTATTCATCAATATATTAAGGATATAATCAATTAATATACTATTTCTGGTGGTGCACTATGTTCTGGTCGTCGTGCCATTTTAATGTCTTAAAGTAGGGCGGGTGAGAGTAGGAAATAAAATAAAGGCTTCAAATGAAATTCTGCACTACTTCATTTGTAAACACAAGAAAAACGTGCCTTCGAACTGTCAAAACGACCAATTGCTAAACTTTTACTTCATTTGAAAAAAAAATTAATTTTAAGCCTCTTGGGTTCTAATTTGTCATGAACAATTTTTGTTAAACATTAAAATTAAGTGCATTGTACAGAAATTTAAAAATAAAATACTATTTCTTCATAAATCACAGCATTTTTCAAAGATATTTACGTCCTTTCCACTTAAAAATAAATCATTGGTACATAAGAGAACGACGCAATTTTTGTTCCCTCTCTTTCGCTCTTAGGCAGGCTGAATTGCGGTTACAAATTTTCGCTAACTGTTATTTAGCGAATTGCTAATTTGCTTAATTACTTTTGTTACTTTAATTGACACTTCAGTGCAAAACAGCAAAATTATCTATTACGTGATGAATTCCTTTTACTCAGAACTTTCTAGGGAAATTACATTTATAATAAATATTATTGTAGAATGAATTCCAAAACTAATTTTGTTTGCGTTTAGTCTTCATAATCAATGTTCGCTATGACGAAATTAAATCGATTTTGGTTGTACAGAACATAAAGAAAACAAGAATAACAAATTTAACGAACGTAAATTAATTAAAAGAATCGATCCCCATTGAGATGTGCAATATTATTTTGTCTTAGTAGTTTTTCAGGTGGAACTTCACATATAATATGGATTAGTTGCAAATTTTAACATCTTCCAATTTTTCATAACATTTGAGAACTTTCAGCACTTTACTTGCAATCAAAGAAGGGTTTAAATTGTCTACCTAAAAATTTAAATATAAGACAATATTTCTGTAAGCAAATTCCTATTGTATTATCTAGAGAGGAGGTGAAGATGTGGCACAGTATAAAATTTAAGATTTACTTCGTTTCGTTTAATTCCTGATAATCTCCCTTCGCCATTCTAAAGAGTAGGGTCTTGGGAATCTTTATTGTGGTCCTTCTAAAATAACTTGTTAATCATTTTATTTATAATATATTGTATTTTGATCTCAATTCGGCAATCAAATTTTCCTTACTTGAAATAATTATATGTCTCTTAGGTACATAATTTCTTTTTTTAAATATTGGTTATCTTAGTTATACTAGATGCAGCTACACTAGAAATATTTTCAATTGAAGCATGGAACGTTGTCGCTTTACTTAGATATTGATTAAAATTTAAGCATTCCATTTTATTTTGTGCTCGGATTTTCATTTCAGCCCTTGAAAATACGAAAAACATTGGAACTCCTTCGACAATTCGTTTGAATTAACTTTTTTCATAAACGAATTTAGTTTAGAGTAAAAATAGGAAGTTTCCTATAACTACGTTTAATTTTCATAATCATAACTAAACAAATTCTTGAAAATATTAGAAATCTGGCAGAAATAAATATTTTACAGCTATTTATGGCATTAATAATGATGTTTATTTACACTGATTGAATTTAAAGCCAATATTGTTCAACAAATATTTGATTTCAAATATTTTTGTCAACATTCAGCAATTCCGCATTGAAAAATTAGATGGAATCGGCCTATCTAGGCATTGCGATTAAAGTAGATAGTAGTATATAAATTTTTATCTATCTTATCTCGTCCCTCGCTGTCAACTGGTTGTCAAATTGGGCATCGGTCGAGAAAGAAAATTGAGCTGTCCATCTATAAATGGCTATGATTGGCAAGACTGATTTGGATCCGTTGGAGGGATTTTCGTGCACTAAATCTTTTTTTGGCAGAAAATCTTGTTCGGAATTTAAAAATAGAACTATCTCTTGAAACTTTTAGAATATTCTCGTGGAGCTAAAAACAGAACATAAAACTAGGAACCAGAGCAGAATTCCGCTCAAAGTGAAAAAGTTGAGAAGTGCTTTAAAGGGTCGTTGGTCATATTTTTCAAATAAAAACGTTTAACCTAATTGTGAAAAATGTGTGATGAAGTGGATCAAGTAATTGAATTCAAGGAGAAAGGTAACGAAGCGTTTAAAGAAGGCCGGTGGGACGATGCAATCGAGTTTTACACGAAGGCAATTAACAAGGGCCAGGACCACAAGGAACTTCCAGTGTTGTACAAAAATCGGGCTGCAGCCCTACTTAAGCAAAATGAGTACGAACGTGCCCTGGCCGACTGCATGGGAACACTGGAAATAGTCCCAAAAGATCCCAAAGCCCTATTCCGGCGGGCGCAAGCCTACGAGGGGCTCCAGAAATTCGAGGAGGCATACAGAGATGCACTCGATCTCTGGAAGGCAGATCCCAGTAATAAATCCGTCCAATCAATTCTGGAACGCCTCCATGGGGTAGTTCAGGAGAGGGCGACTAAAAATGCACAGACCCAGACTAAGGTCCAGCAGATGTGCGAAATCGTTTTTGATTTATCCCAGTCAACTGAGAAGCGGAAAAGTGCAATGAATAATTTGTTGGTACTTTCCCGGGAGGCAGCTGGAGCTGAGCTGATTTTCAAAGAAGGCGTTATTAAAAAGCTAGTCAGTATGATGAAATCGGAAAAGTGCGAAAATATCTACCTGAATGCGATCCGGACTGTTTGTGAGCTGTGCAACAAGAGTCCCGAACAAACAAAAAGTCTCCTCCAGGAGGTGGGAATGCAGTGGTTCCTCCAGGTGCTAGACAGTAAAAATCAGGAGCGGGTAAACGCAGCTCAATCGTGCATGCAAACTATTTTGAATAGTTTCTCCGGGATGGAAAATAAATTGGAGAGCAAGCCAAAGAAGGAATTATGCGAGAAGTACAGCAAAGAGATTGACACCCTTCTCACGTGCCTGGTCTACTCCATAACCGATCCGTTAATTTCTGGTCCAGCTCGGGATGCCCTGATTGAGCTCATCACCCGAAATGTACACTACACCGCGCTCAACTGGGCGGAACGCCTGGTTGAGATTAAGGGGCTTCGGCGACTGATGGAGGTGTGTTCTGAGCTGGAAGAGTACAAGTACGAGAGCGCTATGGACATTACTCCATCCTCCAGGACCATAGCTTCCGTTTGCCTCGCTAGAATTTACGAGAACATGTACTACGATGCCGCAAGGCAGAAGTTCTGCGACCAAATCGACGACTATGTTAAAGATAAGCTCCTCGACCCGGAGATGGAGTCGAAGGTTCGCGTTACAGTCGCTATAACTTCTTTGCTGCTAGGGCCATTGGATGTAGGGAACAACATCATGTCCAGAGAAGGTAATTCAGTTAATGTAATCACTGAAATTAAGGTCATGGTTATATTGACGCCGATTTTCGTTTTTACAATAGTTATCTCATTTGAATTTCTTATAAGACTAGCTGAAAAATACTTTAATCATCATTTGTTTCTAGTTTTTTCGCCGATTTCTAGCACCTTATTTAATAATTTCTTGCTTTTTTTAAACTCAGCATCTGGTTCTCAGAGAGTACTCTTTGGTTTAAGCAGTCAATGCACAAAAGCATAAACTCTATTAAATAATAAAGTTATATAACAAGACAAAATTAGATACCTTTTGTTGAGCATAAACATTCTAAATACCTATATAGAACAAAAAAGAAATTTTAAAAATGTTCACTACTTAACTATAAAATAAATCAAATTAAAATTTGTCTGTAGGTCTCATACAAATGATCTTAGCAATGGCAACCACAGACGACGTCCTTCAGCAGAAAGTCGCCTGCGAATGCATCGTTGCAGCAACATCCAAGAAGGATAAAGCAAAAGCAATCCTTGAGCAAGGCATCGATATCTTAAAAAAATTGTATCACTCCCCAGATGATGGTATCAAAGTTCGGGCTCTAGTTGGCCTATGTAAAATTGGAAGTTACGGCGGTCTCGACGCCTCAGTTCGCCCATTCGCCGATGGTTCTACACCAAAATTGGCGACCGCCTGCAGGAGATTTTTGATAAAACCTGGAAAGGATAAGGATATCAGAAAATGGGCAGCATTAGGTTTAGCATATCTTACCCTAGATGCTGAAGTCAAGGAAAAGTTGATTGAGGATAAGCTTGCTATCCAGGCTCTAATCCAATTGGCTAGATCTGGAGACCAATCTGTTTTATACGGTGTTGTAACGACCTTCGTAAATTTGTGCAATGCTTATGAAAAACAGGAGATCCTCCCGGAAATGATTGAATTGGCAAAATTCGCAAAACACCATATTCCTGAGGAGCATGAATTAGACGATGCAGATTTTGTGGAAAAGCGTATTATTGCCTTAGGAGAGGAGGGTGTCACCTCGGCTTTGGTGTCCCTGGCTAATACAGATAGCCCGAATTCCCGTGAGCTAATCGCTCGTGTTTTCAACGCACTTTGCAGCATGCAGGAACTCCGGGGAAAAGTCGTGCAAGACGGTGGTGTAAAGGCTCTACTTCCTTTATCCTTGGAAGGTACTGAGAAGGGTAAGCGGCACGCAGCCCAAGCGTTGGCTCGTATCGGGATCACCATAGATCCAACTGTTGCCTTCCCTGGACAGCGAACTTTAGAAGTTATACGTCCCTTCCTCAACTCCCTGCACGCCGACTGCTCTGCCCTGGAGAACTTTGAAGCAATGATGGCTCTTTGCAATTTGGCGTCGATGAGTGAATCTGTGCGCCAGCGGATTATTAAAGAAGGTGGTCTTCTTAAGATTGAGCCATATCTTATGGAGGAACACGTGTATCTACGACGAGCTGCTGCACAATGCATTTGCAATTTAACTCTATCTGAAGATGTTGTAAAGCAGCACGAGGGCAATAATGATCGAGTCAAATTTTTAGCCCTCCTCTGTGAGGAGGAGGATGAAGACACTGTAAAAGCTGCTTCAGGCGCCCTCGCAATTTTGACCTCCGTTAGCAAAAAGTGCTGCGAGAAGATTTTGGAGGTGAAGTCTTGGCTGGAGATCTTCCACATTTTAATAGCGAACCCCAGTCCTGAAGTTCAACATCGAGGAGTGGTAATAATTTTAAACCTGATCAATTGCAGCGCAGAAATCGCTCAAAAGGTGCTCGAAACGGACGTAATGGAGCTACTTAATGGATTGTCGCAATTCCCAGACGATAGTCGTGTCAAGGCTCGGGAACTGGCGCAGCAATGTTTGCGAGCTGCGGAACAATACAATATTATCGAGAAATCAGATGATGCTGAAATTCCGGATGTTTTCCAAGAAGTCGAGAAGGCCCAGATAGAAGAGATCGTGAACTGAAGCCATCTTACTCCTTAATAATTAGGGATTTAGATTAGGGCTACTTGTACTTATGGTTTTAACAAAACTCAGAACTTTCAACATATTAAAGCTCTGTTCGCGAGCTAAGTTAAATGTTTTCTAAGAAAATTACGTTTACGAGAAAGTAGATAACACCAAAAGCAGTTTTCCAAACTGAAGTTACTTTACACTAACTAAAATGTCATAAACTTGTCCTTATTTATCTTAAAGACATTCGTTCCTTAGCTATCGAGTTAGAATACAAGATTTGTTTTCCTAGAATGCAATAAATTTAATTTATTGAGCAGTTATTTTAAACAATTTAGAATTCCAGACAAAATTCTTTATATGTCTTTTTCATAAAATTCTTTACCTTAACTTTTAGTTCACAACAACAATAAAATTATACAAAATGTAGGTTATTTTTATTCGCTAAATTTCTGAATCAGAAAATTATTGCTGTTTTTGTTGTCCAGTTTCCAATATTTTCATTTCCGTTTTATTTTAATTAAGCATAATATAAAATAAAAAATTAATATATAAAAATTGTAGAAAAAGGGAACAAAATGTATACTTTGATGTTGAATGGCATTTTATAATGAAAATTGATGCAAATATCTATGTAAGAGCGCAAAAATCGCCGATTTGTACTCACTATAAGAAAAAATACTTCAGAGGGAAACCAAAAAACATCATCAGAATCAATTATTTCATTATTTTCACATAATGATTGTGTTACTTTTTTCAAATATTCGAACTTTATAAAATTTTGTTACTACAATAACAAAGCATGATAACAAGAAAGAATTTTGTTTCCATTCGTGCTGGTTTATTTTGGAAACGCTATCATTAGACCTGCCGTTTAATGATCCTGAAGTGATTTTCAATGAGCCTTAAATATGGTTATTGAGACCGTCAGTCAAGTATTTAAATCCTGTTTACATTAACAAGTTTTGATATATTTTTCGGCTCAATATAATGCTGATCATCGGTCCATGATTTTAGACTGAATTAATCTGTTCTCACATAATGGCATAATAATTTAATTGGATTTTTCTACTGAAAAAATTAACTGAAGCCAAAGGTAACTGAAATAAATTTGTTTAAAAACTATTGTTAAGAAATTTAAATGAGAAGAAATAAAAAAATGTTGTAAATTCTATTTATAGTGCCTACTGTGAATATTTTTAGGACAACTCCAATTTTTGGGAAACTTTTAGTTTTTCAAATAATGCTTATTTTAAGTTGGACAGAGGGGGGAAAATCAATAGAAAAGGATATTTTGAGATTTAGATTTAGCCCTGAATTGATTTCCCTCCTTTGTCGAAGGTTGAGAAAACGTACTTTAGAAAATTAGGAATTCCCTGAGCATTGAAGTGGGCCTAAAACTTTAAACAGTACTGAAATAATAACTTTAAAATGTTGCGCAAAATTTATTGGACTGTTTTACTTAGGGTACCAAAGGTACTAGTAATATTATTTTTTTATCTACCTGCTGATTCATTTAGTAATGAAAAATTGTGGATGTTACTAAATTATTCAAACCTCTAAGCAAACAGCATACTTGTTTTTACTCAAATCTGTTGTTTTATCTAGAAAGACGGATTAAAAATTGCCTTTTAATGAATAATGTCTGCGTACGCTCATTACCATAGCCTAACTCTATATTCTGAAAAATTGTTGGTATTATCGAAACTCCGTTTTATTACCGTACTCAGTGATTTATTTTTTTATGGACTATAAAAAACAATATTTAAACTATAATTCGAAAAGCGATTTAAATTATTATGTGCATTAATAATAATTAATACTACAAGCCATTCATCTACAACACCCCAAACGTTTTTAGGACCACTACAGTTTTTCGAATATTTTTCCGAAGTATGCCTTTTTTATGTTGAGCAGAGAGGACGATATCAATGGAAAAGGATAATTTTAGCCCTGCATCGATTCTCCTCTTATGTCGAACCTAGAAAAAGTATGCTTCAGAATTTAGAAGTTCCCAAAACACTAAAGTGGTCCTAAAAATTTTCACATTGTTGTATAATCTGCAGCAACTGGAGTCCTCCTTTGTAGTAGTGCTTAATGCTTATTATATAATAAGCCCGCTTACAGCTCGCAACTATTCGAAGAAAGATAAAAATTACTTAGTACTAGTTGCCACAGATTGCCGGTCAAAATTCGTAATCGCTTACCTGATAAGAAGTTTCTATCTCGGATATAAGCGTATATGCAGATTAATCAATATTTCATCTAGCTGACCAACACTGGAATTGATGAATAAATGAAATGCGAATTAAACTAGAGATACCTGAATCATATTTCAATTTGGACTCTGCGATCTGGTGCACGCAAGTAACCAATCCGTGGAGCATTAGCGTATATTTGGGCAGTTATTATCTTAAAATTATAGGGGCTTTTACCTTTTGGAATAAAGAAAAGGATGCGGAGCAAAACATAGAAATATAAAATATGGAATTTTAATTCAAGTTTTTGTAAATTATTTAGCATTATTTCATTTAATTTCTTTTGTAGTTTTAGATCCATTCGACTCCTCGACAGTTAGCTGCAAATGCTCTAACTTGCATCCGAATACAACGTCTTCTACTGTGTGGCCTGAGACAATTATATGAAGTTATGAATGTCGTTAATAGAAAACTAATTTAATAATTACTTGGTTATTTTCTCCACAAATTTCTTTTTATTCTTCCCTGAAATGAACGGAGTAGGAAAATTAAACGCTTTGAGCATTTTGAGCCAATACTCGAGTTCAAGAAGATACTCGGTGTTTAGAACATGTAGGACATCTGCAAATCTCTCAACGTCTTCTCTGCTCCTTTCGAGACTTGCCGCATTCAGGATCGCAGTTCTTACAATTTCCTCGCCCACATCCAGCGCTGCCTGGTTCATTTGAGGAAAATCTCGCGAAACTAGGAAGAAACTCTCTAAGAATCTTGTTGTGGTGCTGATATCCAATTTCCCATCTTTCATTAATCTTAGAATGAAGAAAAGTAAATACGAGTAATCCAAGTGAATGCTCAATAAAAGTTCCAAATGGTTTGGTATCAAATGCATTAACCAATCAAGAAATTGTTCCACCATTTCCAAAATTGTATGGACTTCATCATAAAGCGTTTCCTGCAACAAAATAGGCTCAATTAATTTTTATAACGCGCAACCCAAAAATTTCGAAATCTGTCTGCTCTATTCAAATTAAAGAGATCAAATGCTGAATTGTGTAGTCAAATGAAAGGAATTAAAATTGTTTACATGAAAGATCTTAAAAGTGAAATACACTATCTGTGCCAACAATTGCTGTTTTGAGGGGTTGGTGTCGTTGTCTGAGTCAAACACTCGGAAGCACTGAAAATAAACCAAGGGTCTGGTCAAGGTATTAATTAAATATTAGAAAATATACAAACCTCTCTAGAAACACGCAAAACACACGGACGAATTTTTTTTTGGTACACCAAAACGAGGAGACTACATAAGTCTTCTAACAAGGGTTTAAAATGGTCATTTAGATTGGTGAGTGCGCTACTCAAAGTAAAACAAAGCGCCTAAAAAGTTCAAATAAATGGATTTACCCCTATCTGGAGGTTCCTCTTTAATTTTTCACTTACCTCCACCACTTCTTCGTCATCCTCCCAAAATTCAACCATTTTCCTGAATAGAGGCATCTTTTCCTGGCATTGTAAAACAATAGGTAGAAGATATTCGGTTTCATGTTTTTTGCAGCAATGGCCCCATGAATTTGTGTTCAACGATTTGAATATGGACGAAATTAATTTCAACCGGGCAATCGTTGTTCTTTTCGAATTATAGCTTTTCTGGAAATTTCAAAATTCAAAAAGACAACCATTATATCAAAATAAATTTACATACCTCTCCTGTTTCACATATCTGCTGTAGCTCTTCAAAATAAGGGCAAAGAAATTCATTTAAATATATTTTGATTCTTTCTTCCGTAAGCATTTTGATGCAGGTGCAAATAAATACTATGTGTCAAATATTCTTCATCCAAGCCTACTATGCTTCTAGTAGTTTTGAATAAATGCAAGAATTCAAAAATGGTTCACCATAAGGCGTCATTTGTTTTCGTATCCATGGCATGCTGCGCTGGGAATATAATTTGAATTCTTACCAAACCAGAAATCGTGTCGAAAACTCTTTTGTTTATATCATCATAAGGAAGATAAGGAAGTTCGGCAAGGGTACTCGTTAGCTTTGGGACTTCATCTGTTTTAGTGGGTGACTCAGCCATGTATTTCCAATACTAGCAAATAAAATTATGCACGCTTCCAATTATGTCAAGGACATAGAATTATTATTATTTTTAAGACACTAGAAAATAGTTCCAGCATAGTACTTTGCAGTATTTCATAGAAGCCACACTGTAAAAATTAGCATTTTCAATTTAATGCATAGACATTATATATGCAATTCAGCTAAATATATATTTGAAATTTTTTCTGTTAAATTCGAAACAAGTTACATTATAATATTTCGAGTTTTTACTCGCCAAAGAACTATTCATTCGAGTTCTATAGAATTCAAATTCTCTAAATTCATTCTCTGTCCACCTTTTGGCATCATTCTCATCTGGGTATTTAGCTTTCTTGAGGAAAAGGTTCGTAAGCTGGGAGTTAAGCGGTTTAATTTGCTCGATGCAGTTTTCTTTCCCTCCGAGCCTAACTCCTCATGATTGTAGTCCTTATTCAATGGAATCAATGAAAAATTGCTAGTACTCCAAAATTGTTAACCCAGTCGGGGACGGACGTGATTTGGCTTTATTTCAAGAAAGACTTACTACCGCTGGCAAGAAATACCATTCAAATGAAGTTTTATTGAACAAAACTCTTTCTTTAATTACGAAAACTTCTAATAATTATAATGCAAAAATTGTGTTCTCGTCTGATTACATTGCACGATATCTGTACGTTACTTAGATCAGAAATTTACATATTTCGGAAGTTGTATGTTCAAAGTTTCATTTTGGTTTTTAACGAAGGAACAGTAAAAATGCTTCATTCAGGCTTTCTTGCAATTTTTAGCTCCGTCAGCAAAAGATGCTGCGAGAAGATCTTGGAAATGAAGACTTGACTGGAGATCCTTCTCATTTTTATAGCGAGCCCCAGCCCTGATGTTCACAATAGAGGAGTGGATATAATTTTAAATGTGATCGATAGCAACGCAGACATCGCTCAAAAGATGCTGAAGACGGACGCGATGGAGCTCCTTAATGGATTGTCGCAATTCCCAGACGATGGTCGGATCAAGGATAAGCAACTGGTGCAGGAAATAGCTCCGCTTGCAGCTCGCAGGTATTCGAAGAAAGATAAAAATTACTTATCAGTAGTTGCGACAGATTGCGGTTCAAAGTCCGTAATCGCTTACCTGATAAAAGGTTCCTATCTCGAATTTAAGAGTACGCGGATTAATCGATATTTAAATCCAGCTGACCAACACTGGAATGCTTTACATTTCATTAAACTAGAGATACCTGAATCATATTTCAATTGGAGCTCTTTGCGATCTGGTGCACGCAAGTAACCAATCCGTGGAGCAGTAGCGTATATTTGGGCAGTTATTATCTTAAAATTATAGGGGCTTTTACCTTTTGGAATGAAGAAGAGGATGCGGAGGAAAACATATAGAAATATAAAATATGGAATTTTAATTCAAGTTTTTGTAAATTATTTAGCATTATTTCATTTAATTTCTTTTGTAGTTTTAGATCCATTCGACTCCTCGACAGTTAGCTGCAAATGCTCTAACTTGCATCCGAATACAACGTCTTCTACTGTGTGGCCTGAGACAATTATATGAAGTTATGAATGGCGTTAATAGAAAACTAATTTAATAATTACTTGGTTATTTTCTCCACAAATTTCTTTTTATTCTTCCCTGAAATGAACGGAGTAGGAAAATTAAACGCTTTGAGCATTTTGAGCCAATACTCGAGTTCAAGAAGATACTCGGTGTTTAGAACATGTAGGACATCTGCAAATCTCTCAACGTCTTCTCTGCTCCTTTCGAGACTTGCCGCATTCAGGATCGCAGTTCTTACAATTTCCTCGCCCACATCCAGCGCTGCCTGGTTCATTTGAGGAAAATCTCGCGAAACTAGGAAGAAACTCTCTAAGAATCTTGTTGTGGTGCTGATATCCAATTTCCCATCTTTCATTAATCTTAGAATGAAGAAAAGTAAATACGAGTAATCCAAGTGAATGCTCAATAAAAGTTCCAAATGGTTTGGTATCAAATGCATTAACCAATCAAGAAATTGTTCCACCATTTCCAAAATTGTATGGACTTCATCATAAAGCGTTTCCTGCAACAAAATAGGCTCAATTAATTTTTATAACGCGCAACCCAAAAATTTCGAAATCTGTCTGCTCTATTCAAATTAAAGAGATCAAATGCTGAATTGTGTAGTCAAATGAAAGGAATTAAAATTATTTACATGAAAGATCTTAAAAGTGAAATACACTATTTGTTCCAACAATTGCTGTTTTGAGGGGTTGGTGTCGTTGTCTGAGTCAAACACTCGGAAGCACTGAAAATAAACCAAGGGTCTGGTCAAGGTATTAATTAAATATTAGAAAATATACAAACCTCTCTAGAAACACGCAAAACACACGGACGAATTTTTTTTTGGTACACCAAAACGAGGAGACTACATAAGTCTTCTAACAAGGGTTTAAAATGGTCATTTAGATTGGTGAGTGCGCTACTCAAAGTAAAACAAAGCGCCTAAAAAGTTCAAATAAATGGATTTACACCTATCTGGAGGTTCCTCTTTAATTTTTCACTTACCTCCACCACTTCTTCGTCATCCTCCCAAAATTCAACCATTTTCCTGAATAGAGGCATCTTTTCCTGGCATTGTAAAACAATAGGTAGAAGATATTCGGTTTCATGTTTTTTGCAGCAATGGCCCCATGAATTTGTGTTCAACGATTTGAATATGGACGAAATTAATTTCAACCGGGCAATCGTTGTTCTTTTCGAATTATAGCTTTTCTGGAAATTTCAAAATTCAAAAAGACAACCATTATATCAAAATAAATTTACATACCTCTCCTGTTTCACATATCTGCTGTAGCTCTTCAAAATAAGGGCAAAGAAATTCATTTAAATATATTTTGATTCTTTCTTCCGTAAGCATTTTGATGCAGGTGCAAATAAATACTATGTGTCAAATATTCTTCATCCAAGCCTACTATGCTTCTAGTAGTTTTGAATAAATGCAAGAATTCAAAAATGGTTCACCATAAGGCGTCATTTGTTTTCGTATCCATGGCATGCTGCGCTGGGAATATAATTTGAATTCTTACCAAACCAGAAATCGTGTCGAAAACTCTTTTGTTTATATCATCATAAGGAAGATAAGGAAGTTCGGCAAGGGTACTCGTTAGCTTTGGGACTTCATCTGTTTTAGTGGGTGACTCAGCCATGTATTTCCAATACTAGCAAATAAAATTATGCACGCTTCCAATTATGTCAAGGACATAGAATTATTATTATTTTTAAGACACTAGAAAATAGTTCCAGCATAGTACTTTGCAGTATTTCATAGAAGGCACACTGTAAAAATTAGCATTTTCAATTTAATGCATAGACATTATATATGCAATTCAGCTAAATATTTGAATTTTTTTCTGTTAAATTCGAAACAAGTTACATTATAATATTTCGAGTTTTTACTCGCCAAAGAACTATTCATTCGAGTTCTATAGAATTCAAATTCTCTAAATTCATTCTCTGTCCACCTTTTGGCATCATTCTCATCTGGGTATTTAGCTTTCTTGAGGAAAAGGTTCGTAAGCTGGGAGTTAAGCGGTTTAATTTGCTCGATGCAGTTTTCTTTCCCTCCGAACCTAACTCCTCATGATTGTAGTCCTTATTCAATGGAATCAATGAAAAATTGCTAGTACTCCAAAATTGTTAACCCAGTCGGGGACGGACGTGATTTGGCTTTATTTCAAGAAAGACTTACTACCGCTGGCAAGAAAGACCATTCAAATGAAGTTTTATTGAACAAAACTCTTTCTTTAATTACGAAAATTTCTAATTATAATGCAAAAATTGTGTTCTCGTCCGATTACATTGCACGATATCTGTACGTTACTTAGATCAGAAATTTACATATTTCGGAAGTTGTATGTTCAAAGTTTCATTTTGGTTTTTAACGAAGGAACAGTAAAAATGCTTCATTCAGGCTTTCTTGCAATTTTTAGCTCCGTCAGCAAAAGATGCTGCGAGAAGATCTTGGAAATGAAGACTTGACTGGAGATCCTTCTCATTTTTATAGCGAGCCCCAGCCCTGATGTTCACAATAGAGGAGTGGATATAATTTTAAATGTGATCGATAGCAACGCAGACATCGCTCAAAAGATGCTGAAGACGGACGCGATGGAGCTCCTTAATGGATTGTCGCAATTCCCAGACGATGGTCGGATCAAGGATAAGCAACTGGTGCAGGAAATAGCTCCGCTTGCAGCTCGCAGGTATTCGAAGAAAGATAAAAATTACTTATCAGTAGTTGCGACAGATTGCGGTTCAAAGTCCGTAATCGCTTACCTGATAAAAGGTTCCTATCTCGAATTTAAGAGTACGCGGATTAATCGATATTTAAATCCAGCTGACCAACACTGGAATGCTTTACATTTCATTAAACTAGAGATACCTGAATCATATTTCAATTGGAGCTCTTTGCGATCTGGTGCACGCAAGTAACCAATCCGTGGAGCAGTAGCGTATATTTGGGCAGTTATTATCTTAAAATTATAGGGGCTTTTACCTTTTGGAATGAAGAAGAGGATGCGGAGGAAAACATATAGAAATATAAAATATGGAATTTTAATTCAAGTTTTTGTAAATTATTTAGCATTATTTCATTTAATTTCTTTTGTAGTTTTAGATCCATTCGACTCCTCGACAGTCAGCTGCAAATTCTCTAACGTGCATCCGAATACAACGTCGTCTACTGTGTGGCCTGAGACAATTATATGAAGTTATGAATGTCGTTAATAGAAAACTAATTTAATAATTACTTGGTTATTTTCTCCACAAATTTCGTTTTATCCTCCTCTGAGATCAACGGAGTAGGAAAATTAGACGCATTGAGCATTTTGAGCCAATACTCGAGTTCAAGAAGATACTCGGTGTTTAGAACATATAGGACATCTGCAAATTTCTCAACGTCTTCTCTGCTCCTTTCGAGACTTGCCGCATTCAGGATCGCAGTTCTTACAATTTCCTCGCCCACATCCAGCGCTGCCTGGTTCATTTGAGGAAAATCTCGCGAAACTAGGAAGAAACTCTCTAAGAATCTTGTTGTGGTGCTGATATCCAATTTCCCATCTTTCATTAATCTTAGAATGAAGAAAAGTAAATACGAGTAATCCAAGTGAATGCTCAATAAAAGTTCCAAATGGTTTGGTATCAAATGCATTAACCAATCAAGAAATTGTTCCACCATTTCCAAAATTGTATGGACTTCATCATAAAGCGTTTCCTGCAACAAAATAGGCTCAATTAATTTTTATAACGCGCAACCCAAAAATTTCGAAATCTGTCTGCTCTATTCAAATTAAAGAGATCAAATGCTGAATTGTGTAGTCAAATGAAAGGAATTAAAATTATTTACATGAAAGATCTTAAAAGTGAAATACACTATTTGTTCCAACAATTGCTGTTTTGAGGGGTTGGTGTCGTTGTCTGAGTTAAACACTCGGAAGCACTGAAAATAAACCAAGGGTCTGGTCAAGGTATTAATTAAATATTAGAAAATATACAAACCTCTCTAGAAACACGCAAAACACACGGACGAATTTTTTTTTGGTACACCAAAACGAGGAGACTACATAAGTCTTCTAACAAGGGTTTAAAATGCTCATTTAGATTGGTGAGTGCGCTACTCAAAGTAAAACAAAGCGCCTAAAAAGTTCAAATAAATGGATTTACCCCTATCTGGAGGTTCCTCTTTAATTTTTCACTTACCTCCACCACTTCTTCGTCATCCTCCCAAAATTCAACCATTTTCCTGAATAGAGGCATCTTTTCCTGGCATTGTAAAACAATAGGTTGAACAAATTCGGTTTCACGGTTTTTGTTGTCATGGCCCCACGCCCTTGTGTTCAATGATTTGAATATGGACGAAATTAGTTTCAACCGGGCAATCGTTGTTCTTTTCGAATTATAGCTTTTCTGGAAATTTCAAAATTCAAAAAGACAACCATTATATCAAAATAAATTTACATACCTCTCCTGTTTCACATATCTGCTGTAGCTCTTCAAAATAAGGGCTAAGAAATTCATTTAAATATATTTTGATTTGTTCTTCCGTAAGCATTTTGATGCAAGTGCAAATAAATACTATGTGTCAAATATTCTTCATCCAAGCCTACTATGCTTCTAGTAGTTTTGAATAAATGCAAGAATTCAAAAATGGTTCACCATAAGGCGTCATTTGTTTTCGTATCCATGGCATGCTGCGCTGGGAATATAATTTGAATTCTTACCAAACCAGAAATCGTGTCGAAAACTCTTTTGTTTATATCATCATAAGGAAGATAAGGAAGTTCGGCAAGGGTACTCGTTAGCTTTGGGACTTCATCTGTTTTAGTGGGTGACTCAGCCATGTATTTCCAATACTAGCAAATAAAATTATGCACGCTTCCAATTATGTCAAGGACATAGAATTATTATTATTTTTAAGACACTAGAAAATAGTTCCAGCATAGTACTTTGCAGTATTTCATAGAAGGCACACTGTAAAAATTAGCATTTTCAATTTAATGCATAGACATTATATATGCAATTCAGCTAAATATTTGAATTTTTTTCTGTTAAATTCGAAACAAGTTACATTATAATATTTCGAGTTTTTACTCGCCAAAGAACTATTCATTCGAGTTCTATAGAATTCAAATTCTCTAAATTCATTCTCTGTCCACCTTTTGGCATCATTCTCATCTGGGTATTTAGCTTTCTTGAGGAAAAGGTTCGTAAGCTGGGAGTTAAGCGGTTTAATTTGCTCGATGCAGTTTTCTTTCCCTCCGAACCTAACTCCTCATGATTGTAGTCCTTATTCAATGGAATCAATGAAAAATTGCTAGTACTCCAAAATTGTTAACCCAGTCGGGGACGGACGTGATTTGGCTTTATTTCAAGAAAGACTTACTACCGCTGGCAAGAAAGACCATTCAAATGAAGTTTTATTGAACAAAACTCTTTCTTTAATTACGAAAATTTCTAATTATAATGCAAAAATTGTGTTCTCGTCCGATTACATTGCACGATATCTGTACGTTACTTAGATCAGAAATTTACATATTTCGGAAGTTGTATGTTCAAAGTTTCATTTTGGTTTTTAACGAAGGAACAGTAAAAATGCTTCATTCAGGCTTTCTTGCAATTTTTAGCTCCGTCAGCAAAAGATGCTGCGAGAAGATCTTGGAAATGAAGACTTGACTGGAGATCCTTCTCATTTTTATAGCGAGCCCCAGCCCTGATGTTCACAATAGAGGAGTGGATATAATTTTAAATGTGATCGATAGCAACGCAGACATCGCTCAAAAGATGCTGAAGACGGACGCGATGGAGCTCCTTAATGGATTGTCGCAATTCCCAGACGATGGTCGGATCAAGGATAAGCAACTGGTGCAGGAAATAGCTCCGCTTGCAGCTCGCAGTTATTCGAAGAAAGATAAAAATTACTTATCAGTAGTTGCGACAGATTGCGGTTCAAAGTCCGTAATCGCTTACCTGATAAAAGGTTCCTATCTCGAATTTAAGAGTACGCGGATTAATCGATATTTAAATCCAGCTGACCAACACTGGAATGCTTTACATTTCATTAAACTAGAGATACCTGAATCATATTTCAATTGGAGCTCTTTGCGATCTGGTGCACGCAAGTAACCAATCCGTGGAGCAGTAGCGTATATTTGGGCAGTTATTATCTTAAAATTATAGGGGCTTTTACCTTTTGGAATGAAGAAGAGGATGCGGAGGAAAACATATAGAAATATAAAATATGGAATTTTAATTCAAGTTTTTGTAAATTATTTAGCATTATTTCATTTAATTTCTTTTGTAGTTTTAGATCCATTCGACTCCTCGACAGTCAGCTGCAAATTCTCTAACGTGCATCCGAATACAACGTCGTCTACTGTGTGGCCTGAGACAATTATATGAAGTTATGAATGTCGTTAATAGAAAACTAATTTAATAATTACTTGGTTATTTTCTCCACAAATTTCGTTTTATCCTCCTCTGAGATCAACGGAGTAGGAAAATTAGACGCATTGAGCATTTTGAGCCAATACTCGAGTTCAAGAAGATACTCGGTGTTTAGAACATATAGGACATCTGCAAATTTCTCAACGTCTTCTCTGCTCCTTTCGAGACTTGCCGCATTCAGGATCGCAGTTCTTACAATTTCCTCGCCCACATCCAGCGCTGCCTGGTTCATTTGAGGAAAATCTCGCGAAACTAGGAAGAAACTCTCTAAGAATCTTGTTGTGGTGCTGATATCCAATTTCCCATCTTTCATTAATCTTAGAATGAAGAAAAGTAAATACGAGTAATCCAAGTGAATGCTCAATAAAAGTTCCAAATGGTTTGGTATCAAATGCATTAACCAATCAAGAAATTGTTCCACCATTTCCAAAATTGTATGGACTTCATCATAAAGCGTTTCCTGCAACAAAATAGGCTCAATTAATTTTTATAACGCGCAACCCAAAAATTTCGAAATCTGTCTGCTCTATTCAAATTAAAGAGATCAAATGCTGAATTGTGTAGTCAAATGAAAGGAATTAAAATTATTTACATGAAAGATCTTAAAAGTGAAATACACTATTTGTTCCAACAATTGCTGTTTTGAGGGGTTGGTGTCGTTGTCTGAGTCAAACACTCGGAAGCACTGAAAATAAACCAAGGGTCTGGTCAAGGTATTAATTAAATATTAGAAAATATACAAACCTCTCTAGAAGCACGCAAAACACACGGACGAATTTTTTTTTGGTACACCAAAACGAGGAGACTACATAAGTCTTCTAACAAGGGTTTAAAATGCTCATTTAGATTGGTGAGTGCGCTACTCAAAGTAAAACAAAGCGCCTAAAAAGTTCAAATAAATGGATTTACCCCTATCTGGAGGTTCCTCTTTAATTTTTCACTTACCTCCACCACTTCTTCGTCATCCTCCCAAAATTCAACCATTTTCCTGAATAGAGGCATCTTTTCCTGGCATTGTAAAACAATAGGTTGAACAAATTCGGTTTCACGGTTTTTGTTGTCATGGCCCCACGCCCTTGTGTTCAATGATTTGAATATGGACGAAATTAGTTTCAACCGGGCAATCGTTGTTCTTTTCGAATTATAGCTTTTCTGGAAATTTCAAAATTCAAAAAGACAACCATTATATCAAAATAAATTTACATACCTCTCCTGTTTCACATATCTGCTGTAGCTCTTCAAAATAAGGGCTAAGAAATTCATTTAAATATATTTTGATTTGTTCTTCCGTAAGCATTTTGATGCAAGTGCAAATAAATACTATGTGTCAAATATTCTTCATCCAAGCCTACTATGCTTCTAGTAGTTTTGAATAAATGCAAGAATTCAAAAATGGTTCACCATAAGGCGTCATTTGTTTTCGTATCCATGGCATGCTGCGCTGGGAATATAATTTGAATTCTTACCAAACCAGAAATCGTGTCGAAAACTCTTTTGTTTATGTCATCATAAGGAAGATAAGGAAGTTCGGCAAGGGTACTCGTTAGCTTTGGGACTTCATCTGTTTTAGTGGGTGACTCAGCCATGTATTTCCAATACTAGCAAATAAAATTATGCACGCTTCCAATTATGTCAAGGACATAGAATTATTATTATTTTTAAGACACTAGAAAATAGTTCCAGCATAGTACTTTGCAGTATTTCATAGAAGGCACACTGTAAAAATTAGCATTTTCAATTTAATGCATAGACATTATATATGCAATTCAGCTAAATATTTGAATTTTTTTCTGTTAAATTCGAAACAAGTTACATTATAATATTTCGAGTTTTTACTCGCCAAAGAACTATTCATTCGAGTTCTATAGAATTCAAATTCTCTAAATTCATTCTCTGTCCACCTTTTGGCATCATTCTCATCTGGGTATTTAGCTTTCTTGAGGAAAAGGTTCGTAAGCTGGGAGTTAAGCGGTTTAATTTGCTCGATGCAGTTTTCTTTCCCTCCGAGCCTAACTCCTCATGATTGTAGTCCTTATTCAATGGAATCAATGAAAAATTGCTAGTACTCCAAAATTGTTAACCCAGTCGGGGACGGACGTGATTTGGCTTTATTTCAAGAAAGACTTACTACCGCTGGCAAGAAAGACCATTCAAATGAAGTTTTATTGAACAAAACTCTTTCTTTAATTACGAAAATTTCTAATTATAATGCAAAAATTGTGTTCTCGTCCGATTACATTGCACGATATCTGTACGTTACTTAGATCAGAAATTTACATATTTCGGAAGTTGTATGTTCAAAGTTTCATTTTGGTTTTTAACGAAGGAACAGTAAAAATGCTTCATTCAGGCTTTCTTGCAATTTTTAGCTCCGTCAGCAAAAGATGCTGCGAGAAGATCTTGGAAATGAAGACTTGACTGGAGATCCTTCTCATTTTTATAGCGAGCCCCAGCCCTGATGTTCACAATAGAGGAGTGGATATAATTTTAAATGTGATCGATAGCAACGCAGACATCGCTCAAAAGATGCTGAAGACGGACGCGATGGAGCTCCTTAATGGATTGTCGCAATTCCCAGACGATGGTCGGATCAAGGATAAGCAACTGGTGCAGGAAATAGCTCCGCTTGCAGCTCGCAGGTATTCGAAGAAAGATAAAAATTACTTATCAGTAGTTGCGACAGATTGCGGTTCAAAGTCCGTAATCGCTTACCTGATAAAAGGTTCCTATCTCGAATTTAAGAGTACGCGGATTAATCGATATTTAAATCCAGCTGACCAACACTGGAATGCTTTACATTTCATTAAACTAGAGATACCTGAATCATATTTCAATTGGAGCTCTTTGCGATCTGGTGCACGCAAGTAACCAATCCGTGGAGCAGTAGCGTATATTTGGGCAGTTATTATCTTAAAATTATAGGGGCTTTTACCTTTTGGAATAAAGAAAAGGATACCGAGGAAAACATATAGAAATATTAAATACTAGCTGGGTTACCCGGTTTCACCCGGTGTACCAATATTTTGGCCGCGCATCGTATTGGATCCGTCATCTTGATTCTCAAATTTTGTACATAGATCCGCAATAAGGACAACTAAAAACCCCCAAAATACCAATTTTCCTGCCAATCCTTTGATATTTTGAAATTTAGGGCGCCGTTTTGGAACTGCAATTTCAAACTCGCAAAAATAGTAATTTATATGTTGGACCGGAATATGTAATACCTAACTTAAAAAATGAAAATGATCGGACTCAGCGTTTAGGCGTGATTGAGTAAGAAACAAACAAACAAACAAACAAACCAACCAACTTTCGATTTTATATATATACATGATGGAATTTTAATTCAAGTTTTTGTAAATTATTTCGCATTATTTCATTTAATTTCTTGTGTAGCTTTAGATCCACTCGACTCCTCGACAATTAGCCGCAAATCCTCGGACGTGCATCCGAATATCATATTTGTTACTGTCAGGCCTGAGAAGATTATATGAAATTATGAATATCAGTAATAAAAACCTCATCTAATAATTACTTGGTTATTTTCTCCACTAATTTCGTTTTATCCTCCTCTGAGATCAACGGAGTAGGAAAATTAGACGAATTGAGCATTTTGAGCCAATGCTTAAGTTCGGACAGATACTCGTTGTTTAGAGCTTGTAGGACGTCTGCAAAAGTCTCAATGTCTTCTCTGCTCCTTTCGAGACATGCAGCATAGAGAATCGCAGTTCTTACTATTGCCTCGCCTTGATCCAGCACTGCCTGGTTCATTTCAGGAACACTTCGCGAATTTAATATGAGAATTTCTAAGAATCGTGTTTTGCTGACTATATATGGATTTTTCCCATCTGTTAACATCTTCAGGACATACGAAATTAGTTTCGAATAATCCAGATTTATGCCCAATAACAGTTCAGAACGATTTTCTACTAAATGCATTATCCAATTCTGAAATTCCTCCACTATTTCAACGATTTGTGAAAATTCGTCTTCGGGGGTTTCCTGCAACAAAGGAGGCTCAATTAATTTTTATAACAGGCAACCCAAAAATTTCGAAAATTCAATTTCAAAATTTGTCTGCTCAATCCCAATTAACAAGAGCAAATACTGAACTGTGCAGTCAAATGAAAGAAATTAGATTTGTTACTTGAAAGATCTTAAAAGTGTAAAACACTATTTGTGACAACATTTCCTTTCTTAACTGGTTGGTGTCGTTGTCTAAACCAAATACTCGGAAGCACTGTAAATAAGCCAAGGGTCTGGTCAAGGTATTAATTAAATATTAAAAAATATGCAAACCTCTCTAGAAACAGTCAGAACACACGAACAAAATTTCCTCTGATACACCGAAACTAGAAATCTGCATAAGTCTTCTAACAAGGGTTTAAAATCCTCATTTAGATTGGTTAGGGCGCTACTCAAGGTAAAACAAAGCGTCTGAAAAATTCAAATTAATGGATTTAACTTTTTCAATAGGTAATTCTTTAATTCTTTACTTACCTCCACCACTTCTTCGTCATCCTCCCAAAATTTAGCCAGTTGCCTGAATAGAGGCATCTTTTCCTGGCATTGTAAAAGAATAGGTTGAACACTTATGGTTTCATTCTCTTTGCGCCTATAGCCCCACGGATTTGTGTTCAACGATTTGAATAAAGCCGAAATTATTTTCAACCGGGCAATCGTTATTTCTGTAGTTTTTGCGTTTTTCTGGAAATTTCATAGTTAAAAAAAAGGTCATCATTTATATTAAAATAAATTTCCAAACCTCCCCTGCTTCAAATATCTTCTGTAGTTCTTCGAAATAAGGGCTAAGAAAACTATTTAAGTATTCATTCATTTTCTCTTCTGTAAGCATTCCCAAAAAAGTACCGATATCTTGGGTCAAATATTCTGCATCCAGGCCTGATCTTTTTCCACTAGATATACAGTTAATGCAGATATTCAAAAACGACTCAGCATACGGTATCATGAGTTCTTCGCATGTAGAGCATAGCTCACTTATATCACAATATAAAGAAGTATCTAGACCCTTCTCCAGGAGCTGCACAGCAACAGGAATATAATTTGGATTCTTGCTAAACCAGTAACAGTGCGAATTCACTGCACTTAAAGCCGTTTCGAAAATTTTTTTGTTTAGGTCATCATAAGGAAGTTTAGCAAGGGTCCTCATTAGTTTTGGGACTTCATCCGTTTCAACGGGAGGGTCGGTGTCAGCAACGTATCCAGCAATATTAGAAAAAAACAATATGCACACTTCCAATTTTGTCCAGGACATGGGATTATTTTGAATTTCTGCAACGGCCTCGTCTAAGGCACTAGACAAAATTTCCAGCATGGTACTTTGCAGTACATCATAGAAAGCGCACTGTAAAAATTAGCATTTTCAATAACAATACATAGACATTATATGTACAATTCAACTACATATTTGAATTTGTTTTTGTTCAAATCGAAACAACTTACAAATTATAATATTTCGAGTTTTTGCTCACCAAAGTACTATTCATTCGATTTCTATAGAATTCAAATTCTCTAAAATCATTTTCTGTCCACCTTTTCGCATCATTTTCATCTGGGTATTTAGCTTTCTTGAGTAAAATATTCGTAAGCTGGGAGTAAAGCGGTTTAATTTGCTCGACGCATTTTTCCTTCTCTTCCCAGCTTAACTCCTCATGAACATTGTATGCTAGAATTAACCAAAATTCGACTACTACTTTACTATAGGTCTCATCCACTGGATATGCACCCGGGCGAATAGTACCTTCCAACATCTGGGCTACTACGCGTTTTAAGATTTCTGACTGGTCTGGATCACTCTCTAAGAGTCCATTCAACATGAGTTGATAGTGTGTTTGGCAAGTTGATGCCATCAACTTGAATATATTCACAGCAATGGCCACGTTTTTGTTGCCCTCCTTACATTCAGCCGCCGTAATATCCGAAAGTGAGTCTAAGAGCAGCCTAATGAGAGCTGTAGCGTCTTTCGGGTAACTCCTCGCCTCCAACTGGGTTATGAAACCCTCCAGAGCCTTTGTTGCACACTCTGCAAGGTCACTTTCAAGGGCTGACATGCATCCTTCACCGTGCTTAACACAAGGCCAGTAGGATTTACTGATTACTTTAACCAGAACTTCGCAGGTCGGTTGGCACTTATCAATCTGATATCTTGACCTATACCTAATAATAATAATAATAGTTGAAATCGAATTAATCTACCAATTTGATATCTTACAATGGCCAACTTCCTATACAGTTAATGACCTTAATCAGAAGATTCACGTCGTCCTCAGATAATCGAACCATCTCATCAGAATTGTTCTCAAATTCCAATATTTCAATCATAGCCTGGGTCCCCCAAGCGAAAAAATTGGCTGAAATAAAAACATAAGTTATTTGTGTTTAGCTTGTAATCGCTGAATATGTGAGGGAATAAAGTCATTCAGCAATTAATTGTGGCTGGAGTAAGTTTTCAATGACGTCTGAATTGCTGATTCAGATTTATGAAACTAGTATCTCCCCTTCATTTCCTCCAAAAAATTTTGAATATTTGAAAACCTTACATTCATAGTAAACCTAGGCGGTACATTAAGCATTTAAGAGAATGCTGCCAAAATAAAATTATATTTAAAGATTTTCGAATAAACATTTCCGTCTCTCAAATAGTACTGAAGCTCTTTAAAATAAAAGGTGGAAAATACAATTAATCGTTTCCTACTCCGAACTCACCTGCAACTAGTTTTTTGACAGATTCAGCCCATTTTTCATCTGCTTTAAGGTCATCTATTTTTTTTATCTGACCACACAATTGCTCCACTGCAGCCTCATTTTCAACAACCTTCTGCTCTAGACGGGGATCCCCAAAGCACCTGAGTCGCAAGCACGCCCCATTAATGCTAAGTAAATTCCGTAAAATCATTAAATTCAGGCTAGAATTAAAAAAAGGGTTGCATTAGTCGGAGCGATGCATTTCAGTTTCTATATACCTCTCAATTTGTTCCGCAAGACCATCAACTTGCAAAAGATAGTCAGATCTAGTTGTTGGGGTTCGTATTTTCCATGCTGTATCATTCGGGCGGTTCTGGTTAAACTCAGCCGTGAATTTATTAAACAAATCTTTTAAGCATGCGAACCAGCCCTCAGCTGTCTGAAGGTCCTTGCTTTCGTCGAGACTGTTAGGACTAGTGGAACTAGACATTGTACTGCTTATTCTATACAATCAATGCAAAATTGTCGGTACTCCAAATTTCTTCAATCCACAGTCAGGACAGGAAGGCAGTGATTTGTGTTTATTCCGAGAAAGATGACACCCTTGCTATATGCGAAAACTTATCTCACTGTCATTTGCACGAAATACCATTAAAATGAAGTTTTACTGAACAAAAATAGTAAAATATTATAGTGATGAAGATTTCTTGTAGTCATAAAACAAAAATTTCATTCTTCCCTGATTAAAATGCACGTAATGACTGAAAGCTTTCGGACTTAGATTAGTAATTTTCATATTTTGGAGGTATTGAGATATCGATGGATGAATCACAGTTTTATTTCGGCTTTTAACAATTTGATACAATGAATTACGCAACAACCTAACGTGTCCATATCAACACTGACTCCTCTTTGAATACTATACTATTTAGTAATAACATGAATTTTTTCTTTATTTGAAGTGGATTTTTAAAGTCAATTTATTCGTATTTCGACTTAGTGCTATTTGTAAAGTTTCGTTTCTGTGTTCAGTTTGTATCATTTTGATCATCTGTGACCATACTCGGGACGCATACTTGATATGAGTCTTTAAGAAATCTTGAACTTCCGTAAATTATTATATTTATGTTCCGTATTATTACACCGAAATAACAAGTTTTCTACATATATTACAAAATAAGATTCTTACCTTCAGTTTGAAATTTACTAATCTTGCGATTTAAATATACATAATAAAAAACTTCATTCTCTGTTTAAATTTTCCAAGAATCTTAGTTTTACTTTTCATGTGAGGATGTTGAGGGTCTCTGTAATTTATACAAAAAAATTAGTAATCCCCAATCTTAAATTATTACTATTAAAATTACCCCACTTTAATGTTCCAAAATAAATAAAAATTCAAAACAATTTCACATCTCACTTACCTGTATATATATTTCTGAAATGGAATTCGGGGGAGGATTTTAGTCAATAATCATTCAGTATTCGATACACGTTTCTTTATTTTCATCCGGGAAACCAAATACGTATATACAGAGCACTAAATTACTCTTAAAACTATCCCACTCTAATACCTAAAAATAAATAAAAGTTCAAAACAATTTCACATCTCACTTATCTGTTTATATATTTCTGAAATGGAATTCGGGAAGAGACTTTAGCCAATAAAAATTCAGTATTCGATATACGTTTCTTTATTTTCATCGCGGAAACCAAATACGTATATACAGAGTACTAAAAGCAATACAAAACTATTCTCGATACAGCAAGATTTCCAATGGTACAGTACTAAAATGCCTACTATCACAATGTAATGTTTGTAATGTTCAATTCGAATAAATAAAACTGGTTATTTGATGAGACGTCCATAAGATGGTATAGCGTACGACTGCCTTTAAATCTTTTCGATTAGTCCCCGGGATTTAGCTGCAAATTCACCTAAATGCACCTGAATAAGCCGTTTGTTATTCTTCTCCCTAAGTTAGATTATGCTGAATTAATATTGCAAAAAGATAAATAATTGCTAAAATCTTGCCTGATTATCTGTGACATAAATTTCATTTTATCTGCCTCCGAAATTAATGGGGTAGGAAAATTAGGCGTACCAAGAATTTTTAGCCAACCAACTAATTCAGCCGGGTATTTCTTATTTAAGGCGAGCAGAATATCCGCAAATTTTTCCACCTGTTGCCTGGGTGTATGACATCCCACACAAAGGATTGTTGTCCGCACAATTAGTTCACCTTGATCTAACACAACTCGAGTCATATTGGGGAAGTTATTTCGCGATTGCATTATAAAATGCTGCAAAAACTGCACTCCGCTCCGTATGGGTTCGTTTTCGGGAAGAGTTATTGCCTTAAGCGCGTACGAAATTAATTTGGTGAAGTCCACGTTCGCTTCAGATAGTAGAGCTGGAAGCTTTTTTACAATCTGCGCCAAACAAGCACAGAACGTCTCAAGTGTTTCAGCGATATTTGAGAATCCATTTTCAGGGATTTGCTGCGAAAAAGAGTAGAAACAATTAATTTATAGTTTAATTATAGAATTTTTTTTTTCTTTTCTAAATACCTCAAATAACTGAAAAGTATACAGCACCATTTGGGACAGAAATTGCTGCATTAACTCATTGCAATCTTCAGAAAATATTGTAATACACTGAAAAGATAAAAGACTTCGGTTAATGAAACAAGAAACCCTCAAGCTGTCGAGGGTGTCCAACCACTTTAGAAACTTCCAAAACCGGCGGACAAGGTCTACTCTGGAGAGCAGAAACCACAAAACAGCATAAATCTTCCAACATAGGTTGGAAGTCCGTTCCAAGGTTAGATATTGCATGCTTAAGAGCTGTACAAGCCGTCTGAAAACTCCAAATTAATACATTTATTTTTAACAGACCTAAAATAGAGAATTTACCTCAATTACTTCATTCTCGTCCATCCATAACTCAGCTATTTGCCCAAATAAAGGCATTGTCTTCTGCATCACTATAAGAACAGGTTGAACTGCAGTGACATCTCGATTATGATAATCTTCTTCAATAGATGTATTTAATGTAGCGAACAAAGTTGAGATCATATTCAACCGGAAGACCGTTCTAATTTTTGCTTCTGGATTTTTCTAAAAATAACAACATTTAGCTAGTTATCTCTAAAATGCAGTTGTAGTTACAAACCACTCCAGCTTGGCATATCAGCTGCAACTCCTCGAAGCAGGGACTTACAATAGCGTCCAAGTACGTAGGAATCTTTTCACTCGGTAGCACACTCATTAACTTACCAATACTATACATTAACCGAACCGCATCAGTGTTTTTCAGTCTTCCACTAGACAAGGACGTATTGCACGCGTCTAAAAGGGGCTCAGCACAGGGCCTCATTTGCACTTGGCAGTCGCGACAGAGGTCCTTTAAACCAAGTGTGGCCTGAGAGGTCATCGAGGAACTTAGACCTTTTACTAACAACTGAATCGCGGAAGGTATATAACTTGGGTTCTCATGGAACCAGAAACAGTACGAACCCACCGCCTCTAAAGCAGTTCCAAGAAGTTTATCGTTTAACTTTTCGTAGGGCACTCCGGTTAAAACTTCCATTAACTTTGGAATGTGCACTACTTCCACCATATCAATGTGTTCTGCTACCGAGTAAAAGGCGAATATACATGCCTCTAACTTTGTCCACGACATGGCATTTGTCTGTAACTCTACAATAGCTTCGTCAAGCACACAGGATAATATGTCTAGTACGTTATTATGCAGTACATCAAAACAGCACATCTGTGAAAATGTACTCCTAATTCTTATATTCGTTCTTTACTTATACGATTTTAGGAATCTAAAATGAATCGCTATGAAGCAAAAATGTATTACTTACCAAAGTATCTGAAATATCTTGTCTATAACACCTAAAAGTCTCAAAATCGTCTGCATTCCACGTATTTGCCGCATTTTCGTCGGGCTGCTGGGCTTTCTTGACTAGAATTCTTGTTAAGTGTGCATAAAGGGGCTTAATTTGTTCAGCACACTTGCTCCTTTCTTGGATGTCTCGGATAGAGAAAACTTCGTCCTGCAGCATAAACCAAAACCCCATAGCCAAGCTGCTGCAGGACTCCTCCACTGGATAAATTCCTGGCTTATTGGTACATTGCAAAATTTCACTAACTATACGCCTATAAAAGTCAGCATGCTCTGGATCAGTCGTTGTAATTCCGGTCAGCAAGAGTCCTGAATGTCTCTCGATGGCCGATATAAGGAGAGTGTATATATTCACAACAATATCCTCGTTGTTATTGTCCTCCTTCCACTCGGCTTTTGTAATACCGGACAGGGAGTCTAGGAACAGCTTCATAAGAGTGAAAGCGCTCTTCGGGTATAAATGAGATTCCGGCTGAATCATGATATTTATTAGGGTCTTCACAGCGGACTCTGCAAGCTCATTTTCGTCAGCGGACATGCAACCGTCGCCTTCCTGAATACAAGGCCAGTATGATTTATTTATCACCTTTACTAAAACCTCGCAGATTTTCTGGCATTTGTCAATTTGATAACCACCCACATTCCTAAAAGGTATCATAGAATAATTTATTAAATAATTAAAAAGATGAGATCGAAATCTACCTACCTTGCCCAAGTTCCTATACACTTAACGACCCTAATCAAGTTACCAAAATCATCTGCGGTCCACTCTTGAGTGACCTGGTGTTCTAAATAATTTTCTAATGTGTTCATTACGAAGGGGGCCTTGCTACCGATTTCGTTTCGAAGTGCTGCACGCTTTACAGATGTAAAGATTACCATTGCCTAGAAATAATAAAGCTTGAATTGTCTGAGTTCATAATAAAATTCAAAAGTTTGAAGGATATTGAAAATAAATCATATTATTACCAATGTTGCAACAAGATACGATTTTTACTAACTTTATCTGAAGTCTTACCTCCTCTGGTATAGCGGTCAGCACTTCCAGCATGATCCAGAGTTGCATTTTGCTATTAACATTCGGAATTTGCTGTGTCTGGAACGTGTTAATCACGTCCTCAATTGCTGTAGGCCACTCACTGAGCATGTGGACGATGTACGCACTTAGCTGAAGCGGACAAAATTTATTCAAAGGCTTATTAGTCAAGTAATTTTTACTCACAGCTATGCACAACCGATTTAAGACAATTTTAGGTCCATTAGCAAAGGATATTAGGGTCTCTAGGATTTTCTGCTTCAGCTCTTCCCTGCTCTCCGGAGGTACTTCATGCCAAAATTTCATCAGTTTCGAGTGAAGCGTAATGGCACCAAAAAATTGAACTTCTTGACTCTGAAAAGAGGGAAGATACTAGTCAGTAATTATCTAGTAGATTTGGGCGTTATGCCCAAACTACTATGATTCTGAAACAAGATTTACATCTTCTCCTCTGAAAGCAGTCCTTAAAAAACTTACCTTCTCCGGCCTCATTAAATCCCATGAAAATGACCATGCCTGCGGACTATTCTGCAACTTTGTGAGCCAATCTCTTGTAACCGCCTGCTCTGTGGATGTTGATCTATAAAATAAAATCACAGCTTCCTCCAGTCGCTTAATATCAATTGGATCCATTTTAAAGCACGATTGCGATAAACTAAAAAGTCCTAAACACCCAGGATTGATGCTAAGTTACTTGAAAAAATTAAGAAAATTAAATAAAATATTTTATACCTTTTTCAGAGTTTAATTAATACAGTAAATCTTTGTTTTCCTAAATTGTCGCCCTTGTCACCAGCTCTTGGGTTTTAATAACTTGCGCTTTGACGTTTCTCAACAGCAAGATGCTTTACAATTATCGTGTTGCCAGATTCTCTGGAGCCAGTATTATGTCTGCATCTAGCCTGTTTTGTTGGCTTCTTCTTCTTTATGAGACTGGTATAATCCATGGTAAAAATATTTGGTATAAAAGTACGATTTTATTTTGAGTTTTTAAAATCATTTCCATGTTTTCTTAAACCACAAAACGTTTCTAATTCTTTAAAAAAAATTTATTCATGCATATTCTGGCGTTATCTACTAGTAAGCATAAATAAAAACTAGTTTTTCTTTTTTTTGGTTTTCAAATCAAAGTGATATAAGCTTCAAATAAAATCATGAAAAATGAAGACTGCTTTTATAGAATGGATAAATATACCAGGAATAAAATCGTTCTACTTTCAAAATCAGAGCCTTTTTCTCGTTTTCATTCTTTTGAGAGTTCTGAAATTCCATTGAGCTCAGCCTCCTTTGATGCCATCCTTGCAGAGGACTCATCGTCTTCGGAAACTTCATGGCGAAGAAAGAAAAACGTATTCTTCAAGAGAGAGTAAATTAACTAAAGAAATTTTAAAAGTCTTGGAAGCAGATAAAGAAAACTTTACAACAAAAGCCGCGTAGCAAACTGAGGACGAGCTGTTCATGAAAACAACGTTCAAAATGATAGAACCATTTTCAACAATTGCTAAAGATAGAATTAAAACAACTATTTTAAAAATAATAACAGTCGAAACAAAAAGACTGAAGAAATTAAAAGAATTGCACTGTGCTCAAATCGAGCTCAGTTAAAACTGTATGATACTGCCTACCGTTGTTATCATTTAATAGTAAATTTAAACTACTAGTTTTTCAAGAATTTCTCGAAACTTTGCAATAATAAAATTACACAAAATAAATACAAAAGAAAATAAAATTTCCTTATTTCTTTTAACACCCATAGAACACAGCCAAAAAGGACAAGGGACAAAACCACTGAAATAAAGAACCTGGACTGCTAAAACGCGCCTTAAAAATAAGAACATTTTTAAGATGGGCTCAAACTTTTTAGTCAATCATGTTAATTAAAGTGCACAATTATATTTAAATACAACTAAATAACAAATAATTAAATTGCTACGAGCAAAATTATTTTATATTTCATCTGACTACGGACTAAATTGACGTAGCCATCTGTTGGTCGGCGTTAAACTATTAAACCATTACCTTTGCCTAAATTGAGTTTTTTTTCAAAATCAAAATCATTGATTGTATTTATAGGGTTGAAAATATGAGAATAAATTGTTATAAATTTCTCTGCCTGCAGAATCTACGTAGGAGCGATATAATGACTTCGGCCAAAATTTGATCTCGTATTTAGAATGGGTTTTTGTAGGGATTAGGGATCCAGTATTTATATGTCAGTGGAAATTGTTAACTGTCATTAGGGGGAAAAGCGAGTGCAACGCTAAGATAGGCCATTTTGAAAAGTGTTTTTGTGGGGTAATTTGTAAACAATTCACTAAAGCGAAGTCTTTCAGATTCCTTTTATCCACTGCAACATGTAAGTTATTAACTTCCTTAGTTGAAATCGGGTAATTGCATTTAAAATTGCAGGGCTCGCGACCGGTCAGAAACTCCGGCAAACGAAAAAGAGAAGGAAAAGAAACACGCAAGCAGAGGTCGAGAACGTGAAAAGAGGCGTCGGGGATCTGTTTCAAGTAGCAGCGATAGTAGCGGAAGGTATAACTTCTATTTCTCAGTTAATTTACGCCCTTGAACATAACCTCGAAAAAAACAGTTCATCCGATAGCAGCTCATCGCGCAGTACTTCAGGGACCAGATCGAGTTCATCAAGCTCTTCTTCGTCAAGTTCGTCTTCGTCTTCCACGTCCAGCAGCGGCTCGGATAGGCGGAATCGGAGGAAGAGTGCGTCCCGGTCCAGGAGCAAGAGCTCGGCTACCAAACCTAATGTGAGGAAGGATTCCAAGGAACGTGCCCGATCAAAGGAGCGAACAAACCGCAGCTCAGAACGTGAAGGGGCTGAGAAAGGCGGTAAGCGGCTCATTCACATCTATGAACTTTTTAACAAAAAAATAATATTTCAGCTAAGCGAAAGACTCCAGAAAGAGCCAAGGAAAGGGGTAGGTCTCGGTCGGCGTCTCTTCGCAAAAGGAAGCGTGAACGTTCCCCCACACCCAAACCCGTTCGAGTTCACGTCGGACGACTAACTCGGAATGTGAGCAAGGACCACGTATTTGAAATATTCAGCTGCTTCGGGGAGGTGAAGCACGTTGAGTTCCCGATTGACCGTTTTCATCCCCCAAATGGCCGGGGAATGGCGTACGTGGAGTACGCTACACCGGAGGAAGCCGACAACGCCATGAAGCACATGGACGGCGGACAAATCGATGGACAGGAGATCACTGTGGCTCCGCTGCTGCTGCCGAAAATACGACCCCCGATGAGGAGGCCATCACCGCCCATGCGGAGACCACTGCCGCGCTGGAGGTCACCACCGCGCTACAGGAGACGCTCGCCCCCGAGACGCAGAAGCCCCAGGCGACGGTCGAGGAGCCCTATTCGCAGACGCCGTCGTAGCAACAGCTCGGACAGCTCCCGATAACTCTTACCAGGAGAACTGATAAAGAACGGTGTTGATTGACTTTACCTTTTATTTAATGTGTGTTTTCGCGAAGACAAGGTGCTGAAGAAGCTCTTATAAACAAAATCGCATACAATTTTTACGAATCGTAAACAGAAATTCAATTAAAGCGAATAAAGAGTAATTAGCCCAACTCAAGTTTATTCTTTACCTTAAGTTTTCCCTATAAAAATATAAAAATTCAAAATTTTTTAAAACAAACGCTTTTCACTAGTGTACAATTTTCAGGAAATTCATTATTTTGTTATTGTAAATTCCTCTCTTCATTAATAACAAAAATATTTTAAACAGTCAAATATCTCATTTCTTCATACCTAACACTCATTTAAAAATTTGAAACAGGATTTTTCAAAAACCAACTGCAATCATAACTCAATAATTTTTAATATTTCCTCAAGCAATTTTAACCACATCTTTAAATCAACATTTCGAAGAGAAAACCGTATTTAATTTTCCATATATTAATTTAAAAATTTCTTATAAGCAAATAATTGGCCTTTCTTTCATAAAAACCTAAACTTTTTACTTCAAACACTTACCAATTACACAAAATTCAATATTTTTAAAATCCTGTACTTGCTTTTCTACCCGTAGATCCACAGAAGTTAAGAGGAGATATTTTATTTTTTTCCAAATTTTAATATGCATCACTTTTTGTGAACGCCATTGAGCACTTTGAGAACTTTTAAAGAAATGGCCCCAGCGCCGTCTTATTGCAATATTTATTAATAACAGTTTTGATTTTTTTTTTCAATTCAACAAGTATTTAATTTTTTCCTTTTATCAAAGTTGTCAAAAATACGCTTTTTAGGCTGTTACAATGGTGTACATTTCTACATCCTACTAAAATATTTTATTTCTAATATCAAACTTGTTTCTGGCAGACCTTATTTTCCATCATTTAATTTATCAGTTATTTCCATACCTGCAATTTTTCTAATAATAAATCGAAATCTGAGAATAAAAAAATTAGTAAGTGGCAAATTAAATTTTAATAAATACCCTTTAACATCACTTTGAAAGTTTTTCAAAAAGTGGTCGTGTTTAGGTAATGATGGACATCAATGTAATTTAATAAAAAAGATTTAGTAGTTACTTTTCTGAAAACTGTTACTTTTAAACTGGCTTGCTTGAAATTTTACGATTCGTTTTTCGATTACCTATTAAAACATGTAGGGCTTGTAAAAAAAATGTAAATATTTTATTTTATTTATATCAATTTATTGAGGTTGAAAATGAAACTTTTCGAAATTTTTATAGTTTGCAAAACTCCTACATTTTTCCATAACTAATACCTTGTATAAAATAAATGAAATATCTTGTATTTTAAGCGGAAAGTTAATCTATATCTACATAAAATTGTTTTCTGTCTGTTCATGTTAATCTCCGAAACTACTGAAGCGATTTTCAAAAAAGGTAAAATAGGGATGCGTGATTAAAACCAAATTCCACGCGGAAGAAGTCGTGGGCGGGAAACGGCTAGTTTATAACTAAATAATATTAAAATTTAAATAGATTACCTGCAGATTAAGAGTATGCAATGATTGTAGCAAAATAAAATTATCTTACCTGTTTTCTTTCTCAAGTTGATTCTTCAAATAAAGATAGGGATCCTTAAAATTGGTAAATGTTTCATGTGTTTAAGAAATGAAATTGTTGCGAATATTGAAAATAAAATATATTTCACTTTAAATATAATAATTCTTTAATTTACCTTAGTTAATAGTAAAACACAAAAAATTTATCTCGTGAGATGTGTAGCGATAGAACTGATAATGATGACGCTAACGATAATAAACCGCACGCGGGCGACGAGCGTCCCGCCGCGACATAAAAATTGGGGAAAGGTTCTTGCTCAGTTCACTGTTAGTACGATAAATTTATTATTTGTAATAATAATAATCATAATCATATAACATTACTTTTTTACCTTAAGTTAAACCATTCACGATCTTCCGACAGTTGGGAGTTTATAGTGCGGGAGTGGGCTTTTTATGTATGACAATGACCCGAAAAAAAAACGTTACTGAACGCATTAACTAACGTGTGAAAGGTTACTTTATTGTCTTTCAGTTTTCCTTTTTTTGCGCTTTATATAAACGAGGGTTGTCGATCGACAACATTTAATAGTTTTTAGGCTGGAAATTAACCAGAGTGTGGCTGTGGGGGCGCGGGAATTAAAACCGAGCACTAAAGTGTCCGTCTTTTAACCACAGCGGGGGTGAAAGGCCGGCAGCAACATCGAAAGCGATACAAAGTGGGTACTATAAGTTGCTTTTTTTTTGTTTTTTGTTTTTTTTCTTTCTTTTAAACATTGTCCTCTTTTTAACGCTATGCACTTATCCTCTCGCCCTTGCAAAAAATGCTTAAATACAAAGATCAGTTGTCACCCTATACGAAAAGAGTTGGCTTTCGTTTGGTTTCTTCGCAGACTTTTTATGTTATTCTTATTTATTTTTTTTTTTTTGTTTTGTTTATTGTGTACATTTACCTTTAAGTTCATTAAGACTATTATCTTTATAAAAATATAACAATGCAAAATTCGCTATGTTTTGTTGCATTTTTTTTGTCTTTTGCTTTGTTTATTTATTCGTTTTGATAAATATCGCTATGAACCCTAGCCTATTTTTGTGTTGACTGAAGGTGCTTCTAGTTACGCCTACAAAATCCCTTCAATATACAATAGACTCGTGATATAGTAAACACAAAAAATTTAAGGGGACATGCTAAAATTTGAGAGGATATGCCAAATAAGTAAGAAGTAGCATACATTTAACAACAAAAAACAATAATACCCTGCTGCGTAATTAAAATATATTAAAAATACATCCCATTTTTTTCTGAACAAACATATGGTCGTTAAAAACAAAGGGATTTTAACTCTATAGAGTAATTAGTGTAACATTTTCGGTGTTCACTCCATCGAATTTTTTACTAAACCGAATGCTCACACTACCGCGAATCTACTGTATATACATTATATATATTCCTTCTTTTTGTTGGGGTGTAGGCGAACGAAAAGATTTCAGCGTTATACAAAAGATGTATCAAAGATTTAACTGCCATTTATGCGGTTGCAGCCATTTTAATAATGCATGGCTATTTAGTTAGTTACGTTATCTTTTTTAAATTGCAGCTGCGTTGTATTTTATTTTCCCTTAAAAAACACTTAAAATCTTCAAATGCGTCTAGCCTATGTGAGAAGTTTGATCAGAGTAGATTAGTCAGCAAAAAAAGTAGGTTAGTCTTCCCATCGAGCGAATAACAGAAATGTTTTATTTATTTATTATTTTTTTTCTTTTTTGTATGTTTTTCAGCAGTTTTACTTGTTAGTTTCGCCCGCAAAATTAGAATATAATTTGCATTTTTTTGTTTGTTTGATATGTTGAAAAAGAAACTCACGATTGAATGTGCCGCAACGCGTGTCTTTAAGTTAGCGCCCCTCCTCCTTCTGTTACATACAATATAATAATCACAAATATTGTTTACGAGATAGTCTTACACAGTACAAAGAGTTATACTTGCTGCTTAATACACGAAAAAACGATTCAAAAATTCCCAACGAAAGTGATTGGAAGTACAAAAAAACGTTGCAATATCTTGATAAATAGTTGTGAACAACTACTTCTATGTATCTTTATCTTTCTCTCTCTATCTAAGTAACATCGATAACAAATTATCCTTGCGGAGTATCCCGCTTGGAGTGGTTGCCACTCGCACTGCGAGGACACACATAACTGGTCAGCTGAACTGTACTTAGTGCGAAAATAAAATTATAGAAAAACAAAATATAAACAATTTACAAAATAAAAATAAAAACTGCGTGAGATAGCTACCACACTTGTTTTACAAACTAAAAAGAAAAATTCCTCAATTTTTTATTTTCTTATTGTTCGATTCTATTGAGGGACTCGGTCCTCTCTGCCGCAAAATAAATTCACTTTGAGGCTCTTCACAAGCGAAGAGCTTCGCTACATAATCTTTTTAATATTTAGACGTTTGCAAGTATCTCTAGGCAGTTTTGTACTATCGTACAACCCTAAACAAGCACCAATATTTATATTTATAATAATCCTCTTGCATTTCTTCAAACATTTTTTTTTTACTTTTAGTATTTTTCAAGGAATGTTAAAATTTTTTTTAAATAGATCTGAACACCAATATTTCAAATATCTTAGTCACATCAAGGGATTGAGACGAATTTGGATTATGCGATCCAACTACCAGATAATTACGATCTTGAAAATATACAACAATGAAAATAGGAAAATCCTAATTTTTTGCAAATTCTGCCTCTGGTTGATGTATTTTCATTTATTTCTCATGTAACATTTTTAAAAGTAACTCAAAGTCTAGATGTAACAATAAATTGTAAAAAGGAAGATTGTATTGATGTTTGGCACACAATTCAAATTATAACAGGCAAAATAAGAATTTTTAGAATTTAATTCGGATGGATTGCATGAAATTCAATTCGAATCATTCGAATTAAATTCGTTAAATTGTAGAATAACCACATTAAATTAATTAAACAATGCTATGCATAGCTTCTTTAATTTTCATTTTTAAACCTTTCCTAGTTTTCTGGTAGTTGATCAGTTTTAGTGGTTAAAACTATAAGGATACAATCAGCAAAAAATTTACCAATTAGAATAAAATAAGGAATATAGTCAGCACGCTTAAATACCCGCATGGAACAGCTTTTGCAAAAATTTTTTATTTTTTGCCACAATGGCTGCAGAAATAAATTTGCGGAATTTAAGGAGAAATAAAATACGAATAGGGTAATACATTGATAAGGAATTTTAACTAGATATATTATATAAAGATGCGTCTCTAAAGCGTCCTCATGCTGAAAGTGCCAAGTTAGTCCTTAAAATACACGTGGAGATGATTACAAATATTAACAACGCTAGAGCAAACGCGCTAAACAATATCTGAGGAAGCGATTCGCTTCTCCTTATTTCAGCAGTGATTTTTGTATTTTGCTCGTTAATTGTGGTTTTATCCTCATCAAATAGTTAACAAACAGCCATTCCAAAAATTCTTATAATCCTGCTTAGTCCCTTATCAAAACACATATATAAAAAATGAAAATTCTAACGACTGTCTATCACCGCCCTTTTTTCCTATCTCTCTCCCTCGCATTTTAAATGGCACCTGTGTAATTTAACGTGTTTCTATGCAATTTGATTCTATCCTTACTTTGTTACAATTTAATTCTAGCGCATTAAATTTAATTTGGGGGCTGTTTTGTAAAGAATTCTAGCATTTATTAACATCAGGAGGTGTCTTCAAGTACTCGTCGGCGCGCTTATGCTCGATCAGTGCTTTCACGGTGCCAGTGTCTGCTGGCAAATCAGATTTTCGCCGTATCAATGGTTTATCCTTGTTCCGTTCCTTTTGCACCTGTAATAAGATAATACAATTAAATACCTTTTAACATCACCCTTCAATTTGGATTAAATGCTTTACTTAGATGATAAGGTTATTGTAGTTGCAACTATTTGTGATCAGCTTCAGAAAAACCAATTATGACCGCATGAATTGGAGTGATGAGTCTAATTTTAAAACGTGATTTTTGGCTTGTGCATATACATATGTAGCTGGCTAAAAGAGGATCAATAAGAGACTATCGTAGATAAATTTGCATGCAAATATACAAAAGACCACACAAATGCGAAAATATCATTTACGAATATTATTAATAAAAGAGGCCCTAAAATTTACCCCTTTGGTACTCCAGAGTGCACTTCTTTAGAAGAAGAATCGCCCACATAAAAATATTTTTGATAAACCGGCTATATGCAAACAATTTTATATTTAAGCTTTAAATTTACATACTATCAGATATTTAAATTAATTAGAATTATAAAATAAAATTACTTTAACTACGTCCTCACTGAATATTTAATCTATATTTTCGAAAAGGCATTTTTTATTGGTTAATACTCTCATGAAAAATTCAACAAGCATTACCAACTTACCTCTCTCGCTTCTTGCTCCAGCCGATCATAGGTTAAATCACAATTGTCAGGGATCTGATCAAATTCATTTTGACTACTTTGAATACTGATGCTGTCAAATTGGGCAATCATCTTCGGCCAATCGGGATTAGTTTTGGCTAAACTCTCGACCTGTTCCCATAAAACTTCTCGTTGCGACAACTTTTCCCGTTCTCTAGACAATATAACAAAAACAATATATATTAATAATAAAATCTTCCATCACAAAATACGTCTACTCGTTTACTTACAATTGTTTCTCCTGTCGATAGTTTTTATTGCACTCGTCGAAAAGTTTTTGATTCATCTCCATGAACAGCTTAAGAGCATTGTAAATGAGACCATGGATCGTTTTGTTCCAATGCGTTTTTGAATTCCGATACAGCGAAGGAAACATAATCGGTAAAATAATTTGGGAATTGTCAGCTATAAGGGACATTATATACTCATTATTCCAATAGTAGAGAGCCCGCTCTGCTACTTGGAAATGAGGACTGGACACGCATTTGGCAATCTGCCGGAATAGGGGTACCATAACTTTTTGAAATTCTGCTGGCTCAATCACGTCAAGCAGTTCTTCCAGTTCGTTTAAAAACATCACCTCTTTCGGACTGTGTGTCTTTGGCCAAAATTTCAATAAACTTCTATTGGGATGGAAAATATTGTATTAAGCTGAAATAGGATAGAATAGCTGGATATGTTTAACCTTATGACGGGCTCCGACAAACTCGGATCCTTCTCAAGGAATTGTACGACACAGTACGTAAGTTGGGGATGATAAACGGACAAGCTTTTCACCTTGTGCAGCGGTAATAAAACTTTTAGCAAGAATTGCTTATGCTCCTCCTTTAGAGGAAGGGCAAAACCGTTGATAATGCTTCCAAGAATTTCCAAAAGTTCAGCAATCCCGTTGTGATGTTCAGTTTCGTATATAAATCTATTGAAGGAAAGAAGGGTATTATAGTTTAAGATGCTTATTTAGAGTTTGTTTTGAAAAAGATAAAATACATATAAATACAAACTAAAAAAACAAAATTGATATTAATGATTAGTAATTCGACGAGTCTCTAGTTCTCACATTATTACTACTAGTTATGACATCTTACAAAACATTTAGAACTTACCTATAAAAAACATTATTAATTTGTTTTCTAATGAAAGCCCTTAAGCCTAGAAATTTCCCATAAATCCTATGCAACACAGTTTTTAAAAAGTCTCGCTCTCGGGGATCCTCTGAATCGAACAGCTCAAGAAGTTGCAGCACGAACTGTTGATCGATGTACTTCTTCGCCAAATTGGTTTGAAAATCGGGCGATTCTAGGAACCGTAAAAACAACTCGTACACGAACTGCAGATGAGGCCACGAAGCTTCAAGTGTTGGCTCGTCCTCCTCTGGGTCAAATTCGGCCCCATTTGGATTCGACGAAGGCGGCAAAGTGCGAAACAGATTAACCGCAAACTGCAAAGACAGACAAAAAGTTAAAGATACTTGTTAAACATGAAAAAAGGTTAGATAAATTCAAATGATTCCCAAAAATCCTAACTTACCATGTTGATAGCTTCAGGATATATAGCCTCTGTAATTACGCCATTATTATTGCTCAAATACTCGACCATTTCATGGAGGGCCGCCCTCTTCACTTCCTTCCATTTTAGGTCGCTTAATGGCTCGGAAAAATCGAATAGTGTACAGCATTGCCTTAGTTTCTGAATGAATAGCTCCTCGCGTTCATTAGCTGGAGTTTCTGGAAGAAAAACGGGAACGTAATAAGTACCAGGGATTAAATACCAAAAAAGAAAAAAAAATGTTTTTTTCAGACCGATTCCGTGGTGGGATGGAGCTAAAGAGTTTCATTATACTGTAGCTATATTTAGAGTTAAATGTATACTCCTCCATCAATAAGATCCCCCATTCTGCACTACCCGCGTATAAATTAGACAAAATGAAAAGCATTTGTGTATAATCCTGAAAAACGTGTAATAAGGTTTGAAGATGCTTCCCCCTGCGACTTGTGAAGCATAACTTTTGTGTGTACCATCGCAGTAAAATAATCGGGTAAGTAATAAATTTTAAAGGCATTTATGGAAATAAATTGAATCTTAAAAAGTGTACAATATGTTTCGGAAAACACTGGCTAATAATTTCGTATGGTATAACAAAAAAACACGAAAACTTGTAACGAATTTGTTAAATTGTAAAATAAAATCTGTAGTCCTCTACATAATTTAGTTACCTTTTAATCACCCGGTTTTAAATTGATCTAAAAATTCTCGAAATGATTTTTACTATAAACATATTTTGTGATGTTGTAAAAATCGTATACGATATATCGTCATGTCGAATTAGTTATTTTCAATTCCAATTATATTTGGGGATATTACTGCTGTCTTAAATTTACAAAATCGGCAAAATTGATCCAAGAAAATACACAGGGCCTAAACGCTTACTAAATCAATGAAGCGAAGCAGTGCAACGAAAATTGGACAAAACATGAAATAATCTGGCAACTTAGCACGACAATCATGCAAAATTTCACGAAGGTAATGTATTAAAGTCTTTATAACAAGCAATGAATTCACAGTCAAAATTTGATAATGATAATAATAATAATAATAATAAAACAACAGATTAACAGCCCAATCGAAATAAACAAAGGCCCACGACAGAACAGAGAGCAAGTGATTCTTAGTGGCTGGTGGCTGGTGAGAAGTGATGTGCATGACCTTTATGTGTATATTTCGCCGTATGTTTTGTGTCATTGTTTCGTATTATAAATTTATTTTTGCGGCAAGAATGTTCGTTGTTTTCTGATAATAATGAGAACGAGGTGCGTTTAATTACTGGGACTGATTCGGGTTGCCACATCATTTTATATTTTCAGTGATCTAAAAAACTTATGGCTGAATTAGGAGAATATTTCTTTAACACGGTATTCAGCTATAAGATGTAGCGTCACAGAAACCAAAAGTGATAATCCAGAATCAGATCCTTTGTTTTTTGTGTGTGGATGTTTGTGAAACACACACTGATAACAAATATCTTTCACGTATACGAAAGATGAAAAACTTAGATAGTAACTAAGAAAGTGCAACAAAAGACGAAAGGAAACCACTCAAAAACAAGATAGCAAAATTCTATGACAATATAAACAATTTCATTATTTATCCTTTTTATCGTATTTTTGTCATTATATTTTTATTTTCAAATTGGTAAACACCTCTGAGCAGTGGCAGCGAGACGGCTGCACTAGCCGGCGGTGAATGGAAAACATTTCTATCTCGGGCTCGACCTGGACTTCCGGTTATTTGCTGGAGAGGTGCTGCTGGCTGGGGCGAAATGGGTCCGCCGCCGCCGTCTCCGTTTTGGAATCCACCGCCGCCGCCGTTGCCGCCAACGCCGACCGAATTATTTGATCCGATCGAGTTAACAATATTCAGGCTGCCACCGCTTCCAAGTAGATTTTGTTTCGAATTATTTGTATTGTTTTGTTGATTGGCCGATTTGAAATTGTTTTGTGAGGATGACTGTTGGTGATGAAGAGAGAGAAATGAGAAAATGATGTAAATACAGGTATCTTTTATAATAGGCTGATTCTTTATCAATGTACGAACCAAAAAAATCAAAATAATTAATTTGTGAACCAAAAAAAACAAAACAAAAATTATAAATATATATATTTAATGATCTAGCACTGTATATGCAGAAAGCTTTTCTGCCTTAACCGCCCCCGCCCCTCGGGTCACAATAATAAGGTCTTCGTGCTAAAAATAAGCGCGCAAGGTAGGTACAAGCAAATTTGTTTGCTAAATAATCAAGCAATGCCGGCGATTTACGTGATTTGCATGCGAATTAAGATGTAACGCCTGCTTATCTGCGCGCGTACAATCCGCTTAGTTGAAAATCCAATTTTATTACGCTTTTTCTAACTCGTACCATTCGTTGCTGTTTTGAAAACGCAAAGTAAGCAAAATTGATAGACAAAATTCCATTCGTACTAAATCCAGGTGGTTTCATGACGCTGAATTTAGAAGCAGCTAAAGTCGATGCAGATTAAACCGGCCGTCGATTAAGCGACTTTTGAAATCTTTTGATGCCTCCTCAAAAAAAATTTTAATCAAATTATTAAATAAAAGCCAACCACATGATTTTAATGCACACCACTAAGCAATTGAAATCTGCGACAAAAATATGTTTAAGAAATATTTAGGCGTTCACAGGATTTAAAATCGATTTTATTTTAGAGATAAACCTATTAATAGCAGTACGAACAATAAGTGCAAATATCTCCTTAAAATTTAAATGAAAATTCAAAGTACATAGTTTTCATGATGCGACCTAGAGAAGCATAGGGGCGCGCCAAAACTTTATTAATCTTTTCGCTGTTGCCGAGGTTATATTCAGCCATAGGCGACCACGAGTATGCTCGGATAAAGGCGACCTGGTTATAAAAGGTTATAAAAGCGTCCATCAGAGGAACAAATTGACTTTTGCAACTTTTTATTGTATTTATTAATGCTTTTTACTAAAACCTTTCAAACAATCAGTTCCTGTGGCAAAGAGCTCTTTGCTAAACTAACTAAAATATAATTATCGGTTCAAAACAAAAAGTTCGACTACATCTGCTTTACTGCTGCTAACTTCGCGTCACAGTATTTTGCATATCTAACCGACGACGGACACGGCTCAATTTCCATTTCACTAGAGCATCTGGAGCGATCGCAACCAATTATAGCACGAAATATCCACGCAATTAGTCCTCAAGGCAAGGCGACAATTAAGCAAATATGAAGAGTGTACACAATAGTAGTTGCTTTTTATTTTTCAAAGCGTAGGATGAAAAATGTTTCGCAATATAATAGAAAACGTTTTAAGCTCTCAAGTAAAAGGAGCGCTTGACGTCATACCTTTAGAAGGGCGGCGGCGTTGGTGTGCCGATGATTTCAGGTACCAATTTAAAAAATCGCTGACTACGTACAGCCCCTTTTTCACTTGTTTAACAGAAAAGCTTTCTGTTTCTAAAAAATTAATAAAAATAACTAAACATAATAAATAAAATTAAAACAAATGTGTTGCATTTCAATTAAAAATAGATGGCAATTTGTTTGTTTATTTTTGCTAACCTTATTACTATTATTATTTGATGCTTGCTCCTGCTGTAATGATGGCATATTTGTGAAACTTCCCGCTGAATGTGATGTTGTAACAAATTTAATATCCTTTTGTGCGGCTAAATCTAGTCCACTATGAAATGATGGGGATTTTGGTATTCTTAGACCGGCACCACTGCCGGAATATAGCATAGCACTGACGACCATTTCATCAGCAAAGTTCTCATTTCATTTTTTTTTTTAATATTATTATTTTCAGACTCGCAAAATTCGTGCTCGCATTTTTATTAATAATATTTCTTTTTTATTATTATTGCCTTTGTTAGCGTGAGCCAAAAGTGTAATATTATTTATGGTTTTATAGTATCGTCGTGTTTATGTTTTAATGTCTGTGTTTTACTTTTTTTATGGTATGACTTTGAATATTTATTTTTATTTATCAAGTTAGTTGCAATTAACAAACACACAAATTCTCTGTTTACCCAAGTATCTGCAAGATGAAATGTTTGTTTTATGAAGTACAATATTTATATTTTAATGAACAACACTGGTCGTCACTAATTTTCTTCCTAATTATGTATATGAATCGATTTTTTGGGCAATTATGTGTTGCTAAATTTAACAAAGCATCATTAGATTTGTTTTAATTCTTTTAAAATAATGGTGACGCCTTTTGAAAAATATAAAAATTGTGGCATAAAACGAGCTTGTAGCTAAACTGTGCCATATAACATAAAGGACTTTTTGGCCTTTTGTGTTATGAATGTTTAATGAATTTCATATGTGAAAAGTTTAATATACAAAAAAAAGTTTTCATATGAGATGCCAAAATATATTCTTCCAGATTAATTTATATCATAATGCTAATTTTTCTGCCTTGAGGAGATAAAACTAGATATATCTGTTTTATGCATATTTAGTTTAAAATTAAAAATCTTAAGAAATTTGATAAAATTTTGCACATTATCTGAAAAACTAAAGCCAAAAGTTGAAGCCATTTTCGAATTTAGTAGATTGAAAATAAACTAAAGGTGTTAAAATATGTATTAATTTAAACGCGATCAATATTCGAGAAAGAGTAAAATAGGAAAAAGTTGGTTAAAAGCTAATAAATACCTCATAAAATTAATGAAGAAAACGATTAGCGAATCTAAATGCCGTACATGTGCTTTAGCCATAAACAAAAAATGAAATTGTCTGGAACTAGGAATCGGTCAATTTTACGGTTTCCACTATTTTCACTAAAAGTAGATTAATAATTTTTCATTTCTTCTAACACCAAGCCTCAAACATTAGTGAGACTCGAGAAATATTCGCCGGAGTCTGGTGGTCTGCTTCAGACGAATGAGCACCAGCTGAATTATTATTTTTATATTTGCTGCTACTTTGCCTCATCTTTTTATACTTCTCGATTTTTGCTGAATAAACCGCCACGAGTTAACAGTTAAAACTTCCAAGTTTAAAAGCAAACACATCTATTTAATGAGCTCATCTTGGCAAACAGAGCTTATCACTCTTGATATCTCGTCCATAAGGAGAGAATTTTTCTAATTAGGTAAGAAGTGCACGCAATGTTGGAGAAAATTCATCAGCAAGTAAAGAAATTGAAATAAGAAAAATAAGATACAAGTATATACAAATGTATACTATACATTATCAGAGCAATATGTGTTATAGAGAGAATCGCTTTCTTTTGCCGGATATTACCAGAAATCACGGAATTTCTGATAAATTTCCGGAAAGTGCTTGCCTGTTCAAATCTACGTGAATGCTTCTTATCAAACAATAGTCTGTTGTGCAATTAGATTTCAAATAAATTTAAACGAATGCAATAAAAGCTGAAAACTACTCCAAACTATCTTCTGTAACTACTTAATTCTCTGTCCGTTTTATTTATTTTGCAAAAACTCTTCAAGTTAAATAGTCTGCCACAATAGGAGCAGTAGAGAAAGTGTGAGTTTTTCACCAACATACCAACGATCTTGAGAAAAATATTTTAAGATCATTTAATTCTTAGAATAAGAAACGATTTTCATAAACGCATTTTCTGCATGTACATTAAATTCACTAGAATTTTAATATCAGTACAATAATGCTACAATTAACGAATATATCGATTACAAAGTTTTTCTCCCCACATTTCATACTATCATTTCCAGAATAATTTGAAATAGTTGAACGTGTTTACTAAAAGGTATTTTCACAATTTTTATCAGATTATTTAATGTATAGCTTTAAAATAACAGTGGAGGGAGGCAAAATGCAAATAATAATTTTGAAGCTTAATAACTCGGAAATAAAACAATTATAGATGGCATGTTTCATTGCGCTTGAAAAGGCTTATTCTTCTGCATATATTTAAATGGTTATGCAAATAAACATTTTTTGGTGCCGCTTTTCACATACACATGCATATCTCTCATGTGAGATTGAAAAATGGCTATAAAGATCAAATTTATAGATCACATAGAAGGAATTTTAGAATTTTGAATTATATATTTTTCGATAACTTTTTAGTTACCCTATAAAAAATACCAATTTTATATTAGATTTTTTAAACCCAAGGATTTCCAAGGTATGTATAGGGTGGCATTAATTAATGTCAGACATAAACTAAAACAAAAGTTATTAAATTTCTATTCGAAAATTATTAAAAACGTTAATTTCAAATATTATGCAACAATCTGTTTATCACTGATTGTAAATGAAGATTTTAGTAGTTTATGAAATAGTGTATGCAAATGCAAAATCGTTACTGTATTTGTGGAATGAAATGCGTTTATGAAAATTTCCAACATACAGGCATCCTACTAAATGAGTCACTTCATGAACTCGACATAAAAGCAACTAGTATCTAAAAGGCAACTGCGTTACCCGATAAAAACGTTTCATTAAGGCAATAAAAGCGCTAGAGGCCATGCTGTGGGGGGCCCTCCAGGGCAAAGCAGCGCTGGCGTTTAATGTAAAAACTTCACGAGGACTTTAATTAATTTTTAATTGTACGCTGAGAGAAATGATAACAAGAGAGGCGAAGTGTGGTGCAGTATACATTTTCATGGTATAGTCGACCGGGATCCTATTTCCTTTTCATCCTGCCCGAGTGATGATGGATGAATGAGATGAAATTGCGCCGGCTGGGGGTAATGAAAGTGTCTATTCAGTGACTATATAGCGATAAGCGGGACTCTGCAAAAGGTGCACCACTGTAATCTAATCTTTTTAATAAATTCGAAGTGCTTCAGTGGCATTAGAAGTTAAAGTCTAGAAGCCGAATGGTCTGTGGGGGTGGAAAAAAAAACGTATAATTCAGCACTAACGTGCAACAGCCGGCCCAACCCATCGATGAAAAAGCCTCCGTTGTGCAGTCGTCTTTACCCAGTCACGTGAACCCCATACATCATATAGGGGGTTAGATGTCCGGGGGTTCGGGGGTCCGGACATGAGGGGGTCACACGCAAGCAACACATTCGAGTCGAAGTGAATAATTTCAAGCTTTATTGGATTCCCCTGTATTTCGCTAATTAATGAGGCCGTTAACAGTATCGGCTCAAATTAGTATAAGAGCTCCACTCTAGCCCCGGCCGGGTGAACAACACCCATATGGGAGAGAATGGAAAAAAAAAGAATGCCAACAATTTTCAAGGAGTCTCCTTCACATTAACAATTGGAAGGATCAAAATAAGCCGGTGGTATACTCCCCACAATAAACATATCGATCCCTTCGCCAGTCAGTCGCAAGAACCCCAAACCAAATGGAGCCTGATGGGATCAATGAAGAAGGAGGCCTACAACGAGGTGCGCCCTTCTTCAGTGAAACCGAGAGGATACAATTTGGGATCAGAACTGGGATGATGAGACACTTTTTTTTTTTTTTTAAATACATGTCCCAGAATATCATCCGTCGGAGCAGAGCTGCAATAAACCATTATACCAGAGGTTTGGGGGGATGAAAGTGTGTAGTTCCTCCTCCGCCTGCTATTTACACTATTTTATACATTTTCACTGGGGCAACACTTTCTTTTTTATGATTTTTTTTCTATATATTTATCTTTTTTCCTAAAACTCGCCTCAGGCACCTGGAGCCGTCTTTTCACTGTAGAAAAAAGGAATTTATTTTTTTTTTTGCACTTTTACTCCTTTGAAGTCGGATAGAAGGTGGTTAACTCAAACTTCACTATACAGTCGAGAGGGATGTAAACACCGGATTTTCGCGAATAATACTATTTGAATAAACTTATTTATTTTTTTATTATTTTCCCGAGTTCAGTGTGTTTCGAGGAAGAATATTCCTGGGAGAGCTCCCGTGGATTATGTATTTATACACTCCCAACTGGAGGGAGAGAGCAACACCGACTATAGCTCCAGCCTGGCTGACAAGCATCGTAGCTCTGGGCACCGACCCAACTTGAAAAATCAATAAGCAACACCCGGTCGCCCTGTATATAGGAATATAGCGAATATAGCGAATATAGCGAAAATAGGGAGGCCTGGCCCGAGGAGGCCCTCATTTCCTTAGCAATCCCATCTTTATGTAGGTGCGATTAGCGTGCGCCATCTTGGAAACATCCTGGGCGCACACTACTCGGATTCGGATATCCTTGGATAGTGTTAATTGGCAAATAATGGGTTCTTCGTGCGTGGAGAGGAGTCAATGTCTTGTCTGTGTTATTGTGAATTTAAGGCAATAATTTTTCTGTTTCTTTTTTCGCAACAAATAAAATTAATTTAAAGACTGCGCAATTTATTTTTTTAATCCGTAAAATTGGCTCAATTTTTACTTGTTTTTGTGCTAAAATCCCATCTTAGACAAATTGTTTATTGTTTCTATGGTATATGTACATATGGCCAATAAATGGACAGTTAATATATGGTAGATTTAAAATCTTTTATAAAATTAAAAGTGGGTACACAAAAATCCCATATTCTTTACTAAGCATTAGTTCTTATACTTCAGTTTATTACCTATACTTAAAAAAGAAAAGGAAGAAGTTGCAGAATGTAAATGAAATAAATTTAAAAGAAATAATAATAATAATTTTCAAAATATTTGCATCAATAGTATGAAAAAGGAACTTTCGCGAAAATCGCAAGCCAAATTTAGCTGATTATAATAAATAGCTGAAACTCACTTACCTAGTTGTTGGGCCATTTTTGGCCATTCAATAACACCATTTACTAAAATTTTAGATTTTTTACTAAAATCTTTACAATAACCGATTTTGTGTATATACTTGAACCTACAGAAAGCCCCTCAATATTTTCATACAAGAAATTTTACAAGTGGGTCCTTGATCGTATAGAACCATAGAATTTGCCTTTCTTTCCTATCGAATGAAGAGCCTCGAATATAAAGAAGTCCTTAAACAAAAGTTCCTTCCATACCTTGCAAGTTATCCTGAGAGTAATTTAATTAATCAACAGAACAACGCCAAGAATCATGTAACAATGTTATAAAAATCTGGTTTTTGAGGCACAACATTAACTTTGTAGGACTGGTCGGTTCGTTTTCCAGCAATTAAAACTTAGGGAAAACATTTAGGAATGGATGGTTCGAATTTCAAGTCAAGTGCGTTTATAATTATGCAACACTCATCTTACACATTCCCACTATATTTTATCCAATTATCCCACAAGTACCACTCTAAGGACTTATTTTGTTTATTTGTGGGTAATAGCAAGAGAGTCAAAGTATTTTGGAATCAAACGGTTTTCTCTCTCTTGCTCCATGGATGGGATACCACACTGTCCTATAGTGCGTTTATAACTTAGGAACGCACTTTAATTTGCACACACAGCAACAATATAGAAAAATTAGCCAATTTTGAGGGAAATTACTTTACCACACAAAAATTGCAAGTCCCAATTTAAATCATTTTAAATAAAACCTGTATGCTGATGTGGTTGAATTTTGTTCGAATTTTTTATCTACGTACCGTTGAGTGAGGGCAAAGCTGTAAGTTCCCGATTTTTCGATATGTTGAATCTAGAGCTGTTCTGCCGCTTCTCTTTTTTAATTAGAGGTCCCGATAAATTCAATCCCTTGGCAATTGGAGTTGGTGGTGGTGCATCACGTGGTGGAGTGCTTTTTGGCGTTTCTTTAGTGGCCTGCAAGTAAAAACAAATTATGAGTATAAAGAGTACTAAGCCCTTAATATCTAACACTCTATTTACAATTACGTGCATTTATTTACTTTTTCTACATATTAGCAAAAAGAGATCGAAATACTCATTCTTATGTTTCCCCCTTTTCCTTCTTATCAAAGTCTGGTCATACATAGCACATCCTTTGGGTCTCGGGAAATATTCAAAAAAGTACATCGGTGCTAAACGTGACGACACCAATTTTTAAACCCGGTAAAACTGACTTGCAACATGCCACGGCTGTAAAATTTTCTTACTAACCATTTCAAGAAGAGTCTTGGTTCGCTTGCATGACCAACTTATTAAAGTGCTGCAAATTTCGTGATTCATTGAAGACACTGATATCATAAAATGTTACAGCATGCAGGACACTTTCCAACACTTACCTATGCAGTGACTTGCAGATGAACAAACGGCAAAGGGCATGAACGACTAGTTCTTGAAAGAAATTTTTATCTGATCTGATATTTCTTAAAATCAGGTCTCAAAATTAAAATTTATCTCAAAATAATGGCATGACAAATTTTTCATAAAATCATAGTCCGAATTTAAAAATCTCATAAATTTTCCATTTTTGGATTATTAAAACTTTTAAAGCATTTAATTAATCTATTTCATATTGAAACCCAAAATAATCCTCTTTTCTTTTTCCAAACTCATAACTATATAATTTAGTTAAAGAAAAAACTATATTTTTATATCTTGAACCAGGTGTGGCTTTTAATGAATTAAAAACAATTTCCATGATCACAAAGATAAATAATGCAAATTTATCTCTAATGCAATTGTAACACAATGTTGTTGTTATAGTCTCAGTAATTTTTCCTCCCTTCAATATCCGCAATAGTTGTCTAATTAATTGCTTCAATTAATGACCACAAAAATAATTATGAGAAAAAGCCATTGGGACAAAAACATCTTCATCACATCTTTGTCTATTTTTAAAGTTGTTTAGCCGCATTTAATTAGTCGTTTCCTTTTATCTGGGTGTGTTTGCTGCGATACAAATAATAATGGTTTCGCACAGAAAGCCTATAAATTTATTTATGAAACTCAATTTTGTTAGCATCGAAATTCTGAAGCATTATTTTCAGAGTTCGCACAATATTTATGCTTAATTTCGAGCAGCGCACGGTCAAGTTCAAAAGGATATATGTAGGCCCTGCGTGGAAAATAGTCGTAATTTTAAATCGATATGACATTATCATAATCGACATTGACTGAATATAAACGAAGAATTAGCAGCCTTAAAATCAGGTTCGACCCGACTTCAGGTGACGGGCTCCGGAAATAAGACAACTTTTTGTTTTCACTATAAAATAGAGGATTCAAATTCGATCATTTGCTAACGCAATCTTAACTCCGAACAAGTTCATGATAATGCCGTCGACGTAAATCAATTACCAACCTTATTCAAATGTAATGAATCGCTGATCCCACTTAATTACGAGATCGACTTATCAAGACGGTTGCTGACCCCAATTAATCCACGACGGGGAATAAAAGGTGATTAATTTATTAAACAATCTCAACGTGCGCGTTTTCTCGTCTACTCGTGTGTCGTATTAGAGATCGATACTGATTGTCTCCGACACTAATTTTTAGCACCCACTTTTGTACTGAATTTGTATACAACAATTCTCCAATCCTTGTTTATCCAACCATCCGAAAAATGGGAAAAAATATATATATAATATATTATATAATTACAAGCCAAACAATTTTAACCTTTTGGGGTATTGATCAGAAATCAATAAGTTCGTGTTTTCATGGGAATCGACTGAAGGAAATAATTCCGTCACGTAAATTGAAGGACGTTCAAAGGAATTGAAGTGTCCTTATGTGGTTGCTGCGGACATTGGTCAACCTCTAGTTATGGAATTTTTTTATTTTTTTCACTGCCGTACTTTCTTATATTTTTTGTGTCTACCGTCAAGGACGTTGCAGCAATTTGAGATAATATTCAACCCCAAAGGGAATAATAAATACTGGGTAATAACTACTTACTTAACTAATAATCAAAAAGATAAGAACCTAATAAATATTCAAGTTCTTTGATTTGGCTTGAATGGAATATTGATACTTTTTCCAAAAAATTGTGTTTTCCTTTTCCCAAATATTTCGGATTAAAATAAAATGTCTTTTTTATTAAATATCTTATTATTATGGATCAAAACCAAAAAACCATTGCAACTTGCACTTAAAATACTGAAATTCTAAATTCAAAATTTTGCAATCAGCTATCCCGAAAATCAGAATTTTTGGGGCTACAAATATGAATCAGAAAATTTATTTTTATTGTTAGAAATAATTTAATTAATAAGAACTAACAGAGGTGGCAATCACTTCCAAAAATCGTGTCGTGCTTTCTTCGTCTTAAACGCCGTAAAGTTGAAAAGTATGAAATGAAATTTATCTTGTAAATTTGGTAATGAATAAACTTCCATCACCTCTTATCTTTGCGACATCGCGTTTTTCCTATCAAGCACCTCATTGATATTATCGAATACTTAAAAAATATAAGGAAAGTAAAGAGCTATTTTTTACTATGAGCTTGGTAATTTTTTATTGATAAATGAAACCTTCATAGCTTATTGTCTTTCATATTTGGTTACTTCACGTCGTTCTGACGCTGTGTTTCGAAACATGCAATTTGATTTTTTGCATTACATCTGCAAAATTTTGATGCGATCTCAAGTTACTAACTATGCTTAGTATCAAAATTAACATTTTTAGAGTTCTGCTGGAAATTTGCTTCGATAAAATAGAATTTTTTGTTAAAATTGTAACAAGATCCTGTTCGTCAGAGTCCAGAAGGCAACTTTTACAAATTCTTTCTGTATTCGTTACAAATAGACGACTTTTAAATAGGATAATAACAAATTGAGTTTTGAATATATTTTGTTAAGACACTGTTAAATTGTTGAACCGGTTTTAAGCATTAATCAATTCAGCTGAAGAAAATCAGTTGCTGAATTGAGCGGTTGATTTCAAAACCAGAATTTTTGAACAGGGGATATACAATGTACCTTTTACCTGTGTAGTGTACTGTGATTGAAGTCCTTGGTCTAACATTGATAGAGCCTTAAACTTAACTAAAAGGAGATTAAGTCTAGAAGCTTATAATAGAAGTAAAACTTTAAAAGTTCTAAAACAATTCCACGTTTCTCGCGCTGACACTCCGGAATGTAACCTGGGCTGTCTTATTTAAATTACAATCACTTTTGGCACTTGGGGCACCAACAATTTGGAGGCTCAACACAACGAAACTTAATATTCGGACCGAGGAGACCATCGGTGGCTTTTTGGTCATCTAACTTCCTACAATGCACGCCAATCTATTCTTAGCGTCCCGAGTCGTCCCGCAGATTTTCCCACAGTACTCTTTCAAATGTGCGCAATCTGAGGACGTTCAACGACCCACCAACTAACAGCAAAACCAGGAGAGACTGTTTGTTCGGGACACGCGTTTATCAAAACACCGGGACTCTTCGCAATTCCCCAGCGAACGTAATTGAGCGCTTTTCGGGAACAGAGATTGTCGTCAGCTGACCCCGCGTCTTATCGCCAACTCAGTCGCCGAGTTTGTCTCGCGGGCCAATCTCAAAAAAAAATATCGACGCATCAGATTTTGTAGATAATGTACGCAGATAGCTGGATAACATAACAAGACATTGACGTCATATCTCTGTTTTCTGCAAGCTTGCTAAGGGAGTTGTTACCTATCTTGGCATCAAATCCAGCTCACTTCCAAAAACCCACCACTGACTTTGTAAAATTGCCTGCTTCGCAGTATCCATACATTTGCAGAATTCTGAGAGTAATTTTAATTATCAGAAAGGTGTGTTTTTAAATCATTCACTATCAATATTTATTTGTTTACATATAACTCCAGCATTATTGTCACAATTTAAGCTGAAGAAATAATTTAATTACAGTCGACGAAACGAAGCGATTAGTTTCACTTCTCATATAAGGCTTCGTATTTTGTCAAGTCAGATATCTTATCGTTTATTTTATTTTTATTTTATTTATTTTTTTTTTGCATGTTGCACTATCTGTCGTGCTACCTGAAAATTTTTGCAGATTTTATAGCATATGTGATTACGAATTTTCCATGAAAATGTTCAAGACTTTTCCAATAAACATTTTAAGGTTTCGAATTAATTAAATGGAAAGTTGAAGTGGAAGTTTGAGTTATAATTTTACTGAAATTCATTTTCTAACAAAAAAAATAGTTTCAGTTATATGTAATTTAAAAAAGTGAATGTATAAAAAAGATAGTTTTTAATTTGTTGAGTTTTTGGGATAGCTGATTTTGATTTACGATGATAGCACCAATAGGAAAAGGGGTTATAGTTGATATTTTGCTAAAATTTTTTGTACTTTAGTTTTTAGATAATAGACCTGTTGGCAAACGTCGCCACGCAGAGGTCACCTAATTTTGATTTGACTGACTCCACTTTAAGGTGTCGCATTTCCCTAAATTTAATAGTGCGTTAATTAGCAAAATCTCCGGCTCTGGTGGGAATCAACTAAGAGCACCTCTGGCGGCTGCGAAGGTGTGATACTTCGTCGCTTTCTGGTCTAGCGGAATTAAGTCAACTGAATAATGGAAGTGACCTCTTTCCACCTCACCGCCGTTATCTTTTTCTCGGCGGAGCGCCTTTGGTCCACCTGAAACAGTTACAGCACGGCGCGGCCCCAGACGGGGCCACAAACAAAAAGTTTATCAAGAAATTCGGCGGATTTCAAGGGGGCACCACGGAGACAGTGATAATGTCAAACACTGACTGCTTATCAATTAGAGACAGAGGAGGCTGCAGACAGAAGACAAAATATAATAATAATAATAAAAAAGAAATAATAATAACTGCAGCGTGTACGTAGAAGAAGCAGGGAAAAACGAATCTTTTGGGGCACTCACCTCACTGGTGTTGGTGTCGCTCACGCCGTTGTGTTGGGGCTGCGCGGGGCTGCTGTTGTCCATATTTGCGGCGGATGTGTGCGGTCTGAGTGGCGGTGGACGTCGTGCTTGCTCGGGAGAAGATCCAAATAAATAACAAACATAAAACACAACAATCGAGCGGCTTGATTAACTACACATTTAATTAGTCGAAAAGTAATGGGACGCTGAAGTGCATAAAGTAGTCACACATTCCTTTCTAAATAATATTTCTACGGGCTGTGGGGCGTCACGGCAGGAATCGCTAAACACATTTAATTTTTTTTCGTTTTAAAACAATTTTACCACATAGATAAAAGAGAATATAGTATAATTAACAAAGTTGCGGTCGTTTAAAAAAAAAAAATAACAAAACAAAAACAAACAAATTGTTAAGTCTGTTGAGCTGAATGAGGCTAAAGGAGGAATTATTTTCACATTCACACAAACGGGGCCGAGTGCGGAATGCCAGGAGCTGACATGGCAGCTGCTGGTACTGCTGTGGGTTTCTCTCGTCTCGTGCAGTGGCTGACGGGCCGCTTTATTTTTTATTATTTTTTTGTTCTAGCACTCGATCTGGAGGTGGCCAACAGTGATGCTTGCAAAATAATCAACAAACATTCAATTGCAAAAACGACAAAAAAAAGGAAGATATATAACTAAATTTGGCTGAGGGACTGTTTCGGTGGGGCTCGGATAAAATCGCGCACACACATAAAAGGGCCGAAAGTAATATATATATATATATTTATCTATATATATATAAAACAAAAGAAAAACCTTTTCGCAACTTTCTGCTTCAAAGTTTATTGCGATTTTTCGGGGATACGCACCAATTTCGTTAGAAATCTCGTAAGGGTCTCCTTGCCCCGGTTGAGATTGAACATAAATAAGAGGAAATTATGCAATTAAATCGCGTAAAATTCGATGATCAAAAACTTTTTGTTGGATGATCAAGAGAGCGCTGTTTAGTGGCTGCCTCGTCGGAAACTTCACCGAAATATTTTATTTTTTATTTTTATTTTTTTTAGTTCTCGTTATCACTTTAATTAAATACACTTAAGCGAATTGAATTGTTAGTTGTTTAGCTTAAGAGTCGCATTAATCACATGAAAAATAAGACAATATACCGGGGTAAAATTATTAAAAACTTCTCGACGGAAGCTCTGCACGAATTCTCGAACTCGGCCAACTGCACAACTTTGAAGTTTCGTCGTTGTCTGTGGCTCCTATTCGTGTTGGATTTGACACAGTGTTTATTTTAATGTAGTGAAAAACGGCAAACTGCTGAATAATGTTTTAGAAACATTGCCAGATTAAAACAACTCACCTAATAAGCTTCTAATTAAAATTCCGTTTGATTTGAAAGCAAACTCAAAATTAAAATGTACAAATTATAAGTACCATTTGCGAAAAACTTATATTCAAAAAAATCATCCAACAAGACACATATTTAGTTAAATTCTTATATTTGCTAAAATCCTGCCACTCCAATTCAGCAACAGATTGCGGCGAAACTCGAAACAGCTGATTACTTCACTGTCATAAAATCCCTTTGTTTGGAAGACGTAGTGCTTCTCACTATCTGTGCTGCCGATATTTTGGAAAACAATTCTTATTTCATTCGGGGATGTGAGGAGAGGATGGAAAAAATTAAGGACTACTTGCCATTGATAACATCAAATGACCTAGAAATATTTAATGTGAGTACAAAAGGACCGTAGAGACTAGAGAAGAGCAAAGTAATTGAATTCTCACCTTGGCTTGAACGAAGAAATGACGTTGAGGGCTTATCTCATCCAAAAAGGGGCCACAACCGATAACTCATCAATGGAGCAATTGTGCTCGCTTGCTGTGTTTTTTGTAACGAAGCTATAAATATGTCTCGATTACAAAAACCAACTGCGTTTTCATTATTTTGTTAGTGTAAATCTGTAACCCTTTGGCTGAGGTTATTCGAAAGTAGGGACCGAAGTAGAGCTCAAATGTAATGACGAAAATCCTTGCTCCAGAGCATACGTGAACAACATTTGTATATTTTAGTAGGAAATATACGTCCAACCATAAAGCCGCTGGCAAACATCAATCTTTGCCTAAGTTTTTTTTAATAAAATTAATAAAGACTAACACCCGTATTCATAAAAATTTAAAAGTAAATTACAAAGTGTTTACAATGAAATGGTTGAAAACGTTATTATTCATAAACAACCAATATCGTTAAAACAGAAGGCTCTTACCTACTTTGATCAACCAATTCCAAAAAACCAGGATCTTGACATATTTCAACTAAACAGCGCTAAAACCTATTTTAATTCCATTTTAATTGCAACGGGCTTACAGCGAGTTTATGATTTAAAACGCCAACTAGTCTTAAAAAGGGTTGTAGGTAATGAACGCTTAAAATCTATTTTAAGATATTTTTATGAATACAGCTATAAAAAATTAAATGAGAAGTGAATCAATTCAAAGAAGCATTTTCCTCCATGTCATCTTATATTTTAAAAATATATACATAAATAATTTTGTAATTTTCCATGATTTTTTATTCCGAGATTCACAAATTACGACCCAAAATTATTTTATCTATAATGAATAGGGAACTTAGAAAATGTTGTAATTAAAGTTATAAACAGAAATTCAAAAAGACTTTCTTTTCCAGCTTTTTAAATTCCTTAACTATTTTCCCAGCTTATGTCTTACCTAAAAAAACTGTAGCTTTTTATGCAAGGTGTAAATATGATGAAGTTTTACCATGTGTTGTGTAGCCGTTCTCTGGACTTGGTTTGCTTCTATTTTCATAAATAAACTTATTCCTATAGTAGTTTTTAAAACTTAGTCTTATATGAGTTTGTAAAATTTATTCTTATAGGAGTTTATCAGCGATGAGGCGCTCTCGAGCACCCCAAAGCGCGAAGAGCTATACAAAGCCGTCAAAAAACAACTATTGGAACGGCCCTACCCTACCCTACAGATATTACAGCCTTTTATGTATAAACGAAACATACAAGACTGTGTTTTCTCTGCATTCAATGAATACTTCAGGCGAGATTTTAGTAATGAAAAGCACGTGGCAGCATTCTTAAATTTCTTGGTAAATTTCTACCTCCCTTCGCATTATAATGAACAATTGAACGAAATTGTGCTACCGCAAATTTACTTGCGAAGTGGGTATCTTATGTCGGAAGTCTACTTGAGCATGATGGCACGAAAAGATTGTGAACTCCTCTACAACTATTTAAAATTAGAATGCAGTACGATGCCAGTTTGGGAAAAGAAACCTATGATTATAAATGCAATTCACAATAATAAGCGTATCTTCCTCAATTTAATTGAGGACGACCGGTTTTTGGCGATAGAAAACAAATTTTATAAAAACGTTATTTGCTTACTTAAACTGATTTATTCCATAAATGAAATTAGTTCAGTTCTAGAGGATTCTGGACAAATAAACGAGATTTTTAGAGCTCTCTCCATATCAGAAATGAATTCCATCCAGAAGATCATTTATGCGAATCTTTATTCAATATACAACACATTGAAGTTTGTACGGAAACACTCGTATGGTACTATAGATATCCAGCAAATTTTTGAGGAATCGACCACTCTTGGACTGATGCATAAACATACGCCTATTGTCCACATTGGATATGAGGAGTGCAAAACTGTCTTGGAGAGTAATTTAAACATCTTTTCTACGTGTTTCAAAACAAGCAAATCAAACAAAGAGATCGAAACATTGTCGTACTTCTTCATATTGATTACTTTCTTTGAAGTGATTGTTTGTCGAACTCGAGTCTCTGAAATAATTGAAGAAAAATTTCAAGTAGCCCACACCATGTTCCGCCAAGTAAAGGACATTGAAGTTTTAAGCAGTCTGATCGAGGACATTTTTCGACTTCTCCTCTTCCGGTGGGAGTACCTGAATACACTATCAAAGAGCCAAGATTGTCGGAAGATATCGTCAGATTCAGATAATGCGGAAACTAGCTACAGCGCAACAACTATTGGGTTATCCGAAAGATATGGATTCATTTGTAAAGGACAAGCACTGAGAGATATTTTAAACTTTTTAAAAAGCCTTACCGCCAAACGATTCCACACACAGGAGTACAAATCCGCTAATCCAGAAAACCAGAAACATTTCACTGCGGTCTCTGAAATGATAAGCAATGCTCTATGGAAGCACAAAATAATCGATAAAAATTCAGTTGAAAGCAACTCCTTCACCATGGAAAGCAGTGATATTTTCCACATACTCCACTCGCATTTTGATACACCCGGGAGACACTGTAGCGATGAAGAGATTAAAGAAAGAAGATACTCGAATGCTTCTCGGCGAAGAGTGAAAATAAAAAAGAAGAACAGCCTTGTTTCGTCTTATTCCAGTAAAGAAAAATCAAAGGAAGATAATACAAAGGTTAGGGGTCAACACAGGAGAGAGGACAGAAATATTGTTGCTAAAATGTTGGGACCACCTGAAAATTTAGTCACACTGTTGGTCGGTGCCGGAAATCTTCGAGAGGCTAAAGAAATTATTCGGGTGAGTGTTAAAACATGCGCTTTATTTATAGGTTTATATATTTCGTTGGGAGTTGTTGAATAAACTAAACTCCTCCACAATGTGGTAATGTATATGAATTACCCTAGGCCACATAGCTGCTGCCACTTCAATAAGTAATAGGATAATTTTTAGTGTTACAGGTTGCATGGCTTTTCTGAAAACAAAAGAATTATTAAAAAAGTTCTTATGGTCATTCATTAAATAGTTGAATTGCGTTATAAAGTAAATTCGGATAAGTTCAGAAACTCTTTTGCACGATTAAAATTTGTTGTTCGGTCCCATCGCAGATATATGCAAATATTCTTAGGATCGCTACTATTCTTTGGGGGCCTTTGGAAAACTAATCATAACTCTTTTAAGTTGGATAGAGGGGGAAACTCAATGTAAAAGGATACTTTGAGATTTTAATTTGGCCCTGAATTGATTTCCCTTCTCTACCGAAACTTGATAAACTGTGCGTCAGAAAATTAAAATCTCCCTGAACATTGTAGTGGTCCTAAAAATTTTCACAGTAGTTAAATTCTAAAAATTCTACAGTACTTAAATCCTAAAAATTCCACAGGCCTTCAATCTCCACAGTACCGATTTTGAACGAGAGCTAACCTTCCTTGAAAATATGTTTCAAGCCAAACGAAAACTCCAGGGAATATACGACAAATATAAAGAAGAGGAAGTGCAAGACTCGGCGAATCCATCGACCATACAACGCATTCGTAGAGCAGCGGCTGTTGGTTTTGAAGCGTCCAAAATATCCAACGTTGTCGAAAAATTTGCCTACTCTAACTTAATCCATCAAGATGAATCTACACAAAAACTTCTCCAGAAACACTCAAACAATTTTCCCTTCCTACACCAGTACATGGGAAATATTCTCCAAATCAATGTTGTATTAGATTTGGTACTTAATTCAAATTTTGATTATGAAATCACTTCAAATATACTAAGTCTGGCTGAAAGACTCTATGGAAAAAATTTGAACATAGAATTTACTCAAAGTAATTTGTTGGGCAATTTTCTCGAAAATAGTAAAGATTTGGGCTGTTTCCCATTTTTTAAAAATTTAACCGAATGCATGTACTTATGGAAGAATGCAAAAAGACCCAATGTTAGCGTAAGGAGCATTCTTATTAATGAATGCTATCCTCTACAGGCAAAAAAACTTTCAGCGAAGATAGTAAAAGAAGATATTTTCCGGAAATTATTCTCAAAAGATACTACAGAATTTGGAAATATCAAAGAGTTGAAAGGACTTCTTAAGAATTTCGAGGATCTAAATGCGAAGATAAATTACTTCGCTCGACTTTGCAGCTATTTATCGAATTTATCAAAACTTCTCCAGTTGCGGGACAAGAACTTAGACATTCCAATTACCGAGATGATAAAGTTTAATCCCAGGGTAATCATAGGTGACCTTGTCTTTGAGGAGAATATGACTCCTTTGGAAATAGAAAGCGTAGTCTCAGCACTGAATTTGAACTTTTTGCATATTATTACACTGAATATATGTCCAGATGTTAGTAAGTCCGCTAATGAACTTGAGTTGCGGCTCAACAAAAGAGACATCACTGCTAACAACATATCCGTTTTAAATTACATTGCTACTCAAAACAATTTGCTCGGATTTCTACTAAAAAAGATTAACGCCATGGAATATGATTCGTCTGCACTTAATGCCATCTTTTTTGAACGATTATGTGAGCTTCCCGAAAATCGAAGCATTGCATTAATGTACGACGATAATGTTCCACTAGGAACTCTGATGCAAGACACCGTAGATATTCAGAGACTTGCTGCTGTAAAGAATAAGCTCAATTTAATAACCATTGCTAATAGTTTCAACGAAAATATTAAAGAATGGAAATCTGTTGAAATATTGCGGAATAAAACTATAATGGAAGATTTTCTAACAGGGGAAAAAATTCATGCGATTGAGTTGATTTGGGATATTGATTTACGAGTTAAGTTACTTTGTGATAACTACACCAAAATCCATGATTCAGTCCTCGCTGAAAAACTCATTAATTCGACATTGCTACATGAAGATTTCAGGAAGCTCTCGAATGATACGGTCGAAGATCTCCAGCAAAAACTAAGAGAAGTGCGGATCTACGCTGATATTGCTATGATTTATTCCTTTAGGACATGGACGCAAGCGTACGATTTTAGCCAAATATCTCCGTCCCTTATTGTTGAAAATTTACTCAAAGAACATGAGTACGAGCTATGCTACGAGTGGTCAAAAATGGTTGAACTACCTAAAAAGATTTCCACAAAATCAAAGACTCTCTTCCCGCTATTCTTGGACAGCTTAAAAGATATTACCGATGTTGTAGACAAAAATCTAGTTGCTCTTATAGAAACATTTCCGGTAGAAGATGTACTCCAATTTTATGAAACTAATCTAGAAAAATTTAGATGTTTACCTCTTCTGGAATATGTTGTCCAATTTCTCTTAAAGAACAATGATCACCGCAGAGCCGTATACGACAATTATAGAATTTCTATTGAAATATATAAGCAATTGAATGACAGTGAGCGTGAACAAAATTGGAACCTATTTAGCAAGCCTTTGTTGTTCATTGAACAAATCGTTATGAATTCAAAGTTTGAAACACTGTCCCGCATATTAAAGACAGTAAGAGCTATGTTACAGCCAAATTTTTGCAAATATTGCTCCAATAAACAGGGAAATATCTATGATATTTATTCAAAGGCAAATGTTTACACTTTGGGGTCAGAGAAGACGTCCGAATTTTTACTTTTGAACTTTAACATGTATCAGAAGGATCATGTACTAACCCACGAGTGTGTTGACCTACTCTTAAGGATCTATGCCACAAAAGCCTTAGACTATCAGATCAATGAAATCTATTCTTCATCTGAGAAGGTTTCCCAGTCAAGAGATTTAAATAGTCTTGACTCACTTTGTGGAATTTTTACAATGCCCAAAGAGCCTCCAAAAAAGGAGAACTGGATAAAAGACGAAGATGCAGTTCATTGTATGTGTTGCAAAAGGGCAACTTTTACAATGTTAATAAGACGCCACCACTGTCGAAGATGCGGAAGAGTTGTCTGCTTCTCCTGCTCGGCGAATCGCATAGAAATCCCAGAATTGTACCAAGGTGTTCTCGTTCGCGTCTGTAACGACTGTTTTGGACAGACACAAGTCGTAGAAAATAGATTGATCCAAAAAAATCCCAGCCCTGATGGGAATACTGAGGTGAAACATCGTGGAGATGAAAAGTGGTTACTAAGTGGAAATTTAACATATGATAAGCTACTGAGGGAGGAATTTTGCTATGAACATGCTCCGAGCGTTGCTCTGTGCCTTTCGATACTTTCGTTTCATCTAAATGATCAGGAATATGTGCAATTGCTGCTGTACCACTGCAGAAAGCTGGAAAACTTACTAAGGCCAAATCCTGAGGTGGATTACACTCTTGCCGCAAAAATGTTAAATTGTCTAGCTGTCGCTGCTAAGGTGAGCTTTTCATATTACTATTATTTTTTTGTTATTTGTAGCTTATTCTTTAAAATTTAATATTCCTTTACGTACATTTAATTTAAAGGTACGTGGCGGTCCGCCGGAGTGCGACATCATTAGGGAGCATTCAGAAATTATAATGTCCATTGTCCAGAATGGATGTGAATCGCTCCTACCCATGGAACCTTTAACGAATCATAGTCTTAGAAAATTGGGCGATGCCCTAGTTTCTATAGAGAAATGGTCATTAGCTCTAGACATATTTTTAAAGTGCGGCTCTCCAACTGCTGGGTTCAAGGCCGCTCACGGTCTCTCTTGCTTAAGAGCCGGCTGTTTCGATACAGGTAAGTTTAAACTCACTAATTTTATTAAATTATTCTTCGAAAAAAATAATAATAAAAAATATTTGAAGCTCGTGAAAAATTTGCACATTGCTTAACACGTCTATGTACCGAAGAAGACTGTTTGAGCCTATCAAAAATAATAACGAATGAACATTCAGTTGAGATGGCGAACGAAATAAGGGTTCCGATTATAAAACGTCCAAATCGAAGTCCTCCACTTCTAGAAGAAATTGTGAAGATAATCGAATTCTCAACCAATTCACCTGGTCCAGAGACAATCGCCAGAGCAAGTATCATACGAAGTTCAAACACCTCATTAGCTTTTGCGCGATCGAAACATAAAGAAAACATTCCGCTCCATGAGCCAGCACTGAATATACTCAACACATTATCGAATCTGAAACAAATCTCGAAGGGTAACTACAGGGATGGATCCGTGAAATTGTTGGACAATGAGAAATTTGTCAAAAGACAATCTAGGATGTTTGAGGAAAGTTTGTATTATATGTTATCCTACGGATCTCACTCCGATTTAATCAATTTCCTAATCAAAAACGGCGAAGTATCCTCCGCTTTAAAATATTACGTTATACAAGAATTAAGTTCTGAAATTTTTATTCAAAACATTTATTTGAAACATCTGAAAACTGGTAAGGTGGATATCCTCATAACACACATGATTGAGATGGATGAGCGCCTATTAATTTGGAAAGACACTATAATACACACTTGTCGTTATTTAGAAACCAAGAATCTTTTAAATTGCCTCTATCAGCTACAGATTTTGCTGAAAGACGTTGTAAGAGCAAGCATGACATGCGTTAAATTCTATTCTATGAATTGTTCAAATTTTCGGGAGCTAAAGAATAATTCTTTTCACTTGGTGAATGCAAAAAATCACCTCCAGGCCGAGTTGGAGTGGTGTCATTGGGAGGATATTAACATTGAACGGAAGCGAGAGTCTGCAGAGACTTCGTTTTTAATGCAGTTGGATGAAAGGACACTTAATAGCCACATAAATACCATTCTTATGCAAATGGAAGTTACTAAATTTTTGGCGAGATGTGAAACCGAAAGACCTGCAACAACCAATATTTTGAAACAGGTAAATATAACTTTGTAAATATCCAAAAATACTTAAGTGTTTCATCGGCACAATACTCAATTATTATCTTTTATGCCACACCACTAATGTTATTTCTTCGAAACAGATGCGATCAGATATTCCTGGAGTTCCTACACTCTTTGACTCTGTCCTCGAAAAAATTCAGCTATGTGTCCTTATACTTCTTTGTGGTCAAAATATCGAAGAAGGATTCGGCCTCACTTACAGGTAAGAGTTCCTAGAGATCTATTATTACAATTTAGCTCAGCTATAAGAAAAATCGATAAACAAAATTTGGACTAATATAATTTTAATATCCCCCTCAAGAATCATCCAGGAATACAAACTATCTCCCTTAAAGGTATACGGTGCTATAATAAAATGCCTATCCAAAAATAGTCGATTAAACGAAGTTGAGAATCTCATTAACTGCATTTGCAGCAATAATGGAAAAGATAAGAATCAAATTGATGAAATCCTCTCAATTTCAATTCATGCAGCTATGAATATCCACGAACCCGAGACAAAAGCAATTGTCGATAATTTGATGAAAAAGATAGACAATATCGACAAGAAGATATCATGCCATATTTACATTGGTCAGTTAAAATCGGCCTACCTGCTCGCTGTGCAATATAATAAAATTAATGAGATCAAGAGGATCCTCAGGCATGCTGAGACAACAAATCAATTGCAAATAAAACGACTTTGCGAAAAGAAGTTAAATATAAATTCGTAGACAGCCATCTGAAGGAGGAGGTGTACCCCGATGAGGCCATTTTATTGTGATAAATGTGATTAATTATTGTATTCCGAAATATTCCATGAGACTTTATTCAGTGTCGTTAGTAATCTGTTTAATAAAATTTTTATGAAAGTTTTAAAATAAATGTTTTATTTAACCATTCCTTATTCTGAATTTAACCTTTATCTTATAAACCCGTATTTAGAAGACGAAATACATACATAACACGATCTCTTTTTCATTTAACTATTGGCAATATTTTAAAGACTTTAGTATTTTAATAAGATCATCAAACTTTTATTTGAGCTACATGAAAGCCTCGTATAATAATCCCTGGTTTTTACATAAAGTTTTTAAAGAGTTCAAAATGCGATATTTTGTACTCTTTAAATCTATTTTGCGTAAAGGCTTGGGGTGATAGGACGTTTTCGATTATGCATTCGTAATCTACGAAAACAATTCTTTAGGAGTTGTATATAAGTTTTTAAATACAAAATTATTGTAAACCAGTGTTATTTATTAATTAAGAGATTCCGTGTTTTTCCGCAACTTGCCTCAACCCAGAAGATTTGCCTCAATGTGATCATACCCTTAGCCATTTTAACGATAATTATTTTAATCAATATCTTGAGTGAATCTGATTAAATCATATGATGGCGGGACTTCTCAAATCGAACATTTCTCACTTTTCCGCAGCATACCCTCGGTGATTGGTTTATTGAAATTTGCAAAAACTACACTGTGGTAAGTACCAACTTCAGCGAAGATCTGCTTTAAAAGATAATAATATATAAAAATTATACTTTTAACGGCTCAAGGATTTTTGCGGTTCATCACAGATTTGCACAAGTCGCCAGTGTCAGCAACTTGCTTCGGTCACATTTTATTGCGCTTGTAGTAAAGACATAACACATGTAAGGATGACTCAATTTAATTAGTTTTCGAATTCAACATATTGGAATTGAAAATTATATGGTTTATCATCCCACTCCTGGACAACAATTTCCAAATGAATATTGTTGTTCGTGTTTTCCGAAAGTAAATTTAGGTCTCCACGAGTAAGCATGAGGTAGTTTCCGTCTCCTCCGGGCAAAAACATTGGTGGCTCCTGGGAATATTTTAAATTTCGGACCTGAAAAGAGAAACTTTAAAAACCTCAAACAAACAGTCAAGGCAAACATAAAGTGCAAGACTAATCTAGTCCATTAAAGGCAAATTTTAACCGCAAATAAAAAAATTAATAAGATTAAATTTGGATTTGGATGGTAAGTTAAGCAGAATGTGTATTTTGTAGATATGTCGTTTTTATTTAAATATTTTTATAACAAATGCAATATTTTGATTGCGATGCAGTTCCAAAAACTTCAAAGAAAAGTATCAGAAAGTTCAAACTCCACAATGTGTTTAACTAGTGTTGCATTAAAGCCTGAAGAGGGGTATGCCCCTGCTCCAGTATAGAATCGATTGGCGTTTTCTTCTTCAGACCTTAACGAAGCAGCCTGTATTTATATAAATTTTTTGTTTCTCTGGATATATGTTTTGTAGAACAATTTTACTTTGGTCTGTAAATTTGATCGACCCAGACACATTGTTGAGCCATTGGAAGCCCTATAGTCTATAGAACAATAGACTATAATCACACGAGTAATTTGATGCACAAGAAAGTTTTATTTGGAGAGCAAAACTAATCTTTACTTTCTTTTCAATAGTAACATAGATCTATCGTCCTCAAATTTAATAAAACTTCAGAGAAAGTTTTAATTCAGCTAATTCCTTAATGATGAAATTACACTAGATACTCCACTTTGTTCCTTTTGAGGTTTTCTTAGGAAATATCGCATAGTTTCCCATTTTCCTGTTTTCAGGGTCAGAATGCAAAACTTCATTTTCGAGAATTATTTTTTTACCTAGATGGTTTTGTAACATTGCATAGTGGAAAGCTTGAATTTATTTTTAACTGTTTATTAAACATACAAAATACGGTCGTAGAGTAGTAGAGTTAATTAAAGTTACTAGGGATTATTTTGCTGCACTGTTCGTCCCAATTTGCATTAAAGTTTTAAGGTACTAACTATTTCGCATATATATATGTATATATTGCGTCGGTAACTTACAAACTAAAGAGGAAAAGGCGCTTTGACCAAGGCTTTGAAAGCAAATATCTCGTGAATCAAGAGTTATTGTATTTCAAGGGACTTAGCTAAAGATACTCCATTCAATATGAATAATTATAAAAACATACAATAACATTTTGCACTATAGGAGGGGTAATTCAAAAATATTCTTTTGCCTAAAATTTCGCGATGTATGTTTTAATTAATGGATCTGCATTTGTGTGTAAAATTTTATATTAATAGGTAAATGTATTTGTAATTATTATGCTAATTTTATTACCTCACTTAAGATACTCCGAGCCGTCGGCGTTTCGATGTTAAACGCAGTCATATTACATTCAAGTGGTTTTGGTGTTTCTACAGTGGTCAACCAGATTACGACTATTTGGTGCTGTGGGTCTCCGAGGGCCAAACATTCGTCTTGCAGTTCCTTGTCCTCAATCAAGGAAGCTAATGTTGTTTTGCATCCCATAATAAAAATAGGAAGGTGGTTCACCAAGTAAGCGTACTTTTTCGGAAGCAAAGTATTTGGTCGACACAGTCCCACGACACCAGGACGCGCCCCTTCATCTCTTCGAAGGGAATATTAATTATAGAATATTTTTGAAATTGCCAAGAACCTACAGAGATTTTCCGGCGTAAATCAGTACGCCCAAGCAAATATTTTGGTTCAACTGGGGGAACACTTCCTCGGTGAGGGCTAGGACTGAACGTTGCCCTGATATAATCTGTTGGTATTCCACGTTGAACTTGCTCCCGTGGTCCCTTAAGAAATGGGACAGGATCGCAGAAGGTCCTGCGACGCTGGAACACGTGGTGATCGGGCACGTCACCGGGCTGCGGGATATGCTAATAAGCGACTCTTTTGAGTTGGAGCAGTGCGCGGTGGCGCTGGAGTGGGCACCCAAGGAGTCTTCCGATTGAGGATTGTTTACATCCATAATTTTCTGAAATTGAGTATTGAAATTATTTCTTTTTTCCATTTCATGCTTGCCTTTCCGAAACTCACCAGCTTCTTTTGCCAGGTGAAAAAATCTGAATTTAGTCGAGATGAAATAAATTTCAATTGCTCACAAAACAAAACCAAATTTAAATTAAATAATTGAATTTTGATTCATGTAGCATAGGAGTCAAAGCACACTAAACTGCTTTATAGAAAGGTAAAAGGGCGAAAATTTGCCTTGCTACTGCGATCTGAAACTCACTGTCTTCGTATTGAGGTGAATTTAAATTCGAGGACAGTTACTAAAAACATGACTTCACCCGCTGTGGTTACGATGTACTGCGGAAGTTGCTACAACACATGAAGACTGTTCGGCCTTGTTACAAAGTAGTTTATGATTCTCTGTGGATTTAAGATGAATTTGTGCAATAGAGTTGAGCGAAAGCCAGTATTTTTAAATCACTAAATTGAGAAACAATAGTGAGGAAAGAACATTAGTTAATGAATTTACCAATAGTGTAACTTATTATTTTAATATACTATTACAAAGGTTAATATATTTTTATTAATTAACTTCTGCAAAATATTCTTAAATCTTTAAGCACATTGTTTTTCAAGTCAACATTATCGCAGTTGATTTCATCTCCAGGTCTTTAAAATGGCTTAACATAAACAATTGCTTTCGGATTTCAATTTAAAAAATTAAAAAATAATTGAGTGCAAACACATTTAATTTTTATTCATATAATGTGCTAATGTCCCAGAAATAAATTATAATATTATCTAATAAATAATTTAATGAAAAAGTGTAAAAAAATGTAATTTTTAGTACACGCGTCCGTTCAGTGATAACCTTTGTTTTATAAATATGTCGGATTCATGGAAACTTCGAATGAAATTTTTTACCTGCATTCATTAATATTTAAAAGATCTTAAGACAAAGCACTTCAAAGGTTGGTAAAGAAAAACTAGGAAGAATTAACGTTTACCACGACATTCTATCATTGACATAAATGAAATAGGAAGAATAAACGTAAGAAGAAGTGCCACACAATCTCATCTTTTGCGAAGTGCAATTGTTGCTTTCAAACAAAACCATATGAGCATTTGCCTCCGGAAAAATCAAGCAATCGATAATGATCTTGATCTTGATCTAAGTATGTTACTAAAAACGCTCTAAAGATCGCCACTGCACCTGAAATCACGATGACCAAATCAAACTATTGATGTTGCATAATAAGTTATACGGGTTAACAATATTTAGCCGGTTTTAGTGTTGACCCTTCACAAACATTTTCGTCAACGCAAACGCAACGCAACGCAACGCGACAAAATGCGATAAGACGTTTCAAAACGCGTCCAAATTCGTCAAAACGCGACAAACGCGGCGCAACGTTGACGCACTTTCACGGTTTTCACGCATTTCGACGCGTTTTGACGCGTTTTGAAGCTTTTTCACGCGTTTTGGCGCGTTTTAACGCTTTTTGGCAAGTGGAAGCAATATTTTAACATTGAGTTTGAACCAATTTAAAACAGCGTTATGCAAAATTTGAATCTAGTTTAAGGTAGAAATCACCTATATAAGGATGATCTTGACTTAATTGGGATTTAGCAAAGACTTAAACTGTTTCTTTTTTAACTTATTTAACTTTTTAAAGTCTCTTCATAAATTCAATAAATATATCGAGAAAGTTTACAAATTTTGAACGTATATTCCAAAATTTAACAGTGTACCTTCAGAAAAGCTTTAGCTTCTTTCTCTCTCTCTCGCCCTGTTATTTTTTGTAGTCCTCCACTCCCCGAATTCGAAGGGATTTGACAATTCAATTCGAGCGAGGAGTTTCGGAATTCTTGTAAATTCTGCAAAAAAAAGTCCCAGTGAATTTTCGGATTGTCAAAATGGACCCTCCGTTCGTCTAAATTCCATGCACCCGCTCCAGGAAAGGAATGGTCGACGGCAACTGAAGAGGCGCAAGATAAGTTCAATTTGCTCCAAGTGTGAAACGGACAGAGGAGCCACGGAGGCCGGGCGTTTCGGACATTCTGGCGACGACCATGGAACCAGCCAGTTTGGAAACAAAGTACCAGAAATTGGCCACGGAATATTCAAAGGTAAAAATGTTTGTTCTGTTCTTATTTCCCTGCCGGAAATGGGGGGCGCCTTTATCTCGACATTGGTTTTCACAATCGCGAGTTTTAGAGATAGACGCTAGCAGATCTTGCGGTGAGGAGTGTGTGCGGATCCACTTACGCCCCCCATTCTCGACGAAATAAGGCCTGAGTGGGCCCCGTCCGACTTCGTTTTATGGTTAAGCCGGCCGCAGTTCGTTTTTATTTTATTTCTACCCGCACAGCTGCGAGCGCAGGCCAGCGTCCTCAAGAAGGCAGTTCTCGATGAGCAGAACAAAAATTCGAACCTCCGGGAGACGTTGAGACAGCGGGAAACGGCGTTGCGCCGTGCTGAACAAGAAGTCGATAGTCTCGGGTTCCGCAACAAGCAGCTTGAGCATAGAGTCGCCTCCCTGCAGGAGGACATCGAAAAGGAAAGCCGCAAATCAAGCAAAAGCCAAAAAGTTAGTAGCAATAAGGTTAAGCACAGCACACCCAGCGATGTTAACTCTTCAGAGGCAATTCTTGCCGAGGAGCTGCAAAAGAAGATATTGGAAAATGCCCAGTTAACGTCTTTGGTAAGAAGAACAATTCTAGTTCTAGCGCTGCGCTGATTTACTTATGAGAGTTTCCACAGATTGACGATAAAAACCGCGAAGTTTCGCTCCACAGTGACCGGATCAAGGAGCTAGAGAAACAGATGGAAAAACGGATGATAGACAATAGTGAGGTCGAGAGACGACTTAGAAAAGAAATTGATTCCTTAACGGCTAGGAATTCGGAATTGGAAACGAAATTGGTGGAAGCTGCCAGTATGGTTAGTTGTGGACAATAAGTTAAATTGTTTAAAATCGAATAGCTATTCAAACCAATTTTCATTATACAGATTGGCAGCGAGGACGCACTGAGTGCATCTGGTAGCGACAATACTCCCTTGCATACAAATTCCTCCTCAAGCGAAGAGAAAATTGCATTTTTAGAAAAAGAAGTTTTTCACTGGCGGACACAGTATGAAATTCTTAAAATTAATGATGCAATGCCCTTTGACCGGTGCAAGGAGACACTCCTTAATGGACCATCCGGTTCGACAAATGATAGTAAGCCGTACGTATTTTTATTAGAATCCTAATTGACCATTTATACTAACAAACATTTTCCGCATTTTCAGAGCCCCGGAGGCCGGTAAAGATAAGTTACATAGAGAACAAATTGTCTACAATCACTTTAGTAAAAAATATGATGACTTGCTAGAAGCAAAGTGCATGGCTGATTCTAGGCTAACTTCTTATATCACAGAGGTAAAAACGATGGTCTTAAATTGAGGAAATTTAAAAATCACAACCTTTTGTTTACAGTGCGAAAATCTTCAATGTTGTCTGGAGAGTTCAACACAAACGAATAAGGAAAAGGAACAGGAACTCAAAGACGCTGCAAGGAGTATTCAGATGCTCGAGGAAGATTTGGTATGTTATTTTCCTCCATCATCAACTTATTCATTTCGTTTGAACATATTCAGAGCAATTAATTTAATTTATAAGTGGCTTACTTCCAATTTAATCTCATCCCCTTGCAGGCAACGACCCGGATAAATTACGAGGAGCAAATAAGCGTACTCACCGAGCAAGTAATAAGTCTGAGCGAGCAGCTCGCTTGGTCAAAGTGAAACGCGACCGAGAAGAAATGTTATATATTTTGCGACTTTTGATTTCCTCTTTTCGATTAAGGAGAATTTATATGTGTATTTATTATATAAATAAAACTATATTAATGTTCCATGGCCGTTTAATAATATTCTAACATTTGCAGCTCTGACTAGTCTAGTTTGATTGCGAACGAGGCCCCACAGGAGCAACCTTGTTCTGCTTTGGGATTCGCCAACATCCGGAAACCGGCTCGAATGAGTTCGGTGTGGTAGTCTATAGTCGCCCCATCGCAGTATTCCAGCGATACTGTGTCAATCACAACTTTGGCTTTCTCATCACCGAACGATACATCACCTTCCTGCATTTTATTGTCCAAATCAAATTTGTACTGAAACCCTGAGCATCCTCCACCCTCGACCAACACGCGCAGGAAGGACCCATCTACGCAGATCTGCTCCAGGCGCTTCTTGCACGAATCGCTCAATGTTAGTCCGCCAGATTTGGGCTGTACTTCCTCTACGGTTTGTTTATTAGCCCCAAAGGGCGTTCCACTCAGGGATTTATGCAGAATCACTCTAAAAATAGTTAAATTACTTTATTCATTAACCGATTTCGGGATTCTGATGAGACTCACCTGTTCCGAGTAGGTAATATGACTCTCCTTACTAAAGATGCCATTTGATTCATCGTAATAAGCAAAAACTCTTCAATAATTTTTAATTTTTATAATTTCATCATTGTTGTTATAAAACAGAAACACTATTTAAAACAGAAACATCGGCGAAGTAGCTTATCAGCTGTGTCCTATCAAGTGGAGTTTTGACATTTCAGATCCTTCTTCTTCATCAAAGTAAAGCCGTTCATAATAACAATAAAATTTATACAACATTAAATTTTTATAAAATATTAAAACTCCCTATCAGTTGAATTGCTAGAAATTATAAATACATATAATTAAATTTATACTAAATTCATAGACTTTAAAAATATTTACAACTTCTATCGTCTCTAGTAAGTATTAATAGGTAACCAATTTTATTGATTTGAACTTTGTCAACCTTTACGATGCGATAAAAGGTGCTTTAGTGCGGTAGAAGTAAAAAGGAGCCTTTGTTACACCGACAAACGTTTATGTATTGCTTTTGGTTAACCTGATGAAATTAAACAAAGAAAAATCTATCAATCAAATCAGTAATATTTAAAAATTCTCTGGCTTTCAGTTCCAAACGCAGGCCGCTAGTCGTTTGCTTGTTGTGAATTAAGAGCTGCAGCAATCCTTTCGATATCATCAAGACTGAATTGTTTCATCTTTTTCTCAAAATCCATCATAAATTCGTTAGTTAGCCGCTCGGACTGCTGCTCGCTGTAGTATCGCAGGAAGCACCTCAAAATCACGTCCCTGAGCGGATCCGGCCTCCGTATCACCAGCGTCAGTCGCATACCGTCTTTTATGTTCGGATAGGAGCTAATCCTATTTTCGTCTATGAGCGCTCTGCCGAGGAGTAGAATTTTTTGGTGAGAAACGGGGATTTTCAGGACTTTTTCCACCTTTTGTTTCAGTTCAGATATTGTCATTTCGGGCGAGACCTGGAAGGGGGAATTCGGGGGTTATACAGAGTTTTGGTAAATTTTAGTACTATTTACCGAAATGTTGCACTCCTCGCCCTTTAATACTTTTATTATTACGTTCATAGCGATCTGAAATTTTGTAAATAAAGCGTGCAAACGCGAATTTTCGTGACTGTTCTCTGACAGTTCTCCCTTACTCACATTTTCGTTATAAATTCACAATCACGCAGTTGCGTGGGGTGCGTCCGCTAAGTTTTATATTACTAAAAAAGTACATTTTAAATTCGCATCACAGTTTAAAAAGGTTAATTTTAATTTGGTGCAATTGTTAAAACTCTTTAAACATTTGTTAGTTATACTTTTTAGTGTGACTTGTAAAGGTATGCAATGAATGAATTTCCGCGATTGTGACTTAATGTCGCTTATCAGCAAACGGCACATTCGCGGGAAATTTATAATTTTTTTTAATTTGCTTGGTCTGACCTTTTACCAAGCCGCAGAAAAACCAACTCACACAAAGGCGGCTAGGCCCACAAGTGTCATATTCGGCCTCACACATTCATTAAATGTTTTTTGTTTTGCATATTTTTAGCATTGAATTGGTCGGCTGCTCGATTTTCTGCAAACAATTTACGGTATTTGTTTACTTCAAAAAATGGGTTTAAGCGAGGCGACGAGCTCTTGATAAACTCGCTCCGTTGTCGTCCACGTCCCGCCAAGTGACAGCGTAATCAGTTCTGATAAAAGCGCACGATAAATGTCAGCCAGCGTCGAGTGAATTAAAATTAAATTAGCACCATCCTGCCCTCCGACTTATTGTACTTAGTTAATTAAAATTAAATAAAGAACGGGATAAGGTCCCCGATCGTTTTAAATTCAATTTTACGCAGAATATAAGCGAGGAATAGCAGCCGGATAAATGGGCGAGGAAAATCCCTGCACCCTCCTGGAGGACTCGGGCTCCTATAGTCCGGATACCCTCAACCTGAGCCAGGATCCGGAGGCGGCTGAATACTGGTTCAAGTGCTTCAAGGAATTAGTAAATAAATTCACAATCCAAGCCGAACTTAGCCAGAAAAATGATCCCACCGCTAAAACACGAGCCGCCGAATTCAAGGCGGACTACTTGGCGCGTCTAGAGAGCCTCAGCCAAGAAAACAGCAGGTAACTGGACTCGACAACGTCTCACGTTTATCTAACGCTAATTTATCAATTTCAGCGAAGAGCCACTGACCATCCGGCGTTTGCTAGACCTCAATGAGGCCTGCTTGCGGCTCCACGGCTTCGTTGATCCCTGGCTGGAGCAGAAGTCCCTCGAGAATGAGGCTTCGATAGCACGACTCAGGCAACGACTGGACGAAATCGATGCCCTTAAGAGCGAAAATAAATGGATTGAATTAGTCAGGGGACTTCTTGCAGGTGAGCCAAAGTACGCGGGAAAGTGCCCTGTGATGTAACAAAAAATCGCCAGATATTTACAACTCAGCACTTTTGCTAATGTAAACAGAACAAAGCTTAATCTGCCCCTGATAACGCGGTAATTGACACCGCCGCCAAATATTTAAACAATGGATTACGGCGACGAGAATACGTGAGGACCTGGGGGACTAGTTTTTCAATTCATTCATTTCCAAAGAATTTTGTATCTGCCTTCTCAGCTTTCAGAACAATTATTTAAATAGTGATTGAAAGAAAATTTTCTGAATGGAGTCCTCAGTTGGGGGACATATTCGCATTTATTTACTGCTTAAAACAAATGATTTTAACATGGATAGACACATTATATAATTTTATTGACAGAAGATTTCCCTTCAGATGTAATTTATTTTTTCGGCTACGTATTTTTTTACAAGAAAAAATAAACAGAGATGGTATTTTAATTCATTTACCGCGACAAAATGGCTTGCGCGATGAAAATTGTGGTGCTCAGATTAAATCTTTAAATTGAAGGTAGATCGAAAATTATCACGGCAAATGTTTAAACTGTTTTAGTTTTGAAACTAATTTGCGAGAAACATTTTTTCCGTAAACCCTCTTTACTTTTTTTGTTATATAAAAATCGTACAATACTTATTTACAGTACTATGTGTATTTTTAGAACCACGCCAATTCTTTGGGAAACTTTAATTTTCTGAATCATACCTTTTTTAAATTGGACAGAGGGGAAAATCCAATGGAAAAGGAAACTTCGAGATTTAAATTTAGCCCTGAATTGATTTCCCTTCTCTGTCGAACCTAGAGAAAGTGAAGCTTCACAAAAGTAAAAGTTCCAAAAATATTGAAGTGGTCCTAAAAATTTTCACAGTCCTGTACATTTTAGTAGCTGACAGAATCAATAGTTCGGTCTATTAACCCATAAAGCAAAAATTCAGAATTTTACGCGTTTCAGCAGTGCTACTGAAAGCAAATATCAAAAATATTCGGCGATTGTTGAAAAATTAAGCACATCCCTAAGACGAATTCTGAGTCGACTACGCTAAAAGAAAATTTATTTTAGGGTAATTTTTTTATAATTACATATTTGTTTTTTGTTTTTGTTATAGGCAATATTTTCGATTGGGGTGCACAAGCAGTCACGGAAATTTTAGAAAACGATAAATCTTTTGGATTAGACGAAGCCCTATCAAAAATTCAGGCAAGACCGTGGCTCATTGATGAACTGGACAGCTGGCTAGAAAGGTTAAAGGTAAGTTAAGGTAAATACCCCGTGTGCAAGATGTTGTCCCAAAGTTCTCTGGGAGAGCTAACGTAAATGTTCGTTACATTCGCAGGGTCCACCACACAAATGTGCCGTCATATTCGTTGATAATAGCGGAGTCGACGTAGTTTTAGGGATTCTACCATTTGCAAGAGAGCTACTCTTGCGACAGACCAAAGTCCTTTTATGTGCTAACACTGAGCCATCACTAAACGATATAACATTCAGGGAACTAGAGGATATCCTAGAAAAATGTTGCTGTATTTGTGATATTTTGCGGGAAGCTCGCAATTCTAGACAACTTATAGTTTATGGAAATGGTCAGAAGGGCCCGTGCTTGGATATGAGAACCTTATCCGAAGGTATGTGAATAACTCAGCAGTAATTTTATATTTTATGAGTCCAAAAGTGCATTTAATTTAATTATATTTTCTTTTTACATTTAGACCTCTGCACTGCAATACAGAAAAATGAGACTGATTTACTCGTGATCGAGGGCATGGGTAGGGCTCTGCACACAAATCTCTACGCAAAATTTCGTTGTGAAACTCTTAAACTCGCTGTTGTTAAAAATAAGTGGCTAGCAAAACGTCTCGGCGGTGATATGTTTTCCGTAATTTGCAAATACGAAAAGGTATGATAAAAGCCATCTCAATTAGAAGGCCTACACTTTTTACCTGAATGCGGAATCACACATCGAAGAAGACGTAGCGTAGATTTCCCTCGAAAAGTATTTTTTTTTTGTTTATGTTCTTATTGTTCGTCAGTTTGCTATTTATAGAATGGAGTGAACTTTGATCTTTTTGTTTTCATTACTTGTATGATAAAATAAAGAAGGAATGTAAAAAGAATTTGATGTTTTTGTTTAAAGCTCCTTTTAAATAGTTTACATATATTTTTCATGTTTGCATAGATATTATTTTAATAATTAATAGACTTCCTTTCCGTGTCACAATCTACAGGTCAACCTTATTAATGTTATCTTACGTGCTCAATGAAATTAATTGCGATATTACTCTTCCGGTGACAATTTTGTGCTTTTAATTACCTTACAGATGACCAGATATAAGATAATGATCTTATTATTTCGTATATAAACTCTACAGCAAAGCAAATATCCATCAAGTTTGAAAAATGAAAATGTTCAGATCTATTTGCCTAGTGGCTGTGAGCCTTGCTCTGTTCGCGGTGAGTATTTGCATTTTATATAATAATATAATATAATAAATCTAATTAATTAATTTGAATTCTTTTAAAGGACGTAACAGTTTGTCAGATCCCTGACATTCCCAAACCACCAATACCAGGAGTACCGGTCCTAGAAGGGTCGATGGGGTCTTTTGATGATCCTCCTATACCCTCAAGGTTTGCACGACAGGTGTCTCTTGATGATCCGCCGGTTCCATCAAGGATTGCACGCCAGGTATCTGCTGATGATGCTCCAATACCTTCGGTTGATAAACATATCCAAAATATCCTCGGTAAATGGAGCTCTATGCACCGTGGTCCATTTGTTCGTCAGCTGCGTTCTGACCAGGATGCACCAGGAGTTCCTAAATAAGGAGGTAGTGAGAAATCTTAAATTATTTCTATAGCTCTCCTAATCGCGGTTTAGATGAGCATATTTTGGGCTAATAAAACTTTGCAACTTCTGACTGAGTTTTTTATATATTCTCCTAATTTTTAGTTAGTGAATCGCTCTAAGATTGCGTGTAAAATAAGAAAATTTAAGAAATTAAAGGATAAAAAATTTCTTTTTTTTTAATTTTGAGATTACGAGTTAATGACTTATTTTAAAACTTTAGTTTCTGATTTTAACATTTTACTACATTTCACAAATTGTTAAAAGGTATTTGCCTAAAATTTGTATCTTCAATGAGACTTGGTTGAGGAGTTTAAAGCGATATTGAACTATTCGCATTTGTTTGAATTTTAAAGATTATTTTATTTAATTTATGATTTAAATAAAATTTAATATGCAATAATCTACAACTGTCGGGCGGACAGTCTTAAATTTATTTACTTAAAATTTTCCAGATTTGAGCTAGTTGTGAGAGTAAAATCGGTTAATCTTGCTTCGAAGGTGAATATAACTTTTATTTAATTTGCATAATCAGGCGCCAACATTCTTCAAGTATGATTCACTGGATTTGTTAAAATTCGGTTTAAACGATTAGCTCATACTTTAGGATTTAATTAAAACCCACTTACTGCAGAATTATCCCAAAACCCGATTTATGCGACGAAAACAGAAGAATTTCTAAGAGCCCCCTCACGAACTGAATCATCTCTTCCGTTTCATGCAGTCGAAGGTAAACTTGTTTTTTGGAGTGCTATTTTAGCTAAGGCGGCTCAAAATAGGCGATGAGATTTAAGATAACTGAAACCAACCACCTTTGTCGTCTCGAATGCAAATAATTAATTTAGATGAGACAAAATGGATTTGGCTACAACCAAATCGGCGAGGTGATAGAGTAACTCTTGGGCATGTCGATCAGGTTGTCCGAGGTCCGGCTGGTTTGGTCGGTACCTCCTCATCAATGGAACCATGCAGTCCCACCATTTTTTTTAACTTGCTTATGGGGAGGCTTTGAGCTGGTTCTCAAATTATTTAAAAATACTTTCACCAGGGAGACCGTAGTGCGACATTTATGGGCCTATCTTAAAATTATCTTCTACATTTTTATATTTTCTGTAATTTTAGAATCATTAAAATATAGGTATCCTTGAAATTTTAAGGCTAATTTATTACCAATATTCACATGATTTTAATAAAAAGATAAGCCGACGATGTCAAATAGTGATAACAAATTTTAAAAACGTTTAGTAGTTTTATAGTATCCTACTTTTAAAAAAACATGCATAGTAGTCATATTATATAAGAACATTTATTTTTCGCTCTTTCCTCGGACGAGAAATTCAAAGTTATATGTGACTTTAACCAAACGAAAGCTGATGAAGCTCAAAATGCAGTCATTGCAATACCTTTAAACGGTTTATTTTAAAATACATTAAAACTATTAAAATATGACCCTTTAACGATTTAATGTTAACCCCGGATGAGAACACTTTATGTTAGATATTAATTCGAATATACCTGCATAAAAAGTGTGACATCATTTAAAGATTTTCCATGATGTAAGAATAAATTAGCATAAATTGTCTTACCCTGATTTTATCTTCTAGAAGACACCCGGACATTTGCGTATGTCTCGACACGATTCTTAATAAGTAACCAACTTTAAAAACATTCCCAATAAACTTCAATTTGTTTTATTACAAAAGCATCCAACAAGATTCAATTATGCGAAATAAAAATAAAAACAATCTTCCTGAACATCTTGAGATGCGCTCAGTGCTTGTGGTGCTCCTCCTCAAGTTCGTTCGGCTCGGATGTCGCCTCAAACGCAAGACGTTGCGCCTCACGCTCAGCGCCAATTCGCGCATGCTCTTGCGCAATCCGATTAAAAAGTGAATAATGCTTGTTTTTGGCCCGTGCAACAGCCTCACTATCTTCGGGCTCGATGGCGGGAACCTTGAATTTGCAAACAATTTAATAAGCTCTCTTAAAAAGGGATTTGTGGTTCTAGGAATAAAAATGCGAACAGAAAAACTAAAAATTGAAAATATAAATCTTACAAAATTTGCATCTGGATGAGCATGAGCCTCGGCTATTTTGCTGTATAGGTCAAAGTGCTTGGCGGTTGCGCGCAGATTCGCTTCTGTATCCTGGGGCTCATGGCTCAACTGGGGATGAAATCCGTACTCATCGGCAACGTACTGGACAGTCCGGACCTCGTTCTTGGGGTCAACATAAGAAAACGATCCCCGAACAGTTCCTGATCCATCCGAGACCTCGGAGTGGGTGCGATCAACGTGTCCAGGAGCACGTCCCGCTGAGTAGCTGAATATGTACGGATGGGGTGGTGGAGGTGGCGTTGAAGTCGTGGATGAATAATGATCCAGGATATGAGAGACATCACCTAAAACCGATGTTGTAACGCACAAGGCACATACCTTCGAAAAATTAAAAAAATATATCGGTCAACACTACACTTTGATAAGATCGAAGTATATTTTGATCGCGAGCGATATTATAGTACTATACACATTTTTAGGACCACTTAAATGTAATAATACTTTTAATTTTACTGAAGTATACTTTCTCTGAATTCGACAGAGGACGAAAATCAAATCAGGGCTAAATTGAAATCTTAAAATTTCCTTTTCCATTGATTTTCTTTCCTATGTGCAACTTAAAAAAATCATGACTCGGAAAATTAAAGTTTTCTAAAAATATTCACAGTACTTTACATCACGAGATAGCTGATTTGATTATAAGACCTCTTCGATTTAATCAACTTTTGATTGACCTAGTAACTCACCAGTTTGACTAAGAGCTCCATTGCTCCAAAAATCACAAAATTATTCCTTCGCACTAATTTAATTTGTACTTGCACCTGCTGCCTGAGTAGTTAGCAGCGATCGAAAAAGACGTTCTGCAGGGTCACTGGGTTGAATCAATCTGAGTTGAGACTCGATCGACTCTCAATAGTCTTAGTTACAGGTATTAAAATTTCAACAGGTGATTCGTTCATGTGGGAAACCAGAATACTAGTCGAACGGATCACACCTCTGTTAAGTTGATCATTTTGCGAGATCGATGATTGATCTTCGCTAAAAGATTTCAAGCCCTAAGTCTGTAGTTATGAGTAGTTAAAAGTGTGTTGGAAAAATCATTAATAAAACTAAAAACAAATAAAAGTTTTATATTTGCTAGCTACTGAAAATTGAAGCACAGTTTATTTTACCCATTCACATTACCAAAAAATAATAAAAGAAAAAATAAATAAATCAATCTATTGACAATTGCCTAAAGTTTCCTTCAGTTCCAAAGATATCTGAAGCATTTTTAGATTTTCCTGGACGTAGCTTCTCAGAAACTCTTCTTGTGGCTTCTTGATTCAAAAAGAATTCTCTGTTTTCTTGCACTTTCTTGTAGAATTTATCTGAAACGATTTTAAAGAAAAAAACATGACAATTAAATATAAAAAGCAGATATATGGATAAACATCGGAAATTATTTAGTAAGACATAACACTGGTTAACATTATGCGGTTTTTTTATACATTCTAAAACAAGTTTAAATTTGGATTTATTACGAAAGCTTAACCTAAGTTATGTTAAATTTGTGTTTTTTTTAGTACGATAAAAATTTATCAAATATAATTAAGTTTTAAATTTATTTATATTTGGTTTAAGTTACATATTTCTTGGAACATATAAGACATAGGTTTTTTAAAATATTCCATCTTTCGAAAATTAAATAGTATTTTTAAATTTCACTCGTTATTTTAATTTATAACGCATAGTTTTAAAACCAGTACTTAATTTGGTACGGTTATCAAAAATAAATAATCAAAAGATTTCTAACTGGGATTCCTAAATTTATTTGATCTTTAGCTTAACTTTCGTTTTTTAACGCTTCTTGCGCAAATAAATCGGTCGAGTTGTTGCCGACCTTGGAGGACGCTTTTCAACAATTCTAAAGTAATTAATTTTAAATGTTACCACTTTCGATCACGCGAAAAGCAATACATCGTGAAGTGGTTTCTTTTTTAGCTATTGCGTTGTTTCAATTATTTTTTGTATTCTAATTTCATATAAAAATCTCGAATTTAACACGTGTCTTCCTTAAAGAAAACGACAGAAGTATCAAGTCCACTGGGGTTAAAATTGTTTTTAATTTTTTTAAGTAAAACATACCAAAACAGAACAGTGCTCTTCGCAAATATTTGTTTTATTTTCAAATGAATCACCATCTAGAAAACAAAGCTCAAGCATGACGAGTTTTTTATATCTTTACTAAGATCGCCTCACGCTGCAGAAAAGCAGAGCTGTGCCAATTGCATAACCAAAAGAACGTTTTTGCTATTGTTTTGATCAGTTTCTATTATTTAAAACTGAATCCAGCTACGTTTTCTGACTATCAATAAGTCGGAAAAAACAAAAACTTAACCATCTTTCTTACCTGCTTGCACTTGCAAAGGCTCCCCGGGACCCCCGTACTCAACTGGTAAACTGTCCTTCGGTACAAATTTATAAAACGTCTCTAAGGACGTGTGAACGTGCAGGACATCCTGAAGTTCCTCTTTCATGAAGGGTTTCATCATGCCCAATATTTTATCGATAAACGGAACACTGTTGATATAGTGAAAGCCGCTGATGCGGAGGGCTGCACATTCCTATTTTGAAAAAACAATACAGAGAATATAAAATAGTATTTTTAGTTTTGCGCAGCAACAAAATCATATTACTTGTAGATAAAAAAGATATTTCTTCATAGTAAAAAGTCCAAGACGAGCGACATGCCCAAGAGTTACGCCGGACATGTCCATAACGATCGTATGACCGCTGGCAACTCCGTCTTCAGCTAGAACCATTTCTAAACAACTGAGATAGCTATTTAAGGGAAAAATTACTGCTGGATATCTTAAAGACGCTAATTTAAGAGGTGCTTACAATTTAAGACAATCAGCAAACTGAAATTTTGAAGGATCACAATCTGCAAGTCTACCTATAGCCACCTTGTGACCTGAAGGAGTTCTTTTTTCTATCGGTGCAATCGTGCTGAAAACAATTAAAGTTTTGATTGCCTTAGCACTTTAAATAACAAATAAAAAAAATACTTACATAACCTTTGTAACCATTTTCATGTCTTCTAGCAGAGGATCGGTGTTTGCAAAAAATTCAGGGCAATGTGTTTTAGTTGTAAAATGAAGATCGATCACTTGTTTTGTTACCTCAGTGTGATAATGGCAAGCGTGAAAAAATAATATTACTTCACGCTCATCCAAATCAGGTAGATGAGGTTCTTGTTTGGTCCATTCAACAATTTTTAAAACCTCTTCCCGACGCTTTGCTAACTCGGGAAATTTTTTATACTCGTCCTCAACATTAGCTAGCTTCATTTTGTAAAAAATTTTCTATTAATTTTATTATCACGCAAAGCACGACTAGCTTTGAAATAGAAGCTACTGATTAATGGTTATATCCCACCGACTAGCTGATGAACACTGACTACAGCGGTCACTTCTGATATTGTTCTACAGCTTTGTTTTGGTTTTGCAATTATTACAACCGGTTCATTACGCTCGACAGAACCATAATTAACCTGATTAATTCGATCGTCTTTTTTTTCAAATGTTATATATATACAGCTTTATTACTGCTATTAAAATTCTTAGCAAAAGTCGAGGAAAATTGCATGCTACTTTAGCTGATTAAAGCGAATCTTTGCGTGTTTTGTAATTAGTTTTATTTTTTATTTACTTTTTTTTTTATTACAATTCTATGATTTCCAAAGATGCAATGGCACGGCAACGGAAACTTAATAATAGAGCATATAATTTAAAAATATCTTATATTAATAATAGCTCAAGTACAGTGAAAATCCAAAAATACTCGAAGGTAAAAAAGTTAAAATATTTATAGACGGTTTCATTTAAAAAATATTTATTGTAGAAATAGCTCAAGTAAAATGCATATAAAAAATACTTGAAAGTGAAAAAGGTTAGAATACTATTTTATTGTTTTAGCTACGAGTACCATGATCATGTAGCCCAGATATTGGTTACGCGCAATAGTCAAATACGTTGCTGAATAAAATTCTATTAGTAGGTTCAGTCCTATTTTATCACACTAGCCACGCATCGTGGACTGCAGAACGGCATGTTGTTTTTAACACAGAATCGTCCACCTAGCAGAGATTTTCCACATTCGAGACCTGCACAAATAAAGCAATTTCCATGCCAGTGAATTTTTCCCCATGAAACTCCTTGTTCCGCAGGACCTATAACATTTCTGCAGTACTGGCACCTTTCGGCGTAGTACTCGTCGTAGCATTTCAGGCAAACGGGCATGTTGGTCTTCTCGTCGGGGACGTACTGCTGACCAGCCAGAGGGGTGTCGCAGTGGTAGCAGCAAAAATGCTTTATATGGAATGTCGCCCCTTCAGCGGCAGTGTACTCCTTTGTGAAGATCAGTTCATCGCAGGCATTGCATCTCGGGATCTTCAAGATTATCGCAAGATCCCTGCCACAGTAAACATTCCCATTGTGGAAGAAATAAACAAGATCGGCGAGGAGCTCTCGACAATTATGGCACACAAAACATTGGGGATGCCAGCCAATATCCTTGCCGGCTCTTTCAGCCTTCACCGCGACCTCTCCGGACATAATATCTTTTGTGCATTCCTTGCACTTCAAGACAGCTACTGGACTGTGTCTGCCCGAAGTCGGTGCTGAAATATTAAGCTGATCAAAGTTCTCATTAAGATGAACTGCAGTGTTCCCAATTTTCGCTGATGTTGGCTCCACTTGCGGATACATATTCAACTCCTCAATCCCGGGAATCGCTGCAAATTTTCCAGAATGCGCGTTAAAGCCTAATAAAGTAGGATCGTTATCTTGACCACCTTCCGGCACCATACCAGGGAATGTTGAATAGTTTGGTGTAGGCGGTTTCGAGTCAAATCCTGAGTCCGAACTCTTAGATCCATGCAGACCTGTTTTGAAAGAGCTGTTCGGATTTGAGAAATACCCATGCTGATCACCTTTTATTTTATTATAAAGACTTTCAGGATTCCCCTGCAAAGATTCGCACCCATCCATAGGGGGAAGATTTTCAACAAACTGAACTATTTCTTGTTGGAAAGGAATATTTTCTGCAAATTCCTGCCTAAAATTCTCCATAGGCTTTAATAAGGCACATTGTGAGTAGTTAAGTCCACGCTCTTTCAAATTTTCAAAAAGTTTATCATACAAAGGCCCATTAACAACTCCGCTCTGAACAGTCTCCTTATTAAGACCCATTCCCTCAAATTTCTTTTTAGTGGGATAACTCAGGCCTGGAGCTCCTTCAAAATCCGGAGTCAAAGGGCTGTCAAGGATCACGACCTTGTTTCTATAAGGAATTTTAGCATAATTCTGCAACACATTCTGTAATGCCTCCGAATTTATAATTGATGAGAAAATCGGATCTCTTTCAACGGTCGCATCTATTGGAAGACCCAAATCTAAAGCGACACTTACACCTCCAAACTTGACCCTTCTCATTGGAGTGTCTTGCTTCATTAACGAACCGATCCTCGTCTGAATCGGATTTCGTAGCGGAACTGGAGAAATAAATGCATCTGGGTTTGGATGCTTCGATTTAACTGGTGTAATAGGTGAACTGAATTGCGGCTGAACAGATTCCAGCTGTTCAACGAACCTATTCATATCATCTTTAAAATTCTTGTTGCTCAAATATTCCACCCGGAAGTTACTAATCGGCACGAGAATAGGATCTTGAGTGAAATTAATCTTCTTTTCTCTCAGATTCTTCAGCATACTATCGTAAAATGGTCCATTCTCAACAAGACTTTGAACAACAGCTTTATTGAGTCCCATATTTGTGAGTTTGTTCTTGTTTTCTGTGCTTAAATTAGGGGCATCCATAAAATCAGGTATAAGCGGCTGGGAAAACGCAACAAGTTTAGAAGGCAATGGTTGAGAACTACTAGCCAAGAGCACCTTAGCGAGTTCTTCGGAATTTAAAATATTCATAACAACCTTATCTTTCACAATCTGCGGCGAGATACAATTCAATTTCCTTAACACCTCGCTAGGTGGATACTTAACCGCGGTAGACTCAACTTCTTCGTACGATTTATTACCAACCTTTCCCATAACCCCCAGAACAACGTTTCCAACGCGAACAACGCTCCCTTGTCCAACGCAGTGATCCTTGATTTTGTCCACGTAGAGTTGCATCTGAGCTGCCTCGGTTTCAGTTAAATTATCACAGAGGGTAGCATCCAAATCGTGTGGTGGCACCTGAAATTCTAATTGCTGTTTCCTTTTTGCAGCAGCATCACTTCCCTCGACTGGAATGAGGGTGGAGCCCAATTTGTCCATGTAATCGGAAGCCAGATCCGGAGTAACATTTGGTGGCACCCATTCAACTTTCACTGGCTTGTCCGCAAAAGCCTTAATCTTTATATCTGAAAAATTTATAATACATTATAAAGTTATTTAGAAAGTGATTTGATTAGGAAAGCAAGGGATACTTACATGCGGGTTTGGATCGAATCTGACCCAAAATTTCAAATTGAGCCCATCCAGACAGATCGTCATCAGCGCACATGTGCTGGTCCTTCCTGCACTTGCAGTTGCGGCAAACTTTTCGCCAAAAATGAAGATCCAATCCGGGACATTTGTCTCCTAATATATTTTAAAATGCATATATTATAAGTTAATTAGCGTTAAGGGTTACGTAGGCATTTAATTTATATGTGAGTTAATCTACTTAATTATAATTTCAAAGAAGTTTCGTTTTGCATTTTATGTAAGTTTATTTTCTTGAACTTTAAGTTCAGTATAAACTTTATAAACTAAAGTATAATTGTTTTATGTACATAAATGGAAAAAATTAGCATGACATTATCTGAACTAGTTTATCTCTTTAACAAACTTCTTTTTATGTTTCCCTGGCATAAGAAAAGGAATCAAAGTTCTATAGGTTGTACATATGTAGGTAATATATTTCGTCTTTTAGTAATTAAATAGGTTTTTAAATATATTGCTAAGGTCCTTCTGATGACAATATTTCGCTGAAGTCGTAAAAAGAATTATCGCCCTCTGGATACCTTTTGGTAGTGCTTTAAAAGTTTTAATTGTGAAATTCAGTGTAAAGTTAATTTTATTTTTTTGGCTCACTTAGTCACCTTTTTAAATTGGAAATATCAATAGTAGTAGGCGATAGCATTTTTAGTAGTCGTTGAATTTTCGTTTTAAGTTATTCTCATGTTTTATAACTCACCACACTCGTTGCAAGGTGCCCCAGCTCCGGCTTCGTGCCCCAATTTTCCTCTGGTTAACTTCTCCCTGCGGCTCTCGAGCTTCGACAGCCATTCGGGAGCCGCCGGCGTTTCCACGCAAGATTCAGCCTTATTCATCGCAAATAAATTTAAAAATTTGTCCTCAACTACTTGCAAAATCAGCAAATATAATCTAGTGCACTTTGTAACGTTCGCGGATGCGAATTTACAAAGTAGCCGGGTAAAAATTTACGGGCAGGCGCAGTTCATTCTTTCGTGAGTCATCCGTTAGCAGAGCAGAGTTTCCTGGTTGCCGCACGCCAATTTCGGATCGTATTTTGAACAATCAATCGATTTATTCACTTCCACGAAGTCCTGTTTATTTTAAGAAGATTAAAGGACAACCATGAAACAGGCTAAACGCCGACAAAAACGAACCTCATCCAAAAGACATCAACATGAAGTCAACAAAGGCCCTTATCACTTCAAATTTTGCACAAACAGCGCTTCGGTGGCAGACCGAGGGTTTAAAATTGGCTGGCATTACCACATTAGACGGATGCTTCTGAAATTGTTTTTGAAAATATTTGTGAAAGTTAAAGAGATGTTTATTGATTTTGTTACTTTTAATTAATAAAAAATATTTTTTCTTTACATTTTTGGTAATACTATATTGTCTTCATACAAGAAAATTCTCTCTTTATCATAAGAAAGAATTCTCCAAATCTCCATTTGTAGTTTTAAGCTGTCAAAAAAAGTGTATTTCTGTCACTAGTTAATTGACCTGCAAAGTGGGAGGTAACAAGTTCGTATCGCTGATAAAAATTAAGGGATTCCCAGGAGAAAATGTCTGGTCACCAGTACGTTACAAATCCCAACAACCTGTTCGAGGAGGAGGACGACGTCGACGATGAAACATTCCTTAAAAATTCCCGTGTACCACAGGAAAAAAGCACGAATCCATTCGAGGAGCAGAAGCAAACCTTTGAAGAGAAGAGAAAGCAAATTGAATCGCGCACTTTAGAATCTACGCAACGGAGCTTAGGTAAGAACCCCGCAAATCCTCGTCGCAAAACGTGACTTTGATGAGTAATTTCTGAAATTTGTTTAGGCCTCTTGCACGAGACCGAGGAGGTGGGAAAGGCGACCGCCGTCGAGCTATCGAAACAAAGGGAGCAGCTCGAGAAGAGCAGCCGGCAGCTGGACGAAATCAGCACAACGCTCCGTTTCAGCCAGAAGCACCTGAACGGGCTGAAGAGCGTTTTTGGGGGTCTCAAGAACTACCTTTCAGGGAGCCGGGACGGACGCATGAGCACCTCGCCCAGCGGGAATAAATTGGACGAGACCTCTGAGTCCACTCGAGAAGAGTCCCCGATATCAACGGAGGACCGATACGACTCCCACCCGATAAACAGACTGAGAAGTGAATCTGTTAGCCCAGTCCAGCAGCAGCAGCAGCCGAATTCAAATTTTGACAATGTCCTTGAACAGAATCTCGAAAACATGTGCGGCAGCCTATCGAGACTAAAAGGCCTGGCGACTGATTTGCATCAGGAGATTGTGACCCAGAACGACCTCCTCGACAACATGAGTGATAAAATGGAAAATGTCGATATTAAATTAAACAAGCAGAACAAGGAGATGAACAAGCTGCTTCCGAAGAAGTAGAAGAGCACTTCTACTGTTTTTTGGGGTATTTTGATCGATGTAATTCCGGAAGTATTTTTTTTTTTATTTTTCATCACGCCACACATCGTCTTTTTGTTATTTCTTCTTTAGATTTTGTATGTCCTGCAATTGCTGTTTCCTAAGAGCATGCGACGATGTATAAAGCAATAAAAAATTATTATGGAATGGATTTTTTCTTTCTTCCCTGACGGTGAAATTTTGGGGAAGCCCAGTAAGTCGGAGAGTATGAGAACACAAAGACTTGAGATATGTTTTAAATTAAAATTTACAAGTTTTGCAAAAAAAATGCAATCTCCAAATAATTATAATACAATTTTTTTAAGGTATTTTATGTATAATATATAATTATATAAATAACATTTTTCAATTACAGAAAATTATTATATAAAATAAATTTATCAATTACAACAAGTCAAGCAAGAATTGATTGCCACCTTCTGCATGTGAACGAAATTGTATGCTGAATTTTGATAAAGGTAGCCCCAATTCCTTTTCTTTTTTGTAAATGTCCATTTCCTTTAAGTACACTTCCCGTTTTAGCATTTCCAGTTTCATTTTTAGCACTTCAATCTCTAATTCACAACTGTCTCTTACTGGATCCGTTTGAGTTCCGTTTTCTACGACATGCAACTGCTTGCCGCGAGCGTGCGTAGATTCAGGTTCTTGAGGCTTACAAACCTTAAACCTTCCCAGGGTGTCGCATCCTAGAATCTCTAAGATTATTATATCCGCTTCATCCAGTTTCCGTGATAGTGGGATCTGGCTGCTGTAGCGCCTGCAGTCCTGAATTTTGCACTAAATGAAAGTTTGTGATATCCCCTGTTAACAAATAAAAATTTAGAGTTCACTTACTAATGTATGCTGTCGCCAGTTCTCCCACAAAACATCTTTGCAATATTTCCAATCTTTAGTCTCGTCAATAAGACCGAAAGCTTTAGCATACATTGTAATTTCTCGCCATTTCATTTCCTTTTCGTTAGTTGCATTTTCACCAAAATGACCAAATAAAATTTCCTTGTTTTTCCGAATAAGCGACAAAACTTTAATTTTTTCTTGATTCATTTTATGCAATATCAACTTAATTGAATTTTTAAGGTATAAAGTGCAAACCAAATGCTGCAAAAAATATTCTAAAATTAACTACTACCCTAGTCGAAATACTTCTTCCAAATGGAACTTTTCTCCAAGAAGTAAAATAATTGACTACCGTTCACCTTAAGGTATCTTAGATTCAGATAATTTTTAGTCGACTGAGTACCAAAATATGAATATTGCAACTAACTTTACGGCGTTTAAAAGTGAATGCGAAGCGAATTTCTGAAACGGACACAAGAATAAATAATTTTTTCAAATTTTTAGCCACTTTTCGAGGGTTTGAATTTTGACGATATAAAAATAAATAGTTTTCTTTATTATTTACTAAAAATATTACATAGAGTAAGGCAGAACTATAGAGTTCATTTGAATTATTTTTCAACTATCAAACAATTGTGTTAAACTCAAATTGGGGTGTTAGACAATGTTTGTATTATAAAATATTTGAATTAAAACATAAACGATTAAAAAACATCTGAGACTTTAAATATATTGAATATAAACGTCTCTATCTTCAGAATTCAATCATTTCAATCATTCATTTCATTATCGATTTTTTAATTGTTTTAACATATAATACTCAACTGTAACTCAAGTTTAATCATCATCGGAAATTTGTTTTACTTAATTCAAAAATTTAAACAGTTCTCAGATTTCAAATAGTTATAATTTTAAAAGATAAGTACATATGACAATTTTGGAAAAAAAACTGATTAATTAGTAACTTTTTCACTATTCTAGCTATTGGACTCGGAAGAATTTTTGGAGTAAAATAATATTGTAATAAACATATTTTCGAGGTGTGTAAAATTACTAATAATTTACATCAATTTTCTTTAAATTATCTTAAATTTTAAGGATTTCAAAGAAGGATAGTTCAAAATAAGTTTTATTAAATTGTTTAGTTTTAAGAAAATAACTTGAAATATGTTTAAAATTTAAATTTCTAAAATAATAAGCAAAATACTAAATTTAAATTTTAAATGTTTATAATATAAAAGCATCTAAATTCAATTTGATTAAAAGGAAATTTTCAAAATTGTTGCTCTTCGTACAAATAAAAAAATCGAACTGCAGAGCCCTCTATGTCTGAATTAATAATTAAAATTTAATCGACGCAACCTGCCTCAATTTGAAAAAATTCGTTTATAGTTGCCTTAGATCCATCAGTCGTTCTTCGTGCAATTCGCTGTCTATATATAAAAATGTATGAATATTTCTTAAAATTAAAATGTAAAGCGAATTTCAAGAAAAAAAAATTTAATAGTAATCTTTTAATAGTTTTGTGTTTCAAAATTAACGTACTGTGAAGAAGTTCAGTGGACCATCAAAATTCATTTATGCATAATTTTCTCTTAGTTACTCTTCTGGTCAGAAATTGAGTTAGCGACCAAGAAGCTATCATTTCTCAGCACGGTGTCCCTGTATTCACGTATGCGTGAAACCGAAGTGACAAGTCGTCCGCCATTGGTGAGGTTTTAGCAGTGAAAAAACGGTGTAAAGATTTGCGTGGAAAAAAGGCGTAGTGCTCAAGAAATCCTGCCATAAATAGCAAATAAAGGGAAGTACACTTAGAACGGATTATTTGGCTTTATATTTTCGTGGTTTTGCGATTTCTGTTCATTTCGTTTCGTTTCGTTTTTCTGTCCTCGTTGCGTTTTTTTTTTTTTTTTTTTTATATATATATATGTATGAATGTTCCGATTCAGTCGGCCATAAAAAATTGTATAAAACTCGTCCTTCTCGTTGTCCAATTGTGCTCTAACTATCGGCAATTAGTGAAACAAAAGATTACGGTAACGCAAACGGACAGGAGAAGATTCGCTCCATCAAAACCGATTAGTTCTGTGCGTTTCAAGAAGTGCGTAAATTTCTGTGTGTTTTTTGGAAAGCATTGATCAGCGAGAAACAGAAGACGATCGGAAAAATCATTTCTATCCAGCGACCAACCAGAAGACGACGACGAAATCTCCTTTTAAATGGCTGCTGAACTGCTCAACATTGACAGCATCATATCGCGGCTGCTGGAAGGTACTTGCATTTGCCCTCGTCGGGGTTTTAAATTATTACATTTTTTTCTCGCGTCAATTGTGCAGGTGGTGGCCCCATTTGACCGGCCCGTCGACGGCGGAGGCTGGTGGCATTCCGGCCAGTCCTTGGTGCCAACGCCCGAATATCAGAAAATGAATGAAGAAAAAAAAAAAATTAATAATTTCCTTTCTCGCCCGAGCACGGTGTGCTTTCTCCCGACTTTTTCCTAGAGTGCACAACCTCCTTCACCTCTCCCCCGCACCGGAGCCCGGGCAATCAGGAAAGAGGCAGGCGGGCACGTTGCTGCGGCTCGCACACAAAACGAGCCCCTGTCTAGACGCGCCTGCCTGCCCCTGTGTTGGAGTGGCCGCCTTATATTTTTTCTGACGTGGTTGCCACATTTTTACTCATATCAAACGCCGGCCAGCCAGCCACTGAGTCCCCAACAGCAAACAAAATAAAGAAAATGAATTGAAACGTGAAAAAAAGGTTCGATCATCATTATTATCACTGCCGGCCACCCATTCCGTTCCGTGATTCTGCGATTTATGGAGAAATACCTGCGTCGCATATGTTCGCTGTTGAGTTTTGCAATAAATCATTTTGCAACTTCGTGGAACTGGCCGCTGCACCGACTGGATGTACGCTTATGTGGGGCTTCGCAAAAATTGACAAGCCGATCAAAATGTCAAGCTTCCTCCTTATCGGAGACCATTTACTAAACTCGAACGAGACCTCGGCTTTGTTTTTCGTGCACTTGCCTCTAAATAAAATAAATTCAAATAGCAGGCCAGTGCACCGATTGAAGCAATGTTGCATTTTTCTTACCAACCGATGACTGGTTTTCGACAATAATGAACCAGACTATTGCGATGTGAGCTCAAGTTGACCTTTGTTAGATCTTGGCGCCAGTAATTGTTTTCTTGAGATAACTCCCTGCAGCGATTTGGGACAAAGTTCAAAATTTACCTTTTTTTTTTTAATTATTGGTTCTGGTTTTGAGCAACTGATAAAAGGAAGTTAGTGTTTTCTGCCTTTAAACGATCTATCACGGGGTAGGCTGCTTACAGATACGTATAATGAGCTAAAGAACCTAAACATCCGGGGTGAACAAAGTTGAGGTATGAGGTACCTGCGAAACGAATTTTTATAAACTGATTGTTGAGTAGTTGGTAGTAGCAGTAAATGAGTAGATTTTATATTTAGTTATACTATTTCAAAGGATTTATCATGTCAGAGATATCTCAATTGGAGAACGGTCCGGGTTTAAAATAAAAATAAAATGAAAATACATTTATGCTACTTATTACTACATGCTTACTGCATTTTGTAAAAAGAAAATCTTAACTCAAATTAAATTTGGTTTATACGTTTTTTTTTATTATTATTTTTACCTTCCCTACTTCAACCCGCTTTAGAAATCGTTCTCAAAATGAAAAATCTCGCAAACTATGTGGCATTGCAGAGAACATTAAAGTACATTATTTAAAAACAGTTCGAATTTTTGTTATATTTCTACCCGTATTCTAGCTTGGAAAGGATTATATAGATTTGGTTGTTGATTGACTATATCTCTCAGGCTTCTATCGAATATCAGATGAAAAGTATTTCTAAGGAATTTTTAATTTGATGACAAAATATTGAAAACTTTATATGTAGTCAAGAAATATTGTTCTTTATATTCTTAATTTTTAAAATGCGAATATTGGTGTTCATCTCTGCTCCGAAATATGAGTAATAAAAAAATTGAATGTAGTAATTGATAAAACAAAAATTTGTTTACACCTAATTCTGTTTTTACACGAACTTTTTGGGAACATATCTATCGTGTATAAAAAGAGAATTCGGTGTATTTTTTTTTTAAGTATAAACATTTCACTTATTTCAGTCTAGTAATTTTCAGATCTAAGCAAACTCTAGTGATTCAGTTGTAACCAATTTTAGCTGGTTTATCTGCGCGCATGCGGTGTAGCATAATTCGTTTTTGTAGAATTTTATTTATATAAAGGTCTGCCAGACACTTGAGTAAACATGATTGAGAAAATTGAGAAAACGTCTGCAACTTGCAATTTGCATTCCATGAAAAAAAATAAAAATGTTATTGTTAAGTTGAAATGCAGTTTTTAGAACTTCTCTATATTCCAAGCTCCAATTTTTTAACTTTGTTAAGTTTAACAAATGTGTAACTGCTTCAAAAATAAATATTCCGTCAGTGGCAGCTCGAAATCTATTAGACTCTCTTATGCAATCCTTTGTCGCGGAGATCTGAATTCAGCAAAAATGTATCAATCACGAACAATAAAGTTACGCAATTGTGGCACCCAACCGGCGGGCGCCGCGGGGGGAGGGCTCGTTTTTTTTGGGAAGCCCGGGCACGTGCACAATTGGCATCAGTGCGACAATTATGATCCGCGTCCGCGATGATGAATTTTATCATTCAGCAAAACCAGTAAGGCAATTCGAATTTTTATCGTTTTCCATATGCTGAAACATTTGTCTGGTTAAACAATTGCCTGTCGCCGGCAATTGAATTGTATCCCAAACCAAGGCCCCTCGTCAATGACGGCAGTCGGCATCACGTTCATATACTACGCATTTTGAGAATGCTCTTCAATAACGTCCGATCGCCGGACCAGCGGAGCCCGGGGCACCAGAAAAGCGAGAATACTCGTGAAGTAATTTAATTAACAATAGGCGCTCCGTGGCTGCGCCATCGATAGGTTGATGACACTGGCTCATTGGAATTCAGTATTCGTCGTATTTCGACTTTCCCTCCATATCTTCAGTTCTTCAAGAGAAAACGATAAATATAAATAAAACAATAAAAATAAATAAAACAATGCAAATAAATGCTCTTCTCATTTACACCGATATTTTGTTATTTATCTTCCAGTGCGAGGAGCCCGACCTGGAAAAAATGTCCAACTATCAGAGAATGAGATCCGTGGACTATGCTTAAAGTCACGGGAAATATTTTTATCACAACCGATTCTTCTGGAGTTGGAGGCACCTCTTAAAATTTGTGGTAAGTACTGCAGCTTGACTTGTTTTACATTATACTTATAGTATAGAATAGACAACTTAAAGAAAGTAAAAAAGACTTTAATAGATTTCATAAGTCTCTCGTCACGCTGCCCCAGAGAATTCATACCTTATTTATTTATTTACCAATTTTAAGAAAGCAAATAATTTTCACCAGGACTACTGGTTCTATACTTTTGAATAAAACATATTTTTGTATATAAATTTTATCTGAAAGAAAGCAGTGCAAAGGAGTAATCAAACAAAGTAGAACTTTATGAAAAATGCCCTTCAAATGTCGTAACGCAGCAATAGATTGTAACCAACATAAATTCAAAAAACAGCAAATTATTATCGTTGTGGAAGAAATTAAAATATACGAGGAAAACTCTAGAATAAAATACCCTCGAGGAAAATGCATCGCATAAAATGCTTCGGCTGGCTCACAGCTGAACTGGACGGTAATTCAGCTATACATAATTAAGCTGCGACTCAATTACCAACCCCCATAGGTGCACGAAATGAAGTGCAACAGAAAGTTAATTTTAACTTTCATAAGAAAGATTGTCCAAAGGACTCGACTTCTGTTTTTCTTTTGTAGGTAGTTAGATTGCATGTACATAAGTGATTTGAGACAAGCTCTTTAACTATTTAGGAGACACGAAAGTGCAATAGTAAGAATCCGTACAGTAGTACAAAGTACAATATTGATTATTTTGATCGCCGACATGTTTTGTAGTCGTATTTTGATTTATAGAAAATAAAAATGCGTAATATTTTGTTTCAATTGCAATAACTCTGAAAATATGAAAACAGCAAAATATTGGAAAAATAAATTTATTTTGGAGTTTTGAAAATTGCGGATTTAACACTAGAACTACCAAGACCAGTCAAATTGACTGATGTTCAATTTCTTGTTTGAGTGATTTGTAATTTTTAAAGTTGTAGGTTAAGATTTATGCCAACATTTACTTAGATTCATGATTACAACATATTCAGAAATCGTTTTTAATTTATGATTATTAATCCAAGTTTAAAGGTACATTATATTAAGGGCGCAAAAAATGAGTGAAATTATACGTTTGAGTGCTGGTAGTTTTAGTGTTAGAATAGATAATGTTATAGAAATCTGCATTTTATTTGTTGTTTATGTGGTCATAATATTTTAGAAAAGAAGTTGTATACAAAACCGGTCCTTTCCCCATACCAATTTAAATAAAATATTCAAAATAAAAAGAGACAAAAATCGAAATTACATATATGTATGTACATGTAGTTCTTTGTTCGTAATTTCAAAAATAACAAACGTCCTTGCACTTTGGAGCATCTTCGCGGAAGTGGAAGTTGACTTTGAATGTTATAAATTCTTAAAATTCAACAGCAATATCCCTATGTGTTGCCCTTAACCAAAAAAGTTTAAGAGCACTCTATTCTAAAATTAGAGCGAGTTCCCGCCGAATGCTTTTTGAATTCGAGTCTTAAATAATTACAGAATCACTGAGGAGCAGTGCGATTGGAAGCATTGTTTTGATGAATACTGGTGAATGGTACGAGAGTATAAAAGGTTAAATAGAAGTCTTATTCTTGATAGAGTTGGTGAATTCCTCAAAAGAATCCTTGACACGATTACTTTTTGGCAAAATTGTTGAGCTTCGCTTTTTCTTTTGGGGTTCACTGTGGAGGAATCTCACCAATGCGCACCTCCAAGCCAATCGACGAAAGATAGGTCGTGCGTGAGATGAGTGAGACGGATAAAAATAGAAAGTAAATTAAATGCCACTGGCCAGATGATCTAGATTTAGAATGTTTCTCTTTTTCATTCTTTAGCTTTTTTCGCTAATTAACAACACCTTTTGTTTCGGTGGAACAAATAAGCCGAATAAAAAGACTACGACGAGAATTTCACACTAATGGCCTTAACATTGACTGTCTTGACTGAATATTTCCACCAGGGTTATGTCATCGGGGTAATTTATGCGTTTACTGCCACCCCTTGGTACGATAGTTGTGACGAAAAAGTGGAAGATAAATAGATATAGTTACTTCAGCGTAATTTCGGTTGCGTGCCCAAAATACGAATTGTGACCCTCGTGACAAGACAACAAAACGTTCGTCGTTATCGTCAGTTGTGGTTATGGATTTATCGATATTTTTTTTTTTATATAGAAGAGCGGCTGCACGCCCCTCAGAAGCTCCTTCGATAAAACATTTCTAATTAAGGATATTTTCAAGGTTGTCAATGGATGGAGGGAGAGGTTCCATGGAATCATCCCCTAGACTGTTTTCTAATTTCCTGTTCCATCCCTTGCAGGGTGGTGGATTGGTTTCCACAGTGTTATCTACTGACTATCGGATGTTATGTAAATGGGGGGTCGATTGATTTTCTCAACTGCCTCCTTACTGTCTAAGTAGACCCAGCTCCTGTCCTATTCTTTGGGAATCTTACGCTCTTTACTCTGATTTGCTCCTACTGCCCAAACCTGTTTGGCAACTTGTTTTGTTGCGGCTTGCTGTTGGCATTAAAATCCAAAGTTCGCCGGAGCAGCTCCCAGGAACTTGGTTAGCATTCTTTTATTACGAATTACTGACTCACTCGATTCCACCGCACTGTAAACAAGATCTTATCGCCGAGACATATTTCTATGTTGTGTTTATGTTGATTAATGGCACACTGGTTTTTTCCAAAGAATGAAAATTGTTTCTGAAATTTAATATAAACAATGCATCAATTATTTTATTTGCAGCTTTACTTGGGTTTCAATAATATTTCGAATAAAAGGTTTCATTTTTTTTGCTGAATAATAACATTCCTTATGGAACTTTTATTTTTCGATCGCTCGATAACGATATTCAAGCAGTTTTTATTTGCTTTATCCATGCTTATCATTGATTATTCGATATTAAATTCGTTTCATTATTTTCCATGGAGTAGAATAATAAAAAAGTAAAGGTAGATACAACTCGGAATGATAGCCTCTTTTTTTTAAGTCGGTTGAAAATAATTTCTAAATAATATTTATAATAATACATTTTTTATCATAATCATTACACTTATTGAATTTGTTCTTGTAATATTTCTTGACTAATTTCCAGAGTTACGCGCAATCTTTAAGTGATAGTGCACTCAGGGGAAATTATCACTAAATTTAGGTGTATAGTGCAGTGCACTTCAAATTCACTCTTATTAAACTGTTAAATTATAGATTTCTGAAGATTCACTATCACTAAAAAGGTTAATAATACAATAATATGAAAATATAACATAGTAACTTCTTTTATCGACAGTATGAAAATTGGTTTGCGTAATTTATTTATTTAAAAAGGACTAAAATTGAGTTTGAAATATTCGTACTCATTGATGTTTATGATTTAGTTTTGAAATTTTGAAATGTGATGTCTTTCTGGAACGATACGCACAGATTGTAGAAAAACTTTAAATTTAAAAAAAATTTTGAAAATGTGTTTAAAATTTTACAAATAAGCAAGGCTACTTATTTCGCATGACCTTCAATCGGTTGTAGCTTTCGTTCAAAATTTTTAATTCACTATGTATGTATATGTTAGGCGCAATACATCATTAATAAGAGTGAGGATACTTAATTTTTGTAAAATTTATTTTGTGTGAGCGGGACTCCCCAAGACAGACTGAAGCCCTAGTGTATTAACTATGACCAAATTCCACGCGTTTGTGTCTCCCAATTCTAAGAATATGTGATTTTTAAGAAAAACTATTTTCAATTAACTGAGCTAAGCTGTTGTTTACGAACTTTTTTATTCTTATATTTCTCTCATTTGCTCTGTTGTAAATCAAGTGCCGCCTCGAAACCGCTGAAGACTAGAATTAGTCAGCTTAATCCAGCTCCTAATCCCGCACCTCCCTCTTTAAATCGCATGGTAGCTTTTGATGTTTAAGTGTGGTGGGTTTTTGTCCGGCGGGCTTCGCAATTTGCAATTAATAATCATACGTCGAGGGTCATCAGTGTGGTGACTAAACATGTGGTAGCTTAATATGTGCTGAATAAAAATCGAAAAATAAATGAAAAGAGCAAAGCGAAAATATGAGATCACTACTTTCACACACGCTGTCTAGATATATGAAGGTCAAGTTTACTAAATCTTTGGCGGACTATTTGCTTTTGTGGTGTTCGCACCTAAGCCACGGGGAGGAGCTGGATAAATAATTTATTCCCACAGGGGCATTGTTACCTCCCTTTTATTTGCACCCACTTTCTCGAACGGCTTTCAATCGGCACGACATCTCCTAGACTCGTAATTCCCTCACCTCGGCCGGCACGGTTTTTAATCGATGGCATGCAAAAAGGGGTCTTAAATTACACACGGGCGACACGTGCTTTCACTTTTGCGCTCGGAACGTAATTAAATAATTGTCGTGCTGGGAAATGGGACCCAAGCGAAAGTGCTAGCTATGACCAGTCGTCCGAGTGTAACGCACAACTTGATACACGTGTCTGAAAGTGTCGCCTTTATTCTGACCTTTCATAGAACTATGTATAAACGCATTTGTATCTTTATTCCATACCAAATAAGAAAAACATATTTTTCTTTTTAATTTCAGGTGACATACACGGACAGTATTATGATTTATTGCGCCTATTTGAATATGGCGGATTTCCACCGGAATCCAATTATTTATTTTTGGGCGACTACGTTGATCGCGGCAAGCAATCGCTAGAGACGATATGTTTACTATTGGCTTATAAAATAAAATATTCAGAAAACTTTTTCTTACTTAGAGGGAACCATGAGTGCGCTAGCATTAACAGAATTTATGGGTAAGTAAAATGTCCTCTCAAAGACAACAATCAATTTAAATTTGATAGTCATTTTTTTGTTACTCGTTTCATCTCTTTTAATTTAAGTATTTTTTATTGTTTTTTGGCCTGATTTTCAAGACATCGCCAAAATGATGCATGGTCTCTGAATGAAGAAAGTATTTTTGCTAATTTTATATTGTAATTTTCCGCGTGGATTCTCGATGAGATGCGGGAAATTTTAGGAGTTTTATTTTTAGACATTGTCGCATTTGTATCTGACTACTGATTGCATATAGGATAAATGGAAATGTTTGCTGCATTTGATGCTCTTCAGTTTTTCGTTTTACTTTATCCGCAATTCATATACATACATATGTCTTAACCTTCTTCTTGAAACAAAAAATGGTTAGGACGGTGAATTCTTCAAGTTGAAGTTTATTTCGTATTAGGCGACACATTCGTATTGGCACACAAGTTATTGTTATTAAAAATTCTTGATGTTATTAAGCTGGAGAAAAATATTCCTTTCTGACTCGGTGCTAAAAAAACAATTAATATAGTACGAAATTGCGACTACAAAATTTTAAGAGAAACTTGACGATCATAATTTTGAAGATGTAGCAAAAATAGCGACTTACTTTGACAGATTTGTGCCGCAGTTTCTAGGGATGGTCTGGATATATTTAATTTGAGTAAACGATGATTTATTTTGTGTAAAGCAAAAATAATGTTAACAGTAGTACTTTTTAAGATTAGTCGAATTTTTCAATTTGCTCATTTACTGAGCTAGCAATTGTTGATGTTGAGCCAACAATTTGTGACTAATGAACTAGCATTTGCTGACGACTGATCTTTTAGTGTCAATGAACGTAGAAAAATGATTCTTGTACTTATTTTTTTTTTTAATGCATAGGCATTTAAATTTTTTTCTTTTATTTTCTAAATATAGCTGAAATGACTGGGTTCCTCAAATATTGCAGAAATGTTTATATGTAGTTTTTATAATTTTTATATTTTTGCGCGAAATCGCTTCCTGTAGCAAAAAATCTTTTCAAATGCTCGTTTTGTCAAAGTAGAAGTCTTAGTCTTAACTCTATAAAGTTAAACAAGCGTTTTACAAATTTATAGTTGACTCTTGCCATATGCTATACAATTGCCATGGCCCAAAATTTCAAAATTGCGTAACGAAATTGCTTACCACTAATAAAGTTATCGACGGAACACATGAATCAGCGTTTCTTGTTTTTCAATCGCAAAAGACAACGAATTGTTATTACTGCTGCACTTAAAAAATATTAGCTATCGATTTGTTTCGTAAGAAATTGTCATTAGTAATAAAATGAAAAAAAGTGAATAGGGATGGAATTGCAATTGTATGTACTTTTAATAACAATTTGAATGACTTCAAAATATCTTCAAAACCTTACTTGAACTAATGCTCAGAGTGCAGTATTATCTACTAGTTTTATATCAGCGTAACACAAATTTAAATGTTGCGTTTCTTTTTGTACCCTAGAAACTTTGTTTTTCTAAAATTATATGCCTTAGCGCCTCAAAACTTGTGGCAATTTTCTTTCTTCAAATTATCTTAGCGGGTTATGAAAAGCGACTTAAAAATTGCGCAAAACATGTCTTTTGCTATTTATGAGTACCTGCGCCCAACTTCCAACTGTTCCATGTATCACTGTAGATGTTTACAGGTGAGCAATTCAAGTGCGATGTTTCATTACCCCGTTACGGAAAGGTGATTTAGGTAAGACACGATCTAATGATTGCTAAGCGTAAAGTTCGCGACTTTCATAAGGAGTGAATTACATTGAATAATTGCAATTGCGCGCATAATTCGCGTTACGTGGAAAGCATGTATGCTTCAATTATTTTTGTGCATTTACTTCCCAAAACAGAGCAAGTGCACGCAATTTGTCTTGTAAATTTAGCAGCTTGTTAAAGTGGTAGATTCAAAATGTGGGGGTCTTGTGAAAGTCCGAAGACGTTGAATAATTCTTTTGAGGTTGAGTGCATCTTTGCAAATATTTTTAAAAAAGAATATGTAACCCTTTACTCTTTTTGCTGAGGCATGTTCCAAGTTATTACGGAATTCAAACAATTATTATTAATAATAATTCTTGTTTATCAGGAAAATTATGCAGTACTTCGAACATTTCATTGTTTTCCGAAACATTGATTTTATGTTAGACAAAGGGGAGAGGAAATCAATGGAAAAGGATAATTCGAGGATTACTTTAGCCCTGAATCGATTTTCCTCTTCTTTCGGACGTAGGAAAATTATGTTTCAGAAATTTAAATTCCCCGAAGTATTGAAGTGGTCTTCAACATTTTTAGATTACTGTATATTACATATTTTGATTTTTACAAATTTGTGCTAAAGGTTTTAATAACTCAACTGCAGATAAGTTCATTATAAGTAATCATAATCATAAATAATCATTACTCGTAGTAATAATATGTTCAAGAATGGTAGTTTAGCTGCAGTTAAGAGTATCTGTTGAAAAATTTTTAACAGCGAAGTATCGTTGTAATGATTACAAAAACTTATCATATTAAAATGCGCTAATAATACATTTTGTTTCCTTGCAGTTTCTATGACGAGTGTAAAAGACGTTACACCATCAAACTATGGAAAACATTCACAGACTGCTTTAACTGCTTGCCTGTTGCAGCTATCGGTAAGAAAAAAAAAACAAATTATTTATCTAAATATCTTAGGATATCTTTCTAAAATACACTTTTTAATTATTGAATTTAAATGTAATTTATCATCTTTTGTTACAGTTGACGAAAAAATTTTCTGCTGCCATGGTGGTCTAAGTCCAGATCTCACATCAATGGAACAAATTAGACGCATCATGAGACCAACTGACGTACCAGACCAAGGACTGCTTTGTGATCTTCTTTGGTCAGACCCCGACAAGGATACAATGGGGTGGGGAGAAAATGATCGTGGCGTTAGTTTTACATTTGGAGCTGAGGTGAGTTATTTAATTTTAGTTTTCGAAATAAGTTATACAAATTACCAAAAAAAAGCAAGGGCTAAAGTTGGGGTTTTATCATTTGAAAAGAGAATTTCAAGTGATAAGAGGTGCTAGTCAATAAATTATAATAAAACTTGTTAAGAAATATTTTCCGAATGGGCTAAAATGTCACCTTCAACTGAATTTTCTTGTTCGCTCTGCTTCCGAATTTATTTCTGTGCTAAATAAGACTTCATTAATGATTTTACAAGCGTTTTATTTGCGTCGGCGTTTTATTATGAATAACATATATTATAATCGCAGCAAAAACATTTTCAGGCAATATATATATTTTTTATTTTAAATGCGACAAGGAGACGATGAATTCCCATTTAAAATTCATTTCTCACTCATAGGCGAACGGAAGTTGTAAATAATTTGCTTAATTGCCTTTCGAGTGTTACTTAGCTTACTGCGAATTAAAAAACGAGATTGATTGATTGGTTTGTGAATTAAACCGCATTTCCGCTCAAGTAAGACTGATTTGGTTTCTTTCTTCGAAAGTTGTTTAGCAAATTTCCAGCAGACCAAATAAAGTAGATAAGAATTATCGTATCAAAATCGTTGATAGTTGGCGAAGTGATAGACTTTTCGTTTTGCTTCTTACATGTGGAACGATAGTTCTAGATGTGCATTATCTACTAATTAGGTGAAAAGGTATTTAAGGGGACTTATTAATGATAAGAAAATACTGATAGCTACGGTGACCTGAGAAACATGATTTCGTAGACTTAAAAATTATTGTTATGCACAAGTAAATTAATGTTAGAAAGATAACTTTTATTGTCCTAAGAATGGAAATCGAACCAGCAACAATTTAACACATTGATTGGCATTAGACATCGTCCTTATTTAATTGCCTACAGTGGTTTTGAAAGTTTTTGATTAAAACTGATCTATCTCTTCTGATTAGGCTTAATTGTCATGTCAGTTAAAACATAAAAGAAATTATTTCTAGTAAATGATTTCAAACAAGTTTTCGAACTAAAAAAAATTAAGAAATTACAGTACTGTGAATATTTTTGGGACTACTCCAATTCCTCGAGAACATTTGATTTTCCGAATCATGCCTTGTTTAAGTTGGAAAGAGGAGGAAAATCAATTGAAAAGGAAATGGAGATTTAAATTTAGCCCTGGATTAATTTCCCTCCTCTGTCTAACCTGGAGACATGCTTCAGAAAATAAAAGGTTTCCGAAGCATTGAAGTGGTCCTAAAAATATACTGTACTTAGTGCTATAATTTTGCCGAAGTTGTCAGAGACATACATTACGTTTATAAGCGAGTGTTTTATTATGCATTTAAACTGTCGAAGCTAAACTCTTGCTGTGTTATAAGTAAACGAAACTCTGAGAGTCTTAATGCTAGATAAAAATTGACAGATTATTAACAAACACTCATAAATTAAAAATCTGTGATTTTACCAAAAGAGTAAAAGTTCCTGTTTATAAGAGTTTTTAATTGAGAGTGATGTTTCAGTCCAAAAATTGGATAGGGGTGGCCCAGACAATTTCACTCTCCGTTTATAAACGACTTTCATTCTGGATTGAAGTTTCAGTCCCGGTCTTAAAAGCCCTTATAACTTGGTAATAAAACCCCTCAGCTCGTTTAAGAACTCATAATTTTAAAACCCGATAGAATATTATTTTAGAAGCATTACTCTTACTATATCCATTATGAAATGGCCTTTTGCTTGTGTTTTCAGTGAACTAAATCCCTAAGTGCAGCGGTTGTGGGGGTTGAATATATCAAAAGTGCATAACTTGAAAGCATTTGCATAAAAAGGAATGTACATTTTAGTAAAATGTGTTCTCATTTATTTCTGTCCGCTTTGTATATTATATTCACTTTTCTCACTTTTCGTATTCAGTGAATGAATACACTTTAAAACTATATGCACCATTTTTGCGGGAAATGGGTTAAATAATTTTAAGTTAAATATGTAAACTAAATCGAATAAACGATTTTAAAAATTTCTTCCAGGTCGTTGGTAAATTTCTGCAGAAACATGACTTTGATCTGATATGTCGGGCTCATCAAGTAGTGGAAGATGGCTACGAATTCTTCGCTAAACGGCAATTGGTGACATTATTCTCAGCTCCAAATTACTGTGGTGAATTCGATAATGCCGGTAAAATAAAAAAAAATATTATATTACTACAAAATGTTACAGATTTACTCAAAATTATTATTTTTTGTTTCGTTTGATTAATCTTTTCAGGAGCTATGATGTCCGTGGATGATACACTGATGTGCTCGTTCCAGATATTGAAACCTGCTGATAAACGTAGACTTCTTTATCCAAGCTTCGGTGGTCAGGGGAGGCCATTAACTCCTCCACGTGGCGCAAATAATAAAAGTAAAAAGAAATAAGTTTATTATTATTATTATTTTGAATTAACAATTAATAAGTATAAAAATCATGTAAGAGGAATACAAACATTTTTAAGTAAGAAGAAACAAGAATAGAAGAAATTGGAGATCATCAATATTTAGCTATAAAGAAGAGTACACCATTTTACAGACAAACAAGCTAAGAATTCAGTAACAATAAAAAGCAACTGTTTAGTCAGAACAAAGTAAAAAATACCGAAAACTACTACAGGGGGAAATATGGACAAATTAAAATTATAAAAATTTAAATTACAACACTACAGCAAAGAAAATGCGCAAATTTTATCGCGACAGGGCAATTACACCTATACGCCCCATTTTTAATTGGATTTTTGTCGTCCTTTCCGGGAAAGATATGCAGTGCAAAAAGTTTTGCATGTTTTTATATAATTATATATATTAAATGTATATCTGCCACAGACACACAAATAGAATGCGAACAGTTTAAATGTATTTTTTGCTTTCTTTGCAAATAGATTCATGATTAGTTAAATGAAAATAATAATAATGGTAAACGAGTAATAGAAAAAAAAATTGTTGTCAGTAAAAAGGGAATTTGCAATGTTTTAATGAAACGGCGCCACGGCATTTTGTATTTAAAAGTGAGAAATAAGAACATGACCACCCCGACCACCTTTAAAGCCTGCTTTGTTTAAATTTATTTTTTTGCTTTTAAAATTATTTAGAAAAGAGAAAAAAGCTGGGAAATTAAATTCAAACCATTTTTACTTGTTCTTTTCCTGTTTGACGTTTAATATGCTTTTTTTGTTCCTTTTTCACGTTGTTTTTTTCCAGTTCCAATAATTTGACTTGCTTTTATATATTTTCTTATCTATTATTGGTACGTATTTTTCATAATAATTTTTATCGCTGTACTTTTATCGTTTTAATTTTCTTCCGAAATTATATTTTTTCCGTTTGATGTTATTATAAAGCAAGAAAACCGCGAATAGTTCTTTAGAGTTAATAATTGTTTTTAGTGTAGCCCCCTTGGGTTTGAAATATTGATATGAAAAAAGTGAATATTGTGGTAAACATTTGATGTTCTGCTTGACAGACCAATTAAAACTAAAACAATCAGTTTATCACTTTTGTACGCAATAACGCCAGGACAAATACCATCCATTTTGCAACAATAATGAAAACACAAACAAAATGAACATTTTGAATACTCAACAAATTAAAACGGCCAAAACAGGACAGTTTTTCCAATAGCCATAATATGCTTTTACAAAAAGAAAAAACAGTGTAATTACAAAAAATATTATATTTAGCCTTACGGAGCTTCTCTAAGTGCAATTTGTTCGCTATTTTTGTTTTTAAATAACTATAAGAGGAGTTTGTGAAGGTTTCTAACCCGTTTCGCCTGATGATTTTCAGTAAGTTTTTCTATTGAATATTTAATATCTGGGGAAAGTAGTTTTACGTCCGGCTAAATCCTATAGAAAAGTTTGAAAGAAATTACGCTACTGTTAAAATTTTAGGACCACTCCACTTCTTCGGGTACTTTTAGTTTTTCGAGGAATGATTTTGTTGTGTTGGACAGAGGGGAGGAAATCAATGAAAAAGGAAACTTTGAGGATTATTTTAGCCCTGAATCGATTTTCCTCTTCTGTTGAATCAAGAAGAAATTAAAAGTTTCCAAAATATTGAAGTGGTCCTCAAAATGTTCACATTGCTGTATAATATCGGCTACAAAATATGCCCAAAATGTTTAGAGATACAGCTGAAAGTAGTTATTTAAATGACGCATATTGCATGGAAGAAATAAGATCTCTAAAATTTTAGTCGATAAATATTTTAAGCATGTTTTAAACTCATGAAATAGAGTAATTTCACCTTAATAGAATAAATTATTTAAATTACGGAGAACAAGTGTGAATTTTATCATTTGAGTAACACAAAAAAAGCGAATATTTTGAAAATTATAGGAAAAACGGGTTGAAACGATTAACGATTACTAAATTACTGTCAAGAAAAGAAAACAAGATTGGTAACTTTAAAGGATTGGAAAACGGCACTAAAAACACCTTGTTTGTACATATTCTTCCTCTGACAAAAATTAATAATTTGTATAAACAAAAAGGAACAATAATTAACCCTTTAACTGTTTATGTCGAGTATACTCGTTATCGCGAAGTGATAATTTTGCGCATATAATGCCGATTATTCTTGTCATAAAGATAAAATAAAATTCGTATTATAATAAGCCAACTGTAATTTTGGTTTTCCTGAAGAAGGAAAATTATACTATTCGTAATCCAAATTTCTTGAAATTTGTTCCTATTTTCATTTCTAGAATGGCATAATTTTATGTTTATATGGTACATTTTTTATCAAAGATATAAATTTTGCTTGTTAGTACATTTTCTGAAATACCGGCAACGCTTGATTTTTAGACATAATTAGTTAATTTTACAGCATACAAATTTTACTGGTGTTTATGTCGAATATACTCGTCTTCGCTGAAAAATACTTAAAAAGACAAAAAAATTTGTTCGAAAGAAAATTAAACAGTTAAATGGTTAAGGAATACACAAGACAAAACAAAAAGAAATTAAACAAATTGAAAAGAAATATTACTTTAGCTTTGAAATTGCGAAAAATATATATATTTAAGTATAAAAATTAGTGAGAAAAATTTAATAAAAAATAAATGGCTGTAAAGAGATCTGTTAAAACTTTTAAGAAAAATACGTAAAATCAAACTTAGTTGTTAAAGGCAAAAAATGTCCTCTATCCAGAAGAAAGACACGCAGAGAAGCAACAATTGTGCTTGTTTGTTTCATAATATTTATTTCTTGTTCATGAGAATTTTTGCAATTTTGAGAGTATAGTTTTTGAACAAAAGTAAATTATTTTTAGTAGAAAGAAAACAATAACAAGCATAAGGTTTTGCAATATCCATATGTGTTGGTATTAACAAACGATGTTTAAAAGTTTTTTTTTTATTTCGTTTTTTCTGATTAACTTCTTCTACTACCGTTTAAGAGCATATGTATATGTGTCCTCAATAATATTACTTTCTTCTATAGTTATAACCAAGTGGAAAACAAAGAATCTATTATATACATGAGAAAACAACTGAATGAAAGATGGACTTTTTTATTCAGTAGATAAAGCTAAATGTTGTTTTGTTCGCCCCAAAACAAAAATTGATTAAGAATGATGAAACAAAATAAAATCCAATTTTCCTCGTAGAAAAAATTAAACCTTTGTGAACTTGAGTTGCAGTGTTTGTGGTGTTTCTTACCTGCGAATTCTGATCAAATCCCTAGTTGGGTGAACGATGTTTTTTTGACTTTTGCTCCAGTTTATGCCGTCCCAATGTTATGTTTCGCACAATTTATTTATTTTAATGATGTTGTAGTAATTGCCTCGAAATAATTACACTATTATTTTTCATTATTTACTGTGTCCATTATTGGATGGTTTGCGAAATATCATCTAAATTGATTCCTATTTTTATAGCTGAATTGTATGGCTGAATAGTTTTAACTATTTATGCTCAAGATTTCATAAAAATATCAATTGTATAAAGGGGATTTAACAGCTATAGGAATTAAGAGTTAGTAAGATGATATCGGAGTCTGTTCTGAAGTCCTGCCGTAAAAGTTACAATATCTTGTTTCACTTTTTATAGTTAAATTGCATGCACTATTGTTTTCAGAATAATAACTTGCAATTTGTCTTTTAAAATGAAACGATTGTTGAGTTTTTACGGTATGGCTAGAAGGTAATTTTATTTAAATCCATATGTTTATGGTGCAATTATGTGTAATGTAAAAAGTAAAAAGGACAATGATTACACATGATTCCGCTATGAAAAAGCGTGAGGATTCAATTAATATACCTTCAGAACAGAATTCATTCCTTTTAAGAGGACCAACTAAATATAGCACAATCATATCCAATTTTTTTGTTTATGTAAAACGAAATTATAGTGTTACTCATTATAAGCCAAACTCTTTTTTGACTCAACATTTTTTGTGGTGTATTAATTTGTTTAAACGCGTGGATAACAACACAAGAACTGGTTATAAGTATATCTACCACCTTCACGATTTTAAGAATAACCTTCGTCAAAGTTATTCTGAGTTAAATCTTTAACCGAAGATGGCTTGTGTGGTTTATAAAATTAATCTATGATTTTCAAAAACTTGGAATTTTTAAATGGCATCAGTATAGTAACAAAATGTAATAATCTGGATGAACAAAAATAGAAAAGATTCACAACATGATGTAAATGATGATGAACACATGCAATTTCTTCAACAGTTCTGTACTAGAATGACAAAAATTTTGCGCTTGAATTGGCCATATGGACCGAACGATTCACGGAGAAGTATTAACAAAGTTAAGAACTATTTGCTCAATAAGAAGCCCGCAAAACATGGAAGAAAATAAATCCTCTTTATTTTAATATTTTGAAAGGAGAGAAAGAAATTTCAGTGGGGCAAAGTGACTAGAAAATGGTAAATATTAAAGAAGAAACTAAAGATAATGTAACATTTTTAAAAGCACAACATTTACGATGAAGAGATCACTTGAAGAACAGTAAGCAAAAGGACAACATTACAAAATTGATGTACTCTACAACCCGAATTGTACTATGAAAAGCTGCTGATATCGAAGTGTCCTGAGAGATTTATTTGTTAAACCGATTCCTTCTTGTTTCAGGGAAGCAGTTTCGAAATTTCAACATCATCATCACCAGGAACTTTAAGAGAAATCAAAATGTGCGCAACATCCGATAAAAGAAAGGAAAATATGATTGCATTAAAGGTTAATTCTGATAAGAGTTGGAAACCTTCACATTAACTGTTAGTAATAGTTATTCTAACGAAAGAGGGATACAAAATTGAAATAAAGGAATTTATAAACAAAAGTCCATCAAAGACCTCGCACGCGTTTTGTCGATTATGGGCATTTGTTACCCACGACGGAACGGAGAAGGTATATACGTTTAGGGTGATTTGTTGTTTGTTCATTCGAATGTGCAAAACGGTTTGACCAATTTAAATACGGCTTTCTCTAAAGGGTTTGTGATTCATCGACGATTGTTCTTATATATATATATTTAAATACAAAAAGTTATTGCGGCAAAAACAACAAAAAATGAATATTTTAAAAAATATCGTTATTCGAACCATTACTGTCTATCTCTCTCTCTTTAAAACAATATACGTCGCACGAATCCTCATGCTACATTAAAAATAATAATATCTTGAATAAAACCTCTAAAAAGTTTCAAATAAACAACAAAATTAAAAATTTGTAAAAAAACCTAAGACGGATGTAAACGTTTCGCCTAGTTTTTTTAAAAATAACATATTCGATTTTCAATGAGAGGATGTCACATTGCAGTAAAAAGTTGTATAACATAATATGACGAGTATATGTTTTGCGTTATTGAAATTTTAAAAGTATACTTTCTATTGCCCTTTAAAGAATAATTGATACGAAAAATCTAAAGGTGTGATATACTTTTGGCTGGTTGTTTATGTCGGCTTTAAATTTCCAAAAATATGAGTGTTTTCTAGAGACATGAGTTTATTTGTTATTTCATTATATGTAAATGTTGTTGAAAAAGAGTTTGGGTGAATGTAATATTTGTAAATAATATTCATAATCAATGGTTTATGTGTAATATGTTAAAAATAAGTGTCGAAATGAACGTTTCCCTTCAATACGTATCATTTAAAATTTCACTTTTAGAATTAGCTAGTTTTAGATGTCCTCCTATTGTTGCACAATACATGGCACATATTCACAAAAGCATTTACTAACAAATATTTTAACATCCTCTAGCAATACTGTAGATTTATTTTATTTCAAAACCTAAAAAATGCAAAAGGCGCAAATGATACAGTTGGTTTTATTACAAAAGAAGTAACTTAAATGATATTACTCTCCGAAAAGACATAAGTAAAACGATAAGAAACGACTTAAAATATGGTATTTCACATGTTTGAACAGTGGTTTGATTAAACATCGCTTGTTTTGCCAACTTTTTTCTAATAGAGAAAAATTTGTCGAACACACCATTCAAGATGCATTATATGTTCCCCTTTTTTAATTTTATTTTGTTCACTTTTATTGGTTGATTAACTATTGGTTTGTTCATGTTTTTTGTTCCCATTATTTCGTTTCATTGTTGTTCTTTTTTTTTTTTATATAAGAAAACATAAAAAGAAAGTTTTGTTCATATGCTAAAAGAAAGTAAGCTGAATTTAATTTCTCTCATTTTTCTTAAATAACTGCAGTGTTACTGTTAAATAGTTAATTCGAAAAAAAAAGTTGCCAAAAAAGAAAAATTAGTTTATTAAAATAGTTATTTTTTTCATAGTGAGACATCATTCTAACGCATTTCTTTTTTCTTTTTTGATTTTATCTATGCAGACACATCCCGAAGGAACTGAAATATGGGCGGCGATAGCAAAGCCGATCGCGTCAAAAAGAAAAGAAAAAATTGTGTATTGCTCCTCCTTCTTCCAAGTTGCAAGAGTTAAGCGATTTATTAATAAATAAAAGAATAATTAAAAAATACAGTTAACAATTGAATATAAAAGAGCAGAAGAGTAAGACTCGAACAGAATAGTTAAAGTAAAACGAACAAACAATCAAGGCGACGACTAATGAATCATATTTACGATTATTCATACAATTTTTAGTAAATAACGAAATTGCTATTGTAATTTAAAGTCTTTGTAATAATCTAATCCACGACATGTGCAACGCCATCGTAAACAATCGATTCAATTTTATGTTTCCTTTTTTCTGAATTACATTTTTGTCGGTTCGTAGTGTTTTATAACTGAATTAGCGTCCACTATTTGACTTGATGTTCTGTTCGTTACGTTACTTTTATTAAATTTATAAGCGAGCACAGATTCAGTGTTACATTTGTAGATATATTTGCTTTTAATTCGTGCGCTCATCCACCCACTCGATCCATCCAGTCACGCCTGCGACGAAGTTTTTTTTAGTTTTATTCCTTATTTCTATGTTTTATTACTTTGCCTTAGACGGTATCATCATAACTTCTTTTAACTACTCGTGTAAACAGTCCAACTTTTCTGAGAGAGAGAACATAAGAGTAAAAAAAACATTTTCATAATTTGTTGTGAAATATAATTACTTTTTTTGTCAATAAAAAAAAATTATCGAAAACAAAGTCGTTCGTGTCTTTTGTACGTCTTTGCATTGTACATCTTTTTTTTATACTGTGGACTTAAAATCTTATTTATTGACAATTATCATTTGCGCTAACATTAGAAGATTTTCATTAACGCCCTGTATGTCATAGCTTTGTAGCTGCTAATTAAAGGTTTTATTTTTAAGAGACTCTAAATGCGTGTGGTGCTTCGTCAACATTTGCTGCATGCGTAGGAGACTTGGCTTAAAAATGCTTTGTAACTAACTAACTTGCTGCTATATTTGCTTAAGAGTATACTAATTGCTTTTTTAATCATAAAATTTTGTATACTTAAGTTTTGAAAGTGGGACTTGCTTTTCAGACATTTGATTTTTATTTGAAGGGCATTTTTTTACTGTGAAAGTCACCGCGTGAATATCTCGTCGTTGGTATTTTAAATCTTCTAGTAATTAAACTAGAAAAAATTTCTCGTCGTTTGAACATCAACGAAGTCATTTTAAAACTTTTTATGACCTTGCGTTGTATTACGGAAAACAAAAAAAAACATTTTGATTCTTCTCTTGTAGCTGAATTGAAATCAAAAGTTTAAAGAAGAGTTAAAACAATATAAAGCAATTCAGCTATATATAAGAAACAAGATGATTTGTTTTATTTTCTGTAATACGGTCCCTGATTTCATACAGCTGAATATGTACTCTTGATTGGTTTAAATATTTTTCTTCCCTATTGTATTTACTTTTCAGCAATTTACAGGTATCCAGTTGTCGTTATTATTAAACTGAAGGTGAATTCTAACAATTAAATTGCAAGTATAATTTTATTTTGTAAAACAATATTTTCTATTTTTGGTATCCGTTCACATTTTTTAAAAATTAATATTGAATTTCTTAGTAAAGATACCAATAAAATTAGATACTAAATAAAAATTTATAATAGTCGAGGTTAAGTGATATTTTCGTTATCACATTTAGCTTCTCTATTATTTTTATTTATATTTAGATATTAAAGGTTTTGATATTGGAATATAAACGGTATTGAGTATTTTTGTTTAGAAAAATAGACTTGTGAAACAAAGTTGAACTATTTTAAAACATAAAATAAACTTCAGCCAAGGTAAGTAAGTAATCACAAAGTATAAAACACAGAATTACTATTTGGATTTGGGGTTTTTGGGATGTAGTTACCCAGAGTGAGATTTTGAGAATTTAACTTAGATTAGTATACATTTTTCAGTAAGAAATATCGTTATATTGTAATAAAAATAGAACAAACATGTGCTTTTTGGGCAAACGTTAAAAATAAGATATCCATAAAAGAATATTTGACCCTGTAACTAATTTTTTTTCCAAAATTGAAATTATTATTCAGTAGTACTGTTAAATACTTCAGTTATGTATTACCCACTAATAACTTAAATCTTAGAAAATATGTAGTTCTGAGGACAACACAGGTATATAAATACAAAGCTCGGTATTTTTTCATAGAAAATTTAACGATTGGTATATGAAAATGATAAAAAATACTTTATTCGAAGTATTCCCCATCGTTAGCTAATCGCAATACATTTTTGTCCACCTTTGGCACTTAGTGGATGCCACTCCAAAGAAACTGTTGCTCTTTTGAGGCAAACCAGTTATCGAACCATGTTTGATAGTTTTTGAGAGAAGTGAAGCGCTACTCAACAAGTGCATGTCCTGATTTAAATAAGTAGAAATTGAGTTAGCCGCATGCGAAAGTATTTCCCAACCAAACGCCTCAAGCGTTTCCTTGGTCAGTGTTGCTGTGTGCGGTGGTGCATTACCATGAAGCAAAATCACTGTGTTTTGATATTTTGGTCGTTTTCCACGCAAAACTGGATTTAAATTGGACATTTCTTGTCGGTAATGCTCAGTATTTAACGATTTAGTAGTTCTAGATCACATCTTATTGATTTCATTAAATATAGAACATTTTCTTTTCTCCATAGCGATTTGGTTTTGCAATCGATGTCGATGGTAAGTTGTACAAATTATTAATTAATAATTATAACAACTGTGCAATGGTCATTTCACCAGTTTCGGCAAAGGCGGAAACTTAGGATTTCTTTTTAGGCGGTTAATCGTCCTGTTGAGCCTCCATTAATTTCAGTTCGGTGGACCCCAGTTGCGTTGGTACTTTTTTAGTCATTTTTATGATTTCCACCAGATTCGTTGTGGCCGAATAGTCGCCACACTTTGAAAGTACCTACATCGACAGTAGGGCTATCTATAGGCAAACTCTGGTTTCATATTTTCAGACCTTGAATTGGTAATATAAATTAGCAACATCAACTCTTTATTTTGTAATGGCTTAAAAAATTTATTTAGCTAGAAATCTGCAAGCCACGAGGCTTCTTGGGATTGCTTATTTAAAACTTAGTTTCAAAGATTTATAAATTAAAAATTACGAACTCCTAAATGCTAAATTTTATTTAATTGCAAGTAAGAATTATTTTGAAGCTGGTTTAGTATATTGATTTTAAATTTGTTTAATTCAATACATTTTTTTCAAGTTTTCCAAAGGAGGATTTTGCTCAAATCTTTGAGAATTTTATTTTTAGGATTTGATCCATAAACCAGGAATAGTCGATTTTGAAACGGACGCCATTGTTCTAATTAAATTGATAAAAATTCAGTTTAGTAAATATAATTTCAGATTAAACATTTTTGTTGATGCGATTTTGGAATATAAACGAAAGTATACAAATCTTTGCAATTTGAATTTTCTATTTTAGTAGATCTATGATTTAGTGTGTAATGTGCGAAATTAGGGTCTGCTGATATTGAAATAAATTTAAATGATTTTGATTTACAACGGGCTTTTATTTTAAATATTTACCTATTTTCTCAGATAGATTTTGGTCGCATAGTTGCTATGGAAACCAAGAAGAAGGTTTAAATTCAAACAAAACAAGACTTTCAAATCTCGTCGCTCAGCAGGTGGAACTTGGTAAAATCATCGAAATCTCCCTTAAAAGACATGGACAAGTCAAAATTCTTTCCGCAACATCTAAGTAAATGTTACTGCCAAAAATCGTGCTTCTGTGAATCAATAGAGAAACCGCTGGGGACGCATCCGAGGTTCGTAAAACTCCGCAGTGAAACAGGGTTTATAAAACCAAAGAGCGAGCGAATCCTGTTCTCGGGCCCCAATTCGAGGTGCACGAGCAGGACCAGCGCCAGGAGCGCCCCGCACCCATCAGGATACACACCGAGCTATGAGTTCGAGAGGAAGAGCCACACCAATTCGGACTTAACGATGACCAACAAAAGGATAAATTACGAGCGAGCGAAGCAGGCGCTAGCGGAGCCTTCCGTGGCCCACAGCAGGGACTGGAACGTTATCAGCCGCCACAGCAGCCCCCAGCTGCTCTGTGCGAACCTGGAGGAGGACCGGATTAAGGGCTTGAACGACTTCCGGCTGCAGAATGCCCAGGACTGCTTCAGCGTCCTAAGTCGCCACTCCATCAGCCAGCGCCTGGGGAAGTACACGCAGCCCCCCGAGGAACACGTCTGCGAATTTGTCTACCGATTGAACACACGGGGGCTGCTGAGCCCCGCGAACACTGACGGCGACGGACAATTGATTTGCGCGATTTGCCAGAAGACGGGGGAGCCCCTGGCCCCAATGGGTGTTGTTCCGATGAATGAAACTGATAAGCCCCATAAAGTTATTTTACAGATTTCGGGTGATGCCCCAAACCCGGGGAAGGGGACCAGGGTGTGGGCTCCTGCTAGAAAAAATGTTCCTGCGAATAGCCTCGCTTTGAGGTATCAGCGGCTAATATAATTTCTAGAATAAGGTGAAGTAATTTAAATTTTATCATTGTAATATATAAATATGTAATATTATGCCACTGCAATTGTATTTATCCATTTTTATATTAAATATTCTTTAAGAATCATTATTACAGATTGAATTTATTATTCTGCTTAGTCTCACCTACTACTGACAAACTACAAGATTTTAATTTTTATTTAGATACACGATTCCCTAAAATAATAGAATAATAATAGGAGCTGGTTCCTTCAAATTTATTATTGTTGAGAATAAATAAAACAAGTTGCTCAATTCAGCTTAAGAAGACTATTTGCTGAATTGTGCAACTTTGATTCACTTTAGAATTACTTCTTTGTGAACTTCAGTACGAACAAAATTCCAGATTTTAGCCACTATTTATAATATTAATATTAAGTATTATACCCCCAAATTTTATTAGACGCTTGAAATTAGCGGAAAATTCCCACCGATGACGTTAAAGATCAAGTAAAATGTTCGGTTGTAACTGGAGGATGGCATGTTTAAAATTATTTCATACGTTTTAATTTTCTGAAAGAGGTTCAATTTTTTTTTCATTTTTCCGACCATTTACTTCCGCGCCTTTTATTTACCGAAATTCCGTAAACAGTTAACAACAATGCATTATGTTGCTTGTATAAAAAATATAAAAAATTATTTGTAAGTTTTGTTCAACAACAAAAGATAAGCTTACAACGATCTCTTGAAGTTTTTAATTTTTTTCGATTTTTTCCCTTCGCTTCGCTTCTTTTCTTTTCTTGGCGCACCATCGTACAGAGGAGTTCAAGGGTAAAACGTCGTCGGTGAATCGCCTGCAAATTGTACAACAAAGGTTAAGCCAAGCAGTAGAGTGATTGACGATGATTTCGGTTCAAGAAACCACGAGAAACGTTGGAACAGTAGAAAACATTTCGAAATCCTCCCCCGGTGCACCGCCGATCGCTGCGATATCCATGCTAAAAACTAAAAAGGTGCATTCGATTTTGCGCGCTGTTGCAAAAGATCGTTATGGAGCAGTGGCTCGATCGGATCTAAGTAAGCAAACAGAGGAACGAGGTAAGCTCGGCTTAATCTCTCCACAAAATTAAAAGAGATTTTTTTCGTGTGGTGCGATCGAGGTGAAGTATAAAAACCGCAGATTAAGTAACCCTGGGCTCACTCCGAGTACAGATTCAATTCAGAAAAGTTCGACGGGCGAACTGTCGCTGTGTGTCGATCGTGTTGGATCGCAGAGTCGTTAAACCGCCACTTTGAAATCGATCGTAATTAGCACGTAGATTAATCGAGTTCCCCGCGCGTCTCCTGTGATCGTAGTAAACGTCTGTATATATTTTGTGACACTAGTTTTGTGACCAATATTTTTGTGGTGGCAATCAAGATGAATTATTTAACCCAAATTGGAATTCTGGCCCTGTTCGTACTTCAAGTATTTGCCGGTGGCAAAGATTTACGTATGTTGAAAAATTTTCTCTCCTTTCTTGTTACCTATATTTCTTTTAACTAGATGCTTAAGTGCTAAGGCATAATTATTAACGCTTTTGCCAATTAATGATTCTTCCATCGCCGCGTGGACGATTGCGCAAGAGTAAACGGCCGTTTTGTTTTTGTTTTGGCACAGTGCCCCTGTACGGCCGAGGAACCTGCCCGCGTATCAAAATTAATCTAAGATTTTATCGAGTGGGCAAGACTTTGGCATGACTTACTTTATGCAAACTGCATGGGGATAAACTGCTTTTTTATAGGCAATGTTTCGACATTTTTCCTGCCTTTATGGGCATTCCAGAAAAAAATCCGCTGCAACTTGTTAAATATTCGAAATGCTTCAGTGGATATTACTTCTACTTTCTTTCCCGTGTAACGAGTACTTTCGCACAGAAAAAGGAAATTTTTGTGTAGTGTTACACAATTTCGAAGGGGACCTTGAATGCTTTCATTTAATTTTATTAAACATGAGAATCGTAAAGTATATTGGTTTATGAAAACAGAGACATGAATTACAACAAAAAAGCGTTATTTTTAACAATTATATTTATGATCCTTTTTAAATAAAATCTCGTTAAAGGCTTTAAGAATTGTTTCAGACTTCAAATGATCGCTGCAGAATTTTAGAATCCTAGATAGTTAAAGTTCAATAGTTTTTATTTGAGTATAATTGGGAGTTATTTGTCTGCTGCAATCATTTTTGTAATAGTAAAATATATAACTATTGGTTAAAGGACACATTATATAAATTTTATCCCCTTTAAGTGTGCTTCAACCAAACTTAATTCAGTATGCCAAATTTCGCCTAAACTTGGAATTAGGCAAAACAATTTCTCAAATGTATAAAAATCATCAAGTATACCTATTATTGAAACTATTGATTTAACTAGACTCACTTTATTAGATCCAAAATAAATAACTGTGTTAATTTATCAGTATTAAAATTTTGCGTGATAATGTGCAACTAATCGTATCGCAGTAAAGTTAAAATTAAATTTATAGTTTACTTGCTTAACCCCGAGTAATGAGTCGAATTAATAATGCTCAAATGATTGTCGGAAGCAGTCATAAACTTTAATTTAATTTGTTTTTAACAAGAACGTAAAATCATGAATTTTTTCTTTTTTAGATTTCTATACAAGCGAAATCGTTATAATGTTTTTACTAAAATAAGCAAAAATATATTTTCAGAAGATAGTAAACTTTGAAAAGGTTTTGGCGCTGTTAAATTTTGTAAGTTTGTAAGCTAGAGGAAAGGAAGCCTAGAAGTTTGGAGCTTGCTTCTTCGACACTACACAACAGAAAAAGTGAATTCAGCTAAGCTGACCTTTCGGTCGATTTCTCGATAAATGGAAATCGATCTTTACATAATCGATATCGTGACATTGACGTCAAAGATTCGTTTGGTTTTTTTTTCCAAAATTTGTAATGTTGTATCAAAATGCATGAATGTATAACTCAACTGAGTTTAATTCATGGACCAACTTCCGAACAAAGACCATGATCTTTACTAGCTACTTTTCTTCTGACTCGTAGGCTCTAAAGACCTCTCTGAGCTTATCGTTATATCATACACAAAAATTTTTAATTAATCCCACAATCTTTCCGCATTAAAAAACATCCGCTAACGCATCGTATGTTATTAGTTCACACCTATCAAAAAAGGTTAGCAACCTGCATTTGCCGGAATTATCTGTCAATCATTCGTAAATTACATAAACGTTTAAAAAAGGCGAAATGGCCTCCCAGCAAAAGTGTTTGGGAGCTTTCTTCTATTAGAGCCAATTATTGCCCAAACAGGTGAAAGTGCGAAAATCGATAGTAAAAGTACAAAGACCTCTTTATCCTAGGTGAGGTCGTGAACTGGCTTGATATTTTCTAATGCCCCAAAAAACAAGGGAGTCGAATCATTAACACAAACAAAAATATGCGACCGATTATGTAACCCAGGCTCTTGCAGCATTCGACGAGGTGGCTTCAAAGATCATCAGGGTCAAGATCGATCACTGATCAGCTTTTTTGATATTGATCTTATTTCTTCTTCTGGTTGATTTTTGGATATTTTTCTCAATGTTTCCCAATCAGGCGAAATGCGTTTTATTTCTACTTGGTTAAATTTTCAATTTCTTTTTCAAGCTGTCTCTTACATCTTCATCATTTTCAATCTTAGTCAAAGATTGAGTTATATGTATAGGTTTGATTTTCGGTTGAACTAATTATTTTCTGTCATTTAACCGAGTTAAATAATTAAGATTCAAAACGAAAAATTGGATAGATCAAAATGGCGATTGTATTATAAAATCTAATCTTTTCTTTAAAAAGAATTACTAATAAAATACAACTATTTCTTTTCATTTAAATCCAAAAGCTGCTGAATTTGAGAGATGTAAAAGAGACGAAAATTTTGATAAGTGTCTTGTGGAGGCTGTCAACAAAGCTTTAGTAATACTTAAAGATGGTAAGTACTTGTAACTATTTTTTACACAAAAGAATACCTTGAAAATCCGAACCTTTATACAATTAAATAAAAATTTACAATTCATTTTAACATTGTGTATAAACTACAAAACATGTCCTTGTTAACTAGAAGAAAGCAGTAAACTGAGAAAACAAAGAAAATCACTCAATTTCTAGTTTCGAAGATTTCTTAGTTATTCAAATTATGAACTGCATGCATCAGTTTAAAACGTGCTCAGAATTAAGAACGTCTTGAATTACTCAAGTATGCGTAAGAAATCTTTTGCACGCTTGCTGATCAGGGATTTAAAAATTCCAATCCGCATAACGTGGCAGTTGTCTTGAATTACAAAAAGGAAATATAAGAAAATGTTTTCAAGGTTGTCTATGTATTTGAAAAAAAATGAAACAGAGACAAAAATGAATTTAAGTTTCGAGTTTAATATTTTATTACAGTGATTTGAATTGCATATTTTGTTTTTCAAAATAATTTCAGGCTATCCTTCTTTCGATATCCCGCCGTTGGAGCCTCTTCAAGTTCCGACTCTAGTTGTGGAAAGTGGGAGAAACGCCCCGGTCACATTGAAGCAGGTCTTTAAAAATGTGACCGTCTACGACATGATCAAGACTAGCAAGGTTACGGAATATAGGTAAAAATCCTGGTTATAAATATGTATTATCTATTCCAAATCTAAAAATATCGATTTTCACAATTTGTTTTGTACATGATAACATTTCTTGTAATTTTAATGCAATTTGGTGGTATCCTAGAACAAAATTGGACAAGAATCTCATCGTCTGCGATAGCTTCACCGATCGAGTCGAACTAGTCGCTGATTACGAAATGACCGGTCGCATTTTGCTTTTCCCAATTACTGGGCGCGGTAGGGCAAATCTGACTTTAATCAACCTGAAAATTGAGCATCATTTAATCGGCGAGCCCATTGAAAAGGATGGAGAGATTTACAACATCTTGAAGGAGTACAAGGTCAACCTGAAGCCCAAGAGGGTCTACATGCACTTCGACAACCTTTTCGGGGACAAAGTGCTATCCGACAGCTTAAATCGAATTATCAACGAAAATTGGGAGTTGGTCTTCAACGAGATGAAACAGGGCTACGCCAAGGATTTTGGTTTAGTGTTCAAGAACATCACAAACAAGCTGTTCGAACACATACCAATGGATAAGATATTCTTAAGATAAGATGTTGATTTAACTGTTAAGTAGTTTTAAGACGTTAGGCGTGGAGTTCTCGTGGTTAGCTGAATTTATACGTTTTAGGTATTGAGCGAGTAAATATTTTTAGTTGAATGTGCTGTTTGTCAACGCCAAAAATATTATTTAATTGAATTGATTTCTTTTTATATGTTGTGATTTTACTTGAACCTTGCATCTACTCGTAATTCCACTATCGTAAACTTTTTTAATATACTACACAATCTCTTAAATTATATATTTTTTTTACATCATTTAAACTATACTAGATTACGAAAACATGTAATTTTACTTCGCTAGCCAAGGTCTTTTTGGAGCTAGAGCGATTACCTGAGGCGTACAATGGATTTGGTAATCGTCGACGGGTCAAGGCGAATAAGTAGACCCAGAAACAATGGCCCTGTTTAGCGTAATTTTTGAAGATTACTTTTGATGGTAGCATCTTAAGTTTGACTAAGATAATACCCCTCATCGCGGAACGTGAAAATTATAGGTAAAATTCTTCTGTCTCACAAATAATTGGTCTTTGAAGGTTTTTATTTCATAAATAATTATCCATTAATTTGTGCTGTTGACGATGACTTATGAAAGTTTTAGGTCATTATAGTGACCTCGGTAAATGGCTTGTTTTGTTTTTTCATGAAAATCTACAAAATAATATACCTTTCTGTAAAACGCGCCAAAACACCCTAGAGGCGGCACAAACCATAATCTAGAAGTTGAAGTAATTAAAATTGATCAAAGTTGATTGCCTACTACTTCGATGATAGAACGAATGTGCGGCATAAATTACTTTTCCTGAATTAACGCAGAAAGTTTAGTTTTTCTCAGAACTACTCTGGCTTTCTTGATGCCAATTGAGGTAAACAGAAAAATTAAGCATTTACTTTTTAAATAGGAAGCTAATGAGTACGGCAAATAAAATTGAAAAAAAAATCGCCTAAGGTCGTCTAGAGTTTACGCGTAGATTCAATATCCAGGTTTTGGTTGACTATAGCTTCACATAAATCTTAAAAGTGGTGTGCTAAAATTTTTAGCAACTTCAAACCAACGCCTACTTTTAAATAGAATGTTAACGCATATCCGCAACTGATGAAAACATTTAACCATAATTTTTCTAAAATGCAAATTGGTAGAGAAAAAAACGTATTAAATAAAATGAAAAGTAAAGTACGTGTCTAAAAAGTGTTGTCCTACTTGAGGCCCCACTTCGCTATGGGTTCTTGATAAATGTCCTTAATTAAAACCTACACAAATTGTAGGATCTTAAAAAGTTCACCCACATTTTCTTGAGTTGAACAGCAGAAAGTTACGATTCCGTAACAAGTCGTGGTTTTTTCTTGTTGAATAAGAGATAATTGGAATTTGGTTGATAGTGAAAAGTTTAAAATTCATTAACGATTTACTTCAGGAGTAAATTTTGTATGGTTTTATTTTATCGTTTAACAATATATTTTATTCGTTTAAATAGATTGCGACTCGCGATCTACGACGAATTTAATGAAAGTTCATGCTTTGTAAATAAATTGAGTGATTTAAAAAAAATATTTGTAAACCAGAATGACCCTTTGAACCAGAAGTTAAAAAGACGTTGGTTTTAAAGAGGTTTTAAGTAATGCGCCTGCAAGTATGCAAATCAATTCAGTAGATTAGTGAAAATTGTGGCAGTGGGATAAAAGTGATAAGAACAAATTCGTCATAAATGCTGTTAGAAAAGTTTTAGAATTTTTAAATAAATCTTTTCTTTAGTAGCACAAAGCTAAAAAAATTGCAATTTCCGGCACCACCTTTTTCAGAGCTGCATACACTTCTGCAATTTAACAAAAATTCGCCGCACAGCTGACTGGCGCGCTGCAAAACGCCATCGCTTTGCAGCCGCCCGCTCTCCGTGATTACCTAACTGAGTTAGTAAACAAATGCTTGGATGATGGCAACAATCGGCGCTCTCTCGCACCCCTCCGAGCGAAGCTCCAGTCTGTCTGTCTCGGTTCCACCCGTGCGATTCCCGATGCAGCCATCGCCTTCTGAAAGTACCGTACTTTTCGAATTGGTCCTGGGGAAAGAACAACAAAATTTCTTTCTCCCGCGCTCCCGAAGAAAACCAAAACACAGAGCGAGTGAGGGAGAGGGCGAGCGGGCGAGAGAGCGAGATGCCAGGCTGGGGAAGCGTGTTTATTCGGAGCTGGGGCAGAGCGAATGCCCTCACCGCGGAGGGGAACGCGAAGGTGTTCCGAAAGGGAGGAAATTGGTCCACTCGCCGTGTGGCTCTCTCGCATTTCGCGCGTATGCCCAGTTCGTAGCTGACGGGTTTTGTGTTGTTTTTTGTTTACTGCTGCCGCACTCGAGCGATTTTCCGATGTGTTTCAACCGAATTCAGATATAGTGCGAGTTTTTCATTCAGCCAGGAGTGTTATTGTTCCCATTTATTCCCGTTTTTCACCCGGAAAAGTTCTCGCAAGGAAGCGCGTTCCCGCAAATGACTGGGCAGAAAACAAACACACTCGGAAAAACTGAGGCTGCATCGTGTACATACATGTGATCATTGTGGTGGTGTTTGTGCGCGAATATTATGTTTTTATTTCGCGACATCGGCGACAATTTCACGCCAAATTACCCTTAAAAGGGGGTTTCATTTAAATTTAGTAGCGCCCCCGGGAAGAATGCGATTTCGGTGGAGCCCTGCATGAGGACGGGATGATCTTCATAAAGTTGCAAATTTAATAACAGCTGGCGGTGTGTTTGTGCAGGGGCGATTCCGGCCGATGTGTGAGTGCGTAAAAATCAATTCGTGGGGCGTTTGACAGTTCTGAAGCAGTCAGCGCCGTCTGAGGCTGAAAAGAAGTCTTTCGTCGTGAAAAGTTGCACCTTTCGCGGAATTCCTGAGCATTTTGTTCGATTAAGTGATAAATAATCCGTTCCAGGTGCGCTTTTACGTAACTGCCGTGATTATCCGATGGGAAATTTATTAGAAAACCGACGAATTGCGTGCAAAAATCCGCGTCTTTTACCTGCCCAGACCGCTGCTTCTTTCCTCGATTAAACGAAAATAAATAAATAATAAAAAAAAAATATATATTGCCCGAATTGATCGTTCACCGCAACAGAAATAACAAAAGTATATTTATATATTGTCAATACGATTAATCCAGTGCGAATTTGTGTCGATTTTGGGGTCCGCAAAGGGGGGCTTAAAAGATCCAGCCAGCCACCACCGTCAGTGTCCAGTTGTGTGCGGTGCGTGCGGTGTGTTTTCAATTTTCTTCTGCTTCCAGTCGAAATCGGAGGCGTCGTAGTAAAAGCAACAATGTTCAACTTTATGAAGAAAGGGGTGGGCGTCAGCGAGCGGGACCGCGAAAAGTCCGATCGCGACGACAAGGAGAAACGGAAGCGCGAGAAGAAGTTGAGGAAGGATAGCAAGCAAGGAGTCTCCGGGAGCATGAGCACTGAGGAACTTCTCCGGCTAGACGAGGTATGACCACCTTTTTCCGGCGATTTTATTTTTAGACGAACAACCGACACGGCGAGACGATCGGGGAAACACCTCCACTTCGTCCGCAGCGGTCGTAGATGCAAAAATATAAAAATATAAATAAACAAAATAAATTCAAACACATGTCCTGCCTGCTCGGCTGCGTAAAAATACGCAGCCGTTTTGCTCCTTTTCCTTGGCGGAAATCGTAAAATCAATTCCCATTTCCCTCCCGACGCGGGGGAGTCTCCTTAGACCAAATAAAGCCGGCTCCAGGGGAACTCCAGCCACCTAATTGTGGAGCTCGCATGGGACCGGGATTGAGCGAATTTTTACAGTCAAAGGACACTGTGGGGCAAGTGACCCCATTAAACGGATGGGATCCTGCTCGGATATTAAAAAACTCCACTCTTAGTTTTTAGTATGTCAATGGGCCTTTTCAGCGAGCTAAAAGTTTCGAAAGGTTTTGAATTTAACATTCTTCCTTTCTTAGTATCTAGGATATTAAACCTTTGAGATATGCCTTCGAAATCCTTTGCTTACGCTTCCCAAACGAAATTAGTACATAACATTAGTATGTAGAATGAATTTCACAAAAACGTCGTTCTTTAAATTCAAAGGCTTAATTTTTCAAAGAGAGACAGTAGAAAGCCGGTTAAGCAATAGGAAGAAAACGCAAGGTCTTTACTATTCATCAAATGCATAATCAAATAAGCAAAATGTTATTTTCGACTCAAGTATGAGATTGATATTTAAAATTTTCGAATCTACGTTTCTATAATAAATATAAATTTGGAATTAGGCATCGTCTTGTAGGACCTAATAAAACTTTCGACCGAATCATTGTACCTACTATGTCCGTTTTAGAAAATGAAATAATGGCTAAATCATAAAAACGCAGACATAACCTTCTTAAGAGTAAGATTCTTTCCTAATTTCAAATGTAGGATCTACTATTTTATAAAAATTTCTCGAACGCTTTAATTTCCGCGAAGGAATTGATTTATCGTGGCATCGACAGCCCGCGTAGTACTCGGCGTAGAACAAATTTCCGCTTCCCGGTTTTAATTAATCACTGCAAACCAATATTTGATTAAATTGAGTGCACAGGCCCGTGTGTGTTTCTCATAAAAAATAAATAAATAAACAAAGTGTCCGCGTGCGATCGCGAGCGGTAGCAGCATGATCAGCTGCAGGTGGTAAACAGGTGGTTTGGCGGGCTTGGCGCATTTTCAGCGAATTCAAATTGTTGCAGGCGCTTGCCTCGCGATGACGCAATCTGTGCGCTCTGCAGCCTCGAAAATTTTAGGCGGACATTGGGGCATACATGGGGCCGCTTTGAGACCCCCTCTCACCAGGTGCGGAGCACCCCGTCCCTCCAAAATTGCGGCGATCGCGGACTTTGATTGTAAATGCCAGCCGGAACATGGAACGCGATCGCGATTTTACCTGAGAAGCAATTGACTCACTGGACCGATCCGCGGCGGGGAGATCGCGCCAAGAACCCAAAGATCGGCCGGGTAACAGGTGAAGCGCGCTTCCCGTCTCCTGCCGCCCCCGCCCCCCGCCGAAGAACAATCTTAAGACATTGTTACTGTTCGTGGCACAGTGAGTGCCGTTCGGCGGCGGTGGCGGCGGCGGACAGCGAAAAAATGCAGACGGCCAAATTGACTTTCATATTTTGTATGCAAAGGCCTCACTCGGCTAACGGTACAGTCGCGGTTAGTGCTAGCCGCGCTGATCCACCGACGACCTTACAATGGCGTGCAAACGCGCCACTGCCGCGCCTTTTATATAACTTTTAATTTTATTGCCGCTACGAGTGATTTGCTCGAAGACTTTTATCTAAAAAATTTCATGGGAGTCTATGCTACTGCTGAAAAGAAAAATTTTGCTAGTGTAAGAATGGATGAATTTTGCTTAGCGGCGCGCAGAAACGTCTGCGGTTTCGTAAGACCTCAGATAGCGTGCGGAAAGTGGAGCTCCGCTAATAGGGGATTTCGTGCAGAAAGAAAAGCGCGAGAAAAAATAGTTAGTTATAGGAAAAAATTGGTTAAAATTAACAATGAGCCAGTGGTCAGCCCACTGACTCCAATTAAACACCCGCAGCTTGATTGTGGGTCTCAACGGTGGATTTTGCTCCAGAGAAGAAAAGATTCCACGTAAGGTCGAATTTGCAAGGCAACTAAACATTTCGAATGTGTCGTCATTTTTCGTGATAAATTCTGAGCACTATAACTCAACCCGAAAAGATAACATAATCTGTCGTTTTGTAAAGTTGAACAAGTAAATATCGTAAACGGAAGAAATATATTTGCCAATTACCTTTATCGAATTTTTCGTTAATATTCTTGCTTATAAAAATAATTACGATGGTTGTGCCTTGTCGATTTGAAGGTGGTGCGTTATCAATTTTGGCCGGAAAAGCACAAAATCTCTAAATAAAAATATTGCACCACTTTTGACTTTCTAGATATGAGACTTAACATTTGAGATAATTATGCTATTTTTGTTATTAGTTATACAATACACTGAGAAAAATACCGCATTGTAATTTTAAAAGTGCGAGTTATTGATCATAACGTTGTTAAAATTCGTTGCAGAGCTTTGTAAAATCAATAATATAGTATTTAAAATAACTCTGAAACATATTAAATAAGACACTCAATAAAGTTAATTTTAGATTCTACAAGCATAAATATCAATTCAAATATTTTTCTTGTTAAAAATTGTATCAATGTAGATTTTACAATTTCCAATTTCAAATTAAAAATAAAAATTGTTAAATATATTCTTCTAAAATGATCTGGCGGCACAGTATTTCAAATACGTTCCGTTATATAGTATATGAGTTCCAGAAAAGCAGGATTGTAGAATCGTATAGTAAAATGTTATTAAAATCTAAGCGAATGTTAATTTCGATTTATAGGATTTTCCAAATTGATTCTTCTCGAAGTTATGTTTATTGGTTTCGATGTTTTGAACATTTGTAGAATTAGTTTTGGACTTTTACTTTCGTTGTTTTAACGCTTATTGAGAAATTCGATATTGTTTCGATGAAGTGCTTATTATAGGCATCTATTTTAAGACAGTGGTTAACACGAATTCTCTGAAAATAGATTCAGCATATTCCACCCTTTTATTAACGTAATCGATAAGAAAGGGGCACCGCCCAGAATTACAAAGAAACAGACCGCACGTGAGGGACCACCGGCTTTATTGCCGAAAAGTCGCAGCATTGCGTGACTTCAGACGTCGACATTTTCAGAAGGGTCCTCCACGCCCAATTCCAAAGACGAGACACTTCCCTCTGTGGTCCAATTATTAAAAGTGGCCCTTAAGACCCGCACAGTGGCCTAGCAGGGCTCTTCGCGTCAATTGAACTTGACAGTGAGCCATTTGTTTACCGCGGCTGATTGAGGTGCGAATTCTTTTATTAATTAGTCAAGACCCCGAGGGCTGCAGTTTGTCCCTGGATGCACTCTCCCGTGACATAGTGGAGCGCCGGGAGTGCCTGCAAAGGGCATTTTGACCCTATCTCCCGGGCGGCTCTTTCTGCTGTTCGCGTCCTTTTGTTGGCGGTTCGGCACTCCTTTGCCTTTTTCATGGCCACTTACTGGAGGGTGGGACCTCTTCTGCGTTTCCCTCAATCCCTGCGGTTCCTCCCTTGTTGTGCGCCTATGCGAAACGGCCGACAGATGCTTATCCTCGCGAAATTCGATACCCACGCCCCGGCATGGGAAGCACTATGTTTTAGGCGTTTAAAAAGGGTCTCCGCCTCGAGGCAAAGGTGTTAATGGAAAATTGTTGGACTAATTAATGGAGAGTTTTTGTAAAGGGATTAATTTACTTACTATGTTCAAGATGTTCGAGGGATTGATAGGTTTTCGGTATCATCCTGGAAAAAATTCAACTAACTACTTACTCTTATTAAGAGTGAGGTTATAATGTCCTGCCAAATTTAGCTTAAGGCTTAAGACCTGCAACAAACTTAACTTTCGATTTCACTTATTGTTATTGTAATTAACTTTTCGATTTAATATAATAATACAAGGTGAAACCCGCTAACTCCGTTTAATTCTTTCGGGTCCACTGATAAATAAATAAAGGAAATATACAATATTAAGATAGTTATGTACGAAAAAGAAAAATGGTATAAAATTTATGATACTTAAACGAAAACTGCGATGCTTCGGTCAATATCTGATCTCTGATTGCCATGTTAAGGGTTTTATTTTGAAAATTTAAAAATTGGGTGGAAGAACTATAGTACTGTAAATATTTTTAGGACCACTTCAATTCTTCGGAAGCCTTTTCTAAGTTGGACAGAGGAAGGGAAAATCAATGGAAAAGGAAACTTTGATATATAAATTTAGCCCTGAATTGATTTCCCTTTTCTGTCGGACCTCGAGATATTATGTTTCAGAACATTAAAAGTTCGTGAAGCATTGAAGGACCACTTCGAAAGTTTTTGCAGTAGTTTACTTCAGATTATTAATAGTGTGAACAATATAAGCCGTATTTATTATTATTATTAATTTGTTGAGAGTAACGAATTCATTTCTTATTTGGTTTTAAGTTCATAATTGTTGATTTTATGCAACAAAATGCTGTTTAATAGTAAAGACTAATATTCGACCCAAAGAGAGTTAAAATAGATTCTAGAAATAAAACAATCTTCTAGTTTGATAAAATATCTTAAGCTTTTTCCGTTTCGTTTTTTTCCGAATATTTACGTGCATTAGGAATACAAATTTAATCACGATACATTTTCGAGTAAAACGGGTTAAATTCTACCAACTAGTTAAGTTTAAGTTTTAAGTTTTGAAATATAATTACGAAATTTACAAAGATGATCTAGTTCTAGAAAAATCCTACTGGTATTTATAATTTAGCGTTCTAAGTTGGTTATATTGTTAAAATTCCCCGTTTTGTTTTAAGGTCAATTTGTAAAAGTATGGGGCAGGGCTTTTGAAATTTTCTAATTATATTGGTCAGTAACATTTTTTAAACAGACCAAGTGATACATTATTTCTATAGCACTTAATTCGTAGATTACGAATTCGGAAATGAAAATGTTTGCTCACATCTCGTTTTTGAGAAAAATTGGTTAAGGAGTATAAAATATCCTATTTTGGACATTTTTAAAAATTCGTTAAAAAAACGGACTTTTATAAGAGACTGAAATGTAAGTCAAATGAACGTTTAAACCTTTAGCTACTATTTTAAAATATTAAAGTCCTTGAGATGTCCAGGAATATTTTATGAATTACAATTTTTCTATTAACTGATTACTTCATATAATCGGTCATGCATGAAAATCATAACTATTACATTTTGACGAAAAAATAGTTTCCCAATATGCTTAGCAAAAACTATTGAATGATATAGGTGTTTTATACATCCAGGTGAGGATCTAGGCTTTCGTTTGAGCTAATACGTTACGAGCTCTTATCACATTCGTTTTTTATGCTCGAAAAAATCTCAAAATACGATTTCTTTTGTGGTTTTTCAGCTGTATTTCTTAACAATGTATAGTGTGATGGAAAAATTTAGTTTTCAGATTTGTAATCTACAGAAGACATTTCAATTGAAGTTACCTATTAATTGTTAACTGACTTCCAATAAAGGAGGAGGTTATTAAGCCGACTCCTATGTATTTTTTTTATATATCTGTTCGCGCATAACTATTGAACGCGTGAATCGATTTTGATGATTTTTTTTATTGGATAGTTTAAGATTCCGCGGGGGTATAATGATATGTATGAAAAACCTACGGGGTTAAGGGGCGCCACAACAGAGAGATAAATGGAAATAAAAATGATAAATGTCCTGTTATTCAAAAACAAAATGACTATGTACATGATTTAGGGGTCATTGATTGTGCATTCGGTGCCCGATTGCTTGGATTCAAAATGGCGGTTTATTTGAAGCCAACTAATTATTTCAAAAATGCTAAAACATACGATAGTACCAAAAACTAAGAATTAATAATTATCAGGGCGGGACCCTAAACTTTTAATCACAACGATACTTTAATTAATGTTATTTGATTTTAAATTAACATAGTATTGTATACAACATATTGTCAAACAAGACTTATCCATAATATGACACTAAAAAGAATGGAATAAAAAAATGTTAAACAAAAACTAAAACCGATTCCAAAAAATCCCAAGTTCTAAATAATATAAAATAATTATATTAAATGTCCTCTGTTACTACGTTCAGCATTAAATACAAGACTCCTAGATTTTTGAAGGCTGGGTGAAAACCTGACTTATGTATGTATATTAATCTAATCTTAATTAGTTAATTAATAATTAATATCAGTTAGCTTTTTACACCGACTTTAATAATCTTGGAAAGTATTATATTTATTGTTAAAAGTAGTAGCAGAGGGCTTTTAATATATGTATGTAATTATTTTATACTTTTTAGGGCTTGAGATTTTTTGGACTCAATTTTATTTTATTTTTAAAAAATTTGTCTGTAACCTAAACGAATGTAAAAAATGTTGATCAGTGTTAGTTATTAGCAAATTGTTTTAAGGTTTAATCACATAATTTAAATGTCTATATTTGGACCAGCCACCGCTTTTCTGAAGAGGCTCACGCACTTTTCATTGAGTTAGGTCGAATTCCGGGTACTATCCCACGATTCTGGCCAATGGGGTCCAATTTGCCACGACTGCACTTAATCATCCCTCGGCATTCCTGGCTGATAAGAGCCGCGACCGCTCAGGGTCTTAATTGAGCGCGACGGTGGCGGCGGCGGAGTCAACGTCTCCAGATGTAAACTTCTTTACGCCTCCGCAGCGTGCACGCACAGTGCGTTCCGCGAGGCCGCGGGGGCGGGGCTGCGGTCGCCGCGACGACGTGTTCTGGCACTTCGCGGCCCGCGGAGTGCCATTGAACGTCGATTGTCACTCGGCGCGGCCTTAGAACATTTCGCTGGTGCGGTGTCGGTCAACGACTCTCGCGGAGACCGCACTGTGGCCTGGCCGGCTGGCCCAGATGAGCCAGTTGTGGACTAGCTTTAGCTTCCTTTGTTTTCTCGCGTGTTCTGTCTTGGGCGGCCGCGGCCCGCGAGATTCTTTCGCTAGATCCGCGGTTCCGCGGTTCTGCGGCCAGTGCAGGAATGTTTGTAAACAGTCGCGCGAGGGACGGGCCGCGGGGGGGTGGCGTAATCCGTAAGGTCAGCGATTTATTTTTTGATGCGGGCGCAAATTAATGCTCGAGGTGATCGCCGCAGGTTGACCCAGAAAACGACCCAAGACGTTATGAAACTTTTCGCTGGGTGGCCCCTCCGCGAAATCTGGTCAAATCGAACGCGCGCCCAACTGTTGACCCATGGCCGCCGGAAGTCGATGAAGACGACGCGGTGCGGCGGTGCCGTGGAAGCACTTTCAGTGCGTCGGCATTGATTTACGCGGCTGCACTTTGAATTTTTAGTTGTTTTTCTTGCTGGGAAGTAAGCCAACCGTTGGCTGAATATGAAATTTTTAATTATTTTTCCCGGAAAGCGTGGAGCCACCTCCGGCGAAGAAGTTATAAGTCAACTCTTACCCTTCCAACTTTATACCTTTATTCTCCTAGTTTTCCAATTAACAATAATTTTCTTAAAACTTATAAAACGCGGTCTTATTCTATTTTAGTTAACATGTATCAGTATAATTTTGTATAAGAATCTTATGATGTACCTATACGAAATATTTTTTTATAAAATTTATAAAAGCGACGACGAGTTTAAGTAATATTTATGTATATTTAACTTTTTTATCTTGATTTTATAGATAACAATATTTAGAGCAATAATGTTACATCCGTCACACTCGTCCGATTTTCATTAAATTTGGCCTGCGCCTTCCGTTCGCCCTAAAATGGAAAGATCTGAGGGAATTTTGTGCCTAAAACTACTTTTGAAAATATTTATCTTTGGTTTATTCTAACAGTTCTAACTTTTAATTTTGACGAATTATCAAAGTAATTTCACTCCAAAATCCTTTACCCACCTGTACTTGTAGAAAATGTCTATTAACTAATTATTTTCCTTTTACAAAATGTGCGATAAGTGTTGTTTGCTTCAATATAGGAATTGTGCAGATGGGAAGGATTTTTGGGGTGAATATTTCTAATTTTTAACTTTGATAGGTTTTTGAAAATGAAAAGTTAAATATTTTCGAAGATATAGGCAACCCCCGCAAAATTCGTTCAGATCCTTCCGTTCTAGGACGAACGGAGGACGCCAGGCCAAATTTTATCACAATCGGACTAGTGTGATGGATGTAAAAATGTTCCTACTTAGATACTATACTTCAATATCTTCCTTCTGAATCTTGAAAAATTATCGATCGAAGAATTCTTGTAAAAGTCGTAAACTTCCGCATTTAGTCGCGACAAATTATTGGCGGAAGTAACTGGGATATTCGCGGATTTTCTTGAGGTAAAAGTCGCTGTGACTTTCCACCGGTCATACGCAGCTCGTCGCGCTGCAGTGCCGCTGGGAGGACTGGTTTCAAGGGGACAGCGGTGGCGGAGCGGGTAAACCGTGAAATTGAATGAAACCAAAGCCCAGGGAAATTGCGAAGCCAATAAATTACGAGCGCTATTCAAATTTCGATTGATTGGAGATATCACATCGCAATCCCGTCGCCACAACGTCACCTAGACTTGCTCCAGATTCGCGACTTTGTGCAAGTTCAAGCCCAACTTAAGCGCGCTCATCTGCGAGGTGTTGAGGTGTTTTCGCCGTAAATAATTTATTTTTGGTTTTTCAGCGGTAAGTTTTTCTCTTTATCACCGGCCAGGTGAACGTTTTTGCAGCGGATAAAATTTCAAATATTCGTCGCACTGATCGATGATCGTTTCTTGTCTTTTTGCACTCTTTCCAGGTTAGACGATCACTGAAAATCCGCGGCCGCCGCAAAGAAAAGGAAAAACTCCCCAGCGGCATCACAGCTGATTACAGCGAATTTTTCGCGCACCTGGACACAGACCGATCGTCGATCGGCGGCGCGGAGCTGGACAGGGGCAACGAGGAGATGCTCGCCTCGGTCCCGACGACGACTGTCGATCACAGCGCGAACGGGGGTCCCAGCGTCCAGGTCGGACCCGGCACGACGTCACATGTGTCGATCAATTTGGCATCAAATGCCAACAGCTTTTCCGGGCTATCCGCGATACCGCAGTCGGACAGCTCTGAGACATCGCTGCATTCCGCGAACAATTCAAAGGTAGGTCTCGTTTCATCTTTTCAGGAAGCGACTGGGGTTGGGTTTCGTGCGTTTTAACGCACCACATACCGGCCAAGGTTTCGGCCGGCTTCAAAACTTCAACGTATAGATGTGCGCGACAACGCACAATACAATTGAGGCTCGCGATATCTGGTTTAAAAGAAATGCCAAAGATAAGATAACATTGGCGCCAAAAATAACCGTGACTCATCGGACACTTTCAGGTAATCTGGCTGATGATCATGCGACGAGATGCTAAATCGCGAAAATGTTTTTTGTTTTTTGTTATTCCGAATAATTTTCAGTTTTCCATTTCTCTTCTCATGCTCATCCCAGCTAAATCTTCAGGTGTGTTTCGCGTTTGCTTTTTGGCACCTTGCGCTATAACGATGTGTGGGAGATGTCGCACTCTTTTTCGACATGAAATGCGAAAACCCTATTCAACTTCTATTGAATATAATCGAACACTAGTTAGATTCTTAGAAATAGCATAAATTGTCGCGTCTTTAATTATAATGCAAGGAGCTAGTGAAATCAAATTTTTGTTATTATAATTTCAAACACCTAGAAGCCATCGGAATGTCTTATGTTATAAAAATGGTACCAAAAGACTATTGTACCTATGTAAATATTAAAACAAATTCCGCTTATGCCTTGTTATATCTATGCCGTGCACGTTCGTGACCACATTTAAGACAGTTAATAATAATCGAAATGCGTTCCACGTTAATTCCGCGTTAGAAATTAATATAGGGTTTCCCCTTAAAAGGTAGTCGAGTTTTAATTGTTTACTCTTCTTTAAATGAATTAAGAAAGCTGCCGTTTGCATTTGTTACATGGAAGGATTTTCTAGTAAAAATATAGCGTTGTAAAATTTAACAAAGCGGTTAAATAAAATTATGTATATCTGGCGTGCTACAATAATATGGTTCGATAATAAGTTTTGTAATATTTTAGTGAAATTATTAGTATTATTTTATAAAGTGTTTAAAATTCGGTACTAAAATTTGAAAACGTTGAATCAAAAATCCTTATTCCCCAATTTGCTTTTTTTATAAATAGGGAATATAATTTTTCTTTTTAGTTCATTACTGCGGTGTAGAGTAGGCAATCAATAATAGTTAAAAATTAATGCTCATAAAAGATCTTTCTCGTTTTAAGTTTTTAAATTGAATTAATGAGAAAGTGGACCCAGACCACCCCGATCATAAGCCTCATCCTCAGACTTTAATTTTTTAAGTGCTCTTGTATTGGGTCAAAAAGAATCAAATGTTTAAAACAAAGTAACAACATAAGAAAGGAAGAATAAAGATAATAAAAATTAAATTTATGGGAAGTAATTACTAGCACTGGAGGAGTATCTTATTTATGCTATAAAATTAAAACAAAAATTAAGATACTTCATGCTGCGCCCAGAATTTTTAGAGGACTTATTCATTCCTCTCTCATTCAGAGCTTGTAGTATAATTTTATGCCTGAAAGCCACGCGACACACAAAACGTAAAAATTAACATATATCCGCCCAAAACCCTTCCAAGAGACACTTAATTAAACCCAAAGCACGTAACCGACAATTTTCGTCGCTTTTTGACTGCCCGTCCCGCGCAGGGGTAGGAAAAAATTAGTATGATTTCTAACGAAACAATCAACTGAATTCCTTCACCCCGTTTTTATACTATGCGATTGAGAGCCGCCGAAGGAGATCCCATTCAGTGGATAGTTGGAATCATCTACTAACGCGAATTTCATTAATATTAATGATCCGCCGTCAGTTGGGAGATGAGCTCCATTTCGGGCGAGTCAATGCGTCTCGATTTGGCGGGGTGAGTCCGTGGATCGGTGAACAAGACGTGTAGCACTTCGTCTTAAGGTTTTTTGTACTTATTATTTTTCGCTTAATTGCAGAAACGAACTTCTAATTGGCTCGACAAGTGTTGCACGGCTTAATTAGTCCGGTGACATTGTTGACCACTTGAATTGATCAGTGATCCGTGATCAGCACCAAGTGATATCTTCACCGGAGACCGGCGTCCGGCAAAATTTCGTGGGGCCACGCAGAGACTCCTCTGGGTAATTGTGGATTAAGGCAAGGACCGGAAGTCGACTTTACCGTTTCTCTATGTCTTAAGATAGAACCAAGGAGTGCGGCGCAAGTTCAAAGCCGCCGTTCCGCGGTGAATGAATTTTCTGGTCTGTTGACGCTTCTCCACATACAAAGTTTGCCAATTTTGGGAAGATTCAAGTGTTCGTTTTTTGGGACATTTGTACATGCAAAAAATTAAGAAAGACCGGATGAAAAGATCGTATGAAGAAATGGAAAAAAATTAAATTTGGCTAGAGTTACAATAGTGTCGATTGGCATCTTCAACTTATAATCTTTAACCAGATCGTTTTGCCAACAAAAAAAAATCGGGTCTGTTTCTGAATTCAATCTTACTTTTCGTGGCTGAATTATGCGACATACATATGTAGTTCTTATAAAAAAATTTCTTTGTAATTCAGCTATAAGTTTTCACTTTACAGAAAACAATGCGGATAGAAAAATCTTTTTATTATTTTATGAACGCGATTCAAATAGAATTTAATTTATAGTGGTTTTAACTCTTGATTATAAAATTTTATTCAGTCGCGAAAGGCTATTGAATGCAAGAGATTTTGAAATTCTGGAGAAATAAAGTTGTTGGGATGAAAATGTTGAAGAAACTAGATTAAGTGTTATCGTTTTATTTGCAGGGTACTTTAATTAATTTTATTTCAGAATTTTTTTTTTCACTGATAAATGATTTAATATTTGTGAATCTAATCTAGTATAATTCAATTGTTTTTTACAGACTCGTTACCTACCTCCAGTACCCCCGAAACCGCCAAAGCGAGGAATTCTTAAAGGGTCCCGAACGAATATCGCGAGTGTTCATGAAGAAATTACGGTGACCTCGCCCGATTCGCGGGTGGTACTTATGCGAAATACTCTCCAAAATGAAATGCTGTTCGAAAGTAACATGCAAGGCCATAACACTTTTACCTCCGTAGAGAGCCTCCGCAGTGACGGGGGCGAAACGAATGCACCACACCTGGGTGGCACTAACTCACCTATGAACAATTTACACGTGATGACGTCCCCATCCCCGAGCGCTGAAAGCCTTACAGATACAACGAATTCATCTTTTGCGACACCACCGTTCTCCCTCAGCCCCATCGGTGAGTCCCAGGGCATGTATCGGTGGTCAAGGGTCCAAAATTTTGAGGAAATTAATCTACCTCTGCCCGCGATTAAACTAGTTAAACTGCCACCGCCTAGGGAGTTAGTAATTAAGAGACAAAAGTCACCGAGAAATGACTTCGGATTCAGTTTGCGGAAGGCGATTTGTTTGGATCGCTCCGAGTCGCTGATGTCGCCCAGCTTTAAAGCAGTAATTTTTGCCGAGCCTGGAGCTGGGGGCGGAGCTACAGGATTACTGCCAGGTGATCGACTTCTTAAGGTTAATGGGAATCCAGTCGGAGAACTTCCGCGAGAGACTATCATAGAAATGATAAGGAATAGTGGAGACAGCGTTGCTGTAGAGGTAATTTTTTTTTCTATAGAATGCTGACAACGCACAAAATTACAAAATTTCAAATCAACTCTGCAATTCAGCTGTAGGTCCTGGTACGCTGAATAAAATAAAGCCCTTTTCTGGAAGTCTATTCGAAATATATCGTTTTATTTCTTAATTTTTTGCACCCTGTTGACTCTGCGGCGGTACCGTTCAGTTAGGGTTTACAAAAATCTGAGTGCAAAGGGTTAATACATGGTACCTCATTATGGAACGTACAATTAAAAAGAATTTCTAATTTAAAGAATCTATTAACAATTGCTAACAAATCTTTTCGGTTTTAAGGTCTTGATCACGTTTTTCCTTTTTGTTTTATATAAAATCGGATATGCCACAAAAGATTCGAATAGAACTCCATCATTAGGACCCAAAATTTGTAGTACATGCTATATAGTATATTTTTGTTAATCAGCTAAATATTAAACTTATTTTTCTTAAAGGTTCAGCCGGTCGCAGAGCTGGTCGAGTTGAGCAGGCGGTGCATGATCAACGAAAAGGAGCTCGAGGACGAGGTGGATAAAGTCGCTGCCAATGTTAACTGCAACACGCTGAAAAGAAGCGCTAGCAAACGGTTCAAGCATGAGGTAAGGTTTGGTTAATGCCTACACTTTGTATTCTGGGTGCAGGCGCTGTGGGCTGTGTGGATGAAGTTTAATGCGAGCATGAACCGCTTTAGATTTAAGTTTTTTACCAATGTTCTTTATTCCGGAGTGAAATGAAATCGAAAAAAGCTTTTAAAGCTCGTTTTGAATTGGAATTCCGTAGGAAATTCTTATAATTTTCGTGCAAAGTTTTAAATTAATTATATTCGAAAAACGCATCCGAAATATTATGAAGTGTTTTGTGGAAAAACTAATTAAAATGAAAGGTAACTAAAATGGATTTCCTATAATCTTACGATTTTTTTTAAGTGGTAACGGCACCTTGCCGCTCCGAAAAATTGGTATAAAAATAATGTTTTTGTTTTCTTAACACACTTTTATTAACTTCATCTGTATCTATGTGAACAAACATTAAAAATTAAATTTGACTAATTTTCCGGTTTCCGATTGAGCTTAAATTGTGCATACATGTTTTGTTTATTTGATGCAGTCGTTAATTATATAAAATGATATCTTTATTTTACACATACATATATGTAATAGTTTATAAACAATTTGCAATATTAACGATAAAAAATAAATTTAAAAAAGGTGGAGATATAAACTGATAAGTAATAAGTAAGTCTTTCAAAAATCCTTACTGATGGTGTATTTGATTTCCCTATTAGACATTGTCTAAAATATAAAAAAATGTTTTTCTTATTTAATAAGGGTAATAGCTAAAATGTGACGTAGAGCAATTTACATCGAAATTTTAGGTTTAAAATATTTATAAAATTTGAACATAGCATCCAATCAGAAAATTTTTATGTAGTCTTTTAAACAATATTATAAAAAGTAAGCGCTGCAAATTTTAACCAAATCGGTTGAGAGAGATATCTGAGATATGTACACCAAGGCCCTTATTCGGTATTACATTATTTTCACGATTTATTACCGAACTACAAGTAAACTGGTATTCTCTATTACAATGTTCCTTCAATTCTGTTCGTATTGTTGTTTTAATTTCTTCCTCTGTCATTTCCAGTGAAATATATTTGGAATATAATTTATTCTCTAAAACAGAGCTCACCTTGTTCAATGTCCTCGGTAAAAATTGCTGCTAACTTTAAAATTGCTGGGATTCAAAATACCCTCAATAGTCATTTTTTATTTCGTCTAGCTTACACACCCTAAATAGAAGCTTAAAATTAAAAGAAAACATTATTAGTAGCCAGCTTAAAGCAACATATACATATAATACACTTACATAGTTTCCGGCATGACTGGAATATTTGATTTATTTCGGAATCGTCCTTGGGTTAAAGGAATATTTTCTTTCTCGGTAATAGTGTGAATTTTGGAATGGTTAAACGTTTAAAATATTCTTAAAAGTAGAAACAATTCATTTAGCAAAAAACCAATTGATTTTTTTAAAATTTTAAGGAGGCGTACTCTTTAAGTATGTAATTTCAATTTAAAATGAATTCATTTCGATTTCATTTCAACCGAAATACAGAACATGGGTGATTATGTTTTTTATAATTTGATTAATTCTCTTAAATTTGTATTTGTAGTAGACAAATTTCAGTACACAATTTTATATAGTCACGTTTTAAAAAAAATGAAATATGTAGAAAATAATCGTAAGTTGATGGTTTAAGTAAGGTGTTTGTTGTGTCTTTTAAAGACTTTTGAATAACTGTTATACTGGTTAATGGAGAGGACGATGCCTTGTTCAAACTATCGGTATTGTTACCGATATATAATAAGCACTAAAATATTTCCACAATATGAAAACTAATATCCCGTACACAATTTTATGCCGCAAGTTGGACAGTTTGGTTTATTATTAGGCGACTAGATTGTACAGCCGTAAATTGACCCGAAACCGATAACCATAGCTTGAACGATATATAATTGTTTACTTTTAAAATGTACTTTAATTACACTTGTATAGAAAAGTTGTATATAATCGTCTTGCGCTGGTTGTGCGAAAAATGTACGGAAGAAAAAATACGGAATTCATTGTTCTTGTGTTGCACCTGTACTTTATGTCGTACTTCCTGAGAATTTATTACCATTGGAAAACAAGCCATTGAATAATAAATCATGCACATGTTAAATGTATTCTTATATTTTATGTATAGGAAAATAAACAAAGGCAAAATGAAATGATGAAAATTAATTAGAATTTTGTTTTCTTCGACCGATTTTCATTTTACAATTTCCGCAAGTTTTCAAAGTTTATGAAGAAAACGCGGTAGACGATTTTTATGACCGCATTAAAGATGTAAGGAAATGAAATTTTTCTTGATATTAGCAAGTTCTGTTTGAGAAATCTATAATTTTGTAAAATATCATTGTAAACATTTCGTAGTGAATTCTTAAAAATATGCCGTCAATTTGTAGGTAATAAATACAAATACATCACAATTTATGAGAATTGGTCACATCTGATTAAGTTGCTAAATCGGTAGCTGGTGAAAGCTGAAATGAAAATTTCAAATAATTTCGAATTGCTAATCTACCATGGAAAATTTGAGGTGATTGGTAACAAGGCTAAAATATAGTTGTCTTTTTCAAAATCACACTCCGACTGTTTAATTGAGACAAGCAAGATTCCCTGATGTGTTTTTATTTTATCATTTTGATATGATGTATGACTGAAAGTCCGCTAAGCCACCATATAAGCATAGCGTAGCATAGCATAGCATAAGAAGCGTTTTACAAATTAGCACCTACACAGAAAATTCGAATAACCGTGGTGGCGTTCGTATGTCAGCGACACAGAGGTATTTCATGAATGAAATGTTGGCATTTTATTAAATCATAAAACCTGAGAGAACCGCGGATAATTTATTCAGTTGGGAAGAAACGAGCAAAAATGTATGCAATGGTGTCGTCACGAACCACCAGCATCGGATGCAACTTGAAAAGAATGCACTAGGGGTCCCAGAGGCAGTTGGGAGACGATTGGGAAACTCCTGGGGAACGTGTGATAGAATAAAAGAAATTCGAAAACAAAAAACCTATATATATGGAGATCGGTCAGGTCCGCCCACAAGGGCCGTAATATTTATCACAACAGATCACCCACGTGTCCGAAAAGGTTCGAAAAGGTTCGGACTGTGGTATACTTTAGTAGGATGTGAGGACTTCTGATTCGATTCGGTGAGATTTCGCTAAAAATGCATTATATACAATTTTGCACTGTTCGTCGATCATGGGAGTTAAATCGCGGCAACTTCTTTCCTCTGCGGTTAAGATCTGGTTTAAGATGCCGCCACGCCATTACGATCGGTTGCAATTTCATTAATTCATTCACCTGGATGGAATTCGCCCTCTCCTGAGAGTTGGCTCCATAGATTGAGATGTCGGATTTTAGACGGCTTGCGAAATTTTCTTTAATTAATTTCTTGAGTTGTCTAAGACTATGTTCTCAGGTTTTGAATGTAACGTGCGGCTGACGGTGGTGGAAAGTCAGAATTAACATGAGCGCACGTGTGGCAATGCGGCATATTTCAGGGTACCTTGCTCGGCACAAAATGTCTCGTTAGTTTAATAGGCAAAAGGTGTCTATCGGAATATCAGCCTCATATTCGGTTGCACTTTATCAAAGAATTTATAGCCTTACTACGGGTTTGGCTGAGATTTTAGACAACTGCTCAACCTACCTTAGCGATTTTACGCAGAGAAAATAAATAAATATAATAAATAAATAAAAAAGAAATATCATCGTCCAGCTAGATTTCAATCAGCACAAATCTCAGAATCAAACACTTCGCCCATTCGCCAGATGACAAATCGGGTACCTCGAGTGCCACTCATAAATCAGAAGTCTTTCCTACGCGGAACAACCTCCAGTGGCATTGCGAATTGCTCAAAAACATGTCGAATGCCGGCGTATAACAAATCGTTGCTATGGTTTCTATCACAGTTGCACTCCCGACGAGGGACAATACTTATTTTATTATTTTTTTACACTATGCGTAGAGCCCCTTGTTGCAGCGTGTGAATTATCTCAATGCACAGGGCTTGGCGATAAAATGCAAATTTGTCTAGCTTTAGTTCGGCTCGAGCGATTTGTTTATTGCTAGTAAGGTGAACTGTGTCAAGTTTTCTAGAGCTTAAGATAGTCTGGCGCTCCTTTCAAGACTTTTATAAAAATTGCAAACAAAATTTTATGGTCTGATTAACTAATTTTATAGAGAAGCATTAAAATCAAACTTAATATATAGAAAAATTGAAATTATTGTTTTAACAACATATGTTGGGTTTAAATAGATTTATAAAATGTATACAAATACTAATTCCTTCCTCTCCACACTCCTTAGTTCCAAATTACGATACATACTATAAGGTACAATCGCCAAATAACGTCCCCTTTTTGTAAAACAAAAATTTTGAAAAAACTATCACGAGTAAAGTAATAAATAAAACATCAAAGTTTAGGTAGGATAATCCTTTATGTTTTTCAATAATCAAAAACCCGTTAACTTTATTACTACTTCTACAAAAATAGCTTAACCCAAAAAGTAGAAATTCTGAAAATATGTATATTTTTGGGCACCTAATTTTGGACGGACTTCAGTAAAATTGACTAATTAAATATTTTTAAAGTTGTTCGTTTTACGCACATGTAACTTATTTTTCGTTCATACAATTTTTTTTGTACATTTTGATGCGAGAGTGATCATGTTCAAATTTGTCAATTTAATAGTTAGAAATCTTTTGCAATATTGTGAAATTGTTTATTGCAAATCTTTTCTGTTGAAAGCTTTCATTTCAATTTATGACATCGGAGAGAATAGTACATGCATCTGTGCTAAATTTAATAAAAAAATCTGCGTAGAACGTATTTTAAAAACACAATATATGTATATGCAAAAATTGTTTTGTCTTTAAAATAACATTATTTTTTTTAAAAAACTTTAATTTTAGTATTTAAGTCAAATAGACTCATTTCAGCCAAAATAGGTGTATACCCAACATCCAGCAGTTTAGTGTTAAAAGTGGACAGAAATGTTGGTTACACTATTTGTTCTGAGTTTTATCCAAAATTGCACCTATCTCCGTATAAAGCGTTTAACAATTAATGAACAAAAAGTTTTAAGTATGAGTTTATTTTAGTCTTTGAACTTAATATCCAGATTTTCGGAGTGTCATGTGCAATTTATTCCAAAAATCAAAGACACCCTGACTCACGGGGTAATTATGATTCAGGAAAGGCACATATTTCAGCACCTTTGTACTCTAACGACATTTCTATCGCCTCCAATAAGAATGAAGAATAATTTTCTCTAGAAGGCTACCATTTATCGTCGCGTTTATCATCAACTAACAGTTAAGCGGCGACTTCAAGAATAAATAAAAGAGCCCCAACTGTGGGCTTCTTTAAATGTTCTTGCGAGACAGACATTTTTCTAGACAAAGCCGTCGTTACGACAGTCAGCTCAGAACAAAAGACTCTGCGGCTCATTAAACTTCCTGCATCGTGCGTACGTATAGACTATATATCTAAAAATTTCCGAATGAACACCTCCACTTTCCTTTTTGAGGTCTCAACGAAATTTCAAAATTTTCCTGTAATGGTCCCAGAGACGAGTCAGGAACTTAAGAAGTTCGACTCCTCGCAAGTTCAGCCAGATGCCGCGAATCGATCATGCGTGCCCCTGGGCTCCGAGTGATTGACTTCTGGCTAAAAAACCATCGACGCATGCCACACTCGCGGCTATTGCACAATTTATGCACGGCCGCAGTTTCCTCTTCCGAATGTTGTTCTGGCGTCTATTTTGTTGGTTTTAGAGTTGCGTTTGGGCGGTTAATGGCCGCACGGCTGATTGGCAACTAGAGCCCGAGCCCATGCCGCATAAAATATGATTTAATTGGAACCAGAGCATAAAACGCCCTTAGGGGTCTCACGCAGAATTTATGCGATTTTTCATTAAATTAATTAGCGTATCGCCACCTACTTGGTTGCTTTGAGTCGAATCGAGCCGCTTGATTCGATCGGGGGGGCGATCGTGTTACTGGAGCATGATAATTTGGGTAAATATTCGAAAATTGGCCCTCGAGCCAGTCATGATTCCCTTCAAGAGACAGAGAAAAAGTGCAGAGGAGACAAGATCAATCCCCCGGGGGAGTCCGTAATTTTGATTTTCCACGATTTTAATTTAATGATTGCAAATGTCATGACTCCTAATAGAAATCCGCGGGCAGTTTTGAAACAGAGGACTCAACCCGCCAGGCATTGGCTGTTGTTGCAAGATCACAAGATCACAAAATCAGTCTGAAAGTATTTTTGGTGAAATGACTGAGAATCCCTTCTAGATCTTCAGTTGCAATTTTCTAAACAAACCTATAAAATATTTAAAAAAGTATAAACACTTTAAGTGCCTTTTTTATGCATAAAAAAATGAAATAGTTATTTTTTTTTAACATGCACTCCAAAACTTAATTTTTCAGAAAATGTGCTTAAATTATTAAATTGTTTGCTAGGAAATTAAACTATCCAAGGCATTTGAATTTTAAAGCAGTTTTCAAATTCCAACTGCAATAGCTGAATGCGTGGCTGAAAAAATCTGGTAGTAAGTGTGAAATCAAAGCAATGTTCTAGAATTGTAAGAGTAAATTATGTAATAATAATTAATTAAAAAAATCTTAAGATCGGTTAGATATCAAAAATGCAATTAAAATTAGAGTTATATTCCCATTGTATCCTAGACGTTAATCTAGCAATAATCTTTTCATTTTCTAACACAATATTTGTCACCATCGTCGACTGCAGTCAAGAGGAGGTGGACAAAATAATAAAGTTGTGCTTAATATGCTCACACACCTCCGCTGCTGCATTTTCCATTGAACGGCCGCTGCCTTACGTCCGTGCGACAGCCAGCATACAGCCACCGGCGGCGGAGCGGGCGGTACCTGGCGAGCTTCAGCATAATTTCCATTTCATGCCAGCGACTTTACAGAACCAACTTCGAATTGGTTTCCCGCAGTCGACTCCTAACGGCGTTGGTGATCACGTCTTACGATTTCGATCACACATTTCCTGTAATTCGGGCAAGAATCGTCGTCGGGGGCATAAACAGCAGCGATCGCGCGTCTTATGCTTTTCTCATTATTTTCTGTCCACACAACGTCTGGCTGTGTCTGGAGACTCCAGCTGAGGATCACTTGATCGTGCCCTGCCGCTGAGGATCGACGATCTTGCGGGCATGTCCTTGTTGGAAGGACTATTTCAGATTTATTAATTGTTTTTATTTTTTTGTTGATATTCGATCGGAATTAGCACGGGCAGGTGATCCTCTGATGATTGCGTGCTAACGAAACGTGTAAATGATCGTGTCTTCATATCGCTGTGAAACTGTTTTTAACCGAGTGCTAAGTGATGTAATTGCATAAAATATTTATGCTCAAGGGTGTGATAAAGTGCTAATTGATATTCAGTTGCTTTGACTGCCAATCTGTATGCATTAATTACACTATTACGATATTGAGATATTTGAACTTACATGCCCCAAAGAGAGTTGGTACGGGTGCGTACAGGGTTACTAATATTTTGCTATTAGCTATTTTGCGATATAACACCGATCACATGATATTTGCTTTAAAGTTTTGAACACGTCGAAATTTTAGAATGTCTAGGAGAACAACTCAAGCTGATAATATATTCTAAACATTTTTCAATCAGATATTATAGTTCTAAAATATTTTGATAAAATTAATAACTGCCCCATAAAGAAGGAAATTTAATACATTCCGAATCTATCGACGAGATCAAGGCTAGTAGTGCATCTGTAACCAGACACTTAATTGAATTCACAAAAATTTCTTATGCAAATATAAACTAATAAAGACTTGTCCCAGTGCGTGTAGGAAAATACTATTAAAATCGTCGTCGTTTTGGATTATGCTTTTAATAACATAGCAACAATTTTTGTTTTTTTCTTTAATAAATACGATCATCTTCCAAGACGTGGCGAAGATGCTGCAAAGTGAAATGAAAGAAGTGATAACACTTTCAATACCTCCTTCCATTGCCTCACGAATTGAAAATAAAACAGATTTTTGTTTGCTCTTTATATTTTCGGGACGATCATAACGCGATTGCCTTACTCTACCAAGATCGCACTGGAGGATCGAAATACATACTTGTTTATTTTTTTTAGATGTAAAGACGAAATGGGCCGAGGCTCTGTGTTTCACCCTGTCTTAATTAGTTATTGGGAGCTTTTAATTCTTCCAGTGTGTTTTGAGTAAAGCCAATAATTAATAAACAAAAAACAGGAAGTCGATGCAAATCTGATTTTAATTAGTGAGCCTTAATTTTACCATAAGACGGCAACTATAGGGCGTCGACACAGTGTGAAAGTTTTATGAATACTTTATTTAAAAATGGTCGATTATACTCGAGCTCGTCAGACGGTTGCTTTTTTAATTGCATTTTGAATTAACAAGATAAAGTTTCAAAACATATTTCTCGACTTGTTTTTACTTTGGTAATATGGTCGAATTTATAAAATGGTCGTCGACATTATGTTTTGAAATACAATACTGTGAATATTTTTAGGACCACTCCAATTTTTCGGGAACCTATAGTTTTCCAAATCATGCTTTATTTAAGTTCGACAAAGGGGGAAAATCAATGAAAAGGAGAATTTGAGATTTAAATTTAGCCCTGAATTGATTTCTCTCCTCTATCGAAACTAGAGAAAGTATGTTTCAGAAAATTAAAAGTCCCTGAAAAATTGAAGTGGTCCTAAAAATGCTTACATTGTTCTAGGGGCTATATTCTATTCAATTGTCGATATATCTTTAGGGCTAAAAATAACAAATGATTATTTGATTAATAACAATATCGGTGATGAAAATTGAGTATTCAGCAGGATGAGTTGCAGCTGTGCAGTTAGTACCTGAATTTCAAAATTGTCTTTCATTATTTATACTTATATTTAGTCTAATCGACAATGTTGAAAGTGATTTTCGAATTGATGTTAATATTATCGGTATCACACTACCGAGATATGTCGATAGTGTCTATAGTGAAGGGAAGAATCGAAATTGCTTTTACTTTATCGAATTATTTTTCTTTCAACATTGTTTTCTCTTAATTAAGACAAAGTGGGCTACGGCCTAAAGCAGTTTCAGTAAATTAATTAGTTATGCTATTAGGTGCGATTAAATACTCCTACTTTAAGTAAGGCCATTGTTAAAAACTAAATTATACATAAAAAAGAGGAAGTCGTTTTGAATCTGACTAAAATTAGTGTCTTAAATTCAGCATAATTAGTCGGCAGCTGCAATGCGTGGAGCTACATATTTGCAGTAGGTGGTACTAAGTCGATTGTACCTTACCATTTCTAAATTTGGCATAAACCCTCGATCAATTGTTTGTCGACTTACATTTCCGTCCCCAAATAAAATTGAATGAAAAAGAGAGTGAAGCCGTCACCTTGACCCTAATGCCCGGGCTGGCGAGTACCCAGAAGTTATTTAACCACTTCGCGTGCCTTACTGACAATCTTATTGAGTTCTCACCACCCACGTTTAAATCGTTCGATTAATGTAATTGCTTCTAATTCAATTGCCAAATGGCGGCTAGTCATAGCAACAGAAGGAGGTTGACACAAAGAGGCAAAAATTAATTTTGAATTCAAAATGATAGGCGAACGCCTCTTTAGATCACTTCGGGCGACCCAATAACAAATTGAATGCACCTCGGAGGCCCGTCGCTAGCGCTAAATGTGGCGCTTAAGAAAATCTCGTTAGTTCCCCAACCCAAGGCCATAAGAGTTACAAAACGCCCTCGAATGCCACTTCTTACGATGTTTATTGGAATTCTTTGGCCGATCGAGGCGTATGTGCATCATCCCACACACCCCCGGTGGAAGCGGTCTTCGGTGGCCTCTTAAGACCTCGTTAAGACTTTAGAGGGGCACTTCGTACCTACTTTTATTTATTTATTTATTTATTTTTTAGTTACTTCTAATACGTTAGATACAGCTCCCACTGTCCCTGTATCGATTTCATTCAGAGTGCGTCATATCTTTAACAATTGGTTTCAGGTGACTATTTCCGCATGGAGCGAAACTAGATCAGGTAACTTCGTAATTCATAAATAAAATAATGAAAAATAGTTGCGCACGCCGAAGTCCTTGTTCAGTCATCTGACCGTACGATCACTTAGACTGGATCGTGCTCTTCAAAGCGTGCAATCCTGAATGAATTTTTATTTAATTTAAAATAAAAAAGGTGTGTTTATATTTCTCTTAAGGTCACACCTAAACTTTTTATGGAAGAAAGCAAAAAAGTAAACGTTTTTGTCTTTTATTTCACGATCATCATTATCACGACCACGATCATTTCGCCATCAGCGACGATCAAATTAAGCCTCACCCATGATCATGACCTTAAAAAAAAGTCCATCAAAACATCCAAGATGTTGATGTTTTTTATTGTCTTAAAATATTGAATTTTTACTGAGAAATTTTAGAGGTGCACACCTTCAATTTTTGTCATATCATATATACCTATGCATAAATTCGTTCCGCGGAATATTAAAAAGAGGCACGCGGATATCATTTCAAGATTTGATGCCGACAAAAGGGGGTATCAAATCAAATTCAGCGCCAGGCAATTTGTATGTTGTGCACTGTCAAGGCATCAGTCGAAGCTGGATTGTGTTAATTGAAATGCATAAACAAATCTATAATTTCTGCGACCTATTCAGATGTAAATGATTTCGCCTTTGTCTTTTGCGTCTTATGTTACGTATTTTTTTTAAAGTATTCGTGATGGTTTTACAATTGAGGACGGAAATTTAAACATGATAATGATCCTGTGCATATGTCGACTTTAATTGAGAACTGTGATTTGTTGCTTTGTAAATTTCTGAAGTTGTAACGAATGTTTATGCTAAACATGTTAGACAGATAGAATTTCCGCGTGCATTCTCGGAGGGATATTTTATAAGATAACGATTGTCGAGGAATGATATACCTTTCAGGATGTAAATCTATTTATTTTGACGGGCGTGAAGAGTAGTTAATACGAGTTTGTGTTTATCATTCTATCATAGTTATATGCTTAGTTTTTTTTTTATCAATGAAAGCAATTAATGAACTAGAGATATCATTAATAAATGTCACTTTACTTTTTCAAAAAGCGTGAAGACGAATTTAAGAATGTTAAGTGACTAAAATATTAAAATGCAAAAACCGAATTTCGAAGCATTGAGTTATGAAACTATGAGTATCCAAGAATTGATAGAAATAGTTTCTATCGTGAGTCCCTAATTTTGTTTCATCTCAAACTTAATGTTTTACAAAATTTATATAGTGGTCAACTAAAGAATTTATAATTTTTGAAAAGTATATAGTATTCAAAAGTTGTTTCCACGCTTTTACAAAAGTCTGCTAATTACATCTGAATATATATGCTGAGGAGACAAAAAGCGGCTGAAACAAAGTGGCCACTTTGTATGCAATCGAAACGCCGCAATCAAGTGCTTCTGTGGCGCGAGTGGGAATCTCTTTAAGATGAAACCCACGGCTGGCAATCATAATTTTCGCGAAAAAGACAAATAAACAACAGCTCCACCAAATGGTTAAGCGTTTGAAGGTAAACCCCGCATTAATAATAGTAAGAGCCCCGAGAAGCTAATATTTTTGCCTAATTAATGAGCTGCCAATTGAACACTTGCTCGGTTTTCAAAAGAGCGGCTCAATTAGTCTTTTGGCACGTATTCAACCTGAAAGGGTACCGCCGCTAATTTTTCGAACAACAGCCCGAAAAGTTTCTAAACCCGAAAAGATACCCAGACATAGAGTGAGCTATTTCTTATATGTTTTTCTTTTCGGACATGCCACAAAAATTACTCACTCGTTTTCGTTCCTTTTATGTTCAAGGCGATAGATCGCTGAAAAGATCCGATATTTCTTTGCACGATCACATTGAGATTCCCTTCACCTGGTCGAGCCTGTATAAAATCGACGAAATGAATTGAACACCTCGACACCTTGTGAAATGAAATGCCACTTAACCCATATCGATCATTTTTTTAACTATTTACCATTTTAAGGTGCTTTTTTTCGCATTAGCTCTAGGTGTACTTACTCAGTACCATACCGTCGTAACATGGCTCTCAAATTATTTCTCAGGACTCGAAATCGTTTTGGCAAATTTTGATGAACATAAAACCTCACGAAGTGCCATTAATCGATAATCGCCATGTAACAACTTTGGTCTCGTATATTGCAAGATGTAATTCAATTATAAAACGATTAGTGTTTTGTGAAGAAGTATCTGGTTTGCTTGGTTTTGCCTTTTAGTAGACTCTTCAGAAGCGATTTCATTTTTACCACAAGTGGTAATTGAGATGTTCCAGTAACCCCTAAAGGGGACATTAAGATAATTTTTAACGAAAGCGTTAAATCGACATTAAGCATTTATCTTGGATATTACAACACGATCCGATAGAATTGTTATGTATTTTTATTTTTCTCGTTTGCGATAATTTAACTGGTAAATAATTGTGTATTATATGCGCAGACTGTAGTCAACGAAAAGAATATTGTTCAAAACTATAAATATTTATTATGTTTCAAAGTTTTTAAAAATACTGCTAATAGCAAAATAACTCGATCAATTCTCTGAATGGGAAAAAACAGAAAATACTAATCGATATTTCCAGACCATCAGTTGGAAACCATAAAAACCCAATTTCATTTATTTATACGTTTGCGACGCGTTTAATTAAACGAACGCTGCAGAAGTGAAACAAAATAATAAATAAATAAATAAAAACTTAAGACAAAATATAAACAATTTCCTCCAAGAGATGCCGTAGAGTGAATTTAATCCGACAGTGACCTTAATAAAATAATGTCAATGTACTTGCTACAAAAATCATTTGAACAATCGCTCCGTTCGCCAGTTAGTACGAACGGGCAAAAGTCTGGATCACCTTTAAAGCCCGAAATTCATCGCGGTTGCATTGGGAAGGCCCACGCCTGTGGGACCATAAAATCGAGGACGGTTAATGCGAAGCACCAAGATGACCACCACCATGGTTCGAATCATCAGAATGGTTCCCAGAACCACCACAGAAAGAACAGTGTCAGCTCGGAGACCATAAGCGACAGTGGGTCCGAGATCTCCTCGTGGAATTCTAATGAGCTAAATCAGCGGAAGCACAGCAACGCGAGCGGGTGCAATGATACTAAACAATTGGTGGACGGGAGGAATGCAAATGGTGTTCCTGTGGGATCCCCTGCCGTAAAGCGGAAGACCCTCGATGGGCTCATTTCGATTGACGAGCCCGACAAGGTGCCTTTGACTAGACCCGGCCATAGACGAAATCGACTGCACAGCGATGGCGACAAGGAGGACGAAAGCGACAAAAAGGTCCTACACCTGCAGCGGAATAGGAGTTTTAGGGTTTGCGGAAGCGGAAATAGGTCTCCTTGCACAGGAGCAGTGAATGGGGGTCTTAAACCTCCATGGCAGAGTGTCTTCTCGAAAACCAAAGTTACAAGTCCTCCAGCCTCTACTGCGATTAAGGGTGGTATCGCGAGGAACGGTAGCTTCAGTAGTCGATTTCGAAGCTCATTTAGACGACGGGAATCTACCGTCGAGTGGACTACCCTCTGGGAACGATCCTTCGCTCTTCGTTACGGTGGAGGAATCTACAAAACTTATGATAAGCTTGATGTCCAGGTAACTTTTAGTAATTAGTTGAGATATAGTATATTACAAAAATATGGTCGTAATTTCACTTTTCCTTTAAACAACATTACGCTGTTGTTTTGTAATTTCAATAGTTTATCGAATAATGGGCATTTTAGTTTTTATATAATACATATTATATAATATGGTTTATGGGATATTTTGCTAAGGTCGGAATAGGCGTTATATTTTCTCCTGATCAACGCAAGCGAATCCGACGTCGAGTTGAATTGAATTGAAAGTTTTTCGATACTCGATGCATTATTAGTTTATTTTAATATATGTATAGTACATAATAGCTGTGTTTTTTCACAACGGATCCGGTTCTGGGTTTTGCAGGAAATTTTGCATTGAATTGAAATTTTATAAACCGTCACGTACATAAAGATTTTAAAATTTGTGAAAAATGCTTCTATGTATATTGCCATAATATTTACCTATCTACATTTCAAATCTTGAACCAGATATATTCTTGGGTTAAGATTTTGACACAAATTGTGTATAATTCCAGGCAACTATGATTTTATTTTCTCGAAATAGAAAGACTTTATGTGCTTGACGGTTTATAAAATGTCAATTCGATGCAAAATTTTCTGCAAAACCCAGAACCGGATCCGATGTAATATTACATATTATATACTTACAAAACAAGCACAAATTAAACGAAAAGTACTAATAGAAATATCATTTGTCTATTACAATACACTATTAAAATTCAAAAAATTGCGGATTCGAATTGCGACTGATAATGTTCAATTATAAGTACTTTATGTGCAAAATAGGTTCTAAATGTGAATTTTCAATACTATTCATAAATATAAAAAAGTAAATTGTATGGGTTGAAATCAGGAATTTTTAGCTAGTTAAAAAATATTTCAGATATTCTACAATAGATCAATTAATCATTTGATCGAGGCGGAGACCGGCCCATTAATCATGGACCTGTTGTGCGAAACAATGAAACGATAGTTACGCAAATAATTAATTTCTTTGAGCACCTGTAGAACAATAATAAAAATGGTCAAGCCAATTGAATTCCGCGAAATCGATCACCTGCCACCGGCGATCTTCAGATCATAACAAGGAAGAGGGCAGGCGGCTCGGCTCCACTTATTATGCAATTAACTCGGCCTTTTCTCCGCACTTTGATCTCACCTCCTTGGTCATTCCTGGTTAATTACTTTTATGGGTTGTTTATGAAAATAATAGGTTCCTGCCGCTGCCGCGAGTCGACTAACAAGCGATCAATTATACTTAATTGGCGATTTCTTGCTTTTTGTTTATGGACTGGCTAGACAAATACAGGAACTGATTCCAATAAGGGCGGGTTCGGGCAATTGCCAGAAAGTAGGGAATTATCATAACTCGTTATCACTTCAGGTGTAAGTCTGGAAAGTGCATAAATTAATGCCAATTAGTGAGCCACTTGCATTTATTTAGTGAGACAAATTGCTTGCATAATTTCTTTGCAGATTCAGCTTAATCGCGAGATAAAAGTCGACGTTGAGGTAAAGTGCCGGTTTTCGTTTTAACCGACATTTACTTATTTAATTATTAACATTAAGACATATATGGCCACTGTAGCTGACATTGATTTAAAACACCCGTAATTGGCTCTCTGATGATTCCAATAAAAATAAAATTTGTCATCTAGTCATTTACGGATGTGAATTAAAATTCATTTATTAAGAAAATGAAAAAAACATCTTTAATTTTTATAAGACTGAACAATGAAATTTGAAATAGTTTTATTAAATTGCACTACTATAATATAAATTTTGCGTGTAACAAAATTCTTAAAAAACGTTTTTAGATAAGAAAGTCCGCAGAAACGTAAAAATTGTATTAATACAGAAATAAGTAAGTATGTAGCTATATCCCGAGCAAATAATGTTCTGTATAACCTATTTGGCAAAATTATCGATATATCTACTTTAAGGCAAAATCATTCGCCGAAGCAATTACACAGTGATTAAATCTATTAATCAAAGGAATTTCCACCTTATAATTACCAAGAAATCATATAGTTCTCCCGATAATTTCTGCGTGATTGTAGTGAATTTTAATAATTGTAAGATTTCGTTGCTCCCGCTCGGAAATTACGAGAACGCCGTAAAAAAACCAACTTTTCCAAGTGTTCAATGTCGTTCCAATAAATGTTGGACAAGATCAAAGATCGTTCTTTGGATAAATTTAGACAGTTTCTTGGTTATTTAAATCACACCCTCGTGTAGAAATTCTTTCACCAAAATCACGGATCTTTCTAAATGAGGTATATATCTTAAGGATTTTATCTATTTTTGGTGTGAAAATCTTTGAAGATTAGACCTTTGACAATGTTTTTACACACAATTAAGTCTGGTTGGGGATTTAATGAGTGTCTTGTTGATTCTAAACCATATGGTTCACATGGGAGCAGTTTTAAAAGGTGTCCCTGCTACCGAATAGGGTGAGTAATGGATTAATTCGAAATTGACACACTTCTTAATTCATTACTCATCTACTTGACCCCACTTTTGATCTCGTTGAGAAAAAATATTAAAACTTTGAAAGATCACCCCATCAGCGTGAATGGAACAGATTTACAAACGCTCATTGGTCAATTGATCGAATCAAGTCCTCGGAGCGATTCGATCAAATCGCCAACTTGATTGCTGTCTGGGGCAATTTATTCAATTTATCGAAATAATGTTATCGGACGTCAATAGTAATTTATTACGCTGTCCAACAAGCGCTCCTTTGATTTTGCACTATAGGCTGAGGCTTCCAGCTCCACCGCCGCCGCCACCGCCTAAGATTTATTGGGGCTCGAGCAACGTCTTAAGAAAATGGGCAGCATTTTGATGGGATTGCTGCTGCACGCAGGCAGTCAGTCAATGAGTTTTTTAAGGCAAAAATCTTAATCTTAAGTTACATTACCCACTTACCTCTCGGGGACGATATATCCTCACTTTTCGATTTTGATGCAAGAAGTCGTGATCATTTGTAAATTTTACTTTCGTGGGTGCTGACCCGATACGAGTGGGATTATGTCATGAATTTTCTACCTTCCACGAATGAAAATGAATGGGATGAAATTCAATCAGAATAAATAAAATTTTATTAATGAATATTGGAAAATTTACCTATAGGGAACGTATTTTTTTGGTTTGTTTTTATAAGCATTTTTTTATATTAAGAAGGTCTGATAAAATTTCGTTGACTCCCTTCTCAAAACGTGCTCTTTTTAATCTTGAATAATCTTTTGCGACATCGAAACTTAAGAACTTAAGCCCGATTTTGTGGATTCTTAAGTTTCGTACGTGAGAGGCTCCAGACATAATCCTATTCGTCTCGCTAGAATATCCGTCTGTCGGAAGACTTAAATCAAGACTTAAGCTCGTAAAATAATTGCCTAAGCTGCAAATTTCAAACTTACATCATATTTTTTACGAACTTATAAAACGTAATAATTAATAATAATAATATCTAAAGTGACTTATGATAGGGAAACATTTAATGGAAATAATTACGTAGAGGTCTTTAGGGTCACTGATTTTAGACAGACCCTGGGAAATTTTGTTTAATTTATGAAAACCTAAAAAAAGGGTTCTTATTAAAGACAATAGAAGACCGAAGGGAATAGTTCCTAATTACTGACTACATTTGTATGCATACCTAGCTTAAGATCTCTGGTTTTATACTGTACTCGTGAAATCACACTAATCCGGATTTAATTCTTTCCCAGAGATAAAAATGTGATATCACGTACAACTGATGTTAATGTTTCCTTAATGATGTAAAATACGAAAAAGATCTTATCTGGATTACATCAACTGAATATTCTATAAGATTGTCTGCCAGCTCCAAAGTTCAGATGAACAGTGAGAAAATGATTTGCGGAGGCGTAATTGCATCAAAAATGGGGCAAACGAGCAGAAACTTAAGAAGCCTACGTCTAATACGTGACATTTATCCGAAATCGCGGGAGCACGCTTCATTAGCATATCGCGCAATTAAAAGACGTTAAAAGTTAATAATTCTACCATTCTCAATAGTTAAAAGCTGGTACCCGGTCCGTATCCTTGAGAATCATCCCGGAATTCGTTTATGATTAATTCCAAGCAATTTATTCATCTGCAATCACCTGGCGAGAAAGACAAGACAAACATCGATTTGATCGGTGTTTTAACCTTCTTCGAGATTTATCTCAATTTGCTGAGGTGTTGGTGGCCGGACACTAGCTGCAGTGCTAAATGTTAGCGCTCAAAATGAATGGCAAATTGAGCACCTGCTCAATCCGCCTTTTTGATTAATTCATACGATAATGTTTGTTACTGGCGAGCTATTCATTAAGCAGTGAGCATCGGATAATTGCTACCTGCCGCTCACCTCTGTGATCTGCAATTAGCCTGGGTACAGGTGGGTGATCAGCCGCAACCTTCTGTTTGGTTTCCACAAAGTGGTTTTAGGAGGAAATTATGTGTCTAAAAGTAAAGACGATATTTTATGGTTGGTTAATGGGTTTAGCCATTTAAATTTTTACGAAATATTAGTTGATGTTTAGTTTGATTTCTGAGAAACAAGGACTGTTTGGACTGTGATTTGGCGTCATTAACAGATCAGTTTTATTACGAAGATTACTTTTTTTTTGGATTCACCTATCCCAAGCAGTCAAGGTAAGGTGATTTTTTGTATTGCACAATCCAGTGGACCTTCTACACTTCCCTAATTAAATCAAAACCCATAAAGATTGTCGAAACTCAGGTGGAATTCGACACGATCGGCAAAAATGAAAAGGCTGAGGAAGATAAAAAATGTCTGATAATTAAAAGCCTTGTTACCGAATGTTTACACCGGGTCAATATTTAACAGCGTTTCGCGCATCAATGCAAAGATCGCTGATCGTGATACTATAAGTCGTTGCGACTGATAATTTTTATACTTCTTTTTATAACCGGGCAACTTTCAACAGGCAAGTCGGCGAGAAGAAATTGTTCGTTAATTGCCCTTAAAATGATCCCTTTTTTAAATAGCCCCTTTGGCCTGAATACCTTGCGCAATCCGATCTGATGATCGCTTATCAACCAAACGCCACCAAATGGACCAGGGCGATGGTTGCATCTCTCTTCCTTGATCTAAAAATAAGACGAGCGATAATTACGATAAATTCGCTTTGTTTGCGTACAGATCGTAAGTAAGGCTCCCATTTAACTATGCGTACCAAATTGGTTCTATTTGTGCGTGCTCATTGGCCAATACGGAAGACGGGCCGCGGTCCAGACCGGCCGGGTGGCTATGCTGCGGCCGGTGATCATTGAACCCGACATGCGACATGACTAACGAATTTGCTCCAAAAATCCAGAAATAAAATCATTGCTAGCGATCATAATTGAATCAGCAGCTCATGCGTACAACATCTCGTTAGACGCGACGCCGCAGAGGGACGTCACTGGTGCAGCTTGTTATGCTCTGGCTAGATGCGTGTCCGAATTGTTTTCATACATAAAATGCTAATTAAAACATGGACCCGTTTGGAGGATGTCCAGATTAAAATTAGATCTAGTCGGAAGTTGCGGAAATTTCTGGGTTATGCTCTAGCCCCCGGAGTCCTGAGTTGGAATACCCTCATAAAACAAAGTATGTTATATTTATGAACATAATACGCGAAGTTTAGGTACAAAATAATAACTTTTAATCGATTCAAATTAACCCAGTTACGTTTTGCGAGTATGCTGTGCTTAAAATATTTTCTGGTTAACATATGCTCCCGATGAAGAATTATTTTCATACGCTTTTTGGATCGACTATGTAAGAACTCATAAATTAAAACACCCATTTTTGAAAAAGAATATACGTAAATAATGCAAAAAGTCGTTAAAATATAATGGTTTATTATAGAAGCTTGTAGAGCAGTAATTGCAAAACTAAATCATAATGAATATATAGACATATAATTCAAAAATTTGTAAAGTCTGTTTTATAGTAAGAACTTAATCTTACGTTAAATTAAACCAATTACAAAGCTTCGCTTTTTAATAGTTCAACATCAAGGGTTGTTACTTGGTGTTTGAAATAAAAATTACTTAATTTATATTAATAGGATTATTAGTTAAAGCTTGTTTTTTGTTATCAATATTTTACAATTTTTTGTAATAGCATTAAAATATGTAAATTAAATTAAAAATTTATAATATCCAAGAAATGTTGATCAAATTTAGTGACTTTATTATTTTATGATTATGTGCGATGGGAGTTTTTGATAATAAAAATAAGAACATTTTGTCATAATTTAAAACGCAGCTATAACAAAATAGTTATAAAATGCTTTGTGCATGAAATTAGATGGAATTTTAATACACTGTAGACAGTATTTTATATTTTTTCCTACGCTAATAGGACTCACGACTTTTTGATTATTGTTATAAATATTAAATACAAAACGAGTCATATAAATATTAGCTCTGAAAGAACTTTTTTGCAAAAGGTTGTAAAAAACCATTTGTAAGAAAATTAACAATTATTCATAAATAATATTCAAATAGTGTGTTAACACCAAAACCCATCAAGACCGGTCAAATTACCAGTACTTAATTTCTTCCTTGAGTGAGTTATAATTTTTAGAATTATATGTACATACATAGGTTAAGATTTATGCCAACATCTATTAAAATATTTAGAAATCGTTTTCAATTTGTCATTGTTATTCCAATTTTAAAGGTACATGACATTAAAGCCCCAAAAATGAGTGAAATTACATGTTTGAGTGATGTTTGAGTGCTGGTAGTTTTAGTGTTAATTATATATAGTATGTGGGGCAGTGTTTATGTATATAAAATAGTTAATAAGGATGTAATTTTTTAACAACTTTCTTAAGCTTAAACTTTCGATGAGAATAAGTAATTAGACGTTCTTGGAGTTATTGATTTATATAAAATTTGGTGAATTATCAATAATAATATTAAAAATATGCATTTTCTTTCTTCCAGGCTCAAATAACCGATGAAAACCAAAGCCCCAGTTCTGGAGAGTACGTTTGGCTAGTGCATCGAGGCGGTTTCACGGCGGCTCTGCGACTACCACAGAGCCAAAATGAAGCTGGAAAAGTTACCATCCGTCTGCTGCACAACGGTGAGCAGATGACCGTCGACGAGGACGACATCGAGAAGGCGAATCCACCCCCGCTGGACCTGGTCGAGGACATCTGCCAGCTGAAGCACCTGAATGAGGCCTCCGTTCTCCACGTCCTTCGGCAGAGGTACGCCAGCAACCTGATTCACACTAAAGCCGGCCCCATCTTGATCGTCGTGAACCCGATGGCACCGCTTTCTTTATATTCAGAAAAGGTGGGTGCTCCTCAGACGTACTTAACTTACTTTTCAGCGTCTTATCTCCGACTAGGGGACTTATGAAAAACAACATAAATCGCTGTCATGGCAGAAGTTTTTATAAGGAGTAAGTCAAACGAGTCGATTCGTTTCGGTTTTTTCTTCAATGATAACAGTTCAGTTTTATGAGGAAAACTTACTTTTTGTTGCGGGAATGAGCAAATATTTGGGTTGCATGCTGCGGGGCTAATGGAGCATTCAACATGACTGATAAAGATCTGTTTGTCAAGCTATTTAACAGGTATATGCACCTACTGATAAAACCTCGCGGCCTCATGATAGTTCTATTTGCCGGGAAATGTTTCTCGGTCATCGCATCCACAGAGTACGCGCTATTTTAGGATTTATGACTATTTTTAATGTGCGCTTGATGCATTGACCCCCTCGTGTTGTTGTGACTCTTATTTATCACCTTTTGACGAACGATATTTATTTTGCCTTATCTTAATGCGTAACAATCATCAAACTGCAAAATATAAAATAAAATGAAGTAGATAAATGTTTGTACATTATACATTTATTTAGTCTTTATCGGAGTAGATCTGTTACATGATCTTAACTACAAAGATATTTTACCGGCAAAGTTTTATTTAAAAAAAAAGTTATTCAAACTTCAACTTATATGTATCTATTGTTTCTGAAGATTAAGCTCGGTTTAAACTTACTTTATTGCTAGTTCAAACCTCGCTCAAATTTGATTTCGTTTCGATGCAAGCCTGGTATATATTTTGTTTAAATGACCTTAAACTTAATTGAAGATTGGTTCAAATTTGGTTTAAAATTATTCTTATTTATTTAGACCTTACAACATTTAATGGAAGTTGGAAGACAACTATGAAAATATTCCTAGAAAGCATCCAATCTTATAGTTAGCCCTTACCTCTACCAGTTGTAACAAGAGCTGGTGTACCACAAGGTTCTGGATTTTCCCCAGTTCTCTTCCTTCATTGTATAAACTCGTTAGAATTCCACCTCAAAATTCTTCATCTATGAAGAGGAAACAATTTCACCTATTTCATTGTCGTCGGCATCAGTAGAAAAGGTAATAACCCTCGGTTGAGTAGGTTTTCCTCCTTTACAGTTAAGCAATACCGCGAGACAGCTAAAATCGTATCAATTGCAAATTTCTTCGCCGTCCCCTTGCAGTGGGTGAGCTCTCCAACTTAATCGTATGCTGTGACAAGATCAATTTCTCAGATTTATATCACTCATACTCATCGAGACGGATTGAGTCAATCTGCAGGGATTAAGAAGAAAGTCTCGTTTGATAGTGCAACTTCTCCTGTTGTTTCGCTGTAATTCGATTTATTGATTTCCATTTGTCGAGCACAGAGAAGCCCTACCGGTCGGCATGATTTTTTAGTAACAATCGGGGTCCTCAACTGGTCTGGTCGACAGATAGGTGGCGGGCGAGAATGACGACGTTGTCAACAAGTAAAATTTATAACTAAATTGAAATGTCTTGTTATCCGAAAAGTGCTCTATCTTGCTAATAAAAAAAAAAATTGAAATGTTATTGATCTTAAGTTTTTGTATTTTTTATATATTTCTAGGTGGTGTCAATGTTTCGCGGCTGTAAAACGGAAGATATGCCTCCGCATGTCTACTCCTTAGCGCAGACCGCCTACAGGACCATGCTTGAGACCCGCCGAGATCAAAGTCTTATATTTATGGGACGCTCTGGTTCCGGGAAGACAACCAGTTTTAAGCATGCACTATACTATCTGGCCCTGGCCGCTGGTACGTACTACTCTCGATCTACATTTCTTTCGATTCGACAGGCATTTTATATTTAAAAATAAAACCCGAACTCATATACCTTTCATAACGTTTTGCCAGGCTCCGTGAACAAATTGTTGACTGCTGAAAAGGTGAATGCAATTAACACAATTCTTGAGGCGTTTGGCAATACAAAGACTTGCCTCAACTCGAATGCGACTCGTTTTACGCAGCTGCTAAGTCTGGATTTTGACCACAGCGGACAGATCGCCTCCGCATCAGTTCAGGTAACTCGACACCGTAAATCTATCTTATTGATTCATAATGAAATTTTTCGATTAATTTTTCCTTTCAGGTTCTGCTGCTGGAAAGGTCAAGAGCTGGAAAACGCTCACGGGGCGAGTACACATTTCATATATTGACACGGTTATTGGCCGGTGCTGAAGGGGTGCTGCAGAAGGAGCTACACCTGGAAAATGTCTCCCCGGAGGACAATAACCCATTTGTCTCACTATCCTACAAGTTGGAGGACAGGCACAAGGCTGCTTCAGAGTTTGAACGAACCTTACTTGCGTTTGATACGCTCAATGTTGACCAAACGGCTGTGAAAGGCATTTGGCACATTCTAGCAGCTATTTGCCACCTTGGAGTCGCCGGAGTTACTAAAAGTTTGATTTTCTACTACCTCAACTCCTTTCAACATTCTAACATTATTTAATAATTCCAGTTGGGTCTGGTCCCACCTCACGGATTCAGTTTTCAAACCCATCCGCTGCCCGCAAAGCTGCTTCTCTTCTTGGAATATCTTTAGAAGATCTTCTTGCTGCAGCATTCCCACCCACAACATCGGGAAGTTCGAGTCCGGCACGTTCTCCAACTGACTCTACAGACTCCGCTTGGGAAAGTTTAGAAGGTCTAGTTGTTGGATTGTATTCAGAAGCAATGGCAGCGGCGGTAGCGCTTATCAATCGAGCGATTTGCACCTCCGCCCATACAATAGCATCAATCCTCCTGGTCGATACTCCTGGATTTCAAAATCCTGGCAGTTGTGGAGTCCAACTTGGAGCTAGTCTGTCCGATTTGAGGCATAACTATCTGCAAGAAAGGCTGCAGTTACTCTTTCATCATATGACTCTGGTCGCTCCTAGGGATAGATATGCGCAAGTAAGACTATTTTCTATCAAAGACGTTTCACCTGAAGCTTATTGGAAATTTTTATTTTTTAGGAATTGGTAGAAATTGATACTGAAGGACTACCCGAATCACATCCTGGGCCTTTGGTGTCTCTGATTGATAAAGCTCCACAAAGTCATGTAGTGCGAACTTCACAAAGAGATTTAAGGGAACAGGACAGAAGAGGGCTTTTGTGGTCAGTTGGTTTTATGTAATTTTTAACTTTTTGTTTCTAATTAGTTACAATAAGAAAGATGACAACGTTATTTTTGAATTAATTTTACTGGTTCTAGTTAATTTCGCCTGTAAACATGTGATACATGCATACATATATATATCATTTTTATAGAATTTTTTACTATAAATTCATAAATGAAAACGAATTCTTGTAATATTGCTGCAATCGATTTGGATTTTGAAAATAATGACAATAAAGTTTTAAGATCGACTTAACTAAGTATCGTTGGTTTAAAACCACGAATCAAATTTTTCAAAAGAGATTCATTTTTCAACTACTCAACTTTAAGTTGTATAAAAGTTTTTTTAAAAACATTTTATTGGATTATTTTATAAAACGTTAGTAACTATTCCATTTTAAAAACTATGAACAACAAATAAACATTGCTGTATTTTACGGTGCAGTTTAAACATTTACCTAACAAATTATTTTAAAATTTTGTTAGTTTAGTTTTTTAATTACTGTTATTAGCAGGAACGTAGAAATTGTAGTCTATTTAAGAATTAAAAGTTTATTTAAGAATTAAAAGTATGTGTAGTTAAATACGTATATGTTTATTTGTTAGGCTGCTCGATGAAGAGTCGATGTATCCGAACTCCAACGACGACACCTTTGTAGAACGTCTGTTCAACCACTACGGCGATAGAGAGCACCAAACGATCATTCGACGCACAATCGGTACCAGAAATTTTGTCCTGCAGCACCTCCAAGGCACGAATCCTGTGCTCTACACCGTGAACGGTTGGCTTAAAGCTAGTAGAGAGCATCCCTCTGTAAAAAGCGCAGCCACCCTGCTCCAGGACAGTTCCAAAGATGAAATCAATCGACTTTTTGTCGGTAACTTGGCCCGAGGGAGTGCCAGTGTTTTTTGCGGCTCGATAGCCGGCCTCGAAGGAACTCAATCCCTTCGACGGGTCTCCAGCATCCGAAGATCCTTCACATCGGCTGGAGTCAAGCGAAACTCCGTGATGCTCCAGGTGAAATTCACCGTGGACGGAATCATCGACACATTAAGAAGAACCGGAACCCACTTTGTTCACTGTTTCCTCCTGCAGCACAACGCTGGAACACATTCCGTTGTTAACTCGTCTCCAAATCATTCACTGCAAGGAAATGAAGACATGGTTAATGTTCCTCTATTAAGAAGTCAGGTAAGACGTTGAGAACTTACGGTGTATTTAACTCTTATATTGCATATCTGGTTAATTTTGCAGCTTCGTGGCTCTCAAATTTTAGAAGCTGCTAGACTTCATCGATTGGGCTTCCCAGAATCAGTTCCTCTATCTGAATTTGTCAGAAGATTTGGTCTACTTGGTGATGCTTCATCCAAGGAATTGACTGTTGAGCAGATATTAACAGCTAACGAGATTGACCCGTCCACATATCGAATCGGACCGAGTCAGGTATGTAATTTTTGTTTGTTTTTAGTATTACTTTACAATTCCTATTTGGATCGTTGGAACTTGAGGAACAAAAAAGTGCGTCTATATATCATATATCTACATTATGCAAAAATATAAACCCAATCGTTATGAGCGATTTCTGCTGCATTTTCATTATTTGATATTGTAAGATTATCCGTCGTATGAATCAATAAAACATCTAAAAATATGTCCAGGGAGATTATACGAATTTTTTGTACTAAACTTGCAATTTTATTTTTTGACTTTGTTAATTTTACGAATATTAATTCAAAATTCAAGCCCTAATTTTAAAAATATAACAAATTACTACAGCCACCTCATAGTTGGTCCACATAAAATTTTGGAATCATAGAATCATGTCTTATCGACACAGAGACAATACAAATTGTATTGAGAAAGTAAAGCAGCTATTTTATTATTATGATAAATTTTGTTATTATCTAACTTTATCTGACTAGTAATTTAAATTGGTCTGTTCTTGACCTATTCCTGTCGAGAGATTATTACCAATGGACTTAAAAGAAATATATGCTAAAAGGTGTATAAAAACGAATTAATAATGATAAGACATAAAACTGAATTAACGAGCCGCTCTTCTTTTTAATGGCTACCTATAACAAATGTAAACAACTCCTGAAGAAGCTATTTATGGTTTCGGATCGTAAATAAAATTAAAACTACTTAATTTAAAAATTTGTACTTCACTTAATTAAGATCTGATAGGCTGGAATATAAATCTCTGATTTGTATGAATTATGGAGAACATTTATGGTATTATGATTTTATAGTATTTTAACAACCAATTTTCTGGCATTTATTTCTTATATAATTATTATTATGCCTTAAATTATCTTTTCTACATTTAAATAATGAATTTCGATTTGTATTAATGGGTTTTAAAGAATTATAGCAATTTTATTCTAGGAAGAGTAATTTAATAATTTTAGCAGGTTGTTAAAGTTGAAATAGGAGTCTTCCCTTAGAAGGATATGTTCTTTCATTAGATTTCTGAAACAGGAATGCAAATCTATAATTTTATTTTACTGATTCGCTTTGGGTACGATTAGATTGTTGTCAAATTTTAGGTGGTTTTTTATAATTAGCATCTATAGTTGATTTCTTTAAGGATTTTGTAGATCTGAATAAAATTGATATGATAGTTGTAGTCTCACTGAAACTAAGTAGTTTGCTTATTTGTGGACAAAAAGTAGTACATACTCCGATCCCTTTCTATAAATAATAGGAAAAAATAACTTTTATTAGGAAGTGATTAGGAAAATGCGAAACTCAGGGAAAATGAAAACAAATAATCATTTTAATTTCCCACTCATGTCCCAACGAAGACAGTTTTGGCCACTGGAACTTTCTACTTCTCACGGAATTTAGCTTACTGGAGTGGCTTTAGTATGCATGAGTGCGTCTAACGTTTGCGCTAGCTAAAGTTAATGCGTTGAAAGACAATAAAATTTTATCACCCGGTTTTTGCTCAAATCACCATGTAATTGAGTGGATGTGAAATGTTTTGTAGCCGCTGCCACTCAGATCGAAATCAATTGAGTGCGAAAGTCGCGGTGTCGGCGAATTGCTCCATGCTCATTCAGACTGAGCTTCTTTCAAATATGTTCGCCACTTTGCCACCTGAATGCGGGTTCATTGTCATCAAGAAACAGCAAAGAAATGGAACAAAACGTTACTTTTGTCGTTGCACAAACCTTGACCTATTTCCACTTGAAGAATTTTCTCTACGAATTTTTATTTTTATGGTCAGCTAGGTTTCTAAAAAATGGCGCCCTTTTTGCCGGAATGGCTAACATTTTAGGATTATCCTAGGACTATCTTTAAGTTCTTGCACTCAGTACGTAGCAATTTTATCACCAACTAATTTATTCAACAGATAGAACTAATTTTATGTCTACAGTATTATAAATACCAAAAACCACAAAACTGCATAATTCAGCGTAGTACCAGCCTAAGCTGAATTGCGTATTCAGCTAGTTTTTAGAATGAATAACCTTTTCCCGCTAAGATCGAATCAAAATTGAATTAAAATAGTGAATAATACTAAGTTAACAAATATCACAAGATCAATAAATCAATTTATAATGGTTTTTAATTGTTACGGGTGGTTGGACACTGGAGTAACACAATATGCGATACGCAACGTTTTATTTTTATGGCTCATTGCATTCACCCATTATTTTCCATTTGTAACGCAGATACGCCGTGTTTAAACTGACGCAATAGCAATCTAAGTAGTGCGAGATAAATGGACTCGATATGGACAGGCTTTGGTTAAAAAGTATAGCATAACTGAATAATGTTTATACATACATATGTACATTAGAAAGAAAACATTTTTAAAACCATAGACAATTTTTTTAAATTATTATATGTACTTTTCGAGAAACACATATATATTCTGAGTAAATAACTCTTAAATATTACAAAATGAGGTTTTTAAAACTGCAAATATTTTAATCTTTATATATAATTTGATTTGAGTGAAACCAATCAACATTTTCTATTTATTTTTCGGTATGTTATGAGGCATTTGAGGCAAATTTGAGATCTTTCTATGAAAAACGAAACGAAACAAACCAATTCTATCTATCTACATAGTATAGTTGAAATGGATGGAAAATTTCGAATATAAATTATTTTATGGGACTCAAGTTTAATAGACGAAACGAAATGATATATATGAATGCTTCATTTGTCAAATCGATTAACTCCAAAAGGAAAAAGTGGAGAACACTGATGAAATTACACTTGTTTGAAATAAAAGTTCGTTTTCTAATAAAAATTCAAATAAACTTGCTTAAAGATATATTATTTTTACGAACAATTATTAAGATAATTCACTTGAGAAATTAAATATAATCTTGTATCAGGGATTTTAGTATTAAGTCTCAGAGATCTTCAAAAGTGGAGTAAATCGATTTGGCGATTCATATCTAATTTCTAATTCTTCTTCTTCAGCATGTATTAAATACATTTAAATGAAAGAGTTGAACTATGTCTAGGTGCAAAAAATGAAAGAAACAGAATAAATAGGAATAGTACCCTATTTTATAATCTTAACTTATACCCATAAAACTCGTCTAATATATCTTCGTTGTCGAAAACTTCGACATTTGTGATAGAACCTTAAAATATATGGTATATCTATAGAACGAATGTTGCAGAGCGTGAAATAAATGTTCTATTTTAGATTGCTAGGGGCATTACTACTCTTTAATTACTACAGAATATTGCACATTAATTTAAAAAAATTGCGCAATTGCATAATGTCCCCAATAATTTAGACACCATTTCCGCTACAAGGCGACGACGCGACTTGCAGCGGTAGCACTCCCTGCCAAATCGACTTTTTCTAATAATTTATCTCGCCAGCAGCAAGTCGACAAACCATTCGAGGCACGTATTAATAGCAGATAATGATCAGACAAATTAAATATTACCTGGCGCTTTTTACGACTAAAATTAATGCCCTCCTCGGCGGCTAAAGATACTAGAGCAGAGTATGCCACTTAATGAACATGTTACCTGCGGACCGGTGCGACAATCGCTAAAAGTTTAATCCGCAAAAAGGTTGGGAGAGAAAAAGTGAAATTAACCGAACCGCACCGCACCGGCTTAAGACGACTGAAAATCTTTAAGATTGATAGTCTGATGTCTTGGGGGCAAGAACTCTTGCGCACATTTCACGCAGGGAAAGAGTAGGCCTCTGTGACTGTGATGTTTGACCACGGTCACCTTTTGTGCACGAAATTCCTAAAGACGCCGACCAGAGAAGACAAAACGACTCCTCGGAGTGAAAGTATAAAAAATATTTGCGCACACAAGCTTGACTCTTAAATCATCGAGAAAGGTAGTAAAAGTGGCCGAAGTGGCTGCCAATCTTTAAATTGCTATCAATTTTTTGGGTGTTTGGTAGATGCTGTGCCCAACTGGGTAGCACTTGAATTCCAAACGACACCCGTCTTCACTTTCTTTGCTAAATCTTAAAGATAGGCGTGTGCAATCCAACTGTGCGTCATGCATTTATCGCTCGTTCTGCCTACTGTAATTTTGTTTAAAAAACCACGACAATATTGCGACACACAGCGGGTCCCAGTAATTGGCAATTAGGGCCACACCCTGAGGAAATGTTTTTGCACTATACTATACCGACATCGTGTCATTATCACGGACGGGAGTTATTCACCGCGATCGGCGTCACCTGCACACGTCGCTGGTGGCGTGTATCACTTTCCCTTGGGTTGATCGGTCGCAAGCGTCGCGATCACTTTGATCACTTTGATCACTTCGATCGCTCCGATCACCTGGGCGATTGAGGCTTTCTGGCCAATAATTCGGCCCCCAGTCGGGTCTAGTAACATACATATTTAAGACACTAATGGATGGGAATTTTTTCGATCTAAAGTGGCGCAGGTTGGACTACTATTAGCTGAATTAAAACGAAATTAGTATGGACGAATTTCTGCAATTGCCCGCCAGCCTTTCTTTTGCAGCGGCGGCGGCGGCGACGATAAAGCCGCCTAAAGCAAAGTAATTTTCTGTTTGTTTCGCGCGCCAAAACGTGCAACGGATTTTGCTGGACAGCTGAATGGGCGGATGGGCAAAGGGAAAGGGCGAAAAACCCTGACATTTACCTGCATGCTATAAAAGTACCAGAAGAAATTCTGGTGAAATTACCTCGAATTGTTTCAGCAACAGCGGAACAGTCCAGGAATGTTGATTCACCGAGAAAATTGCTTCTTAGCATGAAAGCTTGTCGTCCGCGATATGATGATGTTAAAAGCTATTGTTTTCTAAATTGCCTGTAATTGTTCCTTGGTACTGCTTTTAGCCTGCGAGAGGTGTGTATGTGTGGTGCCAATTGGGGCAAAGACCCCATACAGCCTCCCAACTAAAAGATACCTTGGAATATCATTTCGCACGTAATGGCAGGAACACGATCACTTATGTATTTAAAGATAATGGCAAATTTCACTATCTGTTCTCCAGGTATAATAAGATAGGTAGCTAAAGAAAACAAGATCAGCAGGTGTCCGATGAAAGTTTCGTAATGCCGGCTTAAATATATAGTTGAGAATCGATTCATACTACATGATCATTTGTAGAAAAAAAAAAAGATGTTTTGTGAAACCTTAAGTTGTACATTCTCGAAAGGTATGCAGAATTCTTTCGAAAACAACATAAACTTTCACTGTCATTTATTTTGGTACCCAAAACATTCCTGAGACAAATAAAGGTGAATTTTACTATTTGTTCTTTAGTTCAGCAAGATCAGTAAAATGTATAAGAAAATATTTGAAATGTAGACATAATAATGGGTAATGAACGTAATGGTAGTTAATACAACATTTGGAATGTGGGCATGAATAAATAGCTGAGGATTAGTTTATATTACCCGATCGTTTGCGGACGAAATGTTTGCAAAATCTTGATATAAAACACCCTCGCAAATCGTAACGCCGCAAGACTGCAAAAGAAGGCGGCAACGAATCGGTGTCTAATTCGCATGAGTCATTGTTACGATGTAAGTATTAATGCTTTCGTTTATTATGATCATCGACCTCGTTTTATGATGTAGAAGACACTTGTTCATACTTTTTGAAATAAATTATTATATAATAGTAAACTCTTCCCTTTTTATATAAAAGTTTGGTTATTTGATTTATATATTGTATATTGACAAAGTAAAACAAGGTTAGTCGAAAGATAAATCGAAACTTTCATAAGTCGAATTTAAATAGGGTTGAATATTATTTTAGACTATTCACAAAACAAACAAGTTATGTGGAAAGATGAGACAAAATGTTCGGAAGGTGAATTTAGGAAGAGTTGATTATTCTGATTGTTTGTAGAAAAATTTCATTCAAAATTTATTACCGTGAATTCTAAAACAAATTTGCATTCACTCGCAACAATAGAATTCATAACTCATTCATAGTCACCTGATACGGCTATTTATCGTAGAAATTCTCTTGAATTAGCAGAAAAATTTCTCTTATGGTATTTCTAGATTTTATGAAAATTTTTAAAACAAAGACCACACCTTCTAGCTGGCTGCTCCTAAGAAGCAGTGCATGCCAACCGTCTCTAGGTCTTTTCAAAAATAAACATTTAACCCAAAAAGCGCGAACTTTGCTGAACGTGCGCCGAGTTCATCGACATTAATTGCAAAATTTACTAATCGTCATTTCACGCGTTCAGGCAGCCAGTCTACCGTGTGTTTGCTGTCTGACAGTGGTGGGCCCCATTATTTCGCGACTATGATTTATGTTGACACTTTCTGAGGTCCGAAGCCTACTTGGCCGTCAATGGCGTAGTACAAGTTGTGGAGAGGTGCGTGTAAAACTATGATCGTGTGATCGTTAGGTGAACTGATTTTTCTTGCAAATTATGGACACTGTCCAAGTAGGATTTCAATTAGCATAGCATACACCATCGGTTTGTTGGCTCGTTTTTCTTTTACCTAGAGGAGCTCGTGTGTGATCAATTTTAAAATTCAAACAGCAAGGGATGACCGCGCGATTGCACTTAAAAACGATTAAAAAACGTGAGGGCATCCAGTCGCAGAGCTCTTGATAAGCAAACGCAGCACACTTGGACAATAGGCACGCAGAGGAGAATAATAATTATTGAAAGAGAAATATTATAAACATAAAAACGGTTGTCTGATTTGCATGAGAAGATAAGCCTCGCCGGGAAGGGACAGGCGAAGCGAATATTCCTGTGAAGACTACGTGCATCGCTTAATACTCGCGATTTAGTGGAATGTTGGCCTTAGCCTCTGCAGCCCTGATAGGCTCTCTTCTCGCTTTCATAATTTTAATTTTAGGCCTCCGAATCAATTTTGGGTAATAGGAGAAAATTCAACACTGACCTAAATATGACTGTTTTGTCGCCACTCATAACAATTGAATCGAGTACAACATGACCTTAATGATCGTAGCTGTGATCGCGCTTTTAATTTAACGGTGCATGTGTTCTACCTCACAGATTATGAGTCGTTTAATAACTGCCTTCTAATTTCGAAGCATTTGAAGATGTAGATGAAGAGTTTTTGGTTTTATAGCAATTACGGAAGAAAAATGCTCCTAAAATAGAACCTTGGGGTATCTGCAATATCTGTCTTTTCTAGAGAAATTTCTTGGAATTGGAAAAGGGTATATAGGGTCTTCTAAAAAAAAATCAAAAACATTTAAAGGTTCCAGTTATTTACCTCTTTTTATATACATACATCTTAGAAAAGGTGCTGCTGTTACACCTTACTATAATATAAATATCCTGAATACGTTTTTTGTCTTCTGAACATTAAAAGCAAAAATTAATTAATTTTAGTGATATTTTTAATGACTCCTTACCACATTTGTGCTTGCGAATAAAAATTTTGTTTTTCTTCTCTCAACCTATCGCAGTTACTTTCCTGCAGCTTTAGTTATTTAATAAAAATTTTAAAAAATAACTTAGTGTTGTAATAACACTTTAAAGTTATTTATGGGACATTTGATAGACAATAGAATCTCGTGGTCATCCATATACATATTCAAGTAACATCTCTAAAAGGTTCAAGACACTCGAAATATATTATGACTAGTTTACCTACTTATGCAGGTTCCATCGTCACAGTGAAACGATCTCCGGTCATTGAATCCTATTAGCATCCATCAAACGTAGCGCTACGAGAAAACCTCACGTTTAAATTGCGATTGACCTACAAATCTCCCAGCAGCAAACAATTCAATTACCTTTCACAAAATTTGCAATTTACGAGTAAATCTGAAAGAAATCTCTCGTTGTTTCCCCTTTCATTAAAAAAATAAAAAAATACAAAAAAGGTAAATACCTCACCGCATCTAAGTCAGTGTCAACTGGCATTAAAATGAGTTGCTTACCAATCACCGCGGATACGGAAGATTTACGAGAGTTACTCTCAGCACACCTCGTCAAGTTGCATTCTTTATTCAGCAGCGGTGCACAGCGAAAATTAAATTTTTTTTAAAATTCAGCACCCGTTCCGCGGACACTGTGCGATGTACCGGCAAATTCTGCGATAATTTTAAAATAAAAAAAGCATTTCCCGGGAAAAAATTAGAGATACTATAAAGTTGGACAGTGGTTGAACGCATAGGGCTAGTTTAAAGGTGTTGGTCAAGCCGGCGAAAATCTTCGCTTTATATGCAAAACACATTCGCCGGGGGATAATTTGGCAAGATCACTCGATCCTTTTGTTCTAGGTGGAACCGTGACAGGGCGGTATATTCTAAATGGTCTGGCGATTCACTTTTGCTCCCTATTCCGCAAATTCCCACTATATATATTTTTTCATGTCGATATGTGGCGTGCAACAGCTCCCTCAGGTGTATTACAAGATCGTGGTAAAGTAGCAGCGTATACAAACTGCTCCCAGGATCAATTTCCAGGTAAATCTGGCTGGGCAGAGACAATGCCGGGAATAATGCGACATTACGCGAGGCCTATCATCTCTATTCAAATCTAACCGACCGCGTCGCAAACCTGCGCAGGTTGCTGTCGTGCTGGCCGCGAATAAACTTGATCTTGCACGATGATCACCTCGCAGAAAAAATACACTTTAGTTGCGCTAACTTCTTTTATTTAAGGTCAAGTTCACATCAGAAGAGATTTTTTGTGCGCGATAATAACACTTACATTTTATATACGTGCCGTGATCGTGGTCATTTTGTTTATAACATTTATTAATAATTTATTGGTCCCTCCGCCTTTTGTGGCCCGGCTTTGGCTAGATCGCGTGGGACCTCTCTCTTAAATTTGAGACTCCGATCGCGCGAGAATCGCGGTATTAGCGCGCGCTTTTTTTTTTAATGATCTGTGGGGGTGGCTGCCTCTTTTGCATGAGTTTCATTTTCGTAGTTTTTGTAAGTTCATTTTTTTTACTTATAAGGAATTCTTGGCCTTCTTTTATTTTTTAATTCTGCTATCGGTGCCGGCTCTAATTTCGGATTATGTTCAGTGTCTGATTGTGTGGCTGATTGTTGTAATATGCATATTTGGGCGGATTTATGGCGTTAGATAATCATCAAAAGAAACTGTTGACCTTTACCATAAAATTTATTGTGATCGGATTCTGATTCATTTGAGTTTTTCGTTTTAATATTTTAATTGCCAAGAAAGTGGTTTTTTGGTTTCCTAATTTACTATTGGTTTTGGAAATTTGATCCTTTTGTTATAACAAGTTTCTCAGTTTTCGATTGTCGCTGTAATGTGCTTGGGAAGAGCGGTTTTGAGTGCAATGTTCAGTATCTTATAGATTTTCGAAAAAGGATTCGTGCAGGTTTAAAGAAGCACTAGCTAAATACATAAAACAAATTTCCTTAATTCTAATTAGTATTAGTATAAAATAACTTATTGTATAGGTATTGCGATAAATATCGTGTTGAAAAGTGAATGTAATCTATTTGTTGAAAGTAAGAAGATTTAGATAATATTACATATAAAAAACTTTTGTTTCTTGACCCCAAAACTAGACCACTTCCATAAAGTACATATTCCCAGGTATCTAACATTCTTCTCTAATTTCTTGTCCGATTGACCTGCATGAAATTTCCGCGGGATAATTGACCGCATAATTTCCCATCGCGTTCTCATGGCATTTTTTTTCGCAAATCGTGCGATACATGATCGCATGATACATCTAACATATGTATAAGCGAAATCCAAAGTAGCAAATGTGCAGAAAAACCGCACCGTATAAAAAATTAAAAAACAAAGGCGAAACAGGTGAAAGCTTTTCGAAAAAGATTAAATCCGCCCGATCTGAGAATGATTCGAGAGACAATCGATCAACATGATCGCGTGGTCATGGTAGACCCGCCGTTGAGTGCGCCAATGAATCGATTTGCGCGTACGCGTAACTCGATTCGCGCGTACGCGTAGCTTGATCCGCGCCCGCACGCACACCTGCACCTACCTGCACAGGTTGATCGTGGCAAGATTGATTTCACTGATCGTCGCAACAACTGACCACCGGCCATCGCACAATTTTCCATCTTTTATCAAAAAAGAAAAACGTATGCGTTTCATTTTATTTTTTGTCATCCGCATGTTGTCCGAAGGCATGCGAACCGTCCATCGATCGCAGATAAGAACATGTTCGACGTGGTGCTTGTCATGGCCAAGTTGCTTGACCACTGCACCCGATGCACTTAGTTGCAACTCCGAGGCATTTCACTTTGATTTAAAAGTTGCAATCGCGAGTGCAAATTTGCAATAGGGGAAGGAAAAAAGGATAGTTCTTGTTGCATTTTCAATGTCTGACCGTCAATGATGATAGTGTTGGCGGTCACTAATTCCGCGCCGGGGCTGAATCGATCGTGCGGGGATTAACGCACTTTAATTTGTTGGGGAACTGCTTAGAAGACGGCTTACTAAAGGAAGTTTTACTTTCTCGTTTTAATAAGTTGCTCACCGTACGACTTACGAGATGATTTTGTTTTTTTTCCTTTTAATTAAAAACCAAAACAGCAACAGGTTTGGCTGGTAGTTATTATTTTAAAAGATTTGCTGAATGCATTGATTTTGGGGAGATCTTCATTTGGGTAGTAGCGAAAGTTAAGTGCGTATTTGGAGTGATCTTCAAGCGAGACCAAATAAGTCCGATCTTTCGAAATTAGCTAGAGTAAATTCAAACATGCAGATATGCGGCTAATCAGAAGATATCGCAGTTACAAAGAGCCGACTAAATCTCTCGACGTAGTAAACAGAGAAATTATGAAAATTTACTGGGACTTTCTTCAAACAGACAAATTTATGATAGGTGATCGTTGCGATTACTATCTGCCGTCTTTAGGCCCATAAATGCCTGGTTATGCGGAGTTAAATTTATCCAATTCCGATGAGATTATTATGGCATCGGTAATGACCGTTTAATGAAAACCTAAACAAAAAATGTTATGCAACTTATTTGGGAGCCATTGTGCATCTGAGGAAGCATCTGACCCACCTGCATCTACTGGTACCAGGAAATGGACGATCACCGGAGATTAGTAGGCGTGGTCGTTTCTTTTACGTGCTATAAATTAAAAATGTTCGAAAAAAAAAGAATTTATTCTGATTCAGTGAAAGTGAACGATTATTATTTTGTTTTTCCTTCCTTCCTCATGCAGGGAATCATAATTTCACCGTGATACGATGCGGTGGTTATACAAATTGCCGTGCGTCGTCACATGCGTTGCTGATTTATATCTTTATTTTTGTATTTTTTACATGAAAGCGGTGCGATGCACCGACGACTCCACCAAAAGATCACTCACTGCAGCAAAAGTGAAACATGCACGAGAGGTGCTCAACATGATTTTATGATTTTTATTATTTTTACTTTTAATAAAACAAAGTTAAACGCACCTGTTCATCCGATGAATGGTTCGCGAAGAACAAATTTTTCAGGTACCCGAGGGTATTTACTGTGCCTCACGCCACACTACAGTGGAACATTCTCTCCCTGTTTTCTTATATTTTATAATTTCTTTGAACTTTTTTCTTGTAAAGAAAGAAAGTAAGGAGTGAAATGCCCCCAAGAAAAGGAAAATCAACAATCGTCTCTTGTGCGCTATTTATTGAAAATTCTCGTCACATACCATCCAGACGTGGTCTTGTTACAATGTTTCATGGAATTCTAAATCAATCGAAAAACAAGAAAAATGTCGCATTAACCTATCATTCATTATGGTTGAGATCTTGCAAGTTTTTCCACATATCAGCGAATGTCCAGAGCCTTGAGAACTCGTAGAGTCTTTTTAAAAAAAGGTTAAATAATTGACGTGTGAAAGCCTGAACGTAGATAACTCGAATCTTCGTTGTCTCCGTTACTGGAAAAATATAGGATGACTAGAATTTTTAATGAGCCCTCGCTATGGAGGATAATATTTTTTTTTATATAGTTAACCGGACCTAAAACAGCGTAGACGTTTCTGTTAAGAGTTAAGACTATCACCTTCGGGGGAAAGACGACTAAAATTAATGTTGGCTCCTCTGTTCGTCTAGACTTTCAGGCATATTGCAAGGGTCTAGACCTCTTAAATAACCAAGGTACTTTTCAACTCCTACAAGATGAAAAATTCTTACGTACTTCAACCACAATTTTATCCTTTGAATTGTAAGCGTTTTATTATTTTTTATTTAGAATAACAACAAATTACCATGACTTACATTATTACAAACATTTGAAATGCTGATTCTGGGAAGATTTTAACTAACTTGACTTTAATATAAAATTTTCTATTGCAAAAACAATTTGTTTTAATATCTTCTGTTCAAAAATTTTATTTCTGGTTCGACTACTTATTTCAGCATTAGAAAACAAGAGTGGTGAATTAAGCAGCCGATTTATAAGGATTAAAATAACATTTTTATTTTTTTGGCAATATCATGAATATTTTTAGGACAACTTTTAGATTTTCGAATCATACATTTTTAACCGACTTCCATAAAAGGAGGAGGTTATCAATTCGATCCGTATGTATTTTTTGTTTTTGATAATAAAGGCAATCGGATTGTCTAGATTACCCAGTATTGTATTAATAACAGTCACGTTTACACATCGACTCCAAAAATCTAGGAAAGTCTTATAATATAATTATTTTATATTTTTTAGGGCTTGCTATTTTTTGGAATCGGTTTTAGTTTTTTTTTGAAATTTTTTTTTTTAAGTTGGACAGAGGGAGAAAATCAATAGAAAAGGATATGTAATCCTGAATTGGTTTCTCTCCTCTGTTCAATCTAGAAAAATTATGCTTCAAAAAACTATAATAAAACCTCTAGGAACATTAAAGTGGTCCTCAAAATGTTCACAGCACTGTAAAAGCCGAATTCGTAAAAATATTCATCGATAGGTAACGCGCCCTATTAATTCAATAAAGTTACAATTTTTCTGTGAACGAAGCTTTAGCTTAAACCAACGTCCATCAATAAGTATTTTCCACAGTTTTGTTAAGGTCCATAAAATCTCTGCAACCGTTCGTAGAACAACATTTCAGCTGGACCGTACGTGGCAATTGCTGATATTGCGAATCGATCGCTTCGCTCTATTTGGCCGCTAGTAAATAAACACGGAGTGCATTAGCATTTCGCTGGCATAGGGTTAAAAACCGATTTACGACAACTTTCTTACGCCGCAATTAGCAAATCATTAAAATAGCGCAAACAAAGCCCGTATCTGCTATTAGTTATGGATCGTAAAGAAGACATCTTCTTAAGAAAATAAGTTTTCTAGGAAACTTAGAACATGCCCAACAAAGAGCACCTAATTAATATTTAGTCGCATAAAGTGGTATATAAACGACCAAAGGCTAAAAGGCATTCATTACAGCATCGCCGGCGTCTGATAAGGAGGCACCGCATGATCGTTTTTAATAGTAGACAAGTGTTTGGTCTTGGAGCAGTTTAATCTATCTTAATATGGCTGTGGCTGATAAGCCTCAAATCCAGCCCAGACACGCTGGAATAAAAACTCAATCACAGCGCAGCGAAGAGAGACTCAGTTAAATGAAGCATTTCGATGTGGAGTTTAAGAAGGCTACTGTGAGACCGGTGGTGCATCACATAGCCACTTTAAAGAAAAGAAAAGATAATATGAAAAAAAAAAAACAAGTTAGGCCCATATTACAGGCACTCGATAAATGCTTATGTTCGGATGCCCACATGTAATCAAACGCTGAATGGTTATTATAAGAGTCTTTCTTACGGTCGTATCGCATATCTTGGCACGTAAAGCGTACGCAAGAGACCCAAGAAGAGGACCAGTTTATCTTTTATTCGAAGCAGCAGGCTCGTGAAGAGAAGAACCACAGGCCCAACCACCTGAACATTGAAACGTTTTTATTCCAGTTACTGCGGGCTCAGCCAGCGGAGTCGCAACGTTTTCAGTTGATCGAAAGACTTCACGAACGTTGCAAGTGCGCGCTTCCGTCGCGGTTTGATACTTTAGCTGCCACAAAAAAGAATATAAGAGATCTTAAGCTGATAGGGCTCCGATCGTATAATCTTCAAAATTTATAATTGTGACAATTTCTGTGGCATGTGATCTCTAGGAAGGGATCGAAGGGGTGTAGAACTGGACTATATTTGATTAATTTGTTTTATTATTATTATTAAAGTGATCAGTTTAGACGATCCCCGATAGTGATACATTACAAATTGTAACACTATCCAGCATGAAGTGTGCGCGTTTGATGTTGACAACGGAGGAGATATTTCTTGATTTTTTAGTGTAATTTAACACTATTAGATAAGAGCAATAGAGAAGTTTTGCTTCCGTAAATATAACAGAAAAGATCTGTTGAACAATGGATTCCGTAGTTAAGCCTCGGAAGACTGCATCAACGTCGACATCGCCAACAAAAGGTGTGCAGAAATTCTATACTAAAATACGTCACAAGATTGAGGATATACCTCCAAAGATTTCTGCCAAGCTGAACAAGTGCAATGTTGTGGCCCCAAAGATCAGTCCGGACATTCAGAAGCCGACAGCACCACCTCGAGCGGCTCGAAGGAATCGCTTGCAAAGTGGAAAAAAATCTTCAGAAATGGAGAAGAAGAATCAATCGCAAGGACCACTATCAGCAAATTATGAGAACATCAAGATATCTTCAAATCCCAATGGATTACATGATAGTGACGAGGAGTGTCGGATGAGCATGAACGATTCAACAATATCTTTGGAGGATGAAATTTTTGAAGAGCTGGAAAAAGTGGCGCATGATGAAGCCAAACTTAAGGCTGTCTTAAAGAATTTTGATAAAATCCTGGCGGAGTTCAATGAACGGAATACTTCTACCAGCACTCCGGCACTAAAAATTACAAGCTACAGCAGCCCTAGTTCACCTAGCCAGGATATTCTTAATGATAAAAATACTTCTAAAGAAGTACAAAAATCAGAAAAAGAAGGTGGAGGACACAAGCCTTTGCAGAAGTCGAAAACTTGCAGCATCATTGAATCTCGCTGCATTTTAAAGAAGAGTGTCTCAGATCCGACTGAATCGAAGACAGGTCACATGTCTTTGGACGATTTCCCGCACTTTAAGGCGTTCCAGGTCACAAAAAGTTTGTGGAATTTAAAAGATTTTGAGGAGTTTGCGAAAACTGGTAAAAAAATGGAGAAGTTTGAGTGCAAGCTACCAATTTTGAAGACTAATTATAACACGTACAAAGTGGAGAAAAATAGTACAAATCCAGAAGGGGCTCAAACCTCACTAGAACCACCTAAGGTCAATTTGAGTTCACAAAAGCTGATTCTTCCAAAAGCGAAAAGTGTGTGGGAATTATCACCTGCTCAAAACAACTCTAATCACAACAGTCCTTGCATCAGGACATATTCTGGTAGTAAAATTCCGGTCATGAAAACTCCCCCTCAAAAATTGGGGACCACAGGGCGCAGCAACAGTTTTTGCGATCAAATTTCACCTAATAAGCAGGTAACACCGCAAGCAAAGACAATTCAGGTGGGAAAGGTACTCCCAACACCGAAAAGACCATCTCCCGCCAAAAATACGACAGTTACAAAAATCGTTCATAATTTGAATGAAATGAGTGCATCAACTTCGTCTAAGTTAGGGCCATCATCCAGCTCGAAGCAGCCACTAGTGCGGGCAACATCATCTCTATCAGTGTCATCGAATCATCTCGGAAGATATCCACCTCTGAATAATTTAGCCCCATCCAGGAGGCGGTCAGCGATGAGTTCCGCGTCTTCGACACCTCATTCGCTGCATAAAATTGGAATTTCTGTGAAAGCAGGGGCAATTCCGTCGTCAGTTGCGGCCACATCCATCACGGGTCCGTCGAAAATGAAAAGTGCAAACAGTGAAATGTCGCTGACCAGTCTTAAGCCGCCAAGAGGAACAGCATCCACAAAAGCTAATTGCAATAAGACGAAAAGCCAAGATGTCCTACTTAACAAGTGTCTGCAGAAAGGACATGAACTTTTGAGGAAGGTTGAGGCGTTCGGTAGTGTAACGAAGTTGCCTGAATCCAGGAAGATTTGGCCTCAGCATGATCAAGCCAGAAAAGGTCCAACTGTTAAGATATCCCCATCAAGACGCGATAAACCGAAAGATTTGGACTATAATCTTGTTGTGGACAAGAAAATTTCGTCTATTTCAGTCCGACCATCTGAGGATGTTACCGACTGCCCATTGAAGAGTCGACCAGCACCAAAAATCGTCTATGCGACAGAATCGGTAATCCACTTCCCGCGACTGGAGTCGTGCAAGATAATCCCTCCAATTTTGGGTAATCCGTCGCAACAAACCGCCGAATTGTTGGTAAACGTGAAAGCCATGCAGCATCCACTTCGGGTCCATCAAGATTCAATGCTGTGCGTGAACAGCGACGTGTTACGCAGCGAGAAGGAATACCACAGCGATTGTTCCGATGATTCTGGCCACATATCGAATGAAAATGATGAGATGCTATCATCTGCGATCAGTGCAGCATCCACGACAACGACGAACTCCTCCTCGATTTGCCTTGGAAGAAATCAAAAAGGAACCAAAATAAGCGAGCTGCTAGAGAAATTTGAACCTGTTGCAGCCTCCGGGAGAGAAGTACCATTCAGCGGCGCCGCGACCGCGACGACTCCCATCGGCGGCCCCGCGGAATGCGGCATAGGAAGCGCCCCAAAGAAGCTCTGCACCACGGTAAAAGTGGCCGAAGTGAGGCCAGTCAAGTGCATCACTTCCTCAATGGAAATTTGCCCGATGTTCAGCTCTGAGGTAAATATCCAAATTAGCGAATTCCTCGTGCGTTGAAGTAGAATGATCTAAAAGATATAAGAAACATAACGACGATTTGTTCTTGTTTTTACTTTTCGCTTTTTTTTATTGTTCTTTTCGATTAAATTATATTTTTCCGCTGACTTTAAATCAATTTTTCTTTCTAAGCTTAAAACCTCCCCCTGCAGTTTTCCTGTCCTAAAAATCCTAACAATGCAATTTTATACCGTCTAGAGAACTGCGTAAGCAATTTAGTTACCTCTTTTCTACTTGAGTAGGCATTTTGTGTGCTTCTGCTTTCCTTGAATATCTTTTTTTCTTGAACATGTCTTCGTAATTTGTTCCACTAGAATTGGCGTCTTTGGGCTGAATCACCAAAAATTCACTTTTTAAGGATTTCACCTAGAAAGCAATCTAGCTGAATATGATTATAAGATTTTAGATTGCAATGATTTTAATTCAGCACAACGATTCTCTTAACTAATTAATGCACTCAGCGGCACCCACTCAGCTTTAGTGACTCTGTTTAATTCAATGATAGGAAATCTAACTGCTTCGAAATGGTTTTAATAAAAAAATACTCAAAAAATCTTCAAAACTACAACTACTACTCATTTTATTAGTATATGGTATATAAAAAGACATTGGTTCCAAAACGTTTCAAAATGGCATCAATATCTAATTCGACACATCATTTTCTAAGATTGGACACATATTAATTTAAATAAATCAATTTGTTTCGAGATGAAGCGCTTTCAGAATTTTTTATAACGATTATTAGATGCAATTCAGCTATAAAAGATAAACAAAACTATGTGATTTGTCTCATTTTTATAATAACATCTCTGATTTATCCATCTAAACTATTGCGTAAATTGTTGAATCCATCCTCTACTTGTTGCGGTGACTCATCTAATTTATTTATGCCGGCAATAATTATAATTAAAAACCAATTTAATCCGTTTATTCACGGCCATAAACTGGTAACATTTTAAACAAAATCCTCAATTTCTACGCTCTTTGTCTGTGCAGTAAATCTGTTCCATTAATAATTCGTCTTGATAGATGGACGTAAGATTTATGTCTGTGTCAGAAAGAAAAGACAATTTTCAACTATTTTCTGAAATATTATTTACGTCCATTTAAAACATGCGGACTGGGAGAAAAAATGTTTAAAACTTAACATGTGGGCTCGGCCGAACTTGAACTGACAATATTTTTGTTATTTTTTGTATTGCAACATCTTGCTGTGTTTATCGTCTTCTAAAACCTATATTTGGAAAATCTCATTATTTTTCAATGTTAACCTTATTAATTAAGGTGTAGTTTTATTTTGAAAATCAAGTTATTAAGATTTTTCATACAAGTCAGTTAAGTTTATCAGCGATTGATAAAAATATGTTTACCTTAGTAGTTTATGCTAGTTGCATTGTTTTACTGTTTACAGCATTGAATTAAGGGTTTGCAAATGTTTATAAAATATAACTGAATTGAATTTTTAGAATTTGGGAGCCGAATTCTTTATGTTTTATAGAAATTGCTTTAATTTCTTAGTTTCATCAAATGCAAATGTTTTTTCGAAACCCGACTATTAAGTAGAAAGATAAATTTACTTTAAACAAATTGAACCTTGAAGATGTTGAGTAAACAGTGATTTTCAAAACAACTGCAATTGTAAATAGCATTAAATTATGCTGAATTGAATTAGTTTACTATAACAAAAAAAATATAAGTAAAGACCACCCGCAAACGATTCTTTAAGGCGTGGGTGATCACTGGAACGGATCACCTTTGGAGTTAAACGCTTTTATCGGTTTTTATTTCAAATCGGATGTATGGCTGATTTTCTTTAATTTTAAACAAATAAATTACGATATCTGAGGGCAAAATATGAAGTCTTTTACTAAGAACTAATAAATCTGAGGTATTTGCACAGCGCAACCAAGAAAATTTTTTTATTAATCTCTTTATACACAACTCGACACAGTCAAAATAAACATCGGCTCGTCCAGCGGCGGTTTCTGCTTTTGAGCATCTTCGAAGTAAACCGCGAAGACGAAATAAATCTCAAATTGTCTGCTTTTCGCAACATAAGGTACTTAGCGGTTTACCTCAAGCTCTGATTATTCTAAAAAGACGTGTTTAAGTCATTTATTAATTAGGCCACAAAAAGGCGAGCACCAGACGAGATTATGGTACTCGTCGTCTTGCACATCTTCCGACCATTGCATCGTACAAAACGTTTCAGCGATGCTGCCGCTTGATATGTTTGGGATTCAGCCACCTCGACGAATTTATGTAACGAACACAAAGAAGATGGGTGAAGGAAATTTCAATTTAAAACTCCAACAAATGCTGGAATTTGTTTTTTGTTGCTATTTTATTTATGTCTTCGTTAACTCTGCATTTTTTCTAGCCTGCTTTCTCGTCTGATAAATTTGTATTTTTCTTCTATTCATCGAAAGGTGTGATTTGAAAGTTTTCACATTATGAAAACAAACAATGGGATATATCTGGACAGGTGCGTGATTTGATTCGGTGAGCTTTCGATTTTGTTTTCATCAGTTTTTTATTCGGATTTATAAGGTCATTGGTATCAGTATAACATCGCAAATTCGACCCAAATCAAATTGTAGGCCGTTTTGCGAATATAAAATTGGAAACGCACAACGCGATGCTATTTTAAAACACAGTACTGCGATGATTTTTAGGACCACAAAAATTTTTCGGGAACTCTTAGTTTTCCGAATCATGCCTTTTTTAAGTTCGACTGAGGCGAGAAAATCAATGGAAAAGGAAACTATGAAATTTAAATTTAGCCCTGAATTGATTTCCGTCCTCTGTCCAACCTAGAGGAAGTATGCTTCAGAAAATTGTAAATTCCCGAGAAATTGAAGTGGTCCTAAAAATTTTCACGGATACTTACATATTTCCCAAATTAGGGAGATGGTATCGGTTTATCATTTATTAAAATTTTTATTTTAGAGAATAATTTTAAATTTTTTTAACTGATTAATAATTTTGCAAAGAATTTGAACTAATTTAAAACAAATTAACACTATAAATTTAATACTAACTATGAAAAGGTATTTTTGGTAACAACGAACTGAAATCGTCTTAATCATAAACTAAAAATTGAAATATTGGATTTATTCATTTTTTTTTCGCCTGTCTATTAAATTCAGCATTTATTTGTGCTGAGCTGAATTGAATAAGCGAGTACAGAATTGAGGCTGAATTTAATGTTAAAATAGTTTGATGCATTTCTTTATTTATTGTTAGCCTACATCCTGCATTACCTGCATTAAAGCCCTGCAGCAAACGTGTTACATAAATATTTTACTCAGTCAATATTTACGCGAATGGTTAACTCAACTGTGTAATTTTCCCTTTTTCATCCTAAAGTACCTGACAGACGGCTTTCATAATTTATAAATGTTCACAAGAATGTGGCCGGCGGCATTTTGCAACAAGACCGAAAGGAGATCTGATCGATTACCTCCTTGCCGGGCAACCAGCCAACACCGGCCACATCAATTTCAGCCGCAATTGTCTCAAGTTCCAATATTTGCAACGCGATCCATATCAAGATCCTGGTTATTGTCTCCTTCGAGTTGTGCCCTCAGCGACTAATTGAAAAAAAATAATATATATTGTATATTGTATATGTGTATATCTTCTTTTCAGGTGCTCTTCCGATCGGGAGTTCTTAGCCAGTTGGAAGCAAAACGTGATGAGCTGCTATCGGATCGGATTGTTCAACTGCAGGCCTACTGCAGAGGATATCTGGCCAGACGCCGAGTTGCCCAGAGGAGAGTGCAGGTGAGAAGGGCTCCTCTAAGGGATATAGTATTTTAATCTGGAGCCACATATGAAATTTCATTCGCGTTATTGCTCCTTGGCCACTTATCGCGGTATCACTTTTCCTCCACCTCTAGGAATTGGCTGTGCGCTGTATTCAGCGAAATGTTAAAGCATTCTTGGCAGTTCGGGACTGGCCTTGGTGGCGACTCTTGGTCCGCGTTACCCCGCTGCTGAACGTTCATCGAACCGAGGAACAATTGAAGATTGCAAACGATGAGCTCCAGACCCTCAGGGCCAAATTGGAAAAGATTGAAAATGACAGAAATGCACTCAAGACTGAAAATGATAAGCTCGAAGCGAAGGTAAGTCCATCAAATAAATTTTATTGATTCTTTTATCTTAGTCCTTTCGCTCAGTAGTTATATACATAATTGAAAATTACCACTTCGCACCTATCTGCAGAATTTAATGCAATATTACATTTTATCTGGCTTCCAAGATAAGCGTAATGAAATCAGGCTAAACACAGAAATAGGTTTTGTTTTTTTTAATTAAGTAAGCAGATCATAATTTAGTCCTTTTTAAAATTAAATTAAGGAATCTATACTTTTAACTTCTCAATCGATTTGAATAAGGACGGTAGTAAATTACACATTTATCGTCTTTTTAGACCAGGGTTTTTATCTCATTTAACTTCAAATAATTTTTAATTTTAAGAAATTTTAATATGTGGTAAACTAGCTAGGCATAATTGAAGCTTATTTATTTTCATCCAGAAATAAAAATCTTAAATACTCTATCGAAAATTGTTTTTCAATGCAGTCTTTTTAGTATCGCATAAAATTATAATTTAGCTTGAATATACAGATTTAGAACTTTGTTTAAAGGTTTTTTGAGAAATCAGGAATTTCTGTTTGTTTGTTGAAATCGATCTAAATTAATTTTACGTAAAAGTATTATAATATTTTAAAAGTGATTCTCATTTTCAAGGCTTTTATTGTTGGCAATAATATACATACAAATTGCATTTAAATATTGTGTTAATTATTTATAAAAATAACCCCTAAACAAAGGACAGTATTTTAGCGGTCAACAATTTTAATCTTAAATTTTGTTAAAGCTTTCTCTTAAACAAAAATCGTTGCTTATTTTCTTGGCTGCCACGAAGGCGCCCTCCTGTGCATCTCAAAATACAGAGAGTCAGCTGGCAAGCATAAATATCATCTCGAAAGTAACGATTTTCATAAAAGACCAAAATATCGAAGAGTGTGTTCCTTAAAAATCGCAAAATAAGCCGAGGAAATGTAACAGAGGCACTCCCCCAAATTGTGTAACATTTAAAACGATGTTACTTCAGGGCACACGCGATAATTAAAGATTGATAAAAACATTCTCAAGATCCCTGGCTTTTTCGCGAGTTTTATGCATCACGGTGTGCCAAGAACCCAAGACAAAATATAAACATTAGCCAATTGCTGTTGCATGGCGGTGGCAAGATGCGTTTTTGTTTAAAAGATGAGGTAAAAATAAATTAAAAATAAAAATGGGAAAAAGAAGAGGGAAAGTGCGGTTCCGCTTTCGCTTAAGACCAGACGACAGGCAGGTTTGGTTGCAGCAGCCCACAGAAATGAATTTAGCCAAAAATTGAATTATGTTTGCGGGCCGTTCTGCAACTTCTGCAACTGCATGCAGCAAGATTTACGATTTATGAAGACGTGGGATTAAATAATCCAAGACGTCTTCGCCTCGGTGAAATTAATCAAGGGGAGGAAATAACTCACCGGAAATAGCGCTGCAGGTCAGGTCCTTCTAACAATAGATGCTGCAGCTGATCCGGCTGAGAGGCGAAGACAAACCGAGCGGACAAGGAACCGATTCTTAATCAAAAGAGAGGAAGTCCGTCGGCCAGAAGATGTTGGCAAATTTTGCGATTTCAATTTGCCGGCCCTCATCAGACCAATTCCATCTTAAATTGCGATTCAAAGAAAATTTTCTAGAACTCAAGGGAACGGGGAAAAGAACGAGAAGACGGTGCCGGCATCAACAAGTGTGGGGTTCCTGTGGGTGTGCGAGCTGATTCAATTTTTGGATCTGCTCCAAAAGAGTCGTGTCCAATTGCGGAGGCTCCCCGGGAGTTACAAAATACAATTTGGGGCCCCGGCACCAGCTCCGCTTGGCTCACGCTAACGAGGAAATTTACTCAATTAAATTAATGTAAAGTGACGCACTAATGGCCAGTCGGGCTGCTGTAGAACTTGATTAGTTCCAACACCGGAAATCGAAGTATTTTTGGGCGAGTTCAACTTTATGATGATGTTCCCTGTCTGCCGACTCAATTATGTTGGCTGACCTTAACAATTAAATCTGCGAGCCACCTGTTTATGGGCTCCCTGATGCGTGACTCGAATTTAAGGGCTTTGCCACATCCGCGTACTTTAGTCAGGGAAATTTTGTTAATGTGAATCGCATCAATGTATCAGTATTATAATAAATCTGAAACAGAAATCGATGGGTCCTCTACAAACTTTAAAGTCTAAATAAATTGAAATTTGCTTTTATTTTCTAAACCTGCATCTACATACATGTATTTCCTTAGTTATTGTAAAATATCAAAATTTAGAATTATTCGAAGGCACTGATAGCTACCAACGATAACTCAAAGGTTCGAACATCGGAGTGCAAATCCGAAAATCGTATCTTCAGCGAATTCTCAAGTAAATAACAATGGTAAATCAAGAAGACTATGTATGGTATACCTTATGGAACACTATATGTCTTTTATTCTAAAAGCAATCAAAGAATACCACGAAATCTGACGCGTGGGATATGCATAAATAAATATGAAAAAGTTAAACAACCAAGAACGTACAATTTATAAATAATATATGTTTATATCTGCTTACTGAAATCAGAGACTATGTATCGGCTTGTTCGTCAGATTCGATAAAATAAAACAATATTATTGAAACAATTGGAAAACGATTAGATTAAATGCACATTTTGCAGTTTCACTTAAGGCATATGTTTTTTTTGTAAGCATTCAACAATATGGGGTTAAAAGAGGAGAAGTCTTAAAGAAATTCTGTCGTAAAATTGCTATTTGTTTCTCGAAACAGAAAAGATATGTTTATCTATTTAATCAACTCGTTCATGCTTTGTTTAAAATTTTCAACAAACTACTAAAATTACAAAATTCTAGAGTCGAATTATGTAACAATTTTCGAATTAAATTACAATAGTATTATACAATATTAGTTGAATTCCGTTTTATTAAATCCTAAAGGAGTTTTTACTTTTATAATTCTACTACTTCCACCTTTTGTCCGGTTAACATATAATATTGTATTTTAAAAAAAGCATCCTATTCACTTAAAAAATTGCGAAGCTCTGTGGTAATTATTCAAATCTCAATTACCTCGGCACTGAAAATGCTAATAGAAGACCCCACCTCTTTGTCATAAACTTTACATAACTCTCGTAAATCTTGCCTGCACCTGTGCTAGTTTTGTAATTATGCAAATCTAAATGTCAGCATAATCTAAGCCGTGATGAGCTAGCATCTTAAGAATTTTCAAATGGTTCTTCACAGCTAATTGTGAGTGCATGAAAAGATAATTAATTTGCATGCACAATTTAATTCGCGACCCAACCATGAACTCGTCACATGTCATAAATTCAAATTTTATTTGCTTAACCATCCCTCGAGGCTTGAGTAGTTAAAAAGTGTAATGAATGCACAAAATCTATTTGAAGGCGAACCATATCCAAAAATAGTCAAGAACTTATCCAGTAATTTTATTCTAAATCGAATCTTAGCCGCAAGCCCACAAAGCCACTAGACGTGCACTCGAGCGAGAGCTAAAATTAAACGTTTAACAATGAAATCGTCTTCAGATTTTCTATTCGCTTTTACAATTTCGAAGATATCTTGGCCAGTGGAACAAAATAATGCGAGCGTACGTTCGTACGTGACTGCATCAATCTGCACGCCATGTGTGCGGGGCTTTAGTTGGGATGTATCTTCGTTTTGGGGAGCCTCGGGGATGCGATGAGACGGGGATTGAAACAAAAATACCAAAATATCGCACAAAAATTTTTGCAAGTGAGAAACTTAGAAAAGTCGACGTTTGGACCTGTGTGTGAAATTGGCCCGCAGATTTTCAAATTTAACACTATCGAAATCTCGGCGCCCCATTCAGTCCTAGTCAGGCCGCTGCGAATAGAGCGCGTCGCGGTTACTTTTCACTTTTTCAGCATCTTCCGCTTGAGAGGATTCTGATTATAATTTATTTTTCCTATTCTCGTTTTACGCGCCCCGAAATTATGTAATTGTGCTAAAAAAAAAAGTTATATTTTGAATAAAATGTACTACGACTATAAGCGAAATTTCGAAAAGATTTAATTTTTTATCCCAGTTTTTGGTGTTTGTCCAATATATTCGATCCTGTCCAAATTTTTTGGATTTACTACGATTTGGCGCCAAAGTTATTTTTTCGTAGTTGTTCTTTCAAATCCTTCGAAAAAGAGTTTGTGAATTGTTTGGTGTTGCTTAACCCTTGACATGGCTCCTAATCCACCAGCTTCTTCGGTCGGTTCGGCGCCGAATATTTCAAAAGTGTCAGCTCCAGATAAACCTCCAATTTCCTCGACTAATCCGCCCATTGAGCCCACTAAAAAGATCGAAGGGCCCAAGTTCGCGCCAAAATCAAATGAAGATTTGGCTGGACCAATGAATGGCGGCGCCAAGAGGGAGCTTGGCCGGCCACCTGTTCCACCTGTGTGTCGTGCTCGTAAACCTCTTTTATCAACTCGTCCAAAATTTCTGACCAGTGCCGAAATTTTAGCAAGTGTTGAAGATCGAATCAACGATAGTTCAATGGATGCGTCTATAAGATTGCCCCCAACCGGGAAGATAAATCCATCTTCAGATATGTTGAGCAGCAGCATAGTGAACCGCATAATGTCCAGGGAATCTTCAGTATTCAGCTCACGGTCGTCGAGTCCCACATCGATGAGAAGCAACCTCTCTGGGCCATCTTCGTACGATCGGCACCACCATCATCATCATCGATCTTTAACGCCACGCCGCGTCTTCCCACAAACATACAGCGGCCAAAACAGCCTCAATATTTATGAGCTGCAGTCACTGGAACCAGCGCCAGTCGTGTTTGACGCGAATTTATCATTCGTCTTGGGATGCAAGAAGCAGCCTCTTCGCCAGACTTTTCGTCCGTCGCCGTCTCACACCGAGAAGCAGACTGCTTCAAACTATCTAACCGCGCAGATTCAGAACTTCTTGCAGCGGACCGATCATGTGATGGAAGAGTGGAAACTGCTGGGAAAACGATCGGGCCGCTGCGATGACGACACCATAAGCCTGGTCGAACGGCAGCGGGAGCGGAGCGCCGAAAGGGGCCGCCGATCGCGAAGTGTTACGAATATCCTCATCAAGGGCTACCAATTATCCAAATCACTGCCTCCAACCGAAAGGTCCAGCTCTGTTGCCCGGGAATTGTCTCAGGATGATGACCGAACAATAACTGAAGGTGATGAGGTAATTATCAGCTTTCTGATTGTCTCGCCGATGAAAGCGTTTGATTTCTACTATCATAGGAAAGGTAGACATTATAAATTTGCTATGCGAAACACAGCTCTAAGGAATAAACTTTAAAAGGAAAATTTCAATTTTCTCAAAATTTCCATCTTTCTGACTGACAGAGATTGTAATAATAGTTGATAATCGATCTTTTACACTTTTACCAAGCTGGCATATCTATCAATTTAGCTAGTATCAAAATTGATCAATTACCTAAGCGATCAAAAAGTTTGAATAGTAGTTTGCCTTTAACTCACCTCCTTTTCCTGCTATTTGTGCGGACATTCAACTAATAACCACTGTACTGAAGAACTTACCTCTCAGAGCCATATGTCGAAACATACACTATGATTAATTCTAGAACCCATTATCAGTATCATTTATCTATCCATTTAATAACCAAGAACACATTTTCTAGCCCATTTAGAATATTTAAAAAAATAATTAATGTGTTTTAAATTATACCTTGTTTTTATCGACAAGAGTTTCGAGGTCCTAAATACATATCAAATAATAGTCAATAGTTATCTCTTACAATTTCAGCTAAATTTAGAAATGGTCGATATTAACGATAATCTAATAATTTCTCTAAATATACGTTTTTACGAAAAGTTTAACAAAGAAAAGCTTAAATTATTAAGAATTTTGGCAGAAAAAAAATTATTTGAAGTACGTTTTTTAAATATTGAAAATAAAATCTGGCCTTGGACTACAAAACTTTGAGTCGTAAATTAAATATTCAATTTTTAAAAGCGTTTAAGATAATGATGAATGATATATAGTGACGCACAAAATACGACACAGCAATGACTAATTTTTTATTTCGTAGTTGAACTTTTCTAAGTGCCATCCAAACTTCCTTGGCAACAATTTCCTTCGTTTCTATCCCAATTCTTATATAAAAATATTTTAATGGGGACGATCATTCATAAACGTTTTAAAAACATTCCTGCCACCAAAAACATACACTGAAACAGAAATTTTTAAAAATCCTCTTTACTTTGATTAAACACAATCTGTTGCTCCACATTCAGCAAATGCTTCCTTATTTTTTTTAAATAGTATGTCTAAACAGTCTTTTTAAATGTACGAAAATATCACAGACCCAAATTACCCAAATGTTTTTGCTAAAAATCCAAATTTTTAAATTCTTTTATTGCATTACATTTTTAGAGGATTCATTAAATAATTTTAAGATTTTGTGACTGTCCTGCGACCAATACAATTGCAACACAACAAATCGCTAAATGTGTTCGAGTTGTTTAAATGCTGCAATCCAATCTTAAGTCCTCTGTAATAAAATTGCAATTTAAAACCGTTGAAGAATGAAAATAGACTTTCCAAATCCAAATTTAAATTGATGTTTCTTTTTTTAAAACATTTTGAGTCAGTGGAGTACGATTTTCAAATTTTATTTATTTCTCTTTTTTCGTTACACAATAACAGCGGAAAAATGTACAAAAATAGAAAAACAAATAAAAACAAGATAAATTAGCCGGATATTTTGGATTTTCACTATTTGCCTCTATTTTCTAAATTTAAGAGATGCCAATAGAATTGAAACAAATGAATCCTTTGAACTTGTCGATCGCTTGCTCTTGACTATGACCAATTTTTTAAATAGATCAGTCCTGGCGAATAGTTTGGAATGCTCTCAATTAAGGATGAAACTATTTTTCATAAAACGATTTTTAGGGCCTGTCCGAATCCAAGTCTTCGTCTTCGTCTACGTCTTGTTATCACAGTTTGGGACGTCACACCGAGCTAAGCTCTGTCCGAATTCATAACTATGACTGTGAGCTTGGCTACGAAGTACATATTATGCCCGATTCCGCAGTGAAAGCTTAAACCTCGAAATTGAGTTAAGCTTGCGCTTAACTATTTTTGGTGTTCCACAGTGGAAGTTTTTCTCTTAAACTGAGCTCAAATATCGCAGTAACTTAAGCCGCCAAATTCGAACACTTAATGTTAATCTGTGAGGCTTATCGCCGAGAAATGTCAGTTTTTTGTGAGCAATTTTTACTTTGGTTGTTGAGAAATAAAAATCAAAATAAAATATTTTTTATTTATTATATTATTATTCTTATCTAATTTTTACTATTATTATTATCCTTATCAAATTCCATAAGATTTCCAAAGAAAAATCTACTCACAAGTGGATCACTTCGGTAAAAATCAAAATGACAGTACAGTGTCCTACAATAATCACGCTTAATATTTAAACTCAGTTTTGTTAAGCGGCATGTAAAAATCATCTGTGATACGGTATTAATTTAATCCGAAGCTTAAATCAATTTCTGAAGCTTAACTAAGCCAGAGCTTAAGCTTTGACTGTAGAATCGTGCGTTAATTGTACTAATAGCTGAGCTTGTTCGCTGACGTCATAAACTGTCTTAAGAAAACGTAGACGAAGACGGGGAGACTTGGATTCGGACATGACCTTAATTTGTTGCCAAAATGTGAAAAAATTCCGGACATACATACAGATGTGGACGATATATCCATGAAAATTTTCCAATATTTTTAGAACATTATTATTATTATTGACCTATACACATTTCATAAAAACAGCGTAAACCTCAAAAATGTTCGATTACGAAATTACTTTGAAAATAAATAAGGTCAAGAATGCGTGAACATTTTTTAATTCAATGATTTTCAATATTTTTAAAGAAAAATAATGAGATTTCAATACTAATTTAATTTGTTATACCTCACGCTTCATTTAATTCGTGAATAAAATGAATTAAATAACTTAGAATTGTTCGTAATGTTTTAGAAAACTTAATGATAAAGTCAATAAAACTTTTCTTGAAGCTAAATGTTCCAATTAATAATAAACAAAAGTAAAGCTTCATGTAAGAGTCTAATTCCGATGATATCAACACAGATTATATTTACAAGCAAATTGTCATAATTTTTCTGACTAAAAGTAAATTTGGTCTTTTTAATTTCGATTTCAAAATGTTTGTAACAACAATATAACAATTTTTGTTGCTTAATTCACAATAATGAAAAAAGTACTGCCACATCGAGTAAGTAGCTGAAAAGCTCTAAGCTTTTAACGGATTTGATTTAACTTAACGTATATTAAATTAAAATTTACAAAATCAAATTTGTACCACTTTGGATAATTTATAAAACTGAATCCTAAAAATTCAAAATCTTTATTCACGACTGTTGTTATTTTACAATTAGAAGAAATTTGGGTATGTAAGACATTATTACTATTATTTTTTTTACGGAATGACATGGGATAATTGTGCATTGTATTTTATGATCTCGTGCAATTCCCTTATAAATAAAGTCCACGTTCTATTTGCGAGGTAATCTACGTTCACTTGAAGTGCCGCCAAACCGCAAGAGAATGTTACCACGAAAAACTACCTGGCCGCAGAGAACATCTCAATTTATATTTTCAATTTTAATTAATCGGTATGGAGTTAATCGCGTTATTAAAATGATCGGTGCTCCAGTGGGGCCAGCCTCTTGACACGAATCCCTAGGTACTCCTAGGTGGAAAACAATACGAGAAAGGAAATCAGCGGTGAAGAAAAAAATAAAGACCTAAAGTTATTGTATTTTTTATTTGTTGCACTTCCAAATAATGAGGTGGTGCATTCTCATTGTTCTTTCGCTCGTGCCAAGTTCGAACAATTCACAGGTGTGTGCTAGAAAAGTGCCTATTTAACCTTTACGGGCTTTTTTTCAGTTAAGTAACTAGGGATGGATATTACGCGTACATTTCTTATGTCAGAGAGACGGACGGCGACTGTCGTCGGTAAATCCTCAGAAAAAAGAAAATCTTTTCACTTCCTCAGTTTGTTAGCGAATACCCTACAAGTTGTACCTCTTGCCGTCTTTCAAACACTTTGCGCTGAGTTCTAGTATGTGACTGAGTTCTCGGGGTTTCAAGTGTAATTGGACCACCACCTTCACAATTTCGCAAGTGAACCAATCTCATGTCTCTTACGATCCAGGTAAAGCAGCTACCACGTTAAGCTTCTTAAAATTTCGAGTACAGCCGTTCCGCCAGAGAAGAATCGTTGTTAGGTGGAATTGTGCGTTAGTTTCAAAAATTTTTAAATTGGGTAATATGAAGATAAAGAAAAAAAACCTTTTCTCTTCTTCACGGGCTAAACAAGTAATAAACGGACTTAGCATGTGTGTTTTTAGACTTCCGAAGAGCATTCGAGACTATCGACAGGAGGAAGTTACTAAAAAAGCTAGATATTTACGGAGTTAGGTCAAAGGAACTCGCCTGGTTTAAGGACTTTCTGGAGAATAAAAGCCAAAGGACGAGAGTTGGTCAAGCCACGTCAGACCCTGTAGCTGTTGACTTAGGGGTGCCACAAGGATCAGTTCTCGGTGCTCTTCTCTTCGTCCTTTATATTAATGACATGGACAAAGTTGTAAAACACTCCAAGCATTCACTTTTTTCGGATGACACGTTAATTTAATATTGCGGGAAGCGATACAAACGAAATCAGGCTTAAACTACAAGAGGATTTGGATAACTTTAGCACCTGGCTAAAAGCGTATAAATTGAAGCTTAACACTCAAAAAACAAAATCGATATTTGTGAACAGTGTTGAGGAATTAGAGCTGTCAGTAAACGGAGAAACGATAGAGACTTTGAAAGAGTTCAAGTACTTGGGGATTCTAATTGATAATAAGCTAAATTTTAAGCCTCACGTAGATAACCTAACGGCCAAAATAGCGAAGAAAGTTGACTTCTTTAGGAGGATTCGTGGTGATATATCGACAGGCATAGCGATTAAAATCTACAACACGATTGTTAAACCACATTTCGAGTACCGCAGCACAATACTGTTTATGTGTACGCAGGAGATGATAAGGAAACTGCAGCTTCTTCAAAACAAGACGATGAGGATTATCCTGAGATGCGACAGATATACTCCCGTAAAGCATATGCTTGATTCCTTACAGTGGCTTAGTGTTAGGCATAGGATAATAATGAACGTTTTTATGTTTATCTACAATGTGAAGTGCAATTTAATGCAAAGTATCTAACAATATACATATGTATATTAATTTGGTAAAGGACATGCAACCATATTTTTTAATATCAGGGGAAAATTGTAGATTGTCAAGTTTTAAAAATGCCACTGCACAGAACAGTTTGTTTTTTTAGAAGGGTACAGAATTTTAATGAATTACCAATAGACATCAGGACAGAAACTTGTTCGAGGGTATTTAAAACAAAAATTATTCAGTACGTGAGATATGTTTGTAAAATGGCTCTGAATATGCCAATAAATTATTATTATTATTATTAATTCTACTATCATTTACTTACGAAGCGAAATAGAAACGTAACATACAAAAATTTTATTTTCAAAATATTATTTACTTCTTAAATTGTACAAATATTGAAACAAATCTTTATATTTAGCGGATCTGTTATCGTTAAAAAGTCTCCTTATCGCCACTTTATTTTCGCTACTTATGTAACAATAAAACAGAGATAAGCCTATTGTTGTGCTGAACAACGATTTTTAAAATAGTTAAAACTAAATTAAAAATTCTTAATTCTGCCGATAGTTAGAAAACCTTTTTGGAAATCTGAAAATATTAGTTAATATTTTAAAAATGTATATTATAGTTTATTATTTTAGTTATTAATAAGCCTTTATTTTTGTTATAGTTATCTGAAATGACGGTGGATTTAGCCGAAGAGCGTTCAACGTCGAACATTGCTACAGAACGTTTGGAGGCTGAGACCGCGGAACGTCTTAAGCTTGAGAAGGAGCTTCAAGAGCAACAGGGCAAGGTGAAGAATTTGCAGGAGACATCGGAGAAGCTCGAGATGGAGCTAATTTGTGCAAAATCAGATCTGAATGGGTAAAGTCGTACACAATCACTTTCCGAGAGGCTCCGCAGTGAATTATTTAATTAAATTCAATTTATGCAGCATCTCAGAGGACGAAGATCCGGACAACGAAGATACCGGCGGTGTTTACAAGCTGAAATATGAACGTGTCGCACGTGAGCTGGAATTCACGAAAAGACGTCTTCAGTCCCAGCACGAACACGATTTGGAGCAGCTTGTAGGCCTCAAGAAGCAGCTTGAGAAAAAGGTAAGGAATGCCGTGCCGCTGCGAAGACTAGCTAGAAACTTAAAGTTGCCCAAAGAGATGAGAAAAAGTTGAGAAGAAATGAAAATAAAATAAAACTTGTCTAGCTTAGGCTGATGATCGCGTTATCAATTTCCCTCCTTTTTTTATCTTATTTTTCCATAAAAACGACACACAATCAGTTGGCCGATGCCTACGAGGAAGTTGAAGAGCAGAGACAAGTTGTCGGTCAATGGAAGCGGAAAACCCAGAAGATGACCAACGAGATGAATGATCTGCGGATGCTGCTCGAGGAGCAAAACGGACGAAACAATCTGCTTGAGAAGAAGCAGAGGAAATTCGATTCGGAATGTCAGGCCCTGCAGGTGAGATTTTTTGTAATATAAATTATGTGCGAACCGAAAATATCCTCCCCTTTTCTTCTATGGTATGGTCCAGGATGCTGCGCGACAGGAGCGGCAGGCAAAGGAGCGTCTTGCAAGGGAGAAGGACGTCCTTATTGCTGAGAAGTTCACACTCGAACAGAACTTAGCGGTATGTTCATCAGAAGCTTTTATACGTTTACTTTCTTGCTACCGTTGCTACAACTGTGGCAATGAAATTTGCATACCTCAGTGATAAAACCGATGAAAATGTCTGGCCCGTTGCAAGGTTTTTAATATCTGTATATATCTGGCTTGCCATTCAATTGTAATTCCAAAAACTCAAGTAATTTTATTTTTCCGAAAATATGTTAACGTCTTTACGTAGTTATCTAAAGAATTGTGCGCAGACATGTTTTGAGGTTCCAGAAGGCGCACATCTCAGACCACTGTTGTTTAAATTCTTTATAAATTGATTACTCAATTTATATACGTTTATCAAATTGATTCAGCATCTGCTAACTACATGACACACCAGTATTCCAGCTGTTTTGATTTCATAATTAAATCTGGCATATTATGTGTGCTATATAAGCGCGAGCACTCAATAAATAGCGCAATTTTCTAAAGGTGGTTTCATTTTAATTGTGCCGGTCCACCGACAAGTATCGCTCGACACTTCAACTTCACTTTACTAAAATCAATGGATTGTACTGAGCTAAACATCGCTGAGGTACAAGTATATTAATTAATTTGTGAAACTGTGCAACTTCCGAAAATATTAAGTGAACTGAAACGGTTTTATATTGTTGATAAAATTTATTTATTGGACTTTCTCAATATTTTAACGAATTTTATTTTGTTTTGTCTAAAATAGGACACTCGTCTTGAGCTTGATCTCAAGGAGGAGAAGTTGGCTGCTTTGCAGAGGGATATGGCGGAGATGACATTCGGCGGTGGTACTGAGGAGGAGATTGCTCAATTGAGGCGATCTAAAATGGAATTAGATCGTCGCGTGAAGGAGCAGGAGGAGGAGCTAGACGAGATGGCCGGCCAAGTGCAATTGTTAGAGCAAGCCAAATTACGACTTGAAATGACCCTGGAGACGATGAGGAAGGAGGCCAGAAAGGAAGCCCTGCAAAGGGACGACGAACTAGAGGAAGCCCGGGGCAGTGCTTATAAGAAGATTAAAGGTATAGTTAGCAAAAATATCCTGATTTCGGAGGCTGTGTTCAAGAATTCAATTTTTTGAGATCGCTTATTGAATTCAGCTTAACAAAAACATTTGTGGAATTTGGATTTCGATTACAGAAAATGAATTCTTCAACGAAGATGGTGCTTTACTGAATGTTTTCTCAGAAGAATATACTCTGTCGAATCAACTAAATATGTTATTTTTATAAATTATATAGCACTCGAGTGTCAACTAGAAACGGAACATGAGGAAAGAACGCTTCTGCTTCGCGAAAAGCACGAGTTGGAGCGTCGACTACAAGCCATGGAAGAACAGGATCGTGCTGATCGATCTGCTGAAGAAGCAGTTAATCAAAAACTTCGAAAAGATTTGCGAAAATACAAGGCACTCCTCAAGGATGCGCATGCTCAGCTGGAAAGATTTAAAGCAGATTCTCCCGGAAAAGCCCTGATTCGTCAGTTGCGCAATCAACTTGAGGATGCTGAAACAGCCCGGACCATAGCGATTAAGGCCCGGCAATCAGCAGAAGAGGAATTGAGTGAAATTCAAGTTCTACTTGAAGAAGCTCAAAGAGCTAGATTCGAAGCTGAAGAAAAGGCGACTGCTTCACAACGTGATCGAGCTGAACTTCAAGCACAAATTGAAGAAAATGAGGAAGAGATGTCTGAGCTGATGAAGAAGTTTAGCCAAACCGTGAAGCAGTTGAATAACGAACAGACAGCCATTTCGGAAGCTGAAATTCGCATATCCGAACTCGAAACTGAGCGAAACTCACTCAGGGAGCAAATTGCAGAACTTCAAACAAGATTGGAAAATATTGAAAATATGAGTGATCCGTCTGTTACTGTGCAGTCGAAACGGTGAGATATTCAGTTAAAAATCAAAATACAGTGCTCTGAATATTTTTAGTACCACTCCAATTCTTCGGAAATCTTTAGTTGTCCGAATTGTGCCTTTTTTAAGTTGCGCAGAGGTGATAAATTAATGGAAAATGAAATTTTCAATTTTAAGTTTTAGCCCTAAATTGATTTCCCTCCTCTGTTTAAGCTAGAGAAAGTGTACTTCAGAAAATTAAAAGTGGCCCTAAAAATGTTCGCAGTTAAAGATTCGATTCGTTGCCTCGAAAATTGCATCAAAATCTATTAGTAAAATGTTTATTAAAAATATATTTTTTTTCTTCAGACTTGAACTAAGAGCCAAAGAACTTGAATCACGACTTGAATTGGAACAAGCAACGCGTGCTCGTCTCGAGATACAAGCCAATCGGCATAAAGATGCTTTGGAAAAGGTGCAAAATGAAATTGGTCATGCAAAATTCCGCGAGTTACAAGCACAGGAAACACTTAAGAGAACTCAAAAGAATTTGCGTGAATTACGCGAAGAGTTCCATATGCTGTCGTGTCGGGAACAGGAAAACAATATACGGCGCAAAGACTTAGAGAAGAAACTTGAGACTGCTGAGGCTGAAGTGGCATCCCTTAGAAATGATTTAAGACTGGCGTTGCAACGCATAGCCGATTTGCAACAAGCGATGGAAGAAGAAGATGATGATGTTACCGAAAGGTAAATAATTCTTTATAAATAAATAATAGATTTGTTTTCTCCATTCTAGTTTAGTCTTAGTGTCATTCAAACTCCTCTAAATTTTCTCTAATAGTGAAATTTTAAACGAAGAAAATTACGATTTTTTAACAGTGAGGAGAGTGATAGCACCGATGCGTCTCTAAGTGACTTGGAGCAGAAACTGAGACCGATTCAAGTGAAGAGGTCCTCGGCAGCAGCTGTGCAAGACACAAACGGACTTGATGATACCACCTTAGTACTCCGAGAGAAAAGAAGCGATAACAGCCCCAGGTAACTTGTCCTCGACACACCTGAAATAACTTTTTCAGCACACAATCAACTAACTCTTCTGCACACCAACAACTAACTCCTCCAGGCGCCAACTAACAACAACTTTAATGGTCGTCTCTTTTTCATTTTTAACAGCTTTTTCTTGTTATAGGATCACGGTAACATCGCCGTCGACTGCAAACGGGGACACATCATTCGCTTAAAATAATCACTAATTTTTATACAAACAAAAAAAGAAAATTTAAAAAAAAGAAAAAAAGAAGAGCGAACCTACTCTTATAGCCAAGCAGCACCCCTTCGGGAACAATAACTTTTATATAATGCTTCCACTGTCATAGCAAGCAATAATAACCGAGGAGTCGAGCGGGAGATTTCGTAAATAATAGCGACCTTTTGCATAAACTCGTCAGTTAAATAACTTTTACAACTTGTCCAAACACCAACCACAACTGTCTTTTAATAATTGTTTTGTTTTTGTTTTTTATTGATATGAATCATAATATATAAATATTTTTATGTATTTAGTTAAGTTAATTTATACATACTTAGCTGCATTATTATTCTATAAATAAATAAAGTGAAATCGCATCACCGTCGCTCTCGTCCTTCTTAAATTTAACCTTTTTAATTTGATTGTTTAATTTTTTGTTTTACCGCCCACCATTTTCGGGGGTGGATGATCATCGAGGACTGTAAGCTGAATTGGATGATTGATGATTGAGTTGTTTGTTTGATTGACTGCGCTTTCCTCATAAGTTCTATTACATAAGTGTATAAACAAAAAAACAAAAAATCAAAAAAAAAAACAAAAAAATCACTGGACATTTTAGTGTTTAATTGATTCTGTAACTGCTTTACTGAGAATTTGTTGTTAAATATTAGGGGTACCGGTTAATTCGTGCGGTTTTTTTTCGACAATTGAAGCTTCATTGTGACAAAATGGTTACAAATTTACTATTCGAAGTATTGTCCATCGCTAGCTATAACCTTTTCGCATTTTTCTGGCAATTCACGAATACCCTTTCTGAAAAATTCGGCCGGCTTCTCCGCTATCCACGAATCGATCCAATTTTTGACTTCTTCATAATTGGAGAAGTGCTGGTCAGCCAGGCCATGTTGCATTGATCGGAAGAGATAGTAATCGGATGGCGCAAGGTCTGGACTATACGGCGGGTGGGGTAGGACATCCCATTTGAGCCTTTCAAGGTAGGTTTTGACGACCTGTGCAACATGTGGCCGAGCATTGTCCTGTTGCAAAATTACCTTGCTGTGCCTGTGTTCATATTCCGGCCGTTCCCATTGCTTTTAGACGATCGGAAATGGTTTGTTGAGCGACGCCAAGTGATTTTGCAAGTTCTTCTTGCGTTTGGGATGGATCTTGGTCGAGCAGTGTCTCCAATTCGTGGTCTTCAAACTTTTTTGGCTGTCCGGGCCGTTCATCGTCCTCCAAGTCAAAATTGCCACTTTTAAACCGTGCAAACCACTTCTGGCACGTACGCTCAGCTAGAGCATGAACACCATACACTTCCACCAAAATACGATGACTTTCGGCAGCCTTTTTCTTCATATTGAAGTAATGAAGAAGTACTCCCCGCAAAAACACTTTATTCGGCACAAAATTCGACATTTTCAGAGTAAAAAAAAGTATTGTTGTTTACGCTTCAGCTAAATGACACATACTGATTCTGAAACTATATGACAGTAGCTTTCCAACACATATTTGGAAAGGTGAATCACTAGAATATAAAAGAAGTTACGCCATCTGTTACAAAACCGCACGAATTAACCGGTACCCCTAATAACTATCCTATCCTATGTATTATCAAAACAAACTGCAAAATATATCAGATGAAATGGCGACAAGCAACTTAAGTGAGCGAGAGCCTTATCCTTTTTCGTAAAATAAATAATTGTTGTTTACATAAGTTTTGGTAAGTGCGTTTTATTTCACCTTTCATATTCCCTCTCACTAAGTTACTAGTTGTCGAGAAAATTTTTTTCTGGGGTAGTTTTTAGTTTTCTGAATCATGCCTTTTTCTTTTTTTATGTTTCGACAGAGGGGTGGAAATCAATGGAAAAGGATACTTTAAGACTTAAATTTAGCCCTGAATCGATCTTCCTCTTCTGTTAAAACTACAAAAAGCAGGATTCAGAAATTAAAAGTTGCCGAAACATTGAAGTTATCCTGAAAATGTTCATAATACTTTGCATATTTAAAATATTTATATTCATTTGTAAGAAACTTCAATTTTGAATCAATAACTTTGAAGAAGACTTCATATCAATTTTTTTTTCATATCTCCGATTCATAGTCTTTACCGATAAAACAGTGCTATAAAACAATATAAAAATTCACAGACTAAAGTTTATTTATATTTAGAATAATTCAACAAATACTTCAAGCTACAGAATAACAATTTTAGCTCTTCTCGATCTCCTCGGCCTCCACAGGCTGCTCCTCGATCAGTTTCTTCGATCTGTGGCCATCGAATCTCGCGGTCACGGTGGCCACCCTTATGGCAGCCTTGAAACCCACCCTCGCCTTCATTCTGGCCAATTTTTTCTTCCATTCCTCATCCCTCGAAGGAAGTTTATCCAGGAATTCGTACATTTCCTCCTTCATGGGATCAGCAATTGCCAAAACAGACATGCATCCGTCGACTGTTCCCAGAACCAGGGTCCTACCGTCTTTGGTGCTCTTAATAGCAGTCAATTCTGCCTGTAGGCGATAATTAGCAATCATTACCGTGTCAGAGGTGCGAAAAACCCGAATTGTCTTTTTTCCACTGTGGTAGTAGCAGACGTACTCGTCGTTTTCAGTAAAAAGGCAAATTACAGAGAAAACACCTTCAGCCACTTTGGGTATGAACGTCTTCACAGTGGTGCCTTTTCTGAGTTCTAGAAGCTCTAAGCCGCCCCTATTTAAAAAATTTATTTTAGATTCGCTTTGTCTTATGTACTCATTTTCAAAAATTTCCTTACCTCGAAGGAGCATAGAGCCCATACTTTCCGTCGTTCGTTATGTTGCCTCCCCACTTCAGAATAGACCTGATATGCTTTTTAGACCTAATATCAATTATGCTTCCCTTCTCACTGCTTATTACTGCCACTTGGTGGGCTTTGTGAGGTAGTGGAACTAACATGATAACTTCCTGAAAGGAATTTTTATAAGTTCCCTACAATTTCCAGAATACGCAATAAAATAATTCACTTACTTTTATATAGCATCCTTTAAGAAGAATTTTACTAACATGACTGCCGTTGGTGCTGCTATACACGCCTATGCAATCCTTGTTACTTTTATCGATAGTGCAAACAATGATAAATGCCCCATCAGCAGAAACCACAGAGGCTCGGAAAGGTAAACCCGGCACCATTCTGATGGGGTACTCGAAACGGAACTGAATTGCTCCTTCTACTCGAAATTAGTAGATTTTATTAAAGTTAAATAGGATTTTAAAATTATTTTCATACCAGGGACAGTTCGTATAGTGGTTATTGCAGTTAACCGATTATTCTCGTCGCCACCAACATCTTTTGTGTTTATATTTGGACATGAAACGGTCATCACTTTTGCACCATCTTCCAAAAAAGAAATTTGTTGGATGCCAGGCTGATCGTCTCTGAAGATCACTTGTTCTGAGACTCGATTCCAAATTAAAATCTTTCCCGTCTCCGATGAAATTACGTATTTTCCGTCCGGAGTGATTTCGGCACTTGTTACAATAGCACCTAAGGGACTATCAGCTAATTTTGTAAGTAAGCGCCCAGATCGAGTCTCCCAAACTCCAACGCAACTCCTTGTAACTGTAACGGCTAGATTAACGTTCGAAAGGCTAAAATTAAGGTTAAGTATATATCACAAGTCACCTATATTTATTACTATAAAATTTCTTACCTTATATTGTCAATTTGTAGCTCATGCCTGTCTATAACGTGAACCTTTTCAAAAATATTGTTAATATTCCAAATTTTAACAGATCGATCGATTGAAGACGTTATAACGCTGTTCCAGTTACCAATCGTAAGTGCCTCAAGTTGCATTATTCTCCCAAAATGTGCATCTAGCACTTTAATCAATTGTTTCGTCTTCAAACACCAGACAAACAAACTTTTTCTCACTCCAGCCACAGCATAATTCAATTTTGAGCTGACCATTATCGAATTTGATTGCATCATTTTTGTCGTAATATTTCTTACTCCGTGAGGTAAAGCCAAATAAATGGCATCCTTTCCCAAAGAATTTGTCTTACCAAAATCCCAAATAACGAATCCTTTACCTGTAGTTCCTAACAACATTCGATCTTTTTGATCTAATTTTAATTGAAGTATCATTTCTTTTTCATCGTTTTCATAACGTGGTAAATCACTTTGATAAACCCACCCAATTTCGCTGTTCTCTTCATCAATTTGAAATGTAAAAACGCTGACCTGAAGGAAAAATTTAAAATTTTTTAAAAGTTAAAATCAATTTACGGCTTACAACCTGGTAATTTTCCTCGCTAGTGCAGCAGTACAGGGTGTCTCTTTTTTTATTAAGTGTCATCGCACTGTGGAAGTAAACTGGGGGTGCATTTTTCGTTTTTTTTATAGTATCAATTCTGAGTTGAGTTTCATTAATTTTTCCTGACCAATAAACTACGTTATATTCGGTCGTAGAGTGAAACTCCATGTCTGGAATTGTTCTTAAATAATGCGAAATCAACTTTAAGAATTCGAATTAATACTTAAAATTTCCCATCCTTCAGTTCCTGAAGGAGCATCTGTCTGTTCGATAAGATTCCCTCGCATGTCGAAACGAACCCATTTTAGTTTGGTGTTAATAAAGAGGCTATAATATTAAATTTAGTTATTAGGGGTTTTGAAAAAGGTGATTATTAAATCCTATATTTATAAATTAAAGTTTTGTTCAAATAATAAATTTATTGTTTTTTAAAAATATATAGTAACTTACTTGTGATTTAGCAGGAATACTCCGGTTACATTTTCATGATTGCTAAAAGGGTTATCGACTATAACAAATTCACTGGACAGCATGTTGAGAAGAACGGTTTGATTATTGTTTGAATACGCCGCAGCCCATTTATTATCAGGACTAAGGACGAGCTGCTGCATAATGCCTTCAATCCCTGGATTAACATCTCTAGTCAGATCAGACGTGGATAAGTCCCAAGTGATGAACCTAGTTGAAATTGAAACCATATACCGATAGTCGCTGGTTAGACAGAAGGCGAAAACAGCAAATTGATGTCCTTCCAGAGAGTACTTTAAAAATTGCATATTATAAAAATTAATATTTATTCTTCTTAACTGTTTTTTGTAATAGGAGAAAACACACCTTCAGAGGACCTCCAGGAGTATGAAGACAGTGGTTTACTGGAATAAGTGCACAATCCTTTGGTCCACTAGTGTCGCAAGCTCGTAACAACATTTTTATGTTCGGATTTCCACCGATTTCAGGTAATAAACGACCTATTAATTGAGGCGCTAACATATTTGGATAAATTGCAAGAATCGCTCCGCCTAATCGCAGAGCATCAGCTACCAGCATTAACTCTCTTTTTGCCTCCTTGTCGTCGGTGTTGGTCGATGCGTCTTCGAAATCCGCGAGAACTGCTTGAAGAGGACAACTGGACAATTTTGCATGCAGCCAGTCGTAGTTGAAGAGGACATTCGCATACAAATCTTTGAAGCGTCTAGCACGGACTAAGTGGAAAGGTAATTCACCAAACTTTTTAAGGGAAAAGATAACATTTTTATTTTATTTATATATGCTAGAAGAAAATGTTTTCTGTTAACCTTTCTTAAGTTATATCGCGTCACTTTTCCTTCCTTATTCGTAAATACCAAAGGCTGAATTGGAACTTTTCTATCGGCTGAGCCTTCCTTGTCCTGAAGATTGAACCTATTTAAAACAAAATACAATAAAATAAATTGTTTTACTGAAAACAATAGAATTTGTTATTAAATAGAGTATATGAATATTAATAGTATCAACATTTAGTTTTCCGAATCATGCCTTTGTTTAAGTTGAATAGAGGAGAGAAAATCAATAGAAAAGGAAACTTTGAAATTGAAAATTAGCCCTGAATCCATTTCCCTCCTCTATTGAATCTTAAGAAAATATATACTTCAAAAAATTAAAAGTCCCCGTAACATTAACGTGGTTTTGAAAATTGTCGCAGTCCTGTAGAATTGTATTTTTGATTCTGAAATGTTGGCACTAAATTTAAAATCAGCTATACAAAACATTTTAGACACTAATTTCTTGGAAATCCTTCTAAGATTATTTTTGGACCTAGGTTTTCAATCGAAAATTTTTAATACTGACTTCAATAATTTTTTTAGTTTAACATGGTTAAAATAATTGAATAGAAAATTTCAATCGAATTACATATTTTGATGTTATATGCGGACAAATTAATTGAGATAACAAAAATAAATTTGTGAGAATTTTTACAACTTTTTTGAAGAATTTGTGTCTATACTTTTTTTAAGTTTGATAGAAGCGGAAAATCGCTACAGGGCTAAAATAATTCTCAAAATATCCTTTTCCGTTAATTTTCCCCTTCTGTCCAACATAAAATAGCAAAATTTGCTTCGGAACTAAAGTACCCGAAGAACTGGAGTGGTCTTAACATTTTTAAAGTACTGTATAATAAAATTGAAAAGCAATCTTGGTAAATTTTAACTCCATTCAAAAAAACCATACCTTAAAAAAGTAAATAGATGTTTTAGAATAGGTGGTATTTACCTGTGCCTTTGTATCTCGGTGTATTTAAACGGTTTTGGGACACCTCCTCCCCAAATGCCCAAATAATAGTCAGCGATTGAGGAATGAAAGTACATCGCCATGTTCATATTTTTGAAATACCGCTCCCTCGCAGTGTCCCTAAACTGTCTGTGGTACCAATTCATAACATTCACCCCGTCGGCCTCCCGCTCGCTTAAATAATTTGGCAAATCATTTCTGATCCTGGTCCACAGGAGAGGCGGAATACGCCTTACAGGCGGCATGTGATACTGGTAGACATCATCCAGGACTTTATCATCCAGCGAAATTAGATCCTCCAGCTCACTTTCAGATAGTCCCGATTTTGCGGCTGTGATGTACGCCAGAGCATGAAAAACCAAAATCCTTCCATGCTGCTTTTCAATCCTTTCGAATAGCATCATAATTGAGTCCATCACTGTCGAGGCCAAGTGGGTCTCCTGAGGGCGGGTGTAGCTCCTCCATCGGCAGATTTCAGCGAAGACGAGCTTCACGAAAATTGGCAAGGAACACTTACTAATAGCATTTGCGACCAGCCTCCATTGATAATTATTGAGGTCCCTGCAGGCCGTTTTCATCCACATTTTTATAACATTCATGGCCAACTCTTCGCCAAGGGAGGTTACCTCGATGAAATTGTCGTCAACATCGATCATACGACGCAAAACGTGATAATCTTGGGACACTGTGGGATTCGACTCCTCATTTGCGCATGATATAATTATCTAAAAAATTAAGAAACAAATAATATAAATTGAGACAAAATCGATTAGGTACTTTGCAGTTTGAGGGCAGTCTCGTGGGTATCCAAGAAACTTTATTTGCATCTTGTGTTCCAGTAAGCTGATCGACTGAATCCAGGAAAAGAGTTATGGGCTGATTAGAGTTAGCATACGTTAAAAGTTGCTTAAAATGCGCTGTAAGTGGCACCAAATCATCAGGAATATTCTCAAATGGAAGCATAAAGTTGTAGGATATCTAAAACGAAAACATAACTTCTAAAACGCGTTCGGTTGTTAACTTTTTATTAGTACAAAAATGCCTAAACGAAAAAAGATGATAGTCTATCCTCAATAAACCTTAAGAAAATATTCACCTGTTGGCAAATTGAAATCAAAGTAGGTGTTAAAGCACTGGAATCAGGGGTTGTTCCCAAAAATCGTATAATATTAATTGGCCTCTTTTCCGCAAACCAATCCTTAGCAACAAGAGCTGCACTTTTGGCTAACAAGGAGGTTTTGCCGCAACCACCCTCACCGTACAGCACCAATGGTTTATCGGATTCACCAAACATATACCTTTTAATATGATCGAGATTCTCCTCACGACCATAAAATACTTTAACAGAATTATTACAGGCATGCAAATGTTGCAAAATTTCTGTAACTATCTGTCCCTGTGTGCTGGAGTCCTCTTTTCGCATAGCTCGATCAACCAATTTTACAATATTTTTGTAAAAATGTGCAATAAAGTGGTTGAGGTACTCTTCATGGGTTTCTATATCTAGACCTTCACGCCCAATCCATTCCACTGTGTACCTAAAAGTTCAGTAAAAAAAGAAAAATAATAATTAGAAATCTTAATTTAAAAACAAAAACACAATTTTTAACACACTTTTGGATGTTAGTCGTTTCTATTTTAGCTGGAAGTCTTTCATCCCTCAAATTTGCCAGCAATTTTGATGATTCTGTATCCAAACTACGATTAATAATATCGACGAAAAGCGAAGCTTTTTTAAGATTTTGTAAATTTATATTGTTGATATACCGCACGTATGCAAGACAGTGATTTTTAGTATTTTTAACACTAAGGATTCCATTTATGACTTCACGTTCAGTAACTGAAAATAATTTTTATATAAAATAGTTATATTTTTAAAATTATATGTGTATCTGAAAATTGTCCAAAAAATCGTACCGGACATGAAGTAATTGTGCATTGTATCTTTATCAAACTTTCCAGTTTGTTGCAGGGAGTGTGCTGCTTTTCGGAGTAATTTTTGCATTTTTGTGAGCGTATCCCACCATACAGCTTGGTCCTCAGCTTGCAGTTTTGGAACTCTCTGTAGAATCATTTAAAAATGTTTTTCCATAATTTAAAATGCTAAATACGAGAGAAACCTGCTTTTAAAATTACACTATATCGCACCTACATACCTTATTATTAAAATTAATCAAAATAGACGAAATCGGTTGTAGAACTGATATCGGTGGCACTGCATTACTGTCCTTCCTATACCACGTTTCCAATAAAATCGGGTCAATACCCATCGCAGATAATTCGTCTCTGTATAAGAATATTATCTCAATAGAAGAAATAAAATAGATAGCTATCCAAGAAGTATATTACTTGATAGTCTGCAATTCTGAAGATAAAATGTATGTTGGTATCGGTCGATAGCCGTATTTTTGGCCAAGGAATACCACGAAATTGGGACCCATCGACAGACGTTGGCAGTTCGCAATTTCCCTCATGCAAAGTTCTGTGGTCATATGATCGTCAGTGGCTTCGTCACGGACACCCCATCGCATATCTACGACCTTAGGGACATTTTATTTTTATCATTAAGTTTAGGTATCCTAAGATATTCTAATAGTTTTTTATATAACACAAAATAAGGGTTTTTGTAGCCCTTAGCCGGCACACCACAGAATTATATATTTGGTATAATAAAAATAGAATTTTTATTAAATGTCCAATATTGAGATACGAAGCATTATTTGAAAAATCGTAAAAAAAACTTAAGTTAATAAAAATCGGAATTACAAGGCTGGAGTCAGCTTGACCCCTAGGTTCTAGCTAAGAGATCATTTAAAGGTCTTATTCGTTTTTAGTGTTTTTGAATCATATGAAGAAATGTTTATTTAAAGCAAACTTACGCAGTATCTGAGATTAAATCTCGCCCTGAAATAAATCGGGTCAGCTAAGCTAAACATAGATGATTAGACCACCTATGTAGGTAGTATATATTACCCTTGATTCTATCGATCAAGTACAAATGATATCTAAATCGGGAAAATCCTGATAAAACGCACGAAAATTCCACATATGGAACTCGAAACTCCATTAGATCAATACATCAGAAATAGGCGCCGAAGGTATTCGCCCCTTTATAAATATCCTTTAGCGCTCCGGCTGCCCAAAATCGTAAGCATTTCCATAAATTTCCCGCGGCGGTCGCGGCGGCGGCGAAGCCCGAGCGCACGATATCTGCTCATTTGAATACTTTAAAAAGTTTTCCTCACATGTAAACTGTTAAGTACACAAAACGCGAGGAAACAGTGTCGAGGAGCAATTTCGTCCGCTTCCGCTGGGAATCGGTGCCGTTCACATGTCCTGAATGCATTTGTTACGAATTTAGCTGACTTTTCATTACACGGGAGCCCCCAATTCGGTTCGCACAAGGTTTCCCGGGGGGTCGTGCCAGGCACGGGATCCCCGTAACTACGACTGTGACTATTTCACTTCGTCCTGCGAACCTGTGACACTGCCATTGGGCTGAGATTCGTATTTAATGTTCAACTAACCTGAAATTCCAGACCGTGCTTCTCCCGGCAATAGTCCTTAATCCTGGGATAGCACTTGGCCATCAGCGTGTTACGTTCCATGGTCGTGTCTTGAAAGCGGAAATCGTTAAATCTCTCTCCTCATTTAAATAAAATGCGCAGTTGATAATTTTCTTCTTACCAGTGAAGGTTGAACTAGTGAAAATACGAACAATTTTTGAACTGACCGGTGGAAGATTTTCCAATGATCCGGCAAAGATCTGATCGATCGTGCGGTCATCCATGGTCAAAGATCTTTAAATTTACAAAACCGAACGACACTATTTTGGTTACAAAAACCGGATGTCCTTGGAGAGCGTTATTAATTTCGCAAAAAGGAAAAAAAAATATCACCACCAAAGACTTTGATTCACCGATCTCTACTGACTGAAAAATCCTTAGAACGAATCCTTTTTATGGACTCCTAAAAGACAATGTTTGATCGATGGTAAGCGCCGAAACAGCTACCCGTGTGTTTTTACCCATGGTTGGTAATCCATTGCGATTATGTAAAAACAAAACCAAAAAAAAGCAAAATTTTCGTAAAACTTGTTGAAAGTTTCATGTTTATTCGTACATCATAAACCCACCCGCTGAAATTGTATTTTCTGAATGAAAATGGGCACGGCGAAATGCAACAAGTATCCTTCGGAGGATACGCGTGTGAGTTCAGATACCCATTCCACTGCAATTCGGGATTGCGTGATGGATTTCGAGGAGAAAACTGACGAGGGAGGTTCTTCAGGATGAAACTTAAAGGCCCAATCGAATCAAGGTTGTCTGTCAGGACTTTGCGAAACGGTCGGCGTTTTAATTAACTCCACCAGGCCCAATCAAGTTCAAGTTTTCGTGCACAAATCACGGACCTATCGATTCAGCGAACAAATTTACTGAGGTTGTGGCTAACTAGGTAATGAACTAAACGCGGCTAGATCTTAAGATAATAACCTAATTAGCAAAACTCGTGTAAGTTAGGATTAATTTAACATAATGGGACACACCTCAACCTTGCTTCTTCGCGCAATTTAGGTCAAGTTTTAATTCTAATTCTAATTATTTTTATTGTCTGAGTAGGATTTATGGGTAGAGTTTTAACGTTTCCAAGAACAGGAACGTAAACACACCTTAAAATAAAATTTCACATTAAGCTAAAAGCTAGTACCCATCGTTTTAATCATAAATTTATATCAAGAATATTATATATTTTATATATTTTATATCATTAAAATAAACATCGAGCTCGGTTTTAACTTAATTTTTAACCATATTATGAATCATTGCCTTTGAAATTTGTCCAAATCTTTACGAGCTCTATATTTTCAATTGCCTCTAGTAATTTAATGTCTTAACGATAAACATATCTTTAAATCGTAGTTGGAACAAATTTTTGTTTTATATTGAGATGTACAGATTTTTATAAAGCGCAGAATAACAAAAATGTGCCCTTTCGTTAATTCGTCGTCTCACTTACGTAAAAATCACTGGACTTTGCAAAAAGAAAAGAAAATATAAAATAACAATAATAATCTTATCTTGATTTTGTAAATGGGTTACAATTTATTTTAAATTTCTTCTAGTTGATTATGAGAGAGTTTTTCAAGATCTCTTAATTACAAATCTATACTCTGTGTCCTTCGATCACAACAAAATTTCTCACAATAAAAATTTGTGAAATTATTCAAAAATTGGGGTTGCATTTTTTTTATTTAAAAAAAATCCTAATATGCGAAAAAGTACTTTAAATTAGTACATTTACACGAAGCCATGTTTAAAACGAAACGTTCGGATCCAAAAATTAAAATCCCTTAGTTTATCCACAATTTTCTTAAAAACAAACCACTGGTGAATAAACAGAAATAAGAGATAATATTTTTAGGTTTTTTACCAATTTCGCTATAATCAATTACTTAATGGACTCAATGTGATATTAAATTTAATTCATTTTAAAGTCTCTTTCAGATCTTAGTTTAAATTTATCTCCTCCAAATTCGCTTTGTGTACAGAAATAGCAAAAACATAAACATCTGCCCTCCTGAAAATGCTGGCATGATGAAATATTTTCTTTAATCCGCCCACTAAAATCCTTAAAAATTGCTATTCGAACTTTAAAAGGACAATTCGTTGTACCTAGTTAAAGCTGTGTAATTCAAGAATGTATTGTGAAATTTAAGAGAAATTACCACGATACCTTTAAGGTAATTTAATGATTGAAAAGCTGGTTTTAATTTTCCATCATAACAAAATTGTCCTCCAAAGCTTCTCAACTTTTCCAAGGGCTTTTTACAAGCTTTATACCACCACCCCCTCCCCCGAGTAACATGGCTTTTCTTATTTCCCTTATTCCGTAACCATGTCGCTATTTTGATATCGATTTTTCCTGTGTAGCACCTTAAGATATAAAAACTCAGAGCTATTTTTCTATTGCGAAGTAATGTGATAAGTGCCCCTCCTCGTAAATATTAGAGAAAATTTAGAATAAGCAGCGACTTAATGTCCTTGGTGGAAGGATTTGAATAGTGGCACTATCAAAAATACAAGTAATTCATTCGTTTTGTTGTGAATTTAAAGAAAAATAAAAATATTTAAATACTGTTTACAGCGAGATGGTGTTGTTTATCGAGAGAGTCCTGCTGCCCGCAACGAAGGACGTGTGAAAATCGCGCCCCATTTTTGTCGGTCTCATGTCTGGCACCATTCTAGTGGCATAGATAGAATATATAAAAAGATAATCAAAATACACAAAATAGTGCGGAAACGTTTTCAAGTTCGTGTGAAATTGAAAGTTGGAATTATTTTTGTGTGGTACTATGGCGAAACCACCAACAGATACCTCAGGATTGGGGTACTCATACCACCTCCCATCTGGAGGACTATTTTTACGAATTCGAAACTCTCTATCGCAGTTTAGTGATCTTTTTAGTGAGTTTAATAAATATATTGCTCCAGCGTACCACCATGACCGTTGCGAAAGATCCGTTCATATGCGACTTTATTCTATGCATAAAACCGAATTCTTTATGGTGTTTGTTGCATTTTTTGGATGTTTCACTTTGGGAATTTTTATAGGACTTGCTGGACCTCCAATCACTAGTACAACGGAAATAACCTCAAGCTCGATATTAGGAAATACATCGTTAGCAAAAAGTAAGACAATTTTAGCAACTGGACCGTTTGTAATGAGGACACCATTACTAACAACATACTCCCAGCAATTGTGGCTAATTGCAAAACTTGAAACGGACAATAACGATGATGAAAAATACGACAAAAGCTTCCTTGTTAATGTTGCAATTGAAGGGATTACAGAGCAACATACACCAAAAAGTATATTAAGTGCAGAAGCTGCCAGGAATAGGACAAGACACCTACTCTGCGAAAGGAACAACTGCGATGAATTCATTGTCCTTCATCTTGGTTTCCTCGATTATGCCCACTATTTGATAACCGTCAGATTTTACGGATTGGAGGCATTCCACCAAAGATATAATATCCGAGGAATAACATTTTACATAAAAACATATAGTCCTGCCTTTACACAAATCGAAATCTGGTTTAGATTTATATTTCTGCTATTTACGTTCATTGTGACCTGCTGGTTTGCCCACACTTTAAGAAAATATCCAGCACATGATTGGTCGATTGAACAAAAGTGGATATCAGTATTGCTTCCACTTCTGCTACTATACAACAATCCATTTTTTCCACTAGTATTTTTAATGAATTCATGGGTTCCAGGCATGTTGGACGCCGTTCTACAAGCGACCTTCCTTTGTGCCCTTCTCATGTTTTGGCTGTGCATTTATCACGGTCTCAGGCAAAATGAGCGACGCTTCCTTAAATTTTACCTGCCCAAATTAATAGTTGTTATGCCTATTTGGTTGTGTGCAATCGTCCTTGCCACATGGGAAAAATATAATGAGCTCGAAGATCCAACATACAGTCACTTTGTCGATACGAAAAACTACAACGGATTAAAATTATTCTTCTATATCGCCGGTGTCATGTACATCCTCTACTTATCCCTTCTCGTCCTTCGAGCATACAGTGAACTCAGGTCAATGCCGTACTTCGATATGAGGCTGAAATTTCTCACCTTGCTCATGCTGTTCGTCCTTTGCATATCTCTAGCTGTTACGATGTGTCGATTCGGTTTTGGAATTTTAGAGGATAATTTTGTTGCATCTTTGAACACAACATACAAGAGTTCGGCCCAGTTCATGTGCTTCTACGGACTGTTGAATTTCTATTTGCATACCATGGCGTACGTTTACTCACCGAATGGTCGACCTGTTCACGAATTGACCATCACTAAGGATAATCCGGCGTTTTCCATGATCAACGATTCCGACGAGGAGGTTATTTATGGTTCCGAGGACGAGAGTCGTAGACCACTCAATTCAAGTGGAAAAAACGACTACGACAGTGACTAAGTTTTTTTTAGGTGTAAAATTTAGCTGCTAGGATTACGTTATCGGCTATGTTAGTTATGGATTTCCATCGATGTTTTCTGTACAATAATTAAAGTAAATAAATTGTAAATAATTAATTGGACCCAAAAATTTATTATAGTACTCTTTATCTTCCCAAAACTCCTTACTTTTAATTTATTATCTGCTATAAAGGATAATTTTTTAAATTCAATTTTTTCATTTTCTAAACAAATCTACAACGATTTACTATACTGTGAATATGTTAAGGTTTAATTTTTTAGTTTTCCGATTCATACCTTTTTTAAGTTAGACAAAGAGGGGCAAAAATCAATGGAAAAGGAAACTAAGATTTAAATTTAGCCCTGAATTGATTTCCACTCCTCTGTGGAACCTATGCTTCAGAAAATAAAAAATGTCCTAAACATTAATAAAATGGGTCTTAAAAATTTGCAAAGTTCAGATATGAAATAAAATTAGTTAAAAAGGAATACCACAAAAAGTAAAAAACAGTTGAATTTTTGGAATACAAAGTAACTTTATTAAAATGCAATATAAAATCTATTAGAAAAAGTAGATAAAATTCAACTACAAATGCCCTTTATGCTTCTTCTGCCAGTTCTTGAGCAGCTCAGCGGCCTTCTGAAGATTGTCGTCTCTTTTTATAAAGCAGTAACGCACAAAATTTTCGGCTAAATGCTTGTGGCCCTCGCTGTAGAAGGCGCTTGGGGGGATGCCTTGCAATCCAATATTTTTAGTCATCCACTTCGTAAACCGATAGTCTCGATAGGCATCCTTTTCGGTACTCAAGTCAACCATTTTTTCTGGTAGATAAATTTTAATATTAATTTTAAGAAATAAAAGTGAAAATAAAAAGTAAACCCACCAACAGCTGTCCAATCGGCCAACATAAAATAGCCTCCTTGGGGTACAGTGGGAGTCATTCCAGCCTCCTGAAGGAATTTTGCCATAAAATCTCTTTTGGCAGTCAACTCCAAAGGAAGGGAGTTAAAATAGCACTCCGGTGTTCCTAGTCTCGTGAGTTCCAGCTCAAAGCCTTGAGCGACTGCCTCCTAGTTTTTTATGTTTTTAAATTAATTAAATTAGTTTCAATGTTATTTTATATATTTTAAAAATTGGTTTTAGTATTTTTACCTGAATTGGAGTAGCACAGGTATAAACGCAATTCTGATGGACCATATGCAAATTTCTCATAAGATGCTCTGGTCCATAGGCCCACCCAATTTTCCATCCGGTCACCGAAAATGTTTTTCCAGCCGAACCAATCGTAATCGTGCGTTCCCACATTCCTGGGAGGGTGCCTGTAATTTATTTTATTTTTTCAATATATAAAATATTATTTATAGTAAGAACAATATGGTCTTACAAATTCTAATATGTTTGTTATCATCAAACACGAGCCATTCGTAGACCTCATCAGAAACACAGAGGACATTCCATTTTTTACAGAGCTCTGCAATGTGTTCAAGTTCTTTCATATTGAAAACTTTTCCAAGAGGATTGTGCGGTGTATTCAAAATAATCATTTTTGTCTTTTCATTGAAGAGGGACTCCAATTCCGCTTTGTCCAGGACCCAATCAGCTGAAGATATCACTCCTGATTTACACTGCAAACAAAAATAATGCGGAGTTTAGAGAATGATTTTAATCCATCCCTTTCAAAATATATTCTTACTGGTTTTAATGGAATAAACCTCGGAACGCCTCCAGCCATCTTCACCATGGGCTCGTAACAATCGAAGAAGGGTTCAATGATGATGACCTCGTCACCTTCATCCACATGTCCTTGGATCGTGGAATAGAGTGCTTCGTAGGCTCCGCATGTTATCACGATTTCAGTTAGAGGATTTAACTCGTGCTTGGTTAATTTAGAGTAAAGTTTGGCCACAGCTTGAACAAGTCTGGGATGACCCTGTTCGAGTAAACAAATTATAATAACTTAAATATGTTTAATATAAATATTTAAGTTCGTCACTTACAAATCCCCTGGTGTACTGATTCATCAGTGGATTCTCGCTCGTTGATATTGATGCCAATGCGTCGGTTACGTATTTTGGAGCTGCAAAATCCGGGAATCCCTGTCCAAGGTTCAGCGGTTTGTGTTCAAGAGCCAGGGCGATGTACTCAACCCTAATAAATTTATTTATTTACTAACTAAGCAAGTAGTTTTAATATTCTAATTTAAAAAAATCCAAAAGGTTTTATATTCATTCATCATTTTTATATTCATATTTTAAGAATTTCGTTCTCGGGATAGTAATCAATGGATAAGTGAAGATTCAAATTTGTTGAACTGAATGTCGATCAAGAAATTCTTTTAATCTTCAATCTTTTTAGCCTAATAGCTGTGTTACCCTGTTTCAACTTATTTACAAATTTTTAGTTGCCGTATTGGGTCAGCTATTTCGAATTTCCAAATATTTTCTATATTAGATTCGAAATTAGTAGCCTCGAAATATCCATAGTACTAATTTTCACCTGAATTCGTTGAAATTCAAAAATAGTTGGACCCTATCTTATTATTTATTTATTTAACAGCTTCATCAAATGACTGATTACATAAGTATAAAATATTCAAGGTGACCCTAACGAAGACTTTTTAATTGGTTTCTGGTTAAGTTAAAATCAATAAGAGAATAGCTAGTATTGAAAGAGCGTGACATTGAGGATTTAGGCCCACTAAAATTGTAACTAGTGCGATTAATATTTACAATTTTTAACTGCCATCTTCACCTAAAACGTAAAAATCATCGGATCCAGCACTTAGGCGTGATTCAGCAACAAACAAACAAAAAAACTTTCGATTTTGAAGATGCACCACTTCATAACCAGATTCAAAAATTTCTTATCTAATCCCAATGGCTTTCTTAAAAGGCAGTACAATTTCCAGTAAGCGGAAAGAGATTGGATTTCATAATTTGGATGATAATGATTTTCTTTTTGTGCCAAGTCATTTCTTTATTTCAATTGTATGGAACATTTTAAAGCTGTTCTACTTTTTATCGCAAAAGGCAAATGTTTGAAGAAGATATTATGGTTTTTTAATAAATTCTTGGATCTGTTTCAGTGCTATGTGTACAAAGAATCCCAGATGCAAGATTCCAGGCGTAAGACAAGTGTGCATTTTTAATTAATTAATAAACACAACTTTGAGCGATAATCCGCCAGAAGGTTTCAATGAATTGTTGGGGCTTGGGGCGCGGGGCTCAGACCGTGACGACGCAAATTCCTGCGCCACACGACAGTTGTTCTGGTGATTGCTTTTTGTAATGTTAATGCTCAGTTTCCACATAATTAGCATTCTGCCAGATAAGAATAAAAATAAATTGTTTCCAACTTACCAGACACTGGGGGTGCTCCCCTGGTACCTCTTGGGCAGATCAAACTTCTCCATCTCACTGGCGGTCCTCTGCTCTGTCGATTCTGAAGAAATCCTCCTCCTTGTTGCGCTATCCCCGCACAGAGCCGGTCTGAGAAAAATCCTCGTGAGGCACTTTGTCACCGCGGCAGCCCGCGAAGTCGGTGTTATCTGAAAGACGAATAGACGCAGACGGTCGTCCGCGAGTTAAACTGCGAGCTAAACTCTTTATCTGAGTCTGGGATTAAGCCGGAGTTTAAGAAAAGTTTTCTAACCAAATGCTCGATAGGCCGACTTCACACTTACAGAAAACGCCATGTTGCACAACAGCGGCAGCGTTGATTTGATTGCCCGCGAATTTAATTTCTGAATCCGTATATGTTTTTATCACCTCCGATTGGGAAAATTCTGTCGAAGGTGAAAGTGGCCTCGTCGCTGCTCAATTAGAAAAGAACTGCGAACTTATTCAGTTTATTTGCGTCACATATCGTGTGTTTTTTCAAAATTAACTGGCTGAAGACGTAAAAAGGGAAGAGAATTTAATTATTTTTACGCTGATACATATCCAGCGCTATAGTGTGATTTAAGCTTGATACTGCTGTGACATATTTTTTTTAGTTTCTGTTTTGTGTTATGAATCTTATAAAATCAATTAAAATCTAAAAATCTCACCAATTCGTCCCTATAAAAACAACAACTGTTGATCGAACTGACACATATCCCAATCATATTCAGCATTCAGCATCTCGAACAGTTGATCGCTGTCAGCGTGGATGTAGATGTATCAACAAAACTTGAAACGTCACCTGGAAAATGTCAATCAGTACTAGGAATACCGGACGTCTCTAGTAAAATTTAAATACTTTGCAAATATTCCAACCGCAAATGAAAAAATGGATTTGACACCGATCTTTAAGGCGAGCGTAATGACAGTGAAACTACGACAAAAAGGACATCCGACGCCGAACAAGAACAGAATATTGCAGAAGGCCCCGAAAAAAAATGAATTCTCGAATGAGCTGAAAAGTATTTGCAATAAAGTCACTCAGTTGAAGAATGTACTCCTTGAAAATCGCTCAGCTTACATGAAATTTTCGGCGCATCTTAAAAACTCTACCCAAATGACCAACGAGCAGAGGGACGTAATCGACAGGGAGTCGGAAAAATTTGTCCATTTTTACACAATGCACATCGCACAAATTCGGGCAGAGTGGCGACAGGGAATCCACGGAAAGCAGCTGAACGAGCACATGGAGGGAGTCCTGGATCTCGTCTCGAACTACGTGAAAGTGGTCCAGAGCATTTATCTCGAGCAGAAAAAATACCGAATTCAGCACGAGCTGGAAACGTATCGTCTGCTCAGACTCGCCTCGGACAAGAAGAAAATTCCAGTCAGACCTGCTTCGAACAGCCCCGGGAAGGCGTCCCTGCAAAGTTCCGATGAAGATGAAGACGAGGACGAAGATTACGAGGACGACGATTTAGACGAATATAATAAAAGTATTGATCCGGATGAAGACAAAAAAGTCGCCACCCAGAAAGCAGCACTCGACGAGGATATTTTGAGGCACCACGAGGAGAGGGCACTCAGCCCCGAGGATATTCAGCTTTTAGAGTCTGAGAACCTCCAAATCCTCCAGGAGGTCCAGGGCCTTTCGGAGGAAGTCGAGCAAATCGAGAGAAATGTGGTTGATATCGCTCGATTACAGGACATTTTTACGGAAAAGGTAAACTTAGGATTTAAGGAGTTAATTTTTAACAGAAATAAATATTTTCTAATTTTTCTTTTAGGTGACACTGCAAAAGAGTGACATCGAGCGAATCGCAAACGTTGTTATTGGATCAACGGAAAACGTTAAAGACGCTAATGAGCAAATTAGGCAGGCGATTCAGAGAAATGCTGGTCTGAGGGTGTGGGCACTTTTCTTTCTGCTGGTGATGTCTTTTAGCCTGCTTTTCTTAGACTGGTACAATGATTAGAGCTGTGTTTTGTTTTTTTTTTCTAGATAATTTAAATTAAATTTCAAATAACTACTTTACTTTTGTTGTCTTCTTCAATTGTGTTAAAAGGAATGTTTAAAGTAATTTATGGAATCAGAAACTATTGTGATAGAACAGGATTTTAAAGGAAAAGCAAAAAAAGCTCTTTTTATTTGTTAATGTATTTTTTGTTGCGGCCCCGAACAAAACACTGTGCCCTAACCTCATTTTTTAGAGCCGTGAATAGCGATTTCGGTTATATAACACTGACCTGGACAAAGCTACTGGGCAAAACCTAAACAAATTTACTTATCGTACACACTCTCGAGAGCAAGCTCGGGCTGGTCGTAGCCCATTTCCTCGGGGGTGAGGACCCCAAGCTCGGTCAAAGTTGGTCGAATCTCGTTCAGGAGATAAGGGTAGATTTCGGACTTCTTGTCGCCGCACTTGTCCTTGCACCCCTCGAGCCACCTCACTGCGAGAGCGTAGTCGTTGATGCGCCGGCAGGCCTTCAAGGCGGCCGAAATGATTTTGGGATCAGGAACTAAATCCATTCCGAGGAGATCGTTCATCCCCTTGCGGACCTCCCAGCCGTCGATGTCCTTGCGGTTGAAGAAGTCCTCGTACCGCTTGTCGAACTGCTCGTCGGTCTCAGAGCTGTGGGATGACATCCGGACGGCTCCGATGGACGTCCTGTTGAGCCCCATTGAGCCTCGGAGGGCTCCGGAAAAACGCACTGCAACAGTCCGGAACATTTTGGATATCTAGAATATTTTATGTTTTATTACTTATCCCGGTAAAAATACTGTAAATTGCAAGTTAAATTCGACGTGTTAGGTAATACCTCAGGACTTTTCGATTTTATCAAAGCACTTTGCAAAGTAGACGAATTTAACTCAGACGTCGGAATGACCTAAACGCGATCCAGATAAAAGTAGTTTTTTTTTTATTTTAATACTCTTGCGACATCTGGTGTGGAATTTATTTTAAATTTCTTAATTATTTTTATATTATGATCTTATTATTGTAAAATATGTTATATTTATAAAAACGATTCCAATCGTATTGTAAATAGAATAGTCCTTCGTAATAGCGCTATTTTCATAATTTGTTAATTAAAAACGACCGCAAGATGTCGCATGCAAAGTAATTTCCATGGCAGTCCCTTAACCGCCATCCACACAATCGTACACTTCAGTTGCGTTGGGATCTACTGAAAGTCCTCTCATCACATTTTAATAATTTCGCTGATTACAGGTTCGGGTGACAACTTTCGAGCGTACAAAGTATTATTAATTAATTTTGCGACTCAATTGATAATATTAAACGAGAAAAATGTCACCAGGTGTTGGGTAAGTGTCCAACGTCTAAATACGTTTAGTTTTCATTATTTAAAAACAATTCGGACGACGAGGAGTTTGAGTTTTCTATTGAATTTTGACAAGAAGGGTATAGGCCGATGTCCGGCGCGTGCTTCCCGGCGTCCATCTTAAATCGATTTTTTAGTTTTGTTGGTTTACGCTTTGTCATCGTTTTTGCGAACGGTTTCGCATATTTGGTGCATTTTAATTGCGTACCCTTTTTGGAATGGAATTTCAAAAAGGGAGTTTTATCGAACCGACGCACGGGTCATGGAGGTTATAAATTTTTGAGCAAATTCTTAGTGTTGAACTCGTTGGGTTTCTATGGAGAGTCTGACGATGGAATTTTCCTTAGTGCCCCGCGTTGCCAGGGGAAGGAGCGGCCAAAGATTTATATCTTCTTTCAAGTGGCTTTTAACCCACGTTTTCCTTTAAAGGTTCGAAAGACAAGAAGCTGCATGCCTCTAAACCTCCAGGCTATTTACCTCTTTTGTGCAGCCGCCAAGAATTTAGAGTGTCTATTAATTTTTATATTCATTCCAATAAACTCCTACTTCCACGGTAGGTCTCATTAATCGTTAAAAATCTTGAGAACTTCGCGGTATTACGCCCTTAAACATCCCCTAGAAACCCTCAATTAATTAATTCATAGTGCCTCTAACTTTTAATATATAGCGCCACATTTCCGATTCTGACGGAAATCAAATCCGATAAGAAAAATAGGAATTCTGTAGCGAATTACATCGATTTTATTTCAAAATTTAATTTATGGATGACTTTTTTTGGGATACACATCGCCCATTTAATTTCAAGCATTTATCTAACATGTTATATTCCCTCGGGAAAACTTTCCAATAAAATATGTAATTCCGTAATAATTTAACTAACTCTTACGCGGTATTGATCTTATCTTATCCATTTTCCAGTAGTCAAATTGTCCAATCAAATTAAATATCTTTTACAGATAAAAGTTCTTAAGTGCAGGAAACACTGGATCATGTTACCCGGTCTAAGTGATAATTGATTTCTCAACATTTATTCTTGTATTTTTAGAACCCTTATAGTTGCCCCCTAAGATAATCAACAAGCTAAAACATAATTTTCATATAACTCGAAATTTAACTGATTTCCACTTTAAATTTTCAGAGTACCACCCCCAGTCTCGTGGGCTCAGCGAAGTGATTTGCTATACGTGATAATTAACGTCGAATGTAAGGATGTTGAATATAAGTAAGTACTCTTAAGATAAATTTATGTTGTGCGAAATTTTAATTATTTCCCTTAAACTTAACAGGTTTACAGAAGATAGCTTGTACTTTAAAGGAACATCGGTAGTCGAAAACAAATTACATGAAGTGACGCTAAATTTCCTACGGAAAATTAATCCCGACAAAGTAACAAGTAAGAATATTGCACGATGTCTCGAGTTCACCATTTCCAAAGTAAGTTGTTTTGGCCCATATCTTCTTTGAGTTTGACTTTACGAATCTATTTTTATTTTTTACTTTACAGGCAGAATCTGGTCCTTACTGGCCAACACTCACAAATGACAAGAAGAAGCCTCCCTTCTTAAAAGTAGATTTTAACAAATGGCGTGATGAAGGCTCTGACGGGGAGCAAGGTAAGAGTAAGTGTAAGACCATTTTTTAAAAACGATGAGTCGAATCTTTTCATTTAGATGGAAATAATGTAATTCAGCTATAAGAAAAAATAATTTCGAGTAGCTGAAGTAAATAGTCCCTAAATGATTTGATTCAAACCATTTTCAAATACTTAATTGTAAAAAGGCTGAAAGAACTGACGACAATCTTTCGTTCTCTTACAGACTCCGATTCAAATAATATGTATAATCTATTTAAGGGGATGGTGGGTGAGGGAGACTCGAAGCCATCATTCGATGACTTTGATGATGATCAAGAGGACTCCGATGACGAGAATATTCCACAGCTGTCGTCAGAAAAGGACACGGCCAAGGAAGAAAAAGATGAAAAAGAGAATTAATTTAAATCTTAAATAATAATATTAACTATTATTATATATAAATATTTAAAAAAAAAGAAGCCAGACAAAAAAAAAATTAAAAAACTAAAAAAAAACAAAAATTTATGCAGAACAAAACAACTCGTGAAATATCCCAAGTATGTGTCTCCTCATCCAAAGCAAAGATGCAGCAGCCTCTTCGTGTAGCTTAGCCACCCCCATCCCCGGCAATAAAATCTCCGGCGATCGTGATTCTGCACACGCCCAGTTTTAATCCAGAGTTTCGTTTTTAATATGAGGAGCGGCGGAGCGCGCGGATGCCAGGACCATCTACAATCCGCAGCGAGCTCTTTAGACCGCATGCGTTAAGGCGTCTCCTTGAACTTCAATTCGCGCTTGACCCATGATCTATTTTTTCTTTTCTTTTTACACCCCCAGTTTATTTGTTAGTAGGTCAAAGAACGTGTTTACTTGGAAAATATATATCGATTTTCTATTAAAACTTATCTTTCATTGCTTACAATTTAAAATTATTATGGTAAGTATTCAAAAAATAATTATAGTCACTTATAAACTTTTTTCTTTATTACCATTCAATGCACAAATTCGATCTAGAGCTAGAGATCTATTTATTATATTTTTATTTTTGGGTCTGAATGAAAATTGAAGACATGTTTTATTTAAATTGAAAATAAATTTTTAAGATCGAATAAATACCCATTTTTTTTTATTGATTACACAAATTTCAAGAGGTGGGAAGAATTATCTATAAATACAATAATAAGGGTATATATTCTGTAATATTTTAATTATGAATTTAAAGGGAAATATACTTTTTCAAAATTGCACAGTATTTTAAATTGTTCTAGATTCAATTTGTTCCGCGTTCAGGGGAGCAGATAAAAAATGAAATCACAAATTTTTAGTTTGAAATCCTATTTTATTTTGTGGAGTTTAATTAAATAAAGATCTTTAAAGAGTTATCTCCATAAAATCCAATTCAGACCACGAACTAGACGAGACCAATTTTTTTAACGGCTACAATTCTGAATTTGAATCTAATGGAAGTATTGGAATAACCATATGGTTCTCTTTTTGCATCGGAATTTTCAGCCGTCGGATTCCTTCACAAGAAATTCTTGCCAGATGGAGGATATTATTTGAAATTCATTTAACTCGTTTTGTTTGGGGCACTGAAATTGATATTTATCAAATTAAATTTATTGATTTTAACTACTAAATAAAATTTTAACCCATAGTAATATAAAATTCAACTGATTTACTCTATTAAATCGCTTCTAATTTAACCATTTTATTTCTACCTTCCATCAGGCACTTCGAATACTGGAAATACTAATAAGAAGAAGACACTGAAAGAAATGGACGTCCGATCAGAAGTCGTCGCTGCTGCTCATTTGCGGACTGTTCGGGAATTGGCGAAGTTCTGATGATAGTTTAGGAAGAGGGTGATTATTAAATGTGATTAATGGACATTTGTGTTGTGCCGTAACGGAAATAATTATAAACGGTAAGTAAGTTAAATGTGAGCTGTGCGGAGTTTTTGGCGTGATTTATTCCCCCGCAGAAGAAGAAAAAAAAAGGTGAGTGCGCGGCCTCTGCCTTTTGCACATCGATTTCAGCTGGTGGGCTTTGTGTGCCGGAGCCCGAGACGTCGCCGTTTTCGTCATCTTCGTCGGTTAGGGACGGTAACGAAAACAGTTACATACGGGATTGTCACAGTGAAATCTTTTGTTTTTTTTTTTTGGTCCACCTTGTAATCGAAACCGTTACAAAAAGTGCGTGTCTCAAGGGAGACTTCTCGGTGTCCCCACGACCGATTTTGCGGTGTCGTAGGAATATATTTTGTTATATTTTTGTGAACAAGAAAAAGGGGAGGAGTCCCCGAGCCGTGCAACCGTTTGGAATTTGAAGTAAATTTGGGTGAGGAAAAGCGGACAAAAAAAGAAAAAAAAAATACGAAGAAAATAAACCAAGAAAAGCCTCCTGGTTTCGGGCGACCTGTGTGCACGAGGACCCAAAAATAACACCTATCGACTGCGTTTTTCCGAGGTGAGAGAAGATTTACAGCATCTTCCCTTGGTTTTGGTGCCTTTTCCGCGGTTTCTGGCCGCTTAGATTTGGCTGGCCTCGCAGGGCATGTTCTAGCCGTTGCAATTCTGTTCTTAATTTTCTTATTCCTCACCCGGAGTTTTCCCCACTGTGCTGTGCGTGCCTGCGTCTCGTTCGTCGACAGTCATCCTTAATTTTTGTTGTATAAATAGAAAACGATCTCGGCGTTACGCAAAAAGAAATCCTTATATACATAAAAAAAACCTGAAAATTAACTCGGAAAAAGACGAAAAATCGATGGTGAAACGTCAAAAGTGTGCGCAATCAGGCAGCGGCCCCCCGAGCCAAGCACCGAGTGGGGCCTCATGTTATTGTTTTTTTTATTTTTATTTATATTTTTTTTTTCCACCCCAGCGCTACCCTTGAAAACACTCGAGGCAAGATGATGAGTCTTTCTTCCTGTCAACGGAGCCCCACTCGGATTCGTCGTTGTTCGCGGACTCGTCGATAGCGCACCGATGACTTCATGAATTTTTGCCAATTCAGTCATTGATCTAAATTAGTTCCGGCGGAAGAGGTGGCAAAACGAGCCGCTCCGATTGCTGCTCCTTCTCAAGTCTTCCTCAGATTGGCTCTAAGTTATGTCACATTTTATTACTGCGGCTAATCTGGAGGAGGAGGTAATTCGCCAGCTCCTCAGTGTGATTAGGAGATTTATAACAATTTCAGGGGCCACAGCGGAGCCCACCAATTCCCACTCGATAGATTGAAATGACCTTTAGGAAGCGAATAAATTTTTGTGCCGTCGTGCCTCCCCAGACAGAAAGACGAGATCTGATCACATGGCACCGTGGACCAGGGAGGCAGGCATTCGATAGGTTTCGACCTCGGCCGGATGGAGGCTCACCACCGGCACGAAAGACGCCTCGCCCCGGCCCCATTGTCGGCAAAACAATGAAGCCCCATTGATCTCGAAATGAACTCAAGGCCGTCTGCCCAGATGGGGCCCATCTCTGCACCAGAAACACCCGCATGGGTGGTGCGGCACGTGCAGGGAAGGAAGTCTTTAATCAGATTCTTTAAGGATGCCAAGGGCTTTCCAAAACTGATTCATATGTTAGTCATCAAAATTCTGTACCTATTTTGGGCATTGGGGGTAGCCACAATTTTTATTGTGTGGGGGAAGTAATTACGCAGTAATTTTCTTCTCTTTAAAATGAAGGTAATTACGTCGTTGCGTTTTAAAATTGTTTGACAAAATCGTATTTTTAGTTTGAGACATAAATGAGCCCCTTTTTTAGCGCAAAATCGAAAAACCTATTATATAAATTAAATTTTGAGGGCGCAGCGATGACTGCTGTGGGCTACGCACAAAATCTAGAAAGACAAAATCCAGAATTAACAATTTTAATAATTTGTTGACCGGTCACGAGTAAACTCGTATTTTCATGCCTGTGTTGTTGACTGATTACAAGTAAACTCCTGGTTGCATTATCTATTATATCAATTTATGAAAACCAACGCAAAACAATATTTCAAAATTATGTGCAAGAGATATGTACCTAAAATACATTTCAATTCATTATGTACGTATAATAAAAATAAAGTTTATTGGAGTTTATTTAGATCACATTCAATTACGAAATAATAACCGGTGCCACAAAGTCGCTTCCGTGTAAAATTACCAGTCAACAATGTGTTGAAAGGATAAAATCGAAAAACTCTAAAATCCAAAAATTACAAAATCCTTTCATTAAATATTTATTTTTAAAAACAATTTTCTATGTCTACTGAATTTTGTTGCTCAATTTCATTTCCCACTTTCCTAGTTATTCCGAAAACCCCGAAGAGCCAGTTATTCTGCTAAGTAGTTAACTAGTTAACAATCGTAATAAAGTGTGCAACATTTTGTGTTATGACGAATATATTCGTCAAAAGTTAATGGTTAATTTGCATGGCACACGTAGGAGACAAATTTTCCAACAAGGTCGAAACGGTTAACTGGTTAATAAGTAGATATCACATCAAAATCTGTTGAATAGATTTTATGAAGTGCACGGGCTAAACAGATAACAGACACACAATTTCTATAAAAATCATTAATGTTTCAGATGAAAATTGTCCAGTCAGAAATTATGTTAATCTGTAAAAGATAAAAAATCAAAATCGAACTTCTGCAGTCCTTACAACTAGGCAATAAATTATAAGCTGATTTTAAAGGTAGCATGTTATTTTCGTTTCAGCAAAAATACTATAGTCCAACTTTCATTCCAAGCTAAATAAATCCCTGGCGATGCTCAAAGCGTCTGCCAGAGCTCTTTTAATCAAATGTAGGTAGTATTAAACTTCTGAAAACACGCAACCAATTCGCCCTTTCTTTGGATGTTAACAATAAATTGAATCATCTATTTAACGTCCGAACCAACATTGGTTTTCAAGGTCGTTAAACCTTCTGCCAAAAACTTTGATTATAAGTCATTGGGGGTGTGGTGTTTATTGATTTCCTTAAAATTAAAAATTAGATTAAAAATATTGGGATTAGTATCTTTAATTAATAGTATACAAGAATGAGAACAAATAATCAATATAAAAGATAGTATAATCGGATATAATCATTATAGAGACATATTTTTAAGAAATTACAGCAAATATTATCCCTCAAAAAATACTTGAGCACTCCCAGAAATCCTGTGGTTGCTCGCGTCTTGCATAAGGAAGCACTTTCAGTAGGCAGAACGATTCCCAGACTAATGGTCGGCCTGATTATAAAATTGGAATTTTGCCAACTGGATGCAAGTTATTAGAGGGATCGGTGGCCCAACTGTCTTGCGATTCGATATGCCTTAAATATTTTCTCCAATTGGCTTCATTCTGAGTTTTGACTTCTTTAAAACGGCTGAGCTGTGGGTAGTTAAAACAGACTGTTTTACTACTTTTTAGAAATATATTTATTTTTATTATTTCAGGATTCCCAAATTAAATATATAAAGCTTTTTAAATTTTAAAGGGGACTTAAAGTTTTTAATTTATTCATCGTCACACTGCAGATAGAGTTGGTCGAAATTTAAATATCAACATATTGATTTTCTCGTATTCGGTAGGTAGTTTAAAATCAGAGTAGAAAGTTGGGAATTGATTTTGAAATCAGCAAACCAAAAAACCCTATGTTTTAATTTGTTTTTCGGTGAGACTAGTTTATTGAATAACGTTTTACGATTTTAAGATCTGATTTGATGATGAATGGATTTGCGTCGAAATATTGTACAATGGAGAAGTTAATCTGAGATCATTCCTGGTAGTTTCTGCGTTTTATTTCAAAAGGCCTAATAGTCATAATCTAAGTTCAACAGATGATACAACTATGAGGTCATTAAGAGAGTTATTGAATTACGCCAGGTGATTGAACTGCATACTTTATCAAAACATCTTTGCATTTCTAGTATTATTTTATATGGAAAATACAAGTAGATCTAATTTTGAAATGGGAACTATTCTTTTTTCATTCCCAAAAAAGTTTTACAAAGATGTCCGCGAGTAATATCGATAAAGATCAATAATAACTCCTGACTGCGGAGCCGTTAATAACTCCCATTGATAATCGTCGAATCGAGGTAGAAACGAATCGCAGTTAATTATGCGCATATTTATAACCTGCCGACTTGATATTTCCCTTAGATGTGCATGACCATCTTAAGAAGTAACAACGAAACCGCTGTGTGCACGACTGGTGTAGGTCGCAATATGTTCTGCTCTGGCTCCATTCGCTGGCAATTTTATTTTTTCGCACGAAATGCAGCTTAAGATGCATATACATTTTGTTTTATCTTTAAGAAAAGAAAGCGGGTAAGAATGAGGTATGCCGGTCGGCTATTGATTTTTTACTCCCTGTTTACAATGCGCCACTTCGGCCCCTTGTGGTACGTGAAGCGATTTCGTAATCCAATTGCAGATTGTAACTTTATGCTGGGGATAAGGTGGACGACACTCTTTTCTTTGAATTGTTTATTTAGGCGCCAACCGCTTTTCTATTGGCTTTATTTTGTATCGTTTACCGGCATTGAATAAAAATGTAAGAACAAAACAAAATCAAGGTCTATAAAAGTTAAGAACTCAAACGTCGAACTGTTTCGAAAATAAATTTGGGATCGGTAAGATTAGTTCAGTTTTCGTCTCAGATTCTAATATATCTAGTCTATAGTATTTTAGTAGAACTATGAAATGTCTTACTAAAATTATCGGGTCAATATTGAAAAGCACCTTTTCACGTTACAGCTCCGAAAAGCTCATACAAAATTTAAAACCCCTTTCTGTTTTTGAATTTTTAAATAAACATTGTTCTATTTAAAAGGCATATCATGTTTAACTTCATAAAAGTGACGAGAATTTATCCTTGAGCTTGGAAATTTAATTACCTTTGCAGAAAATGACGCTTATGTAAGGTTCTTTCACAGATTAAGTCAAGTTTCCATGCGATAAAGTCACTGGAAGAGAAGAGTAAAATTTTGAGTTGATAAAATTCGGTTTATGAATTATTGGACCTAAAATTCCACATATTTTTTATGGCTCAGCTGTTGTAGCCTACAAATGTTCCTGGAAAAATTTATAGTACGATTGCTGCAGCTTTTATGTGAGGTTTCATAACAGCAAAGATTCGGTGTAAAACATATGTTTTAGCATTAACAGAGTTCATTATAAAACACTTGGTTACTCCTATCAACGATGCAGGCAAATTAAAAGAAAAACGAAGCAAGAATACAAGAACTTGAATTTATTATGTAGGTAGAAATTTTAATTTATCTGTAAGCATTTAGAACTGAATTCTAATTTTTAATCTGGTTTAATACAATAAAATCAAATTGTAATAAAAGCAAGATAAGTTTTGTTTATTAGTTAGATTAAATGTGAATTTTATACGTATTTAGAGGTCTTGGTAATTGATTTTTTCGAACTGCTGGTTTTTTACTCTATATTTCAACGAAATCAACAAACGAAAAATAATATTACATTATTTGATTAACATAAATTCGGTGGTACCAAGGTAGAATTAAATTTGTTTTTCGTTTTTCATGGATAGTACATTTTAAATTAGTGACACACTAAAGCAACAATTTAAATTATTACTAATTTTTAATTGATTCGAAACACTATGAGTACGTAAGAAGAACCCTTGATTAACAATCAACGTTTTTAATTAATTAAATAACTTCTGGGTGGTATTGTAAAAGTTTTAATTGTTAAACAACAATTAATTTAAATAATTGGTTATAAGTCTTTTGTCTCGTAAACAAAACAACATGTTTTCTTGATAATTGGTAATTTTGCAATCACCTCATCTCAGATCATCAGTGCATCTCGATGGAATGAAAAACAATAGTTTAATAAGTGATCCGCCTAGGGGACACCGGAAGTTTGCATCTTTTGTTTAAAAACACCGGACGACTACGGTTGATCGGAGGCTCGATTCTGCTGGATTTGAATAGGCCTCGTACGCATCTATTGATCTGTGACCATTTTCGACGAATTTCAGTCATCTGCAAGTCGGTCGCGCCTTACAATATTGTTTAAAATTATTTTTCTTCTTTGGATGGGGGAAAAATTCAGCCAAAGTAGTTGTGAAATTGGATTGATGCAAAAGTCATTTTTTTATGTCAAAACTTAAATCAATATTTTTCATTTGAATCGCAGCACCCGGAACAGAGGCCACGCAAACGAGACTTACAAGATGGAGGAGGAGGCTACTTATAACAAACTCCCTGTGGACGAAAGATGCGTTCACAAATTGTGGAAGGCACGCGTCGATGGTTATGAGGAAGCTGCAAAAATATTTCGGGAAATAGACGATGAAAAATCACCAGAATGGAATAAATTTTTGGGTCTTGTGAAAAAGTTTGTGGTCGATTCAAATGTTGCTGCACAGGAAAAGGGTCTTGAGGCGACACTCATATATGTTGAAAATTGCGGAAATGCTGGAAAAACTGTGGGAGATGTTATGACCGGCATTGTGCAAAAGTGCATTGCTGCACCAAAAGCAAAAACCAAGGAACTTGCAGTCCAAGTAACTCTCATGTACATCGAAATTGAGAAACAGGAGGCAGTCATGGAAGAGCTGACCAAGGGAATGGAGCATAAAAATCCAAAGATCGTTTCAGCATGCACATCGTGTGTTACTCTTGCTCTGCGCGAATTTGGTACTAAAGTAATAAATGTAAAACCACTAATTAAGAAATTGGCCACACTAATGAGTGACCGGGATAAAACAGTACGCGACGAGGGCAAGGCACTGGCTATTGAAATTTATCGGTAAGTTTTGCAATTAACTTGATTTTCTGTTCTTGTTGTGGTTTTCCAAAAATAAACGTACCAATTTGGATGTTGATTATATTTAGATGGATTGGACCAGCAATCAAGACACAATTAGCATCTCTCCCCAGCGTATTAATGTCTGAACTGGAGAGCGAATTCGACAAGCTTAAGGGCGAAAAGGCTGAGCCTACCAGGTCATTTACTTTTAGATTATGTTGTACTTTTTATTTAGACAGAATTTTGTTTATTTTGGACACAGGCTCCTAAAGTCTCAACAGGAAAAACAACAGGCTCTCGTTGTCGCAGCGGCAGAGGACGCGAATGCTGTTGACGGTAAAAAAATTGTGGATTAATGTCGCATTCTTACATTTTGTTTTATTGGATGCTTTGAACTCGTATTTGTTTCTAAATTGTTTGTTCATTAAAAATCATTTCATGTAAATAACCTTTTCATACACAATATTTGAGTGGTTTTTGTTGTTTGATGTTGGCCGAATGGTAGTAAAGAGTCAGCTGTTTTTTAGCATGGTTGCAGTCTCCATTTATTATAAATATCTAACTACTAATTATTATAAGTTCCAGGCAAAATATGTACTTAAAAAAAGTGATAAACTTTTTTGCATGCATTTTATGTTTAATAGAAATTATGCTTGAATTTGGGGTATCCCTTAGAAAACTGAAGACAAATATTATTATATTTATGTATTTAATTTGCTTCGAAAATGTGATACATCCTTTTTATTTGGCTTTTGTTACATTAATTAAAATTGAAATAATATATGATTGGGTCTGCTAAAATTAAATAGATTATGAGGTGGTGTGAAAAAACAAAATTGATTTAATTTGGTATACATAAATTAATTTGGTTAAAAATAAATGGGATCACTTCAGTTCTTCGGGTACTTTTAATTTTCCGATATTTCCCCTTTTTTATGTTGGACTGGCGGGAGGAAATCAAAAGGATACTTTGAGGATTATTTTAGCCCTGAATCGATTTCCCTCTTCTGTCAAGCTCCTAAATTATTGAAGTGATTCTAAAAAGTATCACATTACTTCTTTTTTTTTTTTTCAATAAATAAATCTGCATGTCTATTCTGATTTAAAAAAGAATTTCAAATTAAACCGGTTGGTTTAGGTCGGTTTTCTTCTAAAAAAAACAAAATTTCAGATGATGCCCAAGGGGAAGCCGAGGATATTGACCCAATGGATTTAATCGAGCCTGTTGATATTTTGTCTAAACTTCCGAAAGATTTTTATGATAAACTTGAAGCAAAAAATTGGAAGGAAAGGAAAGAATCTTTAGATGCTTTAGAGAAATTGCTTGAAAATCCAAAACTTGAGAGCGGAGATTACGGAGATTTGGTTAGGTCTCTGAAGAAAGTTTTAACAAAAGATTCGAATGTTTTGTTAGTTGTACAAAGTGCAAAGTGTTTAGCTGCCTTGGCTAGAGGTTTAGGAAAAAAGTTTTCCATATACTCTGGGGTAAGTGCATATTTTATGCATTTTACATATCATTCATGAATGTTTTATAATTAGGCCTGCGTTCCGGGAATTTTTGAAAAATTTAAAGAGAAAAAACCGAATGCTGTAAATGCATTACGAGACGCTATTGATGCAATTTATCCTTCTACAACACTCGAAGCCATTCAGGAAGATATTGTTGAGGCTTTGAACAATAAAAATCCCAGTATTAAAGCGGAGGTAGCGTCGTTCCTTGCGAGGGCATTTACAAAAACCCAACCCGCTGCGCTTAATAAGAAACTACTCAAACTTCTGGTTACATCACTTTTAAAAACGTTAAATCAATCTGACGTGACTGTCCGGGATGCGTCCGCCGAGGCATTGGGGACATTGCTAAAGTTAATGGGAGAAAAAGCGGTTGCAACCTATTTGACCGACGTGGATAGCTTAAAAATGGCTAAGATCAAGGAGTGCCAGGAGAAGGCTGTGATCACTGTGAAAATCGTTCGAGCGCAGAAGGATCGGCCAGCTACAGCTCCTGTTAAGCAATTGTTACAGCCGGCTCCAAGGGGCGGAACGATTGAACCAAAACCAGTTACAAGACCAGCCACTGCAGGATTTAAGAAAACTATTGTTAAGAAATCAGCTCCTTCTGGAGGTACACCACCTTTATCGAAGTCGGCAAGTAGTAACAAAGTGGTCTCTACCGAAAAAGAATTGACTCCCGAAGAGGTTGCATGCCGCGCTGATGAGGTCCTTGCGGCGAATATTCTCTCAGGATTAACTGATTCAAATTGGAAAACGAGACTTGAAGCCGTGGAAGATCTAATGAATTCTTTGAATGAAATTGAGTCGAATACACCAGGTATATCTCAGGTTTTAATACGTACGTTAAGTGGAAAGAAGCCAGGCTTAAAGGTAATATGCTTACAAAAATTTCATGGAAAATTCAATTAACAAGGATCCTTCTGTCTTTTTAGGAAACTAATTTTCAAGTATTAAAAGTTAAGCTAGAAATTATTAAAGCTATTGCGGAAAAATTCACAGTATCCACGGTTACTGCGGAATTTGTTGTTAACGAAGTGACTGAAAAGCTCGGTGATGCGAAAAACAGTGGCAGTGCTGCTCAGGCGTTGATTGCACTCGCAGAAGCGACAAAACTGGAATTTATTGTCTCGCGTGTTATGGCCTTTGCGTTTGAGCAAAAATCTCCAAAGGTTCAATCAGAAGCTCTGAATTGGGTGGGGTCTGCAATCAAAGATTTCGGACTGCAGGTACATTTTTGAAGAGATTATTAATAAATTTTCTTAACTTATTTGTTACGTTATTTAGGTAAACACAAAAGCTCTTATTGATGATATAAAGAAGGCTATTCAGAGCACGAATCCTACTGTAAGGAGCTCGGCTATATCTTTGATAGGTATTTATATTTCTCCTAATTACCTTAGATTCCCTTCCCGGGTTAAATTTAAATTCTGTCATATACTGCTTTCTCATCCCCACAATTTTGAATTTTAATTCTTGTCTTACAAAAATTCTAAACGTAATATGAATGATTTTAAATAAACGATTTATTTTTACTCTTTAACTCGCCTTTCAGGAGTATTATGTATGTACATGGGCAACAATCTCATGATATTCTTTGATAATGAGAAACCAGCTCTTAAAACGCAAATTGAAGGTGAAATGCAAAAGTATATTGGACAGAAACCACCAACACCTTTGCGTGGTGCAAATAAAGTAAACAGAAATTCACTAACTATTGAAGAGGATGAGTATGTTTAAATATGTTCTTGTAAATTTTAAATATGTTAATTATTTACCTTTTCGGAATAGTGATGGTGGAGGAGGCGACAATACTGGTGAAATAAATGTAGCAGATTTGTTACCTAGAATCGATATTTCATCGCAAATCACTGAATCTTTGTTAGCTGAGTTCTCTGATAAAAACTGGAAGGTTCGCATTGAAGGATTAACAAAGTTGCAAGGTGTGTAATTTGTAAAAATGATGTCTTTATAGAGTTTATATTTTTATATCTCTCTTAGCAATTCTTAATGATGCCAAACTAATAAAGCCTTCAATCGGTGATCTGCCTCAGGCTCTAGCTCTTCGGCTAGTCGACAGTAATGCAAAAATAGCACAGACTGCTTTGACTATTTGTGAGCAGTTGGCAACAGCTATGGGGCCAACATGTAAAACACATGTTCGAACACTATTTCCTGGATTTTTGCATGGTTTAGGAGATAGTAAAGTGTTTATTCGGGCTGCTTCTCTAACTTGCATAAATGTTTGGGTCGAACAGTGCGGATATAAAGAGTTTTTCGAAGGTGAAATGATCGCGGACTCCTTGAAGGCTGGAAGTCCAGCACTGAAAACCGAACTGTGGGGATGGTTGGCTGAAAAATTACCGAATATTGCTGTTAAATCTATCCCTAAAGAAGAATTGGTATCCATGCTCCCTCATCTCTATGCAAATATTTCAGATAGAAATGCTGATGTGAGAAAGAATGCTAACGAAGCAGTCCTGGGCATTATGATCCATCTGGGCTACGAAGGCATGGTTAAGGCTTTAGATAAGCAGAAACCTGCCTCGAGGAAGGATATTCAAGCAGCACTAGATAAAGCACGCCCGAACCTACCAATAAAATCTTTGCCAAAGAGTAAACAGCAGGCACCGATCGTGGAGGAATCAAAGCCGGTTAAAGCGTTAGGTAGGCCAGTAAAGTCTCAATTGCTGGGCCAAAAAGCTGTTGAAAAAACAACATCTTCAAGGAAAAAGGAAGAAGAGGTCGACACATCTCCTCTCCTTGGTGTTAATCACTTCAAAAATCAGAGACTCATTGACGAACAGAAGATGCGAGTTTTAAAATGGACATTCACATCACCACGAGAAGAATTTAGCGAGTTATTGCGAGAACAGATGACCACTGCAAATGTTAATAAAGGTCTAATGGCGAACATGTTCCATGAGGATTTTAGGTATTAATTTTAATGTTATTCTTTTGAAACGATCAAGTAACAATATTTTGTTCTTTAGGTATCATTTGAAAGTGATCGATTCGCTCATAGAAGATTTACCAACTAATAGCAAAGCTTTGATTTGCAACTTAGATCTCATCCTAAAATGGGTGTCCCTGCGATTCTATGACACTAATCCCTCAGTCCTGTTAAAAGGATTAGAGTACTTAAACATGGTGTTCCAAACGCTCGTGGAAAACGAATATATTCTCGCAGAAAATGAAGGATCTTCTTTCATCCCACACTTGTTAATAAAGGTACTATAAAAACAATTTAGGGTTTATTAGCAAAGTCTTTTAAATATCTTATTTACTTCAGATTGGCGACCCTAAAGATACTGTACGAAATGGCGTAAGGACCCTATTGCGTCAGATATGTTTGGTTTATCCTTTTACTAAAGTATTTTCGTATATAATGGACGGCTTAAAATCTAAAAATGCACGCCAACGAACAGAATGTCTTGACGAACTTAGTTATCTCATCGAAACGTATGGCATGTCTGCTTGCCAACCTACACCTAATGCAGCTCTAAAAGAGATTGCACGACATATTTCAGATCGAGACAATTCTGTTCGTAATGCAGCACTCAATTGCGTTGTTCAAGCATATTTCATAAATGGGGATAAAGTTTATAAATTAATTGGAAAATTAAGTGAAAAGGATCTTTCTATGCTGGATGAAAGAATCAAAAGGGCTAGAAAATCTCGGAAGCTAACGCCTGTAGTTGAAATCGCTAAAGCAACATCAACTACAAATGAACCGATTGAAATTGAAGAGCAAGCAATCGATGAGTTGCCTCCCCCAGAAGATAGAAATCCGTCTCCTGTCTCAACGCGGTAAGTAGAATGTTTTTATAGTAAATGAACTAAAATAGCTTATATTTTGCGTTGGGGATTTCCAACTTTTGTTCTAGATCGATAGATACGGATACGAACCGTTCAGAACAAGTGTTAGAGAACAGATCACTTAAGAGAGAAGCGTAATTTTAATTTTTCTATAAATTTATTTAAATGTTTTAGTGTTCTGTGTGGTTAGAAGGATATTCCCTTTTCTCAAATGAGAGGGAATGTCTTCAAACAGGTGAAGGGGTATTAGTACCGCGTTTTTGCTATTTTGTTTTTTGTTATGTTAATCGAAGGGCCTTGTTCTAGTTTTCGTAGAAAACGAATCGATCAGAGCTTACAAAGGTAAAAAAAGGATAAAAATTCCTCAATAAAGATCCTAAAATCTCACAAAATTATTTTAGCTGTTTTGAATTCTATTAATTTTTCCGCATGTTATAAATGTCAACATAATTCGACTGAAATTTTCTACCGAATTACTTTACCCACTTTTAATGTAAAATTAATAGAAGGAAAGGTAACTGAAATGAACTACAGTTTTACACAAAAAGGTGCTGTTGTGAACTCGTTGATTCGTTTTGTACGAAAGCTAAAATTGGTCTGAAGTTATTTATTACACGAATTTATGTTTTGGATTCATTGAATTCATTTTTGCCGCGCTTCGTTTGTAAAGTTCGAAAAAAGGAATCTAAGTTTTCCGGTCATTTTAGAGTGGTCATCATTTAAAAAGCACATTATTTTGCAAAAAAAAAAAACAATATTTTCTTCTCCTATCCTTATAAGCCGCTAGCTTTAAAACTTAGTTTGATATACTCCAAAGTTTAAGTCATTGCTAAATATTTGAAAACTAAGCTATTCCACCCTTGGCTAGTGAGATTTGTTTAATGAATTTCTTAGCGTTATCCAAATTTTGAACTATTATTTCTATATAAATAATACAAGAAATGATTACATAATAAAACCTCAAAACTTCTTTTTAAAAGTATGGCCTACCTTATCCTGTATTAAAGGTGTAACGCTTTTAGAAAAATTGCTATAGATTTTTCTATATGGAGTTTTGCTTGAGATGGAAGATTTTAAATAGATTTTTTCCATGTGATGATTTTCTGTTTTTTACCCTTTTCGCTCACGGGCTTGGGATTAGTGCAGATAGGGAAGTCGCCTAATTATTTATTTAATAGTTGTGGCGTTTCTTTTTCGAAATTTTTAAGTATTTCTCAACTCATAAAATCACTCAAACAATTAATGTTAGTGTTTGTTATCTGGAGAGAAGTCACAAACAAATGCTAAAGTATGAGAAATTCTAATAAAGTAATAATTGAAATAAAAACTTCAATATGATATTGATAAGAAACTTGGAATTTCCTAGAGAAGTTGACAAATTAAACTCCACGATAGAACAAAATGTTCTTAAGTATGAATTGGAAATATTTCTGATTTCCTGAGTGGCCCTAAATCAACTAATCGTTGGTGGATAACTTTGTATTCATTAATTGAAATTCATTGCATTTAAAAGTAGAGAAATGAATTATTTTTCTGCAATTCCTTTAAAATTGATTTAAAACCAAAAATCTTTACAGATAAAGGACACGATAATCCTTTTACTTTTGCTGCTTGCTTGCGCACTGCAGATTGTTTTGTCATAGCCTTTTTATTTCCTTAAACGCTTTTCCAATTTATGCTGGTAATATGAAAAGACTGCTAAGGTAAAAAAAAACAATACTTTAAACTTTCTAGACGTGCGGGGTGTGACAGGCAATTACGAAAATTTTCAAGAATGGACAAGGAGACTATCGTAAAATCAAGGAAGATAAGTGATATTGATCAAGTTATATTGGCTAAAGAATTAAAAATCAGCTCCGGCTTACCACATCGTATTGTATTATTAAGGCACTGATATAAAAATGGGATTTTGGCTATAATTGGGGATCGTTTTGCTCCATTTTCTTTCTTTTGGTTCTCAAAAATCAAACACAATTTTGGTAAGCTTGGGCAATTTGTTTCTTTCTTTTCTTTCACTTTATTAAGTTGCGCTTTTTGTCCACTCACCTTTAGCTCAGATTCAGTCCATTTTAATAATGCCTTCGTAAGTTTTGAGAAATAAAATTTGTTAACTATGCCATCAAAAACTCTTTCTTGTAGTTTATAGAATTTTATTAGAATTTGAAAATGTACGTACTTTTGTGCTTTTTATTTTATGGCCACTTTCAGTTCGGTGTTTTGTTATTCCAATTTTACTTCAGAATTATGTCGCTTTTAATAGACGCAGTGTAATTCTTCACAACCATTTTATTCATCAGGTGCTTTTTAGGCACGTTAGCTTTGTTGTAGTTTTACTTATACGTTTTAAGTACTTCAGCGTTTTTAGTTTAGATAGTAAATGATCCTTTCGCCTACGAAAAGTTTTATTTATTTTTTTGTTTTTGTAACAAGAAATGTGTAGCAGGAGTAGATTTCATCACTATATCGAAAAAATATATATATCATTTAGTGCGACAATTTTTGCTTTTTGTGTGTTGCAAGTATCATTTATTTTTGTGAAGGGAAGTGTTTTTTGTCAATTTTTTGGTGAAGGGAATATTTGTTTTCATCATACTGAGGGGTAAAGTTGTGCATTACGTCATTTTACCAAAGTGGGGAATATTCATTTTTACAATTCTCATAATCAGGATAGGCCCGAATATGGCCCAGTCGTTACATTAAATTGATAAGATTTCCACAAATTTTGAAGCACTCTAAAGTCCGTCATTAATGTATTGCACAATTGTTGCTTTTGAAAAAAAAAAGAATTCGGAAATGCAGTGAATCCTGGCGTATTATGACTATGATTTAAATAAAAACAAAATCATTTTTGGGGTGATTAAACATCTGCTCGCCAAATGCGAGGATTCATTGCACATTGCTTCTAGTTGTTTAAATAATTTTTTTTTCTATGTTTCTAAAGTTAAAGAGTGTGTTAGGTCTTCTGAGTAGCACAAAAAAAAATATTATAAATCTCTTGCAGAACATTTGATCAACCACAACCATCAGTACTACCACAAAAGTCATCAGGTCTTTTCGGTCTTGATCCTGATATTGTAGCTGAAATCGAAAAGGATTGGGTTAAATCCGATCAAATGAAGGATACCGAAAAAACAGCAGTAGATTTAACGTTTCTGTATGAGCCCATTAAAATAATCCTCACTAAGGATGGCATCGGCTATCCTCAGGAGAAGTTTGAACGGTTAATAGCGCATTCAACCGATTCAGTTGGCGCACTTCCTGGAGCTTATATCAATTACACAATGAGTTCCCCTCAAGCTGTCCCCAGCACGGTGGCGTATAGCACGAAAATGACGCCACCCGCAAATACACAACCATCACCCAAGTATGATGTGTATTTTTTAAGTGTTTTTTATCTGAAAAGAAAGTTATTTGATCGTACCTTTCTCATTTATTTCAGTTTAGCGGATAATTTACCTAAGCTGGATCCTAATTTGGTTAAAATAATTCAATCTGTCGCAAGTGTGGATTCTTTAACAGCAAGAGCAGCAACGAACGAACTCACAGACATCATTGAGTCACCTGAAAAGCAAGCAGTTTTACGCGATTATGAAGAAATCTTCATTCAGAGTGTTTTAGCCCAATTTAAGGTATGTAATCATCCTTTAAACAGTTTTCGCCGTTGTTGATATTGGAAAAATGAAAATACCATGCAAATGTTGTCGGTAAAAATCAAATTGTATCATCTCATTTTCCAAATTCAAATTTGTCGATAACTATTTTAAAAGTTTTTAAAAGGTATAAAGCTAATGTTTTGTTAATTTTTACTTCTAGTATCTCTCACAACAACCTGTAACGGAGTCCCTTATCATGTATCAGCCTTTACTCTCAATAATTTATTCATTTTTCAATTCAAAAACCCTCGGCAAAACCCTGAGCATTGCATCCTTGAAAAATATCATGGCAGTCCTCCTGGGCCTAATGGCCGATCAAAAATTGTCACAGAGCGATGATGGGCAGTATACGAAAGTAATCAACGGAATCTGTCTAAAGATTCTCGATAAGACGAATTTTACAAATCTTAATTGGTAATATATTTATTACTAAATAATTTCAGTTTAGTATGTTTGAAACTTTATTTTTCTCTCAGTGCTCTTATACGTCTACTAAAAGAGACATGTCCGAGCGCAGGATTACCGAAATTTTCAGATTTGCTAATGAAATGCCTTTGGAGGAATGTTAAAATGATGTCGGAACGCTCGAATGAGCTGGATTACGATGCCGTCTTATATGAAGTTCATGAATTTATGCTAGCCTTACCCAGTGCCTGGTGGCAACAACGTCCTTCGGACACCCCATTTCGAACAGTGAAAACTATTATTCATAATATGGCAAAAATCAAAGGGAACTCAATTCTGCAGCATTTAAATAAAATTCCTACACATTCAGAACTGCACGCATATCTTATACGAATCCTGAAGGTTAGTTATAATTGAATTTATAATTCTAATTTTGCTCATTACTCGTAGTAGTTCACCTTATTCGTACTCATGTTTTTTTTTTTTTAAATATTTGAATAGAATCTGCAGCGAGATTCCAATGGTCCCGGACTATCGCCTCAAAGATCAAATTCATCTAAAGATCAAACTAAGCGACTATCAAATCAAACGGAGACAATGTCACAAATTTTTAAGCTGATATCGGACAAAGAAACCAGCAGACAAGGTCTCCTTAAATTGTACGAGTTCAAAGTGAGTATGCGATTTGCTAAACAGTACTGAGAATAGTTTTAGGATTACTCCAATTCTTGGAGAACATTAAGTTTTCCAAATCATGCCTTTTCTAAGTTGGACAGAGGGGAAAATCAATAGAATAGAATAATTTAAAATTTAAATTTAGACCTGAATTGATTTCCTTTAACTGTCGAAATTTGAGAACGAACATTGAAGTGATCCTAAACATTTTCACAGTACTGTATTTTGATCCTCATCAACTTTTTAACAATTTCTTTTAAACAAATTTACTGTTAGGTTCCAGCGGTGGCAGTTGTACCTACATATATCAATATTTTTAAGTACATCATTCAAGAATTGAAGGTGCTTGTTTTATATAGCTTGTTCCTTGCAAACATTTCAATTTTGTCACTTTCAATTTTCTTGTGGTGCTTTTAAAAACTGTTCATCACTGTGTTTTGTGCTGGATATAAATATGTTGGATTTTCCTAACATCTTTACACGAAATTCAGTCAGATGATTCAAAGATACATTAGAAATACAATATACAATTTACAATTTTACATCTAGTTCAGCAACCATTTTTATATGAATATTCAAATTTTTAAAACTAATTTTTTTTTTGGTAAGAAGACACGTAATCGCGGTAGCTGACTAAAATATGATAACATAAATGGAAATCTTTTCATTTTATCAAAATCTGAAAGACTAACTCTTAATAAAGAAGAGGACTCTGTAAAAACAGGGGTTTGGCTGAAATTTGACATCAGTTTTCTTTTAAGAAATTCACAAAAGTGGATCCTTCTTTTCAAAGCATCCATTTATTTAAATTTGCGATTTTATTAAACGTCAAGGATAGAATTTATCATGTGGCTTTATTCGATTTGTTATACAGCAATTCACTTACACCGAATTAATTGTATTACGACAATAATTACAATTATAAAAGCAAGGGCTCATTTAAAACACGTAAACAGAAACAGATATGATTGCAATTTGAAGAAAGATTTATTTTGTTTTATGTTCTTTTGTTTATCACGTTAGTTTCAAACCCAATTTTAGTGATCACAAACCTTTTCAATAGTTGTGAACACTGATACTGTTTTACGGCCATGTGCACCAAGAAGAGACAATGTAAAGTAAGGATTACAAAATTTTGTTTTCCTTATATTTATTACTGAATATTAGCGATTTTGTAGTCATATTTATAAAATCTTTATATTAATTGGCTGAAATTTAAATATTTCGAAATTTTACGGGGGAATATTTTAGCAATGTATTAATTAAATTAAAAATACTGCTACAGAAAAGCATTTAGCATTTTATATTAAGTCGGGTTTTCACGATGACTATCTGTACAAAGCAATGTTCGTTGTTTTCTCTAATAAAGCTATATGAGGCGATTATGGTCACTTAAACTTTCATTTGAAAATTTATTGGTGCATACGGTCCTTAGAAACCTGGAGAAAAAGGTTTTTAGAATCAATCATTGTTTGAAACTATTGTGTATTGTTATATAAAGCTTTTCCGACGATCAAATTTTTATTAAAATGCAAACTCATTGGTATCACTATCTTCCAGGAAAAAAATCCTGAAGTGGATGTTGTGCCGTTCTTAAAAGGTGCCAGCCCCAGTTTCCAAAAATTCATCGAAGACGGTTTAGCAGGGATTAGTAGGCAGCGGCAGCAAGATACTGTGATGAATGCAGAAAATAAAATGGGTATGTTCTTAAATAAAATAATGAACGTCCCGTAGGAATCTTGTCCTATGATTTTTACTAATTTGGAAGCAGATTCAAATCTGGTTTCAATGCACGCATCTCGGCCGGAAAATAAGTTCGATCCAGAGTATTGGATGGAGAAATTACATGGACTACGAGCGAAGGCTAATTTAGCGCCAACAAGGAATACAGAAATCGGACATATGGTCGACAATAAAGTCGCTGATGAGAATCTTAATTTGCACCAAATCTCGCAGAAAGAGTCTTCAGTCCGGAAAAATGTGAGTAGTTTGAAATTTTAAGTGATTGCCATAACGAACATTTTCTCTAGAAGCCCGAATTATCACCTCTTCGTCTGGAGCATCTTCAGCAGAAGCTGGCGCAGTTGAAGCAACAGAAATAAGCCTGAAGTTAAACCATTTCCTTCCTTACATCATTTTTATTTTGTCTCATTTTTTTTTATTATTATATTGTATCGTCTTTATTTATATTGTTGTAATAGAAGACTTCTAAATCGTGTTTAATGCGTGAATAATTACTAAATAAGCGGCACGAGGGTGTGGCCTGCTCCTGTTTACTATTTTAAGCAGGCACACCCCGGCCTGGAATCGCACGTACCGACTTATTCAATGAATCGAGGAATGTGAAAGGTGACTGTTCATCACACTAACGCTTCGGCCCTTATCACCTTTTATTGTTCTCAATCATTTGTATGCGCCTCCTATTCCATTCTTTTTGTACGTTTACATTATTTATTTAGTAGCGAGCAACCCTTGAAATATTCTCATTCAGTGTTTTGAAATTACGTTAGCTTGTACACTTTTATACTATCTTTTATATATATATAAAAAAAAAACTCATTTTATTTTGAAGAGGCGTTTCTAATTTTTTTTACTCATCCTATTTTTTTGTTCGCTGTCGGAAGAGTTCCTTGGGTTTTGTGAGTGCCCCCTCCAGGCGATAATGGTTAAGATCTTACTTTTTACCAATTTTCTCCAACTACACAGCTTTAAATATTGACTACTATAGCTCAACGGTTTTATCTTAAAATAAAAATTGCTTATTAAAACACCTGCTGCTCGGATAAAACGAAAATTTCTGCTTAACTTTAAACTTTTAGACACTAAGCTAATCAAGAGGATACACAAAACAACAAATTACACATTTGCACATATAAACAATTTTACACTTAAAAGGCAAACTCATAATCTGAGGCTTTTCTTTATTAAAATATTCTTTTCATATTATAGGATTTGTGATTATTTATGCAGAAGATCCTTCTGAAAAATGTATAAAGTGTAGACTCTGTCCCGGTTCCTCTAAATTTGACCTCTGTATAAAATTAAAAATGGCAAATGGTACTCATGCAGTATATTGTAACAAAAAATAATTCAAATAAAATGAAAAGAAATACATTTGACAAATAATTAGAACTGCAACTACAGGTAATTACTAGAAATTTTATATTTTAGACAGTAGGCTACTGGTTAAGTAAGAAATGCAAGTGATTCGTACTGGATAACTATGAGGAATAAAATCATAGCGCAAAGGAATAAAATCTTGATGTTTTTGTATCCTCATTCATCCTTCTTCAGAATCCTTTGCTTTATTTTATTTTATACCTGTGTTTTTCTTTCATTTCTTTATCCGAGAAAAAAAAGAGTTAAAATTGTAATCATTAATCTGAAATTTGTGATAGTATTATCGATTTGAAAATGGTTTAAATGAAATTACTTTGCCTTCACTACACGTTTCTCGTATTGAATTTTAGAAGCTGTGATTAAGAAATGCAAAATTAAGTTTAATTGAATTACAATTACCTTTCCTTTATACTTTTAATACACGAGGTGTTTGATTCATTCATTCAATTTTATGAAAAGTGCATGTCGCCCGATTCTCTAATGTAGAGGTTTGAAAATTTGGGGCAAGACAAATTTCTAAATCATGGGTAATATTACTACAAAAAATAAATCAAGAATAGACAACATCTGTGTTAGAATATAAACAATTTATTCATAAGTTTGAACATTTTTAGGACTCCTCCAGTTCTTCGAGTTCCTTCTGTTTTCCGAGTCATGTAATTTTATTTTTTAAATTTTTAAATTACGACAGGAAGAAAATCAATGGAAAAAAGCAAAATTTGAGCACTATTTTAGCTCTGAATCAATATTCCTTTCCTGTCCAATCTAAAAAAAAGTATGCTTCTTTGGATAATAGAGTAAAAGATGCAACAGTCATTATGGTGACCCAAATTTCTTGATTTGTTAGGGGAGAGTTTAAATTTTATTTTTTTGCTAAGAAGAGCTTCTTTAGCAAGTGACATTCGGCTCATATTTTTTGTGATCGCTCACATATGTTGTGTCGCAACCTTTGGTTCATTATCTAAGTATGCCTCAGAAATGAAAGGTTCCCCAAGTTTTGAAATTGTCCTAAAAATTTTCACATTACTGTATAAAAACAAAAATGGAAAGAAATTCATAAATTTTGTGGCATTCTGGCAAAAAATGCGTTTTTAGTTTCAACAATTCGATAGAATTCATACACCCACTCCTTGGCGTGTTTTTTATTTGAAAATTTTTAAGGCCGTTTAGATCTTGAGTACGTCACCAACAGCTTGAATGATATGCCGGGCAGAAATTCCGAACAAATCAATAAGGACACTTGGTGGACCTGATCTAGGAATTCCTGGAACAGCGAGGTGCTTTACAACGACATTCCTCTGTTCAGCAACAGCAGCCATCACTGCTTCACCCAATCCGCCCTCTCTGTGAAAAATAAATGTTATTAATATATTTATTAATATAATTATAAAATAAAGCTCAGTGCATACTTGTAATGATCTTCAACGACGACAATGCGTCCACCGCAGGCAGCTGCATGCTGGATGATCAAGTCACGATCAATAGGCTTAATAGTGAAGGGGTCCATGATTCGGACGTTGATTCCGTTCTTCTCAAGTTCACCAGCAGCCTTGATAGCTTCATAGAGAGTGATTCCGGCGCCGATAACCAGGACCTGATCGGATTGGGATTGCTTTACGATTTTCCCCTTGCCAATCGTGAATTTTTCATCGTTTGCGTAAATAACAGCGGTGGCTGGCCGCGAGGTCCTAATGAAGCATATGCCTTTTTTATTAGCGGCGAGTTCAACTGCTCGTTCGCAGCTCACAGCATCCGATGGATAGAAAATTGTCGTCCCGGGGACAGTTCGGAACATGGCAATGTCTTCAAGGCCCATTTGACTGGGTCCATCTTCACCAATGCTGACCCCGCAGTGGGACCCAACGAAATTTACGTTCGTTTGGGAGATGGCGCCCATCCGGATCTGGTCGAACGCCCTTGTGAAGAAGGTCGCAAACGTGGAGGCGAAGACAACTGTTCGATCGCGACAGGCAGCCCCAATTGCGACTCCGGCCAAATTTTGTTCAGCAATGAAGCACTCGACGTACCGGTCGGGGAAGGCCTTCTTAAGTTTTTCAGAATAAGTAGAATTCTTGGTGTCGCCATCCATAGCAATTACTCGTGGATTGCTGACTGCAATTTTAGCAAGGGCGGTGCCATAGGCCAACCTTGTGGCAACCGACTCACCTTTTTTATACGCAGGGGGTGAGGCCAGCGTAATATTTGAAATATTAACGGCTGGTGCAGAATCTTTTGGTGGTGGCTGTGGTGCCAAACTCAGAGCACCACTGTTGTGAATTAATCCCTTCAAGTGTTTAATTACTTTGTCGGCGTGATCACCGAGAGGCTTGCCATGCCAATTCTCGAGATCTTCAATTTCTGGGAAGAATTTTCCTTTGTACGTTTTTGCAATAATTGCGGTGGGTCTATCTTTTGTGTGGGAAGCTTCGTAGAATGCCTTGCACAATTCATCGATGTCATGTCCATCGACGACGATTGCATTAAATCCAAAAGCGTCCAGACGCTTGCGGTAGACTTCCATTTGGTGCTGTAGAGACGTTGGTTCAGATTGTCCCAACCTGTTCACATCGAATATGACACACATGTTGTCTAATTTATAATATCCAGCAAAGTGGAGCGATTCCCAGATTGAGCCTTCGGCTGATTCACCATCTCCAACAATGACATAAGTCCTAAAAATATTAAAATAATATTTTTTTTTAGTATCCTATAATTTAAATTTCTTGCCAACAATTAGAAGTATAGTATAAAGGAAGTTCTTCTAAACTAATTTAACTAATGCATATTTAGCATAAAACCAAATTTAATAATAAAAATAGCGTATAAGAGAAATAAAAGATGTTTTTTAAAACCTACCTGTAGTCAGCTTTGTCGAAGTATTTTCCAACATAGGACATACCGGCTGCAACGGCTACTCCCTGGCCAAGAGATCCTGTTCCGACATCGATGAAATTCAATCTAGGAGTTGGGTGTCCTTCCAGGTCAGAATCGACCTTCCTCAGGTTTTGGAGGTCCGAAATTGGGAAGAGTCCTGCCTCAGCCCAGGCTGCGTACAAAATAGGAGCAGCGTGTCCCTTCGATAAAACGAATCGATCGTTCGATGGATCCTTGGGGGCGCTCACCTTGTACTTCATCGTGTGGAAGAAGAGCACCGACATGATTTCAGCGATTGAGGCACATGACGTCGGGTGTCTGCAAATAGTAAGATTAAGAAAACATTCTTTAATTAACCCCTTGACGGTGGCGGTAGGCGGGCCTCTCGAACTGAATCCGTTCGAAAGCGAAAGTAAATCGACTTGACCTTGTTCTGTGAGCATGTCGGCAAAAGTATGGATCTGGTACAATTGCACTAGATAATCGGTCAATGCCGCTTAAGTTTACGCGGGTTTGAATGCTTTGAACCTTCTCCGGTTTATAATTATGGTACAAAATAGATTTTTAAGAATAGAAACAGAGACTCAACAATTTTTAGAGTAGCTATTAAAGTAGTGACACTTTAAACGGCACTGACTAAATTTTAAATTTCAATAATCAAAGTAAGTCTGTCGTTTATTTCAAATTATTGTCAAATTAAATTTTAAACGTTCGGCATTTATTTTTTAAAATTATAAAAATATTATTTTTAAGTGGTTATTTCTAAATTTCTTCGCTGTGAGAACATAAAATATGTTTAAAAAACGTAGAGAGCAACGTGAAGCAGGTAAATAAATATAGTTTAGATAAAATATAAAATAATGATTGGAAGGACTTTGTAGAGAGTGCGATCAGCCAACTGGACGCCTGAAGTCCCTTAAAGACCTCCTTCTGTGACTCTACAGTTCTGATTAAAATGTTAAGGCCACGTACGAATCGGCATGAAACTCAGACTTTCAGTTACTGTAACTTTTTAAACTCTTGATGTATTTAAGAAAAAAAAACCCCTTAAATGTGAGTTAACATACTTCATTAACAATTATGAGTAAAAAGTTTGTGGTAATAAAACAAACAATAAATTCAGTACAAAAAAAGTTCAACTACACTACTGATTAAAATATTAAGACCAGTTTAAACTTTAAAGTAATAGCTGGTCATCCGAATGCATTCTGTAACTTTTTGCAAGTAAATAGAATGTAATATCATTAGTGTCCTTTCGTGGACAGCCAACAGCTTCGACTTAAACATTATCGAAAATGTTTGGAGGATTGAATGCCAAAAGAACGGCCCAAAAACGTGAGATTTTAAAAATTTATTTATACAGAAGTAGACAAAGATCCCTTTAGGAGCTATCAGTTTCACTTTTTTTTATACTAAATTTGTTTATTTTATTACCACAAATTGTTTACTAATAATTCGATATAAAGTAAGTTATTATTTGAGGGATTTTTTTCTTAAATACATCAACAGTTTTAAAAGTTATAGTCAATGGAAGTCAGAATTTCCTGTCGATTGGTAGGTGGTCTTAATATTTTAATTAGGGCTGTAATAGACAACCGCAACGAAGCATTTGCACTGACGCCAATTGCAGTACGAAAAAAGGTAATGGTATGATTTTTTAGTTAATGGATAATTTTTAGAACAGAATGAACACAAATAGCGTTGAATAGTCAGTTATGTTATTATAACTAAATAACATAACTGAATTTTTTAATTTCTGGTTGCCGCAAATATTCGATTAATTTTTCAAATAATAATAGATATCATTGAGGAGTATAGGGCTTATTTTTTACTTGAAATCGCAGAGTTTTGGTCTTTCTGTAGAAAAACAAATACCTAGTTGATTGCTAATATTGAATTCTTGAGTAGAGAGAGATTTTCAAAAGTTCTAAGCATTTGAAAGAGTAAGAATAATTAAAGAACTATTATAAGAATATTTAATGAAAATCAAAATTCTCCCGTTCAAATTCGTATTGAGAAATAGGACTGCAGACTTAATAAAATAAAATAATTCATCCACTTAGAGATGCATTCTCTTCAAATCATAGATAAAAATTATTTTTTTTGTTTACGTCCCCTGAAATGGGTTCAGCAGCTACATAGACACATCTGCGACTACCGAAACCAGTTCTAAAATAAATTTCAATTTTTCATTCCCAACCCGAAAAAAGCAACCAGTGGAAAACCTGAATCAATAGAAGCCCGACTTTTGGGGCGCACAAATTATTCAGCGGTTTGCGACCGTAGAGAACGTAACCAGCATCCAGGGCCGCATAAACAAAAAGGTGTCCCCTTGCTATCGCGCTGAGAGTCGACTAGCCTTGCGTAATTCAATAACATTAAAAATAAAATTTCGACGTGTCTCATGATCGGTTATGTAGGTAACTTTACCCGTACTATAAACATTACTTCTGGGAAATCAATTCAGGTCTAAATTAAAATTTCTAAAGTATCCTTTTCCATTGATTTTCCCTCCTGTTAAAAAAAGGGCCGATTCCGAAAATTAAAGGTTCCTGAAGAATTGGATTGGTCCTAAAAATATTCACAATACCATAGAATAAGTTGTGGTGAAAATAAAAAATAGAGAAACTGCCGATAAGATGCGATCACGCTAGTGGAATTCGTTATGCACTTTAAGGTTGAGCCTCCATTGATAGGACGCGTGGACGTTGTGGTCCCATCGGACGAAAAATTGTAAAAAAATCTACTATCTAAGCGGGCATGAGGAGCCCAAAGGTCGGAAAAAGGTCATCTAGCTCGAATGCGTTATCAAACCTCTGAGGAGCATAAATAGCATAGATTATGATTGTTTTTTAGTCGGTAAACCGACTGATTAAACCTAAAAATCACATGGCGGTAACCTTCGCAAGTCGGGTGCCGGGTGCCGGGTCCGACCTCTTAAAATATGAACGACGCCGAGCTTTCGGCGTGTTACTTTCATTTAGGCGATGATAATTAAAATTTACTCGCTTACCCTGAGTTGGACGCCTGGGTCGAGGTAATCGAGTGGATCCTGAGCCGGTGGGCGATGTCCCGCAGCTCCTCGACGGCTTTGCGCTCTGGCTTGTGGTAATTAGGCATATTATCAAACGGTAAATCACAACTCTAGTTAAACAAGGTGAAAAATTTAACCAAGAATGTTCGCGTGCTGCAGCCGAATAAAGGTAGAACCCACACGACGGACCAAAGCAAACTGTTGGAATCTACGGATTTCGATGGGTTGAAAAGCTTCGTAAAGCTGTTTGGTCGTAAAAGTGGAGAATTCTCTACGGATTTTGGGTGGTAATGCCATCGACTGGAGGACACTGAGTCTGGAAAATGGTACGAGTTTTAACTAGACTCAAACCTTTTTAGTAAATTATGCAATTTAAAATGCTCAAAAACCCCGCACAATTAAGCTTAAGCATAACTAAATAATAAATAATTAACTTGTCACGAACCGATTTCTGTTATATCTCGCTCAATTTTTAGTTTTTTCATAAAAAATTGCCGAGCATTAAACCCCTGGGTATCTAAGGGGGATGGATATAAAAAAATTATTGTTACTACCTTTGTCTAATCTACATATTTAACAATATGCCAGCGTAATATAAAAGTTCCGGAAAAATTTGTGTCGGGCATCGTTAATCTTATATGGCAGTGCTGGAATATTCTCTGCTGGAATTTTGAGGCGACCACAAGCCAAACCTCGTCAAATGGCGGTCGATTTAAAAGGAATTGGCGGAAATTGTGTCCACATTCAGTCTGTCGGATTTGGGTAAATGATTTCTTATTGAATTAATTTGCAAGTTATTATTTCGTTGAGCTCAAAAGTGTTAATGAAATTAGAGACGGTAACTTTATATGTAATAAAATATCAAAGGTGACCGAATTCTATATTCAGAACGGATGTATACATTTGATACTTAAAACTAATAATAGATATAAAGAATTGTATTTGTATCTTGTTTTTCAAAATTCATAAGTATTCAAAAATAGTCTTGGTGATGAATCAATTTCTGAGATTATTTTTTATTTAAATGTTGGCGGATTATAAATCGGGTAATTATATAGTAGTTATTAGAAAGTTATTGAAAACAGAAAGATAAAATTAATCGAATATTTGAAATTTGGTATTTGCTAAACTATTAAAAATAAAGCAAGACATCTTTTAAAATCTAGGTAAAAAATCGTTCGTTGAAAAAAATATAAATTCAAAATGGAAAATCGTTACTCAACAACAGCGCTCTTTGGGCAAAATATAAACTGCAAGCCATAACCTCTTAAATTAAAACTGACAATCCTGTGGTGTGCTGTGCTGTTTTTATCCGTTGAGAAGATCCCCGGAAAAGGTGCATAGAGTGATTTTACCGGAGTCCAAATAAATTACAGGATGTCCCAGAAAATGGCACATGGATTTCAGAACGCGGAGTCTATAAAGGAGGCTCTTTTTAGCGAGCTTCACAACATTTTGAGCGCAGATACAGCTGTGAGAAGTTTGGCGGAGATGCACATGAAGCAGTTGGAGTTTACTGAAGGTTTGGAACATTAATTTAATTATCCCTAAGTATCCTAAGGATTGTTATTTATAGGTTATGGAGTTTATTTGTCGGAGATAATAATGAATCAGTCGTACGAGTTGGCCATGAGGCAGCTGGCCTGCATAATGCTCACAAGGTACGTTGAGGAACACTGGACTGAAACTCAGCCGGCGAAGCGGGCAGTTGCCCCCGAGCAGGCAAAAAGGACAATAAGAAATATCCTGCCGAACGGACTTTATGATCCTAACAGCAAAATCCGATCTGCTGTTGCACACACAATATCCACAATTGCGGCGTTCGACTGGCCGGCGGAATGGTCGGAATTATTCGATATAATTACAAAATGTTTGGGTGGCAACGAGGACTCAATTCATGGGGCTATTCAAGTCCTTCTAGAATTGTCCCACGATGAGAAGTCAATTAAGGAACTGGGGCCCATCATCATATCCGAAATTTACAGAATTTTCGCAGCAGATCAGCAGTACTGCGTTAAGACGAGAGCTGGGGCCATCAAAATCCTAAAGCCCCTATTGATGTCGATCAGCTGCTGCATTAGCAACAAGTCCGAGGTAACGGCTATGATGAATTCGGTCCTCTCGACGTTCATGGGGAAACTGATTGAAAATATTTCTATTAGCAGTGGAACACATACGAATTTTCAGCTGAAAATAGAAATTATCAAAAGTAAGGCATTCTTCCTAATCATTTTTATATTCTTTTAGTAACAACAAATTTTTTACAGTATTAAGTTTCCTGGTGACTGACCTCTCGTCGTATATTGTGCCCTTCATGGATCAAGTACTCCAGCCTATTTGGCAATTGCTCACTCAGTTCGCAGACATTTTTGTTAAAGTTAACGTAAATGAGACCCAGAGCAACCCTTTTGGCTCAAAGAGTGATGCTGGTAAGTACTTGTTATTATTAAAGTTTTATTTGAAACATAATTTAATTTAACTCAAAAGAATTTTGGAAAAGGAAGGCTTCACAGAAAAACATTAAGTGCTAGTACAAAACAATTTAGTTTAAAAAGCCGGATTTCAGGGTTGACTTCAGTAAAAATTTCTTAATGCCACATATCGGGAGTTTTGAGAAAAATTAACACGTTTTTTTGTGACGATTTAAAAAAAGTTTAATGTAAACAATATATTTTTTACACATCATTATAGATGATAAAAAAAATTTTTTTTGGTTTTGCAAAATTTTGCATTATTAAAGATGCATTAAAGTTGCTGCCTCAAAAGAAAAGGTGGAAATCGGCCCGCACCATAACTCGCCTCTGGATCGTCGGACAAAAAAAACAACAAATGCATGTTAAATTAGACACTAAAATACATATCTTAACCTTCAATGAAAAAAAAATATTCAAAATTAAGAAAATTATGCGACTTTGAGGAAAAAGTTGCAAAATGGACGTCGTTTTTGGTGCTTTTTTTGCGTGTAAAATAATTTTTCAAACACGTTCATTAAGGCTTAAGATGTGTAGAATTGCATAGCAAAAAAGTTTAAAAAAAAAATTTGAAAATCCATCAACTACTTTTTCGGCTATCGTTTTGAAAAAATGCGTTTTGAGATAAATTCATTTGAAAGTTCGGAGTATGGAAAAATCAATATTACCTTTTATTTTTAGATTTTTATTATGCGGTGTAGAATCTTTATTATTAGCGGGATTTATTTGAAAATTGTTGTACACATTTTTGAATAGTTGTATTTCAATAATCAACAACAACAACAAAAATCGTTTTTCAATAAATGTTTTCCCGATGTATGGCCTTAAATGTTTTGTATAAACTACGATAGTACCAAATATCGTTTTCTTTTCTCTGTAATCTGAAACGGCAAGATCTAAAAAAAGTTTGAAAATTATCGGCCGAGAAACTACTGAAAACGCATGAAATAAACTAAATTTTTAATAATTCCATTTCACTGCTATAGACGATGAGAACTCAATGTTCGGTACATTGATAACTCAAACTCTCGAGTTTATCCAGTGTGTGATTGGAACTACAAAGATTCGTCCTATAGTCAACCGTGTTTTGACTGACCTCATTTACATAACGATAGTCTACATTCAAGTTTGTGAGGAACAAATCGAGGGTTGGAACGACGATATTGAAAAATTTGTTGACGATGACGAGGATTGGGGCGTTGAAATGACTGTTAGACATTCAGCTCATGATGTTTTAATTGTAAGATTTCATTTTATTAAATTTAATGTTATCATATTAAGTAAATTCTCTTTAGGCAATTGAAGATTGTATTGGAGTTCAAGCCCTACCTGCCGTTACCGAAGCATTGCATCGTCACTTGAACGTAGCTGAGGCTGAAAAGACTGCCAGAAATCCCTATTTCTGGAAAATTCACGAAGCATCTATGGTGGCTGTGAACACTTTTGCTGAAATTATCTTAGAAAACGAGGATAAATTTGATTTACTAAATTATTTGAATCACGTACGAGATCTTATGAATTATCGAGTATCTCCATTTTTTTTGGGGAAATGCCTTTGCACACTAAGTCTCTATTCCAAAACAAAGCTGTTTAATCCTCAAATGCTTGAGGAGATTTTGGAGGTGACTCTTACCAGCTTATCAAGAGACAAACCCCTTCTGTTACAAATTTCTGCTGTGAGGTAATTTTTGGATAATTTTGTTTAGAAAGATTTAGTGATTAATCTTTGTTGCTTTCAGGGCTATAAATAGATACACAATAAACCTACAGACATCAGATGAAACACAAAGACATTTAATTTTATCAAAGTTCTCAGGATTTGTGGATGGTATTATTGAACTTTTTCAATCATCTAAAAATTCTGTGCTTGCGCTATTGACGGAAACTCTGACGAGAATTGTAGCCGTAAGTACTTTAAATTAACTATACAAAGTAACATATTTATTATTATCTTTTTCCTTTCTATTATAATTTTTAAATTATATGAATATTTTTTAATTTTTTCAGTTCGACACCAATTTCGCGGCAACCGTGCATACAAAAGTGATTCCATTGACTATTGCAATATTTTTAAAATACTCAGGAGATCCGTACATTCTGGAGCTTGTACAGGATATGCTTAAGGTTCTTTCACAGAATCCACTTTGCTTGCAGCCGTTACAAGAAAAAATTATACCTACTCTGGTTAGTCTGAATGCGAAGCTAGTGTGTGTTTTAAATTCTAATACATTGTACTTTTAGATAAGCATTTTCAATTTACGAGAAGAAGATTACCCGTCCGACAAGGATATTGCATTGGATGTCCTTACGACGATTGTAAAATACTCTCAGCCCCCTCTTAGTGAGGGTCTCATTGAAATCGCATTTCCCGCGGCCGTTCATTGTATTTTGAGCAGTGAAGATCAGTCGGTGTTGCTTAGTGGAGGCGAGTGCCTCAGAGCATATATTTCAGTATCTCCGGAACAAGTCTGCGCTTACAAAAATGGGGAAGGACTGAATTACACTATGCAAGTCACCACGATGCTACTTAACCCAATGAACAGTGAGAATACTGCTAGTCATATCGGACGACTTGTGATCACGTTAATCACAAAGTTGGGCAATTTATTAGGCGATAACATTGACCTACTTCTGAAGGCGGTTATAAGCAAAATGCAATTGGTGCAATCGTTACGAGTCAGCATGAGTCTTGTTATTATTTTCGCCTATTTATTCCTCACTCAAATGGAAGCTGCGCTGAATTTTTTGAACACGGTTCCAGGACCCACAGGTGAGCCTGCTATGCAGTTTGTTTTTTCCAATTGGTTGCCTCGCCAGAATCTTTTCTTCGGCGCCTATGAACGAAAGGTTGCTACTATGGCCTTGTGCAGAATTTTTGAGTATGGCGTGACGGTGCAGGACAACCGACTTACGACCCTAACAATTAAAGAGGTACAGACGATTAACACTGATAAAGTTTTGACGCGATCACAGAGCGCTGCAGCGCAAAATTGGGTGACGGTTCCTGTTCTCGTAAAAATTTTTAAAGTTCTTATCAGCGAGCTAGAGCATATTAAAGAAATGAAGCAAGCGGAAGAGGATGATAGCAGTTGGAGTGATCTTGATGATGAGGAGGCTGATAAAGATAAAAATGGCGCTTCTGGAAATCCTACTGAAAAGTTTTCACTAAAACCAAGATTCATCGCTGATTTACTTTTCAATGATGAAGAAGAAGAAGATCCGGCCGACGATCAGCTGATGCAAGAACTTATGAAGGATCCCATCTTTCAGTCGAACATCGATGAGACCCTTATAAAATTCTTATGCACTTTCAGCACCAATGAACACTTTAATACATTTGTTAGTCAGTTGACTGATAGCGAGAAGAAAGTTCTCAGGAGCATTCAGATTGAAGTCGCATAAGTACCTGCTACAAATTTAGCCTTTGTAGCCACTGTATATTCTTTTTGTGTTAATTCTATTATAGTATTCTGTACGCTGTACATTTTTGAAGCGAAATAAGTTTATTTTTTTACCAAACGTTCTCTTTAATTGAAGTTTAATTTATGTTGGAAAAATGTTTTCATTATATATATTGTTAAATATAATTTTGAAATACCATTTTTAGTCTGATTTGTCCTGTAGCTGAATTATAGAGAACTCCTTATTGTACAGTACTGTTAATATTTTACGGACCTCTTCAATTCTTCGGGAACCTTTAGTTTTCCGTATCATGCCTTTTTTAACTTGGACAGGCGGGGGAAAATCAATAAAAAAGGAAACTGAGATTAAAATTTAGCCCTGAATTGATTTTCCTCCTTTATCGGACTTAGAGAAATGCGTCAGAAAATCAAAAGTTGCTGAAATGTGGAAGTGGTCCTAACAATTTTCACAGTACCTTATAATCAATTACTTGGACGCAGATCCAAATTGATTGGCGATTTCCATAACTAACTAATTTTTCACATATTTTTGTTCGTAAACTTCTGAATGCATCATAGCACAAATATTTGAAAGTGATGACTCTCTTCGAACTGGATTTGAACCAACGACCTATGAACAATTTTCCCCAATTTCATAAATTTTGCACAGTTCACCGCTCTGTCGCCTGAGCTATCAAATGTGCTTCAAAGATGATTTTTTATTATTATTATAATGTATTTATAATAACAGATTACAAGGAGCTCAAGGTCGTAGAACACATTTCCATGGAATTTGAGCAAAGGATTATTTAATTAAATAAGAGATGCATGATCTCGTATTGCAATGAACATTTTCTCTTTAAATTCTCAGGACTGTGTGCTGCACCTATAAAAGTGAGATTTATCTTTGATTTACTTTTCAATAATGAAGAAGAGGAAGTGGCTGACGATTAAATGATGCAAGAACTTATGAAGGATCCCATCTTTCAGTCGAACATCGATGAGACCCTTATAAAAGTCTTATGCACTTTCAGCACCAATGAAAACTTAATACATTTGTTAGTCAGTTGAGTGATAACGAAAAGAGGGTTCTCAGGAGGATTCAGATTGAAGTCGCATAAGTACCTCCCACAAATTTAGCCTTTGTAGCTACTGCATATTCTTTTTGTGTTAAATATTCTGTACGCTGTACATTTTTGAAGCGAAATAAGTTTATTTTTTAACCAAACATTCTCTTGAATTCAAGTTTAATTTATGTTAGAAAACTGTTTTCGTTATATAGATTGTTAACCCTAGAGTAGTCGTACTTCTCGGTGAAACGTGAGTGATCGCCTGGTGAGCATTTTGCCGTTCATACATAAAATGATTGTTTTTTTGTAAATAATAGTTCAATAAATTTACAATGATTTTAAAAGTATAGAATAAAACATGAATTATCAGAACAAGTAACATTTATTAAAGTTTTATATTTAGTATTAGAAAGCAAATGCTTTTTGAAAATGCATTGTGTACGGCAAAATGCTCATAGCGCGAGCACTCTAGGGTTAAATATAATTTTGAAATACCATTTTTAGTCTGATTTGTCCTGTAGCTGAATTATATAGAACTCCTTATTGTACAGTACTGTGAATATTTTTAGGATCTCTCGAATTCTGCGGGAACCTTTAGTTTTCCGTATCATTCCTTTTTTTAAGTTGGACAGACGGGGAAAGTCAATAAAAAAGGAAACTTTAAGATTTAAACTTAGTCCTGATTTGATTTTCCTTCTCTGGTGAACCTCAAGAAATGGTTTAGATAATTAAAAATTGCTGAAATATTGAAGTGGTCCTAAAAATTTCCATAGTGCTGTATTATATAGATTAACAATTCTTAGTTTTGGGGATTTTTCACATTTTTTATCGTAAGCTTCTGATTAAAAACGTACAGTTTAAAAAATGTTCATGAGATTGAACTTTGCGGTGCATACAAAAAGTTAATAGAAACTTTTTAACAAAAAAATTAAACCGCCGAAAAAACTGAAAAGAAAAATATATTAACCTTTTTTAAAGTAATGTAAATATACCTAAGTATATTTTTTTGTAATTATTTTGAGTTTTTAAATATCCTTAATAATTTTGTGGGTATAATCTACTAATTACTACATGCTTAATTTTTGATTACTTTTAAAATAGCTTCCTACCTTACTTTAGCTATTAACTGTTATATAATCCTACTTTAACTATTATTTGTTGTATAATATAAATACTTCAAAAAAACAGGTTTTATATACCAACATGGGTAGGCTTACAAAAAATGCTGCTCGACTGAGAAAACGATATTTAGAAGATGGCAGTGTACCATGCTTCTTTTTCTTTTGCTAAACGGCTAAATTTTGACTTCTTGATTTAAAAAAAACACATTACCCCAAAATTATTTGTCGTTTTTTTTGAGCAGCCAGTCGGTAAAAAATGACCAACATAAATAAAATTCAAGAAAATCAGATCACCGCTACATTATTAACTTCGAGATCCATTTTTCGCCGGTTAATATGAGTTTTATTTTATTATTATTTTGTTTTGTATTATTTTTAATTTATATAGTCCTTAATTTTAGTAACTTCGATCTACTTTTTTTATGAAATATAAAAGGTAATTTCAGGTTTACCTGAATTGCTATCAAAAATGCTTAATTTCGGTGTTGCTATGAAATATTTTCAAAATATGTACATACTAATATTTACATAAATCAAAAACGAATTCTCCTTTTCTATGCTACGATAACTGACTGATTGAATTTAAATTTTTAACATTTCAATAATCATTAGAAACTTTTTGGTGATTCATTTCATCAACAAAATATTTAATTTACATATCTAAAATTTTATATTGACTTTCACTATAAATTTTTAATCAATATTGATGTGTTTATAGAACTTTTTATATAAATTAATGCAAGTGCTGAAAATTCACCCCCAAATTTTCTGATTATAAGCACACGTATTGCAAAAATCCTTTGAATTTATTTATTTATTTTTATTTTTAATGCCTTCTTTGGAATGAAATTGAATGTTATTTTTAGGGTATCGTATTGCAAAAATCCTTTGAATTTATTTATTTATTTTTATTTTTAATGCCTTCTTTGGAATGAAATTGAATGTTATTTTTAGGGTATCCCGTCTTCTATTTCATTTGCACGAACAACATAATCGACTGAACCATTTTATTACTTAATGGATTCGAATATCAATGAAAAATTTAAACGAACGTAGGCAAAGGTACATCGTAATTTGAGCTGATTGTTATTGTTGGATTGAACAAGCTTTAGTCGAAATACGAACTAAAATTTATCAATAGGTTGTATATGAATTGAATGATATATTTAATTCGCGACGAGCTTAATTACTTGCCCAATTTGTGGCAGCTTTAGATGTAATCAGTCGAAACAGGATGCGTTTCATTTGCATGAATAGATTTTTGTTTTCTTCTTGATATTTTTATTCGATGAAATTTTCTGTTTTATTTTTCCATAGTTACTAATTTAAAAGATTACAAATTGGAAACGACCATAGTTGGAATATTCTGTTCTGTTCGCGATCTTGGTATTATCTTGGATCGTAAACTCGATTTCGTGGAACATATCAACTGTGTGGTAACTAAGGCCAGCTCAATGTTGGGTTTCATCAAAAGATGGTCACAGGAAATACAACAGGCAATAGATTCATTTTTAAACAGCTTTATGTTTCTTTTGTCAGACCAATTCTTGAATACCCGAGTCAAGCCTGGTCACCATATTATGAAGTATTGACTGTCTCGAATCCGTACAGATGAAATTTGTCAGGTTTGCCCTCAAGAACTTGCCATGGAGCAATCCGGGGACTCTTCCTTCTTACAATGATCAGCAAAAACTCCTTCATATGCATTCTGTGCACAAACGGGAGATCGCTGATATTGTATTTGTTCATCAATTAGTAACTGATAAGGTAGACTCAGCGCTTCATAAAAGTAATTTCAATCTTAATCTTAGAGTGGTGCCGCTTCTGCAAACTAGTCGATGTGAAAATAACTATAGTTTTTTTCAACCCATTAATCGGATGAGGGTAAATGTAAATAAGAATGCTGATTTGTTTGATATTCGTGTCAGTAAGCATGTGTTGAAGAAAGGTATTCATGGAGGTTTTGTGGTCGCATGCTTACTAACATAGAACCAAATGATGATTAATCAGTCCTTAGACTAACTTTGTTTCTCAACGCTTTGACTAACCTGATGGTTCTTTAAAAAAAAAAAAATATTACACAAATTACGCTAAAACGCAGTGGAGTAATACGATAACTTACTAAGTTGAGAAATTTGCTTTTGTTATGCCCGATTCCACAATGAAAGTTTAAACCTCGAAATTGAGTTAAGCTTGCGCTTAACTATTTTTGGTGTTCCACAGTGGAAGTTTTTCTCTTAAACTGAGCTCAAAATATCGCAGCAGCTTAAGCTGCTGAATTGGAGCGCTGAGTGCTAAGCCGTGAGGCTTATCACCGAGAAATGTTTGTTTTGTCGGAGAAGTGATTTTTTTGGATGTTGATTCGGTGCCGTCTTGCTGAAATTAATTAATTAATTAATTAATCGTTGGAGTTTTGACTAATAACGACAATGGATGATGATTTAGACGATATTATTGATTCGTGTACCAAGAGTGAGGAGATTTCATACCAGAAGAAGTTTCGATTATTGGAATGATGTTGAGTTAAACACTCGATTCAGAATGTCCAAACAGAGTGCTTCCGTCAACAGGAGATCTAATGGACGTATCAAAAACATCAGTATGCAGGATTATAAAGAAGGTGTCCCATCATATTGCATTATTAAGGAAGTTATATATAAAATTCCCAGAACCAGAATCTGAAAGAACAAAAGTGTTTCAGGATTTTTATAATATTGCTCGTTTTCCGCGAGTCGTTGCTGCTATGGACTGTAGTCACGTTAGAATACAATCTCCAGGTATATGTTAGAATAGTACTATGTATATTACGAAAGTGATTTGTTTTTAAACATTATTTTACACTTGCAGGTGTGGCAAATGGAGAGCTATTTCGCAATAGGAAAGGATTTTTTTCCATAAATGTGCAAACATTATGTGACCCCTCCCTCAAAATTATAGATATTGTTGCAAGATGCCCCGATGCAAGGAATGATTCAACAATATTTAATAATTCAGTGCAGAACCTACGTTATGACTCCTCTGCATCAATGTAATAGTGACGCCGAAGCGCTTTAGAGTCCTAGATTCGGACCAGGAATTGCGTGGAGAGATCGTAAGGCGTGTGGAAGAGACGTTTTCCTATTTTAGCAACAGGATTACGTTTGAATCTTCAGACGATTCAAAGTATAATCGTTGCCACAGCTATATTACATAATGTTTGTTGCATGAATAAGGAACTAATTCTACGTCCTCTTGATGATAATATGGAAGCACAAATAAATTTAGTGAATACAACAGGCTCCTTGCCAATAGCACATCATGACAATCATCCATCTAGACAAATTGTAATTAATGATTGTTTCAATAATCTGTCTGAAAATAATGCAGGTTGATTATAGAAATAATAGTCAAAATTAACATTTACAAATAGAGTATTGTTTATTTATATTATTATTTTTATCTAATTTTTATTATTATTATCATCCTTATCTAATTCCTTCTTTAATAATTTACATTTAAGTTTATGTTTTTCAGAAATAGTTTTCATTTCTAAGTCATGTTTTTCTTTTAGTAATATTTTTTCCAACCGTATTTTTTCTATTTTTAATTCCACTAGCTGGATTTTGTTGTGCATCAGCAATTGCCATTTGTCCGCAGATATCATTGTTTTGGGAATTTGAAGATCTTTGCTTTGTCCGGTCCCAATCACAAATTTATCTGGAAATTTATATAAATTGTTTTCTTACTGAACTTAAGCAATTATTTATCAATTAAATAACCTTGCTGGAGTTTCCTTTCTGCTTCCTTTTGCTGCTCCTTTTCTTTCTCAGGATTGTCTTCGTCAGAGATATTATTTATATTTGCATTAATACTTGCGTTAAAACTATTTCCAACATAGCCCAGATCAATATCCATTTGGGATATGTTTTGGAAACTTGTCCCCTCACCTGCTGCCCTATTTTCAGTGGCTACTTCTAAAAAGGATATCAGGTTAATTCACGTCAGGTTAATTCTTACTTTACCCTTACCTTGGATTACATCTGAACTGTATATAGACTCTTCTAATGCATCAACTTGTGCTCCAAAAATATCGAGCATTACTGTGTCAATTTCATGATTTTCTTTTGCTAATAAATATGGTCCTCCGCACGTGCCATATATTTGTTTTTCCTCAGGAATCGTTTGTTTTGACCAGATTTTTAAATTGTTATATTTTTTTCTTAACACGTTGGCACTTCTAAATATTCCACAACATTTGGCATTAAATTCAATTTCAATGTCTTTCCATTTTTTCACCTTAGCGTCCAGAATGATTTTGTTTGCTTTTTTATTTTCTATTATATTTTTGTACTTTAGAATTAAACTCCTTAACAAATTTACTTCCTCAGTTGAAAATTTTGGGCTTCTTTTCTTACGATCCATTTTCAATCACTAGAAATATATACTAAAGAACAAAAAAGAATCTACTCACAAGTGGGTTAGTTAAGTGAAAAAAACAAATATGACATTACAGTGTCCTACAAAAATCGCGCTTAATATTTAAACTCAATTTTGTTAAGCGGCATGTAAAAATCATCTATGGAACGGTACTAATTTAAGCCGAAGCTTAAACTAATTTGTGATTAAGTCAAAGCTTAAGCTTTCACTGTACAATCGGGCATTAGTATTATATGTACTTGCAATTTGAGTTTGTTGTTACTGAGTTCAAAGAATAATGTTGTAATTATTATCATGTCGCTATTGTTCGTAACGTTGCAGTTTAAAGTTTAAAGGACGTTCGACTCTTATTATGTGTAGATAATAAAGCAAAGCATTATTTTCAGAAACAAAACTTATAATTAATTTTAGGTCAATACCTAGAGTGATTCAAAATAAACAATAATGTGTTATCGTCACTGAGGTAACAAAACTCCAATTCACATTAATTATTCAGTGAAATTTTAGCAAGTACTCGTGTGTCCTCGGACCTTATCAGTAATTAACAAGTAAAAAGCGAAATAAAAAATAAATAAAATGCAATAACGAGCAATGTCAGCCGGATAGATCCCCGGAGATTTATTCAGTCAATGATGACAGAAAACCACGTTCTTTTTCCCTTTTCCTTTTTTTTTTGCTTTTTGCCCCCAAAACCCACCCATACATATATGCGAATTCCCAAGGTGTTAATTTTACAGTGGCATTCGGCCGCATGAAGTTTCAATTCATTAAGCACAAAAATGAATACACTGCAGGTATATTTTTGGTGGACGAATTTTCCATTTCGCAGAGGTGCTCTCTAGCGCATTCGAAGCGTTGCGTCACGGTGGATTCAACTCCCATCGCTGTAACCCTATCCGGCAACCTCTATATCGGGGGACTCCCCGGATGCGGGGATGCTAACGAAATTAAAAGAACATTCCGTCCGAAATGATGAACAAATTGTCCGCGGTCCCGCGGAAAAAGGGCATAAGCGAAAAATGAGAGGGATTGAATAGGGGACTGTTGGGAGCAGAAAAAAATAAAAAAATAAAAATAATAACAAAAAATAAAAGAAAAAAAAGAGAAAAAAAAATAGTATATTGGACAGGTCCCGAAAAATGGCCAGGAGGACTGCATCCTGTGTCCCAAAGCTCGCGAACCGAAATGGGCCGCACAACATCATTCATCAATCCATCCCCAAAATAGGGTTAAAAACTTAGCGATCAATTTGATAACAGGACGAGGAGGCGGCCGCCAGAACACACGGAACCAGCCGGATGAAAGGCCATAAAAGAGGTAGACTAACCTCAAAATAAATTTTACCTTGTCAGGGAGGTTCGGCCGCCAGCTATACATTTTATAGATGTGTATGTCCTTTTTTTTTGGGATATATACGCCTACAGGAACACCATCGGGATCCCGCATAGTCTTGGGAATAAAAAGCTTCGAATTTTCCAATTTTCATTGAAGCTTTTTAATTTCATGTCGCTCCAATTTAATTGGTAACGTGTGAAGCTGAAAAATCGAAGACCCATTTAGTCAATTAAGTAATGAATTTCGGCAGACTGGGTTAATGTGTTGGAAAAAGTACAGGGCACACAAAAAACATAGTGGTCGAACAGGAGTAGGGGATTCCGTTCTTTTTGGGAGATATCGGGATATTTATGCCTTGCACTTGGTCTGAGCGCGTGCAGTGATTGAGCGCACTTTATAGGGAATTAAATAGTTTTGTCTTTTGCGACTGGGGGTGAATTTTATGCTGCTTAATCTCCAATTTTCTATATACACTTACGGACAAAAAAGGGTGAAATTGTTTAGAGACCAGTTTTTTTCCAAAAACCCTATTCAACTAATTTCATAACTCACATTGTGATAACTACCGAACGCGCCCACGCACTTATGTGCTTTATCTAGATAAAAAAAATGTCTGTTTTGGGCAGACAAAAATATAAATACAGTCTAATGAATTTCAAAATATTTATTGAAATTCATTATTTTCCTCTTTTTGGTTTTTTTTTTAAATCAAGGAAATAATTGACCATTTTATTTAGAAAAAATATTTTGAAGATGCCAATGTGTATTGCCCTTTGCCGGGTGTTTCAGCATGATAATGTCCCACAACATACGTATATTGAACCTGGCAAATGAAAATGGGCTTCAAGTTCATTATTTGCCGGATCAATCATCAGATTTGGATTCCATTTAAAATCTCTTGGGATCCCCAAACGGCGAGTTGCAAGTCAACGTTTCCGAAATAAAACAGAACTAATATGGAAATATTCAAAAAAGGAATGGGAAAGTATACCTCAATTTACTAAATATGATTTTAATAGCGTCTATGTCATAGGTATGCTAGGGTTAATTGAAATAAAGATTACAATACAAAGTAAATATTAGCGAGACAAATAAAAGGTATTTTAATTAAATTGAGTTGTTAATTTGTTGCGATGTCAACTACCTACATCTAATTTTGCATCAAAGGACAAAAGTAGGACATAACTTTTTATTTTCCACTGAATAAAATGAGGAAAAAGCTACATTAAATATTTGTACTGGAATGGTTGCTATTCCTTTTTACAAAATTGTATTTATAATATTTTTTGTTCATAAGTGCACATATTTCGTTTACAAAATCATAAAATCCATGCCATTTTAATTATGAGAAGAAATAACCCCCTGGACCATATAGGGGCACTTGGGTTTACGTGGAAATTAACACTGACCAAACGAGCTTCCAAGGCGTAACTATACACTTTTGGGTGCAATTTAGGTGCTCCGCCGATTAGGGCACCTCGCAATTTTGTGCAAACTAGCAATTATTTCGCTCAATTACTCTTCACATGCGATCCTTCCTTTCCAGGGTCTACCCGACCTTCTTTGGCGGTTTTATCGCAACGTCGCGCCATTAGACAAGGGTTGGGGTACCGTCGAGGGGGTGCGCATCATTAGCGAGTTTTCACTTCAGACGGGGGTGGTCGCGACATGCTCCAAAAGCTGCTCACGTTCATCCGTGCATAATTGTAATTTTCTTTAAAAACCAGATTCATATCGATGCACAGACTTATGAGAAAAGAATAAATAAAAAACAAATATTATAAAATAAGCAGGGAAAATGAAATCCCATTCCCTTAAGTTAAAATAACAACAACTTTTTAAATTGGATATCGTGCCAATCTAAATCATTGATAACGAACCCTTTTTACAGTAGGTTTTATTTTGTAAATTAGTAAATTATACAAGCCTGCATAAACTCATGCTTTAGGGTTGTTTTCATTTTATAACTTTAAATGTAAAATAAACATTTAAATTGATTTACTAATTTTATTTCTTTATCATAACACATGCCTATTCCATTATTCACCATTAAAATTGTTTTTAATTTACCTACACGTGCATTTAAATTTCGAATTCGAATTTCTCTTTCTTCGGTTTTTTAGATTAAAAAGAAAATTTTTATAGTTTCTTTCGTGTTAGAGCTAAAGTATTGACTACATTGCTTCTTAAATAAATTTAAATTCTAAATTATTGGCACTAATTCGTATATGTACTTTTAAGTTCACCTTTTGATGGACACAGATATATGGTGATGAAATCTGTTATACAAGAGTTTGTTTAAAAAGAAAAAAAAAATGTAAACTAAGAAATGTTTCTGAATTAAATTTAAGAAATTTTAAAAATGTGGTAATCTGTTTTGTTTAGTTTAAGTTTAGTTAAGTTTAAAAAATAGTTCAAATTTTCGACAGCATACTTTTTAATGCTGTGTTGGAAGTATATGTTAATAATGGAATCATGTTTACTTTGAACTATATTTTTTTATGTTTTTCATTATCTTAGACTTAGTTTATTTAATAAAAAAAAGTAGATATTTTGTATAGCATTTTACAGTCTTTTTTACTAATAGTATTTTGGCTTTAGAAAGTGCAAACATATTTTGTAAATCTATTAATATTATAAGAAATAGTTTAGATTTGTCTGAATGTTCACAGATGGTAAGTTTCACTCCGGCAAAAAGAGCTCGTATTTCAATGCATGGGTTTCATTTCATAGGAAAAGAAGTTTGCGATATAATTACTACCCAGGAGCAAAGAAGATTTGAGAATTTTGAATTTTGAAATTTCCTAATTACACTAATAATTTTCCTTTAAGTAATATTAAAACCGTGACAGATAGCTATCCATTTTTTGATCTAGAAATATTAAAAAACGAGTTGTCGATGATTTATTGTAATGAAATGTTTCAAAACATGTCTTCCGTTGTTGAGCTTTTTAGGTTTTTCAAATATAATAATTTATGCATATTTTTTGAACAAACTAATCAATTAATAATCAAGCATTATGGGTTAGCAGTTTTATCAATTTCCAGAGAAGTAATTTTAAATATTCCAAAATTTAATGAAAAGGTGATTGATTTGTTTGCCAATTTTAAAATTGACTCGCTGATTATCTATATAGGTAAATAGTGCGCATGCCAAACATACTGATTAAAATGAGGTATTTGAATACTTTTTGTTAAATTATTTTTGATACTTATTTTTAAGAAGAGTAATTAATTTTTATAAGACAGAATTTTGTTATTGTAACGTTTTGTTTTGTTTGTTTTTGTTCTCAAAGAGTTAATATGTTTTTAATTTTTTGGTTTTAAGACTTGTTATATTTTACAATATGTTTTATATATACACAAATAAATATTTATATATACATTATAAATAGACCATTTTTTTGTTTTTATTAGTGGAATAGGCCTAAAAGGAGCCTTACAAATAAAATTAATTAATTTTTATACTATTATTAGTATATTAGATATATTTTCTGATTTAAATATTTTATGGTGAATTGTAAAACTCCTTTTAGGGAAAAAGAACACTTAAATTCGGGTAACGCTCTGAATGTGGTACCTCTTGAATAGAGCGGAAATTGCTTTTCTCTTTTCAGTACCTAGCTAGCCCCACCAACGATAATTTTCACGAGCCGCCACTGGACTGAGTTTATACTTTATACCATGCAGACAGAAAATTTGTTTAATACATGCGTATATAAGTTTTGACTTAAAAAATAAATACTCGAATTTTGAAATTTTTTGGCTTCATAACTCTATTTGTTAAGCCGAGACTTTCTGTTTGCTGATACTGAAAATTTATAGTACGAACAATTTCTTTGAATATTTTTAATTTTATATAGGATTTTTTGGAGTTATCAAACCATAAAATCCTTTCAGAAATTATTTCCTAAGTTGACACACCTTCATTTTTGTAGATTGAAGAGGGTCGCGAAAAGACGATTTTGGCAAGCCGCAAGTAAATTTTAAGTGGGCTTCCTTGGGGCTCACCGATGGTGTGTTTTAAATAATTTAAAAAGCCATTCACGCAATTTGATGGGAGTCTCGTTCATTGCCCGTCCATCGCATCCACACCTGAATTTTCCCAGTGATTTTTCAGGTACTTGCCATAATGACACCATCGCCCTGTCGAACACTTTATAACAATTTGCGATGTATTAATAGCCCTACAACAGCAGCCCTAGAGCTCCGCAGAGGAGCCCTCGCCTGAGAAGCTGTCGTTTGCAGCTGCTCCGGCTCTTTCAGACCCAATCAGAGCTGTACGGAAGCCATTGACGGGTCTCGTCGCAATCTAATGTAATTGCAAACAATTTCGAGTCCCTGAAATCGACGATGATGACGACGACAACAGGAATGATATGGGGTCTGGGTTCGGGATGCTGGCCCACGCCAGATTACCGGCTGTCCTCCCCTGAGCTCAGGATGGGTTTATTGAAGGATTACTTGGTGCCGAAGCCTAGCGTTTTCCTGGATTTCATAGGCTCTGGGAAACGGTCGAGCCCGGTATGGTTGGGGGGCGGCACGAGGCTGGAGGATTCAGTTCAAAATTTTCAATTATTCCCGCAAACAAAATTTTCCCACATACAAATAAAAGGGCAGGAAACATGGTGGCACAGAGACCCGGATACCGTCAAGCAATAAATTTCATGGATTTGATTGGACGGATGAATATGAGATCAGTCCTTCGACAAATATCCCGTCTCTTTGCTTCGGGAATTGCAAAACGCCTGCCGATGGTAATGGGATGGGAAAAGGGGTCCTTTATTTGTAGCAGACTCAAAAGACCCAACAGTTTCATCAACTTTTCGAGATCCTTCAGGGCCATGTTCTGGCCTGCTGGCACCTATTTGCGCGTATGAATCATGCTGTTTTTGGTCTTCAAGTGGACAAGGCCGTTTCGCTTGAGGAGGTCGAAAAGTTGAAGCAGGCACATGGCACGTCAGGTGGAAAATCAAGGGCGAAAATTTCTGGCCGAAAGGTTTAATTAGAGGGACATTGATTGACTACCTTTGTGCCGTGGATGATGGACAGCCGTCGAGGGCTTTATTGAAGCTGCTGTCACGTTAAGGATGCTTAAGGTAGTTGTGCAGAACTATGCAAGTCTATCAAGCGGGAGATATGCGGTAACGAGCTACCCATATGCTTGCTATTAGCACAAAACAATAGACCTTGAAGAAAATGCCTATAACTCCTTTGTTTTCCTAATTTAGTAGGGATGTTAGTATTCAGTATTCACCCCTTTTGAAATCACTTTATTTCTGAAAGTTAAAATAATAGTTTTAACAAATTCCAAATAATATAGAATCTAGCGTTTCATTTGGTAATATCGAAAATGTTTTTAACATTAATTAGCTCACACTGGGTAAAATCCATTCTAGCCTATTTTGAACTGGAATACGACCCATTTCATTTTTCCAATTATTTAAGAAGCAAATAGTTTTAGATTTGAAAACGATTTTTTTTCTATACATTGAAAATTAAGAAATGCTATAGCGAGTTTTGTAAGTATAGTTTGTTCAATGGTTTTGTTTACAAAATTTTACTTACATATGCAAAATTAAAAGGGTAATCCTTTGATGTACCTATATCCTTTCTATTGCATCCTTACACTGAGTGCAAAATGTTAAATTTAGTGGTTGTTTTTATGGCCCGATTTTTTGTTGCACTTTACATGTATCATATAATGGTACAATAGCAAATGCAATGGAGAGTGTACAAAGCCTATTTGAATCGAAGCTTCAATACCCATTAAATTTTTGATTTTTGATCAAAGTGTCTTTGTAAAGAAAGATTTAGAAGGTACGATAATATGTTTTGTAGGGGTAGTTTTTACTCAGTTGACTATTACGTTGTTTTCTGAAAGAGTGACCAAATACACCACATGTATTGAGAATTCGTTTTGATTTTAAATAAACTACATAAATTCGTTTTTTTTACCTTTATTCGTAAAAGCCATAATTGCTTATTCGATCCATTTTTAGACAAAATAATATTTTTTTGCGCGCTTTTAGTAAAATAAAATATTCTGAAAGTACCTGACTTAAATTATTTAGGGAAGATAAAAAGTTCAATTTTAAATAATGGGATTGGATATTTAAACTCTTGTTAACAAATTTCCAATTTGGCGCATAGTCCAGAGTATTTGCTAGAGATGCCTTCTCCAATACGTCGACAGTTTGAGATTTATCGACAGAAATATTCCCATTAATTGTTCCGGGGGAATAAAGCAGTAGATGACCACTTTAAAAAACATTTACATTACCGAGAGGACCTCGATCTGGCCCCGGGCCGGACAAATCCACCCCTGTGCAACACTTTCCGGAGGCAAACATGGCCCACCCTTTGAACTTTCCAATAAATTTACCGATTTGTACTTTTTCAGTTCAATTTTTGTCAGTTTTCGATCCTTTTTATTTTGTTTTTTTTATTGAAGATAATACAGTGCAATTCTCGCGTCCATTAAAGCGCCACTTTGCTTGGGATAGAAAGTGCATCCGTGTCCGGTCCGCCTGGACACCGGGTCATGTAAATAAAATAGAACTAACTCGGGTGGACGCATAAAAAGCCTGTTAATGTTATTTACGCTGTCGATTTTAGTAAGTGCAATTTGTAAGCGCGCATTTCCACTCGACGTGCAACTGCTATAATTTACGACATCGACATTATTGTTTTATGTTAAAGCTGTCGTAATTCATTAAGTACAAATGGCGCAAATTAATGTGAGCCGTGTTCGAATCCGGACCTTTCGGAAAAGCCAGTTAAAAACGTGGACGTGCACTGGGACGCACTCGGACAAAAAGGGCGCAACAAAACAACAGGGACGAAATACGCAAATAAATAAAGGAGCAAGTGGAGAAGGGGTGGGTATAGGGCAGATCGCAAATTGCTGCTCCTATACGTCCAATTTGTAGGAATTTTAAAATATAAATCAGATAATTGTATTGACAGACATCGAACGTTTCCAGGCATAAATTAAAAAAAACGAGCATACCCGACCGTCGGAGGATGTGGTTCGGGATGCGGACACCATGCGACTTCTGTCCACTTTTACGCTTGATCCTGTAGATCAGCATCCGCCTTCTAGAGTCCTGCGGGACCAGGAAATTCCTAGAGGACTATGTTGATTTTGTAGGAGCAATATACTTTTTAATTGCACCCCAACCAGGACCAGGCGGGTCAACAAAGGTACTGTTCAATGTTTTCCTCTCTTGTCGTAAATTTTCCGTACCACGATTAATGAAAATCTCACCAAGCTTTTGAATTGTGTTTAAGTTCTTTTATATATTACAGAATAATTAATTGCATTATTTTCTAATTAAGAATTAGAAGTTTTAATTATTTTGTACATGTGTGAAAATACATAGAAACCATATTATTAATTATTTAATTTTGTCGTTGTAAATGATTTATGAAGTACGGCCCAAAATACTTTCATATATGTGTGTATAAATGTAAAATGGAAAAGCTATAGAAAATGTTATTCTTATAACATAAAATTTTAGTTTTAGATTTACAATCCTTTTATCTCACTATTAGTCGGATTCATTTATGGCGTAGTTAAAGACATACAATTTTATTTACAAAATCTCTAATTGTTGAGTTATATCAAAGCTATTGTTTCATGTACATAATCAAATCAAATTAGAAGAAGATAACGAATTTGAACAGGATTACTCTATAGATCTAGCAAACATGGTGATTCGTTCTACTTCTGTTACTCTTCCTGGAAAGTAAGAGTGTCGCAAATCGAGCCGCGTTCGATAGTATTGACCGATAATTTGCCACAACCGCAAGGAATATTTCTGGGACTTTCGCTGAGGCGCACCTGCTTTCTCCCCGCAGCAATTATCCTGGAATTTCTCCAATTTCTGGAGTCGTTCCTTGGCCCAGATTCCTTAGGAGGCCGTTCCGCCAAACAACAAATTGCCAAATAGTTAATAACGTTGCCTTCGTTCGGTGCTCTTCCCACCCTTTTATTGTTGGGTGTTCTTTGGGGTGCTTCCACCATTTTCCGTCCTTTTGCCCACCATCGCTATCCCGAAGGATTGAAGGAACCAGCCCTAGGGGAGGGGTAAAGCAGTTTTGGGGCTGAAAGTTGCGGAAAAGTTCCCGACGAAGGGAATCAGTTCTGTAGTTCTTTGAAATTTCATTTCGGAGACATGAAAATGAAATTAAGTGGTTTAGATGTAATTGCTTCCACTTCTGCTTTGCGGCATAGAACTTCGGTTGGTTTGGCTTTTCATCTACATGTGGGTGGGTGAGAGGAGCTCCTTCTGTAAGAGGGGGAGGGATTCAATCCCTTTGCTCCCAGTTTAAACCTTTTCTACATTAGAGCTAAGGTGTACTGCTCAAGTGGAAGCAAGGTTGACTGGAAAAGCGATTTCTAAGATCCTCATTTTCTTCGAGAGGGTGTGTAATTCGTCAAAGAGCAGTGTGTCTGTTACAGAAGTGCATCACAGGGGTTCTGAAGCTAAACGAATCCTGTTGAAGTGCGCCCCTCAGCCACACGTGCAATTTGCGGATTTAATTAGAAAAAGGAGCCTGAAGGTGAACTTCTTAAAACGAGACTTCCACCCGGAACTTCTATACGAAAAAGTAAAGGGAAGCCCCAAAGAGTGAGTTCCTTGAATAGCCATTACACATGAAAAAGGGGCTGCGCTCAGGACCCATTCCTTAAAGGAAAATATTTCCGCTTTGTATGCATTACGCCACCGCAAAAATAAACACCGACAGGACAGAAATGCATGCCGCTGGCAAACTATCGTGTAAAAGGGTAGGTCGCCTCCAAAAGTCTGCAGGAGCCACAGAGGAGCACACCGGCGGCGGCGTCCCACCGCCAGAAACGCCTGCATATGTCATTTTCTGGATTTAGGGCTGGTCGGGATAAATCTTCCCCAGCATCCAGCAAGAGAATGCCACCGAGAAGAATTTTCACAAAAGACATATAAACCAGCTCTAAATCGGACCGGGGGTGGGGAGGGTGGGTAAAAAACGTTTACTCCAGCGGGGGGAATGCAGCGAACATTTTGAAAAACATTTTCCGGGTTCGGTCTAGCCACAAAACGTGTTCTTCGGGGGTACTCGGATTTGTTCCTTTAAGCCATCGCATTAATACTTCAGCTCCACTGGGACAGTTCCTGTTTTGGTAGTAATTTCTTTGATATATGAGATACGCTCCCAGCCACTTTCCTCGGCTGCTTACTGGCGCACAAAACTGGAGTATATGAATTTTTTAGCTAGCTCCTCTTTTCCACAAAGGACGACGGGCTTTACTAGACCCATTTCATCAACGAAGGCGTCGCTGTTCCGCAATTTTTTTTGTTTTTACGTCGTTACTTAAAATAGCGGCGAATGCGGTTATCAAACACATTCGAAAATGGGTTACACCAACAATGGAACTTTTAAAGGGAAAAATTATGTTTTGAAAATCTACATTTACGAAATTCATTCGTTTTATTAAACCATATTTAGATTTTAGTTAGTAAAAGTTATTAAAAAAGATGACTACAAATCATTCTATTATACAAATAACATCTCTAAGATATATTTCTTCCTAACAAAATTGAAAGCAATAAAAAACTTTATACAATAGTAAATTTTTGATATTCTATACTCTCGTCAAAATACAGACAGTATGTTTTCCATATATTGTAGTTTTATAGCTTCAAAAAGTATTCACTTGAATACATTGGTCATTATCGAAAATATTGATTATAATTTTAACTACAAAAGATTGTAGATAATTTCCCACGGAATAATGGCACTAATTCGTAGATTTTTAAGTTTACTTCTTGTTTGGTACATGGCGATGAAATATGCTGAGAGAAATCTTGCACTTTGAAACCAAGTGTAAACATAAATAATTCTTAAGTTTTAATTTCCTAAACAATTCTTTTATTTTCGAAAGTAAAATATTAAATTCAATAGTGAAATTTTAAAAATAAAAATGTTTTCATTACATTCAAAAATGGCAGCACTAGAACTAAAACGTACACATTAATTTTAAACACGAATGCTAAATTAAAGATATGTTTGTTTTGAATTAAAGATATATTACTTTTTGATCAACATGGTTTCACTTTTAATACAAATATACATATGTTTTTCTTTCAATCATCAGTTCTTCATTTTCATTGAAAAATTAAAAATATTCGTTTTTAAATCTAGGATTTTCAATCTTAGCTCTCTTTTATTTTTGAAGATATTTGATTCAAATACTTCTTCACTTGATTTCAATATATTTTTCTCTCAGTGTAGAGTCTGCTGTAAAAGCAAATATATGAAATTTAAAAATTGTTTCTGAACTGTTTTGAAAACTCAGTAATGTTTATTGTGAAATCATAATAACTAGATACTACATTTCAAAACAAAAATAAATATAAAATAATATATATTAGTTTATAGTGCCTAAAATCTGTTTTATTCAAGGAACGAACAGCGGATTTTGAAAATTTATTCCGAATGAAACAAGATTAAATATTCGTTTTGGTTTTGGTGGCAAATTGAGTCTAACAGGGCTGCGCTTATTGACCATATGAAGCTATGAAACTATCGCAGGTCATCTGTTTTGTGTATTTATTCCACAGGGAAGGATATGTTTGCCCAACATCGTCAAAAGCCCGTCCCTTCACGTGAAGGTCATTAAATCGGGCAGCTGCTCCATTAGGGCTTAAACTGGTTCGCTCGAATCACAATCATGCAAACAATTTGGCTTACTTAATACCGACTCTCTGCGGTCCCTTAATGGGACGCATATAAAATTTCGCATTGGTCCATTCAATAGCCGGCCAGCCGGGGGAGTGTTCCATGTAAAACCACTTTAATCAGCAACATCCCCCGTAATGAAATAGGACATGCACCCGAAGGTGGCGGAGTCCCAGTCACTGGAGCTCCGCTGAAGCCGCCAACGCCGCCGCCGCCGCCGCCGCCGCCACCGGGTGCATTCTACGAGCACGTCGCATCAATCCCTAGCGATAAAAATGTAAATTTAAGTGGATTCGAAGGCCATGAAAATGGGGCAAAAATGCGGACCAAATTGGCTCCGCGACCCTTAATAGTTTCAATTTGAAAAGTTCATAGATGGCGCGGCGGTGGCGACGTCGGTGGGGGCGGCGGCAGACCACCCCCTGGGCGTACTCCCACATCTTTTATGCGAGTTTTAAATGAGTTTCGGATCGCTGGGAGCACGAATCGCGCTAAGATAAATACCTAAATAGGAGCAGAGATATGCACACAATCGGGCGAATTAGAGTCATCCGGAGTTGTAAAAGCACCGGGTCGAGACTCGGGACGATTGTATAGCAAATCAGACCCGGGGGAATCAGTCGCCCCAGCGATGGGGGCCAAACTCCCGGCTGTCGGAGGCTGCAATCGGTTTATAAATCAACTACGATAGACGGCGATTTATTGCATTCGCCTCCCACCCACCACCCATCTTCAGCCGACTATCTTCCCAATGAGAATTTTGCGCAGAGATTTTCTCCCTTTTACTTTTCACTGGAATAAACGATGCTTTTCTGCATGAAGTGAATTTGAAAGTTGAAGCTCGTTACTTCGGTTGCTTCCCTTGCTGCAGCTTCAAGTTCGAGAAATCTCTGCTCCAATAAAATCGTTAAACTTCAGATGACTGCATAATGCATGGGATGAAGCCAAAAAGTTCGCTCTCTGACTCCCTTTGAAGGGTTTTTGGATTTTTTACTATTTGATGAATGTAATCGGACTCGCGACTGATTTGAGAATTCCAGAAAAGGAAAAAATAATTTTTTTTTTTTTAAAGAAGATGTTGCGCATTCAAATCAAAGCAAATGTCGATTATTTCATGCTTCAGTTGCCGATCGGAAATATCAGGAAATGTTGAAAAAGTAGTTTACATGTGTATGCTATAATAACGAAAAAATTGAGAGCAATTGCAGCGGGGAGTTTTCGAAGAATTTCAAGTTATTTTATCTATTTTTTAAGGCATGACAGTCAAAGATATATTTCTAAACTGAAATTGGATGAGCATGCATTACAAAACTTGAACCTTTTTTCATTTTATTGACCGAACTCCATTACATTTTACTAAGTAAGTAATATTAGTAAATATTACCAAAGCAAGCATCATTCGAAGTAATGACGTAAATATGCATAAAATTATAATGTAAAGCATCATAGCTGAAAAAAGTGCAGCTCTAGCGGAAAAATTTTACGAAAGCTGTTTATTTTCTGAAAATCCCTTAAAAAAATATCTCAATGGTGACTAGCTTTAAGTAGTTATTTAGTAATAATAGGTAAATTAGCTGTAGGTAATCTTTGGGGGTTTTGAAGAATTTTTGCTCAATTTAAAAATTAATAGGAAATGCAACATTAGAAAATATTATATCTTAGCTGAAATATGTATGTATTCACATATAACTCTAAATCTCACTACTATTTACTGCTACCAACATTGCACACTTAAATATCTAGCGAAATAAATAAATAACAAATATAAATTCGAAACTTCTTAAAAAATCTGTGACAACTGTATCGCAAAAATACTTAAAACAATACGTTCCTACCAATGCCAATTTTTAATTGCAAGTGTTCTAATCAAAAATTACTTAAAACATAGCCAAATTAAGAACTTAAGGCCACGCATCGGGAGTTTTGAGTAAAACTAACTCGTTTTTTGAGAGACGATTTAAAAAAAAGTTTAATAGATTATAACAAATAAAAATAAAATTTATTTATATTTATTTATTTATTTATTTATTTATTATGAAGCAAAAATATAATAAATTGTACCTTACTTAGAAACAAAGCGCAAGCTCGGTTTCGCAGCCCATATGGCGCATCAAACAACATAAGTATAATTTATGACAATTTTTACCAAATAATAATTTACATTATTTTTATAAATTGGATTTTTAACATTTAGGAAAAAACCTACTAAACATTTTTTCTTAAACAACTATTATGGTAACTACCTAAATAATTAATAAACATCATTATAGATTATAAAAAATTTCTTTTTTTTTCTAAATTTTTCATTGCTAAAGATGGCGTTAAAGTTGCTGCCTCAAAAAAAAGGTGGAAATCGGCCCGCATCACAACTCACCTCTGGATCGTCGGACAAAAAAAAACTGCATGTTAATTTAGACACTAAAATGCACATCTTAACCCTCAATGAAAATAAAGTATTCAAAATTAACAAAATTATGCGACTTTGAAAAAAAAGTTGCAAGACGGACGTCTTTTTTTGTGCGGGCCGTTTTGGAAAATTGCGTTTTGAGATAAATGCATTTGAAAGTATGGAGTACGAAAAAATCCATATTAACTTTTATTTTTAGACTTTTATTATGCGCTTTATTATTAGCGGGATTTATTTAAAAAATTTTGAATACATTTTTGAATAGTTGTACCTACATCAATCACCGATTTTCGATAAACTTTTTCCCGATGTGTGGCCTTAAGCTGGTCCATGCTCTAAAATATCCGGAGAAATTATTTGCAGAAGGGTTTCGTAAACCTGAGAACAATAAAAAGCCGCTTAAGATAATAACTTAAATAGTTATAATTTCTCAGGAGACCTGAGAGGTGCAGGAATCGGGTCCGGTGCATCTGGGTTTGCTGTTGGAGGCAGCGCCTGCTGGGAGAGATTTCCGCGGATATAAAAAAGCAGCCTTCACCTGGACTAGAAAGCGTTCTGAGGCGATTTTTTATCTCTGAGAGATACCCGCGGACTCTAGCATTGAACTCCTGCTGCTTCTAGTTAGTTTTTGATTTTAGTACTGTTCGGGCCTTGCGCGGAAGCTGTTTGTCGTTGAATCCCCACGCTAGTTGTTGATTTTGGTTTTCAAGGTGATCCTTTGAGTGCTGGGTACTCTTGCACTTAAGAATTACGTCGGCAATTTCATGTTTTCGTAATTATTACTTTTGTGTTTCAAACTATAATTTTTAGTTTTTGTTTTTCATTTTATTAAACATAAAGTTACAATTATACTTTATAGAGGTCTGGTAAGTCATAATTTTTATTTTGAGTCATTTTATATAAATTTAAAATATTGGCATACATATATCACCTATTTGACTAAAGTACGCGTTTAAAATCTACGTCGCTCAGATAAATATTTTAAAAGTAGTTATTGTTGTTATTATTATGTGTTATTGTTTATTTAATAAAATATTACATTATCATGGACCATTAAATAAAAAAAAAAGCTTTCAATTTTCAAAAGAACAATTGAGTGTGACGACATGTATAGTGATTTATTCCAAGGTTCTCTTCATACGGCATTTAGATTTTTTCCACTTCAGCATTGTGAAAATTTAGACAATTTTGTTATAATGCCTTGAAATTTGATTACATGCTTTATAAAGTTTCTTTTTATTATCATACATACATATGATATATTAAAGCTGTTTGTGAGTCCTTCATTGAATATTACAAGAAAATGTTTACTCCGTTAATGATAATAATTAGCTATTAATAAAATTTATAGGTAAAGTTTTATATTTTGCGTAGATATTGTTGGTTTAACGTAGAGAGCTAAAGCCGAACTAAATTTCACTAAAAGATATACCTACATATGTATGTTTGAATTACTAATTAAAACAGCACAATTCGCTCGAGCATTGTATTCTGCACTCGAAATGAAAATCAATTAAAAAGAATTAATATGAATTACTTTGTTTAAAATCGTTTTTATCGTATTCCTCACAGATTTATTTCAAATTTATTGATAAACAAAATTTTTTAATAAATTTTTATTTCACAGACCTCCTTTAAAGCTTGTATGCATGTATGAAGCTAAAAGGAGCTAACTTTCAGTTTTAGTTAGGGAAAAGGTTTGTCGTTTCAGACTTATGAAACAACTTTGGTAAGAACTTTTTCGTACTCCTTGAATACCAGAGCAAATTAAATGAAAAATGAATGATGGTCAGCTTGAAGGTTCTTGTTGTTCCTTATGAATTTCCTAATACTGTGCACGTGACGGGAAGGCACGCATGTTATCCTTGTACACGTGTGTTTAATCAAGTTGGCCTAGGTGCACGAATTAAACTTAATGTATATTTAAAGATGAACTACATATTGCAAACTACACGTGTGCTTCATCTTTTAAATTAGCCTCAGCACGCGTCGGATGTTGAAGTTCTATGAAGTCCTCTTTTTTTCCTATAGTAAAATAGTTGTTTTTCCAGAGAAAACTAAAAATAAATTTGGGTTCGAAAACATCTGCAAATTTGCATAAATATGGATTACTTTGGGGAAACCTTTTTTACGTACCTTCTAATTTCTAGCTTTTTGAGTATAAAAAGTTTTGAACTATATGTTTAGTCTAAGGTTTCATATTACATCCTGGCTAACAACTGCTGAAAAGGGCATTTTTAGAAAAGAAGAATATCAACAAAATGATGGTATGGTTTTTAAAACTTTTAATAAAATAACTTTGTAAATTATTCAATTCCGAATTTACATTGCATATTCAGAATTCAAAATATCTAAAAATGTAGAATTATAGATTTCCGCTACAATTTCTCCATGCTCCTACAATTTTGTGGTGTACGTTATGGAAAATTATGAATGTTTCCACCGGATTTCGATAAAAACTTCTATATGAATGTTTAAATTAAGAACAATTTTACTTTACTTAGAATTATCATTTTATAAGGTAAATGCGTGCTCGTCACCGTCGATAAGTTGACAAAAATTTTTGCCTTTAATACTCTAATTTCAAAGAATTTTTACAAATAAGCTTTTTAACGTAAGGTAATTTGCATCGAAATTTTGTGGGAATATGACACCCAATGAACACTCCTTAATAATTTTATCAAAATACGTAAGGAGACCTCAGACTTAATCTTTTCTCCTAATTATTTTCTAATAGTTTTGTTTAAGTTCATTTATATCAATTAAGGATATTTTAGTTCTTAAGGGTGGCATCTGTTGTGTCCAAGTATTTCAAGGTATGTTGAGAATTCAATTTTTAATATTTTTAAATTTTAAAATTTATGGAAGTAGGAATGCTTAATTATTTATTATTTTAATGTTTCATTATCTTTAATAAACTACATTATATTTAAAGCTGAGTCAACTGCCACACTCTGTCTATGAAAACATAATTTACATAGGTGTACTTATTATAACAACACAATTCAAAATTACCCTAGCTCAGGTCATGTTGCTCGTTTGTTCAACATGCTTAGTTTTGCCGGCATCGTGCCTGATATCAACATTCTTTTATGCTAAACGGCGTTGAATTGCTTTGAATTATAAATTCTGGCTCAATTTATGGGAAAACCTCACGTGTTTGTTAAAGAGCAAGAGTTACTTAAAAGAACAATATACCATAATGTAGATATAGGGCGGGCAGAATAGTTTGAAAGGGTAACATTTATATACGTATTTACAGAGTATTAATCTAATCATGCTCTAATTCCCCGAATCACGATATTTCTTTATTTATATTATATTAATATTTATTTATAATGTTATCTTTGTATAATAGCTGTGTTCTTTTCATTTCGGATCCGGTTTCAGTCTCTACAGGAAATTTTGCATTGAATTGAGTTTTAGTAGTCCTCACGTACATATATTAAAGTTTTAAAATTTTTGAAAAGATCAAATTGCCATGATATTTAACCACACAAATTTCAAATCTTTCACCAGATAAATCGTTGGATTAAGGTTTTGACATGAAGTGGGGTATAACTCCATCCAAGTTGATTTTAGTTTCCCAATATAGAAAATCTACATATACGTGACGATTTATAAAATTTCAATTCAATACAAAATTTTCTGCAAAACCTGGACCCGGATCCGATGTGAAAAGAACATAGCTAATAATACATAGATAGCATATTTTCAACAATTAATATAAATAATTTACTGCTGTACATATGTATAATAAAAAACATACTCCAAAAAACTCTCAGTTTCGATTCAAGCCCTTAGAGGTCCTAAAAATTCTGTTCTTTGGGGTTGTAAAGAGAAGACTTAAACACTGCGATCAATTCACCATAATTTGCCGAAAAATTGGAGAAACCTCTAAAGTATAGGGGTTTTTCTATCAAAATCCAAATAGTTTGGGTAATTTTTAAAAATTATAAAGCAATTATTCATCGATGGTTGTAATTAAAAATATTTAATTTTCAAGTGGACAACCTTGCGTTTTAGAAAATAGGGAATTAATTGTTTGTACCTTATCTGTTAATCTTCTAGCTAAATACACCGCCATTAGGAAGCATATCTTCGCGCACCTGCTGGATGCTGGTACAGAGAGTCAAAAATGCATCAAAATGCACTTTGCCAGTGCACAAACAATAAGCGTTTGAAAATATAGAAACCGCGATGCATTTTGTGCTGGGTATGCATCCAAGACAAGAGCACTTTCAGCCTTTTAGGGGTGGCGAAATGCAAATTTTGGGGCGTTAATTAAAGACCGCTGCGGAACACGCGTGTTCGGAATGGGCTCGTTAACACCGGGACAGGATAACAAATCTATTTTGGAATTAAGGCTGCCTCGAAATCGGTCTGAGCAACGAAACTACTCCTGGTTGGCAGCCGTGGCAGGGGATTAGCAGGAGCACCACCCACCACCACCCAGAACCACCCATCACCACCCACCTCCGGCGAAATATGTGTTTAAGCTAATTAAAATTCGCTCAAGAGGCAGGTATCAGTTGGGGCTAAGCACGGTGATAATTGTTGCATTCACCTTGGCGAAAACTGTGCCGAAATCGGGAGGAAGTTCCCGAAAGTAGCGAGTGCAGAAGGCACTGTGGAAGATTACAAAACTGTTCCTTAAGGAGGAATTTCCGGAAGGAGGTGCAGCAGGGAAATTCATTAGTCGAGAACACAAGATGACTTCCGAAAACAATAACAACTTCCGGGAAGGTACGGTTTTACATGACCCAAAATTTAACTCGGTACGCTTTGGGCCTTCTCCCGGGAATTTCTCGAGTCTAAGTCATGGCCATTCGTAAACATTTTTTTAAAGTTTTTTTTCCACATTTAAACTCCAGGATGTAAATTTCGTAATGTGTAAATTACAAGGAATATCATGCAGGGGGGTGTGCGTGTGCGTGGGCGTGAAAATGTGGACCGGGCATCCAAGTCCAAGTAAAGGAGAAAATCCTTCCCACAAAACCTCAAAAACTTTTGCCATCAACACTTTGAAGCTTTTCCCGGAGTCCCCCAAGCTGAAGAGGATACGTCAGGATGCTACGTCAAGAAAATTATTTTGTGTGGCAAGAGCATCAAACAAGATGCCAAAGCACGAAGACGTTTAACTTTACTTCCCAGAATCAATCCCACCCACGAAAATTTCTAGGGTTTTGCGTTTCACACACACAAACACACAAAAGGAATCAAATTTTGGGGCTTTACATGCCATCGAAGAAGCTGAGTGCATCATGCACATCAGCCCGGAAGATTTCCTTTGTTATGGCTCAAGTTATTTTCTAAGTACACGACTAATTAATAAGTTTTGCATCGGATGCCAGCCAGAGAATTCCTCAAAGATGTAATTCTCTTGGGGATTCAGTGTAAATATTTTTCAATATGAGCGGTATCCTGTTGCTTCAGTTTTGCTTGAGTTTTAATAGTTTGGCTGCTTCTTCCTCTTAGGCAAGGTGTTCTTTATGAATTATGCCAAAGAAAAGAAGTTTTGGGATATTCTTGTTCATTTCTTACGTATCGTATCAAATGGGCTTGTCAGACTTGAGAAAAGAGGTGAAGTTTTAGTTTAGTGATGCAAGTAAAAAGTTTAGGTATTTTACCATGAAAATTTCAAACATTTCCCTAACAGGTTAGATAACTGACTGACTAAGCTTGAAGCTCCTTATGAGATTTTAATAATTCTATTTTAATATTCATGACAATTTCACTAAGTTTCGAACACCGTGCTTCGTATTTAGTGATTTAAAACTTTGAATTTTGTAATTGAGTGAAGATATTACATACTATTTAGTTATGTTGTCTTTTATCTCACGTGGATCTGATAACTATTGTATTTATTGTATAGTATTTTATTAATATTAGTAGTAATAGTAAAAGGAAAAGCAGAGCATTTTTTTAGTAGTGATATCTACATATATTTAGAGGATAAATTTTGCATCAAACGTTCATTTCTCCAAATTTGGCGGTTTATTGCCAACGGAAGATGAGGACTGAGAGGAGGACTGAATTAATTTAAAACTTAAAGCAAGACTAAAATGTTCCACAATGTGCATATTACTAATCGTGGTATGCTTATTTACTGAATTATTTTGAACTGTTTAATTCTTTAGTTATTTCGAAAGAAATATGTCCAAGAGTTTTTTCGCAATACTCGTTAAATGTTTGCAAATTTTTTTCCATTGTCGTAAAACTACAAGGCTTTAAATAATACAGCTTTGTGCAACTTTGTTTGAATGTTAATTCTTTCCTATTTTATATTTAACAAAGCGAACGTATGGAGCCCTCATGGATTATTTTCTGATCCTAAAGCTTTTTGCGTTAAAAAATATGAAATTGGATTAACTGCAATAATAGAGATTTATTTAGTTTTTTAGAAGATATTTTATTATAAATTTTAAAATTGAAATTTATCAAAAGCATGTATGATGATATACGTGAATATACTTACATTTCTAAAAATCTGAAACAAATCCGATTGTTTGCAGCAAGTGGCTGTAACTGAAAATCCACGGTTCAGATGGTAAAAAAGAATCTGCTTGAAACTCGCATATGTCGTATAAAATTGATAAAATGTTGAAATCGATTTTATTCCAAGGTCGCGACTGAACAGAGAACTCTGTCTCTACATTTGCAATTTAGCATTCGTTGAAAACAACAAAACCCCATTCTACCCTGTAAAAAAAGAGGAATGGGAAAAGCTTTGTGAAACATGAAAAATTGGGAAAGGAGGGAAAAACTAGACAAAAATCGAAATAGGAAAATTTCAATGTAATTTCATCGACAAGGGAAAAATTCTTGGGCTAACATGAAAACAGCATAAGTCCATGTTGGGTCGGCTCGTTCGGCGACATCCATGAGTCCGTCGGTGGCAACTAAACCACAATTGTTTACAACCTGTCGATCTGAAAGATTTGTTTGTGGGGTTGCTCCACATATAAGTTTTTTACTTGACTTTTTTAAGGGTTTTCGATAAAAAAGAAATAGACGAGGAGAAGTACCAAAATGGATCAGTGGGAAAAATTGCAATAATAAATAATGTCGCATGCTAGCGTTGGTGCCAGCAGTGGGGTGTGCTACCCGCAGTGAAGGAAATGCGCCAGATTAAAAGAGGGAACTCCGGCCAGAAACGACGGTGGTGAATGCGAATACTTTGCTCCTGGTGGAGCAATCCGCTCCGCAGCCACACGCACCCTGTCGCGCCCGGGGATTCCCATTTGAAATGGATATTTTCCGGTGGCCGATCGGGACGATGGAGCACCAATTTTGGGACTTCCCTCGTCCTGTTCTCGCGAAGTTTGTGCTCTATGCACCTGAAATTCACCGCCGCAGATTTATGGCTACAAAACGCAAAACTTTGCCATGCTCTCCCCACAGGAAAATTCGGGATATGTGTGGCGAATAAAAACAATGGTTTTGCATTTCGGATTATTTATTTGTATTTTATTTACAAGTATCCTGTCTCCACGCCCTCCACTTTTCTATTTGCTTTTAAAATTTTTGATGTTTAGGGCTTTTTACACAACATTTTTGATTTGCTTTATACTTGTTCGAACTTTTTTGGTTCGAGCTTCCGTCTTTCTGGAACCTTCAATTTGGTTTATTTTGTCTTTTTTTACAAATACATTCTTTTTCGTTAATTATTGTGTATCTCTGAAGTGATAGTAAAATTGTTTTATTCTTACTTTTAACATACCTTTATACAATTTTTTTTTTGATTTTTTTGTTTTTTTTTTTACTTTATTCGCTAGAGATATTTACTTACATACATAAAGTAACCGATTTTAGGGGATTTTCATCTGTTTTCGGTTTGGACATTTATAACTACAAGAAAAAAATTAGAAACCAATTTAAGCAAAAGATTTTCCAACACCTATTGGAATATTAAAAAACAAAATTAAATCAAGATAAAATTATCTGGATAGAAAATGTTGTTATATTTACTTGCAGTAAAGATAGTTTCCATTACTTGTGAATTTTTGTGGATGTTTTCGTAAGCAAACAACATCCAAAACTTCCTAAAGATCCCCTAAAATTGGGCAATTAAATGAAAAACAGTTTTGCCGATTCGGACACAATATAGTAAAATTGTCTAAAGTAATTTACCATTATAGTTTTCAGTCTTTTAAAAAATCATTAAATGACATTATCTTTTTTTGGACAATATTCAAAGTGTTTCTTATTTCATGTTTTTTTTGCTTCTTAAGTAAATATACAATAAATTTTCGATCAACATCCTTAGGTAGCTCTATTGAATTTCAAATTTCAACAAAGATTATAAAATTAAAACAAAAATTTCAAATTAATAAGAAATCGTCCCACTTTCTTAAAACAACATTTATTTCTTCTAAAGTTTAAGATCTAATACCAAAAATGACGGCGACATTTATTTTATCATTTTTTTTTTGTGTAATTTTTTGATTTAGTCGGTTTTTTTTAATCATCATTTGCAGCTCTTTTTAGCATTTTTTCTAGGTATGGTTTATGTACAAAATGCACAATTAGTAAAATTACATAACTTATGCTCTAAACTAGTCTACACACATGTCATGTTTTATACACCAAAATCGCCGAGAATAGGATGCCCAGGAGACTTGTGTACGCTGTATGAGATGCTGACGATGTTACAGCGGAAGCTGAAGACTCACCTGTAATTAGGAATAAAAAGATATCTAATTAAAAGTCTGAAAATTGCAGGCAGAGTACAAGTCCACTAGTAGGAGAAAAAGGAAGGGTTAGTTAAAAAGGTCGGCTAGCGAAAGAACATTTTAATCAGCAGATTTTCTAATTAATTGATTATAAGATAGTAAAATATATAGCAAATTTGTTTGAACGTTCTACAAAGCTATTTTTTTTAAATACTACCTTTAACAACAATTTCCAATGTGTAGGTATATATTTAAAAATTTCAGTGGAATGTAAATAACTACAATAATAATTAAAAGAACTTCTTAATATAAAACTTATCCAAGAGTCAAGACTATAAGATTAAAGTCGTCTATAAGATTAAAGTGCGATTTTACTCGACTAAAAAGAGCCGATTAAAAATGCTTGTTCCATCACTTTGATCAGGAAGATATTGAGCTCCATAAATGGTGCGAGCAATAAATTGCGATTAGCTCTAAAAATGATAATGTCCACTTTTTATGTTTGAGCAGTGTAACCGCTTGATTAAAGAGGGGACTGGTCCAGGAGTGTGTCGGAAATGAGTCCGGATGGTCGCGTGGACGAACTTTTTAAATTATTGCGTCCATCAAAGGCAGCAAATGCAGGAGATATTATCTCCTGAAGGAATCCCCATTCCTTTGAGCGGTCCACTGGAGGAAATTTGCATGAAGCGAAAATTACTTTAAACTTCATCCGGCTCGGCAGTGTTAGGGATATGGCTCCAGATCGGGGATGGCAGTCGTCGGGACGCCGAGGAATATTTAAATTGGTCGGCGGAGGAGGACGTCCAACTTCGAGATCTGATTTAAAATTTATTAGAGCAAGTACCCGCGTCGTACTAACCTGCTGGGGGGTAGTCACGCGTATATATACATATACATATATATTTTTTTCGTTTTTAATAAGAACAACTAAATTTGTTTAAATTTAATCTTTTCAGGAAAATTTTGCTTTTCCCTGCATCTCTCATACCCAAAAGCCTGATAAAGTGCGCAATTTAATAAATTTAATAGAAAACTTTAGCTGCAGTGCACTTGCAGACCGTGTGGTACAGGGTGGCGCGGACGTCAGCTTCAATATTTTCGCGGTTTATTCGAGTTAATTTGGGACAAAGCGATTTGCAATTATTTTAATGCCGGAGGTGTGCCAGCCTTCATTTCGTATTAGGCCCCATAAATTACTCGACTAATGTGCTCTGCGCTCTGTGGCAATTATATTAGCGCTGCATAAATGAAATTTTTAATTACTTGCGGCATGCATATTTCTATGAATTTTCGCCTTTTTTTTTTATAATTGCGTGTGTTGTTTTACGCAATTTTGAATAGAATACCTAGTCCAGCCCTAGTTTGCATTATGACAACAAATTTTGCCTAGGCCCGGCTAATTACTGTGGCATGCCCTATTCATGTTTACCAATATTCGCTGCAACAATGCGCATTTTTGCGGACGTTTCGATGTTGTTGCTTTTCCGCGAAAAATTTCGCTAGTGGTGAATATTTCAAATAATTTCGTATACATTTCGTAAATTCCGCAATTCACCTGGTGTATGCTAAATAAAATTGACCGAATCAAGCACCTCTAGTTATAATTAGAAACCTTTGTAAATTAAGTCCTAAAATTAATTGCAATAATCGATCAGATAATAAGCTTTAGATTAAAAACACCTCTCTTCAAACTTCCAGCAGTTGAAGTTCGTTCAATAAAATTACATTTTTTTAAATAACGAATATTGTTGATTATATCTATGTACTTAAGCTAATTACGTAACTTATTATTTTACAAAGAGCATAAATTTAAATGATCTCAATGAAAGAATAAATTTCAAAGTATTAATACCTTTTCAGGGCTTGCACACCACAAAATTATATGATACTTTAATATTTCAGTAATTTATTACAAATTACAAACAAAATTCTTCGGTATCGTAATTAAAATATCTCAAGTTGAAATTTTCATCAAATAAAATCTCTTTTATCTTTTAATTAAAATGTTTGATCGATATATTTTTTTCTTCTACATCAATCGGAATTAAAAAAGTTTAATAAATCTATATTATACTCGTATACGTAATAAAGCAGTAGAATCTGCGACCTTTACATATTGAATATATTTTCCAAAAATTGAGAGGGGGCGTTAAAAGAAGGGAAATATAAGACAACAATGAAAAGGGATTTTTAAAATGTTTCTCTGTCTGTCTGTCTGTTCACGCTAATCTCCGAAACGACTGAAGGGATTTTCATGGATAGAAGCATGATTAGGCTTAGGCTTGGGGCAACATATAGGCTTTGTTTAAGCGAAATCGGATGGCGGAAAAAGGAAGTTATCATCTTTTAATTATTTAATAATTTTAATTATTGTCTACTTGGTTTTTCCCACGGCCAACTGTATGTGGTATGCTCGCGGATCAGCAATGTGGGTCATCTATTTATATTAGCACCAGAAGGAAATACTGCCAATATCGTATATAAAGATATTCTTTAATCGTATTCAAAGTGTTGAACATTAGGTAGTCTCTTTTTCTCAGTAACTAAATTAAAGATAAATTAACAAAAAAACATAAAACCAATTCCAAAAAAATTCCAAGACCTAAAAAGTATAAAATAATTATATGTATTAAAAGTCCTCTGCTCCTACTTTCAACATTAAAGAGAAGATTTTCCTAGATTTTTGAAGTCGGTGTGAAAACCTGGCTTATGTAGATTAATCCAATACTAAATAATGAAGGCAATCGGATTGTCTGGATTACCTAGTATTGGATTAATATCAGTCACACCAATTTCAAAATTCTCGGAAAGTTGATGTTGAAAGTAGCAGCAGAGAACTTTTCATATAATTATTTTATACTTTTTTTCTGGTGTTTGGGATATTTTGGAATCGGATTTATTTTTTTCAATTGTTTTAATTTCATTCTTTTTGCGTCATATTTCGGATAAATTTTGTTTGGAAATATGTTGAATACAACTCTACTGATTTTAGTGGAAAATGCAATATCATTAATTAAAGTATCTTTGTAATTGAAAGTTCAGAATCTGCCCTTGATAATTATTAATTCTTAGTTTTTGGTACTATCATATCTTTTAACATTTTCGAGATAATTAGTTGGTTTAAAATAAACCGGTATTTTTCCTTCCGCTATTTTGAATCCACACAATCAGGCCCCGAATGTGCAATGACCCTATAATCACGCACTTAAACATGTTTTTTATGAATTCCAGGACATTTATCAGTTTTATTTCGATTTACCTCTCTGTTGTGGCGCTCCTTGGCCCTTAAGGCTTTTCATACATACCTATCATTGTACCCCCGGGGAATCTTAGACTATCCAACAAAAACAAAATCAGTAAAATCACTTCATGTACTCAATAGTTATGCTTGAACAGACATTACAAAAGAAACAAAAAAAAAACGACATACGGTTTGAATTGATAACCTTCTCGTTTTTTGGAAGTCGGTTCAAAAGGTATACAAAATAGGGGTGTGTGGTTAAAAGTCAATTCCACGCGGACGAAATCGCGTGCGGGAAACAGTATTTGAATAAGTGCTATATAGTAGAGTAGAAATAAATAAAATGTATAAAATGTTATCAGAGGTATGGAGCCGAATACCTCTTTTTTAAAGCAATAAATTCCCAGAAATATCTTATTTTATCGCGGTGCAATCGTGGTATTCAAAGGTGTCATAAGCAATAACATCTACTCGAAGACATTTCCCGGGACGGCACCACCACCATTGTGTTAGAAGGGTCCTAATCCCAAACGAGTCCGCACCGATGTTAATTTAGATTGCGAGCCGAGGCGAAGTCACTCGCCAGAAAGAGTTCATCCATCATTTTGAATAATTAGCCTTTGAATGCTCATGAACGTGAAAATCGATGAAAAATACAAAGAAAAACTAGAGGAGCTGAAGTTATAAGCTAGACAGCTATACCACCCTCGAAAAGGGGGTTGGTGAAGAAAGAATCCCGGTGACCTCGAGTGGAATTGAATCGCTCTGATATAGTCCGATTTAATCTTAATTAGATAGATGCGGGGGTGTTAGGGGTTAATTCCGCGGACTTATCTAATTATCTTATCTTACCATTTATGACGTTCAGTGTGACTGTTACGCTGGGGCTGTTCGAGGGGCTGCACGTGTAATTGCCGGTGTCCCGCTTTTTGGCCGACTCGATGATTAATGAGCCGATCTAGAAAAGAAGCAAATGACGGTTAATTTTTATCGCTATTGTACCAAACCTCCTTGTTGAGTATAATCCCTTTGATTTCACAACATTTAGTAAATCCAAAAAGAACCAAAAAAGCGTAACGTTAAAATTAAAAATTAAAAGTAAATTTTGAAAATACAGATAAACCTCTTATAACGCGGTAGATTCCCCGTTCCTTGAAATTACCGCGTTTTGGGAAATTGTGTTATACCCGTGGGAGTTTATGCAAAACCTGGCATTCGGTTTCAAATAGAAGTGTAAAATTTTGATAATTTTTTGTATTATATATTATGTAATTACATATACAGATAAACAAACAGATTTAGATAAAATTAAATATCATGATTAAGCAACCAATATTCAAATTAAAATTAAAATGATTGGTCTCATTTCAAAATCTGAGTTTTGTTCAACGACAAGTTTATTAGCTGTGCAATTTCAGTAGTTTTAGGGTTTAAAAATCGATCATAAAAGATTGTTTGCTCTTTTCATAAAAAATTTTTATAAATTTCTTGATAGGTGGATAAGAAATTTTACATACTTTCACTTTGACGACAGAGGATCGTTCTGTCTGTTTCATAATTTCTAAAAGTTGTCTGTACTTTTCAGAGTGAAGTTTTTAGTTTAATCATTGGAATGAATTTAAAAATTACATTATTTGTGAATATATAGTATGTATATACATATTATGTATGTATGTATATATGGACATTATAGAATTTCCAAATTTTCTCAACCGCGTTGAAAAAGTATTGACTTGTAGAAGGTTTACCTGTATACTATAAATGTAAAAGTCCAAGTTTTATAAATGATAAAAGAGTTGTTGGAATGAGAAAAATATGATGAAATTGACTGTAATGGTTTTTTATTTGTATCGAAAGATCATAATAAGAAATATTAAATAAGTATAATTCAAATTCAATATTACCATATATACCATATACCATACCATTGTACATATATGAAAATTTTACAAAATATCCTCGTAATATTAATAAATGAGGTTATACTGTATAATATATATTCAAAGTTTTAGGTCAATGAAAATTTTATATGAATGTTTTATATATTTAAGATATTAAATACTCATTATACAGTGAGAAAATTTATAGAAGTCGTTTCAATTAGAAAGGACATTTAAATACTTACCGTACTCTGGATTTCCCCCTCCACTTCAGGGAGACCCTTATCGATTTGCATCCGGAGCCCGCCAGTGTCATCAGTCAGCTGCTGCGCCCCATGGTACCAGATAATGTACGATGGCGGCTCGAGGGCACCCCGGACTATACATCGAAGGACGACCGTACTTCCAGCCTTAACATACCGGTCGGTGTCTCCTACTAGCTCCGTCCTGGGGACTGTTTAGGGGATAAAGAAGAAAACCGTCGTCGTTTTACAATTAAAGATATGACACAGACTGCTGGAGGCCAGATAGGTACAGGTTGGCAAAGGTTGATAGAGCAGGTGTATCCTATCTGGAGCTCTAGCAGCATATGGAGGATTTTTGGGGAGAGGGGATCCATGTATGGGGCCCCATATTCAGAGAGATTCTCATGAATAAGCAAACAGAAGTAATGTGCTAAAGACAAACTTTCTTGGTACACATTAGGCCTTCGGGCTAAAAGTACACGGGTCGCCTGTCCTGCGGTGGCTTTTTAATAAATTCCGGTCGGAGGTGAGGTATTCCCTCCTCCTCCATCTATTCCTGGTGTATACAATTCCACAGATAACAAGGGTTGGAAAGCAGCCGCCCCCCCATTAAAGTCGTTGTGTATAACCCGATGGCTCTGGATGGGCCAGGGCAACACCTTCGGGATCTGGGGCCCTATACATGGATTTAATAGTCGGGATGGTGTCGGGAACATTGAAACTTACCAACCACTTGAAGATGTACTCGTGCGCTAACTTTCGGCTCTGTTGACACTTGGCACTCGTAGATCCCGGCGTCCCGGGCTTGTACATATTTTATCTGCAGTGTCCAAAATTTATCTGGCTGCTTTAGTGCCTGGAATCTCTGGTCGGCTATGAAAACCGCCCTGAAATTAAGACAAAATCGTGTTTGGCTTCAGTTAGTACATATTGTTGAGTCTCGGTGCCTGATAACTTTGTGCATTAAGCATGAAAACGCTAAGAGCGAGCGAGAACTGGGCGCAACTCGGTTTCTGTGAAATTAGTTCGGGATCGTTCTTTAACTTTCTTGGGAGCATGAAAATTTTAGTAGCACACTCTTCAGACCCCCCTGAACTATATACAGAACCGTGCCGGGGATCACCTACATAATAGAGGCTAGTGCCTGGCTCTGCTCCCAGTCCTGCGACAACGAAAAAGGGAGAATCCGCACCACAGCGGGTGCTCCGCCACCGGGTTTGTACTTGTGAGGGAGACCCCGGTAATAATTTCCTGGCTGGTCGGCAAAGTTCTCTGTCGAGGATTTGTATGAACTGCACAGGAACTCGTAGACTCTATATGTTTATAACATACACCACGTCCCGGGGACTAGGCAGGACCGGGAGTAGTGCGGCCCAGACATAAAATCGATGGGCTAACATCACTCATCCTCGAAGGCGATGTAAACTATTGACTCTTGCTGTGGCGCACTAGGGCAAGAAGTGCATGTCCGAAACATGCTGAGTTATGGGGCCTTCCATTCCACCCACCCGCCATCCTCGGGATATTGAGGAGAGGTGTAATTCCTGTGGCCTGGAGCTGCTTCCGAAGTTTCAAATAGGAAGTCGGTGAATTTTTCATCGTTTCTTTACACAATATGACGTCCTTTTTACCGCCAGAACCGAACGACGTCTTTTGCTTTATGATACATTCTATGGGTGGGAAAAATTTTTCGAATAATTGGATACAGGAAGTGCCCCTTTTCTTGGGGATCCTTTAAGAGGGACGGGTAGAAGGGTTTCCTGTTTGCTTTCGAAATTGCAATATTATGGAGCTAGATGGGATATCAGTAAATAGACAAGGGGTGGAGAAGTGCCTTTTTATCCCAAAAGGTTTTTTAAAGCTATGTTTGCACTAGGTTACCACTTAAACGGCTAAACAGATTCTGAAGGAATAGGTGTCAAAACATTGCATTTTATTATAAGTAAAAATTGCTCGATGAAAATTGATATATTTTTACATTTTTACTGCCACATGACTGGTTATTCATTACATAAATAAGAAAAGGGGAATTAAGTTCTTTATATGCATGTATGTATGCATAATTTAGCCTAAACGTTAAAAAGTCGAATTCAAATTTGAGTTTATTAGTGTGTTATACATCAAGAAATTTTAGTAGCTTTAAAGAAACACAAGGTTTTCCTCTAATTTAAAATAATCAAGTTGAATTTATTTTTAAATTAAAACGGTTTAGTATGTTCAATTTATAACTACTTCAAAAGCATCTTTTACGGAGTATCTACTTATTTGTAAAAATATGATATTTGACATTATTATAGCGCAAAAGCTGCTTACAAAATACCTTTTATATCAAAGTCACTGATTTATCAATTCTTGCTAAGAGTTTTCGGTTTTATTTTTAGTTTTCCTTTCGTTTTACTAAATAGGTCCAACTACTTCTGTTATGCATAAACAAAGTTTGGATTGAATGCTTTTATAAATATTCTCCGAATTTTCTGTTGGAATGAAGTTTGTGAATTTCTGATATTCCTTCTACAAAGGTGAATTTTTGTTCGAGATATTCCACAACAAAATGAAACATTTTGCAGGAATGCTCAGATATTGTAGTTAGAATTTGCCCACTAATAAAATGGAAGAAAATAAATTTTCACTACCGTTGAAACTTGTAGAAGTTATTAAAGAAATGTTTAAAGATTTTCGTATTTCCGGTAAGCAGGGGTAACCTCATTACCAACGATCTCGTTTTTGGAAGAGGGAAAAGCCCGGAAAATCTCTTGGCAGGCAAATTGTATGGAAATCCTGAGCGAATTGCAACAGCTCCTCCTGTGAGAAATTTGAAACTCGATTACAGGAACTAGTGTTTAATCTGGGGGTCACAGAGTAACCTGGCTTGTGATGAGGGGGTGATGGTGGCGTTAGTGGCCTACAAAGCCACATCTTTCGCTTTGTCGAATTTGCATTAAATTCGAGAGAAATTTGCATTGAGTGAGGTCGGCTGGAACTTGTACAAACGCTATCTTTCCGCACTTTGCAGATATAGAGACAAATGGATTTCGTACAAGTTTTCACCTTTTCGAATGTTGGCTTGGTCTCAGGAGCCGATTAAACTTAAGCAGGTCCTCCAAAATCAGCTTCCTTAGATCCTGCGCCTTGTATCACACATATCGCCATATCGCTTTGCCATTATTTCTCGATTTTCGATAACTTTTCTAATTATCTACTCGAAGGACTTAAGGAAAAGTTAACGCAAAACTCCTGGCTTTTGGGGAAAACTCTGGGACTATTGTGGGGAGATAAAGTCGTGAACGTTTTTGGAAATTCTTAATCCTAATACGACGGGGAAGGGGGTTGTAGTGGAGGGCAGGGGTGGTGGCAAGATGCGAGAATTATTTGTAAGTTCTTGGGCTCAGAGAAGCTGAGTGAAGTGAAATTTGATTAAATCCGAGAGAAAGCCAAGAACTTTTTCAATTAAAAGAAAAATTAAAGGCACCCCCCGGACATTGTAGTTTTTACACGTTCGAGGCACCACCCTCTCGTAGATCTGAAACGACCGCCGTACGTGCGAAGCCCCAGTGCCACGTTTTGCTTTAGTTTAGGTAAAGACTGGCAGTGGCCCATGGAACACCCTGTGCCGGGTACACAGGGTACTCGTCACCATGCGGTAACGAAATCTTGAAATTGTGGATGACCTGCGGTAATCGATACAATATATCGGGATTTATCCAAAGCCAGAGGAATGTCGACTACTTTGAAAGGGTTGAACTCGTTTCTAAGGGGTGGAACAGTACGGGGGGTGGGTACAATGTGCACGAAATCAATTTTACCACTTCGAAAAGCGTGCACGAAAGAACTGGAGAGAATCAACGACAAAAAAAAAAAATAAAATAAATTATCGATTCCCTGTCAATGGTTGCTTCAGGGACTTCCAGGACCTCCTTCTTGGCTGGATGCACACCTGGCCAATGGGCACTAACAGGGAAAGTATGTAACTGCCGGATAATTCTTCTCGCCGATCGTGGCTCGGGCCATTTTTCAGGAGATGCCCAATTTTCTCTGGGCAATGGGCTCCTCGTCAGACAAGTGGTCGCCCCTGTTCGAGCAGATAGGGAAGTGCTCTTAATTGATGTCTTCCACCACTTCGTAGGACTCCATTTTTTTAAAGTTTACCTTCGAAGCCAGGTGAACTGCCAATAGGGAAAAATGTAAAGACATCGAAAATTTCAATGCCTTCAAAAGGTATGCGAGAACTTCAGCTTAAAACTTGTTTTTCTATTACCATCAAAAGTATATATTGAGGTTTTTAGTATTTAACTCATATCAAAATCAAATTAAAATCCATCCATTTTGTCAAATTTGAAAACGAATTTTTTGTAAATATTATATATTCAAGGCTTTATTTCATAACTTAAAACTTTTCAATAGGACAGATGCTTAGACCTAAAATTTTAATTGTTTTTAAATTGTATTTCAAATTTTTATGAATTTTATTCATAATAAATTTCAAATCATACAAATTAATTATAATTCCATAGAATGTTTTTATTCAAAATCATCTGTTTTTCAGAAAATTTACAAACAAAAAAAATGTTCTGTTCGAAGTGCTCGTGTTCTACGTACCGCGTTGACAATCTACTGTGCGTAATGTAGTTCTTTTAGCGAAATGTTACCCAAAGAACGCACTTTCTGTACCATCTGTATGTAGACTTATCGATTTGTGAGCCTCCAAAAGGCTCTAGGGATAAACGTGACTATGTTTGCTGGTGATTTGGCTGTGGCCACTGGTTCGCCGGGCGGCAACTGCTTTGTTCGCTCCGGAAGTGAGTACAGGAATCTCCGGGCCAACATCCCTGATTCCCTGGATAAGTATTTTCCAAATACTCTCATATTGATGGGCTTTACCCGTAAATAATTAAGGCCAAAATAGGACACCAAACGGATGTGTTTCAGGTTTCAGGGAATGTAGGCGGGATGGAGGCAATTTTGTGTTCTGCAATTTCGATTACTTTTGTGCATGCCTAGCCAGACTGTGGATATTTGAGACCTTTTTGGTTTTTATTTATTTGTAAAAGGTTTATATTTTCGGTTACATTAAATTCAAGCAACTTTCGATTAATATTACAAAATTGCCAATTGTTATTTATTTAAGAGTTTCGTAAAAACTAACAACTGAAACCTGAAAATTTAAGTAGAAGTTTTGATTTCAAATTAAAGTAAAGACGGTTAAATGAAATTGAAATTTGAATTTCAAAAGCGTTTCTATTCTGAAAATTTAATAAAAATACCACGTTCTATTTCTCACTGCGGTTATTAAAATATATCAAACAGTATTAAACAAAATTATTCAATTTAAATTATTTTCCTCCGTTTTGAAGATAATGACAACATTTCCTAGAAGTTGTGCATCTTTTAAACACTTGGGTACCTAATTTGTAAATTCCTCTCAGAAAACTTTGAAGAATGTCTCGCAATATAATTTTGAAATATTTTCAAGGAACTAAAATTATTACGGGAAAATTATACAAAATTTCGCCCATCTTAAGAATCACCCAGATAATAGTGGAATGCTCATAACTTTCCAAAGAGTGCTTCAACTAACGATTTCTCAAGCGATTTCCTTTTTAAGAAGTAATAAAATCCATTTTTATCTGCATTATGTCTTTGCAATATTTCATAAATTGCAATTCCGCCTCCATTTCATTCCTTCGGGAAAATTCTTGTCGGGTCACCTTCCGGGTGCTTCTCAAGACGGTTGTAAAGGTTTCCTCCAGGGAAAATATGTTTGACTTGTCCGCAGAGGCACTTGTTATGAAATTTTTTTAATAAAAGGCCTATGAACCCTTTCAGGAAGATGGGACCACAAGTGAGGTAGTTGTATAACGCAGATAGGAATTTTGCAGCGACCTGGTCGGGACGGGCAAAGGGTGCGTTTAGCTCATTTAATTTTGCTGGAATAATGTTTAATTAAGGCATAAATCATGTTACTATGGTCCGGGGTAGGTTTCTGCCAGAGTCGAGGAGTTACCGGGGTAAAAGTAGCGCCAACCACCAGAGATGAGCCGGCGGGTTGCACCCTTCCTCGATCCGGTGCAATTGTCTGCTGGAACTATAAATTTTAATATTTTTCCTGGGAAGAAGGAGGAAAATAATAAAATGGGGAACTGCATCTGAATGCAGCGGAAATCCTCCTTTCCAGCAAGACATCAGGAAAACTCATTTCCAACAATGGTCTCCGCACCGTGCGCATATTCTGGGGGTGTGTTATATGGTGGAATCGGGAGTTTTTGGGGTAGGTTCAGTGTTTCGACTTGGGACGGTGAAGCTAGGGTATATTTTGTAGTTGGATTTCTCCTGTTTGAAATTAGGACTTGTACTATATTTTGTAGCAGAATTGCTCGCAACATCTCGGCCTTTCAAACCGCACCCGTTGGAACACCGGGACTAGTGGCAGAACAGGAGCTTGGGCCAAAGATAAAAGCTTTTTAAGAAATTCTTTTTGATATTGTACGATTCCTAAGTTGCCAGAGCTCTTACGCAATCCGTTTTTTTTGTTTGTGTCCTGACAAGCATCCTTGCATCTCAGGAGCTTAACGGGCACAGGGTGTCCTCCCAGGAGCTGTTCTGTTGCTCCTGCCGGCTGGTGGTGCTTGTCAGGCTCGGCTCCGACTGAATAGGATTTTTTTTTCGCTCGTTTATCTACGAGTAGAGGGCTTTTGCCTTAAATGCTTTTCAGCTCCGGTCTAAGGAATCTGCTTAAAATATAAAACAATATTACAAAAGAAGTGGTGCTCGAGTTGTTCATAAACAAGTGGAGCTGCTCGCAATTATGTCGGACGTCAATGGCCATTCGAGTGTTTCGTAATCTATTTTATGGAGGGGGGAGGGCGCAGAATCGACACCCCCGCTAGGGATCCAAGTAATTGGCGCCGCCGACAGTGTGCACGATGCTTAATAACTCGTCTAACAAAGAGACGGTTCACACTAACGACAACGACGATTACGACAACGTCGACAACAACGTTCACTTTTATCCCCAATTCGTTAGGGAAGAGAGCTGGGATACCTCTGGAAGTGGCTCATTTCTGATTTTCTTCCCGGTGGAATTATTTGAGGTACCCAAAAGAATGGACGCGGATTCCTTTCTCCTTTTTAATTATTTCAATTTACCCTCTGAAGTTTTTCTCTTTTTCCTGTCCCAAAGTTGGGACGATTTTGCTGTTGAAGACGTGTTGCAAGGTTTGTTCTAATTTTATTTTATTTTATTTATTTTTTTATATATATTTTTTCTTCGTTGTGGAGCGCGCGCCCCAAATGGCCTGTCTTAATCACACTCCCCAGGGAACCTTTTGTGTTTCAATTTCTAAAGAGCTGGGGATTTTCGGATTTGTTGGACACGATTAGGTGCCCGCCTGGTTTAGTATCTAAAAGAAAAAAAATCGCTTTTTTCCTCAGGCTTGTCTTCTTTGCAGTCGTCCTTTTATCTTTAAAGTTCAAAATCTCAACTTTTGGGAGTGAAATTAAGTTTTAATCAAAAATTAATGAATAGGGGTGTTTTAGGGCCATTGTTCTAGATTTATAGAACGCTCATCAAAATTGAGAAAATTGAAGGGATAACTATTTGTATATCTTTATTCTAATGAAAACAGTGATAAAACCTTTCAAATAATTTTATAGCTTTGCAGGGAACTCATTTCACTTTTAGTGTATTAAAATATTAAAATTTATTAACCCATTTTTATTTGAATAATATATAATAAATTTTTGAAAGCATTGACTGTTATGTCAATATCAACTATATGTAACAATTGCATAGTCAGTTCTGGTATAGCAAATTGAATATTTTTATGTATGTATTTCAAAATGTTCACAACGTTTACATATTTATAATAATTCCAAGAAAGCTCTATAAATTCGTACATCCCCTTTAAATACTTATTCATTGTCGTCCTCGAAGGAGTGCATTCCCCTGGTAAATGACATAGTAGAGTCTAAGGATTGCATCCAGTGTCTTCCCTCTATGTCTCTAAGGACTTCATGCTTCCCTAATGAAGACATTATCATTTTCTCATTGCTAAGGAAACTTGTCGTTGTCAACCCCCTGAAAATTAGTGCTTCCATTGCACTGTTTCACCTACTCAAGCTCGGCTCGATAGGATGGAAACCGTTCATTGTTAAGATTTGTGATTCTCCCTGACCTGAAACACCTCAATTAGGGAAGAATCAAGTTAACCTGGAGCAAAAGCAATCTTTGGATCAATTCACATTTCGGCATCATGGGATTGCTTCATGGTAAGAAGATTAAGTGGAGTACACAAAGTAGTTACAACCAACCGCATTGGAATCTCGCCTAGAGCGAGGTATCTAAGTAAAACTACTTCGCATTATTTTCTTGCATGAGAGATAAGAAATACTCAGAATGGAGCAGTAATTGCTTGCCTAGGTAACTTGCATATTGTCAGGTAAGAGGGTTTACGTTCTAAGTCTGATTGCGAAGCTCCGGTATGAGAAGCTGCATATCACTGGAAGGGAAACGTTCCCGAATTAGAAATTCACTTGTCACTGGATGGGGGACGTCTACGGGGCGCATCTCAGTTTATCATCATTGAATTAACGCAAGTGTTGGGCTATATGCTCTGCTCGAAATTTCTAGCCATAAACAGTGTTTAGCATATTTGCACACTGGCTCTAAATTCTCCTGCACAACGTCTTCCCATCGTCTTCTAAGGACGAGAATGGCCCGAGCACAGGTGGGCAATTTCATCGCTCATCTCTAAGATTCACATATTTCTTAAGTGTTTGGCACTTGATTTATCATTTAATTGCAAATAAGACACGTGTTTGTGGCAACTCAGTAAATAAAGTGGAGAGCTGGCGACAGTCCCGAGTCTGGGGCAAGCGCCCTTCTATGGTCCCACCTTGTTCTGAGGAAGTAATTAATAGTAATGCCCTGTGGCACCAAGTTCCTAATTACCTGTCAACAGTCAGTATGTGACCATCCCGCACACGGACCCATGATACTGATTTATTTCCGAGCTGCTTTACCTGCAAAGAGAAATTACAAATATTATTTTCATCTGATGTTTAATGACTCTCGCCGCACTTTTGTGGAACTTTTAAATTAGAAATGAAAACTTTTAAAATGAAAATATTTATATTAACGAGAACGGTGGGGGCAGTCAAAGTCGTAGTCAGAAAGGTAGGGAATTACTAGGGTTTGACCGCTTTTCCCAAATATTTTGGTTGGGATGAGAATCAGCTCTAATTTGAATATAAAAATAAGGGTTTGATAAATTCATAACCTCGCGGAATTAGAACAAATTAGAAAAAGGCCATCATATTTCAAATCGTCTTCATTCCCGCTGGGTTTATTTTTCTGGTCACGGCTTTGCATGCAGTGCATACTTATGCAATCCATCAACTTTTTAAATTATAATATAAAAATGGCATGCTGTTGAGTTTACAGTCTTAGAAGTATTGATCGGAACTACACTGCATTCAAATTGGTTATAAAATCTCATTTGGTGTATATCTTATCTTTTTAAAACTAACACTAACTACCCGCATCAACGTGGACTAAGTTTTTCTGAAGACGATTTACTTATCTCATTGTGATCCTTTATTTCCCACATTATTTTTAAAGAGAGATAGATCAAAAAATTTGGATTTTCTTCTTCTGGAAGTGGTTCTACCATAATATTATAGTCTGCGCTTTATACCTGAAACAAGGTGCTAAACTAAACTGAAACTTTAAACGCGATTATCTCGAAACCATATTTCTTTTTCTTTTCAAAAGTGCCACTTCGATGCACAAGACTACATAAAAAATATTAGTGAGATTGATTTCAAATTTTGTGTCATGCTCTGTTATGACAAAAAGAGGGGTTTGAATGAAGGTATAATATTTTGATTTCGAAACTGAAATTCGAGCAAGGTGGAAAACGAGTTTTCATGTAATATGTTTTTTAAAAATTGAAATTATAATAAATCCTTCATTTCGGCATAATCTAGGTATGTGGATTTTGACTTCAGAACAGTCGTTAAGCCAAACATTGATTGTATTTCAGAAAATTTTGAAAATATTTGGATATAAAAATTTGTACTAATACCTCAGACATGTACTTTCAAAGTAATACACAATATGTTGGCTAAATTGAGACATCTAATAAAATTCTACTGAAATTTGGGCATGTAAAATGTGTTTCCAAAATTGATCCTATTTGATTTTTTTAAGTTTAAGAAAAAGTGGATTGAGCATAAACGATCTTTCGGTTTAGAATTTGATCAAAAAGCCTTATAAAACTAAGCTCTAGTTGAACGTTGTTTTAAAGGGATAGTATTTATTTTTTATACTTATTTTTATAAAAGAATGATCCTTTTTGTATTCTTAATAGTACCGGCTCTTGGAGGATATTAACTGGCTATTAGAATAATGGATGTTCCATTACTGTCCGCAGTTCCGTCCATATTCTATTAGGGATTAGGGCCTGGAGTGCTCTAGTCCACCACGTTATTTACACGGATCCAACGGTGGCCCCATCAAAGTAAAATTAAATTTCAAAGCGAGAAACTTTTGGTTCTTTGGAATGGGTGGCGATATCGCCGGAAATGGCCGTTTCGGCAATTAGTTGCGTAATATACCTATTCGCCTTGAAGCTCGCGGCCCTAAGCGTGAAGGGTCCAGGGGTTGGGCCATCCTCCTAAGCTACTGCCATCATGTTTCTTTATCCCGAGTCCCGACTTCGGACATTATTCAAAATTTTATTCATCCGACAAATTCAATGTGACTGGGCCTGGTGTAATATTACACGACCATCAAAAGAAAATGAACTAATTTGGTAACCAAAATAATTTTATGATGGGGCCGCGAGGGGCCGTCCACACGGAGGAGCAGGCTTCACAGCTCTTGGGGGTGGGGATGGGGGTGTGGGTGGCACCGGGACACCGCAGTTTCGGGAAAAAGCGGAACCCCGAGTTGGCAACGTAAAAGCTTCTCCAATTTACAGTAAAACAATTTCTGGCCTTTTTCAATTAAGCCCTTGTGACCAAGTTAATGAATATTTAACGCGACGATGACTGGGGCGAAGGTATGAAATCTCGCGATTCCGCGAAGGAGTCTTACCTCCCTCACACTCCCCCAGAAGGGCGGGAGGAAGGACGATAAAGACAACGGCGGCTGTGGTGGCATCGAAAAACTTCAGGGAGAATTTCGCTTCTTCTTTTTTTGTTTTTTTTTTTTTATGAAAAGGGGAGAGCCGCATTTCCATCTTAAATTATAGAGAACAAGCGAGCCGAAATTTCCATTTTAATTTTGAGTCGGTCCCTCCCTGTTCCCGGAGCTAATCGGGCGTTCAGCCCGGGACCCGCATGGCTCAGCCTGGATCCGGGAATTTCACCGGCTCGCCACTTGGCGCCGAAAGGTTTCCTGTTTGCGAGCCTTCATTTACACCAACCAACCAACCCTCCGATCCCCGAAAGAAAACCTCCCTTGGGCGCACCAATAAAAAGTTTTTCGAATTGAAATTAAGTCCGAGGTCGTGCTATGGCTGGTACCGGGCAGAAGGCGGACAGAATTTGTAACGAGTAGTGGGGTGGATGGGGGTGGATATCTTGGGCAACTCATCCCCCGCCAAAGGGCTCCATCGCACCGCCCTCCCCGGGCCACTTACCTTGCAGGGCAAATAGGCGTGTGTCCCAATTTGTGTTGTAACATTTGTCGTCCCGTGTCCTTCTAAGTACGGTTCTGTGTAATACGATGATCCTATGTGCTGCTTGGTTACATCCAGCGTTGAGAGGACGTCGGCACCTGCAGTGTCTGAAATTTCAAAGGACATCAAATAGTATTGAGCGAACTATTAAATGGGGCCCAGATTGTCACCGGGCCAGGTGTAGTTCATATACGGAAAAGAGATCCTTATCGGTCCAGAAAGGCCGGTTATTTTGGGATCTAATTAAATCTAGGGTTAGATCTGGGGGTGGTGGCGGCAATCGCTGCCTTTGATTAAATCATTCTCAGGGAATGGGCAGAAACGCCTTCCGGCGAATAATTTAATGTCAACACAATACCCGTCGTTACACTTCGTGTTATGTAAGGCCATATTTTGCCCCGGATTCTAAATATAAGGATATTTGTGTACCACATCCCAAAGATAGCCTTCGCAAAGTCCAAACCCTTTTTGAATTGAGGTACTTGAAGCGTGTCATATGTTTCTAGAAGTCCGTGTATCACACCAGGACCATTTTTCGTAATATCAAGCTTAAATTACAAAATATTTAAAAAAAATTCGGGTTTATTTGGAAAAGAATATATAATATTACACTATAAGGTGGATAATAAACGTGAAATTTAATAAATGGTTAGAAAATTCAATTTTTTAACATTTACCTCTATAATAATAAAAATGTATTTGTTTCATTTGTGGTACAATAAATTTGGATTTTACAATATTATTTTAATGTGCTGTAACTATTTTGATATGTAATTCATATTTCAGTCTACTACTGAACGATGCATTTCGTATCTAATGTGGGTTGGAACAAACTAAGGAATTGAAATTTTAACATCTTCATCATATACGTACATAAAAAATTTAGACGAAAAACGGACAAATTAATGTGAGTAAAATACAGACTTAAATATTTGTTAATTTAATTTTTATTTAATTTCATTTATGCGCGGTGATACCTGAACTTCTCCTATACGTTTTCGTGTTTTTTTTGTTTTTTAAATTATGTAATAATAAAAATATATTGGGAACCAAGACAAAGTTTATTGATGCAAGACCAGGGCTAAGACAGAGTGTGTAAGGAAAGGACCAAAAGAATATAAGACTATCATAGTATTAGTTTTGGTATTATTTTGTTCACCACTAAATCACCAATACCAAGAATTCTTAAATGATGCTATATCCGATTTGTTCATTTATCAAAAAGAGAAAAAAGTATTCTCGAATGACTCCACCAAAATTCAATCGGCAGGTGTTGTCCTTCCCAAAAGGTGAATTGTCCCATTGTAATGCCAGCCAATTAGAATTAAATCGACAGCCGTGAAGAAAATCGACAGACCGTTTACAAAATCTCTCCATTAGCCGGACGGGACAGCTGCTGTCAGCAATTTTCACCTATTCAGCGGCAGTGAGCCCATTTAATTCAAATTGCGTCCTCCCCATTGCGTCACATTTTGAAATTTCCCGGAAAATCGTTTGTAACGCGTGCTAAAAATTTAGGCATTTTGTAAAATCCAAACGCGTTCCATTCCGAGTTTAGATAGCACTGTAAAACACTGGGAAAAGGGACTGGGGGCTCCTGGAGGACAGGACTGGGTCCTGGTTATTAAAACGGGCACGGTGCCGCAGTGGGACTCGTTCGGCGGATTTATCTCGAGCATAATTCCAGCAAGCGATAACGTATCAAGCGAGCCCTCATCTCCAGTCAATGCGTCCTGCCGGACGGGGGTGATGTAGGGGCGGCTTAGAATTTTATTTCCATTAGAAATGATTTTTCTCTCGTGGACAATTTAAATCTCTTCCGGCCATTTAGAATATAAAAAAAAAATGAGGCGATAAAAGGATTTACTCGGCAAATTGCCGTTTTGCAGGTGGGAATTAATTCGCTGATTTGACCGACCCTCGGGGCCACCTGAATTAATTCCCATTTTTACGTCTCACGTCCCTGATTTGAATGTTAATTAAAACTGCCCTCATTCGCATTTGTGTGCGTGCCAATTTAATTGCAAGCTAATCGAATTTCCCGGACCTCGGCTGGAAGAGGTCACCTACATATCGAAGTAGAGGAGGCATGCAGGAGGAAACGGTTCCCTCCTGCATCCCTTCTGTTTGAAGGACATTTAAAGTTTTGCCCACCCCCTTCCCTTGAATTCTTTCAGGAACCTTCTCAGCATGATTCGCAAAGTGATCCTGACGGAGTAATTATGCAGCACACTCCTTCTGACACCTCATCTCGAGGTGGTTTTTTTTCTTCTATATCGCCACGTTATATATTGTAGAAGTCTTGAAAGGACTTTGAAAATGTGAGCAATCCACCTCTCGGAGCCCCGTCCCTTCAATATCGAAGATGGAATGTTGAGCCGGATATTAAATTTCTAGAGAGTCCTTTCAGCAGATTGCGTGCAGCATTTAAAACAAACTAGAGGACCCCGGAGGTAGGATAAAAAGGGTAATTCTTAGTTAAAAACCATCTTCCTTCTTCCTTCCTCGAAAGTGCTGAGCCCGTTGGACGGATGCTGGAAAACGAAATTTTCTTCTTTTTTTTCCAGGACGCAAGTACCCTTGATCCTGTCCACTTGCAATGCGAAAAATCAGGACGACCAAAGGAGCTCGTAAGCTGGTGAAGGGACTTTTCTATCAGCCGTCGATTAATCTCCTGCCCTTGTTGCATGTGGAGTGGCACTCTATCGAATTGCCCCCGATAAGAAATTTGCTAACTATCCTTGCACATGTCAGGCTCTTTTGGGGGAGTAAAAACGGGGAACCGGATCCTTTACGGGCGTTTTTCGGGACGCCTTCCGATTATATGAAAATTTCATGTTCGTGCTAAGTTTCAATCTTCATATTTTAACAGTTTTTTAACAGGCACTTTCTGCCGAGACTTTCGTGCGCGTTTTGAGTTATGAACTCTGACATCTGGGAGAATGGGGTTTTTCACCCCCTAGCCATTTGGATGGATATATGTGATATTTCTTTATCACCCTCTTTTTGTCTCTTTGCTGAAAGGGCGTTCTTTTGTAACTATTCCTCAACCCGAAAAGAATTTTCTTTTTCTCGGCGTCAGACAATTTTTTATTTAAAGAAACTTCTTTAACTAGCTGCTTGCTCATATGTCAGTTTTTACGAAAATTCCTTAAAGTTACACACTTGAGAAGATGCCTATCGGCTTAATCTTACAACTTGAAAATTTAATAATGTTTTTGGCTTAAGGCGTCGGCACTCAACAAAAAAGGACTATGCATTTAAAATAATTGTTAAACTGTGATTTGTTTGCTAAGGTCACCTCTGAGGTTCAGCTTATTATTTTTTTAAATAAAAGTTATTGATATAGGGGAAAGTGGCATAAGATGGGTAGTCGGGTAAGTCGCATACTCGTAAAATTCTTTAAAGCAAAAGAATCTCGATAGCAAATTTAAATTAATTTTCGACTTATTAATAATTTGATTGGTAGGAGTGACTCCCAAAAATTCTCATATGAACATTTTTGAAAATTTTATGTGAGATAAGTTTTCCGAGTGCTACAGCTTACATAAAATTGGATCTTTTTTGCACCCTGTGTTTTAGAAAGCATATAACAGGTCCTAAAGACATAACTTATTTTTATTAAAAATTACCTTTTCTATTTATACATGAATTCATAATAAATATGTAGCAAACAATCCGAGTGCTATACTTATTCTACTTTTACGTATTTCCTAACGAGAAAAACAAGAATTCTGAGAATTACGAGTACCTAATTTTTTGGGTAGCTATATATATAATATATATGTAGATGAGAATACATTTGTAAAATAATAATTGACTATTATACTCGTATGTATTTAATAACAGATTTTTGTTACTATATGATTTGATGTACGTGCAGCATCAAACGATGGAGCAAGATGGGCTAGATGGGTTAGATGGGTTTGTTTTTCGGGTGATTCCAGGCCAAAAATTATTTGATTAAAGAAAGTTTTGTTAAGTAACTACAAGTAATTATAGATAGCATGTATTCTAATTGTTTTAACTTATCGTATCCACTATGCTTTAGTTCCCTTGTTATGCTACATTTTCTTATTGTATATGAGCTTCAGTGTAGATGTAATATAATTAATCAAGTAATAACATTCAATCAAAAATTTTTTCGAATCACCTTGTTAATCAATACAAAAAATTGTAAAAACTGCTAAAAGTGCTTTAGGTTACCCAATAAATAGGAAAGACTGTTTCCATTTGCTGAACATATCAATGGCTGCCAATTTCAGAGGTTGTTGCTTTGAGAACTTTTGTCGATCCCAATCCCTCAATATTTTCCTTTTGCCGGCAACTTTGTACCGGAAAAAGTTATTTAATTTTCAATAATAAATATCAGAGCGACGGCTTATCGTTACGGCGACAAACTTCTAAAATTCCCTTTGAATGCATTTTTCCGGGAATCTCGTTTACCCTGCACCCGACGACGGAGTCGACAATGTTCAAACAGGTAAATCAATGTTTTTTATCCAAAAAAATTTCCAACGAGACCGACACTTTGATAAGCGTTCCAGGAATTTCCTTTTTTATCATTAATTTTAATCAAACTTTTGACAGGACTTTCAGTCGATTTGAACGGTGAACCCCTCGATAATCGACAGAAGTTCGAAAAGCTCATCAGTCTTTTTTTTTGTATTTGTGAGGATAGTCGTTAATGTTATCTCCCTTTAATGTTTTTATTAATTTTTTTTTTAAATCAATAAATTATTAATCATTATCCGTAAATCGCTTCGTTGAGACCCATGAGACGGCATGAAAGGGTTTAATTTAAGCGGTGGGGCAAATTTCTTCTTTTCTGATTCACAATCCGGATCCGAAAATGACATATGTATGTAACCCTCTAGGTCTGCATAGCATAATGAAAGCGAATAATTCTTTATTAGTTCCCGCATGTTTCAATTAAATTTCATCCCCTGTCTGCCGTGGGAAATGATAGAAACATGAATGCACCTGCTGGCATCTGCCTACTCCACCGAATGAATTTGATTGCAATTATTCCTGCCTCCCTGGGGCTATTTGTTTCGACAAATCAAAAGCCCACTAACAAACTCAGCAGATCTGAGCATTTCTGCTCGGCGGAGTTGCAATAAAAAAAAAAATTGTTCCAGAACCCCCATCTCCGGGTACTATGCTCCGGCGGGGCGGAGTTGGGGAGCATCTTCATAAAAGGCCTCATAATAGTCAATCTGAAAAATACTTGAATGGGAAAGTTCGTTTTCAGTTTGTTTTGAGTTCTGCTCGGAGTTCAAGACCTTGCCAACCTCTGGTTTTGTGTGAGCAGACCCCGTGTAAGCACGGCTTTGGCAGCTCGCCTACCCTTTTAAGTTAACTGGAGTGTGAGCAATTGATATTCTTTGGAACTTTAACCACAATGGGCCCTAGACGGGTGCCCGGTGGTATTCCGATCAGAGGTGTGGTTTCAATCCTTGTATAATAACGACGGAGGATTAATAAGGTAAGCAAATGTTTTGGAATTTTACTTTGGGGATTGGGGCATATAACAAAAATTTTTACGATGGTTTGGGAAATATTGATTTAAAGTTAGATAAATATCGCTTTAATGGCAGATGAAGTGCTTTTCGGAGTAACTTATGAATATGCGATGTATTTTAATTTATAATTTTTATTTGAGTTTACGGCTTACCAATTTTTTAACGTAACCAATACTACCACAGTAAAAATGTTAATAAAACATCTATAATAGAAACACAGTGTTCTAATACTTCGTCATATTATTAAAAGAAGTAAAACTTTTATTGTTCCTACCGAATAATTTAAATTTGGTATCTGAGTTTATGATAGTAAATTTTTAGATTAAAACCAATGAGAAATTAATTTACCATATTAAACAATATCCCTAATAAGAAAATAATTTCAGCTTTAGTTCACTGAGAAATACCAATGTTTACACAGAACAAGTGATACATCATTTCTATAGGATTTTTTCCATAGATTACAATTTCACGTCACGTTTTCGAGAAAAATAGGTTTGAAGAATATAAAATATTGTATTGTGAATATTTTTAAAAATTTAAAACAAAATTATGGATTTTTATAGGAGTTTGAAATGTGGGTCAAGTAAGATTTTTAAACTTTAGCTATTCTAAAATAATAAGCTCTGAATTTCACTTCTTTCCGTTAATCGATTATTTCATTTGCGCTACATAAGGAAATTTTTGTACGTTCATTTAACATTTTTTTATATTTTCAAAAATGCAGTTGTCGTGTTAGAATGCTGTGAGATGTCTATTAAAAATTGTTTATCTCGGGTGAATTTGTAATCTATGAATACAAAAGGTACTATCAAAATTGTTTATCATTAGTTCTGTGACATAAATGAACATTGAAAGTCTTGATCAATGTTATTAACTGCCAATGCATGAGTAATTAAATGTTGCAGATTAATTATCCGTTGATATCAATTTAATCTTTTCATCTCATTATACGTTGCCTGATTGCTGTGAAATATGTTGAAGAATTGAGTACTTAGAAGAGATTCATGCCTAAATTTATGATATGCACATCAATCAAGAGTAGTCAGTTCCAGCTTTAATAAATAGGAAGAGCGCAGGGACTTTATCTTGGGTAAAATCGAATATGTTGGACCCAAAGTAGGTACTCCAAAAGATAGGTGAGAGCAATTTTTCGCCGTAAGGCACAAGAAAATTTCCCACTGGTCCCCATCACAAAAGGAATCGGATCCCCAAAAAAGGAAAAAAATTTATTGTATAAAGGACAATTGTCTTGGCCTCTGTTGCTTGGTCCATTTGAGAAGTAGTTCGTTTATCGGTCATCTCTAGAAAAGCCTGAGGAAGTCTGCTTCCGGTGAGGAGTTTTGTTGGGCAGAGCTTCTTTTGGGCACTTCATAAATAATTTTATCTTTATTTTCGCAATTTACAATGAAAAGTAGGGAATTCGGGTGGGAGGTTGGTGTGAGGCGTTGACAGCCAGAAAAAATGGGAACGAGCGACACATATTTGATAGGAGGGATCTTGAGACAAGAGTGGAGCCCCAAAAAGATGGTGGTGGAGGCGTTTTTCTCGGTCTTCGTCCTCTTTCGTATAGTCGCACAGCATGGCGGGTGTATTGTTTTATCCCTATAGAACTTTATTACAGAAATTGCCTTCTTTTAGCTGAACAACTTCTTTATATTCGCACCCATCCTCCGGGCGGTGATAACGCCAGCCGAGGTGGCATTAATCTTTGTGATTGATTGTTGAGTCAATAATGCCGAAATAAATCACTTTTCCCGGCATCGGCGTACAAGGACAATTTGAGATCGACACAAAGAGGCGCAAATAAAAAATTACCCAGGAAACGACATTAACGAAAGGCGGAAGTTGAAGGGCGGGGGTGTGGAAAAGGGACGAAACGCGCCTCACATCAAAGCGAAGAATCGCTAATATTTGATGAGTTTTTTTTTATTTTTTTTATTTATTTTTTTTTCCTGGGGCATAGGATGCTCCAGAAGATGAGTAGGATTCGTGCGGGGGTGCAGAAATGGTGTGGTACTGCACCCCACTTGAGAAACATTCGGAGCATAAAGCACTCCAAAGTAACATAAATACCCCCCGAGATGCTTTCTTCCGACGACGATGTCTTAAGGTACCCATTACTTTTCGAGCTGGCAGCAGCTGCTGGCATTTCGGGGAATCCCCGCGCGATCTACGGATCTACCTCTTCTCATTTAAATGGTCCACAATCCTCCGACGACACAGTGGAACTGCATGTGAAGCATAAGCATAGTGCTCCGTGTACAATTTGTTGAGACGTTTCAAGTGGTTGTCACTTTTGCAAGTAAGGAAGTTATTATAATCTGAATGGGCCCCTTAATAGATCCCTGTGTTCCTTGAGACACCAGACAGGATAGAAGCGCTGCGCTGATGCACGGCCATTCAGAGCCAGAAGTGTGTACATAATTCGAGCCATATATTCTGGGCAAACAGACTGACTATCCTTTGCTGCAACCGGGAGAATGGAACCAGGACTCCGTGAGGGACAGTGGGGCCCCTTTCACCAGAGGAGCTCCATATTCCTCAATTTATTCGCATCTTTCTCTGGGTATGAATGAAAAGAGTGAAATTATTATTATTTTCCTGATTTCGGGAACACTTTCATTCCTTGGCAAGAAATGCGAACGGAATTCTGGGTTCCTCTTGGTGAAAAATAAAAAAAAGTAAGTCAAGTGATTTCCCAAGAGTCTTCTGATGCCTGTTAAAAGCTCAAACGAAAAAACGAAAAATATTGGAGTTTTTCTTTGAAAAGAAAAGCGTAAAAAGTGGTTCGCGATGTTGTAGAGGAAAAAAAAATGAGAATTTGAAGGCAGGAAAAATCACCTCCTTCAAGCTGAGGCACTATCGATGGATTTCATTCCCAATATTTTTCGAAGGTAACCATATGTAGATTTCTAGCTAAGAGAAAATATGAAAAAATCTAGCACAGATAGAGTGTTAGTGCTTAGCATACACTTTAGTTAGTACTTGGTTGTTTTTAAGTGAATATAGCTAAAATAACATTTTTTCCCAAAAGAATGGAATAGTCTTTAAATATTTCCGTTTTTACTAGGGGATCTTATAATTTCTTAAGTAGGGAAAATTTATCGCAAGTATCATATTTATGTAATACATATTCTCTAAAAACGTTCAAAGAAAAATTGTAAATATTTTCGAAGCTACAGATTATAGCTGATTGGACGTAAGCAGATTTTATGTGTGAAAACTCGTTCGTCGAAACTTTAAACGGGTTTTTCTGAAAATCATATTTTTGTAATCGGCGTGCGTATATGTACTAGATTGACTAATATTTTTTTTATTTTGTTACGAAAAGATACATGCTTTATTTCAGACCACCAAATTTGCAGTTCCACTATTTTGTGAATATTTGCTTAAAGAAAATAATCTGAGTTTATACACAAGGGTTCTATAATCATATTATAGTTTCTCTAAGCATTGTATATATTGCATATTAACTATTATGAGGCTACAGTTTTAATTTGTATACAAAACTTTACTTCTATTTAATGATTTTAAATATATGCCAGACAAATTATGGTTTTAAAAAATGTTTTCTGATTAAATTATCATTAAAATTTTCGACAGAGAAAGTGTAATGTCCCTTTAAATAATTTCTATTCTGTTATTTTTAGCATTAACACATTTTTTAGAAACTAAATTAAGAAAAATTAATTAAAAACTAAATTAAAAAATAAAACTTATTTAAATATCCTCTTAATTCCTGAATTATGTAGAACTTTGTAGGACAAAGAATTCATCCAAGATTGCCAGATTTTATATGTATGATATTTTGTGAAGAACATTTGGTTACGACGTATAAATTTTTTGGTCAACTATTAGAGTTAAACGACGAAATCTTTGAGAAGGACACAGTGATTTGGAAGTATATCAGCTCTAAGATTTACAAAGAAACACAATGTAATACTAATTAATTAAAGCTGAAATAAAAATAGTAAGAGATGACCTTGAATGGAGATAATACTTTTTTTATGGGAATCTTCTACCTATATCTTAAGGAAGTGATAATGTAAAACTATTTCGTAAGCAAATAACGAGTTAGTTTATATTGTTAAAAATTATTCAAAATATATAACTTGTTTTACTTTAGGGATTATAATCTACAGAAAAAGTTCTATAAAATTAAATCTATTAGCTGTTCGAGAAAACAATTTTGCAAATCTGTGTAAAAGGAAGTTAAAAACAGTTCATTGTATGGTGATGTACATACTTCATACAGAGTTATTAAAGTTCGTTACTATTAGAAAATTTGTTCGAAGCATTAAAAACTTTCGTTGATGGTAGTTTCGTTGTTAACTTGTTAGTATTACGTAATGAATAACTTGTTAGTATTACGTAATGAATAACTTGTTAGTATTACGTAATGAATGTAAAATTATATTATCATCCTCTTACTTAATCCTGTTTTGGTAAATTATCTTAAAATTTTGTGTTTCCAAAGTAACTGCCCTTTTAAGAGTGCTCTTAAAAAATGATGTCGTTGTATGTGAAATGTACTTAAAGGATTTGCCTCGTGATAGGGCGCCCGCGTACTCAGTCCTCATTAAAGCTAGGGACTGACTACGGGTGATGGATGTGCATATCATAAATTATCTACACGAATCCCTGGCACATATTTCGCCCCAATCGGGCAAAGTAATAGGGTAGAAAGTTCGTCAGCCTACTTGGGCATAAAGCGTATCCGGCGGTGTCCTTGCGCCGCATCGCGAGGGCTTCTCCTTCCATCCGTTGGGACGTGTTAAACAATAAAAGCCATTAAAGTGCGACTGCACGGGTCGAAGGAAAGGGCCTTTTTGCGCGCTATCGACGGGGGCCCCAAACCACCACCGGAGCCCCATCCAGCCCCATTACAGCGGTAGTGGGTGGTGCGGGCTAGAAGGATATTTTCCAGCGTTTAAGAGGTGCGGGCCTGAGCGAAAACGGAGGCAACTCATCCGGAATAAGTTAAAACGCAAACTATTTTGCCAAGATGCACTTTTGAACATTTGCCAGATGCAGTGCTTTTCTGCGCGGAAGTCTTCAAAACACAGAAAGCAAAAATAAAAAAAATGCGAAAAATGGAAAAAAAAACATTATTTTTTTTCTAGTCCACTTCTGGGCTCCTTTTCAGGAGTACATGAGCCTTGCAATTCCTGGGACAGGACGCGGGAGACGAACGGGTCCCGGGATAAATAGTCGCTTTTGCTGTGTTTTCCTGTTTTCCTTTCCTAATGGCAATTGACTGAGTACGTTCTCATATTTGCCCTAAAAATAATTCAAAGTTTTGAATGTGTACGGCTGCCTGGCGCTCCCCTGGCACTCTGGGGCCGAGCTCGCTCGCCCGTCAGGGGCAGGTGCAGCAGCTCCCATTTAACCTACCTTTCGGGTTTTAGCAGGATGTTTATTTAGCCGCAGAGCCCTGTGCGGGGATCCGGGACCTGGGACCCGGGACCCGGGAACGTATACCGTCAAATGTGTATTTCATTTGACAAGAATGCAAGCAAATGCGAACATTTTTCTGATGCTTCAGCTAACCCGTGTTAGATCCCGGAGTTTTTTCCTGGATAAAATACTGGGTAAAGGAGGACAAAATGAAAGTAGGAAGAAAAAAAAAATATAAAGAAATATATGAAACACCAGGGAAAATGGTGAAAATTTATGTTGGCCAGGCACAATAGCGCACCAGCACGCGGTAATTTCGTAATTAACTCGCCCAAAGGACTTGTTGAGCGGAGAGAATTAATTTAATTGGCAAATAAATCGCACGCCGCTGTGAAGTTTTCGTCGATCATAAAACCCTCCGTTTCGTCCGGCGCTCCGATTAAGAGGGCCCCATGTCGTCATCTAAGCCGATTTTCTTCCCTTAAAAATTTCTAAGGCCTAATTATTGCCACATTTGCAGGCAGAGTGCCCCATCCAATTTCAATTGCTCCATAAAAAATTTGAATTTTTTGGCTGTCTGTGCTTTTTGTTTGGTTTCATAGAACCACTCAGTTGGGGATTTACGAGGTCCTGCTTACGCGAATGTTCCTTTTTATCTTCATAAAGCTCCTGGAGGATGAGGTAAGAAATGTTTGCTCTAAAATGAGCATCCAGAAAAGGAACTTGGAAGATAACCACTTCTTTCTGCATTTCCACTCGTTCATTTTGTTTTGGAAGAAGAAATTGCCCCAATTAGGGGATTTTCACCTTGTAGTTAATAAATTGCTTTTAGTCCTTATAAGGGTAGCTTTTTTTTATTTAAAAAAAATATTTTGCCACAATATTTTGTAAGCTTTATCAAAGTAGACAAACATTTTAGAAACTTTCGTGAAAAATAAGAAAATATGCAATATATGCGAAGGCAAATAAATATAAAGAGAAAACATTTTCTAGCCTTATACATATTTCGAAGCTAAGCTTCAGTAAGGTATTATATTTAAATAAAGAAATTTATTTTTGAAAGAAATTTGCCAGGTCATTTCGTTATGCAAGTGTCTTATTTCTGAAAATAACGAACTAATACGACTAGTATTAAAGGAATTAGAATTTTAGAGTCTATAAAGGATTATCTTTCATTTAAGACTCATATTGTTTTAACTTTACTTATACATAAAAAATTAAATTAATAAACAATGAAGCGCCCCTCAATTAAAAATTAAACTGATTCATATTTTAATTAAATAACTATTTCTGAAAAGTTTCAATGTGAATTTCTGGTCCAGATTTTACATTCTTTTCCATCTGATGCACATTTCAATTTTAAATATATTTTTAATTAATATATCCAATAATATTTAAATATAATTAACACATGAATAAATAATTCCAGACCTCTAATTAAAACACCTATAACACACAATTAATTATCCTTAATTGAAATAATTGATATTTTTACTAATTTAATCACAATTTCTTTCGCATCGTAAAAAATGCTTGCAAAATTGCTGGTGAAAAAGTACTTAACATGGGAAGTCTAAACGCAAATATCACTAATATGTCCAAATAGTATAAGGAGCCAAAATAGTGAGTATGAATTATACGTAATTAATATTTTGAGTGTAATATAGGTTTTTCTGTGTCAGATGTGAAATATTAGTAAGATTTCTTAGTTAGGGCTTATTATATAAACATATATATGTATAGTACTCATCCTATCACGTGTATAAATATATAAAGTGGTTGTCTTGCTTTTTGAAATCTCCTTATCTCGCATTAATCTTCTTCGCGCATCCCTCAAAGTGATGAAGATAAACACGAGTGTAATCTGTTAGAATCTGAAGGACGTACATCGTCACTTCCTGGAAATTAACTTGTTTCCAGAAGTGTACTTACCTCAACCCATCCAGCCGAGAACGGAGCCTCCGCTGATTGTTTATGAAATTTTTACAGCCTCATCCCAATTTCTTCCCATGGGCTTTTTAGGGATAATGTGTGTACTGGTGGCTCAGCTACGGCCGGGGGTGGAGGCGAGTCCCAGTTGACGAAATGTGCTTTCTTGCAACGTCGTCGTAATTAAAAGAGTTGAGAAAATAATCTTTAGGATAATTTCACCGCTGAGAGGTAGTTGCGGGAGATGCTTCTAAATAACTCTACCGTCTTGAATATTTAAGGAATAGCATTTCAATGCGGAGAGTATACGATGAAGAATACGACGAAGACGAAGAAGACGGCTTCTAGAGAGTCTGAAAATAATCCTGGTTGGAGCATAATACTCGGCAGAAAATGCTGACACTCCACCGGAAAATTAAGCTACCATCAGCAAGACTTCTTGGCTGTCTCTGTGTATAGAGTACACTATGCGAATTGGATCTCGGCCGTTTCTGTCTTGTCTTTAGTGTGTCACAAATCCATCGAGGAAAGGGGGAATGCAGGGAGGGTTTTGGTCTAGAACCGGTCCTATCCCGGCTAAGATATGGGCCGGGCAGGGGGATAAAGTGGGAGATGGGCGTTTCATTCATTTTCATGAAGTTGGCAAACAAACAAAATGCTATGCAAGCTTCCATCACTTTATATTAAGCCTCATTAAGTTCCATTCAGACCTAAGTCTCACCGCAGCCAGTATCCACATTTTCAGGGGATAATCGGGGGGGAATAGGGCCCTGGGCCCGAAGCTCTCCGTCGCCATTGTGATCTGCTCTACTTACGATGTATCCTGGAGCGGAAGAGGCGCTCCCGTTTAAATAAAATTTCGCCATAAATCATTTCTGCTGAAAGCGGAACTGTTAAGTTGGATAATATGTCAGAGTTCAGTTTAGTTTCCAGGACCCGGGACCCGGGATCCGGGAACCGGTATCCCGTTCCCGCCGCCTCTATGCGCTACATAATTCTTGCCCTCCGCCCTTCGCATAAACCACCCTCACCACCGCCACAACTTCCAGCTGGGCATGTGGGGGTGGGTTAAATTAAATAAAAGTTGAAAGTGAAAAATCTCGTCAGATAAATTAAGCTTACCCGTGTTAAAGTAGAAAACTGCAGCGAGAAGAAAATGTACCAAGTGGCAGTCCTGTAAATTCATGATGCAATTTCCCATATCTCTGGTCCTGGAGCTGGTCCTAGTGATGCTGGTGGATTTGTGCTCTCGTTCCTCGGGTCCGCTTCCTGCCCGGCTCCAGCTTAAGTGGAACGCTTTATCGCTATTTAGGGATAAAAATCTTCGGGCTGTTCCTTGCGATTTTCCTGCTGCTCCTGCTACTCCAGGGCAAACCGCTGGTTTAGCTGCTTCTGCTCCTCCTGCTCCTGATGACGTCCTCCTTCCGACGAGCTGCGTTTTGGGCCCTTACCTCTGATGTTTTCGCTGCACCCCACTGGATCACTGCAAAGAAACAAGGATGAAGAAGGAGTTGAGAAATTTTGTCGGGCATTTCAATGGTTACATGGCGAAATGGAAAAAAATCACATTATCCTGAGGGAAAGGGAAATGCAAAAAAAAAATATTTTTTTTTCTTTCCAGTTTAATGAGCGCCTTGGGGATGCACGGATGCGGGTTGTTTGGGAGAAGTGATTTAGGTCACTGTACTCAAAAGATTAGGTGGTGAGGAAATTAACAGTTGTGTACTATGAAATCCTAGTTTTAGCGAATTTTCTGTATTTCAAGGATTTACAAAATTCTCCTAATTTTACTTTTTAACATAAGTTGCAAAAATTAACATCATTTCGAAAACAAAACATAGTGTTTTCTGGAAATTCGTTTATTTTATCAACAGCGTAGAAATGTATGGTTCTATAACTCATAATGCATTTTGTTCTCATTCGTTTTTTATTTTATTGTTTATTTTTTATTTTCTATTTCTTTTTAAATAAATAAACAGTCAGATTTACAGACAAAAAATAATAATAAATATTTTTCAATTTCCAACTCAGAAAAATGGCAATTTATATCGTTATAAATACCGAATTTTTCATTAAGTATTTCATAGTAAATTCTACACTTGGTTTGATATTAAACAAAAATGTGTTTAGTCATATACGGGGCAAAGTATTATTACATTCAGGTTTGGAAAATATAAAAATAGTCAGCTTTATTTCTTATTTTTCCTGTTACTATATTTAAATAGCTAGAGGGATTAATAAGAACGTTAATAATATGTATTATACCTTACTACTTCTTATTTTACTTTTGTCCATATTAAAGGAGACTATACTGAAGTACTTCATCAAAATATTTTTACCTTTTAATTTTATAGCAAATTTTACTAAAACAAGAATTTAGGTGAATTTAATAACAATTTCATTAGATAAAAGACTATTAACTTAGATATGATCAAAGGAGGTATAATTAAATTAAATATTTTAATAAGTAAAAGAAATTTGTAGTATCTTACATAATATAACCTGATATAAAATTGTTGTAAGGATTGTTGAAATAAGGGTCTTTAAACAGCTCAGTTTAAGGAGGTCCTTAAATTCCAGTGAATCTCTTTACTTTCCCCATTTCAGGGCATAAATAAAACATAGTATAGTACTTGCTGGTATATTTCAAAATACCCCCAGTAGTAAACATAAAAAGGATTCAGCTCCTTTCTGAAGATATCCTTGGGATTGCATTACAAAGCTTCAAAAACAATTGTTTTCCTCGACGAAATAAGCAATGTTGCCCGAGATGCCCGAAAGTTCCGGCACTTCCAGAGGGATCCAGAACAGCTTTCCGCACCATTTCCCATCAAAGGGACAGGCAGTGTCGCTCAAAAGTAACGAACTGGGCGTTCGTTTTGACTTCAATATATTACAATAGCACCAGAATTAGTTCAACATGAAAATGACGTAAAATCAGGAAAGTTTCACGTCCCGGACAGTGGCATCTTCCAGGAGAGGAGCCCCATTAATTCGAAGTAAACGCCTGTCCCGGCCCCACCATTGCCTCGTGGCTGGTGACAGTGACTTTATTCAGTTATCATCTGCAGAAGTAGGTAGTAAAACTTCAAATAAGAGAGGTTCTGACCCAGTTCTCTGACAATAATAAATTTTTATTATTTTATTAAATTGTCCAAGTTTGTGGCTCCACTCCAACTGGGGCTGGCACCCACTCCCCGGGCAATTCTGATGGGTGCTTCCTTCCACTTCGTCGTTGTCACACACCGCCGCCTCTGTCGAGGGCCCCAAAGCCCCAACAGCGACGACGACGACGACGTCCAGGCCGCCGTCGCCGCCGCCGCCCCCGAACAGCAGGAACAGCAAGGATTTTCTGTTTACTAGCTGACATCCTTTTTCTCTGCTGCTTTCCATGGAAGTTTTCTTTGTAATCCAAATTGTCGTTGGCCTGTGCTGTTTTCCATCTCTGCGTAAGTAGTTCCCTTGATTGCTGCCATTCTCTCCGGGAATTTTGCAACAGTTTCGAAAACTGCTGAGGAGGAGGTGGTCCAGGATCAGAGGGAGTTACAGCTCCCTTGTCTGGTCTCTGAGCTGCCGAAAAGAAGATATCCTTCTTGGAGTGCTCTAACAAAACCCAAGGAGCCACAACGTAATTTTGGTAGTTTATTTAATGAGTTAGGTACTAGAATAATACTACTATTCAATTAATAAAACATTTGTCTTAACACGTAATTTGAGCTTTATTTAGATCATCGTCTAACAAATACATAAGCATATAAGTTATGGTCTTTAATATAATTGTTAGCAACGACAGAATGTTAGCCAATAAAATTAAAATACATACTAAATGTTTTTAATGCCTTCAAGGACACTTACATACTGGACATATGGGTATACAAGTTTAGTTTTTGAGAAATTAAAATAATTTTCTCTAGAAAAAAATTACCAACTTAGTAATTACGGTAGCACAGATAATATTTTATTCTAAATGAATTTTAGTGTTTCACAAATATTTAAAATGCGCCTTCGATTGTCTTAAGATTTCTTTCTTGTTTTATTGCAAAATCATCATAAAAATATATTTGATAAATACATGACAAACTCTATTAGATTTGATCAGCATTACAATTAATGATTACTTAATTTCTTCCTCTTCAAAACATTTCGTCCCTGAAGAAGTTAAGGACGCAGGAGTAATATTTGTCCAAAGCTAACATTTTGTGTTTTTATTTGCTTACTCTCTACTGTTCGAGATGTTGGTGTTTATTTTATAGAAACAATATTGTATAATTCTGCACGGAGTATTGTTTGCGGGGATAACTTTCAAATAATGTAAAATGAGCGAAATCCATAAGTTTAAAGCCCAAACTAGAAAGATTTAAAAACAGCATTTGAAATCCCTCCTCTTAACCAAAGTTTGGACTAAATTGCTTTTAAAATAAGTTTAAATTGGAAATTATTAGCATTAATTCGTATACTTTTAAGTTTACCTTTTGGTGGACACAAATACAGGGTAATGAATTTACTTTGAAATCGGTTATATACATACACAGTTTACTTTGAAAGAAAAAGGATGTACTCTAAGAAGTGTTTCTGAATTAGATTTAAAAAGATTTGAAAATGCTGTCGTCGTTATTGGAGTAAAACAAAAGTTGAAAAAACAGTGTAAATTTCCCACAGTGTATGTTAGATATAACTTAGAAATTTTGAAAAATATTTCTCTCGTTTGTATATGAAAAGTAAGATTTTAGTTTTAATGCTAATAATTAATGTTCATCTAAGAAAATGTGTTTAAATGCGGGGATTTAATCAATCAAAAGAAAGAAGCTAACGAAATAATAAGCGTAATAATTTGTAGTATATATGAGATAGGCTGGCAACGCTTGGTGTATGTGGAGCGGTGTCTCTAAAGTAGCTAGCGGGCAGTCTCGAGAAGTAAGGCAGACACAGCTCACCACGGCACTCAATCGAGGCTCAGCTTAAAGTGATTTAACAACGTGCAGAAGTTATTTAAATTCTTATTATAAATACTACATGGCGACGAGGATGCGGAAATTTTGGAGATCAGTGGTATTGGCTTAAATTGCGGTGGCTTAATTGGCATAAAGTTGTACAAGTGACATAGTGGCATCAAAGGCTGATCAGTTGATCTGATCTATGATATCTCAAAATTAAAAGTGTTGAGCAAAGCTAAAAATAAAAACCTAGAATCACTGTTTTAGTGAGAATATTTGAGATATGAATGGGACTTGCTAAAAAGAAGCCTGTTCCAGAAATTAGAAAACCACGTGGTAGACCACCGAAGAAAGTACGGTTCGTAACGGTATACAAAAACATGGATTTTTTGAGAAAAGTAGAGCCACTGAACGTTAACGGCAACCTGAGCGAACAATGGCGAATGTTCAAGCAAAGTTTTGAGTATTTTTATGTGGGAGCTGAACTAGACAAAACAACGGATTCGGTACAGGCTGCAATTTTCTTAAATGCAGTTGGCCGTGATGCGGTGGAACTGTTCAATACATTTAAACTAAGCGAGGCTCAACGAAAATCGTACAAAGAAGTAGTACAAGCATTTGAGTCGTTTTGCAGTCCAAAAAGCAATGAATCCTATGCCAGCTACAAATTTCACACAAGAGATCAAAATGTGGGTGAGCCGTTCGATGATTTTTTAGTCGACATAAAAAAATTGGTTCGAGAATGCAACTTTCGTGATCAAGAGTCAAGAATGATCAAGGACCGGATCATCTTGGGTGTGAGGGACAAAAACTTGCAGAAACGTCTACTCGAAGTCGAAGATTTGGACGAGGCAAAAGCAGTGAAGATGGCACGAGCAGCAGAGGTATCAGGTCAACAATCAGCACAAATCCAAAGATATAGCAAAGGAGAGGACGTGGCGATCAACGCAATAAACAGCAACAACGGAAACATGTCCAATGGCAAGAATAAAAACCATAGTTCAGGTATAGGTAATAGTAGAAAAGCATTTGCAGGTAATACAGGAAATAAAACTATTTTACAATCAGGAAGTCAAAATAATAATAATAATTTAAATCCTAGGATGAAACATCAGAAAATGCAAACGATTAAAAATTGTATATTTTGCGGGCAAAATCATTGTAAAGGGAAGTGTCCTGCCTGGAACAAAATATGTAACAAATGCGGGAAAAGAAATCACTTTGCTTCATGCTGTTTACAAAAAAAGGTACGTGAAGTTACTGAATGTGTAAATAATTTGGTCATAGATACGGTGACAACTAAAGTAAATAGTGATAGCTCTGAAAATGCATGGTATAAAGAAATTCACGTAAATGGCGAAAATATTAAATTTAAATTAGATACCGGGGCAGAAACGAATATATTACCATTGGCAGTTTTCAAAAAAATTAGAGGGGCAAAAGTAGATAAAACCAAAATCATTCTTGAAGTATATGGAGGAATGAAAATAAAGCCGGTAGGATCTGCTCTGTTAGAGTGTGAAACGCAAAATCGAACCAAAAAACAAAAATTCATAATAGTTAACAAAAATGCAGTGCCTATTTTAGGTCTTCAGTCATGCTTGGATCTGGATTTATTGAAAAGGCTAGACCATATCTCAAAATCAAAATATTGTTTTTTAGCGGAATATAAAGATGTGTTTGAAGGCCTAGGTAAATTTAAACAGGAATATAAAATAAAAATAAACGCTAATGCTAAGCCGATAGTAAGGCCGGTAAGAAGGGTACCGCTAGCCCTGCTAGACGCTCTCAAACAAGAATTAGACACACTTTGCGAAAAAGACATAATTGCGGAAGTTAAGGAACCAACTGAATGGGTTTCGAATTTAGTTGTCGTAGAAAAGAAAAACAAAAACCTCAGGCTATGCTTAGACCCGAAATATCTAAATGAGGCAATCATTGATGAACCATATCCAATTCCTACGTTTGATGAAATATCAACAAAGCTGGCCAATAAGAGTTTCTTTACAGTATTAGACTTGAAGGAAGGTTACTGGCAAGTCTCGCTAGATAATGATTCTTCTAAGTTATGCACGTTCTCAACCCCTTTCGGCTGTTTCCGTTTCAAACGTCTTCCTTTTGGCATAAAAAGTGCTCCTGAAGTTTTTCAAAAACTTAACGACAAAAACTTTTCCGATATCCCCGGGGTGATAGTGTATATAGATGATATTCTAATCGCAGGGTCAACAGTACAAGAGCATGACGAAATTTTAGAAAAAGTAATGAAGAGAGCAAGAGAGCAAAATATTAAATTTAATAAAAATAAAATACAATTCCGTACAGAGAAAGTACATTATTTAGGCCACGTCATTTCAAATCTGGGAATAACGTATGACCCCAATTATAAACACGCCATAGATAACTTAAAGTCCCCATCAAATAAAAAAGATTTACAAATCTTGCTAGGTATGGTAAACTACCTAAGGAAATTTGTTCCACGTTTAGCAGAGCTTTCACAACCAATGAGGGAACTTCTCAAAAAAGATAATTCATTTAAATGGCTTCCAAGTCATGATATGTGCTTAACGAAAGTAAAAGCGGCAATAACAAACGCCCCGTTTTTAAAACCTCTTGATGTAAGTAAAGACATCACAATACAAGCAGACGCCTCTCAGTATGGGCTAGGATGTTGTCTTATGCAAGACAACAAACCCGTGTATTTCGCATCAAGGAGTTTAACCCCTACAGAGTGCAATTATGCACAAATAGAAAAAGAATTATTGGCGATTATCTTTGCGTGTACCAGATTCCATCAACTCATTTATGGGCGAAATGTTACAATAGTAACAGACCATAAACCGCTATTAGGAGTAGATGCGAAAGAAATTGGTAAAGTAAATTCTGCTAGGTTACAAAGGATGAAGCTTAGGCTATTAAAATACAGATTAAAGTTTAACTATACTCCAGGTAAAAATATGTTAATCGCCGATTTATTATCACGAAATTGTCTCACCAGTAAAGATCCTGTACCTGAAATCGAAGATATTAATGAAATAGTGCATACAATAAATGTAAGCGAGAACAAAAAACAAATTTTTAAAAATGAAACTCTGAAGGATCCAGTTTTGAGTAAGCTTTTACATGTTTTAAAAATGGGCTGGCCTAAAAATAAAAGCCAACTCAAAGAGGAAATTAAATTTTACTGGAAACATAAAGACAATTTAAGTATAGAAGATAATTTAATATTTTTTAATGACAAAATACTTGTCCCTCTAACGCTAAGACAACAAGTATTGGCTACCTTACACTTGGCTCACTTTGGAATAGAAAAAACCAAAGCTAAGGCTAGGAGCTTGGTTTATTGGCCAGGTATAAGCAAGGATATTGAGGATATGGTAGCAAAGTGTAGCGTATGCCAACGTCACAGAAAAGCTAACGTGAAAGAACCGTTGATCTCCCATGAAATCCCTCCATTCTCGTACTATAAGATTGGCATGGATATTTTTGATTTTCAAGGCAAGCCACATATTGTAGTAGCCGACTATCTGTCCAAATATTTCGACATTATACGCTTGAGGAATAAAACGGCGAGCGAAGTAATTTCTAAAATAACAGACCTATTTTCCGTCCATGGAATACCAAGAGAAATCGTGGCTGATAATATGCCTTTTGATTCATACACTTTTAGATGTTTCGCTAATGAAAATGACATTCTTATAACTACATCTAGCCCTCATTATCCGCAATCCAATGGATTTGCAGAGCGAATGGTCCAAGTATCAAAGTCGTTACTGTCGAAAGCACAAGAAAGCAAACAAGAATTGTGGAAAGTACTATTGGAGTACAGGAATACTCCAGTAAAAAATAGTCTTCTTTCACCTGTGGAGCTCCTATTTGGAAGAAAAACTCGAAGCCTCTTACCAGCAAAACTTTCTCTTTATAATAAAGAGCATCATAGGGCATTCACCAAAGTTACAGAGAAAAATAATTTGCAGAATAAAATGTATTATGATAGGAATTCGAGAAATAAGCCTGAATTTAAAAAAGGGGAAAAAATATGGTTGTATAATAATTCAAAATGGGAAGCGGCAATGATTGTGGGAACACATAAAACACCTCGCTCCTATTTGGTGAAGACTAAAAATGGTAATACTATTCGAAGGAATTCTAAATTTGTAAGACACATTCGGTAACTCTCATGAACTTTCATAATAACGTAAAAACAAAAAAAAAACAAAAAAATAAATAAATAAATTTAAATAAAAGGAAAAACAGGACATCTCCCGAAATGAAATGTAAATTGCAGGACTAAGTTCTAAGTGAATAGTTATGTACATAAGAATATGAAATTGTTAATATTTGGAGTTATGAATTTAAAAAAAAAAAATAATAATCCTTGGAGTATTAGGCTAATGGGTATAAATCAAGATACACATAAGTAAGCAAATGAAATTAGAATAAAAACACATAATATGAAGTATTGAAATTACAAATTGAAGCGTGAATTGCAGAGTAGCTCATAATTATCTTAAAGGGGAAGGTGTAGTATATATGAGATAGGCTGGCAACGCTTGGTGTATGTGGAGCGGTGTCTCTAAAGTAGCTAGCGGGCAGTCTCGAGAAGTAAGGCAGACACAGCTCACCACGGCACTCAATCGAGGCTCAGCTTAAAGTGATTTAACAACGTGCAGAAGTTATTTAAATTCTTATTATAAATACTACATAATTTTTAATTTCGTATTCGTCAAAATTCATATTTTAATACGACCAGATCTTCAGTTTCCATGAAATTGCGGTGGCGAGTGCCCCTAGAGGATATTATCTTCTTTTGGCCAATAAATGATGTAGAGCTCCCTAAAGATGTTAACTCCTGGTTTTATTATATTTCAAAGTGGAGATTTCAAAAATATATAATAATATTAATAACCTCGCGGTTTCAGTTCCTCCGACTGCTTCAGAGATGTTTGCCAAATTCGGCGGCTTAATCGCGAGAAAAGTGAACGTATCCACCTAACAAAGTGGTGGTGGCCTCGTCCTTGACGAACCGAAAAATTCCGCCTAGGTTGCGCTAATATTCGTGCATGTTCCCGTGGTCAAACTTTTTAATTCAATTAGTTCCCCCGAACTTCAGGTGAATATCAGATTTATCATTTTAGCAGCCTTGCTGCGCCGCATGGGAGCTCGCAAAAGTTTCCCTAAAATTTTTGGGGCTCATTTAGATAGGTAGGTATTGTTCGTGATGAGTCGGGCAGGTTGCTGACTGAGTATGATTAATTTTTTCAATTATCCTCCTGTGTTCTTCCGCCAATTAATTTATGCGAAATTAATGCAGCAGAGAGGTTCCGGTGGAAACTTTGCACGAAATTGTGTTAGTGATTTTTTTTGATATATAGTGTGTTTTAGTAAAAAGTTTGATTTAATTTCGAATTTTGTATAGTAGGGGAAATTCTATAGTTTAAAATGGATGTGTTAGTAATTAGAGTTGCTTAATTAAATTACAAAAAACATTTTTCCGTTTTTATTTACTATTTCGAATAAAAAATTGGATTGAATGTTTTATATAGTCTGAAATTAGATAAAATAATTGTTTTTTGGGAGGGTTGGTGGGAAAAAAATGTTTTTGTCATAATTTTAAATATCGTCTGTGAAGTTGATGTATTTTTCATATGGAGCTGAATTTCCGCGGGTTTAGCAAGCGTACATATATGTATGTATGTATGTGTGTAGTCAAATATTCATTGGTTAAAGTATGTACGTCTGGATTTGATATTACAACCTTTCGTTAGAAATGAAAACGATTGATAACTCCTAATTATTGATCAAATTATATGATGTTGAAAATTATTTATATTCTTTTAATAAAACAAAATTGATGAGTTTTTTGTTTAGTTTAGTATACATATGCATGTATTATCTAATTTAATGAGATTTCAGACTCAACATCGGCATGATATTGAAATTTTTGGAAATTGAAATGCTTGAACAATAGAGAGAAGAATATTAATTAAAATGATTTGTTCATCTGCTGTGATGGTGCAATGGATCAGAATTTATACCCATTAATGGATTGTGGAGAATATGCGAATAATAACAATAATTGAAAATAGAAATATCTTCTGCTTTATAAATTTAATTAGCATACAATTTAATCGTCATTTGACTCACGTTAGCATCAACTGAGCTGTTGGGGGTTAAATCGTGTTTTACACTTGGGCAAATTTCCAAACGTGGTTACCCAATCTTGAGCTTCTGAAACATAAACAGATCTCAAGGCAAATTGGCCAATAAGTGCCTTTGCTTTTCTAATTAATCAATCAGCTCATGGCAACCACATGGTGGGGGTAATATCACTTCTAGTGGGCAATTATTGGGTGCAATCAAGCGAATTACTTATGTATGCCATCTACCCCTAATTGCTTCAATGATTCGTGCTGGCTCATTAGAGTGCAAAGTTAATTAAAATTCGAGACACCTTAAAGGGTTAGCTTTGATAGCAAAAAAAAAAACTATGAACGAAAAATCGAAAAAAAAATCGTTTCGTGTGTATTCTGGAAGTGTAATCACAGCATCCCTCGGGGTTAACACTTCAGCTCCCAGTAAGTAACCGGAGCAACCTATTGACCCAATCGCAAAGTTTTGCAAATATAATTGCCACCCGCACCTACTTTTGCCTGTTATCGAATCAGTCGACCCTATCAGGCGAGAGTTTATCCCTTTACACTTTAGCAGCCAACCCCCTGGAGCACTAAAGAAAACCGGGCTGCTTTAAGTCCCTTGGGTTACCCCATGAGGGCCTGATGCTCGAACTTTTCAATTTAATTTTTCTCTTTTTTTTTGTGGAGTGTTACATAAGCAAGGCCAATGGATGGATACTGGTGAAAAACCCTAGGAACCCTACAAAACTTTAAAAGCATGATTTATCCGTTTTGCATAGAGCGATAGTGTCAAAAAGGGAAACTTTGCGCCTATTCGCAGTGGCGAGTGCGGTAGGATGGTAAAAAAAAGAGGGGGGCATCAACTTCAAAAATATTTGTTGGAAGGGCTTGTTGTGCAAATTTTCGGTGGCGTAGAGTAAATAGCGTTCAGCATCCCCCCCTCCATCTGCACTCGCATTCATTTTGGTATAAGGAAGAAAGTATGAATTTTGTACCCCCACAGGATCATGCAGGAACTATAAAAAGCCCAAGTGAGTCGAGGCGGATGGGGCGCTCTCTTGAATAAATTCTTTTGTCATTAAGAAAAACTTGCGCCATTTATCTTATAGTTTATGACGAAACTTTTGCCCTCGTCCTACCACTCAACAAGAAGAAGAATAAGTGGATCCAGGAGAGTATGCTCAGGGAGCCCCACCACTTGCAGGTATCCTGTTTCCGTCATGTTAGCAATTCTGCCGAAAGGCAGACTTGCCAGGCATGAAAAAGATAAAAAAGTAAACGTATTTACGACTTGGCTGCAATTATTTTCTATTCATGACGGCGCCCCAGACCAGTGTGCATAATGGGCGTCCTTCGGGAGCCCCTCTTATGCCAGGCGGCGTAGACGACGTCGACGACGACGACGACGACGATGGTGCTAAGTACTATTGGGGTGTGAGGGGGTGGAAGGGAGGTTTTGTTTTAGACAACTGCTAGTAATCAAGGAACATTACAAACTTGCCTGGTCCTCCCATTGACCACCTCCTTCCTCTTTTATCCTACACCACCTACGCTTCTGGAACTCATTAGGAACTCCGTGTTCCTCGCTGATTTCGCGAGCTTTTTTTTTCGTTTTTGTATTTTTCAACCCAACCCCACCCTTCGTAGATTTGTACTCAACGAGTGCTAATTGCTCGACACTTAATTACAGAAGGGACAAACCACGGCATAATGGGGTCTCCTTAATTATTTACGAAAAGAGAGAGAGAAAAAAAAATTACTACCACCACCGAAAACTCTTCCTCTTTCTTCTCGCGATGATCTTAATTAAATATTACAACACTTTTAGCCCGCCTAGTTTCCTCAAAGGGAAACTGGTTCATTGGGACTATTCGTGCGGATCATTTCAAAAGAGCCCTACCGTCGTCCCCTAGGGCCCGGGCCGCAGCTACCCTGACGCGCCCCAAGGACCTTTCTGTGCTAATTAGGAAGTAGCGTGTAATTAACCGAGTTTTTATTTTATTTTATTTTTTTATTCTACTACTTTGGCTTCGTGGTGCCCTGTTACTAGACTAGAAATTTAGTTTTCAAAACAAAATTAATTAATTAGACCGGACCAGCTGGCGGTTTAAATAATTCCGAACTTTAAGGGGGGCGAAAGTCTGGCTGCAAACATTTTTGTGCTCCTTTCCCTTTTAAATTTTCACAAAAGCTCAGACCGGGTGAGATCCAAGAGATGGCTCCAACAGACGGGAAAAAAAGCACCAGCTTATCCTATTAACCGACTTAAGTGGTTTATGAGCCACTTTTTTTTAAAGGGCGTTAAATGGAAGAAGGTTGCTGGATGGTCGTCGACCTCCATGTGGGAAATGCAGCAGACAGTCAATTTCAGTTCAGTCCATTTCATTTTGACCTTATTACAGTCGACGCACAGTATGTAAAAGTTTACTATAATACATTCACTTTTTCACACTATGGTGGTGAAGAGAACCTTTTGTTGGTTGTGTCGAACATAAAGAATGTAATTTACTTAAAATGTTAGCCCTACCATGACCAGCTTTGAAGCATTTAAAATGATTGACGCAGGAGAGGACGTAATCTGATGAAGAGCATAATAAAATTTAAATTCAATTGTTTTTAATGACATGTAAATATTATACATAAATTTACAGGATCATTTATTTTTGACATGAAAATATTTTTTAGGTACTTCTCTGAATGTATTTACATATAAGGGCTGATTCGTGGAATCGGCACATAAAAAGAAATTCAGCAAAACCAGAAAATCTTTGCTATATTTTATTGTAATCTATACTTTCACCTGCAAAGTTAATATAACTATAGTATAACAAAAAGTTTAGAAAAATTTTAATATTTCAAAATATTATATATGAGAAATAAAATATATTTACTGACCAAACTATAGTACTAAATACAATCACAAATCATAATTTTGATTTCCAAAAGGGAAAACAATGTGGTTTGAGAACAGTATTATGTATGTGAGAATTAAAAACTAATACAGGCAACGAAAAAACTTTGCGGTCCTATTGAAAAATGGAACATGTTCTAAAATAATGCTAGAGCTCTCACATAATGAATTTAATCGTAATCATGAATAGTAAGAAATATATCTTAAAGATATTTACTATTACATAACAAGCTTTTACATTATAAATTGAATCTTCCTGGTAATATAAGTAGTAAGATATTCGCCAATAATACCGATTTATATTTGCGGAGGAGGAAGGAGAATTTCATAGATATTTTCCTCTAATATCAGTTCAAATCAAAAATGTTGTAAATATCTTATTCGAGTACCTGGAAGAGGTTGAATATTTTAATGCTCTATTGTCAAACATTCCGTCAATTTTGTCAATACCTTGAAAATTTCAATCGTTTTATTGCACTCCGTGTTCGTGCTTGAGACAGTGACGACTACAAAATTTCTTGAGTATTACTTCATTGCAGTGGAAATATTGAAAGCTGTCCTGACATGTGTAAATATTTAAATGAAATAGAGGAAAAGCAAAGTAAAATCTTCTTTTACTGAAAGAAAAATTGCGTTGACTTTAGTTTTTCTTCGTCATCTTCTTATTCTTTTGCGGAGGAGGATGGGGGAAGAAATCGGATGAAGCTCAATGTGAGATGGCAGGCATCCAGAGGGGGGGGTCCGGATGGTCTTAAGGGTGAGCAAAACAAACCCTTTGGAAATGTCAGAGACACTCCCTGGGTTTTACATAAAAGGGAATGTGAAAGAAAACATATTCTGGATAAGACAAAAGTTCTTCCCGGGGGGATTAGACCCAATCGATTCGCTTTCGACGAAAAGCGACCTTCCTCGGGAACAATGCATCTGCCCGAGACAGATGTCTTTAAACAAATGATTTGGTGGGATACTCCCCCTCGGCCTGCCGCCTCTACGGCGTCTTTAATCAAAGCAGATTTTAACAAATTCCCTTAGATAATGGATTTATGTCATGTACAATCAGGGGAGGAAAACGGTGTGCGATTATGCCCACTTCGTGATCGCATTCGTTAACCTTTATGTAATTCCTCAGTGCGGCCCTGATACAATTATCTTCCTCCCGAGGGAGGACTGGGATGTTGGGGGTGCGCCAAACGCTCCCCGGGATTAGGCGGCTCCAGTGGGGATTTATTTATTTGCACATGATGGCAGGATTGTTTCTCTTTCTTCATAAGAGCATGAGGGCTATAAATTATTCCTCCGAATGTTATCTTCCCGTGATATATGTTGGTTCTCAAGAAATGTAAACAATTTGGCCATTCCGCCTATTTCGAAGGAGCTTATTTCGCCTTTTTAAAGGCCTACCATTTGGGGGAGGTTTTATTTTAATGACTACAATTGATAACTCAACATTTTCTGTCGCGAAGTGGAAAAATAAGAAGTTTTAACCTACTTATGAAGCAGCGATTTAAGAACAATCAGGCGACTGTGGTTAAAAAGGTCTTTACATATTTTCAATCGTTTGTATAGGGAAATTAATTCTGGTCCCATTTCTACGTTTGTTTTTCATTCCTGAATTTAGAAAATAAAATAAGTAAACAAGTAATCAAACAAAATGTGGAAACTATTTTATTCACCTTTAAAAAATTCATCCCTTAAGAGGTTAAAGTCATTGCTAATATTAGAAAATAGCAAACTATTATAGAAATCTAATATTCTATAACGATGTTTTTAAAACTTTTATGTTAAACCACAATAGAATTTCTCACTTAAAATCAAAATTTATTTTTGGAAATTAATATATGCTTTTATGAATATTTTTCTAAAAAACAAAAATAATATTCAAATAAATATAAAGAATTTTTATGCTAAATTATTCATTTTAAGGAATGAAAAATGTCAAGTTTCTTATCAAACTTTTTATTCCGAATGGTACTATACTGAATTGCAGATACCATACTATTTGGGGTTCACATTTCTTTGTCTTTTATATAGGCGAAATCACCAAAAATCAATAAAAACCCCTATCAGAAAATTCGTGATAGTTTTGAAAAAGTTAGCCGATGATGAAATTATTTGATGTAGAGTTTTGATCAGAGGTTATCTTAGCTTTGATATCAAATTGTTTTGAGAAAGGTCAGTTAAAAACTTAAAAGTTATTATTTTTATATATCTAATGCGACATATGTATTAATTTATAAAAAAATTGTTATAATGCCTCCATTTCCTGAATTTGGATTTATTTATTTTGATGTTGTGCGTATACTTAAAAAGTAGAAATATGTATAAGTTAATATTAGCAATACTTTTAGTTAAATTAGCTAATGTACCAACTACGTTTAATGTTACCAAGAATATTTAATACTACACAAATTAGTTATTTTAATTTTGGTCTTCATTACTCCGTAGATTGTATGCCGGAAAAAAATATTGTTTCCTTAAATATTGAATTTTATGTAGTACTTTATTCCAACATATTTTTATATTAATTTTTGGTTTGAAACATATTAACATTTTGAATGCTTAAAAGGCTTGGCTAACTAAAACGTGTGGCTGGGCTGCTTCTGGTTACTGAGAATTTGGCCAGATAAGGCGTGGTTCGGCTGAATCCATTGTACGCGTACTTGTTCGCCTTAATTTCGTGATTGTACAGAATTTTCACAAAGGATAATTTTTTGTCCGGGGTAAAAAGGAGCCCCATCGATTGGCTGTGCCACATACAGATTCTGGAGCACTTCATGCATACAACAAACATTTTTTAATGATAAATGAACATCAAAGAACACTTAACCCTTTCGGGGAATAATGCGCGGGCGGAGAGGCTGGATGATGGGCGCTTAAAAGGATCAGAGCAGCAGAGGATAGCATGACCCAGCCAGACGGGGGCCCCATCAACCTCTGAACGAGCTTAATTCCCAGAAAATGAAGCTGGGCCCGGATTTTGGCGAAATAAAAAGTTTTTGGGAAGAAACCCTACACTTGAGGACCACTTAACAGATCCCGTCTAATTAAGACACCCAATCTTGGCACGCGTCCATTCGAATAAATTCGGAGGAGAGAATAAATTCGCTGGCGGGCGATCTCGCGGGGGTTTGGGGGGGTCTTTTCGCCACCCCCATGCGGCGGAAAAGTCTGCCCATCCCGGTTACTTGAGATAATCCGATAATCGTGCTGAAGCCGTGGTGTTAATTAAACACAAGAGGACCATCAGGCGATGGCCATGCTATCCCGGATTTGATTGCATTGGGAATTGGGATAAGTGGCGGATGATGCACCACGACACGGACAGTGGCTGTCCCGAAAGAAACGAGGGCTGTTTTCCGTTCCCGACTTTCGCATAGAGCCCGAGGGATGGGCTGAAGTATGTGAAAAGGGCGCCCCGAGCAGTGGGCTTGTGTGTCATTTAATTAGTTGTGCGCTTCAAGGAGGCCGACTTTTATTAAATGAAAAGAGCCAGGTAATCCGCATGTAAATTTACCTCTTCTGGAGGAGTAGCGCATAATTAATAATTCGTGCCGGAGCAATGCCAAAGTTTTAATGAGAACCTCCTTACTGGAAGGATGGATGGGCTTAGGGGACCTGGGTGGGGCTGGTTCGGGGAGTTCCGAGATTTAGAAATCTCCTCCATTTTAGGTCCTTTCATATGTCTAAATCCCGCAGGATTGCTTTGATCTCGATCATGTCACATAATTATTTACTGCTTTCGTGGGTGAGCGTTTGGGGGTAACGCCTTCAGGTCAGTCACATGTCACCGTGACTCCTGCCGAAACGACGATGATGATGACGACAACATCGTTCCACCCCCCTCGTGAATTAATTCTTTTTGCGTGCGACTGAATGTGATATGCGTGACAAATCACGGAATATGATAAATTTGGACGGGGCTTCACGTTGTGACGCCGTGTGTCGGTCCTCGGTCGTTCAGACGTTGTTCCTTTTACTCTCAGATTGTCGGTGGAATTGAATCATTTTTCTTGTCGACGTGTACCTTTTTTGAAAGGTCGCAACTGGAAGGCTTCTTGCTGTGAGCGATATAATTTCACATTTGAAAAATTAAGGTGAACTCTAATAAATTGAAAATTTCATGAAATTGAGGATGGTAAAGGTATTTTGTCTAGCCAGTCAGTTTTCTTTTGATGTGTATTTTAAAGTGGGAGAATACCACGTATTTTTTGGCTTAATGGGAAAATTTCAAATTTGGCAGGTTCAATTTTTTATGTAAAATCTCATCAAAGATTTTCTTTGTTGTGTATAAGCGTAAGTATGCATTCGCTTTGACAATTTTGATTGAGAAAAATCTCGTTTTGACCATATGCGGCTCTTTTTATAAAAGTGTAATAACAGCTTTGAATTTTTTGATTTCCAATCTTTTTATTGGATTTAACGACGTTAAAATATCGCAAAAATGATATCAAACAAAATTTATTTCTTAAAAGTTATGTGTAGGTATTTTACTACATTTTCAAATTATGAATGCATTTTTATCTCGAAGTTGGGTTTTCAGAATTGGCTCCACGTTATGAAGTTCTAATTTATATTTACGCTATAAGTATCCACAACTTTTTCCCTTACATTTTTAAATCTTATAAAATTCCAAGAATTTCTGTTTACTTTTCAAACTGCAATTAGTGTGACTTTTTATTGTAATAATAAAAAAGAACTAATTAAAACAGATTTCAGAAACACACTAGTTAAATTGTCCAGGATAAACTAAACTTTCAGAGTTAGCCAAACATTGGAAGGAAACTGGCTGCAGAAACTACCACGGATAATTTAAAACTTTTTCATAACATTGACGTCCCAGACCGGCATCAGTTCTCCAGGTGGTTGGGGATGTTTTGTTGAGTTTTGCACCAGGTGAGAAACGAGCATAACATCCTCCGACTGATTGTTCATATTTCACGATGTTGTGATGGAACTATGATCCTGCAAAAAGGCGTGGACTAGAAGCCCCCTTCTCGTTGTCTAAGTACACTTTCAAACTATGGTCCTAATCGCCTCAGGCCAGATCAGAAATTTACCTTAACCTTTCACCTGGATGTTGAGCAACTTTGCTCCTGATGGATTAGTGTAAATTTTGTACTCGCCTTAGTTTAAAGTGAGACTTATGTGTAGTTATGCAGAAGTTACCCTCTGTGTTGTAAGTTGATTTGCTTAATTAATTTTGAGGTTGTACTCAATTACAGGATATTTATAGTTATTTAGAGGTGTTTCACAACTTCTCTTGGTGGTAAAAGCTTCAAGATGTATCTAATTTCTCACCTCTGGTGAAGATTTACGCGATTTGGAGATTCAGACTCAATTAAGTTAATGGTTTCGCAATTTCAAATTAATTTAAAGGTCAAAGTATCTTTGGCATCTTCGCCAATTATCAAAGGAGAAGTATGCATTGAAAATTTCAATAAGGTGGTTGTAATTACTAACTGCAGCTTATCTTTGGAGTTAAGAAATGCTATATGTATACATATACTTACTAAATTTGATTAAAATACTTCGTATCGAGAGTTTAAGGGTTGTATAGATGGAAATAAAAATGTTAAAAATTAATATACCCTTTAATTGAAGATGACATTTGAAGCTTAGCGAAAAATGAAGATATAAAGCGATGTTTCTGCGAAATAGTGGTTCTCGAAACCAATCAACGATATTACATAGATATAAGGTTTTTCGTAGAAGATATATGCACAAAGTTGTCTTCAAATTAAATTCTATTATACATTTTTGTGGTTTTCTCGTCACTGGACTTAGACTAACAGATTTGTAATTTTTGTTTTTTTTAATTGGATGAAATTTATTAAGCTAAGCTTTGATGATCTTTTAAAAATACATCGAGTTGCAAAATTTAGCTGATCTTTGGCTTCGTAGTTTTAACAATTGATTCACGAACAATCAGCTACTACATGTATAAAAATACAAAAAAATGTGTTTAGCTTAAAGTTTCTCATAAACTAATTTGGTTCGTGAGTACGACAAATTGTGAATCAATATCATTGCAATAGATGTCATTTGAAATACTTTGTTTTCTCAGAAACATACGAAAATGTATTATTTGTGGGTATGTTATATGTGAATAGTATATATAAATTTCGTTTTAACATTTTCGATGTTTCAAAATTTTGGAACAAATCGTCAAAATTGGTAAAAGTAGACAATTTTTCTTAACTGTTGACTAAATTTCTCTCGATAAAGTAATGTGATCAAAAATTTTTAATTTTAGAGTTCCAAGTTCAGAAAAATTACTCTTTTTTCCAAAATTAAAAGTTAGAATAATTAGAAATGTAATGCATATATGTATAAAGCAATTATTTTCAGAACTATTCGAATTTTAAATCCTTAACGCTTTAAAATGACTTTAAGCCAAAGACCTCGAAAAGTAGTTATATAAGGTTGGAATTCTCCAAAAAGTAGCGGCAGGACTGAAAAGGAAAAAAAGTTTTTGCCTCAAGGACAAAAAGATAGTCCAATCGGTGAGAAATGGACCAATCTGGCCACCCTGATCGCGTCGTGCCTGGCGAGATAATGAGGGGAATCATCTGGAAATCAATGGGAGCCCGAGATGGGAATGCCGGCAGTTCAGGAGCTAGTTCAGAAAAATCGATTATGTCCCGATGTATCCGCTCCGCTATAACTCCATAAAATCTTATGGCCATAATGAAAGTTTCCAGCGGATGTGGGGGTGCTATCGAGCGTTTTTACAGCTAAGACCTTCCTGAAGCTTCCCGTCGGTGGTTTCAAGCTCCACCAGAAGATTTATTTCGCATTATACCGCCCTGGTCCCGGTCCCGGTTCCTTAAAAATGTGGGACACATCATGAACGGGAGGCGGGTCACTTTAAAGGTGCCCGGCCGGTCTCCTCGTCATTTCGATTTTTCTTTTTTTTTTTTGTAATGATCCCTTCGATCCCACCGGACCTAGTCCTGGGACGACGGTGACCCACCAAACCTCAGAAGTAACCGCGGCCACCCCCGATAAGAATCGGATGACTGGCGCTAATGATTCCAGGTCTGAGGCAGTGGATCTCATTAAGGCTAATCCGGGAGCGGGGGATGATTTGCAATAAGCTTAAGTGGATGGAAAGTTGTGTGTCGGACATGGCTGGCATAAAGTTTCCTTAATCCGCCGAAAAATAAGATTTTTTGGGCTTTTGAGAAAGTTCTAAGGTACCTACTGAGTGTATAACGAAGGACATGGGACCACATTGCTCCTTCCGAGCTCCGGGGGACCTGTTTACACTGTGCCGGGAATCCGTAAGCTTCCTGACAAAACGTAGGACCCTCTAGAGGACGACGAATTATCTTAATATGCTTAACACTGCTAATCCCTCAAATTCCCCGAAGATAAACAAAAGGTCGAACAAAGTTCTTAAGTGCTCTGCATGTTGCTTTCCCCCGTACGCAGGGGGCTCCCCGGCATTAATAAGTTCATTTCATAATCAGAAGTGGGATGGGGCTTTGTCTTGTCCTGTTCTATGGGGGATGTGGGCGAAAAGTTAAACTTTCAGAAATTTTCTGAATTTATTGAATTAAAATTTTGTGAAATTCATTACCGCTGTTGGGCTCTTCAGAAGCCCTGCGAGTCGCCTTTTTTTAAGGTCAACCGCAATGGGTCCTTAGAGAAAGGAAAAAGGCAGGGTCTTTGAATATATCTCCCAAGTTTCGAGAACGTTTTAAGAGGGTATTGTTTTCTTTATTAATTAGCGATTTTTATTACTTTGTTTCAGTCTTAAGTTAGCCTGAAGACTTTGAAATGGATATTGCTCTTTTATTTATATGTATTATATTGATTGTGTCGTCTTGAGTCTCACCTCCTCCCATGTTAGAAATTTAAAATTTAATTAGAAAAATAATTAAATATTATGATGTTCATTAATTTTTTTCAACTTGATAATTAACTCTAAATAGTTTTACAGTAGATTATGTTCTTTTGTATTATTTTTATTTTCTTACGTATACACCCAATAACGCTACCCTGGGTTTACAAAATTAATTAAATGTAAAAAAACATAATAAAATGTAAAAGTGTTAGTAATCTAGGACATGTTCATGGGGATAAAATATTTTACATTACGAATACTAAAATTAAAACTGCGCAAATGGAAAAATTCGCTATGTAAGGAATTCGAGTTTCGGAGATTATAAAATTGTTCGTTAATTTTATAATTCAGGATAATCTATATTTGTACTTAGTGATTGGTATATAAAAAACAGATTTTTAGAAATCTCGCGACGATACATATACTATTTTGTATTGTAGGTAACTTCATATTTATTAATTTAATTCTACCATAATAAGGCGGTAACTCAACTCGATATTGCTATGAAAAGTCGAACAAAACGTTATGGTATTGATTGATTAATATATCGACGGAATAATGGCAGGCCAAGTAAAGCTAGAATATTTTGAGGTTGATCGCAATTTGTGTCACATTCAAAGATTTCAGTATAAAAAAATTTGAAATTTTTATAGACTATCGCCTAATAAAGCCTAGAAGGGAATCAATTTTGACAATAGACGATTTCTAAACTACATATACATCCAGAAAAATTGGCATTGGTTATTCAATGATTTATTCACTATTGATTTAATATGGCGAAAATGAATAGGATTTCTGATACAATCAAATAAAAAAGTATTGTTTCAACATTTTATATATCTTCAATAGGACGAAAACTATTACTTATCAATAAGGCAAACTTTTAGTTTAATATGATATGTTATTAATAATATACGTATGCTAACAAAATACGCGTATGCTATATACTGTGTCATTTTAAAATAACAGTGCGTCCCATTTAACTGTACATCACATTATTTTAATATAAGGACTATAATTCTAATGTGATGTCCATTATGTTGTTCTAATTACATATATATATATATATATATATATATATACGGATTATTAATTATTAATGGTATAAATCCTATTCACCAAAATTAATGGGAATAACTATTAAAAAATCATTGATTTTAAGTGACTTTTTCTGAGTGTATAAAATCGGATTTTTCTGGCTTTTTGTTATAAAAGTTGTGAAAAATAAAATAAGTTTTTCTTTATTAATACAAAGCTTATTAGAGAGCAAAACTACATTATTCATTCAGATACATTTTTGTCGCTGGTTTATACGACTTACATAAAAGAAGTCTTATATAAAGTGAATTTAATTAAAATAATTAAAAATTTATATGTATATTTTTCCAAAAAAAAAATTGAAATTCGACGATAAATTAGTCGGTAAATTTAATTAATATCCCACGGTGTTCCCTTAAATCTCGAACTTTTAACAAATAAATAAAACGAATGCTTAAAGTTATTAACTCATCAAAGAAAATAAATCTCGAAGAAACTTTTGTGATAACAATTTTTATATAAAGAGTAATGAAGGTATGAAAGTTTCAGTTCTTTAAAAAAGTTTGTAGGGAAATATGATTTCTGTTCAGATTTAACAGGCTCATTTTACACGGTGTATTTGTCCCAAATTCAATTGAAAAATGTTGCCGAGGATGGCTCGGGGCTTTTTGGTTTCCTGCGTTTGCAAATACGACCATCCCTAAGGCGTTGCTGGAATCCACTGAAAATTTACAGTCGAACTGGCTCATTATCGAAATTGGGCCATAAGTCCGTCCAGGAACGCAAAATTCCCTTCGACGGATTCATTGGGCAGGATTAAAGCAATTACCAAATTGCAGCAGTTAATTAAATTGCATCCCTCTCACGGTGCCAGCCGCAGCACCTGGAAGTGATTTTGATTTTGCATTCGATTTTTACGAATCACTAGGCGACTTTCATTGTGGGAACTGGGGGCTCCCGATGGGGAGCGTTGGGAGCCCCGGGAGCAATGGGAGCGCTAGATTTAAGTGATCGGCCTCACTTCATTTCAGATAAAATGAAATATCCTCGAAAGGGACATCACGCTTCCAATGCAGCTGTGATTGGATTTAAGGAGATGCTCCGATGGTCGGGAATTCAATAAATTTTTAATATAAGGCTGGATGATGGTAGGGAATTTATGTGAAAATCGTGTTTACCTCTCTATCGTCGAGGGGCTTAGTTTGGGGACAGTTATTAACAAAAACCACAATTAAATCGCGATCGGGCGATCGAACAGTTCCGACCACAGATTGCGCGACAAAATATTCGCTGAATTTATATCACCGGGATAAATCCGCTGCCAGATTAAATAGCATACAACAAAATTCCCGAAATTGGGGATGTGTCTGCTGAATCGTGGACGTTAACCGGGCAAATGGGTATCTGATGTGAAGGTGTGTGTACGTTTTGTATGTTTGTATGTTTATATGTTTTGCGTCCGGATTACAGCATCTGGCTCTTCTCTGACTAAATTTCACACCATTTACTTTTGCAAAATGAACACCTTCAAAACATTAATTTCACACTCAAATCCGCACTTAATCCCTTAATTGAAGTTTACACTCATTTCCTGCCGTACACGTTAAATTAAGTCACACATTTGTACCCCGCGGATGGGTGCCGGCGATACGACGGCTACGGGACTCCCAGTGCTCCAGCTGGATGCTGCGATGCTCCTGGTGGATGATGAGACAACGTTGGGGCCCACCGCTGCTAAATAGTTGGGGACATTTTAAAGTGGCAGAAGGCGTCAGGTTATTTTGATGGGACTCTCTGTGGCACTATCCCCGCCGGAGTGGCACGTCACGGGATGCGGTTGAATATGATAAACGTTCCTGCTTCGGGTGGCTTCATCATAAATTTTGAAAATAAAGCAAGAGGAAAAAAATAAAATAAATAAATATTAAAAATGTAAAATACTTCCGCCAGCGGCGCGCTTAATTTAATTCGCAATTATCAAATGGGGAAAAATTGTTGAAATGCGGCAATTTGGAGTCGTGCCCAAGTGCTTGAAAATTGCTCGATTTCCAGTTGTGTGGGTGACGATGATCCCGGGAAATGGGAACGGAGCCTTACTTCCCTTCTGAGGGTCACATGTAAGCCGGCAAGGGCGATGTTTTTAATTTCCTAAATTGAATTTTCAAATTCAAGTCAAAAGGGAATTTACCTCGAGCGGCGCGGCGTAGAGATTCAAATAAGGGGGATGGATTTAAATTCAGAGAAAAGTTCACCTTGAAGTCAAGAAAACCGTAAAAATTATCACCATGGTTTCCGTCTAAAAAGGTAACTAAATTCAAATATAGAAAAAATCTATTTAAACATTTTACTAACCAGATTATATCTTTAATATTCATTTTGATTAAAATAAGATGAAAATTTAAAACTCAACCGCGAAAATTCATCGGGTTGATCTTTTTAATTTCTTTTAATAAAGTGAGAACACTCAACTAAAAGATATAGAGAACGTTGTTATTTTTAAACAGAGATTTTATAGACATAAATTCTTAGTAAAACTTACCTTAAAGCTAAACAATATTTAAAAATAAGTGATATTTATAAGTTTAAAATATAACTATACTAATACGTTCGCGGACAGCACAAAGTTCTCCCATTTTGAATCACAGTGAAAATTAATGCTATAGCATTCACGTCCGCGAATGTGTTAATATTATTAAAACTATATTATATGTATATATTAAATACAGTAACAATAATTTGTACAACATTTTGTAAACGTACAATTGTAAATCGCTATTTAATTTCTAGATTTCTGAGTAAAATTACGATTTGCCTTATTAGTTATTTTCCTTACATTTTTATTTTAATTCTATGTGAATTAAATCTGAAAAATTCTGAAAAATTGTAATAATATTGAAAGGATTTGTAAATATACATATATAATAGATATTTTTTCACGATCCGACAGAATAAGCACCAGGGAGATTTTATAAGCGTATTCGATCATGGTTCGAGAAAAAATGAGTTATTATTTGTTTTTATAATTATATACAATTTCATTTCTTATAGACATAACAAAAATAATATCAATTTAATATTTACGCATATAATGAGTAAGACAAAGGAAATGAAAGGACTTTCGGAAAGGTTTATATGGAAGTCTTTGCTCACTATTTTATATTATAAATATTCAAATATTGTAAAATATAAAACAAATACCCTCAATTATATAAACAATGCTTTCAAAGTGTACAACAATCATATAAATTCGTATATCAAATAAAGTGAACAAATAAAGGAATATTTGTTATACGATAAAAAAATGTGGAACTTTAATAACTCAATGAGTATAGTGAAAGTTTCAGGAAATATTGTTTGTGGTATTCCTATTTTTAAAATCCCTCAATTTTTCGCAATTTTTTTTCCCGAATGCACATATTCGGCATTAATAACCCTGTTATTTTATATTTCATACGAATTTATCTATGTAAATAAGCTCATCCATTTTGTCAGTTCAGAGAGTTTTATTATCGTTCCAGAAAAACGTAAATTGTAACGAAAATTATCCAGATAAGCGCGGCAAAGTGTATTAATTTTATTGGATACAAATTCTACCGAGAAAATAGATTATAAGTTTCGCAAATCAGATAATTATTAAATTTAAATGCGTATTTGTTTATAAACTTGCATATAATTCTGAGACAACTTTGAATGGAGAAGATGTTATTGAAATTCTGAAATGAAAGAAAGTATTCCAAAAAGGCACAAAAAGTAAGATACGAAAATATTTATTTTGGGTTTTGTAAATGCTGAAATGTCATAATTATTATATTTATTATTACTATTATTATTAACTAGACTTCTGTTATTTTCTTTGAAATTACAATTAATATAAGATGACTTTTAGACGCTATTTAGCTGTTATGGATTGAAAATGGTTTTTAAAATTTAACGAAATTAATGTTCTGAACATTTTTAATTGACTTGTTTCAATGCGGTTTGAAATTTATTATGCTCTTACTTTCAAATCTATGAGTTTTCTAAAACATTACCATAATTTGTTTTAAATATAGAGAACAAAAAACCGTCATGCACTAGGACTATATTGTGGGTTTCTTGAAATTCATTAGAACTCAATGAAAGAAATTTGTTTTAAGCTCTATTCTACCAATGCTATAGTTAAATATTGAGCAATTTTGATTTTCTATGCTACAATAGAGAACTTGGATGTATGAATGATTGTATAAGGGTTTGTGGGTTTGATTTTTCCGTTTTGAAGTATTATACTTGACCCTAAAAATCAACTATCTCTCGTAATTTTCAACATGATAATGCTCTATATAACATATACGATAGTCGATTAAAAAGATATCTGAACAAACTTTTGAGGTCATCAAAAGTTAAAATGCTCTGCTGGTGCATTCCGGAAATTCGGAGTAATATAAAGAAAAGCAATTAAAAGATTGAATGGGAACGTTTTGACCTTCTAAAAGCATGAAATAAACGAGAAATCTCCACCCGCCCCCGCTACCCACCCATTTTAGCATCGTTTCTGGCCACAACTCGAGAGAAGCAGGTCCATTAGCCACAATAACACACGCCCCCGTGCCGCTCCCTCACTCGGGGGTCGTTTTAAAACATAAAGGAAAATTCCCTTCTTCCTGGTAGAGAGGGCGGGCAGGTGAAAGGCCAGGTGGGCGGATGAGGTGCAAATGAATTAAAAAGGACATTTCGGGAAGGGCTGCTGGAGGAGCGGAAGTGAATTCGACGGCAAACAGTGGAGCCGCCTATACGCAACAAATAAAATAAACGGGATAAATGCGACTCTGGAGGGCCTTGCACTTACCAAAGTCCTTGACTGCAACGTGCGGTGTGCGGCGTGCGGTTGACGCTGAACGTATTCTGTTTGCTGGGGGGGAAAATGGGGGGTTACATCACGAATTCAGTTCACACACTGGCTGGTATAAAAAATTTCGTGTTTTATTTATTTTATTGATCCCACCACCGGAGTTGGCAGAGGAATGCCTGTTTCGGGGATGTTCTCAGTCGAGCCAAATCAATTTAAATAATTTTTATTTAATTTTATTAAAAACCCAACCTTTCGCACCGCACTTTACACAGTAGGACCCTAGAAAGCATTAACTACTTGTCCCCGGAAGAGTGGGGCAATTTTTCGGTTTTTATATATATTTTTTTAAATTCCCTAGCCCCCTTTATATTTTTATATTTTAATTAACGAGTCTGAAAAGCATCCGAATGATGCGGAAGGATATTATCCCGCCCGATAAAATTCACTTTCGGTTATACCGCACAAAAATCGGACAGAGATTCACAAAAATCATAAACGCACTATTGCACTATCGCACTATCGCACCGTTTTATTTAAAGGTGGGAAAAATACCTTTTAGGGCGCGGAGGGCTCAAACAGACGCGACCGGGGGTCGCATTCCCTTTCGACTGTCGCGTACTTGGCACACGGCACACGGGGGCTGGCTCCCGTAAGGACGACACAGAAACGCAGCGGAAAGTCAGCACCTTGCGAACACCACCTTGGGCGACATCACTAACTCATCTGGAAGCCTCGAAACTTTTGCCCTCCTTCCGCATGTAAAGCTACATGTGATTGTTTCCTCCGGGAGGCGCATCCGGCTCTCGATTGATCCTCGCCCTGGAAGTCATGTAACCGAACTGTGGGTCCTCGGCTCGCGCGGGGCGTACGCAACTTTTCCAGGGGTTTCTTCCAGCCAGAAGCACCCCCAAAGTGGTGGAGGAAAGGCGCTCCGGCGACGGCATCCCGGCACACACCGGGAGCTTTTCGGGGGGAATTCCCGTCTGATTGTGGCAGTGTTACCGTTACATTGAAGGAGACAATCACAAAATGTGACCCACAAAATTAGGAGAACACAATATAGAAAAAAAAAAAAAAAAAAAACAATCCTTTCTTTTAAAACTTCCTTTCTCTCAAACTTTATACAGAAGGCTTGTTTTTTGGATTGCTGATTCCAAATTGGAAATCACATTTTCAAAATTCAAAATGCTAAAATTTGCCGAAATTGAAATGATGTGATTTTATCGGTTGATTATAACGAATTCATAGATTTCAAAAATTCTAATTCAGACAAATTTTGCGTTCCTGCTCCACAATTTTGAAACTAATTTTCATTTCAATAAGCCAATGTCGCAATTGCAAAAATAATATATTTTTAACCATAATTTTATGTTTTCCAACGTTTTGAATATTTTAAAATTCGAAAGAAGAAATTCAATATCAATGTATTGTATACAAAATAGCGCACATTATCAAAATAAATACGAGTTTAAATGAAAATATAATATACAAGTTTTAAATTAAAATAATTATTATTGATTTAAAGAGAATTTTATTTATTTTAATTAAATAATACTTTTTGGAACAAATTTAAATATAATTTTTATTTATTATATACCTTTATAGCATATAAACGTATAATTTTCTACGGACTACCTATGTACGTTGCTATTTAGAAAATGCAGCGAACACCAGACAAAAGTGTAGTTCTAGTAGAAAAACTTAATGAGCTACTCAAATTTTGCCAATTTTCTAATGACCAACTTAAAGTAAATCGTAGGTACGTACAATATACACTAGACAGCAAATAAACTGGTCCACGTGATACCTTGGAACTCTCATTCGATTTTCTCAAAAAGTATAAAACTTACAACCATCAAAGTTATACCTACAGAAAGTGCGCTTCGTGATGATTAAAATGAAATGAAACTCATTGGAATTACGCAATTTATTAAGGTTTTGTTAAGGATTTTACAAAGAAGAGTTGTTTTCCAGTCGCGTTAATCATTAGTAAACAAAAAGGAAAAAAAATAAATTAATGCTAATTACTTCTGAGCTGTTGAATAATTTTTTCTTTATTTCGGTATGAGTCTGAAGTTTTTGAAGCTAAAAGTATTTATTTCCCTATGTGTAAATTTTGGACGTTTTTCAAATTAAAATTACTTTTATATCCAATATTTTGTTTATGTTTTTTTAATAATGTCATAGTGATACTTAGAAATTTTTGTTTTAATTTTATTTAATATACAGTTTTTGGCTATAAGAGTATTCGTACAATTTTTGTTTGTTTTTTTTTTCAAAGCTGTCGTATTATCAAATGTTTGTTGATTTAAAAAATCTCTTAACCGTTTTTCGCAATTATACAGGGCGTCCCCTAAGTACCACGATAATCATTAGGAGTAGATTGATTAAAGCGTGACCTATACCAGAGAAAAAAGGATATTATTAAAAGTTCCACTATTTTCAAAATCATGTTTTCTGATTGAATTTGTTTACTCTCTTGTAGTGTGTACTTAAGTATTTGAAAAGAAATTTTGAGAAAACAAAAATATATTTGGCTACAATTGCACATTTATTAACAAATTACCCTATTTATAGAGATTTTCGGAAGATGCAACTGGATCTATTTATTTGTGTAAGAAAATAGTTATTGCTGTTCGTATACTAAAAAAATGGATTCTAATTTTATCAATATCTTGAAAATAATTTTACTAAGATAGTTCGTTTTTATTTTGTATGATAGGTAACTGTCGTGTCCTTAAGCTTGTCATAATACGGCAGTATGCATCTTTAGTAAAAAAACATAGTGTTCAATAAATATAGATATTTTTGTAATCATAAAAACGTCCACAAAATTGTGGATATTCAAATGCTCTGGAGCAGAACTTCCCCTTAAAACCTGGGTAGAAACGGTAACAGTGTTGCTGGCTTAGCTGTGGAAGGTGGCGTCGTGCGCATGAGAGCACCTCAGCGTCGCGGCGGCGGGTGCTCCCCCGCCGAGGGTGTGCGCCGCCCCGCGTTAATCCGTGCAGGGTGGCCCCTATCAGATGATGTGAACATCCAGAGCACGACTAGATCAAGATGAGAACTTTTATGTGCGCCCCATCAGTTTATGACTGATGATGACATGACAGATTTGGTACATTCGGATGCTGCCTGAGATATGAAGGGCCTAAACAACTCTGATTTGTGCTCTGCGGCTCGGCGTCGTGTCGCTAATTACCCGAGAAAAGTGGCGGGCCGCTCACTATCTGCGGCATCCAATTAATCCGATTTTTCCTCATTTTTTTTTTGTTTTTATTCCTTTTTCTATCTTCTAAATGGGAAATCTGGGATCTGGGACTCTCGCCTGGAGCGGTGCTGCCAAGGCTTGGGGCGCGCAGTTCGATTGCAATAAATTAGCGGCCCCATTCGGGATGGGATGTTTTTTTTTTTTCATTGCATCGTCGGGAACGAGACTAGGTGCAGTGGCACTGCTTTCTGGGCAGGAAATTGAGCACTTCCGGGATGCGGTGCACACAACACCGTTTGTTTAACCATCAAAGTGCCATGAAATTCCCTTAATTTCCTCTCAAAAATTAATTGCACAAAATTCCGTTTGCCATATGCAAATTTAGTGGATTCCTCTCCTGTTGTCAGGATTCAAATTTGCATCGATTCGTGGAAAGAGCGGATGTTTCCTGCTAAATCGTATTTTATATGGTATATTTATTTATTTTGTTATATTTACAATGAAACAAATCAATCGCTTATTTATTTTTCTACGAGTCTATTTTTTGAAATACAACAAACAATGCCTTTTTAAATATTGAATTGTTTTTCAGATATTTTGTGACTTTTTCCAAAGGCGAACATGACGATATCAAAATCAGTTACAAAACATGCGGACATTTTTAATTTTGTAATTAATATACCAACTTTGATAAAAGATAAAATCGTTCAGATTCAGTTCAGTCTACTAGAAATTTTATCGTAAGTAATTAAACTTTTCAAACTTTGTAGATGTTCTGTGAAAATTAGCATCTGCGAATTTTTGTGGCTTTAGATTTTAAATTACTCGTAGTTGTTAACGATTTAAAATTTATAAGATTCTTTCATCATTGAGAAAAGTTTCAACCTTGAAAAGTAGAATTTTTGAAAAATTAAGAAATAAATGCTTAACAAACAATCCCGAAAATTAAAAATTAAGCTCCATATTTTTCATTTAGATAAAGAGAAAGGTTTTCAATGTTTTACATTGCTTTAACTGGAAATGCTTAAACGTGTACAGGAATATAAACCTTTTTGCCTTTGTACTTAAAATACGGTTGAAAAGTTAACAATTTTTCAAGGAACAATATGTCTTATATGGTATTTCATTATGAATGCTCTACATTATATGTAATTCTTTTTGCTGGCTTTATTTGCGACATAATTTAATGAAAGCAACTCATTAAGAAATTAGAATTTGTCTTCTAGATAACCATTTTCTTGAAATTGCAATCACAAAGGCATTTAAGTAGGTGCTGTGCTTACGAAAGAGAAAAGTTTTTCTGCGAAATCTAATGATGGTAATGTGGTTTTTGTAGAAACGTGTTTTATTTGACTGTAGAATAAAATAATTGGTTTGTTTTAATTTAAGTTAGTTATATGGGCAGATTTTGTCAAGTTCTGGTATCTGATGAATTTTAAAGTAACATAAAACACATAGGAAATAATATATAACTCCCCTTAAATTAAATTGATAGATGATTGGCCCTGAGGGAAAATTACACCCTTAGCTTTTCAACATGCCGCTCCCCATTTCAATAACTCAAACGGGCGTTACTCAATAGAAAGCGATAATATTTGCTTCAGGTGCCCATATTTTTTACGCAATAATTCATCACGGAGTGTTACGAGGATATTATATTTCCGGAAGTGGCAATCCCCCGTCTGACGTCATCATCAAAATAGAAAGAAAACGTATTGTTCGAATAATCCCCCATTTTGCCAAGGGCATCAGGCATCCAAAGTTCATTTACCGACACCCGGCGGCGGCCGCTTCCATTAAAAACGTAATTAACTTCCGCAAATGAGATCTATTCCTGACAATCAATTCCATCTGGCGTCATATTTTAGCGTCGCACATAAAAATAATTTCTGGGACAAGAAAAAGGATCTCATCCGGGACCGTAGCCGACATTAATAACTAAGATTTGTGCCCGGGTGAAAAACGACACCTTGTCAAATCGAAACGGAAAATAAATAACGCCAGGTGGGCTACGGTTTGAGGGGGTTGTGCGGGGTGGGGGTTCCGGGGTACTCATTCGGAACCGTCATTTTCTTATCATCTAAATAATTTTTTTTTCAGCTCCTTTTTTGAGGAGTTGTCTCTTCCTGGAGTTCCCGCCAACTTTCCAGGAGTACGGTAAGGTGGGAAATGTAAAACTTCTAAAAAAAACACAACAAAACTGGGTAAATCAAGAGAGCAAAAAGGCAAACTGTCGACACAAAAACGTGCTGATATATTTTAGCGTGGGTGTGGCACAGGGTGAGGGAGAAGCACAAGTCCCGGAAAAATTCTAACAAGATAGGAGCCCAAATTTTTCATCAAATAAAATGTTTCGTCATTACTTTTGTTTTTTTTTTCCTATTCGAGTAGAGCCTGGCTCCAGGATTGTCCCAGCGGGTGCGGAAGGATATTTCGTCTTAAAGTTCTCGAATTTTTCTTTCAGGACTTGACGAGAGTGGTCTTCCTGAAGATGTACACCGACAAAAAAACAAAAAAACGATATTTTCACCACAAAATAGGTAGGGGTGCATAAGTGGTGTCAAAACCATGAGAACATTAAACATAATAAGTATTTTATTTTTGTTGTTTCTTTTTTTGTTTTTATATATATTAGAAAAGTGAATAAATATGCTTCTATAGAGGTTTTTATTTTTTTTATCTATAGCCATTGAGTCATACCAATGATACTGATTTGTACTTTCAAATACACTATTTAGATTAATTTATTTATTAACCATTTATTATGAAAGAGTAAAAGTTATTGCTAGGTTCATATTAGAGGTTGTTTAAAACTATTTGCTACCATTATTTTTTGAAAATTCAAGGTACTCGTATTTAGGTGAAAATATATCATAAATTTAATTCTTAATTTAGTTGAGAGTGCTCGCAAGTAGAGCTTATTTTTAAATTAAAATGATATTTGAAAAGTCATTTATTGTTATGGTTTGAAGATATTATAAATGTTAACACAACTGACGATTTTAATCTGATCATACCAATTAATTTACTTCGCTTAGAACCAAAGGAACATATTTTTATTGCAATTTTTAGTAATTGTATTTTATTTAAAACAAAAACAAATGCGAATTTTATTCTAAATTTAAACTATGTATATTGCCTGAACAAATCCAATCTTAAAAAAGGAAAAGGTCCATTAAAATACTTGAAAACAAATATTGAATAAAAACACAAGAAGGCTAATTTGACTAAGTTTTTGGTTATTCCAAAATGTACATTTACATGTATTTTTATTTCAACAATATATGTATAAATGGTATACAAATTATAATTCGAATGTAAAAGTTATCAAAATCAATAAGGAAACTATTCATTTTAAACTTAAATTCAAAACGTAGTTAAATTTTAGTTGATACAATATACTCTATGGATTTTACAACACTATTTTTTTGCTCGTATAATACGCAGACACTACTTTACTACAGAAATCTTTAACTTGTAAAATCGTTGCTTAATACTTAAATTAACCACTTATTAGCCACCTAATTTGCTTTTCTATTTATCACATTTATTATTACTATATCAAAATTTTATTAATAAACATAGGATTTCAAATCAAATCGTATGTTCTTCAATCTGATAATCTTAATAAATTCGGGAAGTCCCTTATCTTATGTCAATAATCATTACTAGTGTAGAATAATAAACTATTATTGAATAATGATGTATTTACTTACTCCTATGTACACAATTTTTTTTAAAGATATAAGTCGAATTATGAGCGGTCTGGAACATGCAGGTTTCCATTGCTGTTTTCCTCCTTCCCTGAGGGCAAAATTGTTAATATGTTTCTTCTTTTTCCCAAAGTCCCCCAAGGGAAAAAGGGATCCTGTGAGGGATGATTGGGTTTAAGCAGAGGGCTAACCTCCAGCCACATGTTGGAGGAATTCGAATTCAAGACAAAAGTCATATACCCGTGAGCAGATAGGGTTTCCAGCTCGTTGCGCTGGAAGTAAAAACATTAAAAAGAAATTTTTTTTTTCTCTTCTGTCAAGGACACGGCAAGGAAGAGGTCCTGGGTGTATATGGCGCGGCAGGAACGGCTTGTCTGAGACTGTGACAATGTCGAAAGTTTTATTGCTGCCTATGAAATATTCAGCATTATTTTTTACGAGTTATTTATCTGGAAATTCACCAGGGGCACCTTGGCCGGGTGCGGGGAGAGGGCGGAACGGGTTCTGTGTACACACAGAGTAATTTGTCAGAGCTCACTGAACAAGAGAATGATATTTGAATGGATTTTTCCCATATCAAGGGAAATTTTCTTGAAAACTGAAATATGCCATCACTGAGTAAAAGACGAAATCGTAAAAGTAACAATAAAATCGATCTAAATAAAAGGGAATCTGCGATTAGAAGTGGAAAGAAGATTTTAAGTGAGCAGTAAATAAACTTTTGATCTTTTAAAATAATCTGATTTGTAGCTTGGGGTTTTAGTGTTTACTAGTCTACGTAGATAGAATAAAATGAATTTCTCAATTTACGGTCATTACGCATCATCTTAATGATTATCTTGAAATGTAGGATTCACTAAAATTAATTAACGTAATTTGTTTCATTATATCAAAAATAAATAGATATTTTTTAGGTTTTCATATATCAAAGGAAAAAGCGAGTCTTCACATGTAATTATAAGATCATTTTGTTGTCCGTTTGTCCGTGTATCCTGTTTCTCAGAAACGTCTTAGGGTATCAGGTTGAAATTAATTTTAAATACTAAGAGCTATAGCTTCATTACTGCTGTAAAAAATTTAAGTTTTTAGTGTAATACAATAAAAAGAAATATTCATTCAAAGTGTATTAACATTACTAAAAGTATAACTCATCAGCAAAATCTGTAGATTATACTTCTTGGTGAAAAGGAATAAATCTGAAAATCATTAATTTCTAATTCTATGAGGTGTTTTCTTTTTATAGTATTCAAAATGATGGACTTTTTACGTAAACTTTAATTTTTTTTCTATAATTCATATAATGAAATATTAATAATTATAAAGTAAATGTGTACTTACTAATCTGTGCAGCAATGTAAAGGTACGGAACCCTCAAGGCACGATATCTACTCGCATTAATCCATCATTTGTTTTTTTTTATATTGAACTCTAAAACTACCAAGACAGGTCAAATTGACCCGAACTCAATTTCAATTAATGCCAACATTTATTAAGATTCATAATTGCCAAATATCTAGAAATCGTTTTCAATTTATTATTATTAATCCAAATTTGAAGGTACATTACATTAAAGACGCGAAAAATGAGTGAAATTACATGTTTGAGTGCTGGCAGTTTTAGTGTTAATATTAAAGAATTACTATGTGTTCGACAGAATAATATAATATCTATTGGCAAAAAGCCACTTTATCGAATTGGATTATGAGTTGTCGATAATTTTCAATCAATCCGTTGTAATATGGTCAATTTTAATATTTTTCTCATATCGCAAAACGGTCGACAGATAGTGTCAATATACAGCAGCATATCTGGAAAACGAAGAGCCATTGACGTTTTCAAGTGCAATCAATTTAAAAGGGCTTACACCGCACTTCTGGATATGTGTCCTGACCATCGGCATCGGAGTCTCCCGGGGCCTCCCTGGAGGACACATACAATTAGTGTCACTTATATCAGTTGGCAGAAGCACCTTACCTTTTGCCGAGTTGCCAGTAACAATGGAACTGCATCTCCTGTCCATTACGACGGTGCGCCTTTTGGCCGGGAATGGGGCTTCTCCTGGACACATATGTCCATTCCTACATAACATATATCATTCCCATGTAACGTCGTTCCGGGATCGAAAAATGTTTTGCTGATGTGAAGCTCTCACGAGAACTCCGAAGGGCCGCCGTGATGGACTGAGCCAGACCAGCAATTAAGTCCTTGGTTGGAATGCTTACGTGGCAGGGTGGCCTCAAGCTTATAATTGCTTCGCAAAAATTCCCTCGGGATACTATCCTCATATTTTTGTATTTTTTTTTCTTTATTTTCTTTCGATTTCCAGCGAAACAGGAATATGAACCCTGCAATCCAGGTTGCAAAAACTTCTGTTTTCCTCTTGTTGCAATTATTAAATAAAGAATGAGTCCACTGGAAGAAATAGGATTATTTTTTTCTGGGCCCTTGTCCTTTAGCCTTCGCCTAGAAACTCTAGATCCTAAATATATATATGCTCGACTTCAAATAATGATGTCTGCCAACTGAGTGCGCAAACTTCATTTAATTCAGCTTTATGTTTCTCTTTGACTTCTTAAAGCTTATTTGTTTAAAAACTTATAAGGGTCAATCTATTTTTAATGATACTTTCAAAAATCAGAATATTAAGTAGGGTTAAGAACTTGAGTCTGATATCTAAAACTGGCAAAATTGTATTTATTTAGTTGTTGTATATAAATATTTTATACGCGAAAATTGGTGTTTTTAATGCAACATTTTGTAATAATTAGGTATACATATATAGATAAGCATTTATTTTAAACTTAAATCCGGCAGTGTTTGCTATAATTTTCATCAAAATTGAAGTCTTAAATAAAATCTTCGTACTATCGTTTAATATACGAAGTAAAATTAATATATTTAGATTAAGCAATTAAATCATTAATATTATTTGCTAAAGCAATCATCCATGCACTGTTTCATATAATTTATCAAAAAGGTTTTTTTTCGTTAGCAAAACCATTAGATGCCTACTTAAATTGTATAGCAATTAGTCATGAAAATGTGTAATATGTCAGTTTTAGTTCATTCAAACATGAGACGAAACATAAAATATTTAGGTCAATTGTGGGGTTCAGTTTAATTCAAATTGCCCTTGTTTCGTTAGTTCAATAGTAGAACGATAGCAATTTCCAATTAAACGAAATAATTAATAGAAAATTTCCATCATTACGTTCAGTCAAATTATTAATTTTGTAAGCTCAGTTCGGCGTAAATTCCAGATTTTAGAATTATATAATATCTCTAGCAAAGCGTAATTCTGTTCCGTCTGCATGTCATGCCACTCAAAATTTTGCAGTCCTTCAGTACAGAGGGAAAATTTTCATTAATTTGACGCAGGAATAAAAGGGGTTATTGAGCGAGAATGAAAATTAGGGTAAAATTTGAATTATAGTTACGTTTGACTTGAATGGATTTTAGATTCATTTGACGGAATGTGCATTTATAAAATGCTTAGATTTTTGTAAATTGAATAAAAGTAAATTATTGGTCTATATTAATTTTAAAGGGTTTGGAGTGAACGGATAGGTGAAAAAGGCGGGAATTTCGTCTCAATCTCTTTTGCCAATTAGACCTTTTACGTGAGTAAACCTCACAACCGCCATTCAGTTTAGGGAATGTAATTCCTACCGAATTCCTGGCAGATTTCTGTTTTTCCTGGACCTCCTTCACGCACAAGCCCCAAATCAATGTAAATCCGCTGTAAAATTAATTGCTCCTGGCCCAGAGGTAGTAAAATAAAGTGCACGTGCCAAGACAGATACGAACGGTTGACGGAAGAGGATTGGCCTTGGGAATGGGTGTGTCCTTTAATTCCGCAAATCGCACATAAATCTCGATGCGACCTTCGTCAGGGCACACGACATTAAATCCTGAATGAAGTCGGCATTTACCCTCGTATGGATCTTATATCAAACCAAACCTCGCATTAGTGTCAACCCGAGGATTTACACCTCCTTGGCAGCGGTATACCTTTGGGAGGAGGTGGAGTCCGGTGGAGCAGCCCCTGGACTAAATCTAATTTATGCGACATTCCTATGGAAAGATGTTAAAATATTTTCCGGCCACACCGGGAGTATATCCCGACATGTTCCCTGGGACGCCTCTAATATTTTAACCGCTCCGTCTGGATTGCCTTTGTTGGGGCAATCTATCGATGTGTCATGATAGCTGATTGATTGCATCAACCCTATTAAGGGGCAACCGAGTGATACGTGCTTAGGGCGCGATGTGTGCCGATGACAAGGAGATAAACGCTCCAACACCCTTGTTTACTGCCTCTAGGGTTCCGCAGTCGGTCAATCTGGGCAATGACCGGGTTCCATTAAAATAGTTTTTCCCTTTTACGACATCAAAATGCCTCAGAGGAAATGCGAGGGATTCAAACAACTTCCGTTGAGTCCTTTCACAAAAGGTACTCACTTATTGAAGTATGAAAGGGATTTAATTCAAGGAGGATCTTCAATCAAGAGGATTATTATTGTTATTTATAGGATTTTATTATTATTATTATTATTCTAGGTTTATATACCAAATCCTATAAATGTTGGTATATATAAACCTATAATTTAAATTCATATTTAAAATTTCTAAAAACGATAGAATTGCAGTCAGTCCGTTTTTGATTTCACATGCACTGAAATCTATTGCCTTTTTTACATTAAAGATTCTTTGAAAAATTCCGAATAGAGCCACAGGACATTCTGAAAATAAATATAGATTGCTTTGCAATAGCAATTTTTTATCTATTAAACTTGAAGTGCTCCATAAACAGTACCAAAAATTGATATAGCGATAAAAAAAGTAGGACAGTGCAATTCAAAATATGATATAAATCGGATATGGAGATAGATGAATTTATGCGTTATTTTATTTTCTTAGAATTTTCTGTGATTCGCTGAATGTCAACGTATTGAAAAATTCTGACAATGATTGCTTTCAAATAATTATTTCGTAGCTACCTTATTTTCGAAAATAAAATAATTAAAATTATATTATTTCACTATATTGGCACACGGTTTCAATAGGAATTGTTGATGAGGTTTCGGAAAACTATCCATCGTTTTGCAAAAGTAAAATAATTGAACTGAATTTTCTCGGTTTTAATTTAATTTTGGAATTGGAGTATTACATATTAATTCAATAATTAAACTTTTAAGAAAAAAAACTACTACGGAAATATGAGAATAATAAATATAGTCCAGTATCACATAAATGGCTTTTATGGTACATTGATTTCAACTTAATTAACGAATTTTATCGTTCTGATCAATAACAATTTTTCTGTCATCGGCAAATAAATCATTCTCATAACAACTGCAGCTCATTAGTTAACTTTTCAATAGTAAGTATGTCATATTTAAAATAATTGGCCGCCAGTTCCTTGAAATGCCCTGATTTTAATTAGTTCATATTTAACTCATTGGCAATGGATTTTGTTTGGTCCATTTATCAACTGGAATGAAATTGGAACACGTTTTGTGCAAGTGCTTATATATGATGTTTTATTCTGAAGTATTTTCGATGGTCAGAAAGATTTAATTATTGTGAAATTGAATCAATTTTTCTTGGAACATTTTATTTCGCTTACTAGTAATTAGTGCTATTTACCGATTCCATATAATTTGTTTGAGAATAATTTGTAAATACACGAAAATTAACCTCGTGTTTTGGTAATTCATTTATTATTCAAATTGTTTCTTCAACAAAAATAGGGTTTCGTTCCTATTATGTACACAATTAATTAAATTTGCACAAATAGTGGAGATTGATTGATTGAGTGGATGATTAAAAATACAGTCATCGTTTTAAAATTTCAATCAATCAGGTACGATAATTTTATTTGTGTATTATTGATGAAAACAAAGTAGTCTGAAAAATTAATAAGTATCGCTGGCGCTAAAAGACAAAGTAAAAATTGTCTGCTCTTTTGAGTGCTTTCCGCATTATTTGGTATAAAGTTTGAAGACTGAAAACGTATTTATCGAATATTCCCGGAGCAGCAAGCACTCAAAACAATCGGTAAAAGAGAAAAACTTGGGATTTGTTAATAAAATAGAACTTGTCAGTCGATGCTCTCGAGTGTTCCCAGCTCCTGGATTCTTTCCCAAATGATGCCCATAAAGGAATTGAAAACGCATCAACAAATCCGGGAGAGCTTTGCGCAGTGTTTCCCTATCCTCCAGGTGAACTGTCGTCTCGTTTCTCCCGCACCTGCCTTAAATCGAGCAGCCAAACAAAAACATCGAGATCCCAATTGAGTTACCCTCCGGGAGGATTTTGAGTGAAAAATGTGCACTGAATGGGATCGTGATAAACTCCTCCCGAACCCTTTTGTCGTCCTTGACTTCGTCATCATCTTCATACCGAAGATGCAAGCGCTCCTTAACCTACCTCTCGATTCGTCGTCTTAACATTTTCCAACGGAGGGGTGCGAATTATTATCGACGCGAATAAACTTCATCGTTATGATTTTCGTTTCGAATTAATTTATTTGCCCGTGAACAGCAGCCGGGCGAGAGCGCACAAAGTACAGCTCCTGTTTGAGTCCCGCAGGATACGTCTCATCTGTCAGGGAGTTTGCTCTTTGTCGGGACCATTGATTGGGAAATCAAATTAAATCCAACTGACAAGGGAAGAATTTCTTCGCCCAGAAAGACATGAAATTTAATTTGGAGCAGCCGCTCGTCTCATCATTCGCTCATTTCTAATTAAAATTCAATTAAATTGGAATTTTTTGAGTGCCCGCACTCCGACACCCGCCCTTAACACCCTGCAGGGCTGTCAAGACCCACTAACTCCTCCTGTTCCATCCCCCTCGCCCTGAAGAGATGGCTCCCCTCCTGGTCCATCACGGATGCTTTCCTGTTCCAGATTTTGTTACCACCGATGCCGTTGTATTGCCCGGAATCGGGGGTGGCTCTGGGGGTGGGAAACATTATTCGATTCTGGGTCTGAGGTTCGGTCGCTCTGCGCTCCTTCGGGACCCTCCACAGACACATTTTAGGAGATATTATTACAATTGCCCTTTGAGAACGTCTCGGTGATGCTGCGGCTTCTGTCGCTGTTCGCGCGAATGCACAAACAGAAAACCGCTCTGATGAAACAATCGAATGAATCTGGCTGATGTTATTTGCGGCACGCTGACTCCTCTGCTTTGATTCACTCTGCAAATTAGAAGACGACAAAGTTTCCCAGCCTACTTCATTGATTCCAATCTTACAAAGGCCAGACAGGATTCGTTCCTTGAAGGAGTGAGGTGTGGAGGGACTGACAAAGTCCTTAGTTTCACCCTAGTATGTGTACCTGAACTTTTTAAAATTTTTATTATTAATTCAATTTAATTCAATTTATTTTAATTTAACTTTAAAAGTATATACAATAGGAATTTTACAATTTAGTGCTAGAATCAAAAATTCATTCATCTATAATATTAATGGGGTTGTATTAACAAATAATTATTTATAAAACATATACAGCTGTTTGGGAAAATCTATTTTTGAAAACCCAATGATAAAACTAAGGCTATTCTTACATACTACGGCAGCTGCGGATAACAAAAATTCCTGCGTCAGAAATTTTTATTATAATTCTTCTGTTTGCAAGGATCATAACCTAGTTTTAAAAGTATAGTCGTATATCACTTGGACCCTTTAAATTATAAAAATTTGAAAAGTTTATTTTTATGCAATATTGGACTACACTAAATTAATATAGATAAGGCCAACAAATTCTTTTTACTTGATATTTGTAAGAAATTTTGGCTAGTTAAGAGATCAAAAATTTTAACTTCATTTAAAAATTTTTAAATTACATAGTCTGTGTAAAAATATATTTTTCTCGTGTAACTACTTAATTATTTTTTCATGTTATATTTGAGCAACTTAAGCTCAGTTGTGCATCTTTTCTGTGAAATGATGGGGTTCCGCAAAAAAAGTGTGAAATGTATAACAAATTTCCAACGTCATTTGAAAATTTCAAAGAAATTGTAATAGAACTTCAATCCAAATTTTATTTCGGAGCGGTTTACGTGTAAAATACAAAATTACTATTTTCAGGTAAAGCTCTAAATAGTTTGAATTAACAAAAACATAATTCATAGTTTTGGTTATTTCTAATGAAGAATGGCTTTAGGTGTAGCCCAGTTTTTCCCTTGAATTGAAAATGAACATTAGTGAGTCTCTTGTTTTATTTATATTATTTATGCATTTTTATTTATTATTCTTTTTTTTGATTAAATCAGAAATATCCGTAAAGGTAGTATTTTTGCCAATAAAATATTAAGTTCCAAAACTTTTTAAATCATTTATTTGCATTCAAACATTAAGGAAAATATTTTCTAAAAACTACGACTACAAAATATCTACTGAAAGTTCAGAAAAATTATAGAGTTGCACCCATTTCTTATGTTAATTCAAAAGTTACTGAGAGATTATTTTGATTGTAACATGCATTCCTTACTTTTTCTCACAAATTTGTATCAATAAATCTATCTAATTTGATAAAAAACGTTTCATACCCCCTGTGTGCCTCATCAATATATAAAACTTGCTCGCTGATGAAGATCAAAAAAACGGAAAAGTTTCCCAATCGAAATGGATCGGTCTTTATTTATTGGCCATAGGAATTGAGAAAACCATGGTGCATTAAAATCTGTAGAATTTCTACTTTCATCCTGAGATTTTGTGAAAAGCGAATTTTGTGATTTTCCCCTACTACCATTGATCCCGGGTATTTTGCTTTCCTGCGGGAGTACAAAAACATTTCAAATAAATTTTTCCTCATTCCCAAAATTTTCTTGAGGTAAAGTACGTGCATATATCTTATGCGGAAGGAATACTGGAGGATGCTGCTTTGGCTGCAGGGCCGGAATGGAGTCGTCGTCCTTGACGATTTCGGGAAGAGCTCCAGGTTTCGTGTAGGAACTACCTGTGCCACATGTGAGCCCGAAGGAGGAGCCGTGTTGCATACGAAGGCATAAGCAAGGGCCCTTAACAAGATCTTTATTTGTAGCTCCCCACAGTTCCTAGGCGGGGTCTTAGCAAGACGGGGCCCACTAAGCACCGGAGCCATGCAGCCACCTCTGCCAATGTAAGAAAGTTTGCGGCTGGGGTGGGAGAATTAACTGCTCCCAAATGAATTAATATCAGAAGTGGGAAGACTGCCGGGTTCCGGGTTCGGAAGGGGAACACTTCTTAAGTCTTCTTGTAAGCCCAAATCACTCCCAATGAACTCGGGTGTGTTGCGGGCAAGTCCGGGACTCATAAAAATGCCGCTTAAGTTCCCGAAAATCGTGTCAGGACTCAGGCTCTTATTTGTGTTCTGTCTATTTGCGTTCGAATTTTATGGAGGTTTTTTAGTGCTCCAGGCCCTCGGCTTTCCCCATTATCTGTAAAGCGTTCGAAAAAAAAAGAAGGAAACATGCTTAAGTTCCGGGGGGAACGAAAATATTAACTTCCTTCCCACCCCCTCTTTCCTCTTTCTTGGGAGGTAAACGTCTAGACTGGGTCCCATAAATAAGGCTTTACGCCAGCGAAACGATTTTGAATCCGTAAACTTAGGCGACTTGAACGACTTCGAATTAATAAAATCGCCAGCAAGAAGGAGCCAGAAATTCTGTCTTAAGATCCACGCATTCATCCCATATACACATGATGGGTGAATGCGGGTGAGGGCGGGGTGCGGAAGCACTTAAGGTTGATTGAGCGGAGATTAAGTGGGATCCAAGTTGCGAAACTCTTTTCATCACATTCGAGGAGAGTAGCATAATTTCATTCCACCGGAATCTTCTGGCGATATATGGCGAAAATCTTGAGAGGAATCTCTGCTGACATAACTCCTTAAAACCTCTCGAAAGACAACCATAAGAAATAGCTTTTAATTGTATTTTCTTCTGCCAGCAGCTGAGATAACTTTGAATTAATTTTATGTTCGGCATAATAGAGGCTGAAAGGGCCCGTCCCTCTGTGCAGGGTTCTATAGATAACAGACCCCGGCAGGGCTCAGGCACCACATATCTTTTGGGGCTCCCGGGCCCTGCACCAATACCCGGCGGGGCGGCTTCTTTTGCCGGAACCTCCAAGAACCGGAGCTGTAACCTAGTCCTTAACCACCCTGCGACAGCCCCTCCTCACACTTTTTCTTTTATATTAACGAGAGTTTATTACGCAGATCTAATTAAGGACTAAGGAGATTGTCTCTAATGGCACTCGAAGAAGAATCATGGGCACAACAGGAATCAAACGTTAATGAAAATTTCCTGCGAGCGAAAATATTTCGCGAGCTCAGTCGAAAAGGACTTGAGGGTGGGTCTGTCCTTCTTCTTTTCTTCTTCTTACACGCCTCCAAAATCCTGGATGATGTCGAACAATAATTCGCACAACACGACAACTTATGGATGGTTCCGGGTTTTCTTTCTTATTTTCTTATATACCATCGCATCTTCAGCCATCGCCGGGGTGGAGGTTCGTCAACGAAGACGGCACAGAGCGAATTCAAATTTCATTCGCGGAAATGCGACCCACTCAAGAAAATTTGCTGATCTTAATGGGAACGAGTTAAACTTTTACTTCTGTTGGGGCAGGAGCATATTTCAATTACAGCGACGGCAGCTCCTTACAATGCGCTCGGCGTAGCATCCAACCGCTCCCTCAATCCCCGCTCCACTGTCGTCCTTGTCGTCTTTGGTGCTTCAGTTCGCGACAAGGAAGTAATTATAATATAGAATATAACATAATCGCATTCAAACTCGAATAGACGACGGGAGATGAAAGAGGGTCAAAGTGGTGAATATAATAAATAAAATATTTCTTTGGCGAAAAAGGACGTCCTTATGGCTCAAGAGTTAGCTGGGCACATAGCTTTTAAAATGAAAAGATGTTTGCAGGAAACTTGTTTGGGTCTAGGCTTTGGTTAACACTTTACGATTGTTAGATATAATGCGTTTTTGAATTAAATTTTTTAGCAAATTTTAATTGGAGATAGTTTAGTCTTATATACCTAATCTTGATCTACATACAAATTAACTTAAAGCTTTAACGCTATGAACATTTCACCTTTCACTATAAAGAATCCTTCAATATGATTTGAACTTTATAAATTCAAGGTAAAAATCCTTTTCTATTTATTCACAGTGAGAAACACGTATTTAGCTTATGAAACGATGAATCGAAGAAAAGTAACAACTTCCTTATTTTCAGCATTCGTGTAGATTTTTTAATACAAATTCTGTGGAAGCATTTTCATAAGATTTTTCCATTAATTTTACTAACAAATATTGCGGAGGAATATTACCAATTCACAGAATTTTAAAATTTAAAAACCCCGCGTCTTTAATAAATACAATAAAGAGAACAGGACCAAAGAGTCCTTTCTGAAGGAATACCGGAATTAACTAGAATAACTCTTGATAGAACATTATGTAATTTAACAAACTGTTTTAAGTTGAAAATTTTATCGTTGATGAAATATAAATTGGATTTGCACAGATAAAATTAAATTCTTTCAATACGACACATTTTCAAATTCCACGGTTAATTTTTGAAACATTGTTTTAAATTTTTAACATATATACTCTAAGTCGTCTTAGAAAGTTCTATGACCTTACGAAAATAAGCAAGTTTATGGTTCTACCTAAAAGATTGTTGCTTAAGATGTAAGAGTTTTAAAAAATCATAAAACAGGAGAAAAACCTCTTCAAACAAAGCTTATTGCTAATCGCCAGCATATTCAGCTTTCGCACAGCGCCAGAAGACAAACATTCGAGGAAGGACGAAAAGCTGAGCTCGCCAGTTTCGGCGATATTAAGATTTTGAGCAGGCGAGGCTCCTTCTTAAGTATGCAGCGGAGGTGCAGGCGAAATGCAGCGCTCGTTATGCAGAATCACGTATTAAAGTTAATAAAGCAAAAGTGCAAATAGCGCTCCTTACGTTCTTCTTCTTGTAAAACTCTTTAAAATTTTTTCACGAGTGCCAATTGAAATTGTTTGCATTTTTTTGTGGCAGAAAATTCACGTCATGCAGGGAATTCCCGCTTCTGATGTATTCGTAGTCACGTCATCGCCTTAATGAGTCCTGTAGAAAAGGCTCCCTGGGAAAGTATTGATTAATAAAGTTCCCTGGAATTTTAGCATGCACTCGCTAACAATTTCTTATTAGTAAATTTGCTTAGAACGTAGCTCGGGGGAGGATTTCCGAAATATTTGCTGGTTTTGCTGCAAATTAATTTCTTGTGCGTGCTGAAAGTGTTCCGAGATTTTCGACGAGCGTGGCTCGTTTTCTTGCAAAACCTTTTCGGGGTGCGATTTTTTTGTAGGGTAAGTAAATTACTGGGGATGACTTTCAAAGCCCTATTTATTACGTAATAATCGCCTTCCACCCGGCTTTTGTAGAAACTTTCGATACCTCTCTCCAGCTTGGATGACTGGAGTTAAAGCACTCAAAAAAAAAAATTATTTTGGAAATTTGCCATATTCTCTATTAGCTGTTTCGATTTCAGAAACTCTCCTGGTGGCACAACTCCACCCACTCAAGAATAAACTTTCCCGAGCAAAAACTGCGGGGAGCCTCCATCAAAACAAGTTCCTTGGGAATTGAAGGAATTCAAAAGTTAAACAAACCTCTGAATTCATGCTGCACCGAAATGTGAACAGGAAAAAAAATACTATATATATATAAGGGTGAAACCTTCCCGCCCCGAGAACCTTTTTTGTTGGTGAGTTTGGCTTCTGACACTTCATAATTAAAAGTTTTTTCCTTCTGGTCCAAGAACTGAGTGCTGTTCTTTAATTTTCCAGCATAAAAGTTTCTCGAACAAGTTCGAACATTGCCAGGCTATTTTATTTATACATATAGGTGAGGTAAATTTTTAGCTTCCTGTTTAATAATTTTACCTTGTATTTCAGAGCAACTAAAGTTAATTTTGATTTCTTAGAAAATTATAACTGCTTGGTTTAGTTTTAGTTTTCAGAAAAAGTCAGTAAATTCTTTTTAAAAACGTAATAGCTCTACACATTTGAAATTATCGCATAAAACGTTCATACCATAGGTTTATTAATTATTAAATTTTGCCCTATGGATCAAATAATCTCCTCTCAAATATTTTCTTCCTCTGCAATAAATCGAAATATAAATTGAACAATTTAATTTGCGAGTTAGCTTCGCAAAAATCAATAATATAAAATGTTATCTCTACATGCTAAATTAATTTTGATTTAATCCGGAAATTGTCGGTATCAAATACTCTATTAAAACTCAAAAACTCGGAAGGTATATAACAACATTATGAGAGGTACATATGTAGCACAGTAAAATGTACAGAATTTAGGCGGAATATTTTGAGGAATGATACACTTAATTATTTCGAAACTAATTAAACTACAAATATAAAATGTATTTGCAGAAACATTTTTATTAAACTTTACAATTTTTACCGATATGCACTTCCTTGCTATATTTAATTCACGATTCGGCAGAATGAATTAAGGGTTTTGTCAGTCCTGAAAGTTGTAAAGTTAATGCAAAGAAATTGAGTACCTATACATGTTAAAGTGTTTAATTAGGAATAATTAGAAAATGTGTGCATATGAACGTTTTTTTAAAATATTCACCAGTCTTAGAATGTCATTGTTATAGTATAATTAATATTTTTATATTGTATTATACTATGTGCGTAACGAATATGTAAACAAAATATGTCAGTTACTTGTACTTCTCGAGACATTGAACTGTTAAATTTCAACAATTGAGTTTTGTATATTCGTATAAAGTTTGATAAAAAATTTTATAAATACTTTAAATTAAGGACATTTCATATCGTTACGAACAGAAACATTTGAATTAAACGCACCTGAAACCAAATTCTGGATATGCCACAGGTTCGGAACGCTACATGATTATTAGTGTGAATATCGATTCGTACTAAACTTATTCGTGATTTCTTGCTAAGTACTCAATTAAAGCAATTTCGATCAATACTCAGGCAGAATACTTTATAGAATTATTTACAGAATAAGTGATCTCGTTGTTGGTGACTCTGTTAAAAGTTGGGAAAGGGTGTGAGTTGCACCGTCATACCGCGGATTTTGAGCTCGGCTGTTAAAAATCCCATAAAGCGCTCTGTTTGCGCCCCAAATAAGGCGGAATAAAACAGAAAGTCGTTCATGGCCATAAATCATCGTAAGAACGGCTGAAAGAGTCGCAGATGGGATCGGTGGTGCGGCAGTCACCGGGACGGGATCCTTTGCCGGGTACCAAATTCGCATGTGTTGGAGCTGCTGCGGCGGTGCTATTTAAATAAAATTACCCGAAACCGGGTGAAAGCCGGCTCCGGGTGCCGCGCAGGGAGGCCTCCCAGGGCTCAAATCGCCCTGAAAATTATTATCCTTGCGGTAAGCATTCCGCTCAAATCAGAAATACATTGGCAATAACCAGCGACTGACTGCCTTCCGGTTCCGCTCCGCCTAATCGCCCGTGCCCGTCGTTGTTGTCGTTGTCGTCGTCGGCGCTGGCACCCAGGATCCAGCAGGATCCAACAGGAGCAGGAGCTCCGGCAAGGGGGAATCATGTCATAAATATGTTTCTGAATTGTTTCATTATTTCGCAGGCACATGTCACGTCTGCCATATTAGCATGGCCAAATCATGTCACGTAAGGCGAAACGAAAAGAAAATTAAGAAAAAAGGTTTTTTGCCCCGGTTATACACATAAATATGGCCCATCGGGGAAATTAGATTTGCTGGATTACGTCGAATTAGGGGGGGATAATTTTTGCCTTTAGGGTTTTGACCCATTAGTAACATTTGATGTTCTGTCCGGGCATTCGGAGGTCCCGAAAAATTCGGGATTTTTGTGCTATCGGGTGTGATTGACCTTTTCAAATCCACGTATTATTGGATGATTTTGGGCAGTTCCTTAGAGCTTTATAGAAAACCTCAAATTTCATTACACCAAAAAATAAGTATTACCCAACATAAAGAGCTGGGATTTTCAAAAAGTCTGGATTTATATTTAAAAGTTGTTAATCGCATAAATCGGTTTATTTTGTGACTGTGTAAAAATTTTAGCGAAATACTTACAAACATGTCCTAAATTTTGACTTGTTTTAACATTTTTGTGCCAACTTACTTACAATTTTTATACAAATTCTTAGAATAATTAATTCATCTCTGGACTACATATTAGAAATGATTTCGAATTTGAATTTGAAAATCTATTAAAGTAATTTAAAGTTATGGTATTCTATTTAATAATATAATTAAATTTTATAAGGTCATTTGTACTCTTTATTTAAAATTATATTTATGCTTTTATATAAAGTCTTTTTGTTTTTTAAAAAAGGAAAGTATTTTCATCTGAAAACAAGAGCGATGTTGACAATTTGTTTTTGGCATAACCACGACAGTATCAATTTTATTAAGCTTTGCATACTCCTCCAAGGCTCCAGGAGCAGCTGAACGACTTCCGTCGAGGAAAACCTTAATATCCACGACAGGATATGAAAGATTTTCTTTATCTTTGATAATAAAATCTCATTCGAAAGTATGACAGTAAAATTGGAGCGTTTCCTACCTTTCGGTTACTAGCAAAAACCGCAGTGGATGTTCTTAATATTGCAAAATTGCAGTGAAACGAGAACCTTAAAATGAGGGGGTGCGGAGCCCTACGCTGAATGAATTTTTATTGCCTGATCGCAGCAGTGTCAGCAGGTCTGCTCCACGCGCTCCCTGAGATTTAATAAAATTGCACTTTGTTTTACAGGAGGACTCCCACTCCACCAGTCTGGGTGGATCTGCGGAACGAAAAGGATACGGGGTGTCACCATAACCGGGGGTATGCTCGTAAATTGGAAAAACAAAGGGAAATCTGTATCCAAACATAATGTAATCACTTTTCGAACACCGTGGAAAACATTCGTTCGGGTTACCTGCATAATGTGCACATAACTTGTCGCACCGGGGTGGTCCACTCCCGCCCCCTCCAGCCTGAGGTAGCGCGTTCTGCTTACTTTGGGGAGTGCCTCGTAATCGATAAAAAGTTGAACCGAACTCCAGGACGGCACACATTTCGATTCCTCTGCTATCCCACAGGAGTTGTCTGAAACGATTCCGCCTTTTGTGATACGACAGTGGTAACAGCCGTAAAGGTGCTTACGTATGAAATTCGTTCAAGCATTTCTAGATGCTGGAGAGACGGCGGCTAGGGCTAGAGGGATCGAAGGAGCCACCTTGGAGCCCTATTGGGGCGACAGGAGCGAGGGGAATATATCCTCGTCAGACGCACTTTTATACGTATTCCAGGTAAATGTCAGGAGCTATTTTAAAGGTGGAACGCTTTTAAACTGAACCCGAACGAACAATCGATGACACTCATGCCAATATTTCCACATATGTCGCCAAAGTGGAAGTGATTTGCCATTTTCTCTAATGCACAAGCTTCTGACATGAACAGCTTTTTATATTTGCAAATAGCAGTTGATAGTAGGTACATACCTACATTTGGTTATTCGGTTATTTTGAACCTAAATGTAATTGAACACGAATTAAACACAAATTTTCTTTATTCCGAATGAAATTAAATCGAAATGTGCTTACAAAGCTCCTTCGGAATGGAAATTCTTTATTAAAATTCTCAAAATTTCAACAATTTCATTTCAGTTACCTTTGAATTCAATTAGTTTTCCCACAACAAATTTCAAAATATTTCTTCTGAGCTTTTCCAACCGAATTATTTTAACACTTTGAAAGAAAAAATTAATTGAAGTGTAAGGTAACTGAAATGGTTTTATGAAGATTGCAGGAATTTTATTAAGGAATTTCAATTCAAAAGGAGCTTTACAATATCTTTTCGATTTAATTTCGCTCGGAATAGCGAAAATGGACGTTTAATTTCCTTTTTACAAACGATTTGCTTTGACCCAACATACCTAGAATCTACTTCTAAGACTACTAATACTACTAGACTTTTACCAATTTCCTATTTCCAATTGAACGAATTTGTAAGAATTCACATGTTTTTCGAATTAAAACATTAAGCTTATTCATTTCATATAGGTTTCTAAACTACGCTCAAACTTCTACACGAAGTTGGTATTATCCTCGTATGTTTTGTAACGTTATTTAAAGTTATTTATTATCACTTTTTGTTTTGAATATGAAAATGTGGATTCCCAAAAAACTTCATTTTAGTTGAAATATGTAGAAAACTATGTAGATACAAGTAATATAATATAACATTTAAGAATTCCAATTATGTGACATACAGACGACAAAAGTTCTAAACAAACAGATTTAACTACTTTCTAGTGCAATTAAAAAAATTCCACTATTAGCATTAAGTATATATGTACTTATAGCCGTATTCATAAAAATATCTTAAAATATATTTTAAGCGTTCATTACTTACAACTCTCTTTAAGGTTAGTAGTCGTTTTATACGCACTATTCATAAACTCACAACTAAAATAGAATTAAAGTAAGTTTTAGCGCTATTTAGTTGCAATAAGACGTCAAAATCTTGATTTTTTGGAATTGCTTGATTAAAGTAGGTGAGACTCTTCTGTAAATTCATTCAATTTATAAAGCTGTTGTAAGAGTGTTTTAACGATATTGGATGTTTATGAATAACGTTTTACACATTTTCATTTTAAAGGCTTTGTAAGTTACTTTTAAATTTTTACGAATAGGGGTATTAGAGTCCTGCATCTTCGATATAAAAATGTGCACTTTAAAAATGCAGATACAATGTGCTAATATGTCGCCTTCCAATAACCATTTCGAAACCTACAAAATTTTCACCATTTTTCGAAAATTGTCTCTCAAATTCCTGTAATTAACGTACTTATTTATAATTTTCTATTTCATCATCTTTACAAATATTAAATTTTATTTCAAATATATTGATTGTTGAAATTTTCTTTAAAGAGAATAACGATGTAATTCCTTAGGTATGGTTTAAGAAAATTATCATTGTTGTACATACATACGTATAATAACTTATTTATACATCCGAATTTTTAAACTTCCGGAGTAAAATGCCCCACCAGTAATAATGGAAAAATTCATTACAGGTAATGATTTTTCTTCTGAAATATTTTAAACAGTCAAGATTATAACGAAGTCAAACAGTTAGCGGATTAAATGTGCAAATAATTGAAATTATGTTTCAAAACCCTGAATGAATTATAAAAATTTTTCCAGAATTTCTCATCATTTCCTGTTCTATTGGCCAACAAAAATATTTGGCGAAAGTTCTTTTAAGTCATGAAAACACTCCCAACTTTCTTTACTTTGGCGGAAATAGCTTTTATCGTATTTCCATTTTTCGCATTTTTAAATTTCCTAAAACCACTTCTCAACAGGTCGTGGAGATATTCATGAATTAGATTTTCTAGCGCGGTTTTTCACGCATTTATTATTTAAGGTGGTGAGCGCCGCGTCGAGGGAAGCTAAATTCAGGGCAGGACTTAGACATTAACGCTCAACTCCTGTCGTACCTTTGCCAATTTCCCTTCATCAGCGCGGTTCCTCGACGCGCGTTTTTTAAGAGCATCATCTTCGTTTCCTTTTTTTGGGTTTGGTAAAAAATAAACAGAGAAAAAGTTTCCGGCACGTGCACCCGCGCTACATCAACACGCGATTTCCTCCACCCACACCGGAGAGACACATTTAAGTGAATTATTTACAGATTTCGAGTTTTTACAGCCGCAAAATGGAAAATCATGCTGTAGTGTCTGATGATGACAAATGAATAATTTCTTCTTGAAGTGCCCTAAAATCGCAGAATGACTGCCGCGTTGGGGCGTCCCTCTGCACCAGTAATGTCCTTGTTCCACAGGGAGCTCCAAGTTTATGTAAAAAAATAGGAATTGTAGAAAAAACAAAACAAAAAATATACTACGTCCTGGTACTGGTGCTATCCAGCAGCCGTCATGTTCCCCGTAAAAAGTCGCATTTTATTTGAAAAGTTATTTCGCTGGCACACCAGCTAAACAAATTGTCTCTAGGACAAATCTACTCGGCGAGTGGAGCGCTGCTGAGCCCATAAATGTTCTATCCGAGACAACAGTGGACATCAGCCCTAAAATAGGAGAAAACTCGAAAAAACTGAGTGCTCGAGCATGTTACTATGTTTAAAAGGGACGTCTTCCCCGGGAAGTGCATTTATGTTTCTGATGGCTGTAATCGGGAATGAATTGCATATTTTTATTTCAGGGACACCGAAGAAAATCATCCCACTAAAGAGGATCTATTTATGTAGTGATGTAGTAGATACTAGAAATTCTTAATAAGATATGAAAATGCTCATATTATAGTTTCAAAATCAGTAGGGGTCTCAAAATGTGACGTCAATATAACATTGAATTAAATGTTTTACATTCAAGAAATGAAATAAAATGTTATTTGCAACCCACTTATATTCATTACTATGCATTTTTTGGCTTTATCTTAAGTAACCGACAGTGCTGGATTATTTATTATGTCTTTAAACCATTTTATTTAACTCTGTTCTCTGTCTACTTGGAATCTTACAAGTAAATTTTGAATGATTTCCTGTAATCTGAACACTCTAACATTTTGCATGTGCGTATAATTCACATATTTCCAAATCTAAAATGGCGGATATTTCTAAGATGGCGGAGTACCTTGTGTTTACAACCCCTTTGATATGGGAACCAAATGAAAGGGTTTAACGAGTAGAATACTAAACCCAATATGATGGCCGTCTCTTTTCTTCAAAAAATATTTTTTGCCATTTACTTGTTCCATATTACCAAACAACAGTTTCCTATTTATGTATTTATTTTTCAATTTTTATTTATAACAATAATTAACATGATTTAGTTGATACCTGAAATCACCTCGAAAACACTATGGCCTTTCCTTTTGAATATTAAAAATAAAAACATATGGAACAGAGAATCTTCAGTGAAATATATAATATTAGAGAGAAATTGTACAATAATATATTTAATTATAAAAATATTTTGCTAAATGTTGTTGTCCAAGGATTGCTATAAAATTTCATTTGGAATTTCGTTGCGTAGCATTCCGAATAATCATTTAAAATTAATTCATAGGTACTGAAATTGAAAAAATTTGAATTCATTTTTAATTCATAGTCAAGAGAACTTACATTTGCACCCTTACCCATGGTACTTTTGGTCAATATACCTCTCATACCAGCAACCTTATTTGAAATGATCGTTATTCAATTAGCCTTAGTTATTTTGAGTTGATTTCAACTAGAATTTTCTACCGCGATATTTCATCGATTTATTGGTATAACGAGAAATATCAAAATTTCCATGCCTCCCCGCATTGGCTTAGATGAATTTAAAAATTCGCGGTATTTGGTGGATTGGAGCCATCTCGTGGATTAGCAGAGCAGGGCTGGCCATCGCACCGCGCCAATTCCCGAACAATGCGTACTCAAACATTTCCTCTTAATTATGAAACGCCGGCCGGTCGGCATCGAACCGGAATCGCACTTGCGGAAGGTAAGAACCCCTTGATCCGCATGATTCCCGCGTACTTTCAATAAACAGCCGGGCCGCGGCTCTGCGGCGGGGCAATGGTCATTTATTAGGCTCTTAATTAATTGCGATGCCCGGCCACGGAGATTAATTCAAATTCGACCGTGTGTTCGGCAGGTTGTTTGCGCGGGGATTACGAGGAATGTTCCCGAAGGATCAGGCCGCTCCTGGCGCAATAATAACTTTGTGGGAGTCGTCCGGGCGCCAATTTAACCGAACGAGATTACTTTTGGCAGCTTTTGTGTGTTTGCACAGTGAAGTGATTCCCCTTTGCGGCAGAACCGCACCAGAGCCCCAATGGAGCCCCACAGGAGCCCCACAGGAGCCCCACAGGAGCCCCACCAGAGTCCCACAAGAGTCCCACTGAGGCTCCATCTACCAGCACCAGAAGTTATGCCACAGCCGAAAAGCAGGGTGATTCTAGAATATATGTAGAAGCAAAGAATATTTTTACGACGTCAAGTAAAACGATTTCTCTAATTCTTCCTTTCAATTGTTATTATCCTTGTTAAAAATTATTCCTTATTAAAAATGTTATTCTTGTAATTTAGTCTTAATTTTAGGATTCCGTAGTAAAAAATCGAATCCCTTATATCACCAAATTTTTCTGTTCATCCGTGTACCATAATTATTTTATTCAGTAACTATTAAAATTATATCGCTAAAATTTGCTGCACACATAAATTACATAAAACAATTCCATTTTTGATACCTTTTATTATTATTTTATGAGATGACTTTATTTTGATTTTTTAATGATAAAATGAATAGCTAACCTGAAACTTGTTCGTTTCCATCACTTCTCATTTTTGAGAAAAATAGGATTACTTACAAACCAAAACAAATCGTAATTTGAGCATATGTGAAAATTAAAAAGAAAAATAACGCTACGTGAAAGGCGCTCATAACATAGTTTAATTAAAAGCAAATCTTTAGATAATACAAAATGTCGAAATAAGTTCTAATTTGAAGCAAAATTTAAGCTTTGGAGAGTAAAAAAAAATCGTTTCTAAGTCTTACAAGGTATTTAAAATATTACGCTTAAAAACTAATACACGTATAATAGTTTATATATTTATGTTGGATTATTTAATTTGATGAATTGAAGGCAGTAATATGAATTATTTAAAACCTTATTTGTCGTTAGTTCTTTCATTTTTAAGTATTGAATTAATTATTCATTTTTGGATTTCTTGCTGGAGTGCGGATATATTTTTAAGGAGAAGTTTTATAAGAAAAATTATTAAAAAAATTGAGTGCCACGTGCTTACTTTATTATTGTTCTGCAAGGACTTAAGACAGGAGGGGGGAGCTTTTCGTATTTTTCGGATAATGACGACGCATTCCGGGCCCTTCAGATGCCAATCACTTTTAAGTGTAATTTTGAACAGATCGAAGAGTTCGACGTTGTCCTCTCCTCTTTTCTGCTGGCTGGAGCACCCCCGCATAGGCTGCTCCTGTGACGCCATTAATCGGGGACCAATTTGTACCGATTTTAGGGCGCCGTGCTGGGATCCTCCGCTGACAGGGGGATGTCTAACAATCGAATAAATCACCGCGCCGACAATATTTCATTGTCCTTGACGTTGGCGGCGACCCTTTCGCCTGTTTATAGAGCGAAAGAAGCCCCCGAGGCCCGCTCCAAAAACCCTTAGATGAAATATTATCCGCCGGGCTAAGCGGCTTTCCCTGCAGCTTTTGCTGGTTCGGCTGGTTTTTCGGGATGCTTCGCTTGAAAGCGGCGGGATGATTGACGCAAAGCAGATACAGCCGATATATCGACTATTTGTTATCGCGAAAAGTGCGACCAGCCTCCATCGTCTTTCCGGGTGAATCGTGGCCAGGAGCCACTTCGACCGAAAAACCCTTATGACATCTGATGACGACATCTGCTAGATGCTGGAGCATCAGAGGATCGAATATTGATGGCCATCAAGACAAGTCAAATATTTCAGTTGGGGGTGCCTTTCATACAGGGGGAGGTTCGGGCCCCGCTTCATTGGTGAAGTTGCGAGCAGAATTTCAATGTCGGGAACCTTTCGCCAAACATCCTGGGAACGGATATGTCCGTGGCAGCGTCGTTAGGAATTCACATATTTTATATAGCACGTTTTTGCCCTCACACACCCTTCGACCTCCAGCCCAGCCATATACCAGGCCAGCTAGTATAGTAGCTGTGAGCGCGTCAGGAGCCCCGATCAAGATCGGGACCCCAAAAGCCAGGACCAGGAATCAGTCCCGTCCTCCTCCTCTATGGGGGGTATATAAATTCAATGAACGGGGGTCAGACCGGCACCGACATCGACACCGGGCGGGCGGTAATTTGCATACATGATATGGTAATCTGGCTTTGACAGGAATTTCAATTATTTTCTGATAAGGAAGGCATCCTTCAGCGCGTTCTCCTTGTCACGGCAGCTCAAATCTCATTAAAACTTGATCGCAGATAACTACAACAGGACTCTCCTCGGGTGAGACTTCGACTTCGGCGAGTCTTCCACAGTAAATAAATAATTGACAGGTGGAATTGGGAAAATTCCTTAACTGGATTGACTGTCCCGGGCAGGTGTGGGGCCAATGGAAGCGGAGATGGGTGGGACACTTGGCCCAGTTCGTTTCAACGAGAATTCGAGAATCGAAATGGTTTCTTCTGCGTTAAGGATTCGGGTTCGGGAGATTACCCTTTATTGGCAGGTGGTCATTCAGGTGGATACAAACATACAAAGGAATAATTAGTAAAGGGACACATGTGAGCTTCCTCTACCTTCCAGGAAATGGGTACATAAAGGAGCCCTGTCTTTAGCCTTGAAGGGAAATTAAATTAAATTATATATCTTATGTTCAATTTGGCCAGAATGTGAACATAAAAAACAAGTTTCATATAATAATTCCAAATAAATTTTATAATAAGAAAGCTCATTCTTTTATCCTATAGATTTGTATGAAGGTCTAATGTTATAATATAAAACATATTTTACAGTATAATTATTATTACTATAATTAATTATATTAAATTAATACATGTACGTATATGAAAAAAAACAATTATTTAAATGAGGAATAATAACTAAGCTACTAGCTTTATTTTCACGATATCGTCGGTGTGGATTTTGAAATATTTAATTAGAAATACATAGAATAGACTTAATGTGTAGAATAAAAGTTTGTTTGAAAGCTCGTTATTTTAAATATTATAGAGATTTATATTTTGGTACTAACATGCTTCAGGATTTCAGGAAAATCAACCCCTAACAAATACCAATTTTCATGCCTCTAACCTTAGAAATGACTAAACTCCTATATAAACTTTCATATCTTATTCTACCTCCCAAAAAGGGATGACTTTGCAAAAATGTTGGAACATGTCCTTATTAATTTCCAACCAAAATGCTAAGTAATAATTTTCATGTTTTTAATTACAAAAATGAAAAAATTCTCTTACAGAGTGTTATTTCCTATTTAACTCCTGTTAAGGGATCAATCTCCTAAAATTCTGAAGTACGTCTTTCTTAATTGTTAATTTAAAGGCGAAATTCAAATTTTCAAGAATGGACTTCACATATGAAAGATTGTCAGGAAAATTTAAAACCCCTATTTTACCTCCCTAGGGGATGAATTTCCTAAAATTCTTTCTTAAAATGTCAAACCTTTAGGTCCAGCTGTTTGGTCTGTGTGAAACATTAAACTAAGACGGGATAAAAATGAGAGAGAAAAGAAAGTCGGTACAATAAAAATAATAATAGTACGGAAAAAACTATGTAAATAGACGTGTGCATTATTGAATAAGTTAAATTAAATCAATATTGCAATCCATATCAAATTAATTACATATATTATAGTAGTGAATATCGATTTCTATCAGAAACGTCCACAGAATTATTCTTTTTTGAAAATATTTATTGCAATACTTACATAAACAATAGGTAAAAAAACAATGCTTTCTTTCTACTTATATCCGTGAAAATTGAAAATCGATACACTTGTTACCAACATTTTGTTATTCCTTTACATTTCCTATGTATGTATAACAATAATAAGAGGTACTAGAGTCTAAATTTCCCAAAATCTACTGATTTTTTCTTGAAACAATTCATTTTGATATTTTATTCATGCTCGAAAGTGGAAACATGAGAGATACGTTTTAATTAGGAATGAATTTTTATTGTTGATTGGCACAATTCAGATAATTTCCCAAAATTACTCGACGGCGAATTTCTCGAGAACTAATTGAAATGATTTCCAGGGCTATCAATATGCAGATGAAAACAATTTACAAGTTGATTCGCAATGTTCTGTTTCTCCTCCGGCCAAACGCGCTCCTGATGTGCGACTCCATCTTAAGAACGCTCCGGGGAAGCGGAACGGAGCGCTGGAAAGTGCGGAAATCTTTATTCAAATCTCTATGCAAATTTTTCAATTAAATCGAGTAAATTTAACTGCACAATTACAGCAATTTTTCCCACCATTATTTTCACTACACAACATTGTAAAGCAATTCGAGATAACGGCGCTCCAGATAACTTTCTTCCATTCATAGCTGTTATTTAGTGTAACGACGTAAAGTTGGCAGGGGGCGGGGGTGGTGCGTGCCCAGTTAACCGGCTTTTTAAGCAGACACTCCTTAAAGAGGCCGTTTAGGTCCTTTGAAGGTACCTGGGCACTCATTTCTCGCTGCACGATTTCTGGAACATTTTCAATTATCCTTGCTGTTTTGCTTCGATGCCGCACTTGAGGAAAATTTAAGCTTCGAAAAAAAATTCGATTTTATTCGGATATTTTCATTTATATCATAAATACTACTATTTGTTCAAAACAAGCATTATGAAAAAAAGGACATCGTTATCACAATTTTTATCTAATAATTTTATTGGGCTATGATTTTCTTTATGTAATTGCAAACAATTCATTTATTTTATGAATATTTTAGATAGTGTTGTAGAGAAAAATAATGAAAGTTTTTTGGGAATATGAAAAAAATTGCGAAGAAAACATAAAATTCTTTGAAATTTTTAACATTTCGGGAAATGATATAACAAATTTGTTTATATGTACATAACTTTTTATACCCTTACTTTTAATCAAATTAAGTATTTTTGATTTCTACCCGATTTTGAAATAACGATTCTCTGTTTAGCTATTATAACATTTATATTAACTATTTTCTTGAGAAGCGGCGAATAGGGATAAAAGTAAAAACTTATAAAACTTAAGATGAATTATGAATTTCATTAGAACTAATGAAATAATTTGATGAATGGTTTGATATACCATAGATGAAAGGTTTTTGCAACATAATAACGAATCAAATACAGTTGTAGCCTGTAGCAGAGTTTTATGATTATTAAATTACAAATATTTGTTAATTTTTCGATCGTTTTTGTAAGTCTATTTATTGTTCTTATTATTATATTGTTCTTTCAACTTGTTTTTTTGACAATACTTCTTTCAAAATTCATTTAACTCGCATGCGTGTGGAGTATAGTGCTATTGAAAATAAGCCTATTTTTAAGGACTTTTAAATTTCTTCCCGAATTTTGTTTTCTGAATTATAAAGGGATACGTTCCATTTAAAGGAAATTCATACATAAATACCATAAACATACCAAGCACTACATCCGGGCTGCGAATGATGAATACGTCCACAATAAAATTCAGTTGACAAAATTTTCGTATCCGCGGACTGAATGTGCAGCATGTGACAAGAATTGTCCTCATAATGGGACCAAATAAAAGACTTATAGCCCATTAAAATGATGACCAAATAATTTACGTCGGATCTCGTACTCGTCATGCATTAATTTCAGGTTATCGCTTTTTATTGCCACCGATGCCTCACTAAATTTTTATGCGATGTACCTGCATCCGGGAGCAGCTCGGGGGCGGGCTGGGAAACACCCTGTAACACAGTATGGTTGCTCAATAGCGTTGCGAATTTTATGCTCCATAAAAATATTCCCGGAATAATGTTCTTTGATTTGTCATTACTCTGAGCCCATTGTATCCACAATGCGATTATTATTTATGTCTCCTTCGAAGTATTTGTTATCGACTCAAAAATGGATTTTTATATGAATTTCGTTAAGGTCTTCAAGCCCTTTAAATTTTGACATTATCATTGCAAGCCAATCTCTTTTTTATCGTCAGTAAGAAAAGATATACAAAATGTTTTTTTTTTCAAATTGTAATAAACAAAACCAATTTTCTCGCGCACAAGCGAACGATTCATAAATATTCAATAAAAGTCGTAATCGAAGAATATTATCTGCAAATTACAATTTAGTTTTTTATTTTTACTGTATAACATTTGCACATTGACTTAACCCAAATCAAATTAATTTGATTCTTTGATCCTTTAAAAAAAATTGTTTTCTTGGTTACTATATGAATTTTAGAACTTTAAATAAATTTGGGAAATAGTTAAATTTATTTGCGTTTTGGTTAAGCTATATGTGAATAGTTTAAATATATTTGTGAAGATGTTAAATCTGTTCGCGCATGGGTTAAATATATTTGCGTTTAGATTAAATTTATTTGTGAATGGGTTAACTATATTTGCGTTTAGTTTAAACTCATTTGCCAAAGGATCAAATTGATTTGCTTTTGGGTTAAATCAATGTGCAAATGCTATATATTTAGTTACTATTGTTGAGTTATGGTTACTTTAAAATGTATAAATAAAGAATTAATTACATTAATAATAAATGATAACATTTATGTTGTTTTACCGTTATTAGCATTTTAGGAAAATTTTAAACAAATTTCGACTCACAATATAATCAATTGAAAAATTCCATATTGAGAAAATTTTATTGTAATAAACCAGTCCCATTATTAATTTCAAAATATCTTTATAATTATTATGAATATATTAACAATATAAATCTTATATTACAAAAAATAGTGGTTACGCTTAATGCGTAATCGAAACGAAATAACTTGTAGCAACATTATTAAGGAAAATTTGTGAAACATCGGTTTTTTTAAGCTTCTTTCGAGGCGATTCGAAAGGATTCAACGATACGGCCCAAGAATTTTATATATATTTAAAACTAACCTCTTATGCACTGGCGACATTAACTTCGAACATAAAAAAAAATCATTTTAGGTAAGCCATGCCAAAACATAGTAGCACTAATAGAAAAATTTCATTCCTTTAAATTTTTATGTTTACAATAGACCTGATTTAAAATATTTCCAATTTCTGCAATGGCTTCTGTTTTGTCAATTACAAAAATCCTATCTCTTGTGATAAATTTACTCTTTTTATTGTTCGGTTCGGTAACTATTACAATGGGTGTCGTCTCCATCAATCAAGTTAAACTCTTTTCCGAAATATTGGAGTCTGCGGAAGTTTTAACAGTACCAATGGCTTTAATAATAGTTGGGTGCCTTGTGTGCCTAGTTGCCGTTTTTGGCTGGTGTGGTGCCGTTGAAGAATCACAGTGGATAACTCTACTTTACTCAATGTTCCTTTTCATTTTAATGTTTTTGCAAATTGTAATTGTGGCGACCCTATTCTCGAGAAAATTGAAAATTGTCAGCGACACAAGGATGGCAGTTCAAACTATATTTGAAGACAATACAAAATTACGAGACTTAATACAACAAAATTTTGAATGTTGTGGTTTCAGTTCACCGGAAGAATATTTCGTACCTGGAGAAATTCCCGAAAGTTGCAGCCCAAACGGGAAACAAGATGACACTACACACTACGAAGAAGGATGCTTTTTTGTTGTTGGTCGATCTATGGGAAATTTGGTCAATTGCCTCGGCTGGTTTAGTGTTGCAGTTTTATCAGCCGAATTTATCGGTTTCGTTTTTGGGTGTGTTACGGCAAACCATTACAAGCAGTTAAGAAGCCCCCCTATTATAGTTTAAAGTATCTGTTACAATAAATTATATTCAATAATATTAATTTAACTTGGCATTTTAGAAAATATACAAATATAAGATATAAAGCTTTTTATTACAAATATGTATACAAAGGGCTCCTTTGGAAGTGAATTGCATAGCGATGAAAAGTGGGTTTTTTCACTTGACCTCTATTTGTTATGAACAAAATTTGAAACCATGGCATCTACTAAACATCGTCTATACCCTAAACTCTGGTTTTATAAGCGTAATAACTTTAAAAAACCTAAATTATCCAATATGTCCACGAGTTATTAAAGATATCTACTTGATTACTATTTTTGAATTTGAATTTTCTGCGTATGAGCCTTCAACAATTTTACCTCTTTCCGTCTTTTCATTCTAAAGTTGGGCAGTTTATTTTCTTAGGTTGCGTTTAGCTTAGACAAAAACAAACACAAGTTCTGGCCCATAAGTTCGAACAAGATATTTTTAAGGAAAAGTGCATGCTGATCACGAATTTCCCATAAAAAATATCGCAGACATCTACTGGTGGTTGAGATGTTTAGATTGTAGGTTCCTGTTTTTGGACTATAACTCTAAAATTCGATTGTTTTGATGGTAAATTCGTGATTAGTGCACAATTTTTCATTTGAATATCATGTTCGAACTTACGGATCAAAATTTTTTGCAGTCATACCTAGTTAAAAGATTTCGGAAAATGAATAATGGTACATTACGTAATCGATTTTGATGGGTTAACATATTTTCCTTTGCAATATTTAAGCTACGTTCGGATAAAGCGTGAATGGGTCATAGGGATGAGGAATTGACTATTACATTCCTTGATGTAAAAAATAATATTTTACTTACCAAAGTGAAACCTCCATTTCTGTACAGTCGAAAGATCTTATTTTTTGGGCTATGTTGTGAAAATTCTTAGTATAAAAAATAAATGTAATTAAATAAGAAATATCAATTTCAAACAATTTTAATAGAATACTAGAAAGTTGACTAGAAATTTAATGCAATTTTATTTTTTAAAATTTCACAGTCAGATATACTGCTATTAATCTCACATTAAATCTTCTAAATGTGTCCTTTAGAAGATTGGTGATCCTTGCCTTCTTGGCGATCGATAGTACCAAACCAGACAACATGAACATACTAACGCAACAATCTCAATAAGCATTGCTAATCCAATAATTATGCAGAGGTTATTGACAACGGTTGTAGCATGTCTGTTTACAGCATATTTGCATGCCTCCAGATAAGGGGCGTGTCGCTCGCAATCTCCATCTTTACAACAAGACTTCGGTATTGCCTTATGAGGTCGAAATCTCAGGAAATTTTCGAGGGCACAACACTTTAGGGTTTCTTGGATTCTGTTCGTAATTTCATTTTGGGCATGAGGGTCATCTGGTGTAACGAAGACGTTTTCAGTTTTCCTCTCCATAGTCGACATAATTTGATCCTTTTTCATTCCAACGAATACTAGAATTATCAGATGTGATGCAAGAATAATAGTTATGATGGCAGCGAATCCCACTAGCTTGTTTTCTGACTTGTTGAAAGTTGCACAGCATCCGACGAAGGTTAGAAGAATTATGAAGCAACCAATGATTATGAGGTACACTGCCGGCGTAACCACATGAGTCTCAGTCATCATTACACTTACTAACGCGATTAATTCGAGGTAACGACAACCAACTGCAATAAATGCGGCGCCGAAAGCCAAGTAAATTAAATTTACTGTGTAAAATATAAGACTGGTAATTGCTTCCGCGTCGGGCATATTTAAAATTTTAAAATAAAATATTGGAATTTACCAAAACTGACTAAAAATTTAATTGACGGATGTTTTGGCATGGTTTACTATAATCAGGAAAAATGTTATAGTGTGACAGTTTTATAATTTTTGATTTCATCAATTTTAGGTTAATGTCCGTCCATTTAAATACACATTTCTTCTAAGGAGTTTAATCAACTGGGTCCAATATCGGTATTTCAAAATGTTTTTGCAACACATAAAATAGGTTTTGTTTCCATACGCTATAACTTGTCATATTATGTATAAAGGTATTAATTTTTAAGAAAAAAATAACTTTTACTGTGGTTAAGACTCAAGGTAGTTTTAAAGGTTAATAAAATTTTTTCCATATTTAGAACTTTAGTAATTGACTAATTAGTTGTAAACTTTCATCTCGATTTTCTAATAATTAAATTAAGTTCTGCGAATTACTTTCCCGAAGTAAATTTGACCAGCTTATTTTGTCGTTTGTATAGACAGTCTTTTAGATGTAAATTAATATTGTATATTAAAGTACTTATTTCGTTGTATTCTCTCTTGGAAGCCAATGTACATGTTAAGTTAATATTGCTGTGTTGCGAGAAATTAACATTTTAAAATTTCACTTTGTTGTTAAATTTAGTTTGATAAAATTTAAAAATAACAAAGATAACCGCTTGGGAGCCGGGTCACAATAACTTCTATTTTCTCCGGTGCTTTGATAAACATAATATGGTTTCAAGGCCCTTTTATTTATGGTCGAAATATTATAGTATTTTTTTTCGGATCGGCTCTACAATTTTCAGAAATTTAGTTGAACGGACTATATTTAAGTATATAATTAGTATTATTCATAGCAATTAGAGTTTATAGTCATAGTAAATATCATAAAAATACTTTCAAACTCCTATTATAAATTCGGTTCGAAGTGGCCTTTTATTATTGGGGGTGTCTAGAATTTAGAGTTCGATTAACTATTTCATTAGAGCAAAGGCGTTCGATTTTCATTAAAGTGTATGAATATCAGTATATCGTCAAAACAATATTATGTTAAGCCTTTTTCCCATATTTGACGTCGTTTCGGTAAGTCTTAAAATACTATTATATGTACATACATATGTACGAGTATATTGTCCATCGAAGTATAAATGTATAGTTCTTCCAGAATATAGTCAAGTAATTTCCTTGAGTGCGGATAAGTGAGCCAGAATGGCTATAATTGATTAAATAATTTCTTCTATGAAAGAGTCTGAGTTGTGAACTTTTAATATTTTCTGTATTGTCGTAAATCGAATAACTTCCTTTCATTTCTCGAGGGAGGGTGGTAACCTTTTGCTTTTAACGAAATTCAACCTTGGAACGGACTGTGTAAGTAAATATTTACACGTCGACGAGTTTAAGTTATGACTTCCCATATCCCGAGAGCGTGCAATGTTCTTCCCCCATGTAATCCCAAGCCGCCCCGATCCTAATCCTAATTTAAAGTTCTCGCGTAAGTAAACATTTCATCGCTTCTTAACTCCTGGGAAATCTTTTCAGCCGCAAGTCGAAATCTGATTACCCTCATTTAATTAATTAATTGCGAAAGGGTTCGGGAACGGGTGGGCGATGGCGACCGCTTTTCTTGATCCTCCATCTACACCCTCAAACCCGCCAACACCGTCAGTCCTAATTTCAGAGGATATTAACTTATCCGGCCCAAATCTCTGTCCTAGAGGTTTCTGTTATTAAAAATTAATTAGTGCCGTTTAGATGAAAGACTCCAAAGGTCTGAACTGAAGCAATTTTTAAATAGAAAAAAATAAATAAATAAATAAATAAATAAGTGGGAAACCCCGAAAGTGCGACGGCATTCAGAAGTAGGGCACCGAGAAATTAGAACGGCTACAAAACTGGTGGGGGAAGGACTAGCAGTTGGGGAACACGAGTTTAGTCCTGGCGAGGTGGCTTATTATCAGCTGCGCGACGAAAAACGAAAAAAAAGAAATACAAAAGCTCCGCAATTACTGTATTGGTTTATACAGTTTTAGAATCCGTAGGGTCTGTAAGTTGAAAGTAATGGCGAACTGGGCTCTGATTGATCGAAGGATTCGAACTAAATAAATCTTCAAAAAAATGAGGATGGGCCGTCGTCCTTCGAAGCTGTGAGTAATGAGAGGCACCGGAGCCAACCCGGCACGAGAAGGGCGAAAGGACTTCGGTGACAAAAGGTCGTTTCGAGTCCCACTTTTATTTGCTGGAACTGTAAATAAGGATTACATGTGAATTTAGATAAAGATAAAAGTTCACTAAGTGTGACCAGAAAATAGAGTGTCTGCTGGATATCCGGGTGCGGGCAGGGGTTGGATGCTAATGGTCGGATGGGGGACTTTTGAGACAAAATTTATTTTCTCCCGAATTTGTGGTGAAATGAGGACTATCTGGATCCGGTGATGTTTTTATTTAACTTTTTTAGCTAAGTTCGCAGGTTTAATTGGAGTTAATCAATAATTGCATTTAACGAGTATATTTAACGATTTCATATTATTTTCATTTATTAAGTTACAATTTTATTTAAAACTTTTATAAGGAATAAATAAAATGACGACACTAAGAGTAAGACGACAGTATATCTAAAAACATCACTTTTAAATAGAACTGCAGTCTTTATAAGCGTGTAAACTTACCATCTCAGATATAAACCACTTTGTATGTGTGAAAATGCTGGATTTTTTACATGGAAAAGTAGTAATTTATTATTAATTATGAGATTTTCAATTGAAAACTCCAAACTAGTTTTGAAATGATTACCAAAAATCCCTACTCGAGTAAGCAGAATTATTATTATGAAGTTTCCTTGAAATAAGAAAATCGCAAAAATACATTTGTAGATGAGAGGAGGTAGACAGACCGATTTAACTAACTTCCTCCAAATGTAACATGATCTTTCAAAGGTATTTCACCGGACTTGGCATGGAGTTTGCAGTTCGCTCTTAAACAATTCGTACTTGCTATTTTAAAAGTAATTCATGTAACCAGAATTGTTTGTTACGGTCCTTTCGAGTGTCTGTAGCAAGGATACCATTTCTCTTTCAGATGTATGAAATTAATATTCTTTACGAATAAAATGTAAATGTTTGTAATTTTAAATATTTCCATGCAAAATAATAACTTATACGGTCATAAAATCACTATATTTCCGTTTGCCATTTTATAATATTTTGTGGTAGATATTTGAAAATGTTAGTGTATTAGTAACATTAATATTACAATTTTTCCGTAACTGTTGGGTTGTGAAAAGTGTTTTGAAGTCGAACGTATTAATTATCATATTTATGTACTTGAAATAAACGGTATTTAGGCAACGAAAATAAGATTTAGATTTAATAGCAATAATATAGAAGGATTTTCCATGACCTTTAGTTGCAGAACCCTTGTTCAGAGTTATTTTGTTGTTTAACCGTCTGGCGCTCGTACGTGTGATGGAATCATGTGCATGGGTTTATCTGAATTGCATAGCAATCTGTTGCCTGATCTTAGCCTTCAGGCGAAGGTCCTTGAGAGATTGCTTTTCGCTTCGAGTCCGTCTAGATTGGCAACTATTTCAAGGTCTCGCACGGAGCATCCTCGTATCGTCGACTGCTGTCTAATGAATTATTAGCTACTGTCCTTTGAGCAGGCAAAATCATCCGTGAGGAGCGTAGGAGTCAGTCTGAGGCGGAGCGGAGCAATCACACCTCAACAGGAATTATCTTCCTCCAGATGGTGCTCCGCCCCCGCCGTTGAACAAAGGCGAGCAAATTGAAAGCCCAAGATTAATAGCCAAGACGCTATCTAAATCAGCCGGGGGGAACAAAAAGCTGCTCCATCCGTCGTACAGTCCTCGTCCTCATCCCCGTCGTGCGTAAGGATCTCTGCACTCGAGAGATTTAAGACTTTTACTTATCACGTGCAATTAAGATGGGGCCTTAGGCCCGGGGAGCTCTGGCTGTTGGCGACGGGCTGGGTTCAGGGGGATCCCCGGCCCACCCGCTTTCTTGTTCCGCTCATAATTTATGTACATATTGCCGGCATATCTCTGTTTGGCCGTGATTAATATGTTTACTTCAGCAGCATAAGCCAGTGAAAAGTTTCCCGCACGAGAAAAATTTATTTTGCCCGTAACAGCTGCGGCTACGCAAAACCACTCATTTAAATGATTTATCTGAAGCACTGGGGCCGCCGAACGCTAAGCGGTGATAGACCTTAAGAAAGGATTCGGCGAGCAGCCTGGCGATGGGCTAGAGCACTCCCGCTGGATTCTGCAATAATTTTTAGGGCCTCTCATCATACTCTTTCGACTGAGGTGGCCCTATACTTTTGAATCCGCTCATTTATCCGAGCTGGCGGGCCCCAAACCCAAACCCAAAACCACCCTAACCACCCTAACCACCCACACCCTGTTCGTCCTTTCCCCGCAAACTTCCCTTTTTACAAAGTGTGGATATAAATTTTGATCCAAACGGTCATGTTTAAGTAATGAACTCCAAAAGGAGTGGAAACAATGAAAAATTCACTGTGCGCCTCCTTCAGAAGGTCAACGATTTTTATTGTAATGGACACTTGCGTTCCTTCAGGGAAAGGGGCCTAACTGCTAGCCGTCTAAATTTTTTATTAAAGGCCGACGTAAAGATGAAGGATGGCGCTTGGGCCGGGCTCCATCGCGCCACCCAAGGCATGAATTTTTATCAGACTAAAGGGAAAAAGGGTTGTAAGCCTGAAATTCCCCAAAGGCTCCGCGGAAGGGACCATTTTCTGAATTTTCGGGGTTGTGATTACCCTAAAACGCCTCGGGGACTCCACAAATCGGAGCCCGGGGCCGCGTTCTATACATTTAATTACTTCGGTGCTCTTGAGAGAAGTCCGATTTTAGGGCACCTGCATCGGGGTGGTATCCTAAACAAATTTGCATATTCGAAACATTAGCTTAATCCTAGCTTTAAAAGAGTATTAACATAAATATGTTGCACATGAATACTTATAATGAGTGTAGCCAGTATTTCATTTTGGGGGGTGACGGATTTTCCCCCCTCACAAATATTGTTTTATAAACATATAAAGTTATTAAATCCGGCAAAATAATCATAATATAATGAATATATTTTCATAGTGAAACAAACAAATATTTTACCTATCTTAAAATATGAAGGAAGGATTTCATATAAAAGCATATTCACATATAATTATTTATAATTTGGGTTAGAACTTTAAAACAGACATATATACAAATATTTTTGTATGAGTTACTTTATTTGATCATTTTGTTTGTGTTGCTGTTGAACTCCGAGTTCAACCTAGCACATGCTAATTTATCGACCAACAGCAAATTTCTGTCCAAACAAATAAGAAACTATTTCTTTAGGATTTTTGCCATATATTAGGAATTCGAAAATAAAAATAGTAAAAATACTAAAGTTTTTTTATAATTTTCAATAAAAAATAGGGTTATAACTAAAAAATATTAAGTAAGTGCAAAACAGGAGATATGTACATATGTTTGAGGAGTTTCAAGTTGAAAAACCGTAGATTTGTAATTACCTAGAATTGCATGCATGTCAGTTATAACATCATTTCCAAATAAACTTGTTAAACTTGTTTTAATACGGAACAAACAAACAAAAATATATAAACATATTATGTATGTACATGTACAGTGCAAGGATTTTTAAGAGATCAAAAAAGAATTTAAGATTTCAAAATTCAATGCCAATATAAAATACTTTTCTTGTTGAATTTCTTCCTTGTTTTAATTTGGGTTCATCCCAAAGTATAATCAAAAGGCGCGAATACAAAGTCCTTTTGTTTCTGGCGGGTCTCATCAAAAGATTTAGCAAGAACGCTCTGTGCGATTTTATTCTGTTTGAATTTCCCTTGACAAAAGGACAGTGGCACAAAGCCGACCATTTTAATAATTTTAATCATCCCATTTAATCTGCGATGCGCTTGGCTAGAGAGCTCTTGAATGGGATTTTAAAGCAGAAAATCTCGTGCAGGCTTGGGCAAGTCGCTATTCATCTTCGAAACCCATTTACGCACGAAACGAAAGCCCTGAAAATCCCTTTGCCGCCCTGGTGAAATGCACTTGTTTTCCAGAAACATCCAGAAAATAGTCCCTGTCGCTTATGCCCACGTGCTCCTCCGCCAGACGCTGTCCGGATCGGAGTCCGGACCTCGTGCAACACACGCGCTCATCCCTTTGAAACTTTTCCGGGACTTGTGCAACTCCTCCTGAAAACGAAAGGTTGCGGGAACCGGGATCGGCACACTATTGAAAATTTCTGGAAAGCCGAATGGGGGTTCAATGGAGGCTCTAAATGGATAAAGCCGGTAATTTATCTACAACTGCTACAATTTTTTTGCTGGCTTCCTCCGGTGATAGATGCCTTTTCTACAGCCCGTTCGAAACTTCCTGGAGGAGCGTACGGCGGGTTGAAAAACTTGCGACAGTAAACTTTTGGGCTCACCCTGGATGGCCCCTGTGCCAGATGAAGACGAGGTGGGCTCGGGGTCCCGCAACCCGCTCAGGGACACGAGGAGATCTGTTCTTGATGTTTGTCAAATTAATGCGATGTAGATCTTGAGAATCCCCTTAAAGTGCTGCTCGTCCTTATCCCCGCGCTGAGTGTCATCCCGGGGTCTTTTAAGAACAATTTTCCCTGAAAAGCGAAAAAAAGGAGCTGACATTTTTGCTGGCGGAACCCTTTAAAGATTCAAAGTAAGCTCCAACGGACGAAAAGTACTATCGAAGTTGTGAGTGCGCGAAAAGGGCATAAATTTTCACATAGGCCGAAGGATGGGTAAGGGCAACACCTAACGTGAATGTTAATATTTTTGGGCTCCATCTGCGCCTCACGGCTTACAAACTCAAAAGGCTCTCAAATTGCCTTCTCAAGGACAGTTTGCTTCTTCGGTTCCCAGGTCCTCTTGGAGCTCGGTTGGTATGACATTAATGTGAAAATTGGGAATGAGACTCTTGTTTTCCTTATTATAATACAATTACTACTCTCGTCAGATTTCTTCCTCCTTTTAAAATTTAAAAAATATAAATCTTTAAAAAAGTTTAAATTCTTTTTTTAAAAAGGGAACATTTCCTTCAAGTTGCGAAGTTTTTAAAATAAAATTTTATTAAAACCTGAATAAAAATATAATAACATTAAGATCGACTTCATTACTCTTATTTTTGGACCAATTGCTACTACTAATGTTTTTAAAGAAATTTAAAAGTTTCAGACCTCTAAAATTTCAGACTAGGACACATACAAATTCGATTTATGTGAAGATTTTATTTGAATGTTCAAAGTGTATTTTAAAAAGTAGCTTTTCAAATGACGGGTACTTTTGGGGATATTCTTTGCACATCAAAATAAAATTCTCCACAAAAATCATGCATGCTTCAAATATTTTTGAAGTCAAAATTTTATTTTCTAGTCAAACTTAATTTGTACGTTGTACATGGAAGCTTAAATTTATTATTTAATACTCTTATGTAGAGAAAAGTAGTCTAATATTAAAATAATGGTTTCTCGTTATCTGTTATTAATGTTTATTCATAGTTTGGTTAAATTTTTAATTTAGTCCAATATCAGAATAAAATCGACTTCAAATTTGAGGGTGAATTACTTGGCAAATGCGCACTTGAAAGCAAATTATACGGCAGTTAATCTTTCATAAACCATAGGATTAATTTATAGTTAAGTTCATTAAAATTGAATACTGAAAATATTATAATGTGTTGCCATCAGAATTTAAACTAACATAAGTATAAAATTTAAGTCTTAAGTGGACTTAAATCTAAATTTAGAAAGGATATCTATTAAGATTTTTTCCTAAATTTTTCTGACGCATTCTGTCTTTAAATTCGTACTCTTATGGAAACACGCTATTGATATAATTATCTACATATGGGTATTTAAATATGTTTTGCTTTCTGCAGAAAATTAATTTCACTTAAAGCATACAAATAAGTTGGTCAGAACAATCGTTAGGAATGGCAATAAATGGGTTCTCATTGGGGGATAATCTAATCTAGCCTATCTATTTTCATCTTGAAGGAAATTTACTCCTTAATAAAGACGAATATATGTGCTTCCCTATGTCTTCTATCACAATAGAACGCACCCGTGCCAGCCATTCTTCGTAACTCAACCGTTTTAATTTCTCAAAATCAGCAAAACGCCCTCGCACCAACCTCCCACCCACTTCTGTGCACACCGCCCATAAAAGTAATTTAAGGTGTCCTCCTGGAAATCACGACAAAGGACTATTTCTGCGCGAAACCTCATTCAACCCTATTCAACCCCGTTCAACGTTCCTCGCACGATTCCCACCCCGCAAGCCCTGCGCTGCCGGCAACATTAGTTCCAGCAGCTAGATGAGTTATGAAGTCGCCTTGGAAGTGCTCGGGGCAAAACTCTTCGTCCCGGGATAAAAACTAATATCATAATTTCCGTTCAGTTCCTTTCATTGGTTTATTATAATTTGCCCCGGAGCAGCCCCATGAGCGGGCGGGTGCTCCGCTGACACAACGATTTAGAGGGCGTGTGGCGCGCGACAACGCGACACAATGACGACGACGACGTCGTCTTCGTCGATGTCAGAGTTCGATCAGAAAAAATTAGGTAACCGCGAATAAAATGTGGGGGTGGTGGCTGCTGGGACCACGCATATATACCTCACCTGGCCATATTTGGGGGATTAGTCGAAGTGACAGGAAATCATTCGAATAATATCGTTTCTATGAATTTAAATGATCGAGCGCTATTAGGGGGAGTGCGGGGAGCCGCCGCTGCCGAAACTGTGCCACACGAATGATTCACTGCCACATTCATTGCCTATTTGCTGTAGTTGCCCGAAACCCTCAACCTCAGACTCAGCATGGAATGTCGCGTGCGCCCGGGAATTCCTAATCGCCTAAAATATAACGACCGGGAACAACCACTTTCCAGGGAGGGCTCCCGGAGCGAGGACGACGACGATGAGGACGAAGACGACGACCAAGACGAAGGCGAAGACGAAGACGAAGACGAAGCCGAAGACGTACGTACCTACACAAGACGTATTTGCGCACTTTGGCAGCTATCAAGGAATTACGGCGACCTAGGACAAGGACTCACCCCCTGCGCTACCCCCGGGTACAAGGCGACATTAGTGTTCATTTACATTTTTTATGATGTTTTCCCTGCTCATTTTGTTTCCTTACATAATTCTTACGTGTTCGCACTTTTTCTGAAGGTTCAAGCAAGGAGAAATTGGTAGAAATAGGGTTTTATTTTGTTACTTTTCTTCGAGCAAATGGATGGCATGTTGGTATTTTCGGGCAAATTTTGTCATATTACTTAAAAGCATAATAATATTTAAAACCTAGGTTTTATCTGGATATCACCCAGTATAGGATTGGTATATATTCTACCACTTCAGATTTACAGGGTTACAAGAATTAAAATGTCAAAAGTATTACAAATTTGCTTTAATAGGTCATTAAATTGGATAATTAGCTATTACAATATGAAAATAAAACATTCAACAATAATGAGTACTATTGAAGCGGAACTATATGCTCCTCTAAATACTGAAATATGCAAAATTAAAGGGGGACATTGTGAGCATTAACATAATTTTTGCTTGAAATGCATATATTTTAAATTAAACGATTATATAAATATTTTTATCTACATAAATTTACTGGGGTTTAAACTCGGAACCTATGTAAGTAATTTGATGTCAATTTATTACTAATTAATTGCGGTATTTTTGATTACGACAGGAAATTTACATAGGATTAAAGAAAGATTTTAACGTAAAATATTGTTTGAAGAATAATAAATACTAAATACTACTTTGTGCAATCGAATAAAATAAAAACTTAGCAGGCCACTTTTTCGTTTGTATGGTATATCAGAATTTTTTGTTTGGATATATGCATACATGTATAACAATTATTTTACAAATTAGATAGTCAGAAGATATCATACTTGTAAATTGTAGACGTTTTAGATATGGGAGATTTGAAAATTCGTTATGAAATATTAATAATATCTAGGAGATTTGTTATAGTAACAGAATGAGCTTTTAGATATTGGCTTGTAATAGCCATAATTAGTTTAATATGTATGCGTAATTAACAAATTTCGAGAACAAAAATAGGTTTATGTATTTTTTGAATATAACACAAATAATTTGAAATCATAATTCCAGATCCGATATTCCTAGAAACAAATTTTTATAATGAATAATTTAACTTATAACAAATTTTGCATACGCTTTCTGTAAAGACATTAGGGAGTAAAATTTGTCTCATACTAATATTCGCACGATTTGGTTTCTCAAACGTATCTACATACATATATTAACAAAATGATGGTTTAATTTGAATCTAATGCCAATAAGAAAAGTTTTGATATGTTACCTATTACAAAAAATTGATATAATGTTACATAATGGTAATCCAATGAAATATGAAATAAACTACTCCCGGTATCATATGAAGATCCTCTTCCCTTCGTCAGGAGCAGTAATCCCCTTTAATTTAATTTTTCTTCTTAATCCGTCCGTCTGTGCCTCGATGCCATTGCCTGGAACACACTTAGGGAAAAAAATTGCATAAAATATCTTTCTACGACTGAATCCACTTAAATGTTTCTCCAGCTCTTATCCGAACGCTCCCCTTTGGCGGGTGGCCGTATTTCATTAGGGCACACTTCGCTGGGATATCCTCGTAAGCAGTTCGCCGGTCCCCGCCCCATCCGGGCCTACAACGTACCAGGAGCCGAATTCGGCCCATCCGCCCTTCTGTTCAACGTTAACCCTTAAACCGTGTAATTTGAAATAACTGACAAGCAACATACGAACTGGCCCCAAAAAATGGAGAAGGATCAGAAAGGTACAAAATGCTAGCAGGCTGCCAGCAAAACACTCACTCTCCCGGATCGTACTAATCTCGTTCTCTACGTTTAGCTGGCTGCTATTCATTTTCCAGGAATCCAGATTAATGAGGGATTAGCTGTGTGGGTCAAAAGGGGGTTCGGTGCAAGATGTTATACCACCCCCCCTCCGGCTGGATGACGGGTCGACGGGATGATGGTCCCACTCAAATACTCCTAGAAGATATTCTGCAGCTAAAAGTGATTGCTGCCATAAGAAAATTCTTCGTTATCACATAGAAGGAGCAAAATTTTTTGGTTTAAACCAGAAATGAGAGATTTTATTGGGAACCATGTGGTTTACCACCTCATCCTCCCCTTCCCAATGAGACTTTTATGGACTATCATACCGAGGTTGGTTCCTTACATCTGCAAGGATCCAAACCAATCCGATTAGAGAGGATTTGTTTTAATAATTGGGGATTTTTTGGGGGTTGATAAATTTCTGGGCAAATTGATTCCACCCGTAGAAGTTGGCTCGCCTTCCATCGATTCTTCCGCTGACGGTTGCCATTTTTGTCGCATAAGAAGCTCCTGGTGGTGGAGCATAATAAGCTCGTCAAGCTTATCGGTAGTTATGTTTGGATTTTATGCTTAAATTTTATGTTGAACTCCCTTAAGGCGATCGATAACCGACGATGGGTCTAGACTCTAATGCTTCAATGTACATATTAATGATTCTTTTAGTAACTTTCTTTCAGAAGAGATCGAGTTAATTATAATTCGAAACATCTTTTATTAATTTATTTTTATTTATTATATCAATCGATTGTAAGGGGTGTTCTTAAAAACTTTTGTTATTGGGCGCCCAGGAGGTATGTTCCTTTAAGTCCTTGTATAAAATAAAAATTAAAGTACTTTCCCAATGATGTTTCACTTTGTTGGATCTGTTTTCAAATTTAGGAGTTATGCAAATTAGCAAAAATAATCAAAATTTTCATTAAAAAATTGTTAATTTTAAAAGTTCCTTATTTTTATGATTTAAGAATAAATGAAAACCTTATTTATAGGACTTTAGTTTCTTTACAAATTACAGGATTTTTTATATAAAGTTATATGTTGAAGATAAATTTCACGTCACTTGATAGTGGGAATGGAATACCAAAAAAATGTGAAGTGACTATAAAAATGAAGTGAGTCGAAAAGTGATCTGACTGCAGAAATAGGGTGGAACATAAATAAATAAATAAAAGCTGCTATTTAATCCGGTTTTAACCGATATCACTAAAATCCGACACTGAGCTCTATTAATAATGTTAAAAGGCCTCCTTTTGATGTTTGTAACCTGTTCGAACATAATTACCCCTTCGACCTATAGTTTTAAAAGCAAGGAGAAATTTTAATTAAACCCCTTAAAAAAAATTAATAAATCTTTAGTGGGTCGGAATGCATCGAACTCGCGGGAAAACCCCGTTTTACATTGAAAATTCATTAAAAGCATTTTTACGGGAAAAAATTTCACCGGCCCTAGGGCGTATATTTTTTTTAACGGAGCGCGGAGGTGGTCCATGGAAATCTCAAAAATCGAGTTTATCACAGAAAAAAAAAAAAAAATTGGAACATTTAACTGGGAATCATGGTCTTCGTAGCACCCCCACCACCCGCCAGCATCATCCGAAGCGAAAAGTTATTTTAAACTTCGGAGGTTTTAGGGAGCTTATTAGGGGGCGACATATGCTCCGAATTGCACGGATCGCTTTAAATTTGAGCGTCTGGTGGACTCCCACTACGCTGGGGCTGGCTGGCTGGCAATATCCAACCGTTGGAGATTATTACATAAACTTTTGCCGGGAGCATAACAAATGGCAATGTTCGGGAAATTTATGTTTATACGCACAGTTGAGGTTTTAATGGCTGCTGGCTTTCGGTATTAAAACACGTGTTGTGCCCGCGCCGCCAAGCGCCATGCTTCTTGAAATATGGAAAATTTTATATTTATTATCTCAGATGGATCCGGCACTGTTCCGCGCTGTTCCGAGCTACTTATCACTGGCGAATTGCGAGCACAGTGTGCCTTGGCTTTATGGCGATTTTATTCGAAGCGACGAACGCGATTCGAATTAGGAGTTTTGGCGGAGCCACAATTTATGCCATCCAATTTATGCCATCCACCCCCGAAAATCTACTCCCTTTCCAACCCTTAACAGAGCAAAATTTTTGTTGAAATTCTTCACTAGGCGGATATTAAATCTGAACATTTTGGCGGTTCGAGTGCGGATGTGGATTCTGGTTGTGGGAATAATCGAAAAATTTTCCAGTAAATTGAGCACGTATCACAATCACCGCATTTGGAGTTTTCAGCTAAATTGGCAAGCGGTTAGTGGGAAATTTTGAATGATTGTCCATAATACGGATACGCGAAATGGACGAGGTTTTGGCGTCCGACAGAAAATTGTCACAATGAATCCACTTTATGACATAACATTTGTGACATAAATCGACTGACATTTTACCAAAAATTCAGTTCACGTATTTCTAATTTATGATTCAGTTAAAACGATTCCGAGAAAGTTTACACTGAAAGTTAGAAATTAACTCATCTTCATTATGAAGTAGGTAATTGTACGAATTTTATCACAGTAGATAATAGGTGATTTTCCTAAATATTTTAGATACTTAGTTAAAGTAGTAAACGACGTTGAATTAAAACCGTAGGGAAATTTTTTGATATGTATTGACATTTCATTTTATATTTTATATCACAAAAAAGTACTTGCAGTATTTGTTATTATAATTATACTATGTTGGAAAATAAGTTAAATTTTCATCTATTAATTTTCATAATACTATTCTTGTTTAGATCTCCAGTAATACGTTAAAATGTTAATTAAGTAATAATTAATTCAGTTTTCCTCTTTTATTTTTAATAATCAGAGATATGTGCGGTTTTCCCCATTCGGGTTTTAATATTAAAATCAGTTCCGCTCATTATTATCACAGGGAATGGTATTTTCCTCAAAATTTAAATTGGATTTTATTAAACTCGTCATATTGAATGAAAGACAAATAGTAAGCCAATGATTTATGATATTTTTCATAAATATTTGTACATAGCGTCAGTATGCTTATACAAGTCATAAATTATTCGGAATGAAATAGTTAATTGGTGTTTTTACCCGACTGACTCAGAAGGAAGGTAACGTTTTTCGGGTGTTTGTGTATGTACGCTGTATGTAAGTTTGGTTGTTGCCTTGCATCCTTAACGTCTTTATGGATTATTATAAAGATTTGTGGATGTGCAATAGGTTGAATATTTTCGGAGAATACAAATACTAATTTACAAATGGGTGTAAATATTTGTAGCCTCAGACAGCATGGCACAATTTGATGTCATGAATTTTAGAATGCCGATGAGGATTTTCAGCCCTACTAGGTACATTCTTAAAGATACAAATGGTAATAGTAACATTTTTATTTTTTTGTGTCTGTTTATAAATAGGTACCTATACTTGTTTATATCTTTTCAGTTTCTGTTACAAGCAGTCAGGTTTTTTCATTTTATTAATTAATTTATTTTTAGAACATTTCGCGTTGGCAGAGCCATCGAAGCGCTATTACTATTTTGTATGTAATAATTATATTAAAGTAAGAAGTTAATATTATATGTCGATATTCCATGCCTTCATTGCTTCATTTGTATAATTAAACCTAGTGGTACAAAAAAAGTAAAACTTATTTAGAGTACCTAAATTACATTTGCTCTATTCCTGACAATATTTTTCAGAGTATAATAAGATCCTTATTTTGCTATAAGTACCATATATATATAAATACATATAGATTAAGTCAAAGTATCTTAATACAAAAATCGATTGAATTGATTCGATGCAGTGCAATTCAGTTGAATGAGGAACAAACCAATTCCTCCTCAGAAAAATGCTACACGATTTCCTATACAGCTATATCGTTGAAAATTCGTCTTAATAAATTTCGCGATATTGAAACAAGGAAATGCGCGAAAATTCCCAAACAAGACAAAGTGATATAGTCAAATACCCCTGCGGAGTAGAAAAGAACTGCCAATGGTTTGGGGTTGTTCCTTTGGGGCTGCTCCTACGTTCCAGGAAAATAGCTTCCCATAACGCGAAATAACGAGGCGAATGGAGGCAACTTGATTTCATCCTGAACACAGGCGTTCACAAACGCAAGGAAACAAACATTTTCCAACTTTGCGAAATTTCCCGGCTGGGAGTGATTGGACCATTCTGCAGAGCAATCTTTTTATAATTTAACTTTCCTATGCTCCGTTCGTAGGGCCGGCCCTCATTACATCCACGAGGCAGAGACTTTGAAACAGCGAGCCCTTTTCGCTACCACCCACCTCCAACCCTTCGTGAGATAGTGTAAAATGCAATCTTCGCGAAGAAGCAGCAACGAGTGCTATTTCTTCCTTGAAAGGGCCTTCGCCTGTGTCCCTTCTGCCGCCGCTAAATTATCAAAATTAAGTTTTTGAAGCACTGCACCAGCCTTTAATTAGACCTTGGCGGGAATAAGACTTATTCGGCGAAACATTTAAATTTGAGGACATGGAATGCGGGGGTGGCGAGCTCCACTTTTAATTACCGCAGGCAAATTACTAATGAGGAAACACTTTTCGAGAATAATTTTCACCCTTCTCCCGGTGCATCCTGACCTGAATGAAGCAAGCAATCCCAGCTTCCAATTCAACCCCCGTCCCCCCGAAAAGCAGCGCCCACAAGGGTTCACCCCCATTTTCAACCCCCTTTACTCACCCGAATCAGTTAGCGATGCTCCTCAGACAAGATAATGAGCAATATAGCTGCTGTTTGTGATTTTAAACTTTTAATTGTTGTTTCATTTCTTATAAACTCATTAAGGTAAATGGAGTAGACGGCGATTGTTTGCGCCCCCAGAGGCTTCCTCTGGTCGAATAATTGGCACCCACTGAAATCTTCCTACTGAAATGGAATAAATATTTCGCTGTAGAGGCTCGGCTGAATGTTGACGTTCGCAAATTAAAAGTTGCCGGCAGAAATTCAGTTTCGGGTGTTGCGACAAATCGACGCTAAATGCTCTTTAGAAATTTTCAAATTGAGGATTTAACAAGAAATTTAATAATGAAGATAATTTTTGTAGAGAAGTTTAAGCAATTTCCCCTTTTCGTATACTTGTGAAAGAAGTGTGAAATAGGGGATGAAAGTTTGTATACTGGAGTTTTGTCATTTCCAAGGTTAAAACAATGAAAATTAATTCAGAGTTGATTACAAGCCAATAATCTTAATACCAAATTACTTGGGTTTGTGCTTTTATACAAACATTTATTCCTCTCGGATGGGATGACTTTCCAAAAACGGTGAAACACCTTGTTATCAGTTTTAACCAAGAATTTTAATACTACTTTTCATAGTTTTAACTACATACACAAATAACAAAACACGTATACAAATTTTAACCTCCTTAAGGAACAAATTTCCACAAATCTTGAAATACGTTAAGTTTGAACCTATGCCTAGATACCAATTTTAAAGGATTTAATTTCAAAAATGGAAAATTTTTGTAATTGTTGAATACCTGTTAAATAACATTAAAATGAGCGAATTTTAAATATACATAATTTTTAAGAAAATCGAATTATTAACATCAGCTGTTATACATTTAATTGATAAAAATATCCCAATCTAATATATAAATTTTAAAAAGATAAAGTAAGGCTCCCTTAAATTGTATAATATTGTTCTGCAATATTAAATTTGTAATGTAATTCTCTTTATACTCGTAGATCAAGATTTAAAGGTGTGGCAGTGTGGAAGCAAAGACCCTTTAAATTGAAAAATAGGTAAGTCCTGACAATTTTATTTCATTTTAATTAAGAAGTTTTGTACATTTAAATTTTCCGATTTATGTCCAATTACGAACTTGGCCTATAGGGCACATTTCTTAGTACATAAAATATATACATAATGTTTTGCAGAGAGGCTCAAAATCGATACTGATTAAGTTAGGATGATATTTTACGGATTTTAAAGTTGAAGTCTCTGGAAAAGGAAGACATTTCACAGAAAAATTTTCATATTATGAATAAAATAAGTTAATTAAACTGCAAAAATATCTCAAACTAAGTCCTTTGAAGTCAAAATAAATACTGATAATATTTCCTTTTATTTCTAATTGCTATTGTAAAGTAAAAGCAATGTGACACCAACTACTTTGGCTATTAGCTTCCTAATTGATAATACCCATATTTTGGCACTATTACGAGTAGATGACAAATTTGGAATGATCTACAAAGTTAAACTATAATCAAATAGTTAGTATTTATGTATTGTTAGAAGGACCGCATTACGTCGTTGTTGTCGGTTACTTTGGTACCGAACGTATATTTCGTAAAAGTTGGCCATAAAAAGTTCATCTTTTAGGCTAAGTTTCTTCTCTTTTCTTCTTAAATTTGTTTGGTAGATACGTAATTAATTGTCATAATAATAAGTTAAAAGTTTGAAATTTGTTCACCAAACTTTCTTTTATCACGAAGTTTAGACAAAAGTAATTGTTGGAATTTTAAACTTAACGTAAGTTATAGCGTAATACTTTTTCTAAGATATAAAAATAGTGTTCGATATTAATTAAATATGAGGTTTGAGATATAGGATGAGAATATGTTTCAGTTGAAAATATATTATAACTTTGTTATTTTATAGTTACAAAATTTTTGTACATGGGGATTTGTGGCAGCTCTTAATTTTAGTAGGCCTTGAGGCTTCCGTAAATCCGGTTAACCTTTACCTAGAATTTTATCGAAAAATGCTGTATCCACTTAGGAAAAAGCAGAGAAAACTTTTCAGGGAAACTAAAAATGTGTTTTTTTAATTCTAAACTTAAATATAAAGTCTGTTTAATTTATAAAAACGAGTCAGCGACTACCAGCATTATAATGCGGGTTTAGTTTAACCATCGCAGGGGATGATCAAAATATCATCCTATTCCCTCAGGAGGCTTTATGCAAATAGATGGTTCACGTTAAGGAAAATTTTTCAAAAAATGATTAAAAAGACGGCGGCAAAGTTCTCGAAGAATAGTTTGTATAAAAATGTGCATATATCTGGAGATGAAAATGCGAAAAGTTTTCCTTCATCTGTGATATCCAGAAATTATCACATCGGCGAACCTCGGCCAAGTTGGGACGAAGCGAATAATAAAAATTCATCTCATCCTTGGTGCGCAGCAAGGACGAGGTCCAGTCGCGGGTTCCTTTCGAGTACGACGGAGTTCGCAGACACCATAAGCGCCTTATACAACTAGCGAGCTGTGGCCAGTGTGCTAAAACTTGATAATATAAGTTCTAAGTAAGGGAAATATTTATTTAAATTAAAATGCAAATTTTTTCAATAATGAGCGAGAGTTTGCACTCGGGCACTTTTCCACCTGGATGTTTTCGCCCGGACCCCACCCGCCGCTGTTCTACTTAATAGGAAATACCTTGTCCGAGAATTAATATTCATTAGCCCGCTGGAAATGATATAAATGATAATTGAAGCGGAACGAGAAAGCTAATTTTTATTTTTTTTACCACCCACCCGCACAGGATGACGAAAGGGTTGAGTATGGGTGGGTTTTGTAAAGTGCTTTTTAATTTGTTTTAACACTTTTCAGTGTTTGTAGATTAATTACGTGAAATTAATTAATAGTTTCATACATTGCCCTGGGACAGAGATGAAAAGGTCAGGATTCATTTCAGATTATAATCAAATCCTCTCCTATAAAGGGATTTGCAGCTTGAATTATAGAATTTCAGATATGATTTTTTGCAGTCTTAATACATTCATATAAAATTTAATTTTTTCTAACTTGAAATGCAATTAGCTCCTGCAATTTCTTTCGAATTGTCTAATTAATATTTGCCAACACACACCCTATAGTAATCTTGGTTTACGTGGCAACTCGATTCAATCAAAGTATAGCAACAGAGCCACCCTGTGCTTCTGTCCGCGGAAGAGAGCATCAAGGGCATCGTGGATAGATGAAGTAATTGAATATTACACGATTGCACTCTTAGACTGGTGCTTGACGCTGTTGTTTAACGCATTAGAGTAGTGTCCGTGAAGGGCATTTTTCATTAAGGGAAACACCCTTTCCACCGCAATCCTTCCCAGAAATATGTGCAGTTGTTCCCGGCTATCCCCGGGGAAGTTATAATTGGGAGCGAAATGTCTGAAAGCTAAACCGGGTAGACTCTTAAGAGTACGACCGGGAATGAGCATTTCCTTGGCTCTGCAGATGCCTTTTCTTCGTGCTCCATTTCTAGATAAATATGGAAACTGCTAAGATTTCAATTTTCATGCTCTAAAAATTCTCATGCTTTTTAACTATAATGTTTTTTTTTTCGGATAAATAATGACCAGCAGAGCTCACGATATTGCCTTGGCCCAATTTTAATGGCTGCGATGTGCTTGCGCAATTGTTTTAAGGGTAAAATTCTTGGTGCCTTTTGTAATGAGCGAAATTCATTTGGTTCAGTATAAGTTAACAAGAAAGTAAATCTACAAGTAATGTCTTTTACTTCTTTAAGAGTTCAAATTGAATAATACTATTCATAAGCAAATACATTCAGATAGGACCAAGGTAACTTTTTTTTTTGGGGTCCGTACCAAAATGGTAAGAAATAAAACCCAATTTCGAATATGGGTCTGTCCATCCGTCAAAGATAGTTACTTATGTATGTATATTAAGTACGATTTTTAAAATTATGAATAGTTTTAAATACTTATCCACCTTTATTGCGAATGACAGAATTTAAAAAATATTTTTACTTTTATTGCACAAAGGGCCTAAAAGGGGAGCCGAAATTTTAAAGTGGGGTTACTTGCTAGATCGAAAAAACCTTCATTTGTATGTACATTCTAAAATCGGTTTTAATTTCCTTTAATGTCTCATAGTTTTCAACTTATGATGAAAAATGTCTTTTGTAATTGGAAGGATTTTTGCCTGCTTTACCAACACTGAATTTTTTTCAATAATATATAGCATTCGATTTTATTTTATTGAATACAAGATATCACAGGTCACCTTTTCAAAAGATCGAACTTGAATGATAAACTATTGAATATGTTATAACTTAAAACGATAAAATTGTAGATACACTTTCCTATAATTAAGTATACTTAAAATTTCAATTAGAAACTAATGTATATTTGTAGGATTTTTGAATATGTGTTAGAAATTTTATTTTGGCGAAATAAATGTTCACTATTTTTAGATAACTTTATTGAATATTAAATAAAATAACTTACTAGACCGACTGGTTTAATTTCACTGGAAAAATGTCAAAGTTTTAGATTTTTGTCCAACTTTTTAGATTCAAGCGTCAATCAGAACTTTGTAGGTAAAGCCTCTTTATTAATTAAACAGATTAAACGTCCTACTGAGAATTATAATGAAATAAAAGTAATACTAGACGTATGTAGTTTAAGTTGATTATGCCCTACGCATTTAGTAATACTAATGAAATTTTTAGGGTCCTTATTTTTAGTAATATATGTAGGTTATCATTGTGGTGACCTTGAGAAGCAAACTTATATTTTATCACATGTTTCCGAGAAACAAGTTGTCATTATGTTGTACATCATTTTTTCTAGACAAGCTATAACTAATGTAATCTTCTTTCACATTTATCTTAAGAGGCAACGTTTGCACCTGAGCATATGTTTTGCTGTCCATTTGAAAATTGTGCGGTGTGTGCAATTCCCACCGTCATTAAGCGATTAGTCTTACCCTCCTTTGGTAGCCAACGTGTGAAAGTTTGCCGTGTGCATCATCGCAAGGAGCGCACCCTGATACCAGTTTTCGACCTCCACCCCCGCTCGTAGCATAGCCAGTGGAACAGCTTAGTTTTATGACACGGTGGGAACGTAGTTCTGCAAATTTACGATATTCCCTTCCTGTAACCCACACTATTTTTATACTATCCCAAGTCGGCCCCCCGCCCCCGCAAGTGCTTGTCATTATCGTCGTAATGATGGCACCCATAACTCTTGGCGGAGCCTTTTCTGTATTTCCACCTCGTAAATATGCACTTGACGGCACTCGTGATTAACTTTTTATGAGAATCTCAATAAACTTTTTGCATAGCATCAGTTTGCTGAACGGGGGGTGGTTTTGCTGTTCTTTGGTGGTTGTACCGTACCCACAATTTGCGTAGAATGAACGTTGCCCCCTTATCACGGGACACGGCTAAAGTTACGTGCTTAAGCAGCTTTAGACCCTGCGGGTAGTTCCAGCTAAGCGCGGGTGCATGCAGGAAATATAAACTTTCTTTCAGCATAAAAATTAATTTTATGGAAAATGATGGTTTTTAACGAGATATCCGGATTATGAAGAGGATTTATGCATAAGAGCATTAGCGACCGAGCGTGCATAGATCGTACGTTAATCGAAGGGGGTGTAAGGTGTTCATTGTTTCTGGAGTATAATAAATATAATGCCTTTTGATGAGTAAAAATGAAACTTTGTTAAGAATTTAGAAAATATGTTTCATCTCTCATTATTCTCATGACAATAAAGGCACGTTTGAATTAATCTCTATACTTAAAAGGCAAACACTAGTAAAAGAATTGATCTTCTGGTTTGATTTCAAAAAGAAAAATAGAACCTTTTCGCATATAATAATAATAATAATAATTTTGTATCTTACACTTTATATCTATCTTAAAGGAACATTCTTGGGGTCTTATAGGGGGCTCGGATACAGATATTGAATAAAAAGTACATACGACCTGTTAGACATAAAAATTTAATTTTTAAAAATTAGAACAATATCCTTTGATTTTGCGAATAATATTGTATCTCAATTAATTTCCCGCGAAATATCAAAACCTTAATTTGCCACTGTTTTTATGTGACAAATAATAATCAAAATAAAATAAAATAAAATAAAATAAAATAAAATAAAATAAAATAAAATAAAATAAAATAAAATAAAATAAAATAAAATAAAATAAAATAAAATAAAATAAAATAAAATAAAATAAAATAAAATAAAATAAAATAAAATAAAATAAAATAAAATAAAATAAAAGAAAATAAAATAAAAGAAAATAAAAATAAAATAAAATAAAATAAAATAAAATAAAATAAAATAAAATAAAATAAAATAAAATAAAATAAAATAAAATAAAATAAAATAAAAGAAAATAAAAATAAAATAAAATAAAATTTATTCGCGTTTCTAATTGTACTCCAAATATTTTATTAAAATCATTATAAATCGTTTAAAATTGCTCTTCCCTCAAAAACCCAAGCCTTTTATTACAGTGGTCAGCATCTCAATGATTTGAAAATAAATTGTAATAAGATGGTACTCGACTTTTTAATTTTAAGAATTCCTTGTGCGAATCAAACGTTCTGCCTTAGATGATGAGATAAATTATATCAAAGATTACGCAAAATGTGTAAAAGATCGAATTCGTCAAATAAAAATCTACGTCGTCAATAATAAAATTAAATGGAATTTGAAATATCGATTAACCTTGTTTTTGAAGGGTAGCGTGAGGCTGTCTAAAAGTGGAAAAAATTGGGGGATGCTGATTCTCATTCCCCCAATGACGAATAGAGGATGGCATAAATTCATTAAGCGGTCGACAGACCCTCGGGGGCAACCACTAAACTTTCATTAAACTCTCCTTGTAAAACAAAATTCTGTAAATCAGGGTACATCGAGTCCCTCACCAACCCCGTCAGCTTTTGGGGAGCAAAGCGTCGCGACACTCAGCTCCACGAAAATCGTGTGACCCATCAGGGGAATGAATAAATTCATTGGGACTGAGAGCGCGACAGCGACATTGGATTTTGGGACGTAAATCATTAAGCAGTTTCAAAAGTCTGAGCCGCACATTTCAGATTCTCATAACAGCGGATATTCGAGATGAAATGTTCGGCCATAAACTTTCAGCTAAATACGATCTCGACGGGAACATAATGGGTAAATAAATATCGCGTCTTAAAATTTCTTCCCCCTAAAATATGCTGAATGGTTTTGGCGACTTTCATTACCTATTCATGCATACTTCGCCTCCCCCGCAAACGTGCGACGACGTCAGCTCCGGCCTAATAATGTATTTAGACGGAGCTAACGTCCGTCCACATATCTTAATTTCGGCGGGGGATGTCTCGCATAACCCGACATAACTGCCTTTTTTTGGGCCATAATTCATAATTTTTGTAGGCACCCCAAGTTCTGGTGTATTTTTTTTCTATATATATATATTTTTTTTCTCAAAAAAACGAAGAAATTGTTCTCGTTTTGCCTTCTCGAAAATTGGCAAATAATTTATGATAACGTTTGGCCCTCTCACGACATCCGCAGCATTCGTCCTTTTCTGTATTTGCAAATCGTACATTTATATCGGCAATCCGGGGGCAATATACATTTTAGCACATATCTGAGAGGGTTTTTTTCCCGCCCCACCGCAGCCGTCTTCGTTCCCATCTTCCCGGACGGGTGCTCCCAGGGAGGTCGTGGAAGTAGTTGGCCCGATCCTACAGGAGCGCTCTAAGTAAAAACCAGCGAACTTTTATCCACGTTCGGCTGCGTTTATCATTTTTATGGGGCCCTATAAATACCGGGATTTCATAAATAAATTATTGATTATCTTCTGGCAACCGAGGACCGTGGTATAGGCCCTCTTTGGCTTTATATCGATTGAAGATTAACGCTGTCCTTAGAGCGCTTAAGATATCTGGCCGAGACGATCTGTTTGTGTGGGGGAAAAAAATAAAGGAAAATCTCAATTTCGACCAAGTTTTTCCCGAAAAATCGCAGTATTGTGTGCGTGCAAAATTGGCGGAATTTTTCTTTTCCCTATATATATATTTATTTATTTTTTATTTTGTTTTCGCAGCTATTGTTGCGGAAGAACAGCACTTCGAGCAGCCCGATATCAATTCCTATATTGGGGAAGGAAGAAAAAAAGGAAGACAAATCACAAAAACAAAAGGCGATTCCCTTCACTGATTTCGCCTATAAAAAAGCTAAAAGTTGCTCCAAACTTCATAGATTCGCTATCTTTATGTACTAATCCGCCCTCGCAACCCAGCATCCGAGGCCGTGGCCGTAGAGCAGGGCCAAATTAAATTTAAATCAGATTACATCTGAAATTTTATTAGATCACACAGCCAAAATCTTCGTGCCCCGCGGGCGGCCTCGAGATAAATTAATTTCGCAGATTTTTTTCCGTAATTGAAACATCCACGGAAAAATGGATTTCGCATAGAGGCGGATTGCGGGGGTGATTCGGTCCCTCTCCTGGCTCACAGAGAAATGTCGGCATGTCGAACAAGCGAGATCAATAATTCCGGCGATTTTCTTTGATTACTTTAATTTGTCTACTTCTTTGAAGAATTTTCAGATATCGCTGGGGATGCAGGCGAACCCTCTGAACTTTAAGGTTAGCTCAGTGGAGTAAAATGTTGCTAAGCCACTGGGGTTAAGAAGGACTCAACATTACTCCAGCTTTAATTTTCGTTATTTTATACTTAAAATACATTTCAAGTTCGTGTTTTATTGAAGGTAACATTTAGCAAACTATTTGGTTTAAAATGAATTAATGAATCAATTTATATTAATGAAACCTTTTTGAAAAATGACTTTTTAAATAAACAAACTTTTTATTTATTTAAAGTTAAGCCATATAAGCTTTTATTTACTTTGCAAAATTTATTTACTTATTTTATATACAAACTTTATTATTTATTTTATTCTACAAATTACACAAATCTTACAAACTAGGAGGGAGACGTCTTCAATAAATTATATTTTAATATTTATTTATGAGATCTGCTTTAATTCGGGGCTATCAATATTGAAATTTATTATTATTAAATTTTTCTAAAATAAGTTACTATCTTTAAGGTGAATTAACAATATCTAGTGAACAAATTAATGTTGAGTCTAAAACGACTCTTATTTTTCCTAGCGAAAATTATATTTTTTACATTGTGATTGTATGTATATTATACATATTAACCGTGAGGCCGTTTAGTTCACACCAAGATAACTAAATCACGAATTTGACTGAAATGGGAAAATTGTTAAATTACTACCATCGCTATTCGCTTTCTTTGAGTAGAATAAATCAATAATAATTAACTTTATGGCATTTCAACAGATCCTGAACGTTCCTTCGTTTATTAGTTCAGTTTATGCTCACAAAAGCTCTGTAATTCTCACCATATTCACTACTTTATTATTTTTTTTTTACTACCCATTCATTCATGTTTCGTTAAATTAGAACTTCTGAAAGAATTCTTAAAGAAATTATAGATAAAAGACAAGACAAGGAAGAACTAAATTGAACTATAAACGTTTACAGGAAAAATTCATGTTTGTAAGATACAAACAAGTTTTTTATGAATCATAAATTTTTGAAATATTAAAGCATTTTCCGCAATAAAATGAAACAGCTCCTTTTAAAAAAGGAGTTTTTATGCTGCTTCAGCATTCATTACCTTTTAATTTCGTTCTTTTATCTTGGAAATGAAGGTTATTAAAATATGCTTTTATTCTAGAACCCTTTTTTATAATGTCAATCACATGTATGTTTCAAATATTTATAAGGGACAAAAAGTGCTTGATTGTATCATTTTCGACTAAATACCATCTACAATTTGTGTCATATTTAGTTCCATTGTATGTGTTCATAATCATAATTATGATATGTGTATAAAGTACTAGTGTAAGACAAATAAGATGTATTTAAGATACAAAAAGGGGTGTCAATAAGAGATCAAAGTCAGAAATTATTAAAAGTCATATGAAAATGAGATACTTGCATGTCATAAAAAGCCTCGTAAGGTGCTTATAAATATTTCAATTTTGTAGTGTGGCGCCCTTCTTTTTAATCAATTAACACAATTGAGCAATTCCCTCTCACCTAAATGATTTCACCCCTTCCAAAAAGATCTCAATCGTGGAATATTGTTCCTTGTGTTATCCAAAATAAAATTGAACTGGAACGATTTCGCGACGAGAAAAATTATGACCAAAAGTGGGAAAAAATGCGCTCGTGTCACTAGCCACAAAAGAGGGACGTGACGTGAACATTACGGGTGAAAACCTTTATGGAACATTATCACGTGGGGGCGGTTTTAATACTTCACGTCTGATTAATTAAAATTTTCGTCTCTGTCCATAAATTTAGGATAATAGGGCATTGATTTTCATCTAATTACCCGAAATTCCCGAACAATGAACATTTCGACTTGGCAATTTTGTCGTTTATTTTATTTTTATTTATTTATTTTTTACTTTATTTTATTTATTTATTTATTTATTTTTTTTTTTTTTTGCGGCACGCAGAGATATTTCACTACTGGACCGCCAAAAAATGCGGAAATCGTCCGGGAGGAACCCGCAAGTGTCTGGGTCAACTCTCGTGCGCACGCTATTAAAAATGTCCCATGCGGCTGACACCACTGGTGTTTATGCGGGGATTCTTTGACAAAATATTCATATACTGTATATGTATGTATACAAAAAAAAAAAAAAAATATATATACATATATATGTAGGTCCAACATAAAAATGTATGTTGTAAGGTGAGCCAGTGCGTGAAACAGAAATCGGGTCGTCGCCGCACCGGATGTTGGCCCCAAAATTCGGGGCTTAATCCGGCCGAGGTAATCTGATTCGCATTTTGCTGCACCCATTTGAGAGTAATGACCACTTCATCCAAGTTGGCGCAAAAGTTTTGGCAGGAACATGGCACCCTTTGGTGTCTGCAGCAGTCACCTATCGACGCTGAGCATACAGACAAACATACATCGGCATTAAACATAGTTTCCCCCAGCCCATTCCCCGGGGACTGGCTCCGGGAAGGATTATGTTATGCTAGTGCCTGCAATCGTGGACAGCACCAGTGGTTAAATGCAATTAAGTGTAATTTTATGAAGTTGTGGCTTCTGCAGGAATTAGTCCTTTGCGCCAGATGTTGACCATGTGCGAGGACGGCCGAAAGAGCTCCGGCTCTGTCCATAAATGATTATGGGTGGGCTGCCGTGAAACAGCAACATAAACGGTTGCCCCAAGGTTGCCCAGCTTTTCGGAAGTATCCTTCCCTCCCATTCGCCCCCTTTTTCCTCGCAGCACTTCTCGGGAACCGAATTTTCGATGGTGTCGTGCTTTTTCCGGATGAAATTTGGTGAGATTTAAGGTGAAGGTGTTACCATGGATCCTATGCATTTTGTCCTTTACCACCCCCGCAAATGTTTGCACAATTGCGTCCGGTAATTTAGTCCGGCATATCGACAAATCGCCTTCAAGCATTTAAGCAACATCCTCACCCAAGGCATAGGACCTGATTTAGGTTTCAAGTAGCTCTGGGCTATAATCCTTATAGTGTCCTGTAAGCCCCACTGTATGCATTAGGAAGATATGTTCTACCCATTTAAATATTTATAAAAATGAGGTGGTTTCTAGAAAATACCTTCACTGATAATCGTAATCACTTTAACAGCTTTAGTATACATAGCTCTATGCAAAATTGCAACATTTGGCTTCTGAATTTACGAAATATTGGAAAAGGAGCTTATTATGATGCCATAATTTGTTAGCTGTAGTTTATAGCAACTTACCGGCACTAAATATTTCTACGGAATGTTTCACAATAAATTTAGAATAGAATTCTTAGTCTAAGGGAATGAAGTTGTACTGAAAACTAGATACTTGATTTTTTGTTTTAATTACGCTATGTGTAGTTAACTATAATACTCTAATCTGCATATGTGTTTAGATATGTTTTAAAAGTTTTATGGAACGACCGACATTTTGTGTGAAGATGAACTGCAATATATTAAAGGTATCGTCGCACTATTCGGAATTTTTCGGAGAATATTTAGTCATTAGTGCGAAAAATAGATTTAAGTGCAAACGAATGTGAATTCGAAAACAGCTTGACTATCTAAAATAATGTGGTGTGCTCTAGGACCTAGTGAAACTAGACTATAAATAAAAGTCCTGGCTTCCCTTACCTTCTACCATTATGCTACCCTCGCCTGAGTGGGAAAAATAACAGTTAAATTTCATATACAACCGAAATACTTTCAGAATGGGGATCCCTCTTCTTCCAGATGTTCTCCTCGGGAAGCATCCCCTAAATGGGGTTCTTTCAAAATAACTCCCCGGACAGTGCTCTGGCTGGGGGTGCAATTCTATTTTGCTAGTTTGAAGGTAATTCAGTTGCCCATCGACATGCTAAACAGCCTAGGAGTTCTGGAAGTGCTCTGTTGATGGCTGCTCCTGCCCCCACCACTCTCGAATAAATATAAAAATTCCCTAGTCCCCCGACTCCGCATCCCGATCCAATTCGGAGCCAGCCCCATTTTCAAAATCTTAAATTGGAGCCAAATAAAATCTTTTTACGGCCGGGATGGAACTTTGTGTTGCATTTAAATGCGATGCGAACCGGGTGAGCCAAGAGCCGCCGTCCCATAAATTCCCGGAAATTGTTACAAAGGTAGACAAAGTGTTGACACCCGGATTCCATCGATATCGTCGAGCCGTGCTCCGCAGTTTGTTACGAGGGTTGTTATTTGGTGACAGGAAATCTGTCCCTGATTTCGGCGTCCGATACGAGGTACTTCTTGCTTCTCCCCCGCCTCGGGCGAAATCAAACCCCCGGGAGATGGGGGTCTAACCGACCCCAGCCCCCATTTGCCAGATGGTTGAATATGAGGAATATTTTCATATGCACGGCGACGGCCGCGTGTCTACGGCGATGTGGCGCATGAACATTTTTAGATTTATGTTTTATTGCCGAATTGCCGAGCTGAGTGGTGTTGTTACTGTTGGCTGGTTCCTGGTCGTTGGGCCTCATCCCTCGGGAACGGGCAGGGACACGACAAGTGAATAAATTGCCCCGCTTTATGTTGTTTTATTCAATTGAACTGAGCCAGTTATCGCCTTCCCGGAGCATGAAGGAGAGCCTGAAGGACTTTTATTGGCACTTTCGGGAATTTATTTGATTTCCCTCAGACCAATGTCCGATGAGGCAATTCACCTGATGCTTGAGAATTATTTACCTTTATTCTATTTGAAGAGGGAAGAGGATTTGTTCCGGCCTTTTGAGATCTTAACTTTTCTATTTGGGCCATCTTTCAAGAATTTCGATTTTGCTAGCTTAGCTTCGGCAGGAGATGCCTCTTTCAACTATGCGATTATTTAGATTTTTTTTCTCACAAAATAAATGGAACGTTTTTCTGGTTAATTTGGAGATATTATTGTATAAAATTTTAGGTTAAGGGATTTTTCAATAAATCTCCATAGCTTAAAATATAGTAAAGAGATTTTCGTTTTTTGAAAATCATAATTTACCATATTGAAAAAATGACGGCACCTAACAATAGTTTGATATATATTTGTTTACTTATTTATTTTAAAGTTACTACCTATTTTATATAAATTATTTCTCTATCTTAAGCCCATTAACAAACTTTGCGGTCTTTGTCAAGCGTTTTTTATTTAAAAACAAAAAAAAAATTTGAAAATATCAATGTGTAGGTATATATTTCTGGTATCCTACTTCAAATTTCAGTCCAATCGGAACAGTAATAGGTTTTTAAATGTCTTTAAAGTAGAAGGGAATAGTGCAATTATGCCGTATTAAAATCGTTACAACATTGTGAGTTTTAATAATATTAAAATTAATATTTTCAAATATTTCGACTAAAGTATCCCAATAAAAGTCATCTCATATCACTAAAAAAAACAAACATTGTTATTATCCTTAAAGTTTTTATTAGGATGATGTTCTTGCACTAAAAATTATTCAAAAAATTCTAAAGTTCATGCTGAAAAATTTGTTTACATAATACTTGAATGTTGTACGTGTTTTTGTTTGTACCTTGGTTATGTTATTTCTCTTCAAAATGTTGAAGTTTCTGCGAATCTGGACCCCTTTATTTATTTAATTACGCATTCAAACCAAACACTTGAAGTTGGCTGGATGCCAAAAAGCGTTCCGTTCAAAAAGATATTTAGTGGACCATGTCCGCGGATGGGTGGGGCGCATCAGCTACCGGCCCAGTTGCGCACCGATCCTTCAAATAGCGAATTTATAACGCAATTAAGTCACTGGAAAGGGCGGTGCGGGGGTGGACAGAACGGCGCACAATGCTGCGTTGTCTCTGCGCTTTGTGCGGGTGATTTTCACATTGTTAAGCGAAACTTGCCACAATTAAATTTAAATTAGGTAAGCACCCACCCCTTGGACAAGTGAAGCAAAAGAAGGGTTGCTTACATTCCAGCCAACCCGTCACAGGGTGGTCTCGCAGCAAAACCGGCAGCATCCCATTTCCGGTTCTTCCGATTTTAATCGAAAACTACTCCCACGAAACTTTTCAGTTTATTTCTTCGGTTTGGCTTCGGGATTTCAATTAAATTACAGTTAAAGGGAATTCGGGATTGTAGCGACCGCAGACGTTTAAGTTTGGCAGAGCCCTTTTACGTCCTTATTTGCCGTAGTAATTAGGAAATAATTGGGGAACTCGGAGGATGATGGAGCCAAGCATGCCAGACGTTCGTTTTAGCTCCAATTTTGGGCGAATTTCGGGCGACCGCCCGGCATGCTTATTTCGAAAAGTGGACCTTCCGTGGGCTTTTAAAGGGTCTGCAACCCCCCATTCGCCCAGTGGCGGGGGAGGCAACTAAATTTCAATTTGAAAATTCCTAACGGGGACATAATGCAGGAAAATTGCTATTTTATTGTACTTTGACTTAACTCCGCTGGCCGGGGCCCCATGGCCCCATTGTGCGGGAGGTAACAAATTAAATGTGGACGGGACATCCCTGTAATATTCTGTCGCTTTGGTGTCACGAAAAATGCTTCTTCGGACAAAGCATATGTTGCTGGGGAGCATTCAGGCGACATTCTGGGGGTGGGATGCGGGGTGGCAAAAAAGCGCGTCCTGAAATGCCCAACAAAAGGGGATACGTCCGAGCAGGAATTATGGGAAGTTTATGTCTGCCCCAGAGCAGAGAATTTATGTTGGCATTTGTTCTTGCCTCCCTGTCCCCCTGTACCTTGACGTTCTTTTATATACGACGCCGATCGTCCCGACGCTCACGGGGGGGTGTTGGGTGTCTCGAATTTTGTGCGGTGGTTTTGCCACACTTAACAACTATTTTGTTGTGCACAAAATACAACCGGCCCCTGCCGCACAGCCCTCCGGGAACGATTCGAGGACGGATGTAATCCCCGGGACAGGAAGCCGGTTAAATTGACATCGGAAAGGTGCGGGAGAACCCTCCCGCATGTGTAAACTTGCCGGTTATTTTTTTTCGGACCAAGAACTTTTCGGGGAATTTCTTGCCCAACCGGGTGAGATCGGCGGTCGGGGGTGACACGCTATTAGTTGGGGTTCACCCAACCCCGGCCCAAAAGTTCATGATCCCGATTAAACCATAAATATTTCACCCGGTCGGAATCGCTAAGCGATATAATGGATAATCAACAATGGTCGAGGGTAATAAATTTTGGGATATGTTTGGGGGTCCGGAAGTCCAGGGCCTCCTCGGGCTACAAATTCCTTTCCTGGCTCTCTCGTCCTTCAGGACTAAAGAGTGGCGGCGGCGGCGGCGGTGGTGCAACGCGCATCGCAAACAGGACTAGGGAAAACATTCACGGGATGCGACTGCAACGGCAAACGGGCACGCGGAGGACATAAGGACACTTTATGCTCCCCAAGTGCATTTGTTGCAGCTCTTCTCGTCGGTTTATGGCCATTCGAGGACAAAGACAGATAAAACTTGAGAAGTGCTGTAAATTCCGCAGTTGCATAAATTTCTTGCGAAGAAAGCGTATTTATCGTAGGCAAGATTTATTCTGCCGAGAGTGTGGGGGATAAGCCGGGAAAATATAGGGAAAAGGGCTACTCCGCCACTGCGCTCGGCGAAATTTTCAATATGATCATACAAAATAGGTTCTCTGTTATATCGCAAATACCACCGGATCGTGCATGAGTTGGGGAATATGCAAATTTACGAAAATGAAGGCGATAAGGACATTGGCAGTGGCGGGACAGTTCAAAACTTAAATGTCCTTCGGAATTTCTGACAGCCGATATCCTGGGCACTTACGAAAATGTACTTTACCGCCCTGTGCCCGCCCCTTCGGGGCACACGTCTGGGAAAATGGGCAAACGAAGTGAAATTTTCTGGAGAAGGGACTACCAGTAAATAGGGCAATCCCTGTGGGAAATGGCACTGCAATGTCAAAATATTTTATCTTTTCAATAATTCGAAGAGAGATATCGAGATTTTGCAGACAGTCTCTTGGTTGGGAAAGGTGACTTTTGCTTACTGCCAAGCCAAGGATCAGAGTCTTTTACGTGCAGGAGAGACGTCACATTGCAGTGGAGATTTTCGGAAAAAAAAATTCAATCGAATTTTCTTCGTTTTATGGTATTTATATGAAGAAGAAAATTAAGCTCGGATTTAACACATTTTGATCAACTGCCCCTGGCATTTGTTTTCTCTCAAAAAGTTTCTTTTCGAAACTCACACTGTTCCCAGCAAAAAAATACAATTTATTATATTTAACCAATTTAATTCATTTTATAGAATAACAAAATTGTGTAAGAGGTAACTCATTTTGATCAGAACTTTAAGGGATGTAAAAATTTACCAGTTATAAGTTAGGGTTAGAAGTAGATATCAACCACTGTTGAGAAAAATAGGTTTGGGACGGATGCCTCAAAAGTTTAAGAAATTGAGGACAGTGTAATTCTGATTTATTTTAATCGTCATTTGTGAATTTTTAATATTTTTAAAGGTCAATATTTTAAGAAAATATCTATACTTTAATTTTGATTATCATTTCAAATATAATAATTCTGAAAAATTGGTCAAATTTTCACGAATTGGAATAATGTAATGGTATACATTTTCATTGAAATTTCTAAAAATGTATTCCATTAAAACTCTTTGCACTCAGTTTTCTGATTAGTGAATATAAATATCTAATTATTACGAAAACGCCCAAATACCAATTATGTTAAATGTTTATCTAAAATTACATATTTAGGAACGCCGAGAATTTGCAACGCTTTAAAGGGGGTTGTGTTTACATCAGTCTCTACACAGTGTTTTAATTAAAAACATTGTGTTATTCCATTCTTTAATTATATATTTTACGTGGATAGGTGTGCTCAACTAAAGACAGTTAACGTCCCTAATTTTTCTCCTAATTCTTGGTAATGAAAAATTAATATCTTATTGATGAGCGTTGTTCTTGTTGAAATGGGAAAAGAGCTCTACGAATCCTCATCTTTTCAAAATTTCTTCATCCCTAAATTTTTACGACTGGCTTAATATGATTGGATCCTTTCCTCCATGAAACCCATTTTTCCTAACTTTTCCGTACGTGCGAAAGGAAAATACCAGTTGATCCCGAATAATTATATTTATATTTCTGGAGCACCTGTACCCATCGGAGGGGGACGACGACGACGACGACGACGTCGAGACGGTGCGCATAGAACCCATTTAAACTTTTCTTCCAGAAAACTGTGTGTAACTCCCCCGAACGTTCGATGGCCCGTAATTAACGCGATTAATTAGGCGTGTAACTTGTGCTTTACCTTAATTTCCGATGGACTTTAGCCTCCTTTTCCCTGAGACTGGGTTTTCTTTTGTGTCGGTGGCCAGCAGGTTGCCCTTTATTTAAGGCTACCCGTTTTTGAGACTGTATGCTTTCGTCCCTGGACAGATCATTCCCGGCAAAATGGTGAATTTTACCGGGGAAAAAAGGGGTACATTTTACGCTTGTTCTCAGCCATGTAAAGTTTTCCGTGCACGTTCCATACCTGATTTATGGTCGAGTTAAAGTCTCCAGGATTCAGAAAAGGAAAAGTTTTTATTAAGGTGCGCCCGCATAATTTCCACAGAACAAACAGATTTCCCCCTATAAGCCCCCGCCGTTTATGTTACGTTATATATATAAGAAGGGCAGTCGAGTGTAAAAGCTAAACCGACAAGGGACATGGCGATAAGAATTTATTATCTCCAGTCCTAGATACGAGCGAGTCCTTAAATACCACTGGTTGGGAAAGGGATTCCGAAGCAATTTTATAAATTTAATCAAAGGGAGTGACATGGATACCACGACTGGACCCCTTTCCCTGTCGCCTGAATTTAGTCCCCTCGATGAATAATTACAACGAAAAGTTGGGAATCTTGGTGTGACTATATTTTTGGGTGAAACGAAGGTCTATGGGAAAGGGCGGGAATTTTAGTAGCCACACTTCGATGAATTTGATTTCCTTTTTAATTACCTCTGGGAGTTTTGGGGAAAGGGGTTTTATGAGGAGTCCCTTTACGATCTAAACGTTTACAGCGCACCCAACTGGCAAACGCAGCCAGATCTAGTTCAAAAATTTATATACAAAAGGCAAAGGTTCCCAAAGTTAAATTCACACATCCACCCCCACGCACAGAGTGTGGGGGTGGGATTAAAGGGAGCTCCATCCCATCAAGGACGAATTAGCGCTCTACTGAAATCTTTGCTGTGGTAATCAGGCCGCACATCAGCTCTGATGGGCGTAATTGCCAGCCATTGTACCATTTGGCTCGATTTATACGAAACCAAATTTACATTAAATGTATCAGGCCAAAGGTCGCCCCCGTGCGCTCTACCGCGGGATCAAATTTCGAAATTAGCGAGTAATTACCCGCCACTGGCTGGGTGCTCGTACCTAAAACCTTCAATGCCCTTACACAGCACATATACATAGGCACGGCCGATTCCATAGATACCACTGGTATTGGGTGGTTTGGCCCTTTGTGATTCCACCTCCTGAATCCCGGCCTGTAATTTATGATATTTAGCAGAGAAAACAAGTTAACCGCGCCGCACAATGGGACACCTACGTGCAATTAGCTTTGAAGTCCTCGGCCAGCAGTCGTCCTGAATGCACCAGAAATCTTTTCATGTTCAATCAGTCGTGAAAGCGACTTTCAAAGGGAGCACTGGATCGTGCAGTATTGGGGCAGAGGTACACATACCCTGCCAATACCGAACTAGCTGGACTTCAACTGTGCAAGCGAAATAACTGGCGTTTTTAACTGAATTTCATGCATACTTTAGTAGCTCATCAGTTAGGTCCTGTGATTCCGGACAGAGGTGGTTTGAAAGCAGTTCGATTTATGAAGTTTGATGTCTTTTGTTCTATTTAATTGAATAACTGATAAGTATGCATGAATCAAATTTTTACAATTTGCCTCTACTATTATTTTCGTTTGCGGTCCGCGACTTTGATAGTAAACCATGATTGAAATAAATATTGAATGGTGATTGGTAACGCCACAGTGTTAAATATTCGTTTTTAGAGAGCACTTAACGTTAAAATTAAATATTTAATTTTCAAAGAATTTTAATTATCACACGTCAGCCAGAAGAATAGTGTCAAAGGCTAATGAATTTTTCAAAATAATTAATTAAAACGAATTCTAATAATACAGTATAATTGTCGGATATATCATATCATTTAAGAATTGATGTATAAATCCAGGATTTTCACGAAATTTTGCATGTAATTGAAATTTTTAAATCGTCACGTATGTAAGGGTTTCCTATTTCGCGGCAATAAAATCAAGTTTCCTGGAATTATACCCACTTTGCGTTAAAAACTAAAAAACAAGAATTTATATGGTTCAAAATTTAAAGTTTCTATGGGTGAATATCATGGCAATTTGATGCACTTTTCACAAATTTTAAAATCTTAATATATGTATGTACGTGAAGGCTTTTAAAATTCAATTCAATGCAAAATATCCTGCAAAACCTAGAACCGAAACCGATGTGAAAATAATGCAGTTAATAAATCGATCATTCGTTTAATTTAAACGAATTTTTAAAATTACCATAAAAGTTCTTGAAATTCATTCATACTAGAAAAATTTCATACGTTGAACTCCTTCATATAATATATTTTACAGTATAAAGCTCTTAATTCGACTCCTCAATTATACATTTATTTCGATCGCAAGCAAGAATATTTTGTAACCAGCACGTTTACATAGGATTTCGATTCAGATCCGAATAAAAGTGGGGATCACATGTTATAACTATGCATGTTAGGATAATGATTTTGATCTTTGTCGGATTGAAAAAAAATAAAATGCAGCTATTGTAAAATTAAGAAAAAAAAGGATAATGGGGCATTCTGCTTAAAATAAAACTTACTACATAGCTTTTTACTATTTGTGAGTGCATGCAAATGATCTCTTGAGGGTTCTTTGTTCTATCCTTAAAGGACCAAAGAGCTATTCTTACGCAGTCCTTGTAAGCCACAATTGCAAATTTACATGCAATTTCCGTCAACTTGCACTGCCAATTAAACCAGAGTACGCGACAGTGTCGCATGCTTTTAACTTGCCATTCAAAACAGCGATGGTAGTTTGAGTGAATTTAACTTTTTTCCTCCCTCAGTGACACCCTCTCCTACCCCTATCCCACGGGCAAGTTTAATTCCATCATAAAGTTTATAACTGTGAAAATGTGTCAATACCGCGAGTTGGTTTTTCATTAAAACCAATTTCCTCAGCAAGTTGCACTGCAAGTTCCCGGAGAATGCGATGCAATGATATGCAAAGAGGAGCGCACGACGCGATCCTGTGCGAACAGAACCATCAGAATCAACCCCGAGAAGGGAGCGTTGCCCGCCCCGGGAACCCGAGGGGGATGTTTCCTGCTCCTGCATTCGGGGGCAATAAAACTTTCTAACGAAATTCCCGGCAAGTTGCCTGTGTAAAAAATGCATGAGGTAAGTATCCGGGTGTACCCAAGTTGGAAATTAGCTGTCAGAGCAATCCCCCGCCTCTCGCGGGTCTTATGGAATAATTCCACCTGATGAAAATAAGTTTCACGTGGTTATTTAACGCTTGATTGGCCTTGGAACGTTACCAGCTTTTTTTTATCCTGTCTGCATCGACGACGGCGAACGCTTCGCGAACTGTGAGAGAACCAATTTAGAAAACAGATTTTTCTTAAAATCTAGAAGGGTTTCCTCAATTTAAATTGTCTAAGAAACAGAAGATCGGGGGGAGATCACTTTCAATCTTAAATAATTAGATTTTATGGTTGTTCTGAACTTTCGCATAAGCTTTTTATTTAATTTATTTTTATATAGTAAAACGTAAGCAAGTCGTAATATTTGTTGACTCCGACCCACACCACAATTCAACTTAATGAACTATAGAAAAAATTAAAAAGAAAAATACAACCGATTCCAAAATTTTCCAGCCTTCAAAAGCATGAAATAATTATTTTAAAATTCCTCTGCTAGGTTCTATGTACTTTCAAAATTAAATACATGATTTTTCTAGAACTTTGAAGTTGGTGTGAAAATCGGACTGATATTAATCCAATCCTAGGTATTGAAGTGAATCTGATTGATTTTTTCGTAATATCGTATCTTTTAACAACTCTGAGATAATTAGTTAGCTTAAAATAAACCACCATTTTTGGTCCGCCATTTCGAATCAACGCAATAAGTTACCGAATTTACAATTAATGACCCTTACATCACGTACTTACTCATTTTATTAATGAATTCCAGGAAATTAATCAGTTTTATTTCGATTTACCTTTCTGTTGTGGCGCTCCTTGGCTTTTCAGGTTTTTCATACATATCATTGTACCTTCGGTTAATTTTAGACTATCGAACAAAAAAAGAATCATCAAAATGGATTCACGCGTTCAATAGGTATGCGCCAACAGATATTAAAAAGAGTACTTACGGGTCGAATTGATGACCTGCGTTTTTTTTGGATATCGGTTAAAAAGAACAAAAATTGTTGACATAATTGAAAAGAAAAACCAAAAACTTTACTTTTTCTTTTAAATATAAAAATCGTGTTAGCAAAATCGTTCAAATTAAGAACCGTGTAAAGTGATGGATAATTACTATTATAAAAAACTATTCAAAGTCTTGTATTTAACTAGTTTTTTAAGTTTAAGCTATTCCTAGGTATTTTGCTTTTTTTTGCGTATAATTACAGAGGATCAAATGCAATCTCTTTCATACTTTTCTTAACTACTTAGAAAGTTTTACAGTTTCCTGTGTAGTTCCAGGAACAAAAGAAGATGGAACTTGTAATGCTTTAACCTAATTATTGTAAATTTTGAATGATGTCGGAAGTAGAATGCAATGTCCTTACTCTATGAGATTTTTTTAATGCACCTACACTATCTCTCTATCATCGAGGTAGATGGTTTCAGGTGGCCTACATCTCGACGTAGAACATCTTCCATCTTCCAAGTTCATTTTAACGTTCGTTGCAGCAATACAACGATATGGCCTCATTCAGCTTACGGGGAAGCGCTTGTTTCCTGAAAAGTGATTATATGAAATTTAATGCGTCTTAGCAGGAACAGAGCTCCTTGAGGACGCGCCCATCACATACAGATATAATTATAAATACATACATATATACACCATCTCTAGTCTTGACGATTTCCTTCATTTCGGAGCAGGAAATTAATCACTTTCCATTACGTGATCAACGCCCCGGAAAAGAAGCTCCATCGTTGGGAGAACGGCAAAAACTCGGGTAATGTGTCAAAGAAGTGTGTTTAACGTTTTTCCAGGACCATAGACAGGACTCTGAAGGAACTCTCTCATGTTCCGGTGGCGGGACTTGCCATTGTTTTCTTAGCTACTGGCCACAGTGCCTGCGGTTTTCCTTGAGCTTTCAATTACTAGGAGGTATCACATGTTTTCCTAATTCCCTAGAAATAATTGCCTTCGAGCCACGACACCGGCGAGTAATTGCTTTTCAATTATGTAGCGTTCCATTAATATCTCATTTCGGGCTATCGAAGTGACAACCAAAGCGAAAATATTCGTACCTGGACAGATCGATTGCCCTGCCCGGAGAATTCGAAGGATTCGACAGGGCGTGGGTTTTTGTTTCGGACCCGCCAGATAGCCCTAGCGCACCTTAATTACCCACTATTTCGCACCTAATGAGCTTCTCGATTACAGCGCGCTCTGATGTACGAGTCATTATGATGAGGAATCGATTACCAGGACTGGTCTATAGTTTTCCCGGGCGGAAAGATGCAGACTCCGGATCCTAGACACACGTTCTATTTATAATGTAACCAATTTGACCCTTGTCTTTCTTCGTTACACTCGGGTTGCGCCGGGTCTGGTCCCGGCCTTGAATCAATTCCTCGAGAAGGGCACGAAAAGCAAACCTAATCTATGTGGGTTCCGATGGGGATGCGGGTCACCGTGTCCCGTGGGGAGTTCTTAACCTTAGTTAGACGAAAGGTGAGCTGCCAATTTTTGATTTCTTCTCAAGTTGAAAGGGTATTCTCCCCCCTGCCTACCTTAGTCCTTAAGGATATGCCGCGGCGGGCCGTCCAGGCTTTAATTTTTAGATTCTCTTAGGACTCCAACAGATTTATTAGCGCGTAACTTGTATGCGGGTGGATAATGAAATTACCCATTTCGCCGGGTGCCACCCCCAAACCCCCAGCTTAGAAAGTTTCAAATTTACCCACCCCTACTTAGGATTGCTTGAGTAGTTTCGTAAGGGCTCTTGATACCGTGATAAAGTGGCTGCAATTCATTGGTTTGCGCTCAAGTACACACTCAAAATGGAGCACAATTTCTCTCGTTATTTATTGTTTGTTGACACTGCGAAAAATAGTTGCGAGATATTTTAGACCAGATATAAATTTCACCACCTAGCTAGCCACAGACGACACTCGGTGCGGTGTTGGCGGTGGCGGACGAAGCGGCACGGTAACGTCGCATGCATCGGGGGTTGGCGGGTTGAGCGTTGAACAAATGTTGAATGATGCTCAACTCTGCTTCGGGGGCTTTGTTTTTATGTGCCACTCGGCTATTTTTCATGTTGCGCATTTTATTTGTATTTTGGCGATCGAATTTCACACATTCCGCCCAAGCCCAACAATGTTGGGGGGTTGCGAATGAGCAACAGGAATATTTTTGTGGAAAAAAGGTTTTTTTTTTCTTTTTTTGTTTCGGGTTGTGACCTCTAAGGGAAGGAAAAAAGTTGTCTTAATGGTCAGAGGTGACACTGTAGTTCATTTGATGTATTGGACAAACGATTGCTGTTCTATTAACAAAATGAGAAAAACTATACGAGCTCTTCAGACTACTACTACTACTACTTACATATGTATGTTCGAATCGAATTTTTGGAATGCACGACCAAATGAAATGGAATTGGTTCTACAGGGTGTTTGATATCTAAGTGGTTTTTACATGAAATATTGCGAATACTGTTTCTAATAACAAATTTTCCTTCATCTTCAATTAGACTTACCATGAAAATGACAATTGCGGCTTACTCTAAAAATCGTTATAATATTGTTGAAGGGCATAGCTGCGCTTTTTAAAATATATTATTTATAAAGAACTTGTTCTTAACTGTTGATAAATAAAAATATTGTCAAACTAAGCTTTTAAAGTATTTTCCACAACAATTAGTATCACTATCGACAAATTTATATTGACTGTTTTCTTCAACCTCTTCAAAGACGAATTTTATAAAGATAGGAAAAGTGTTTTCGTGCTGCTTTTGATCACTTAGTTATTTATTCATTTTTTACCGACAGCTACAAAATAAGTAAGAAAAATTTAGAAAAATCAATTTTTATGAAAAGGGAAATTAACTTCACATAGTAGTAAATACTAATTAAATAAAAGATGTCATTTTACAAATTTTGATTTCAAAATAAAGCAACCCCCAAAACAGATTAAATTTTACACATTACATAATTTATTAAACATAGTTTTGGATTTTTTTCCAGTAAACTGAACAGAAATCTCAAGGTAATCAGAGGCAATTTTGAAATATTTTGGAAGCATTTAATTTCAAGTAAAATAAAAGTGTATCCATATTGCCATACTACCATTTTTTAGATTTATTGTTCAAATATAATTGTGTGAGTAGTTCTTTAACAGATTTTAAAAATTTTTCGAAGGCAATCTACAAAATATATGTACATACTACATTAATGTATTATAATATTATAAAAAATTAACCAAGAGAAAGTTATGCAATATAAATATATAAAAACATTTCAGCTTCATAAGCTAGGTACCTTATTTCCATATTCATTAATATTACAATAGTATTTTAAATTAACATAATATTAAATATTAGTACTACACGCATATATTAGCTTTATTTTATTTACATTTGTTTAATATTTAAATTTTGCAAAAATAAATGTCATAACATTTTGATATGCGTTTAGCAATTTTTAAAATCTTTATTTACATAAATATACATATAGTTGACGATTTATTCAATTCTATAAAAAATGTCTTGATTCGATTGGAGAAAATAAGAATCCAGAATAAGAAAAGAAATCTCGTTTACTTTTTCAATTTTTATAAATCTTTTGCATGAAAAGCTTGGTTTTTCGTACATTTTGAAAAATATAAAGGAAGAACATGTTGAGCCTAGCAGACTTGAATGTAAATTTTTAATATTGTGCTAATAATTACTAGTATATTGGGATGGAATGTGGGACTGCAAGGTGTACGCATATGTAAAATAATTTGGCTTCCTTTCCGCCAATGACTCTCCGACCTTCAGTAGATAAAAAGTGAGCTATTTAGAAATTTCAAAGAATTTTGTTTCAAAGTCATTTTTGCAACATAAAAACAAGTGAAACAAAATTCATGGAAAAGAGAATAAAAATTTCTTTTTTGACGAAAAAATTCGGATCGTGTAACAAAGCAGCAGTTCGCAATGGCATGCTTTGTGCACCACCGATGAATTCTATTTTCATCTTGTGCGGGTGGTTGTGGCAGGTACGGTGGTCCTGGAAAGGATATGGAGAAAAAAATTGTTCCTGGTACGTACAAGCATTTTTTGGGGTTCGTAACTAAAAAAATTAAAACAGAAATTCCAAGAGAATATTTTCGTGTTACTTTACGAACGCGATACGATAGTGTTCATGAAAATTCCTATTGAAAATGCTTTTGAAAAGAAGTTATACAGGAATCGATAGTTTATTTCATTTTCTTTTCTTTTTTTGTAAATCGAGATAATGATACCATTGAGAAGATAGAACAAATTACTTTAATTATGACCATTAACAATTCTTAAAAATCCAATCAAAAATTATAAAAATTTGAACTAAATACAAAATCGTATTATATCTTCATACAATGGTTGAACTATTTTTCTTCTACTTTTTTTAGTTGTATTGATTATTCTTTGGACGAAATTGATTTTGTTTTAACAAAATTTAAATTTTATTTGTTTGAAAATATTATTTTGCTTTTGTATTAAAGATACTTGTTTGAATGTTTTGTTCCGCAAAAATCCGTTTGGATTGTCCTTTACAATTGAATTATACTAAAGTTATTAAATGTTTATCTTTAATTATCATATTTTCAAGTAAATGTGACTTTGTTATTTTTCTATCCGTTGTAATTTTGAAACGTTTTTTTAAATTATTTGTTACAATAAAAATAATTGTTCGCTTCTTAACATTAATTTCATCAAAAATGAATATGTTTTAGAAATTTCAATTTATACGAAGAATTAGGGAGTGGAAATATTGAATGTAGTATATATGTAACTTTTGGAGTGCTCATAATGTTTTGCGGACTTATTCTATATCTATAGATTATCTGTGTCATGCTTCACAAACTATTTTTCAAGTACGCATATTAATATAACTTAGGATTCGCGCTATAGCACTACTTTTGGCATAAGGGAAATGCAGAAATCATCATTCAATTTTAGCTCTCATCCTGGTTGCATGTCTGAAAGTGCACTATAAATCAATACACCCCCAGAAGCATATCCAGGCAGCGGTGTCCCTCACCCTGGGGTTGTGTCTGTCCGGAATAATCTTATTACTTCAACCGATATACATGATTTGCTCAGCTGGCTCCCTGTTTGCTATCTTTATCCTCGGCATTGACACTTGAGCAGCTCCTGGATAAATAAATTCGCCTGATTGGAGTAGCAAACCGAGTGCACCTAGAGAGCGATTAATATCTGGGGCTCGGGCAAATATTTGCAACAATGTAGGGTATCATACCCGATTAAGACCGGCAACTATTAAACCCTTAAAGGAAATCATCTACTTGAATTGATTTTCGATTTGTATACCATTCGCTTCAGCCGGCACCGCAAAATGTCGCATAAGTCAAACTGGATGTTCCCATGGAGTCCTCGAGATAAACGGGTAGAGTGAGTGGAGGCTCCTTGTAAACAAACTCGTCGATGGGGGTGGAACGCCTCGAAGAATTCAATTTATTTAAGATTCCCTCAAAAATTGAAAATGGGCACCAGCGAACGATGTACGGGAAGGGCACTACCCTGCAAAACCTGAATCGTAGTTGTGTATGGTGAACTTCGCCAGGTGAATTGTATCCACTTACTTCCAGGTCAGGCGATTTCCGTCTTCCCGGGAGCTCAGATACTCCACCGGATGGGGACCAGGGCTCCATGCAGGGCGGAGCCCTCAAGGGGCCGCATCTCGTGGTCCTGGCGCGCATAGACACTGACTCGACAAAATATATGCAATTGAATTCCTCCGCCACGGTTTTTCTGACTTTTATTGAGGAGGTTAGGAAACAATTGGATAAATGGCAGAATGCACTTAAGACCATACGTCGAGCGAAATCAACTGATGTTCGCCGCCAGATAAGGTGCTCACCGGGATGCGCGAACAAAACGACGGATGCGAAAAATTTTTCCAGGTTTTTGTTTTCTTAAAACGAGCTTAGGTGCATATGGAGATCAGATGGGATTTTTCAGGAATGAGAAATTCCCCTTCGACTTGGGGCGAAACATAATTTTAGATTTTGTGGTTGGGGTGCGGACAAGGGCTGGAACTATCAGCGAAATTGTGGGTTTCGCTTGATACCCTTATACGAAGCGGAGATTTATGTTGAAATCAAAAAAATTTTTTTTTCTGCATTTTATTCTATTGAATTCGATTTCCACAGAGTCCACTTTTTGTGGTATCAATCGTCTTAATGTTAAAAAGTGGGATAGCGAGAAAAACCCTTTATATTCTAGAGTCGCTCACTTAGGTTGAAAGGATCGCTTTGTAGTTTATTGTATGCTGGCATTTTCCGAATGGTTAGTATTCAAATCTTGCTGCAATTCAATTAGTCGAATTAGCAAAATTCGGGTATTTATGAATTAGAATTTAGTAACAAAATCATGAGATTCTAAAAGCAAAATGTATACATTTATATTGCATTTTTAATAAAGAGTTGTGATTAAATAGACCAACATACTAGGAACATTTTCAAGTGAAAATTGAACTTTCAAAAATCCTGATATATTTTATTGATTTCTCACTGAAATTCGAATAAAACTTACTACATAATAGAAGCATGATTTGGGGCAATCACAATATTCTCTGAAATTTACTTTAAGTTAACTAAAATGTAGTGACATATAATACTGTATATTGGATTTTAGAAAATTGATCAACTTTTTCGGTGTATGTTTGACTCATTTCATATTCGATATTACTTCAATTTCTATCTCTTGGAAAGGTGAGCTGGTGATGTTCTGTGCTTAATAATGGAATGTTGTGATTGAAAATAAATTTAATTGGGTTTATCAAGGTGCAAAAGTCCTTTAAATACGTACAATGGAATTACCATGGATACATTAAGTTAAACAATTTAGCATTATACTTTGACGGTGAATATTTAGCCACCCACTTAGCTTTATTGAACTCTCAACATCCACTTAAATGTTATTGCAGTTGCACCAGGACATTATCATGAATTTTTGGTGAAATTTACTGAATTTCTAGGAAAGTCAAACAGAACTTCAGTAGAATTTTAGTGATTCGCTTTTCATTTCATTAGATTTTGAATGGCATATTTATGAAACAAAGTCTCTATAGTGGGAATATGCGGTAATCTAGTGCGAACCAATTATGTTAAATCGAAACAAATTAGTGATAATTGCTTAAAATATGAGGCAGAGATTAGAAAACAGAGATTGGTTTAACAAAAGACTTCATTATCTCTATTATTAACAATTATTTTCTGTCGAAAGTATAATAAACTGTGAGTATTGCGTTTACAAATATAGGTTTAAGGTTTTAGGTATATTTCCAGGATAATGTGCAAATCATTTATACAATAAGAATCTTATATTTAGTGCCAGAATCGTAGTTCATTCATCTACAATATTTTAACCGTAGCCTAGCAGAATTGTTTTTGAATTTAAACTTTAGAATTTGGGAGAAAATTCGTCTAGTGTAGAAAAACCCAATGATATATATAATATAATTTCATAAGTTATACATATAGCTATAGCTTTACTTTAATCTTGTTTAGTCTAATTTTTAATGTAATTAAGTCTTATACCGATAAGATCAAAATTTTGTGAAATAAGTCTGATCCATTTTGTATAGTATATGAAAGCTGTGCAACTCTATTTTCAATAAGGTACAAAATCGACCATTACGACTTAAGACTTCATTACCAGTTTATATTCACTAACATTTTCAAATTGTATTGGCTTTTTAATCTGTGAAAATGTCCTCGAGGGTTTTAATTAAGTTTAGTGGAAACATTGACGTCCTGAGGGGGAAGAAATTTTGTCCCATCTGGTTATATGAAGCTATTCTCATGATATGGTTTGGAAATTTTCACACGACACTGGTCCTCTGTTCCTCCATGGACCGGCTATGCTCTGGCCGGAGGAAGGGTTAAGAAATCATCACATCTAGGTTTCAATCATGTAATTAATTACTCGAAACCAAATGCCACACAGCAGCTAAACACCTGATCCCTTTGTTGTTCAACGTACCAAGTAACTGGGAGCTTGTGGGCCCTCAGGTAATTAATTGAGGATGCCGTCATACGTTGAAGGGCCCAAAGACTTTCTGTAAATGCCATCTAACTTGCCGTGCCGTATTGTTATTGCTGAATGCTCTTTGGCTTAATTACTGAAAGTGCTCAATGTCGTTCCCCATTAGGACGTCACTAATAGACACACAATTTCGGGCTTACTCTCGTGGATAAATGAAAGTTCGCAATGCAGGTAAGCACCTGATAATTATCCCAAGTCCCCCTCAATTGCTCTTGTTATAAATCACTGCGTACGCGGCATTTTCAAGCATATAATTCACCTTTACCTGCCCGTCGAGAAGATTCGACCATTTGAAGAAATTAAACAATTACTTGTAATCCATAAGGTAACTAGTTAACTACTATACTTCAGAAAGTGCATCAGTACATTTAAATTGTAAAATAAAAATTAATACAACCTATTACTATTCTAAATGAGCATAGTCAATTTTTATATTCTATACTAGCGGCCTGTCCCGGCTTCGCACGGTGGACATTTATTTTTTAAACATTTTAGGATAAACGTAGAGTAAATGTATCTTTATGCAGGCCACAAGTATTTATTTTTCCAAATTACTTAAAGAGTTTAATTTTTTGTTTACTTATATTATTTTTTACATTTCTTTGATTACATTTTTTGTACTCTCTCTGACTTCTAAACGATCTGAATTTTCAGAAAAAGATTCTCCAATACGATGTATTTTTGCTGATCTCGTTTTGCAACTATGTTTAGATAGTTTTTTCTCAATGCATATTCTTTAGATTTTCTCTTTATGAAATCAGAGAAAATAATTATAAACTGTGTACATAAGTAAAATAGGTCAAGAATGATTTAAGTCGGTAGTTTTGAAAACAACTTTTGATAAATACTTACCAAAAAATAGTGATTACTATACAAATTCAGCAGTACAGATGGAATAAAATAATTTATAAATAGTTCTGAAACACACTATTTAACTGGAATAATATTGAAAAAAATGTGCTGAATGTCCGATTTGAATTATTCAAAAAGTAATCTACAGATGGAAAGAAAAACTACTTATTAAAATGACACGAATACTTGGATCAGTTTGTGTGGGATAAAGAAAGTTGTGGTTTTCACGTTAGTTTTAGAAGGGATCCCTAATTTTTTTACTTAATAATAAATATAGCTTATGTTACTCAGTGATAATGTAGCATTCTAATGGTGAACGAATTTTTAAAGTCGGTCTAGTAGGTTTTCAGTTTATTAGCTCGAAACATTAAAAAATACAAATTTTTCCTCTCTATGATGTTAGAATAGACAATATATTTATTAATGTGTTTTAACACGAAAATTATAAATCTTTGAATTAGACTAAAATTGTTACCACGTCTATATATAAATTTCTTTTTAACATCCCTTATGTTTAAAATTTAATTTCGCAACATCAAAGCGTAGGTATTGGGAGGTCGTTAAAAAGAACCACACGTTGCCTTAAGAAATATCACATTACAACAATTTTCAGCTTCTTACATTATGTCTGAAAATAACTCAATATATAATATCTATGTATATTTAAACCTTTGTCGAACTTTATTAATAACAGACAACAATCCGAAACACTCCTTTCGTTAAAAGTTAATGGAAAAGGTTATGACTCCATAACCTTTAAAAATACCATCGCAACTGAAGCGAAAAATCTGTTACTGACAATTACGCCCTTAAAATATATCCCTTAAAACCCCTTTAAATTGCTCAGTATGAGAGGCTTCATTATTTTCAATTAATTTCGAGCACACCAGTCCATTTTGCCGTCTTTTCGATAATAAGGGCTCTCATTTTGACCGAACCTATGAATCAGAAAAATTAACTCTGTTGCGTGGGGAAAGCTATCCGTCGGTCGAAATTGTCGAGATAATTACGATAATTGCCTCTTCGATTTTTGGGATTTAAAAGGGATTTCTTTGTAAAAAAAAAGATTGTTGCATATAGCTTGTATATATTTCAGGAATTTATTGTTCATTATATTTTTTCTCACAATAACCCTATTATTCAGGTTATGTAATTGAGATTTGATCTTTTCGTTTTTGGGTTGCCTTTATTGATTGAACGTGATGGCTGTGGTATTTTCTACTATTTCTCGAATAGAATGTGAATAATGTATATTAAATATAAAATTACATGACAATTTTTCCCAACACAGAAAATATTTCCGTAATATCAAAGTAAAATTACATAAATTCTAAGAAAAGTTTGAATTGGAGCCTAAGAAGTATACTACATTACGGTTGAAAAAATGTCTTTCATAAAATTGATGCGATGAATACAAATAATGTAGAAATAATGACACTTCTAATCAAAATAATAACAAATTTGCTCGACTGTGTACTCAAATACAATCATTTAGATCGACGTAAATTCAGACTACTTTTTCTTAGATCTTTATATGTAAAAGTGTTGCCTTTTATTAATGAAAAATTCATAAGTTGAAATCATTTCAAGTACATTAATATGATTACATTAAAAATTTACGTTTCATGAAGCAGGTTTCAGATACTTATATTTCCAAGAAGTTGGTATTTCCTTAAGTGAAAGGAAAATTTGCTTTAATTTTATAGAAATTGTAATTTTAGAAAAGATTTTTTAGACATTTTATGAAATTTGTGATATTAGTTTTATATGCAAGGGCAGCTATAATGTTAATAAAAATACTTATTATACTCCTTAAAAAATTAGGGATGTGATTTATTTTGGAATCATTTAAATAGGAAATATGATATATTTGGGGGACCGGAAAGTAGTTCAATTCAAACAAATAAATGTTTAACTAGTTTTGATTTGGTCGATCAAGGTGGGTTAAGAGTGTTTGATAGTACCTCAATCATCTGACACGGATTGGATTACATTTCCGCCCTTAACACGTTATTGTCTAAGTTTTTGGTCTTCCTGTTCAATACGAGTTTCAAATAAAATTACCGAATGTGAACTGAGAAGACCACCTTTGCATTTACGAACTTCTAATGTACTTGGATAAACATCGAAAATGTTTTTGAGCAACTGTTGCTTTACTAACCTTGCGAAATTCAAAAAGCATTTAAAGCCGAATGTGCACCTATGGTATTCTGGTATTTGGCGGCCATTTTACCCAAAATTACAAAATAATTTAGGATTACATTAGTTACAAGTAAACAGGTCACCTTAACTTTAGAATATCTTTGGCACGACTGCGAAGTAGACAATCAGCTGATAAATGATGAACAAATGTTGTGTCGCTGTTAGAAATGACATTACTTTCCTGTTCCCCTAATATTTTGTAACTACCGAAAAATGTGCTTTAGGTTAATGAAAATTAGAGTACTTTAAAGGCAAAGAAATACATGTTTTTTTTACTTTAAAACTAAATATTTTCTTAGTACTATGTAGTATACTTCAGAAAAATACTCAATGTCTGTACAAAATGCCCAGACACCCCAAAATGGTAAACTACACTTGAGATAAGCCGGTCAACGACTTCAACTCAGAAATCCACCGACCTAGCGGGGGAGAAAATTTGCTAATCGGCAGTTAAGCGCTTCTCAGTGGCAATAAAAATTATTTTGGTGCTCTTATCCACATCCCGGGAAGAAGATGGTTTATGGGTCCACTCCTTCGGCGAGTGCAATTTATTGTGTCGGGCAACGTATTTTATAGCCTGGCCCTCTTGCGGGCGTGAAGCGAACACATCCGCTCCTACTTGCGACTGCTTCCCTGGACCATTGTTAATTTTCCATCTGAATTGTCTTATGGCGCGATGTTACAGCTGCCCGGCTCCAGGGAGCTACCAGACACCGGAACTGCCGCTAAAACGCTCCGAACTTCACTCCAGTTTGCGCCACCCACGCCGAGTGAACACCGAGGACTAATCTTCCTGCGGACAGGAGATAATGAATTAAATTCATTCGAGTAAGTCCCTTCCCGTCTGTCCAGGAGTCAGACTGTGTTTTTATTGACGTCGTACGCGGGTAGATACAATTTAAGTATTTATCTGTCTCCTGTTCGGAAGGACTTTTTAAACTACATGCTACTGCAGTAAAAAGTTTACAAAAATCGGAAACCGGTGTCTCTTTTATCCGATTTTATAAAGGTTTAGGTCTTAGTTATATGTATATTAAGAACAATTAAGAACAGCTTAATTGACTAATTTAAGAAGTAGCCAGCTTAAATACCATTTTCACTTAACTTTTGACCGATACGAAATAAAAGGGATAAACATGTCATGTTCTTTAATCGCCCTGTATTGTATGAAATAATCGGATTATGGAAAAAAGTTAGATTCATGGATTATTTGGAAACCTTTTCAATACTTTTGAATTTTTATTTATTATTTAAAGACCGAAGCTTTTATACCTATAGGTTATATTACTGACTAGAATACTTTTTTATTTATTAATGATTTTTATAACTGGTAAAAAGACAGCCTTTTCCGCTTTAAAATCTTCTTTTTATTGAAAACGAATTCTTATTTTCGAAAAAGGCCATATACAAATGATCTGCTATTTGTTTTGGCTGTATAAACATATGGAAATCGATATTCCGAGGTAAATATAAAGGACTCCAATGTTATGAGAGTTTCATTCGGGCTGTTTTTACATTAATTTTTCATAATCGGTTATAAATAATTCTAATTAATTAATAATTATGGACATCGAATTACAAAAAAGGAAAAAACATTTTAGATACAGGACGAAATATACACACGCTCATAAATATTGCTTTGATATTACTTATGATCCTTGAATATAAAACGAAAATTATGATTAAAATATGTACCAATGAATACATATGCATGAAAAGAATCATTTGCTTGTGCTAGTCAATATTTTCTAATGTGATGAAAAATTTATTAGTACATCACTAAAAGAACATCGATTTCAAACACCCAAAACAATTTTAGAGTGTAAACTTTTAATACTGCACTATTGTACGTTCGAACCTTATAATTAATAACCTATATACTATGAGCCGTTTGGTTGCGAATAAGAAACCACAGTTTTTGAAATTTTGGAATTTTATGCACAATGAAAGGGCATTTAGAATTATCGCCTTAATCAATCAATATATTAATGTAACGAATAGAAATTTGTATTATTAATATTATTGCCATCATATATTATCATAATATTCTTCAAAATTTACGGAGTAAATGTCAATCTTTATAGCTGATATCGAATTGTTTAAAAAAATATGTATATATGTATGTATTATATTTATTGAGTTGTATTAAAAATGGAGTATCTATCATAAGGTTTAATGTTGGTCATACATTGCATTAATTTTTTTTATGTGTTTGCGCATAATTATGCTCTGCATGGCGTTTAATAACATAAAGTAATAAAATACGTACTAAAATTATGTATATAACAACTTTTAAAATCATATAGTCATGCTAGCTCGAAAATTTGGCATTAGATCTGAAATTAATAAATAATCAAAAAACTATATGAATTTATGTTAGTGTGCAGTAAAATGTAATGTCATATTAGATATATGTATATTTATTCATAGAGATTTTTAAATCTGGTTTTGTAACATTGTCTTACATTCTTCCTTTGGACTCTTTAAGTTATTAAAATTCCCTCTGTGCTGCCTTTTACTCTGCAATTGTCAAATTACTTTAAGACAAACTGAGCTACTAAGAGAGGAGTCCGCATATTTAAATGTGAATCTGCATCCTGGGCAAAATGGGATTTTACAACTATCGCTCCTGAAGGAGTTCCAACAAATTCAGCACGTTACAACTCTAGCGCGCGTATCCCTTCCCCCTTCGCTCCAGAAAGGAGTAAGGAAGGAGTTCTTCGGGTGCATTTACATTTGCGTAAGACGAGACGGAATTAGACGTAGTAAAACATCGCATATTTTCTTGGCAACAACTTCCTTGGCGTCCTCGGCTGGGACCCGGGACCCGGGACCTGGGAATGTTAGCTGCTGGGTAAAACTTTATCACTTGCCGGGGTTTCTCCTTTTTTTTTTTGTTATTCCCTCCCTCCTATCCCGAAGAGTTGTACGAAGTAATCACACTTTGGTTTTAATTATTTTCGCAAAGTTGAAAAGTTTCGCGAACAAGTCCAAAAACAGGAGATAAATGATAAAAACTTTCCGATTCCTATCCGGGTGGTGGGGAAAGGGGCAAGGGTGGGGAGAAGAAGGGGAAAGTAAGGGCCGCAAACTCGCAAGGTATGTGTCTTATGGGCGGCCGCCAGAAGTGCGCCCGGTGGGTTATTTTTTTTTGTTTTGTTTTTTTTTTTGCTTTTATAGTCCCAGGAACTGGACGACCACCAGGTCCAGGCCAGGAAGGTTCACCCGTTCGCCATCAGGGACGCGTGTAGCGCAGCAGATGCGGGAGAAGCGCGCGTGGCGGTTATAATTACCAAATTAAAAAAGCGAAATGGCCGCAAAAAGTGGAACGTAATTGGGTACTCCTGTGCATATGGTGCCGCCGTACCTTTTCAGCTTTATTAAAGGAGAAAGTTGAATGGCTCGGGTAATTTTGCACCGCCATAATGCGGAACGGGGAAGAGGACGTTTTCAGTTTGGGGCAGAAAATAAAATCTTCGCTGTATCTTGGAATTGGCTTCATAAAATTTTATCATCAAGTACCATGTCAGCTCTATCCTTTTACGCTAAGCAGGCGGTAGGACTGTTATAGAGTCTGAATTCCAAAATAATGCGAGATGATCCCAACAATCCCGCGATGTTCCCGCTGTACCAGGACCACTCCCGCTTTCAATGCACTTGATGACACTGAAAGGGGGTAATAGGATTAAGCTGTTAGGACCTTATAATTAAGTCAAAGCCCGCTCAAAATCTTCTGGCCTACAGTGCCCGAACGCAACCGGCCACAATTGTCCTGTGTTTTAGAGTCCTTTTAATCTATTAATTACCTACAGGAGCTGCTCGGCGCGATTCGATGCTTTTAACTCAATTAATTCGTTCACAACCCTTAAACTGGCGTTTATTAATCGTAATCTGGCCTTACGGCCTAATTGAATTACAATAGAGGCTTCGCATCCGGGCTGCAAGGAGATTTCACTTCAACCTAGCTCGCATAGCTTTCGATTTATAAATCGAGTGTGGCAGCACCGGTCCCGCCTGAGAAATTACTGGTAAGGGGCAAACGCTCAATAATTACCAATAATGTCGGCATTTGGTCGTAATGAAATTAATGAGCGTCTGGTTTTGCTCCGGCGATAAAATGATAAATTGAAGCTAAGCACGGCACCACTTGTTCCTTACTTCACACCGACACAGACTGCCTTTGATCGGTGCCTCTACGTCTTCTACGGCCGGGAATTAGCTGAGAGGAAGATGGTCTTATTCTGCCCCGGGAACGTCTTGGGAAGCTATCCCTGGCCTTCGGCAAATCTGCCAGGTTACTTGGGATATTAATTTCCGGGCAAACGAGTATTATTGATGGCGTCCGGTTTGTCTCGATTGACACGTGTTTAATGGGCCACCAAGATGAGGACGAACCAATTTTTCACACTAATGCCGGCGATTTGTTAAAATGAAGTCAGAAAATATGGTTAATTTGCTTAAGACTGGAGAAGGACGTTATTTTTCATTATTAAGTAAGCACGGATGACGGGAAAAGCGATTACTGTCGCGATTTTGTTACTAAGCAATTACCCCTTTTTGAACTCGAATTTAGCAAATCAACTGAACGAGATACGGGGTTATAAAAAATATTGATTTATTTTAGATTTCATTTTGTGTTTAACGATAAAAAAAATAGTTATAAATACTGTATAATATATTAAGCATTTCGCAATTTAGTTTTTTCTTATACAACCGGAATTTGCAACATATGTTCCATACATACTTGATCAATATAAATATCAAATAAAAATTTAAAAATTGGATATTTTCAAAGCAATAAATAGATGTATCATTTTTTCTATCTGCTTTTCTTTTGGTAAGTGTAGGGAAGGATTACTATGAAGAATTAATATGTAAATTATATTTTTAAATTTTTACAATATTTTTGTTCAATTTTGTTAATATTTGTCTTCAAATTTTGCATCCTCCACTTTCGATTATCCGATCATGCTGAGATTTTGAATACAGCTTTAGTATCGATGACAATATAATATATAATAGTATATTCATAATTATATTAGATTCAATATGGCGGCCAAAGTGTAGCTCTGAGGTGGAGGAGTGGCCAGGGAAAATTCAAAATAATTTTTAAGATTTTATTTTGAGGAAATTAAAAATTGCTTGGTATACAACATATTATTCAAAAATAGAATACATAGTAGAGTGTATTTTCTTTCTTATGATAGTAAAGGCTTTTTGAGTTACAACTTTCTGGTAGTCTCTCCTTTCTCAATTACTAACTATAATAGGTATGTCATTACAATCCAATTGATGTTGCAGGACTAACTTTGATAAGCGTTTATGTGGCATTAAAGTGCGGTCATTTATCTGTTACAAACCGAATTGAAGTGGTTCAATGAATAAATACTTTGAGGACAATAATACAATATTGGCCAAAACCGAGCAATGTAGGAAATTGCGGGCAGGCAATAGGCAAATCTAGTTCAAATTACGTCGTGAATTTGGGGCACATGTAAACAAATTCGAAAACTTGAGATTTACCGCATGGAAACGTGGAGCAAATAGAACAAATCAAAATGGCAAATTTATGAGCTTGCATAGTGCGACAAGAGACGGCTCCGGGCTCATTATTAATTTCCATTATTGTCAAAATTAGACAAATTTACTCTGCGGTTTATCATGAATAATTCATTTCGAATGCAAATACAACAAACTCGATTGCGGCAGTCCCGAGGCGCACATGTGTGTGAATCTTGTCTAGGCCACATTTGTAATAATTTTACCAAATTTAAACAAATGCGTTCATTTAAGGTCGAGTGTGTGTTTTATGGTTGCTGCACTGCCCGAAATAAGCCAAACGGTGGTGCCCCAGAGTAGCCGAAGTTTGGGATCAGGACAATTGCAACAACCACATGAACTCCTTGCCCGAGACTAGCTCCTTCGCAGAAAATCATAATTCGTCGAAAAGTGCTCTTGACCTGGTCCTTGCCGCGATAAAAGAGGAACCAATTTACATGCCAGCGCTCGGTGGATCCTGGAAGATGAATGGGAATGATTCGGGACGTCCAGCTGCCGATATCTCCTGCCACATTCTTCGGGCAATCGCGCATTTTTAAAAGGGTGGACCATCATCCAGCCCCCGGTCCATCGCAGACTCCTGGTCCAGTCTACGATCGCGCGGCGGGAAAATTTTATCCAATTTGCAAAGTTATAAATTTACGCTGCCATTTTCCACCTCCGTTTCGAATTTGAGGTTTAGCACCGGATGTAAACTCCAATTCCAGACATCATCACGATAGTCCGGGAACGGTGCGGAAAACTTCGCCGGAGCCCAGCCCTGCCAATCCGTTTATTCCATTTGCATTGGTCAGAACGAACGATTTGGCCCGATATGGAGATTTTCGTGGAAAGTTTTGAATTTCATCACGACGGCAACTTTTAAAGGATATTTTATCTTGGCCCATTCATTTCCGATTCCTGTCCGTGCTCGGGTTGTATTAAATTTTACAAAATAGTTTCCTAAGCGTTGGCCCACCCCTCGCGCATGATAAATGGAACGATGGGTCCAGGACGAGGCACAATTGAATTTTAGAACCTGCCACAGTACCCACCCAGGTTTTTCGCTTCTCCTAGACTTTTTTCGATTTATTTTTTCCCCATAAAAATTGAAATTGCCTGCAGCCCTAGCTCAAATGCAGATAAAAGCCGCTGCTGTCGAGTAATTCTGAAAAGTGGAGCATATGAGCATCCTAAAAACTATTCAGAAGCAGCCGGGCTGGCTGTGTACCTCCATAGATTTGGGATTAGCAAAAGGGATAGATAGACTGCATTAAATTCGCACTATACCAAAAAATATGAAATTAATTCGGCCTAATTCTTTCGCACTGTATACAACTCGTGTATATTAAATGCGGCTATAACTCAAGGTTTTTATTCATCAAATTTGGCAGCAGGAATACACAGGTACGACCTACTTTTTTTCAAAATCTCTTAACCATGAATAACAACACTATCTTAGGAAAAAAATTCATTTATATTGTATAAAAGGAATTGAAAAGTTTGGTAGATATAATTTTATATCGAAATTATTTATAAAACTACGAAACTTTTAAAACCATTTTCTGTTATCTTAGGTTTTGAAAACAGTCTGTTATGTAGTATTTGTAACGATTAAAAATAGATTTGAGTAGAATATGGGCTTTATTTCAACATCAGTATTTAAAAGGTTAAGTTAGTTTTATTGATTTCTACAGTTAGAGAAAATGGCATTTTAAAACCATATTGAAGCAATGCTAATTAAAATTTTCATTTTTTACATTGCATAATCTTAATCTACAAGTTTAACATTTCAAATTATTATTACCAAATTTTTAATTGAGAATCACTATTTAAAATAATTTGACCATTTTCAATGCGCAGTGTACATATTAGATATAGTATTTTTCTATTTTCAGATCTATGAGTTTATAATATGCTACTTTTTTTTTTATTTTTTGTTAAATATGTATTAGATTTAAAATTATAGAGCGGCACGGCATAGACAAATTTACATTTAGATATAACCAAACTTTAATCATTCTAAATAAGTTCGTTAAATTTTCATTCAATATTATTCGCATATAAAGTTTTAAGTGGCAATTTATAAGCAATATATTTTGTAAACTAATTCCTAAGTCGAACATATCGAGCGAAAGGGTAATAGGGAATCGGGAATGGGCAAAGGGAAATCGGGTGTGGGATGGAGGAATTATGAGAGGACTTGAGGTAATCTTGCCATTTGAACTCATCCACCTATAAATCATCTGTTTCTATTGTTTGTATTGTTATATTATAATTATAGTACTATATCTTCTTACTACTAAACATGTTAGAATGTATATCCTTATTGTTAATTTACAAACATTGATATGTAAAATCACCCGCTTATGATCCAATTTTAGCCTAACTTACAATAACTTTTCTCTCAGTGTATAGGGATATTATTATTTTGAAAATAGGCTCTCAAAAAACATCGCGACGCGAACCCATAATCCCTCTCATTGAACCAAATATGCAGCTGAAACCCGAAAACATATGGGGCTGAATTTGTAGGGGTTAGAGTGGGCCAGTGATATGGGTACTCAGCACCGCCCGTGCATTAAATAAGAAATAAAGGAAAATCGGGGAGCAAATGGGATGCGTAGACGCAGCGGCAGCTCTACGAAATTAAGCCGGCCTCCTCCAGTGGGTATCTCGCCTTACAAATAATCAATAAATTGATTGCACGTTTCCGATATTTATTGCCCCGATAAAAATGATATAGAGGCGGAACGGACCAGCATTTCAAAGGAGCTGCTTGAGTTTGCCGTGTATGCTGAGCATCCTGGATGATGTTTACTTTGGCCGCCCGGCCCCAAAACCAAAGAGGGGCACATAACCTAATTTCGGGTGAAACGTAATGCGATCAAGTGCTACCACCGAAACGTGTGTAAGGATGCGGCATCCGTAAATTACGCAAACGCTTCCCCGCGTGTTAAGAGCGTACAAATTGTACTTTATCCTTGGATACTTGTGATTTTCGATCCCATCGGATGATGGGAATGGCGAGGAGTGCTTTTAGTTGTCGGAGCCCATCCCAAAAGCCTCCGGGGGTGAAATATTGCACGCCCAATGAACATAAAAAGGAAAAGGAGCCCAAGAGTTGAGGCGCCAACGTCCGTCAGCGACAAGCATCAGCGACAAGCGGCAAGCGGCAAGCGGCAAGCGGCAAGCGGCAAGCGGCAAGCGGCAGCGGCACGCGGTAAGCTTCAATGCATAGTTCAAGCGAAATATGGTGTACAATGATTTTCGAACTTCAACGAATTTAAATGAAAAAATTAACTATGGATATTTTGATGTAGTTTCGAATTTATTATAAAATGTTGGAACTTCATAATGACGGACACAAAACAGAAGACAAAATATTTGAAACCGAGGTGAAACCGAGCAACCCCGGTAGTGAATACTATATATGTATTACACGAAATAACCCTTTTTAAGCCGATGAAAGCAAAAGTACTCGACTGAATTCATTCCAAATAGCATTACATGCTCATTGTATTTATTAGTTTTTACAAAAGAACCTAACATATTTTGATTCTAATGCATCATTTATTTGTTATATAAATAAAACAATTATGTTTATATGTGGCTTAAATGGTATAATTTTTTATCGTGTATGGTATGCTATTTTTTTGTGATGTTTTATTATGTTAAAGAAATTCTTTTAATTATTTTCGAGTGAAACTCAATATTTTTATAAGCTCTACCATCTACGTCATTGCCTAAATATTTTTTCAAAATTAACCTTAACATTTTAATGTATTCTGATTTTTTAAAGCTAAACAAATCGTGTTTAAAAGCTGTTAAACAAAATACTTAATTATGTGTAAAATACATTGTACACTATGATTGAGATTTTCATAAAATAAATGACAGATATATGTAAATGTGACCAATTAACAATTTTCCAATTTGCCTTTAAAATAGAATCGTAAAGAAGCCAATATTTTTAAATTCTTCTATTAAACCACATTTAAAGGTGTAGACATTTTTCAGGTTTTGCTTTATTAATACCCATATTTATACCCAAAATAAATCAAAATTTGTTCAAATACTTGATCGACTAAACGGGTGCAGAAAGTTTTTTATCAAATAGTTCCTTTTAGTGCACCGCACAATGTCAGCGAAAAAATATTAGTTCCTGGTAAACGTTGCAATTACGAGGAGAATGGAGCTTCCTGTAGGCCACAAATATTTAAACCACTCCACAAAATCTATTGGAATATGTTAAAAAACGTTTCTACAACCCTCTCTAAAGAAAGAAAAAGTCTTTTGTAATTAACCCGAAAACCATAAATCGTAATTGAGAAATGTTTGCTTTACAAACTTCTGCTATACTTTTTTAATTGTTTTTAGAGCAATGTGTGGAGGTTCATCGAACACATTTTCGTGGGTGACTGATGCAGTTGAACTTTCTTATTTTGTAATCGATGAGGCTTGGTAGAAAATCTCAATTACAATTGGAAAACTGATTTTCTTAACATTTAACTAAATATTTTGGGTTACTAAAAGTTTTAATAAAAACTGTAGAACGCTCACTATAAACTTTAAATTCTCGTTATCTAATATGATTTTACATGAGAATAAGTTGTATTTCTTAGATATTTTTATAATTTTATTTTAATGTATGATATACCAAATACTACTTATGTGTAAATAAGTATCATACATTTAGTAGTATAATAATTAGGTAATATAACTTTAATTACCATTGCCATAAGTTAAAAATATTTTGCTGGATATTTAATTTGAGCTGAAAATGAAATCATTTTCAACTTCATTTATAGAACTCAAACGATGGACTACATGGAAGAGTATCTGTGTTAACAAAAAAAGGACAATGAAAATATTATAATAATATTGAAGGAATTGCCCGGTTGAAGAAAGTTTTATGGCACGTCCGGGGGAATAAAGCTCCTCCGAGGAGGACGCCAAAGTATCGTCGCCGCTTCGATAATAAATTTTATAATTTGGAATGTAATTGACGGAAGTAATAGCAACAATCTTCCGCGGAGGGGACAGACACCGATCCGTGAAATCGGGCAAAGTGATGGATGACTCCTTTGAGCCTTCAAGCCTCCGAATCTCCGAATCTCCGATCTAATTATGTTCGCCTTTCATGGGGAAATGGGGTGTGCAAACAATGTAAAGGGGCTTTAGATTCAAGTCGTAATAACAGTCATAATAATCAAAATAATATTTACTTCATTTTTCATAACACAGAAAGCAACAGTCTATGCAATCTGGTTTATGCTTAACAATTTTATGAGATGATGCCACAAAACATAATAAACGGGCGAAGCTGACGCTAACGATATTCAAATGGCACTTACGTAAGGCAGTAATAAAAGTGCAAAACCAGCGTTGTGAATGCTCTTTAAAAAGTCAAGATTTAGTATAACTAATCCAAAATACCTATTAACTGGAAATCGATGACTTAATACATATGTACTTCACTAAAACAAATATTATATACCATATTTTCTTGTTTATTTTTATTACTGTTAACTTATTTTAAAGGCGATCAGATATTTAATGTAATTTATTTTAACAATAATAGAAAATTTTATTCTGTAATAACAAACTAGGAAGTCTATATGCTTTGACCGATCTCTTTGGTTTTAGATTTATCTACATACTTAGAATTAATTTAAAAATATGACATGGAGCTTAAAGGTGTTTTTGATGGTATGGAATTCCAGACTATAAAACCCCTATAGTCGAGTTAATTCAAAAAAGGCTTTAAGACTGTTCCATAAATCACAAAAGAGCCACAATACGCATTCTCGGGTTCATGCATATGCAATTATATAGGTACATACATATATGCATTAAAATGCAAGAGTTCTGTGAAATAACATAATATTAAAATTAAATTGAGTACAACAATACGATTTTAAATTATAAATATATATGTATAGGTATTCTTAAAATTCTGAAAACACTGCAATATAATTAATAATACAAAAAGCACTACTTTTATAATTTTAATAAGTAAATATTGAAAATTAGTTAATCTAATTATTTACGTTTTTATTTAAAATATTCAAAACCTTGCAAACATGGACAATCTTGTGTAATACATATTTCTTTTTATAAAGGTATTTAAAATTTAATTTAAGTTAAATTTATTTAAATTATGAATATTTAAGATTGCTAAAACGTTTAATCTGTCTTTAAATATTTCAAATTGTAAAGATACCTTGAAAACGTAGCTAAAATTTTAGTTTTTCGAGTTAAAATATAGGATACTAAAAAATAAAAAAACCTTTAAATAAATATATATATATGAATTTGTGTAGGAGACAAAAATTATTAAAAATAAATTTTATCAATATTACTCTAGAATGTAAAATGAATAAAAAGAAAGGCATCAAATTTGTTAAATAGTACAATTTTAAAACCTAACTGAAGTAAAATTTAACGATATTTTTAAAGAGCCATATAGATAACTTGTAGCATTAAACAAAATGTTTCAGATAATATTTTTTCGACTGAAATCATATCATCGTTTTTAAAATTTGAACAGATTTGTACCAAACATTGAGTATCTCCCCTTTTCAAGTTGCGTCAGTTGGTTAGGGAATAACTCAACCAACTTCGAATTCATTGAAGCTTACTGCCGTCTTCGTTTCAACCAAAAACGGGTATAGAACTCATCCTGGGACCGATAAAATCCAACTTCCAGCGGTTCTCACTATAATTTAGCATGCATGTGCTACTCGAGCCGCCATTATGGAGTATAATTCACCGAACATCCCGCAATAATCGCACATTGTCACTTTATGTGCTCCTGGTAGCCCTTAATATTTTGCTGGTAGCGACACAGAAGGCCAAGAAGAACTACATCTCTTTCCATAATCTTTTTATGTCCACGGGCGTCCCGTTTGGGAGCGATGGGCACATATCTTAAATATTTTTGCCCGTATCTGGGGGGTTTACAAACCGGGATAAATTACGAGCTTCACAGCCGCTTTGTACATTTCCAACAAATTTCAGGACCCCACGATTTATGGGTTTGTTTATCAACCTGAATAGGCATTAATGTGACATACACCTATTACCCATTCTACCGATGTTTTCCTGTGGGAATGAGTGGAAAATATCTTATCTGAAGTGGCTTTTCGCTTTGAATCTTTTGTGGGGGGGATTCCCCGAAAAGAACAAATCTTTTAAAAACGCCTTTTCAAGATCTTTCTATGTTTCGTACAAAGTGATTACGTAAGCCCGCCAAATAGAGCAAACTGCACCCTCTGCTCGGTAATTGATTTTCCCGGATGTATGTCACTCTCTGTAATTACTCTGGAGCATTTCGAGCTATAAAATTAATTGAACCCTTTACGACTTCAAAGGACGAAAACACTGTAAGAAGGACTAGGGAAAAAAAAATGTTCGCAATCTGACTGTGGAGGATACTTCATTTGATGCCTCGTTGAAGAACCCATTTTCTAATTCCTGGACGGCATCGACCATCCAAGGGGTTCCTGGGGGAAGGTGTGCTCAACAAGTAGTCAAGGGCTAGTGACTATGGCTGGTAATGAACATGGTGATCCTGGTTAGCAATGATACCGTCCCCGGCCGATTCATTATCCGGCCGGAATGAGTTCTCAGTGCATTTTAATTGAGCCCCGTCAACAGGTTGCGGTGGCGTGCTTCGGGCGAATGAATCTTTCCCGAGACCCGGACGCCATGCACAAAAAGGGCAACTGGCTAAACTCTTTTACTTAATTGAAACGCTCCTGCAGTTCCCATTTCCTTTTCATAAAGGGCACTAAATTCGCCATGTCAAAGCATCGGCGAAGGACACCAACGGCTCGGACTCGCTGAACCCGGTGGCGTTCCGCCCCCGTCCAGGGAGCAATCGCGCCAGAAGGGTATTTTGGGGTCCCCTTTGAGCCTGTTTATACATATCCCGTCCGGCCAAAGCGTATTTGACATAGGCACTGTAATCCCAAATGACGTCGTGTTAGCGAGCATAAATCCTAGGAGCCCTTTGAGTTCCACTGCAGGCTTTCGAGTGATTATGTGACAATGGTTTCGTTGCATGTCCCCGTTTCAACCGAAAATCTCCTCTTAATCCCCATAATACCGCCAGGAATATGGAAACCGGCAGTTAATAGGGAAATAAAACGTTCACTCCCATCCCTATTTTAGCCAACTTCCATCCTCACTCCTGTGTTCCCTTGCATTCTTGCAAATTGGAGCTGGCCGACAATTTTTTTTCTAAAAGACAGGAAGAGGAGTTTACCATGAATCCTGCAATTTTCTTTGCCCATTTTGTAGAAACTGACGGACCCCGTTTTAATGAACTTCATTTGTACCGACTTTTGTCGTCAGATTACCCAGATAAAAAACACTTCCACGGTCTTTAGTTACAGTCCGGGGAATGATGTCGTTTTATTTACAAGAAAAGTAAGGGAGATCTTGTTTTACACTTAAGAAACACTTTTGAAATGAAGAGATGTTTTGCAAAATTAACTTATTCGTGTCAGATCAAAAGTCTTATTTTTAATTTTGCGATTATAAAATCGCATACAATTTATATTTTTATTTTATATCTAGACCTTTTAATTTATAACTATTTAGACTTCATTTATACATCCTAAGAAATACCTTTGTTAAATAAACTTAAATTAAAATTCCTCTTGCTGAAAAATCAGGGAATTTTATTCATGCGCCCTTAAATACCTCACACTTTCTCGGGCTGGAAAAATTGATTTTTTAGAAAATAATTAAAGTTTTGCATATATAATTAATATTTTTTGAAAATTTCAAAGGCATGAATACGTTCGAAGTCACAGATTCTAGCTTATTGATGAATTTTGCACCGTTTTCCTCAAAAACGCTTTTTTGCGATCGGCGTGCATACATATGTATATACACAAGAAAAAATAAAATTAGTGACCTCTTTCTTCAATTTTTTTAAGAAAAGAAACATGGTATTTTTGAAACAATTTTTTAAATTTTGTTCTCAAACCTTTTTTCTAATAATAAATAAAAAGTTTAACTTGTAAATAAAACTTTCTTAGCTAATCCGATTCTAAACCGGCTTTTCTTAAAGTCAGTTCTTAAAAGAACACAACGTGAAATATGTTCGACAAAGTAAACTGTTTTAAGTGTCATAGTTTATCACTGCTATTAGGAGTGCGAATGTTCCAGTGAATCGTAATCGTGCATGCCAACAGAATTATATAAAATTAATTTGTTGTAAATATTTGAAGACTTTAAAGTATATATTGAGAAAGTGTAAGGGTCTCTTTAAGCTGAAATTTAACCGATTTATGAGTCCTAAGAACTTCATTGAAATTAATACATATTTAGACAAAGGCGACACAAAAACTACATATTTCGAAATAAATTCCAAAACGTATTTTATAGGGATCACCTAATAAATGCAAACTAGTCCAGGTTATCTCATTAATACCAAATGGCGCATGCAAAAGCCCTTTATTTTCCGATTAAATGTTCCATTTAAAACCGCCAAATGTTGTTGATTGATGCTGCAAGTTTCTAGAAATTACATCAAAGCAGCAATTTATTAAATGTAATCAATTGGAAAGCGACGACAAATAATTCATTCATCCAGATGGCAGACAATAAATGGACATATTCAGCTAAAGAATAATGAAACTGAGCGAATATAATTAGGATATTAATGTGGCTCTTTCTGCCCACTCCAGAGTTTGTAAATGCATTCGTTAAATGTGTAAAATTAAAAGTTTTAAGCTTACTTTTTACTTTACGTTGTATTTTAAAAGTTTTTTACTTGTTCGTTTTAACAGCCATTTTGTAAATTGTGGCTTTCATCTGTTTGTACTGGATTATATTGCATTTTGAAATTGAAGCTAAATATAAATTTCCTGAAAATACATGTAAGAGAAACTCACTACAATTTTCACAATAGATTATTAAGGATTTTTAGAAGTCTTACCTGAAACAATTCGAGGTACTTTTCAAAATGTTACTTTGTATTACTGAAATTGTGCGAAAATATTAATTATGAAATGAATGTGCAAAGACTCTTCTTCCATTCAATAGACTTATGTTTAAAACGATGCAAGTGAAATTTTGATGTAGGAACTGAATTGCAATTGTTAATTTATTATTTAGAATGAGACAATAAGTTATAAGTTACCTTCATTTAGAGAGCAGTGCAATGCAGTGGCTTTTCGAGTAATTGTCTATACCTTGTTTGTTCAGTGGTAGTTCGCAGATATTTTCTACTTCACATCGAAATTCTTGGAAAGTTTTACTTTGTTGCAAGTGATTAAATAATTTCAGAGCGATGCGGAAGTGGAATTCATTCTAGCTAATTTTTAATTTCCTCTCTTAGGTGTGGATACTTTACCTTAAAATATTTCCCCATTAAAACACTTTGCACTTCTTCTGTTTGAAACTATTAATTAAAAGTCTTCTAAGGAGCAGAGAAGAGTAAAAAAAATCAAGTTCTAGAAATTGCCCTTAGCAAGATAAGGTTCGGGATAGGGGGAAAGTACGGTGATAAATTAAAAAAAAATTTCAAATAAATTCCCACGCCCTGAAGCGGTTGTCGTAAAAACCTGTTTCTGCAGTCAAAAAGTGTTTTATTTAATTCATTTTTTATGGTCTACTTTCTGCTCTTAAATGAAATTAATGACTGCTCCGGTGTGGGTGGATGGGCCCTCTATTTAAGCACCTCACAATCAAAAAACAATTCGTTGCTTGCAGGCTAAAGCCTCGTCCGGGTGGTGCTTAAATTTTAAATAATTTCCTTTTTATGAATTTTAAAACTCGAAATGTTTCGCCTGTAAATAATCCTGAAATTTAGGGAAACAGTCCTCGCAATGGGGCAGGGCAACCTGCAATTTTAGCCCGTAATGAAGGTGATTTAAGGGTGAGTTCAAAATAATGTATCTTTTCACTACGATAACCCTTTCTTTTTCAGTCAGCTCGGGGGATGCGCATATAAAAAATGGTTCTAAGAATTATTTTCTTATTTTATTTTTATTTCTTCAAGACGTGAAAGTAATGGGGAAGAAAGTAAATGGAGTCGTAAGAAACGGACGTCTGGAGAAGCAATGAAAATCTGACGAATCATCAGGACGCGTTATATTTAGTCCTGGATTTTTCCTTTTTTTTCGAACTAATGTCTGAAAGAGCAAAGTTCTGTTCGGTAATAAATCACTTGGCTCGAAAAAGATACACGCACAGTAATTTTAATTATCGTTCATCCCATTCCCTTAATCGGGAAGAGCACTCGGGAGGGCACCTTATTAAAACTTGCTCCAATAACTTTTGGCAATTTTTGATTTATGGGCCGCAAAATGTTTATTAGCCATGAACTGATTTTTCATGAAATTCCCGCATCCGCGCTGCGCTGGGTCCTTTCTTCCCTAGGGAGTGGGACACCGAGCTCCGGGATATACTTAGCCGGGTGCAAAAAAATAGCGTGGCAAAAATAAAAATAAAATCGAAGAAAGTCCACCAGCCGGGTGGCTCCCGAAGAAAGAATGAAACTTTGTCTACTGGAATGAGCTAATCTGTAAATCAAACTTATCCATGTGGTAAAACTAAATTGCACGTAAGTTTCGAGTATTGCGAAACTTTTCCCGGGAAGCCGAGGCGCATAGGGAAGTTTTTCATCGTCCCCTTCCCGCGTCCTTGCTGGCATCTTCAATGGACATGTTAAACGCCATAAGGATCTCTACCTCCTGGCAAGAGTGCCGAAGTTTCTTCCAAGAAAAATGCCCAAACGACAGACTTGCTGAGAAACTCTTGCGATCAGTCTGCAGGTGAACAAGGTAATAGGGGATCACACTTGGTCGATTTTTAAGGAGCTCCTCCACCGTGTCAAGCGGTGCTAATGGCGATTTTCCTTTCAAGATGTCCTTCAAGGGATTATGACTGCTGAGAGGTGCAGCCTTACTTTTGAGGGTATTCGCCCGTGGGCTTTTTCGTGGAAATGGGCCAATTTTTTTACCTATAATTTTAGAGGATTGAATGAATATGAAATAAGCTTTAACTTGAATTTATTAGTACAATAGTATGTAATACTAATGAGTCTTACCGCACTGCCAAGCGATTATATATAAAAAAATAAGCTAACCATTACTATTACTTTGTAAAATAACTTTATTTGGAATACTTTTACGGTGCATATAATTTTTAGATTTCTTATTTAGTTCGATTTTACGCTTTCCAAAATATAAATATTAATAGTAGACAATCCAACTTTATACGAACATTTCAACATCTACATATATGTATGGATTGCTTTTAAGACAATCCTATATAAAACTGAATTTTCCTTAAAATACCAATCTCATAAGTCCATGCAAAATTTTTACTATATAAAAAGTATAATAATTGTTGTTTTATTTGTATTTTTACGAGTGGGTATAATGAATTGTAAAATGTTCGCATTAATATAAAATTGCTATGTTTTGGGAAATTTGATCTTAAATATGTACTTATTTTTTAATTTCTCAAATTCAAACCTAATTTTATATTTGCTTTATTTAAACTTAACTATATTTAATTATTTCATAGAATGTCATCACAAGGAACATCAAAAATGTTTTGAGTGAACTTCACTTGACCGATTTGTATATTTTAATTACCTATTTTTTCTATGTGGGAAAAAGTTTTTTGTTTTTTCAGTACTCAAGAACTATTTTTTCAAACTATCTTCGACTGTTTTTTAAAATTTAAAAATTTAGCAGATGTAATATGTATTTGTGTATTAAAAAATGTTTGTTGGTAAATCAATTAGAAACTGTTGTTAGTGGAGTATTTTAGAGTTATTATGTATTACAATTGGTACTTATTACTTATTATAAATTATAAATGGAAATATCTAAAATTGTATTCAGAGTTTGTGTTAATTAATTTTCGAATATCATATCAATATTATTTCAATAATTTAAAATGATATTCATGTGATTGCTAGATGCTTAAAAGAAATGCGTTATTTCTTTTGAAGCATCCATTTCGACTGTCTAAATATTAGTTGAGTTGTATACGGTTTGATACCAATGGTTGTAATAGAAGGTATCTGTTATAGATAGATTTAACTTATTTTTAATTAGGTAGCTGGCATTTTTATTTTATTTTAAAAATATATTTGGAATTGGAGAATGAAAGCATTCTCTGTCCAAACATATAAATACGGTTTCTGAGAAGATAGCAATTTAAAAATTATACTAATTATTATTGATAATGAAATCATGTTGTCTTGAATATTTCACTTTTCCAATACATATTACCTATACTGTCAATAAAATTACATTGTTTTCGAAAAAAAATCATTGAAATAGTGTTGCTTCACTAGAACTGGCACGTGGCCTTGTATAACATATTATAAAACATTAATTAATAAATTTTCCCATATTTTCTTACGTCCAATGCATTTCCATTTATGAAATTTTCATGTATTATTTGCGGTAGTATAATGATTATTAAAAAATATATGAATTTGCATTTAAAAATAGGATACCATAGGTACAACTTCATGAACAAAAAATGATTGGAAATGAAGTTCATTCAAAATGAGCAAAATTGTCACTCAAACGGATTTTGTCTGTCACCTTTTTTGAGGATATTGTAGGTACGTACCTCTTCCGTTCACTCATGCATTCATTTTCGTGTTCGGTTCCACAACACAGATTTATCTCATTTGCAGAATCCAGCCTTGACTGGCAGACTTTATTGTCATGTGACTTAAAGCCGAACGTGTCTGCTGAAAATTGACCACATGTAGGGTCCAAAAGGGAATTTTGCCACCAAAAGAGCGAAAAAAACAATTTTTTACTATTCCGAAGCGCTGAGCAATATTAATATTTCGGTCGAAATCCCTTTTTATTCCCAGCATGACATCGAACATACAGCAAACAAATCTGGTTCTGGTGGTGCTGCTGGTTCTGGAGCAGCCGAATGCCAAAAAGTTAAAATTCAGCAAAGTTTTAATGTCACATCGTCCCCAAAAACTCACCTGCCCCCGCGAAAAAAAGCCCGGTGTGGCACCCGGGCTCGGTAAACGCTAGAAAAAATGTTGACGACCAGAAAAGCATTTGCGTGCCCTGCGAGGGAGGAACGTTCATCAAGTATTACAGGCAAAGCCTATTCCCCGATGCGATAGGATTTGTAAATTTACCTTAGCAAATCCAACAGTCTCAGCACTTCACGCTATTTGCGGGGGAGTGCGGGTTCGGCGCCCCAGGTATTCGCAATGGGGGTGGTCCCTGGAGCCGGGCTGGATACCGGGAATAAAGCAGTTTTTTATTGGCGGGCGGCAGAGGGGCGGGCGCCGTCGGCTCACTGGGACACGGCACTGTATTGCATTTAAATGTGGGATTTGTACCTTCACGCAATAAATTTTGAAAATTGCCACCGAAGGTTTGCAACACATCCTGAAAGAAGAGCTTAAAGGATTTTGGATGTCGCCGACAATGCCATTGCCACACTCAGGCGGGGATAAAGTGAAATTTCGAAAATTAGTTTTAAGGCGGGCTACAAAAGGGAGGATTTCTGCAGTAAAAATTGTTGTTCATTGCGCCCGCCTTTATTTACTTTTTATTCAGGTTAAGCAGAAAAATGTTGGAGGGCCTTAGGAAGAGTGATACTAGATAGTAGCAACAATTTCAAATACATCTCTTTTATCCACATACAAAAAGAAAACCAAAATTATGTGTATTTCACAATATTTTTGAAGATTATTTATTAATTATACATTTTATTCAGAAAGAAATATTTAGTACTTAAAAAAATCATTTCATCTGCTTTAGAATTTCTTCACTTACATATTAGTATACTTTAAAAATTCATAAAGTACTCTGGTTTATGACTTTTTAAGTAATCCTTACTTCAGTTTGGAGAGAATTTTAGAGTACGAACCCTTTAAATGCTTCTCTTCAAATAGAAAGTAATCGTTTTACCTTAGTTAAATTTTAAAACGATCAATTAAATACCTTTAGAGGTTTCTTGTACGAGATTTACAAAAAGTGGTTTAAGAAAAGGCGTTGTGTCTTAAAATTTTGTACATTAAATGTTTATTTTTTTCTATATGTGGTTAACTTCTAATTTAATCTTAAATAGCTGAAAACGTTTATTACTGTATTAAATGTGAGTAAATCGATAAATTGATTGTTTGTTGTGCATGTACAGTAGTTTGTTACAAACTGAATTACAATGCTAAAGAAACATTAATTGTTTGCCCTGAGGAAGAAATCCTTACAACCAAACATCTACTTGTGTTTTGGAAAATCCCCTGAAGTGCAGAATGTGGAAATAATTGGACATGTTAATATCTTAATCAATGGACGAATTGTTTGCTGGTTTCGGTAGTGCTAAATAATAACATCTGAATTGATGTGAATTCTGTATAATTAATATAATTAATAAAACAAAGACGAATTTTGGTTTAATGTCACATAAAGGAAAATTATTTAATAAATACAGTATGCAAAATTCATAGCGTGCCAAATTTTGATATATAAATTTTATAAAAAGCATACAAGATCCGTGACGTTGAGTTTATGAAGTAAGTTTCAGAATTTAATGATTTTTTTCACGTAGTCCTATAATTTTTGTTGAATATTACAAAATATCTTTTTTTGCTGTAGATCCAAGGATAAAAGGAAACTAGATAGAATGTGCCTTGTGATTAGGTCAAGATATTCATATGACCTCAAGATAATTTTATTTTAAAAAAATGATATAGGTATAAGGAAACAAGTTTTGTCCCATCCTCTTGTTACTACGGAGTAGTATTTTGTAAATATCTTTCAGAAAATATTCCAAAGCAATTCCAAATACTTTTTATGCCCCAGTTTAATGAAATATCTTTGTTGTCCAATTCTTCATAAGGTACCGACTTGAGGGCACATGAATATTACCCAAAAAATATGCCGGGAATAAAAACCCTAAATACGATTCGGTCACATGGCAGTTCACATGTCAGGGGAGGATACCAGGAATATAACGCCCATCCCGGCCTACCGCTGTTCGACCGGCGGTGGCGGCGGCACTCCCTCTAATCGCCCGTACAAGAGTCCTTACAAAAAATTGTGTTTTTTCCACAAATAAATTTTCCACCTTTGATGTTTTTCCCATGTTTTCACTTTTAATGCTTTTGACGGAATCACCCTGCTAAAAAGCTTGTTACTAGCTCGGATCCGGAGTTGAGTCCTCCCCCGTCGCATGAATTAATTTTATGCAAATAAGTGTACTTTACTCCAGCATAGTGCAAGCTCGGTGCATGTTGAAAATGTTGCTGTGCGGGTGGCGGAACGAACGAAAAACCGGATACAAGTCCACCTTCCTGCCTGCTAAATTAAGCCGGAATGTTAAAATTCAGTAGGTGTGAAGGCGGAAGAAATTTTGAAAAAGCTGCCCTCTGCGTCCATTTTCATATAATTTCATATTTCGCCAGGAGTTGATTTCATGCCCTTAAGACTGCTCGAGCATCCGGTTGCCCTGTGGGCCCGTAATTAAACATTACCCCCCCTTCCCCCCACCTACCCTCTAGCTCTGTTTTTTGCAGCCAAGGACAGGCTGCAACAGGACAATGCCAGGAGCCAGCGCCTGCAAAAATACCTGGCGCGCACACCTGACCGAGCAGAAAATTGTAAGAGGATGTCCGTCGACGACGCTTCTCGACGTCGACGTCAACGTCGGTCGTTGTAAGCGAGCACTCGTGGCGTGTCATGTGTTAATAATTTTGTCATCTTGGCGCTGCTTTGATGGCGTATTAAGGACAGGCTGCCGGTAGGATTTTAGCATCTTCTGTTCCTGAGGGCCGAGGCAAGTTATGCCCGATCGCTTCCTGCCGCCGACCACGCCGCCACCGGGTGTCATGTGTGGGGTTTGGGGTGACAAACCTACTCCGAGAAAAGCTCTTATCTGGCTCCATTAGGAGCTCTAGCTCTGTTTTGTCCCGATTTTTTCTTTTTTTTTTTTGCGTCCGCCTTTATTACCATCGGACCATAAAAATGATACAAGCATTTATCTTTGGCTTGGCTCGGCTGACAATTGGCCATTAGAGCGTCTGGTGTGCAATTAAACGTGGTCGACCCATAAAATGGCCCCTTTAATTACTCGCAGATTTATTTTACTGCATCCAGTAAAAAATATGGCCTCCTCCCTCCGCCCGATTCGGAGCTGTCTACACTCGGTCTTTTCACGGATTAATGGACCCTTAACTGGAGATAACATTAACTAACAAGGCGGGAAGTAAGAGCGAGTCTTATTTATAATCTCTTCTTGCCACCGTTAAATTATTTCGAGCCTTCACAGAAAAAGGTTTTCCAAGAATTGTTAAATCTCACTCTATACTTCTGAACTATTAATATCTCAGACTGAAGGAAAAACTCTGGATTAAACCATTCCTGGAAAAGGTTTCGTAACACAATGGATTTAGAATCCAAATGTTTTCATAAGGGTAATACGCGATGAACTATTATGTAACTATTTCAAATAGGCTTATCTTAGAAGCATCGTTATTCTTGAATAAATTAACACTGAGCTACAAATTTTGATTTTTAAAGCGTATTCTTCAGGTAAAGTAGCGTTTTTATTTTATTTTCACAAGCTAAATACAAAAATAATAATTACGTTTCAAAATTAGTTTCATTATTTTAGAAAAAAAATACTAACTTTTTGCAAAATTTAACACAAATCATACTGTTTTTTTATTCTTTAGAAGAATTGTGACAATGGTATATTTGGATACACTATGGCTTTCTGATTTTTTTTAGAAACACCTTTATCTTTTCCAAATATTTTTATGTATGAGTTGGCAGGCAGAAATAACAATTAGTTATACTTATCATACACATAGTGTAAACTTGACTTAGATTTTACTTTAGAGCAATTGAATTACCAAGTTAATTTGAGCCCTACACATACATTTTGTGCAAATTTACAAATAATTTTTACAGCATCCACGTTTGAGATGAGTATTAGTAGGTTTTTTATTAAAGGGGTAATTGAAACTACCCAACAATTTTTGGGGGGTATTCAAATACCTCGAAAAATTACTCTCTTGTCTTGATAGGTATTTTCAAAATTACCGGATTTTAGTGACTGAAATTGAGTAAAAAGGGAGTAATTTAAGTAAAAGTAAAGTTTACCCTATGTGTGTAATAAGTATTACGGGATTTGTCACTTCTCACCACTGCATTACACTGCGAAACAAAATGATGGTTTTTTGCCACACAGCATATTTTTCAAATCTGTAGCACAGGAATTAAGAACAAATGTTGCAGCCAGATTTCGTCCTGTTTTTTTATGTCTTCGCTAAAGTAGTAAGAATAAGTTTTTTTTTTTAGTGTAGGCGATATAGAACACGTTTCTTTACTAAATATCAACTTGCCACAAATGTAACAAAAATTGTCAGGATTATACTTTTAACATTTTTATCACTTAGTAATATAAATAGAACAGAGCACCAAAACGCAATGTTTTTAATACTTGATACCAACTAACTAAGTAAATATCGCCATTATCGAGTTCAATGAGGGTAGAATCACTAATTTTGGTAAATATCAGGTATCGTAAAAGCTCTTTTTTTTGACTTTTACTTATTAACACGTATTCAGCATGGGTAGGCAGGTAGAAATTAGTTAAAATTGTTCCAAATACTTTTCCCCTGTAGACCAATGCAATTAACTGAAAGTGTGTAAAACAGGAATATATGAAGTCGATCTATATTAGTAACCTTACGTCAAGTCAGTACATTATCAAAATTATTATATTATTTTTCAACTTATTAATGATTTATAGGCGCCATACCTTTGGCTCTATACCTATTGTGTATGAATATGGTAAAATTCGTCCAAAATCGATGGTTTGACCGCATCCATTGAGCATTAAGGTTTTAATGGGCTTATGAGGTATGCTTACGAGCCACGGGGGAAACGCACAAAATGCTCCCCCGCAAAGCACTTTCTTTTCGGAATCGTTCAAAGGCAATGTGAAAATAATTGAAGTAAAAAGCAATATCGACAAAAGAGGTATATTGGTATTCGGTGAAAGAAAAGCGAAGGTTCGCGCTGGGGTGGGACGTATATTACAAGGAATTTTCCCAAGGTCCCCGGGAAAATCGAAGAGGCAGGCATGCGGGAAAAATGAGATGAGCGAGCACCAGCAGAAGCAAAACATGTCCTATTTGCCTTTTCCGACTGAATTTACATGTAAGAATGGAAAAAGAATCGCTTTGAGTTTTTTTCCTTGACGATTCCTTCCACCTGAACACATGTTTTCTCCAGGATATCGTCGTTGGGCGCATGCAAATTTCAGCGGTGATATGAGACGAACGAATTGATGGAGTGCGGCACCAGGAACGTCCCAGAAATTGCTATGTCGTTTTGAGTAATGCTACAGTACGCAAATTTGAAGCCTTCTGACCCACTTCCTGCCCTAGCCAGGTCGCGTCCTGTCCCTTTAATGGGAAGAATGGGAAACTAGGGAGGCTTGCGATCCACAAGGCCAAGTGAAATGGAACCAGTTCAACTGCAAGAAATATACTCAAGGAATTCCACTTTAATCCTCGTGGATTAAATTGAAATTTCTCAAGCAGGAGGACGGAGGGGGGTTCCACAGTGCTTACATCGAAGGGATACACCGGGATATTTGGGATACACAGGATCCACGAATATCCCAACCACCAGTCTCGGACGTTCCCATAAGGAAGCATTAATAAATTTTTATCGTCATGTCCTTAGTTAACGCTTGACTTCACTGCGAATAAACTTCGAAAGCCACTGGAGGAGATATTTGCCAACATTACAGATATCGTCCACAAAATAAAGTGAGGCGAATCTATAGGATCACGATGTCGTACCCGCTCGCAATGGGAAATAAATGGGACCCGTCTTTCCTCAGTCTTTGGGCTTAACATGCTCCTCTTGTATGAGAAATGGTCCCAGAATCGTTCCAGAGGTGGAGACTGGGAGCAGGGACGGGGGTATATTAAGCAAATTTGCTTTTCAGGGTATCGGACCCCGACCCGCACCGATGAAAAATCTTTTGGTTTTTCGAGGTGACGTTAAAGAAGCCAGTGATGCGAGAAGATCCTCCGAAGGTATCTTCACTGGACCGCCTGTGAAATGATTGCCTTCTAGGCGAATGGTTGTTTTGTAAATGGGTAGCCTAGGACAAAGCAGGGTTTAATGAATTTTCGTATATGAGGGTTTTCGGACGTTGTGTTTTATGATACTTCCAAACATTTTTCAAATGATTTACTCATTTGATTATTTCAGAATCCGTAAATTAAAATTGCTCTTTTATGAAAATTTCCTTTAGAAAATGTTCGTGGTAACTTTAAATTATAATATACGAATAAAGAACAATTTCACATATACATAATATTGATTAATTTTTTAAAACATTTTACTTTTCATCAGAATTAATTTAAATTCAATATTTATATTAACATTATACCTAAATAAAAAAATATTTGTTGATATATGTATACTTTGGAACTTGCGCTTTTGTATGATTCGAGTTGGTACAATTTCAAACTACATATACTACCTAATGTTTTGTTTAAAAAAACACTATAATATGTAGTATGATTTTTGACCCATTTTTAATAAGGAAAATTTTTTATTTATGTTATAAAATTTTTAAAGAAGTGAGTATATTGATGAAGAAATAAATAAATAAATTAACAGAAAATTGGTCGTGAATGTGATTATATTTAAAATCAGATTATAATAACAGAATATAATACATAACAAAAATTTATTTTTTACGAAAGTAAATTATAAAATGTTATTTTGAAATAATATTTTTTGCAAATAGGCATGAGTCTTAATTTTGTGTTGTTTTATAAATAATAATAACTATGCACATCACAGTTTTAGTCAGTTAATTTTGTATAGCCTTTATGTTAGATCACTGCATAATCCATTCAAACAATAACAATAAAACAAAATATACGCCTTAAAAAAATATTAATTCGTAGAGAAAAACATTCTAAACAATATTTGTTTGTGGGACGTAACCTTATATGAAAAATTTATATTTTATTCTATATACTATGAAACTTGAGCTCTTCATAGTTATAGACAGAAGGAATAATTTAAATACTAGGCAGAGTTAGTTATCCACAGCATTACTTTAATAATTTTTAACTCTCTTCATTTTCTAATCCCACATTTTAATTATTGGAAATACTGTTATGATAAAAAATGTTCTACAATTTAATAATAAACTTTAAATGTGCCTGTTTAGAGATTAAGTTACAAAATTTTTCTTTAATGCCATTTTTGAAGATTAATTTCCAAAAAATGTGCTGCCTGGTACATTGCAACTTCAATTTTTTTACGCCGATGGCTGTTGCAAAAACCTGCATATCGACTGGCATATAATCTGAGTGAGTGTCTAATGTTCTGGTGCGCATCTTATCACTTTCAATTTTCGAGATTCATCGATGCAGGTGGTTTCAGGTACGTCATTCGACTAATTATTCCAGGAGGAATCGTCTTCTACGTGTTACTTTACTCCCATAAAAACGCACAAAGGAAGTGGAACGCATCGAAGCGTTAATAAAACACGATTCCTGGAGGAGGAGTTTGGTCGAAAAAAGGAAAAAACTAGGAGGAAAAACTGAAATAAACAGAAAAGGAGTCGTTCGTCGAACGCTTCATTCTTGTACGGGTTCTAGCCCTATGTAGGGCCAACATCCCTCTGGATTCTGGATTCTGGATCCCTCTAGTTTGGCTCCTGCCTGCGATGCGAACTGAGAAGAAAAACTCAATTTCATGAATGTTTCATGGACTGGAATATATTTGCATGGACACATCTAACGACGACGGAGTGGAGCAGCTTTCGGTTCGTACGAGCATAAAAAATCTCCGTTCTAAGCAAATAACTTTATGACTGTGGAGGAGTAGAACGGCGGAGAGGAGCAATCCATACATAGAATCGAATGTGATCCTGTTCGGGGGCGTAGAACGGGGTGGATGGGAGTTTCGTGGGTCATACTGACTATCCTCCGAATCCCATTACGTGGAAGGAAGAACAAAAAAGATATGCTACCGCCGCTGCTACCACGAATCCTGGATACCCGTCGGCCTTATCTTTTGTATGTGGACCACCCAACCCATCAGAAATCCGCCCCCGCAGGCCAATGTGTTGTATAAAGTCAGCTCATCTTTGGCTCCGGGTCTTGATTGACCTTCGGATAAATCAATATATGACCTGATTGGACAGGGAACGATATTATACCTATTTGCCCCCAGAAGTGATTAGAGATAATGTTAATAAGATTCAACCCATCAACTGATGGCTCCGCGCTGATTATCCGACGAAACCAGTCGTTCTCTATTCTCGAAGCATAAATTAAAGCGAAGTAAGATTATCTCCTCCTTTAAGATTTCAGTTTTTCTTCCCGGATTTCTTTTTTTTTTCCCCCAAATATATTCTACGTAAAATATAACTTAACGATTTTTATCAAAAGACATCTTAAAATGGAATCTCTAGCTAGAAATTTGGAACTAGTGAACTATAGATGCTCGTACTTTTGTTTGTGCATACGGTTCATTGTAAGCTTCTTTTGTGCCAAAATCGGATGAGATTGCTGGAAATCTAAATGCAACATTCATGATATTCTGAAATAGTCTGCTCTTTGAATCATATTTTAATCCACTTGAAGTACCTTGTTCTAAACTTGTTAGAACATTACGAATGCAGTTTATGCTGTTTATTTATACAAGAACATTTTCCTTGGGAATAATATATATCTTCACGAAATATTTCTCATAGAACATATACCCTACTGCAGGTTTAATTAACATCGGTTTGAGATTTATATCGAGTAAAAGCAAAGTACTTCTTAAGATTCCCTTTTGTATGATACTCGTGGCTTTTGGTACACATTTATTATGAATTCAAATAATAAGCAGGATGTTTTTTAGCTTGCTAAAACACAACTTCATTTATTATTATTATTATATTATATTAAAAAGTCAAAAAGTAACAAAATGTTGAACAAGTAAAATTTACGTAACATTTATTATTTTTCTGTTAAAATAACTATGAGAAATATATACATTTAAAAACGTAATTCTATTTCTAAGTATAAGGTTCAATAAATTAAGTCTATTCTCAAATAAAGCTATATCTCAGTCGATATCATACATAAGATATTTCGCTCAAAAGCTATACCTTACATAACTTCGAAAAATGTAGTTTCGAGAAAATTGCATTAAAATATTTATTAAGCGAGCGAAAACTTATCTATAAACCCGTATAACTTTTCCAATTTTTAAAATGTTGGGAAAGCCTTCACAAAGGTTCGCACATAACAATACAATGAGCCAAAAGAAAATCGGTATGTTTTTCAAATTCCTCATTTAAATACCCACTTTATCAGACTATAGTGAAAAATCGTTGTTCATCGACATTGCCAATTTTTGCTATTGTTTTTAATGTTCTCATATTAATTAGGAATCTATCTATTGAATTTCGTCCCTTCTAGATAAAACACTTACTTTTATTTGTAGAGACAGGTTCGAATGACCAGAATCGAGAGTTTGACTCACTTCTGGACAAAGTGCCACTTCTATAGAATAGAATTTTCTGGTTGTACCTTAAAAATGGAATTTCCCAAATTAAAGAGCACTACTTCCTTCACAAAAGAGGATCTTACGGGAATTAGACGACTGAACCTTTTTCTCGCAAAACTAATAAAATAGATAAACACTTTCCCTAGCTCCTGGCAAGACCCATATACCGACCGAAGACTGTCCACCGTCCAGAGAAGGGAACGATTTTGGGATGACTCCGGAGTACAATCATCTCTGGCTTTTGGTGCTATTCACCCATTGTTGACACTTTTCGGACCTCCGTCCACCCTGCTGCCTCGGGACCATTCATTACGATACCTGAAAGCTTCCTACCTTCAATTCCAATTGTTTGCTTGAAAAAAAGAAGAAGAAATAAGCCCGAAGGATCCACTTTTTCTCCCTGTTCCTTGTTCCTGTGATTTTACCAACTGCCGGCAAAAGTATAGCGCTCCTGGGCGGATACGGGGGGATTTTTCAGCAGCCACCTGAATGGGACAAATTTATTCCTGTCATACTTAAAGATAATTGCAAATCGAACGTTGTCGTCCTGTGGGAAAGGTGGAGAGGAAGGCTACGGACTTTTGAACATGGTCTATGCGTCCAGGATAGTGCCAGGGAGTTGTTTATTCAGCTAAACTCATCTGCCAACTAGTTCTGAATGCTGGTGGAACAGCCACTCCAGTTCCATTTAGCATATTGTGTTAGGGTTCTGACTTTCTTATCGATTAGGTCCTTTCCTGATACTTTGCAACTTACCGGCAAGGTTTATTTAATTCGAAGTTGCTTTCCCAATCGTCGTCTTCTTTGATTTCCTAATACCTGAGCAAAGTTCAAACGGAAGTTTTGTTTTTGTTCACGTTCCTTAGGGATGACGATGACGTAGACGATGGGAAGCTGTTTCTTTAAGCAAATTGTATCAGTCATCTCTGGGAAGGTGCAATTTGATAAAATTTCCTTCTATCGACAGATGTATCTAGAAACAGTAAATGTCCTCGAATCTCCAATGACCGCTTCCAGAGAAATGTAATAGGGAAGACTTGTGGTGAGATACCGACCAACAGGAATCAGATTGGGGAATTTCTTTGGATCCTTTTCTTTACTTTGTTTACTGGACCACTAAATGAAATCATTACAAAATAACCCTGAAATTTTCTCACTTCGTTTATCAGCTGTCGCCCATCGGATTGTCAAAGAGTCCAACACCCATGGAGACCCCAATAATTTTGTTGTCAATTTTCACAACTCAAACAAAATTGTGAAAGATTTGGCCCCAAAGATATTGGGCCTGAATGGGTCTGTTCGTATGAAGTCTGGAATTTTTGTATTTTTATTTTTATTTTATAAACTCTGTTCCAGAGTTTGAGTTGCGGGGTAACATTTTATCTCCGGGTGCCCGGGTAAGGGCAGCAACAGTCTAAGGTTCGACCACACGTGCCCCTTTAACACATCACTGAATTTCTTCGTGTGTGCGATAAACCTTCATCGGCGGTGTACTCGCCCGTATGCTACAAGTTTTCTTATCCTGGACCCTGTAGCCCTTTACCCGGCCCCTACAGTGGCAACCATAGTCTGACCACTGGTGACCTTTTTATTGACCAATTTCAATGAATTTGAAAATCTCCTCAGCTTAGGCTTTGGTTAAGGATCAGAACGAAGACTCAAAGAGTAAATCACCGGGGAGCTCCAGAAAATTTTATGCAAAACACACAGAGGCAGAAAATAGAAAATGCGATAAACAGGATAATCCCCCCTGGGCTGAAGATCCTTAAACCTTTTGTGCACCTTTAAGGGCATTATGCTGGGCCACACAATGCAGACTAAGACTGTGTGCGACTATGGCAACTATGCGCATTAAGACGAAACTTGGCATTTTTCAATTAATCTTGGCATCTTCGAGCCCGCCCACCGCGGCTTATCAGCATCACACCAGCATCGCTTGTATGACACGCGGCATTTCACTGTTAAAGTCACGAAATCCCGCGGATATCGTGGAAAATCGCGATTTTGCTGCGTGCATTCGGGCATTGTTTCACCATTGCTACATTTTCATGAATAATGGATGTCTCAATTTATGGTCCCGGCTGCAGGACATGTTGCCGCTGCTGTCGCAGCTCTGTTCTGAAACAACTCAGGTGTAATTACGAGTGGCGATTTAAGGGAGATTTCTACTTCCCGAGACAGATATAGGAGTTGAGATAAGGCGGCTCCCATTTCGTCGTGTCGTTTCTCCTCCTGTTCGCGAATAAATTCGCGACTTAATTACATCTGTCGGAAAGTCCGAGCGCACCGATCTGCGTTCCACTTAAGACAATGCCCAGCTTCTATATAGTTTGCGAAAGATAAGTTTTCGGGTCTAAAGTTTTCCCCGGAAGGAGGTTGAAGACAGCAGCAGGTCCCTGCAATTAGTGGCTCAGATAGCAAACGAAGGAAGGATCCCATTTTCTGAGGGAATTATGCTGAAATCTCCTTGGGGCCTCTTTTGCATTTTGCGATGGAACCTCATCCTTGGCTAATGTTGGCATCGTAACTAGGATATTTTTTTCTCTGGGCAAAAGGATCTTTTATCCTTCGTCTAGAGGCATTAGCTCAACTTGGTTCTCTTGTAACATTAATGCATGCAAAATTTGCCTCTACTTGAGTTACTTGATTAAAGTTAATTTCACTTAAAAGAAAACTTTTTTCCAAAGAAATCCTTAATATTAATAGAATTTAGAATAAAGGTAAAAAATGGGAAAATGCCATTTGAATTTTCTTTTACATCACTTATTCTCTTAGACTTTCAATATACATAAATAACTAACTTGTAGTTAGGAATAGTATAAGATCAAGAAAGTAACTAATCCGATTTGATAGAATTTTGTGAGTACAAAGTTTTTACATACAAAGTGGGAATAATTTTATTGTTTAATTTGTATTCTTAGTAAAATTAAAAATAACTGAAAACAAACATGCCGAAGTGAGGTTTAAAATAAGAACTCCCAAAGAAACTTTTTCAAGTTCAAACCTACTTGCCTGGGTTTAAGTCTTAAACTTCATTAATATTGCAAGGAGGAAAATTCAAAGGAAAATAAAGTTTATTCTTCCATTGAGATTCCTTTAAAATTTCCTGTGTTAAAACTGCCTACTATCTTTTGTGATTTCCTTTTAGCTCACAGTTCAGGTCAATAATCAAATTCAAAGCATTCATGAAAAATTTAAAAATGATTTTTTAATTCAGCTCAAACGCGAACAAAGTTTGCCCACTCAAAAAATGCCACAGTCTTCTCAAGCACAGCACCTGAGAAGAAAAGGACAAAAACGAAGAAGGAGCGTCTGTTCCACAATTGTATTAAATGGAAGACATCTGTCACTTCCTGAAGAAAAAAAAAAGGGTAAGGAAACGAAGCACCTTTTGCAGTGAAAGGTAGAAAAAATTATTTTTAATTAAACTGCCGGAGCATCTGCAGACCTGCGAAAACAAGGACTGAACAAATTGAAAAAAATTAAACCCGTTCGGAAGGGCTAAAACGTTTAAAAAATCGTGGGTGTTACCGTCACCACACCGCGATAGAAGAAGAACAAACATCGTCCTTAAACGTCACCTGTAGGGGTACTATGGGGGTGGTTTTAGTTAATAATTTTCAGTTCCAGAAATATGGGAAATAAATTATGAATTTGTTTGTCAACAGTATGCGACTTTCGTAGAAATGCTCGTTTTATTAATGTATAAAGTAAATGAGTCGCGGGCAAAAAAACAAAAAAATCCGGGCATCGTTCCCGGTTCTTAAGGAGTCTCATTACCGGATCCCGGGCGTCTTCAAGTGTAACGCGTCATGAGGTACTCAGGCACCAAAAGGCGCTCCGACCCGATCCGGATATGTTTCAGAAATTCATGCAGACTTCTGGGGCTCCTCTAACTTCTGGGGGGGTGCTCCATAGCGAAGAATTTCAAATTGAAAAGTCATTTCCGCCCCTCCGCCCGAGGGCGGAAATTACTTTTGTGTAAATTTAACACCTTTCTCAGAGGCAGACGTGCGCTCCCACCCAGCCGAAATTAATAACTTAAGCAAAATGCTCGTTCGGGATAGACCCGAACGGAATTGCGGGGGTGAAATATTTTGAGTGGTGCTGCGCCACCTGTTGTAAGCTCTGAATCTCTAAATCCAGGGCACTTTTCTTTCATCGGAAGAGTTTCATTCATTCCCATGGAATGCGCTCCACAAGGGTACCCGAAAAAAAAAATTGAGGGCTTTTTCTTGACTTTATACTAAATAAAAAGGTTCTTCGAAAAACTCACACCAAAAAAATGCGAACAGCCCTAGAACTGGAGGGGTTTCTTTGCCAAAAGCCCTTTTTCAGTTGGAGTGGCCCTAGCTAATGAAATTCATCGTGGCCACCTAATGAAGCAGGTCCCTCGGATATCGGGCTGGACTAAAATAAGCCTGGAAATTCAAATTCCCGACGGAGTCCCGGAACGAACTTTCGTAGGTTGCTATTTTCAAACATGAGCGAGAAGATATACACAGGGAACACAGTCGGAATATTTCCGGACGAGGCGCGCCCAGCTCCTTCGAGGGAGATCCCATGCAAAATGAAAAGATCTGCGCTAGCTTATGCTGTGCTCACATGCTTATGCGGCGGTATTACTTATGCGATAAAGTATAAAAAAGCTTTCAAAAGGATTACCGTGAATAAACCAGAAATTCAAAAGATTCATCCGGAGACGGATTTGTATTGTATTTGCATGAATCCCGGATCGGGAGTGGTGCCCGGACTTGGACTCGTCCTCCGCAGCCTTATACAACCCCTACTTTGGTGCTCTATTCGAGCTCTTCCCCGGGGATAAGCGACGGGAATTGAATTTCAAACATATGGACGTAAACATTAAAGAGTCTCACCCTTGTGAGTGCGACCATAAGAGCCTTAAAATCGCTGGAATCAATCACGACGCGAAAAACAATTTCTGATAATTATACCTGGCATCTGGATCGAGGTTCTGTTACTACGTCAGATGTTCAAATAAAAATTTGTTTGGGAAAGAAAATGCAAAGTGGTTAAGAAGGTACTATTTTTGAATTTTCTTTATACTCAATTTTTGTTAATTAAAACTAAATTTGAAGAGTCTTGATTTTCAAACCCAGAGGTTTTATTAACACTAATTACTTAAAGAGTTCTCTGCCATTCATAAACCATAAAATTGGTATAGTAAATTTTTTAATGAACATAAAACATTAAAAAGAAATTGTATACGTTTTACAGACTGCATTCAAATAATATACAAATATTTTGCAAACTAATTGTTTAATTATTTGCAATTAACATCATTACCCCCAAGATTCGTGTCGTTAACTTAATCTTCTAAAAAGTATTTAATTTAAAAAATAATTAATGAAATTTAAAAATTCAAATTTAAAATTAAGGTTATCCTTTCTACGAAGATTGGAACATCCAAACATGCGTATATAAATGTAAGTTTAGGTTTTAGAAATGAAAATTATTTTAACTGGAAAAAATATTTAAATCTGTTAACGAATTGTAGCACTGGATTATATTTCAATAATAAAACCAAAAAATTTGTAATATAGTAGCATAAATAGTATTTTATTATAACCGAATCGAAACTATGTGCTTTACAACTAATCAGAGTTGATTATCACAAAATATCTTATTAACTTATTGGAAAAAATCGCAAAGCTTTCATTAACAAATAATTCGTTATGTAAAGATAGATTAGTTTGAAAACTTCCTTTATTTTAAAAAAAATTATTTGTAAAATTGATTTTTTTTTTTTTAAATAGAACTTTACTGTTAAATATGTGAATTCGGTTTAGTATTTTTCTTAACTATTTTAGTTCATTTTCCAACTATTTCAGTTTTCTTAGTTGGCTGACGATCTATTTGAGATTTAGAGCGGATTTTAGCGCTTACTAGATCTTAATAATCGCTTACTAAAGTGTGGATAATCCAAACACTTTTTTAGATCTTCTCAGAATAATCATCAATAAAATGTTTGTGTCAATACATGCACATAAGATAATTGGTCGTATAATAAATCTCCATTTACTCGTACCGAAAATTCAGAACGAACAGACAGTTTTCAGGAGAACAGAATATAAAAGACCATACCCTAATATCGGCACTGTCATGACCTTTCCACCTGACTAAAGGTTCCCGAAGTAAGAAGGGCCAAGGATGTTGTTCCTGATCAAAGGATATTGCGGGCAAAATTTGGTATCGCAAATTTTGGAGGATAAAGGATTCTTTAAGATTTCTTTTTAAATTCAATTAATTTGCATACCCTTTTCATTCAAAGGTGGTTCTTTTATAATGACACCAGAATTGAATTAATAACTTTGATTTTACTATATTTTCTTAAAGAAGTTAAGGAGTTTGATTATTTACTTCATTTAAATGAAAAAATATATAGTTGATGATCTCATTTTAAAATAAGTGTGTTAAATTTAGTATTTCTTTAAATTGGATATTAAGGACAATTTAGTGTGTAACTTCATTACGATGGTTGGGGTTAAATACCTTTGTTCATTTATTCTTTAAAAGCATATGTTATACATATTTTCTGATGTAAAAATAAATTCATCATGGGTACGTGAGCTGCTCCCTTTGATAAATTTTTGGAATGAGCGATCTGCTTGTGATAAAATTCCTAGCGCTACGAATTGGAAAGGAGCGTACAAAGCCTTTTGCTTCAAAAAAATGTAAAAGAGTCTAATTTTTAACCAACAAAAATTCTCAAAGCTCCAAAATAATGCTTTTCTTGAAAAAAAAAAAAAAAAATAGAACCCATACATTTCTCACGAAAATTCGACAAGGTGAACGAACGACTCTCATCCTACCGCAAAATGCCGGAAGGCTGAGAAGATTTTCGGTAGATTTACTTCGTGATTTGGTACCTTTTCAGGTTCAGGTTGAAATATATTTTTAGAAATATGATTGCTTTTGCTATCGAACATTTTAGAAGTTTTCGTTTTAATTTTTTCTTTTAATATAAACGAAAAATTTTTGCCAGTCCCAATTGTAAACTGGGTCAGCCCTCTTGGGGTACAAGATGTTTGTAAACCAAACCAATGGGTATAACTAAGTGGTTAGAAATTCAGGGAAGCAACCATGTCATGGCCAACATCGTAAGATACAGTGGAGGGCATAGTAAATTAGTTAATCGGGACAGGTAGATGTATCTGATCCCATCTCGGCTCTCCCTCAGATTTCATATCAAACTCCTGAGGTTGCTCCTTGAATAGGAAAACTACTGGGCCGTGCAGTTTTATAGGGCGAAAAATGGTAAAGATATAGGGGTATAAGTAGTATGCTCACCTGTTGGTTCCTTCTCGCTGTTTTCTAACATATTCCAGGTAGAAAAAGGGAAAAAAACCATCTTGAGGAATTTAAAAGCACGTATTCTCATTACGAAATTATCAAGGTACCACTCCTTTTTCCATTGCTGTAAACTGTGCCAGAACGTTGTGTAACTGACGTCATCTAGGGGTATATCCTGATGGAGTATGGTAGATGAGGTTTGCGCATGTCCTTCCAACCAGCAATATACCTTATACCCCGTCTGGAAGTGATATCACGTTCCACAATTCTAGAGATTGCGCCAAAAACAGCTTTCCCTGGGGAAGAATGTCCTCCCTTCCTGTGTGGAGTCCAGGACAGATTATTTGGATATCTTCCAAAATGATGACTATCCACCGAATCGTTGCCCTAGTTAGCTTTCTGCCGTAATAGAGATGGCTTAAATTTCAGCCATGATGACATCCTGGCATTTGGTCTTGACCTCAAGTTTCATGATATGCTTTGTTGGGTTTCAAGGTTGACATGATCCTGTTTACTGGGTTTGAGAAATTTTCCGGTTCAGGTATTCCGCAAAAGGCATACACATCTGCCCTATGTGTCGCACGCGGGAGTCCCCCAGAGATGAAGACTTGTTATTTTTGCTTTTCTTTGGTTTTTCCGCGAAGTCGAGCTCTATAAGATGGAAAAATGTGTGATAATTATAAGAAATATGAGCTCAATGTCCCCTGGCCTTGATCGCGATGGAGTTCAATAGCCATTCATCCTTTAAATAGATTCACTCTTCAAGTAAAAAGGAGGCTTTCTTCAGCGTCTTCTGCCTACACGTGTCCGGACATAAGGATAATGTCCTCTACTCTTAGAAGCAAGCTTAGGAGTCTTAAGACAACCGCTTTTAGGATGAAGAGGACACTTATCCAAATTTCATTCAATTGTTTCCCTCGATTTAAGCTTCTGGGGGTTTTCTTTTCCATTTTGATTTGGGTTTATAGATTTCCTTCCAAAAGTAGCACATTTAGCGTCTTTGTTTTATGTTTTTCATCATTATGACTGAACACAAATTTTTCTTAAGTGTCAATTTACCGACGTCTTTGCGACTTATAACATTTCTGTGGAATTTGAACATTTTGACGCATGGTAACAGATAAAAACCTACCTACATTGCATAAATTTTATATTAAAAAATCTCCAATTTTATAGAAGTATTAATTATAAATATATTTATTAAACGAAGCGTTAATTTTTGTGATTTACAAAATTAGGTTTAATAAATTGGTTTTACTTTTGTTTTTAACGTTCGATCTAAATCAGATTAAATTGTAAATTTTTCGTTGAATTAGATTTTGAAAATTTTCACGTATGTATATAAAGTTTTTAAAATTTGTGAAAAGTTTATCTAATTGCCATGATGTCCATCCAAAGTTCAAACCTTGAATCAGATAAATTTTTGGTTCAAGTTTTTTATGCCAGGTGGGATAAAGAATCAGATTAATAATTCTATTATGAACTGAAATATATAATAAACTCCCGAGTAAGATTTTGAAATTGTTATCAAATTTCCAGGCTTTTTATTAATGCAAAATTTCAAATTTATAAGGTACATTTTTCAGTTTAATTTAAAAGTGCATAAAACTCGTTGCGACTTGATCTTTAGAAAATGTTAAATCTTTCATAATAAATTTCGAATCCAGAGCAGAATTTCCTTTTGGTTTGTATATAAATGTTATACTTATAATAAATATCTAATATTTTGGAGCAATTATTTTCGTTCGAAATTAAGTTAAAATCTCAAATAATAAACATCCATAAAATAATTAGAATTTTATTTCTTCCATCTTTTCACAAAATTATAGTACCGTAATGGTTCGCTATAACCATTGAATATGAAATTCAAATAATAATTAAATAAAAGATTTCTTATCGTTTAAATGGAGAACTATTTAGTAAATTTTTGAATCTGAATTCCTTAATCAAGTAGGTTTAGTGATGTATTTTATAAGTATACATAGACAGAATTTTATATAAGTATTAAAAATTCTGAGTATTTTCTTGAAATTGGAAGCAAAATGTCTAAGGCCACTATGAATTTACCTGCCACCACCCAGATAAATTGTTTGTATGTCCGCAATTAGTTTTGGTAGTTTTAAAATATTTTATCTGCGTAGGGTATTTGGGCTCCTACGACGTTTCGTCTCATAAATTTTTATTTTGATGATATGAGTTTGGCTGTAATTCGTCTCGGTAGAATAAGCCCCTAAAGTTTGGTCTTAGCGTGATTCGTCGAGGTCAGCACGACCGGTCCCAGAGATTTTATCAAATCACCAGAAAAGTTGTAAAAACAGACATAAAGCGAACTTTTGAAGCACCATAACTCGGGGTATCAGCGAAGATGGACCTAATCAAGTTGCCGGATGAGCAAACGTAAATACCATAAAAATTAAAGACACATCCCGGCCTTGGGGTATGTGAGCAGGGAATCATCTCCTCCCACGGGATCATGTTAAAGCTCCTGAGAAATGCCAATCGGGGTCATTTCTGATTATCACGGCTCCTTATTAGGGGCTCAGTTTGCCCCCTCCCCTCGACTGCTTATTCTTAGCATCATTAGAAATTCGCCTCACAGTCTGTTTACCGTCGTCATCTCCTTGAGATGCTGTCGTGCACTTAAGTTTTGCACACTTTGACTTGGCTTCTGCAACGTCCCGAATTTAAGAAGTTTTCAACCTCTCTCCGGGAAGATGTTCCCTACAATGGGGCCCACGGGGGCGGAGGCAGCAAAAATATAGTAACAGCTCCGAGCCCCAGTAGCTGCCACTGCCAGCCTCCTTTCTATGTGCACACAAAATCTTGCAGGGAAAATTTATTTGGCAGGAATTTCTTCTTTTGCGCCCGGGATGGCAAAGGAAGCGAGGGGATTCCCTAAACAAACTTTCGTGCAGGACTCTGTTTTATATGATAAAAAGTTGCAAAAGACCCTCCAGAAAACTGGCCCGGATCCCTAGTCCCGATGTCCGTGTGCATGAATTTTTCCCCGAAATGGACTCTGACTTTTGAATGCTGGAGACAAATCAAGTTTGCGAACTTTTCGCCGGTCTCAACTTTTCCGATTTTAATGAAAATTTGTCGTCTTCGCAGGAAAATTTCTGAATAGAAATCGGAAAATTATGTGTTACTTTACGCTGATTTTCCTCTGCAAGTTTCGATTGTCCGGGATAGACCACCCCTGGGGAAATATCGCGGCAGTCAGAGTCCTGGTGGTTGATAGCCTCATGGGATCTGGAACTGATTGAACTTCTAATGCTGTCCGCCAGTGTGAACGCTGCTTTTGTTGGAAAATAGACCTAATTTCCGGTGAAGGCGTAGAAATTGAGAAATTGCTATTTGCTATTTGCTATTTCGGATCACATTTTGAGCGGTGTGATTTCTATTCAGAAATAAATCACATTTCGAGTTGAGAGTTCGTGGCATTGAATAAATTTTAAATGGATTTCCTAGCAATCATGCAATTTTTGTGGAACTTTAACATTTATTATTCGGGTTTTATCATCTCTGATTTACTGGGAAGTTTTGATTTATGATTGTTTGTTTTGTTGACTTTACGTATTACTTAATTAAGGGCTAATGCTACATGCTTAATGGATTATGAATGATACCTATTCAAATGGTGTTATAGGGGAAATTCATCATAATAATAATAACATTTTCAAGTGCACGAAGAAGGACAATTTGAGTAATTGACTTTAATAGATTTTATATCACTTTTTTACTGATTTATCTTTCCGAAATATGAAAATGTGTTTATTTAAAATGCAGGAAAATATTTAGAAAAATCCTAAGTCTATTACTAGAAATTAAACAATTTCTCAAGAAATTTATTGGTTTCTTATTTGAAATGCAAAAGTGGAATATATAAGGGCACGGACAAATCTTATAAAAATAGGATGTTTTTTATAACAAATTTAGTTTAAGTATGCATATGTATATATTATGTATAAAACAATTTATTTCAATTACCAAATGGAAACAAATTCGAGAAAATTGGCTATAAATTCATTCTCACAAAGTAGCAATACCAATTAATACAACGTTTTATGGATTTAAAAATTTTAAATTGAACCATTTTTAAAATATTGTAGTTTTGAATTTTGAAGTATGTAAACTTTGTAGAAAAGAAATCTGAAAACTAAATTAATCTCAGTCTCGGAACGAACAAAATTTCGTTCAAAATTGTAAAAATACATAGTAATAATTTATGGTTTGGTTATAATAATACATAAATAAAAAACTCAAATCCTTTTCTAATTTGTTGGATGAACTGTTTTAGCAAGTTTTAGATGACTATTCTTATTCTGAAATAAATCTTCAATCAAATCAGTACGCCCTTAATCCTAATCCTTCCATGCATCTTAATTGGAATGAGTTATAGCTCAGAAAAAGCCATCTCTGTTGATATTACGAAATGCTTGCTTCAGAAATTTCAATATTTTCAGAACAATTAGCTCTAGCAGAGATTCATGAATCTGTTCCAATTCGAAACAAAAATGCAAGGGGAAAAAATCAACCGAATCGGGATAAAACAGGATGCCTAATGTATTCCCCTTCATTTGCATACTTTGATATGGGTGTCCATCGAATCTGCCTGAATCATTAAGGACAAATCCGAGAAATCTCTGCTCCATTGGCGCTGATTGCAGTGGATCTTAATTGAAGTACGATTGGGTTCTGCTCCATCAGCAAAAGTACTGAGAAGCCCCAGAGCATCGGCATATCCAGGATCTGGACCACCACGAGGAGCTGGATATAGAAGAACCATAAAGTGGTCCAGCTCATCTCCTTTTGGTCCTGTTGTTTTCCCTTTTAGCCGAGAGATCGCCTCATAAACCGCTCATAAATCACGTCGCCGAGCGGACAAAAGAGCCGAGATTCCTCATGTGGAAGAATAAAGACAAATTACCCGCTGGATGACAAAGGATGGTTAAAATTTATAACGTTCGGGTTATAATAAATTAAGCTCGAGTACCGCGCTCTGGCGGAACGGCGTATGGGCGTATGGGCGCAGGAGAACGTCTCGGTTCCCTTCTTTATCCTGTTCAGCTGACTGGGTGCGAATTAATTAGATTCCCTCCGAAGGCAAATAGAACACGTGTGGGGTGCGTGTCTGGGGAGCATTTTAAGGTGGCGATTTCGAGCCCGGCACGTAAACCAAGGTGCGCTAAACAGGTAATGAAGGCACTGGAATTGATGGGCCCATTACTCGCTAGTTACGCAGATCCGGTGAGAAATTGACGGTATCTAGGCTCATCCTTGAGAGCCGATTCGTTACAGGATTGTGTTGAAATCAGTCCACCACCGACGAGTTCGTCCAGGTGTCCAGGCCGGACGTCGAGGGCATAAATTTTAACTCTGACTGTTGTAGCCATGCATCAACCACAACATCCCGTCCGAACCTTACGCACACCGGAGGCCGCATTCAAGTCCTTTTGATTGACACCGACCTGGGCCTTAGTCCGGCCGGGTGCATGACAACACCGGGCCTCACATTATTTGCAAACACCGCAATTTAATGGCCGCCTAAATTAACAGGAAGTCCCCGCACCTAGGAATAGTCTCGACGGGAGCTAGGCCGCCCCACGGGACCCTTCCCCTCGTGGGATGCGGATGTGGCTAGAGCTAATTAATTGTGGATGTCGTTTCTAACTTGTGGCCTTGTTCGGATAATTAAGGAAATTATCTTACTGTGCCATCTAGCCTCAGCTTCCGAGACTAAATTGCAAAAATAGATGAAATTTCTCTGGAATCAATAATATCTTTAATAGTCTCGACTTTAAGAAGTCTTTCTGCTATAAGGACAACAAAATAGGCAGTATTTCGGATTTTAGTTGTTCTTTACTTGTACTATATATGTAGAACACTATTAGAAAAGAAAGGCATGAAAATTAGAAAATTGTAAAACACGGTAATGAAATAATACAATACAATATGTATACATATTAATCATTTATTTTTTATGTTATATTATAAACCTAACTTCAAAAATAAGTATTACACTGAGCAACATTTATATTAATATATAATAAAAATGTAACAAATTCAGGGTTACTGCGAAAATTGGATTATACACAAACCAAGTGTTATTTGAATTAAGATTTTTCCTTTTCAAAGTGTCTATTTGTTGAAAAATTTCTCTATAAAATTATAATTATACAGTGGTATTAAAAATACCTCAAATTAAAATAATTTATTTTAAAAAACGGGCCAGTAAAGCTAAAGATGATTGAAAATGCATTTTATTTATGAGACGAGAAAGTGGTATTATGTTGATTAATATTTAGAAAATAATGGAAAGTCTTCTGTACTGGAAACTGTTCCCAAAATGAGAAACTCCGGAAATAATATTATATGTGTTCTAATTCTTTTATATAAAGTTTGTATCAATTTAAGAAATTTTAATCCAATTAGTATTTTTAGAAACTTAAATAATTACTGAGTTTTATTAATTTGTCTTGAAAATTGGTATTATATTAAATGTTACGTTGTATATCTTTAAGTGGTATAGCCCCAACAAAAGGATTTATTTTAATATCTTGGTAAGATCAGTGATCATTATTATTTAAAAAAATACCCAAAATTTCTGGTGTTTCCATCAAATTTTTTATTTTTTGTGAAAGGAGACGCTTCCATTTCAACTCCCAAAACGATTTGTTAGTTTCTTAGAGTCCTTCGGGTGTTCCTTGGTTGCGGGTAGTCCCTAAAATTAATTCGAATATTTCACCAAGTCTTGTTTACACACAAAAAATGATAATTAGGGCCCTGTTTAAAAGCCGAGAAAGCCGAGAATGACAAGAAATTTTTCGCTAATCTCTCCCGAAGTTGTTTATCATCCTGCGCATCTAAATTAGCCAGGATCTCGGCCTCAAGCCGGCTCTAGGTGAAGGCAAGGAAGAAAATCAATTACTCGGGGCGGCCTTCACCCAGAGCTTTTTTTTCGCCCTCCCTCCCCGAATAATTAAAACCTCCCTTAGCTGGTGCCCATCCCTGACCGAAAAATCTGGAGAGCCCCAATGCTCCCGAGGGGCCATCCAACTAGCTCCAGTGCCCGGACCTGGATTCAGCCGGGTGGATGCCAAAACCTCGACCGCGGGGTCCTCCTGTGATATCCTGCTGTACCACCCATCACAGCGGGCCCCAAATATTTAGATAGCTGCTCATCGCTTGATTTTTATTCCGCTAAATTGGTTATCTTTAAATATTGATTCGGTTCGGGTCTGGCCCGGCAACATGACCCCGCGGTTCTCCGGCCGGTCCAAGGGCGCGAAGGGCGCGAAGGGCGCGAAGGGGTATGCTCCCCAGGGAAAATATTCCCAGATCATTATTACGTGAGTGAGTGCAGTGCACGTGTCGAACGTTGGGGATTTATGGTCCGACAAGTGCGTCCCGGAGCCCTGTCACCGTGATGGGGCCCCACCCATAAACAGTGCCAAGATAATGCCGGATATGAGCGATACCGAGGCGGGAATGGCTTTTACGGTCATTTTTGGCCAGTCATCCTGGTTAATTACAGCAAAATTTATTTTACTATTTAATAGCCCATTATGGTGCATTGTCGCCCTCTGTCGGGTACACGCGGGACTGCTTCAGGCCGCGGTAATTATTTAACGAGATTCCGTCTAGGCACTAAATCCTCCCCAAAAATAACGACCGAGGACACCGTCTTAATTCGCTTTTTGTGTCCTCGCTGACGTGTGCGAGTCGTTTTCGACCGTATTAACGATTTACGTAGAACAAGAAAATTGTCTCCATTCCGGCAATCGGCTGTCTTTTACTGCCTGTTAAATGCCAAGGAATTTTGGGTCCTCGCCCTTAAGGTGGGGCCTACAAACACTCCTCGGATATTATGGGGTTCGTATTTTTCTTAAACAGCTAAGTATATTACTGCTCGTATCCAAGAATTAGCCCGAGGAAATTTTACATATAATATTTCTTATATGTGTACGGTCAAACAAGGAGATATCTAATTTTGGATAACAATATAAAATAGACTGTTTGAGGGTCTGACTTAAGCGCTTTCTTTACGGTCCATTTGCTTCGGAGGCCAAATATGTTGTTTGTTACAACCATAAATAGCCCAAAGACGAATTCCATGCTTTAAAGGATTCGTGGGTATTCAAATAACAACATTAATAGATTTGTAATTTTTTGTCCGTGAATAAATAATTAAATATCGAACTAGACATAGTAGAAGACATACCCAGATATCAACCAAGTGTAGAGACAAGTAGTAAAGGGTTTTATTAATTATAATAATTACAAAAGGGAAAAACAACGTAAAACTTGATAAATTTCATTTCAGGGGAAAAGCTTAAAATTTGGGAGATATCTTATAAATTTTGAACTTAACGAGCATTTCGAGATAAGAATTTAATAGCTACAATTTCAACTTACAATTACATGTTCTTTGACTTACTGGGAATTAAGAATTTACGAGTTTTGAGTTATCCAACTTTCCACAGTAACATTCCATCATCCTTCTTATTTCTTGAATAAAAACTATTGCCCTTTTTTATTTTTTATATTATTTAATAATAATAGTGTATTTTATAAAATTAAACAGGAAATAAAATAATTTAGTTGATCTATGAAATGGTAAATCAATCAAAAGTTAGTAAACAAGGAAATTTTAAAAGGATATCTATGCTGCTCCGATTAAATATTACTTATTATCATTCAACGAAATTCCTTCATTTTTTCTTATATGAATGGGAGAACAATAGTGTAAAATACTTAAAAATCTCCATAAATAATGAAAAATTAGCACAATGAATAAAATAATACATACATTGCTTTATTTTTATCTATTTTTACCCTCTTTAAGGAGTCTAATTAAATATGAATTTTATTTCGAACAATCAAAAACTGCTAATTAGCGAACGAGCGTTCGAAAAATAAAAGTTGTTTTATAATTGTTATCGCGAAAAATAAAAATTTACCTCATAATTATTGATTTTTATTTAGCCGGAACTCCGAATGTTGCTGAAGGCTCCAAATGAAATAATTGATTTCAGCTTGGTAGCGATATTTTTATTTTAAATTTCAGGAATTTGTAATCATTGCATTAATTATTTTATACCTGATTTTTGTTTGTGATATATTTGAAAGGTATTGAAATACAAAAAAATTGTATTAAATAGGTAATTTCAACTTAACTCAATTTAAATGTTGATTTAAAATTAATTGTGGTTGAATTAGACAGCAGGAATATTACATGGAAAAAAACGACTTATAAATTTTTAATTATTGAATGGGGACTCACTTTTAGGCTTAGTGACTCAAAGTTACTTACAATTCAATAAAAATTAACTGACATCTTTCAAAATCTTTGATGTCCTAAAAAAAAATAAGTCTCAAAAAAAAAAAAAAATTCCCACATTATTCCCAAAATGGGTAAATAATTTACATTCAACTTGAAACTAATGCCGAGCTGTGTTTGACTTACGCTCCAGGATGAGGTCCTGAGGGGCGGCGAAATTCTTGTATGCATGGAATGAGGCTGGAAAACGTTTAGAAGCACTATCACCATGGAACCCAGCCAACCTTGGCGGGAATGAATGAATCACTTTATTTCCTCGGAGATGTTTCTCTGTGTTATTTGTATTAAATTTTGCCATCATCACTGTCTGCCGGGAGGTGAAGTATAGGGCACCTGGGAAATGGTGGCTGTGTTTGAAATAAACAAGATTTCCTTGTGGTACCTCCTGAGACGAATTTGTGGATTTTAGCAGAATTCCGCAATGTAAACACTTCTGAGAATAGTTTCGGATTAAGTTGCTTTGGATGGGATGAATCGCGGGGGGTGGAGAAATGTTATAGAGGTAAAATTTGTTGATTTTTACATGGCTTTTAGCAAATTAAGCAAAATTAATGTAATTCGCCCTGTTCATATAAGACTTTGGTTAATTTTATATACGCTTGGGGTAAAATGTTTAATATTAAAACCTCTGCAAACAGACGAAAGCTAGAGCTCATTTACTCTTGTGGCAGAAGAGTCGTGAAGCTGCAATTATCGTTCTCGACGTAAAAATTGTTGCAGAGTGCATTTCTATGAATCTGACTGGGGTTAGAGGTAATTTGAGAGAATAACAAGATCCTTTTTTACATAAAAAGTTGTACAATTCCCTAATATTTTACTTAGCACTGATTCCCTTTCTAGGGACGGGTTTTGCCCTATCTTTCCCTTGCAGACAGAGCTCTTCTACGTGACCCTGCAGCGTCCTCATTCCGGGGCTGCAGTCGACCTGAATTATTTTCATCATCAGTCGTTAGGAGGAGTGTACAAACAGTGCGATGGGTCACAAACTGATATACAAAGTGAAATGCCAGTTAGACCCACCACTCGACGGACAGAGTTGCTCGTTACCCCGGGGATACTTTATGAGCGACGGGAAGTTTTTATTGCCAGATTTATTAACTAAAATGCACAAGAATTCCTTTGTCCTCCCGTAATAAACCAAAATTATATTTCATTTCGTTTCTAGCTGCTGCTCCTGTAGAATTCTTCGTCCCCTCCTCCCTCTCGGTCCCATTTCGTCTACCCCGGTTAACGATCGCACCCTACCACACCCCCACACCCCTTTTGTCCAGTCATCAAAACCTACCCCATCTCTCTGGCACGTCTTGCTTTCTTACAACTTGAATTTATGCAAAAAATAATAAGAGCAATAATTTTGCCATAAAACCCACATTTAAGGAGGGAGCTACAGTCGTTCCTCGACGTTTGGTCGGCTCACAGTTTTAATACTTACCACCCCCACAACCCTCCTTTACCCGCTTTCCAGAAGCAATTTTGAGGTAGAAAGCAATTGTGCTGCGCACTCTGGTGTCTCACCCGAGGATTACTTTTAAGGGTTGGTTAGCAGGGAAGTTTGATGATTATGACCGAAATGATGTACGTCCCGGACATATTGCTGGGCATGTTAATCCGTTAATCATTGGACTGTAAAACATCATGAAGATTTTAGAGAACATGGACAGGCCGACGGAAGTATATTTTTATTGTGCCCTAGGATCGTCAACATTTCGTTGCTTCTTGGGAATTGTACAAAATGAAAGATTTATGTATACTTTTGGTACTCAAAGGGCAGTTTAGTAGATGGCATCAGTTGACGGAAGTTGAATTTGTTGATGTATAAAAATAATTGTTACTTTTCGCAGAGTAAATTCAATCCAAAGGAGGGACTTAATTTTTGTTGCATTTATCGGCCACAGATGAAATAAGGAAAATTCTGCCTTTAGTGATTAAATAGCGTTACCTCGGTGACCGTAGCTGATAATTTAGCCCAACCCATTTGCTCCTTTCCCCTTCATTGAAGTCTCTGGTAAAGGATATGGAAAATCCTTTTAAAAAGAATGCTTCCTTTATTTTTAAGGCACAGTTATCCTCGCCACTATCATTATTCAGAAAAACAAAACTTTTACTTATTAGTACAAAAAAAGAATATTTGCCTTTTTTTCCAAATCCGAATTCTTATTTTAAGTTGCCTAATAAAAAAAAAGGATAGTAACAGTAGGAAATGAGGCAAATTTAATAAAGCAAGAATTCACTTATTATATCAGGAGCTTCAGCTCAATATTGGTTTTTGTGCCGATGTGTTGGGCGTATCCTGATCGTAACGCTTTTTTAATCGATTACGAGTTAACTCATGTTTTCATGCGTAAACGTTATTGACCAGTGACGAGTAAATTTGTGTTTAAACTTGCATTATCTGGGTATGAAAATCAGGGCGCAAAAAGATAAGTTCAAAGTTAAGTAAGAGACACATATGTAAAATTTTATTTCAATTCATTAAGTATGTATGATATAAATAAAGTTTATTGCAATTTATTTAGATTTTTTTAATATAAAATTCAATTATGAAATTTTACTTGGCACTAAGGAACAATTATAAAACAGATTTGCGCCCATATTTCTTCGGTATCCTGTATACAGTATTAAAATTCCTTCAAATTCCACAACTGATCGTTGCAGTACAAGGATATTGAGAAAAATGAAAAATTTCGGCTGGGTAACATGCTTTCAAACAAATTTTGTTTGGGATTTTCTGGGGAAGAGAAATGTTTCGTCGCACAATCCGGGAAATCTACGCAATATAATTTTTCCCCGTGGAATAAGAAATTCTTTTGAGGCTGTAATCCGGTCGAAACGAAATGAAATTAAAGTAGGGCACGACACTTAGGTTGCGAGTCCGCGGAATTCGTCACGGTGAAGCTTGTCCAAGGTAGACTGAAGTCCTTTGCTAGATTACTAAAAAATAAAATCACCTGTCCTTTGGGCCCACCACACTTCAGGGCATCAGGGAAATGCAAGTAAAACACGGGCTCGCTAATAAGTTTAGAAATTTAATTCACAATTCCAATGAGTCCTTGCGACCAGGTTTTTTTTTTTTGTTATTTACAACTCTTTGAATAGCAAAACACGAAAAATGAAAACATTTATAATAAAATTGATGTAAATAAAATTGCATGGATTTTACAATAATATTTATCACGTACGAAAATTTTCATCTGTGACTTAATAATAGTTAAAAACATTATAGTAAAAATTTGGTTGATAATTAATACCTATTTCTAAACATTTTCAGGAAATTGTATTGTTTTCTTAACTTTGTATACGAGAAACTAATTTAAAAGTTACATACTTAATACTATTTTTAAATTAAGCATTTGCAATTTTTTTGGATTAATCTCTTTACTTTCCCTTATATTATACTATATATACCTTCGATCAATGAAAGTATTAAAAAAGATCAACTTTTTTAGTTATAGAATTTTGGATTTCATGTTATTGAAATTTGAAAATTAGTAAATGATTTATTTTAGTTTGTTAATAGCTAAACAATTCAAAAATTGTTTTATGGACGTACATATACATACATATATTGAATTTTCGAGTAGTTATAATTTTCATCAATCATCATGCCACCTAAAACGGATGAAATATGATTGGAATCTCAAGATTTCCGGTCTAATGCCAAGAACTTAATTGAAACCAGAAGGACCCCCGCAGATAGAAAAAAAGTCCTGTATGTGCCGGTTCGCCTCCTCACCGAAGATGTTGGCAGGATACTTTGAAGACATGCTAAAATCCACTTTACGACCTGAGTGCAACATGCTTCGCGAACAGCATTATCTTAGAAAGAGCACAAATCCCCAAGTTAGTTTTCTTGGCTGACTGCCTTTATCCCCTTTTTGGAAGGGCCTGGGCCAAAGTGGTGCTCCTGGAGGGGCCGGGAAATGCCGGGAATAGCAACAGCAATAGCAACAAAAATTTTCTAGAATTTGAACATTCTCCCGGCTGGGGAGCTGTGGTGCGGAGCGGCCACAGGCGACGTTGGTGGCGGAACCCTAAGGAGGGAAGTGGCATCTTGTTAGATTCCTTCATTCTATTTACTAGCACCAGGACTACCTCTGGGAGCTTGTTTTTATATTTCTTTAAATAGATTCGGGCTCAGGATCACGTCCTCGCTGTTACAGCCTGATTATGTGCGTGAGCTGATAAAAATTATTGCAAGCGAAAAGGGAAGCGTCCGTGCGGAGCGAAGTAGTTGCCGAAGGACTAAAGGGCCAGAGGATCCAGAGATCCCCTTCTGGCAATATATTTGCGCCCTCTGGAAGTATTTTATCGATAATTTATGGACACGGGACGGCGGATTCATTGAGTGAAAGCCATGCGATTCAGGAGGTGTGTGCAGTAAACAATTTTTTATTTACTATAGGGCAGCGGCTGAGGGCGTGCTCCGATTTTATGGCGGGCGGACGTCGGCCGAAGGAAGTAATAGGCCCTTGCAATGAATGTTTTAAAGGGCTGCTGCCCAGAATGGTATTTCTTTGATTATATGTATTACTCTTTTCGTTTTCGGTATAACCACTAAATAAACAGAAAATTCGGTGATTTACCTAAGTCACTTTATTCTGTATTTAAAGTTTAAACTATCACACGTCTGCAGCAGACTGTTGAGATGAGCAGGGAATAATTTTGCTCCTAGCATGTTTAAAAACTTTGGTAACTTCTAGAGACTTTTCTGAGTTTACCCATCTTTTCTATATGACAAAAATAACTCTTGCTGTTTTCGCTAGAGAAAGTTATTTCACGACTTTATTTAGAAAGATATCTTTAGAGTTACTAAATGAATAATTTAGTCTCAGTCACCGGCACTATTTTGGCTCTATAAATTTTATATAAATTTTATCACTTGGATAATATTTCCTCCAATAGCGAATTTTCGAAAATAAATATTTTACTGTGCCCAAAATGTACAAATTTAGGCTGAATTCAATATTAAATTTTTATGGTCGTAGGAGAAAAACAAATCCTATTACACTGTGGGGTCATTTAATTTTTAATGCAACAATTCAATCATGATTACCTTGTCTTTATACCACAGCTGGTTTTTTGTCATATATATATTTTTGGAATTAATTGAATTTTAAAATCTCTTATACATATGAAAAGTGCATCAAACAATAGCCATCCAAACTTAAAATGTTGAAATAGGATTTTTGGACTTTCATAAAATTCAATTCAGTGCAAAATTTCCTGCTTAACTTAAAACCAGAAACGTTTGAAAAAAATAAAACACATGTTCTGTCTGAAAGTTGTATGATGTTTGTGTTTAACATTCTGGACATATGTAGGTACAATCCTTAAATTAGCTCTATCGATCGGACGGTATCAAAAGATATTCTAGAATCAAATAGGAAATAGTAATTTAATATATACACATTGTAAGGCTGGCTAATAAGAACATATGTGTCTGGTGAAATCAAAATTGTCTATTATTCTGCGAACAATACGATGAATAGAAAGCAAAAGGCAGGTACGAACAAAGCAATTTGCTAAGAAGAACGCCCACCTGTGGACCGGAAATGTGCAAAAATCAAATACAATTTTCCTAAATACCCCCAAATGCAAAATTTTCCCTTAGTCACCCAATTCATCTAGGGGTATCCCATTGGAACGAAATCATCTGCTCCTGTTTCGCACGATAGGAGTAACCTCTATCATTGGACGGGCTGTCCCGAACCGAACAAGGGCCTCCAATCACAAGGATTTCTGGTCTGGTATAATATGCCCGGTTCTGGTTCTCCTGTCGAATTTATAGTTCTCCATTAATCTCCGTCACCAGTCGTAGTACCTACTCCTTACACATTTCGGGGAAAATCTTCTTCTTCTGGAGCCTAGACGAACTGGGACCGGGACCATTTTCGCCGGGCGTACGTCACCGTCCAGAGGGTTTGGGGCATTCATACTTAAGTTCCTGAGGAGCCGCAGAAATGCCGAGCACCACCAGCTCCTATACATTTTTCATGAGCTGCAAAGACATTTTTATTATTTCCAGTACTAAAAGGCACCAAAGAGCCCGGTGGCCGGCCCAGCGGAGCAGGGGCGGGTTTCGGCGCATACATTATTCATGCCGGCACCCAAAATTCAGTAGCAAATTGTTTTATGTGTGAGTTTTGTGTGTCACCGGATGTAATCCAGGCGTGTATCCTGATCAAATAGTATCCTGGGGAAGAAGGTTGAGGACGATGTCGCTCAAAGGATGGAAAATAGTTAACGAAATTATGGGAAGCATGCAATGCATGAGTTCTGTTGACTCATTCCATAGCCCTACCAAGCCCTGTTCCCTTTCTGCTCCTTCCGGGAGTCCTTTCCAGCGAATAAGTAACATCAGTTGTCGAATTTGCGGAGGTAGTGTCACTCAGGCGTAACGTAATATTTGCTTGAGTGTCTGCTCGACTGCCTCCAGCGTCTGATGGATACAACCGCAGGGATTTTGGGGACTAGCCAATTTGAGCCATATTTTCTCTGTTCCCACGGTATGTTTTTATTTTCTTAAGACCATGGTAAATATTCCGGGTATTTTTTCCCCGGTTAATATAAGTCAGGAAAAGGTGATACCCATAACGCAGGACTATTGAAAGGGTAATAAAAAGGTTTTTTCGGAAAAAAGAGCCATGCAATGCAATCAAATTCATGAAAAATTAATAACTACATTATTTTTAGTTGCAAACATTAATTTTATAAAACCCAGTACTTACCTATAAAAGCTGCAATTTCTGACCAGCATTCCTAATCTACATTTACTTGTTAAAGTTCAACGGACGAAAAATTAAAAGAAAATTTATGTGGTAATCAAAATTTCATTCCATAATTTGACTATTGGACAAATACTGCGTTATTTTCAAAAATGAAAAAAAATTAACTAACTATAATTAATTTCTGCTCATGAAAAACTGCTCAGATAATAAAAACATAAATTAAATATGTATCAGGTGATGATAGAATAAATTGAAATCCTAATTCAAAGTTTTGAAAGGAAAAGTTCAGATTAAGAGATTTGATGCCAATATTATTAGTACCTACTAGGCTTCTATCGATGGCTTAGAATTTGTCCAAAAACTTCTTATTTTAGAAGCAAGCTCTTAAACTTTAAATAAAAAAATAATTTTAAGCTATTAGTCATTCAATAGCTATTTGTTTAATAATTAATTAACCTTTTGATTAAATAGTGAGGAAATCATGTCAACATGAGCGTGTCGTAGAGGAAAAATTTTTTTGGAATAAAGTTGTATATTATCTTATAATAGCGCATTATACGCATAGTTAATTATTTGCTTATACGGAAGTATTTACATATGTACATACATTGGGAGGGAGAAATTATAAAAGGTTCTTTTGGTAGCTTCGTATAGTTTAACTTTAGATCTGTAGCTTAAATTAAAAAATTATAAGTTAATTTCAATATGCGTGTGAATACTTTTAATATCTTGATGTAATTTTACGATTTTGCATTGGGTAGTGTTTTTGAAAGTTGGAATCCAACGAGTATAAGACGTATTCAAAAATACATATAAAGTTTGTTTGGTTACTGAAATCCAAAATATTCAACCACTCTTTATAAAATATTGATGCTGATATTCCACGAATGCTTTCTTCATGCGTGATGCATAATTCAGCCGAATATTGAAAATATAGGGTGAAATATTTCTACAACCCTTAATTTGGTCACAGCCCTAAACGGCAAATTATGAACAGTTTATGAAGCCGAGACCCTATTTATCCACTTAAAGTAAATTCCCCCAATTGCTGGATTGTGAAAAACGGCCCAAAATAGAATTGCTTTCAACGGGGAGGCTTTCATGTAATTTTCGGGAGTCTTAACCCGACGGCGGCCACAATTACCGGACTTCTTATTGATGATATGCTCTCCCTCAGGACTGTAAAACACTTTCAGTGTTTCTCGGAACCCTTGTCCCCCACATTTGTTGGGTTACACTTTGAAAGTGGCGGCTTTAAGGCTCGAACTCGCGTGCCCCGAGCTGACCAGCCCCTGTTCATGTTAACCCCATTAACCCCAGCCGGGTAAGGGTTCCACGATGTTTGACTAATTTGGTTACGAATAGCCAGCCGCTGTTGACTTATGACTGCCGCTAGAAGCCAGTTGCTAATTACTAGCACGCAAGCTGTGCCCGACTGTGGAGCATCGAAAAAGTGGCTAATCGGCTTAGGGACTCCCCTGGACCTCGAATCGATTGGTCGGCCCCAACTAATTTCAATTTCAACCACTGGACCAGTCGTTCGTCCAGCAGCAGTGGCGGCGGCGACGGCGGTCAACGGCGGAGCGGGGGTGAATCGAATTAATTTGAACGGTCGACGATTCGGACTTTGGATGTCCATTCTGACGACAAATTTATTGGCTCCTTTCTTTCATTACACTCAAAATTACCCCCTTGTAATGGGGGCCCGAAACGACTCCCAGTCGACGGCTCTTTATCATTCATGGGGACCTCCTTGAAAGAAGCAATTTCCTTGCCACTTATTCCTGGGCCATATGCCTCTTTGTGACATAAATCGAATACGTTTACCCTCAACAAGGAGGTCTGCACCAACCCCGGCCTGGATGGATGGATTGAATTTTGGACCGATACCGCCCGCTGTCGCTGTCGTCGCTTTTGTAGAACAGTCCCATCCGAGGATAGTCCCCACCACTGTCGATTCTCGTCAAGACAAATTGAATTATTTATCATTTTCGCACGAGAGGTTTATTGAATCATTTGAGAGCACCAGCAGCAATAGCAGCATCCCTGCTCCTGAGGCCGCAATTTTCTATTACCCTGGTGCTCATCCTAGATACTATTCGTAGAATCAGAGGGGGCCCCCGGAATCCTTATAGCGAATAATCCATCATTTGCCTCTGCCAGCCTGCCTGGGAATCGTGGATTCTAGATCCTGGATTCCGGATTCCGGGCAGAGCCCCTGTTGATACTTCATAATCCAATTTGCGTTATTACGCAGAAAATTGCCTTTCGCAGATTTTTCTCTGTGCTCGCGCACATCTCTGCCATTCAACATCCGAACAGTTCTGTTTTCAACCACCACGCCCAAGGACAACTTTCTTGGGCCCATTTCAATTTTGAGGTCTCTCAGGATTTGAGAACTTAAAACAGAATAGGATTTTCAAGATTACTCCTCTACCCTTGTAAATTTATAAGATGTGTATGTATATTAGTTTAACCCTAAATTAGAACTGCAAATAACAGACATTTGAGATACCAAAATTTCATGTATGGATATTTGCAGTGCATTAAGAGCATGAAAGCGTTTCTCAAAGGGAAGTGGGTAGAAGGACACTTACTCCTCATTGAGAAGAGGTCAAACTACCTAGATAAGGGAATACTTTATCTTAAGCATCTAATTTAATATCTCTAATAAAACGTAAATAAGGATGGAATAGATAAATTACGATATCACTATCGAAATTTCTAAATAGAAACTATCACTTAAAATGGGGTAACAGAAACTGCAGTATGCTTTATGAATATGGGAAAATAATAATATTCCTAAAACTACAGAAGTGAACACATTTAATTTTTACCCAAAAGTTATATAATATCTATTCGATTAATTAATTCTGATTTGAGAAAAGGTACGTAAATTTAAAAATTACTAAGATTTTAAAACGAAAATTGTGTAACGGAAATTTTGGGTTTTTTAAATTTCGACGAAAACGCGATTGAAAACATATTTATATGCCGGGCTGTGGTAACTAAACTGCGTTCATTTAAAAAAATAGAGTTGTTTTAGAAATGTGTGCTTCATCTTCTAAAAGTATAAGTACATAGAAAATGTAAATTGTTATATAAATATGGAATATCTGCTCCATAATTATATAATAAAATCTTTCATAATGTTTGATTTAAGTCGAGAATTTTTAACCAAATTAAATTTAAGGATTCAGTTCATAGATATTTTTATGTTTATTGAAACCAATTTGACTGAAATTTGAGACAAACAAAAAGTAAACATTTATAAAAAAAAACGCGGTATTCTTAAATTCGATCTATTTTTGTTATTCGCTCCAAACGTATTTTTTCGAATTATCAGAATTTCTCATAAAAGGAATAACGATTTTTGGTTTCAACATTTTTGAATTGCATTCAATTAAGTTATCCGAAATCAATTTATTAGTGATTGAGCTTTACGCAATCGTGTCTCAAGAGCGCAATTTGAACGCAATGGAGGTTCGGACATTTAAAGTGTGTAAAATCAAGTTGCACGCAATCGAGTTGCCCATGAGTGAATCAAATTGCCCGCAATGGTCACACAGGAGCATAGTGCACGCCATTGCGTTCGAAATAATTGAATTGTACAAAATTGAGTTTTACGCATTCAAATTGTGCGAGCTCAAATTATATATATGTATGTATGTATAAAATTTTCTATAGGGATGTATAAATGCAACCATACAGTTTAATGTCCTCGAGGCCTCGAGCTGAAGAGTTGCATTGGTATGAGGAAAATTTCATTTGTTTTCAGTCTGAATTGAAACTTATTTTCACGCCTCCCACAACCATTCAGTCGAGTCAATTTTTATTCTGTCTCCAGCTCGAAGTTAAGGACTTTCTTTGGACTATTCTTTTGTGAGTGAGAACTCGAGTTGAATGGGAACTCTTTTGAGTTTTCCACAATTTCATCTGCCTTCTGCCCTGAAAATCTTTTTGAAACCAGAATGGAGGGAATTTATTGTGGCTAGGGCAGAAAGCCAGCCCATTTCGTCTATCCACGTGCTCCATGTCCTTCGTATCCATCCATATCTTAGCCAGACAAGCTTCTAGTGCTCGTCACTCGGAGGATGATTCGTCCATACTCAGAGTGATTTGTTCGTGGACAAAGGACTTTTTTGTTGTTTTTTTTTTATATTTTTTTGCTATGCTATCCCTTTTAAAGAGTGCATGAAGTTTGCATGAAAACAATCCAGAGGAGGTGGGAAGCGCCCATGGGCCCCTTCTATCCCTGTCTTGAGACTCCATTCAACAGTCAAAGTGTATCAATCTTTATATAAAACGATTTGCACGGCCGACGGAGACTAATGGTTGATATCCGAGCCCGGGAAAGGACATTTGGATTCATTGCAGAAATGATTAATTATATTTTTGTGCTTGGGGGCACTGCTTAAAAACGTCCAAATAGAAAACGAAGCATCCTGAGAGAACCGCCCGGGATCCAGCCTCCATGTCCGCCCGGAATCGGGGGGTCTCATTGTCTTCTTTAATGGATTTTTACTTTTTGCCCGAAGACGCCCAGTTGGGGACAATGATTCTGTCATTTTGAGACAGATGAGCCGAAGGGCTGGAAGGGAGGGCTCCTGAGATAAGAAGCCCGACCCGAAGGGCATACCCGGGCACCGATGTTCCAAGAAAATCGGTCCCGGCAATGTTAGGAAGGAAAGGTAATTTCTGCTAAGTCAACCGTGCTAATGTTTGTTTCAGGTAATAAAGGATTTCATCAACTGTAATCGATTGCTCAAGAGGAACAGTCTGCAGTTGTAAATAAAAACGAGGCCAAGATAGGGAAGGGTCACCTTAAGCAATCTGCACCCTTAGGTGAGTTGGGTGACTCCTGTTTGCTTCTGGCGATTGAGTGGCTCAGGGGAAGGTCGTGTGCATAGAAGATAACCAGTCCCGTCCCAGCCTGGAGCACTATGTCCAGAGTCCTGGAAAAATGGTGTAAATCCACCAGGCTCTGGGGGTAATCACCCTCGCCCCAATAAATAAATCCCCGGCCTCAACTTAAATGTGGCATCAAGTGTACTTGACCTGCATCCAAGCAGATCTTGAAGATGTTGTGGCCAAGAATATAAGGGATAAAAACGGCGGCTGAGGGGGCGGGCAATTTTGTGTCAAAATCTTTAAGATCACGCCCGCCCGTTGTCCGCCCAAAGAAAGACGTCGAAGTCGATGAAGACGAAGATTTCGACGACAACACTTCAGAAGCCACATTATCATCGTGGTAAACTTTTAATGTGGCTGCCGGGCAGACCATCGTCTTGTAAGTGCCTCCCCCGCCAAAGTTGCGCCCAAGTTATCGAACTTGATGAATCCCACGAATAAGTTTCTCGACAGCGACTTCCCGGTGGCTTCTTGAACGTTTCGAGTCAAACGCTGGATAATTCACTCAGAGTCGAGTGAAAAATGCTGCTCACTTTGGTTAGCTCTTTTTTGGTTAATTAGTTTCGTCGGTTCCTTCACTTGCAGCAAAGTTTTAAGCGATTCGAACAACTTTAGAACAGGGCTAAAGGAGACTCCTTTAGAAACTTTCTGACACCAGTCAATCGAAATGGACTGACATCGCGAAACTCGATAACGATTAAGTAAACGTTTATTCCTCTTTTTAAACTTGATTCACGAATCTTATTTTTTGAAAGGAAAAATAAAATATCAGCTGCCACTGGTTTTGTGGTAAGCCATTTAAAGGCCAACTTCTACAAGTTGATACATTTTAGACTGGAGTTTTATAGACGCGATAGTAGATATTTTCTAAGTTACTAAAAAACAAACATACAATAATTGCAGACAATATCTACCTTAAATTCGTTTATAGTTCAACTTTATATCTTTTATTACTAGGTTTTTCAGAGAAGTGGTATCTACATATAGTAAGTTTATATAAACATTTTCCAACTAGATATTCCTAAAATTCAACTAGATTAGAACTTCTAGGTCTTTATTTAACTGATTTTCAATTGTTGATTTTGAACTGAAAACCAAACTAGTAAGTAGTATCATTTAACTAATGCACTATGCTCATTTAATGAAATTGGAAATCAATCAGTCATTAATTAAAAACAATTAAATAAAAATTGAAGCAATCATAAATCTAAATTTCAAATTGAGGAAGCAGATATTCATTTTATTAAATTTTATTTGGATGTTTTCCTTCGTTTAATAACTGCATGATAATTTGAAAAGTATACCTATTGAATGTACCTTATAAAACTCCCAATTTATTTAATATATCATATTTCTTCAATTTTACAAAACGAGAGAAACGAACTAAAGTTTACACTGTTGCCTCATCCAATGCACTGATTGTCTGAATCGCCAGAGCCTTAATACAGATATCTTATTTCAAAATTACGTCCCAAAGGTAAGCTTGCAGGTATGTTTATGTTTTCTGTATTTTGTTTTTTATAGAAAGTTGCAAAACTGAAAGAGAATCATATCCTTGGTCATTTTTAATTGGACTTATATTACATATCATGCAGAAATATTAGTCAAATCTGTAAGGAAAAAACAGGCACAAAAAAAATTGTGCATTCGCAAGAAAATGAAGTTAAAATTACATACGGATTGTATTTTAACTAATTTGAAATAAAATAAAATAAAATTTAATTTATATAAAGGTGTTTCTCTCTATTATTCATTCTTGATTCATAAGAGCTCTCAAGAAAGACTCATGGTATAACTAAACTCTCTAGAAAAGAGCGTATAAATCTATGAAAGTTAGTCGTTCTCCATCTGTAAATTAGTAACCAATTTAGCACGACACAGCGGACAGGAATAAATTCCTTTTTACGGAGCGGAAACGACTGTAGAGGATGGGATAGAAAGTTTACAACTGCCGGAATATTTAATGTGCCTTCCTCGGCGCCTATCAGTTCCTTCCTTGTGCAGTCCACCAGACCAGGAGGATCGACACGAGCCTGCGGGCGTCCTTTTGATGTTCCCTCGGGAACATACACAAGGACGCATGCCGCCACTATGCCTATATTAGAGCATATACTTCCTGAACCTTCCTCTGTCCGCATTTTCCCTGGTCCCGCGGCAGTACCCCAATACAAATGGACGTATGCAAAACGAGAAATTTGTTTACGTCGTCATTAAATATTGACTAACGTGGAGAGACCAACATTAATTTCAGTAATTGTGTTATTATGCAAATGAACGTGCCCTACTGGCTGCGGTTCTTCCACCACTAACTATTAGGGGGTATTAGGAAATTTGCATAGGGCTGATTTGAGCCGCAAGAAGTCAAATGAGCAAAAACAGCTGAGTGCACGGAGCTCCTTCTGCCTCCTCCAGGATTTCTTATTCTTACGTAATTTTTTGGCCTCTTACAGGAGTAATTCTAATATTCCCTTTTTTTTTGTTTTTTTGTTTTTTCTCGGCAGGTAAAAACTGGAAGTTTTGATTTATTCAGCTACAGGAAATGAGAATTTTGAATGAGAATTGCGAAATATAAGTGGTAATTTTTGTTTTTAAAGTTGTTATGAATTTTATATTACGTAATGCACTAGTATCTTTCCCAGGCTGTGCTTTTCGTAAGTATAAACTACTTTTAAAAAAATTAACCCTCTACAGACACTCTGCGTAGAACATTTTTAAGTCAAATAAACCAAACAGTGATTATGAAGTAATCAAGATACTATACTATACTGATTACATATATATACCTATCAGAACTTCAAACAACTTTAAAACTTAAATTAATTAGAGCTCTGTTTATTTGAAAAGCTTTCCAGTATGCAACACGAGCGTATAATGGCTGGAACTATAAGCGGAATAATTAAATTAATTAATCGAAATTATTTCGTAACTATTTTAGAATGCGATTCCTCCAGACTATTCAATTGATTAAAATCTAATTGAAATATGATAAAAATTAGTAAATTGTTGTGGAATTGTACAAAATTTGGATTCATTGATATATCAAACATTAACATCATAGACAAGAGTTGAATTGATTACAATGTGTAATAGATTCATGTTGGATATAAGAACTTCTATGGTAATGAATAGATAACAAACTTCTCGTACTAAAAGGCATGCCAGATACATAAAATATTAAACAGAGCTAACAAGTTTGCCGAACACAATCGCTAGAACGACATTTAATAAGGTTCTCTTGCAAATCTAAATACACTTGTAGGCTATTACTCAATTTTAGTTGAAATAAGACCACAAGATCCAAAATTTATGTAAATAACATCAAGTTTAAGGCTTTTCCTCAATTTTATAGATAGATAGATAATAATTACAAGTACAATATTAGCATAATGAATATAAGTTATTTGAAACTAAACTTAAGCTATAGGTGAGGTGAGAGTTTTATTATTTGCCTATAGTTGGTTCCTTTAACTGTGGAAGTGAACAATTTGTAACACTTTACTGGACCTGAAGTATCAGAGACTCTTACATTAACAGTCAATTTTTTTCATCAAAATGAATCCGGATGTTTAAAAACCGTATTCATATTTTTTCATAAGTAGGTATATAATAATAGAAAAATAACTAAATGTAATCGGTAATTTCACAACTGAAACAAAAGCTGCTCAGATGATTGACAGAAATTGCTCAATTCTAAAAAATTGTTAAACACGCAGAGTTTGTGAGACTCCATGTCCACAGTCAAAGGTTTAACGCATTTTTAGTAAATTTGTTATAGATTTTTGTATGTACATAGGTTGTAATAAGCGAATCAATAAATTAATTTAAACCTGAACCATAAATGTTGGAGATTTATTTGTCATATCATTTTAACTTATGGTGCCTTTGACTCATTTAATTCACTTTGCAGTGTGCGAAATTAATAGCCTCACATAAAATATTTACTTAAAGCTGTCGTCTTCTTTCATATACATCTTGAATATTTGATGAACCCTTTTGAAAATGTCGAAAATAGAAAAGACGAAATTTTAATGAACACCATAAATTTTATATTATACTCTTAGTGCTATATGAACCTTACTGAGTGGGGAATATGTGACAGAATTTTTACGGCACAATTAATTGCTTTTAGCCCATGTAAACGTCGTCTAATGGATGCTCCTTTGAGATTCATCAAATAGCTGCCATATCGAGGCTCCAGGACTATAGAGGAAAATATTCCTTTTAGTCAGGACCGTGCGCCATTTCCGGATCTGCTCCGAACTACGCCACCGTTCCAAAAGTCAAAAACATCGGGAAAGAAAAGTGGACCTATCACGACCATATGCTAAGGCCCGAGTTATTTCCAAACACTTCCTTTTATTATAAACAAGAATTTAATGGGATACATACCAGATGCCACAAGATATATTGCCTCCTTCAGTGCCATTGAAAATCCATCAAAACGTGATACCAAATATCTGATAGACGTGCAAAAACTTTTTTATGGAAATTTCTCATATTTTCTTTTTTTTTTGTTGTTGTTGTAGTATGTCCCTCGATCACCCACCCCCGCATGCACGCGTCCGTGCACAGGGTGACGAGGGTTAGTGGTCTTTTGCTTTTTGTGACATCGACACGTACCACACCATTTCGTTGGCTTAAAGCGTTTTTCTGCCATTGACACTGGGCACACACGAATTAAAATTCATAAAATTCAATTGGTACACGAAAACCTCGTGTCGGATTTGAATTTTACTACCAAAGGACCCAATTAATGGTGCCGAGATATTGAACCTTGCTTGAAAAGTAAAACTGGTAAAATCACAAAGGACGAGAGGATTAAGACATTCTAATCTGGTAAAATAAACTTTTGAAACTAAAAACGTATTTAATGAATGTGAATATGAGGACACTGTATGTAAATGTCCAAATATAACTTATATTTATTTTGTTAGAATTACGAGTATAACTTAATTTTAGTAGTCAACTTAATAATATTGGCAATCAAATATGAACCATACCGAATTAGACTTCATTAATAAAAATTAGGGAGCAAAGCCAAATGGATACTTTTACCCAAAATTGAAATACAAATATATTAACTTATCGAGATAAACTGCATTTATATAGAAATTCGTAATTTTTAAAGTTATAGATATAGGCATTTTTATACTATGAGTTTGAATAAAGTACCTAGGAGTCAGGGTTGTACAATTATCAGCGCTTAACTAATTCTCATATGTAGTTTTGAACTTGCAAATTGCAGTATTTTTATCCCCATAGGGAATGGTAGTTCAATTTTTCTTAATTTCTAACTTAAAGGCCAAATATGTACCCTTTTTTTATGAATTTATCTTCAAAAATGAGGAATATTCATATAAATTTACATCTTTTAGCCCTTTAGGAAGAACATTTCGTAAAATGCTTTCTTAGAGGATGCGTACTTCACAAAATAAACCTACTGTTCAAATAACATGTATTTAGCTTCATCGTTGATGAATCACACAATCAGGACATTTTATTTTATCTAGATGAACAATTTTTGAAGAAATTAATTAGGATCCTTTTGGAATCAGTATCCCAGATTGAAGCTTATTTAAGACTTTATAATTCTTTATAATTCCACACAAATTAGATGTACCGCAGCACAACATTTTACCTAGTTACGGAAAATATATTTTTAATGAGTAGGTACACAAATTATTTTCTAATCTTACTCTGATAGTATAAATTTTGTAAGATACGTATTTTTAGATATCTTACTTTATGTTTGAAAAGATGTTTCATCTGGTCTTCAAGAGTTGTAATCTTTTGATAACAATACTTTTGTAGGATTTGAAACATATTCTCCATTTATTTTTTTTTTTGTACTCGTGCTCATACGCATTAAAATGATTTAAGCCCTTTTAAATATAAATTTGCAATTATCTGTTCAGCTTATGCGTCTGAATTATTTTTAGAATATCTATTTTTGTAAAATTCAGGACATAAGATATTTTCATCAGGCAGAAATTTCATTAAAAAGTTTTTGGAACAAAAGTCGGGTCTTTATAAACTGAATATATTAATAGAACAAACAAAAGGCTGACAGATAAAATAAAACATGTTTGCTTCGGATCTCTTTTACGTCATATTTTATGTTAAAATTATCCTGGAAGTCAAAAATGAAGATACACGTTACCCTGTTTACATATCCTTTTTCCTTATTTATTAACTTATTTTGTAGCATCATTTGTAGAAGTTTTTGAACACGTTTCGCCCACTAAAATGATTTTCAAATTTTCTAACATAACAACATTTTCTACATTAAGGGCTTGAAATTCAAGAGAAATTCAAATTGCTTCCCTGTTCTGCCCATCTTACCTGGTGTAATCCCCCCATTGCTCGTTCAGTGTTTTTCCCCTAAACAACTCCCGGATTACGGCTGATGGAAGAAGTACAAATTCCAAGGAAGACAAGTTCCTTAAGGCCCAGTCAGGGTGGAAAATTTAAATTCTCCGAAGACGTTTCAAGCGATTCAAATGAGATTTATCAGACGCCGCGGCGGTACACTGGAAAATGTGGGAAAGGAAAAGAAGGCACAGGATCCAATAAACAGTGACGGCAGGTAAATCCTTGCAAATAGCTGTTAAAAGTCATTTATCTAAATTACCAATGCCCACCTGTTGGAAGTTATCCTTTTTCGATTTGGGGGCGCAGGGAGTTAACCAGAGAATATCTTTTCCTAGATAGTGCCTCCCCCGCGTGTCGTAGCATAGTTCGTGCCAAGAGAGGACTCAATTCTGTGCACCTCGGTGTGCCTGGGCCAGACTTTACCAGGATTAAATTTATTCAATCCGCCTGCAACTGGCCTGTAATTTAATTACTCTGGTACACATTCATTCCCTATTAAGGACTTTAACTCAATTACGATTAATGACTAAAGTCTGATCGTGTCGCCAAGGAGTCCTTCCACGGCTAGAGCTAGATGCACTTCCACGGGGAGAAATTTATTAGCGGTTTTACTTTACTTTTAAAAGGTTTATACCCGGCGACACGGGGCACATTGAGACCAAAGAATTCCTGTGTGATTAATTTTCGTAAGGAAAATTTCTCTGGATTTTCTGTCCTGCGTTAATCACGCAGCACCATTAAAATTTCAGGGATGGCAAAGCAGGACACCAATTCCGGTGGTGAAAGGCCATGCTTTAGGAGAAGACTATAATGAAGCTCCTTCCACGTCTCATCCATAATGCACACGTATGAGAAATGAATACATCTGTCGACCACATTAACTTAATTATCTAGACCTGCTGTAATTTTTATCCCGGCTATCCTAGGGCAGCCAACCCCATTCCGAACAGTTCCAAAGGCTCCTTTGGTAGGTCGTGCCTTGCTCCTTCTCCTGGAGGGCTCCAGGGCGAAAGATGCTCGCCCAGCATCCGTCGCCTTCGAGACACACTGCCGGATACCAAAGAAGAAGGTGTTGCGAACGTGACCTAATCTTCTGAGGATATCTGGCTCTTCTAACGAAATTACCCTCCCCTAATGTGAAAATATATGCCAGGTCACGGATAATAGCAAAAAACCTCCGAGCAAATTGGCATCCCTGGGCTCTGTCTTTGGCCTGGGAGAGAGACATCCTTTTTCCCGTCTCTATAGTCCCAGTCTAGGACAGCATTAGAAAATAGCTTCTAAGTGATTAAACCGAATGTAAATCGGCGGATAATTGAATTGGCGTGAATATCTATGGGATGCACTAAAAAAATGATTGGTTACTAACACTTTTCGGGACAAACTGAAATACGTAGTTGCAGAAATTATTATTTTGACCACAAATACATATATATGGTAAATACAAAAAATAATTGTTTTTAGTTTATCGGAATACTTCGTTTGCTATGAATAAATGTAAACCATAAAATAGTATAATACATATAGAATCTTAATAATATTCTTAGTGTTACATCTACCTTTTTAAATATGTGGTCATAAGAATTCCTGGTCATCAGCTAAAATAACAAATATTATTTATAATTTTACTATTTTTCAAAGTTGTAATAAATTTTTGCGTTCGATTCCTAAATGAAAAGCCTGGTTAAAAGAAAATGCAAGCAGAATTAGAATTAATATGACCCTGTAAAAAAATAAATAATATTTATAGAAATATATTACAGCGCAAGTGTATAAGAGTTATCTCTAAACATCACCTTTAAACAATATCAAATTATATTCATCAAAATAATTAAAACATAGTTAAAAAAATGCAAAAATTATTCAAATTTTATACGGATATTCATAGTTTACCTTGAAATGTTTTGAAGTCTTTTGTGTTTTTATATTATACATATACCAGTTCCAGATTCAAATCGTTATTTTTGAAATAATTTTCCATAATTCATAAAAACACTTAAACCTATTTTTTCGACAAACGGAAGAAAATTGAGTGATTTTATTTTCGAATTCATAATTTCAAATAAATAATATTCTATAGAAATGATCTGCAATTTTTCTGGGTCAAATGTAGTTCGGAATTGTATAAATTTTCTAGGAATCAAAAATATAATTCTAATTTCTCCAAAAGCAGGCTTTGTATGGTAAAACTATGCTATTCTTTATTCTTTATGTGGGGGAAATCGAAATTCGACATCTAGAACCCAGACTCAAATTTGGAATTGACCGGTGTTATAAGCGGTTTTTGGTCGGGCATCCTGAATGCACTTTTATTCTCAAAAGTGAAATAATTAATCAGAAAATGGGCCCTATGGTCGCATCGGTCCGAGGATAAAATTTCACCCAATGAATAGGCCCGTCACGCAGCAAACGAGCTGCCTAATCGGGGAACAGAAGTGATGCCCTTATTTTCCGGAAGCGCGAGCGAAATTGCCCTCATCCCCCACCCCCGCTGCATCCCATTTTGTCCTATTGGCCACTAGAGCATTAAGTGCGGTTCCATTAAACTTTTCCACAGCATCCCCCAACGCCGTGATGGCGCTGCTTTATCCCATCGAAGGCGGGGGTGGATGGACAGGCGCCCATTGTGCGGCTCAAAGCGAATCGCTTCATTAATTGCTCGTAAAATCCACATCAATTGGCAAGAGTGTTCGCATACAGAAAGAATGGAAAAAAAAAATCATAGGGAAAGCGGCAGAAAAATTTCATTTTTTCGTAAATTGATCGATGAAAACGTCGATTGGATGTCGAAATGCCTCCGAATAGCATGTTCTCGGTAGCCAACCGCCCCCCCCCCCCCCCCCTCTTGGACGAAAAATGTCGACAAAAATGCAACAAATAACGACAATAATTGCCATTGAACGAGCATTCGAAGTTTTTCGCTAAACGAAATCCAATTCTGGACATTTGCCACCCCGAACCCGGCCGGGATCGGAGCTCCAGGTCCATGGCCGGGTCCTTTGCATTTAACCATTTGGCATGAATGCCATCTGGGTCTTTTGTTTTCCTCCTCCTGGCTGGAGCTCCCCTTTTTTCTTCTTCTTTTTTTTTCCTCGACCAATCCCACGTTTTTGTCCTCGTTCCCATCTCAATTGTTTTGCAGCAATATGTTCGTTTCTGCTGCTCCCCGAAAGGAGTCCTTTTCATCTTCCAGCCACCCACACCCCATCCAGCTGGGTGCATTCTGAGACCCCTCATACCGGCTTTTATGTGTGATGGGGCCAAAGATTATTGCCGCGATCTTCGATTATTATTGCCAAAGAAGCCGTTCGCTCTGCTCCTGAATATTTTATCGGGTTCGCTGGCAGAGCATGAAAAGGTAAACAGCATAGCAGAAGCTCCCCAGTTGGATTTTGTCTTTTCCGCCCCACTCACTTCCCGGTTTCAGATTAAATTTTCGGCTATTTGTATCCCCTAAAAATTTTTGTGGATCATCCGATAAAAATTATTCATGGTTTTTTGGTGGGGAGGCCACACTCTGACGTAGATTAAGGCAAACCAAAGGTCTACATTCAAACCCAAAATGTAACATAAAATCAATATCAAATCTTTAAATTAGGATAATTTAAGACGTAGTAAAAAATGAGCGGATTTGGATAGAATCCAGGCTTTAAAAAATTTATAGGACAAATATCCAAGCAAATATTTATGTTTTCTTAGATAGTCTAAAGAGCACCTTTACTATTTATTAATCGATTTAATAGGGTGAAAAATTTCATCTAAAATTTAGAAATTATTAAATGAAAATATCATAAATAAGAATTATAAAATACTATTTATAACAAATAATTTTTAAGGTATTAAAGTTTCTTTTAAATATCATAAATATCTCAAAATTGTTGGCTTGTTACTAAATATTTGGCAAATTTAGAGCAATTTTATGCACTTATCCATTAATTTCTATTTTGAGCTATTAAGAGTCACTCCAAGCTCAGATATTTTAGAAATTCCTTTTTGGGGTTCCGTACCCAAATTGTTAAAAGAGACTCTTACGAAGATATTTCGTCCCTCTGTGACAGCTGAATTTTAAATACTACTACTAATTATATCGCCTTGAAATTTGGAACAGTTTTACATAATGCTTATTCATTTTCACAAAGGACATATAGAATTTAAAAAATATATTTATTTTCATTGTAAAATGTAGTCCAAATCTTAAATGAAATAACTATGAAAGGGCTTTACAGGTATGCATTTCAAATTAGATTTTAATTTTAATTTCAATTACAAAAGTAAATAACTATACATAAATATTGGGTAAATGTCTTACTTAGTTATTAAAATCACATATAAATCTTGTGAAACATAGAAAGATAAACAACAATGTGGATAAATTTTAGAATTTGTCCTAAATATTTGTTTTCCTTTAAGATTTCATCTTGAGATTAAATGTTCGTGTATTTATACTTCCAAAAATTTCGGGAAATTTAGTTCTCGAAAAATAATTCATTATTTTGGGCGGTTTAGAGGCGGAGGCGCACATCCTGGCACACATCTTGTGCAAATGAAGCCCCGCAGGACTAGAATCTGCACTTGTCCTTAATTCAAACCTAAAATATTACACAAAGTCAACAAAGTCTTGTCCCTCCCATCGTTTAATTAAGAGAATTGCAAGGAGCAGTAAATTTGCAATTAATTATCCGCATCTAGGCTCTGAGCTTCCCGATGCCCATTCCGCCCCGGGGATGTCTCATGTTCTGGGGCGGGAGCGAGGGGAGAGGGACAGTGCCATCCAGAAATCCAGTTCAGGCAATAAGGAGCCAGGATCTGGCTGGGAGACAACATTTGTGCAATATGTGCGAGCGCCCAAATTTTAATTATTTAAGGCAAACGACTTAAGTGAATAAATATAGAATTCAATTCCCGTAGATATCAAATGGAACATGATTCCCTGACGGCGTCTAATAAATTATATCACTCCAGAAAATTTACTATTTGCCCATTCCCCTTGTCTCCTGCCGGAGAACGAGACATCCTTAAGCACATCCATGTGATGTTACTCCTGCCACCCCACGTCGTTCGGGGGTGGAAGTAATCTGGAATTTGGCGACAGCGACAACTCTCCAGAAATCCTTTCGTCGCAGACAAGACACAAAAGCCTCTTCGTTTGCCTCTATGTTTTGTCACCTCGACTCCTGTGCGCCTTAATAAGATTTGCTGCCAGGACGAAGTGACGGCGAATTATTTATGCCGCTCTGATTGCACCTTTATGTTGTCTTCCACGAACCGTGTGCAACCTTCAGCTCATTCTGTTCGGATTCTACATGACGTGTGTTGGCAGAGTTGAAGGACCCTCAAGGATTTGTGTCGTACCGAAAAGGTGCATTCAGAAGATTCCATCTCACGTTTTTAACGAATTTCGAGTATCGAAGTGAAGTGACGACGATGCTCACGATTTTCTATGGATTTTTTTCACGAGAGGTGACCGAACATATTTGTTTTGGGATTATTCGTGTCTCTGTTTTCCTGGAAAACTTGTGGGGGTGTATTAATAATGTAGTCCCAGCACGAAATATTAGTGCAATTTGCATTCAAGCATCATTCAAAGAATAGAGCATTATTCAGAATTTTAGTGGAGGGTGCCGTCTTTTTGATCGATAAGAAATTCACAATAAAATCAATCAATCAAAAACGACAATTCGATTGTTCGTTTGCTTTTACAACTCTAGAGATTTTCCTCTTCACACTTCACCTAAAAGATATAGCATAAAATAATAGCACCATCCTTTTTTGAATAGTTCTGCTTTCGTGTTATGCTACTTTTGAAGAACACTAGGCACTGCCATATTTTTATTTTAAAGCCCCTTTAGTATTTTCAATTTCAGATAGTTAAAAGACTGAGAGGTAAATCATTTTTAGTACTTTTTAAATTCTTAAGTCTTCAATTAGCCACATTTCTTTTTTGTACAATAATGTTTTTCTGGGAAAACAATTGAGGATGGATGAAAAATAATCGAATTTCTTTCCTTCGAATTTCTTCGCATTCTTTTAACAGAGTCATTATACGGAAATGAAATCTTAGGGATTTTCGGAATACCAAATTAATTTGTATGATGTCGAAATTTGAGCTTCAAAGAGGCCGAGTTAGATTTAGATGGCACTCAAAAGTAATATTTGATAGCAGTTACGTTGAAAAATAAAGTTCATTACACTCTTAGGAAACGAATTTTTTAAAGATGTATTCAAAATTGGGATTTTACTTAATTTTTTTTAAATCCTTTTATAATTAGTTTTTGTTTTTTAAATGATACCAACTTATACTCTCTTTGAAGTCAACTTACTAATAATTTAAAAATATATATATGTATATATTAGTATACATATGAATTTAGAACCAAAGTTATCTGAGTGTTTGTTACATGTTTTTTTAACGATTATAACTATTCAATATATTAGGTTTTAAGAAAATGGAAAACTTTGAAAAGACCGAAAGACACTCCTAGCCTCTTTATTCAGCAACTTTAGCAAATTTAGTTAATAATAATAATCTTAGGCTTAGTTAGGGTAAGGTAGTATAGTGTAGATACTGAAGAGGTTTTGAATGACTCTTTCCTGAAAATTTATTCTTCAATTATAATATAAATCATAGTAACTTCCGTATCTAATTTATACATATGTATATGTACAGATATGTCCAAATTATTATCACCTATAGACATTTCCAGCAAAATTTTATGAAAACATAGCTTTAAGATTCCAAAAAATAAAAGATTTATTATAAATTTCCAAAAACATCAACATTTTTACTTTGGTCACTGCAATGATATCCTTTGCTTTAACCACATTCAATTTTATATAATTCGAACAAATTGTTATCACGTTCAGTATTCGAAGTTACAAATGGGATTAAATAGGTACTCATCCTTAAATACTGCACAGTAACCAAAAACTTGAAACAATTTGTAACTAATACTAATTAGTAAAATAATAAAAACTCTAAGCTGTTACATTCCTGGAAAGGACATTCAGGTAATAATTCCTTCAGGAAAGCGATATTTCCAAGAATATGGTATTTTTATCGCAGTACTTCTTCGTAATAAAGTTAACCTTTGTAACCGGCATGCCAATTTAGAAAAGGGATGCAACAGTAGTTTTATAAAAAACATTAATAAGTGTTTTTTTTAAAGAAGGCAATAATACTTTGGCCACACTTGTACATATATCAAAGGTATGGAGATAAATATGATAGGATAAACTGAACTCTTTACACATAGTTAAATTCAACTTTGTATATATTGACATAGTGCATACATATACATATATTGTGATAAATGAAAAACAAAAATAATTAAATAAATCATAAATGAAAAAAACCTGTGCAAATTTAACCCCTAAACATGTTTATTAACATATAATCCGTTTTACAATAGTTCATAGTGAGGTTAACCGAATCAATTTAGAATTGAATGTGTTAAATGGATTTTATTATTCTGCGGTATTGTGGGTGTATATTTTTAGATAGATCTCAGAATTGAGCAAGCAACAATAATTCGCCTAAATTCAGACAATAAACAGGACGAATGCTCTCGTTCCGGGGTTGGGGCTGAGGCGTGACCCAAAAAACAAGACCTAGTTCGGGGGCTAGTTAGGATGTCGTGTCTCGCCGTGAAATCGGCACAAAGCGACAAAGGAGCCTCCAAAGGACGAAGGAGGCGCTCGTTCGCCCCGAGCGGAGTTCATTCGTTATTCAGACAACGCCCGCGGTAGATCTGTTAAATTTTAGACGTGTCGAGGCAACCACCTACCTGTTGTCCTTCCCGCAGACGTTCGTCTTCAGCGGGACCGTGAGAAACTGCTTAAGTTGTATTAGCCGACAAAATGGGATGAAACAAAGTGAAAATGTCATCCCTCAGGCACATTCGAGCCCCAAAAGGAGCAGTCTCGGCGTTCTCATCACCGCCGCCGCTCCTGTCGTCGCAGTCGTCGTCGTCGTCGTCGTCGTCCTCGTCGTCCTCGTCGTCCTCGTCGCCGTCGAGTAGTCGTCAAAGTCTACAAAAGGACCAAGGAGCGCGTCTCAAAAATGAAATTTGAATACAAAACATGTTTGCGAGGTTCACGTGGAGGATGACGTGGGCCGCAGTGGTATTTAGGGAATGAGCCCGCGTATCGTTGTCAAAGTACACACAAAAAATCTGCATGACTAATAGCATTATGCAAAGGAGCCGGGGCTTACGTGACTTGCTCCATCATTAAATTTTGGGACAAAGACATAAAGGTACAGTCAACAAACACCCCGAGGGTGCTCTTCTTCCGGGGAGCCAGCCCCGCCCTGCTCCCTCAGGCGAACATTCTTGAACGTGCAGCTGCTCACCACCTTTAAGGTTCCCTTATATTTTATTTTCCCTTCGCAATGGGCGTGCAACGTTTTTTCCTCCTGCTCGAAGTTATCCAGGCGAAATTGATTAAATTTTCTTTTTATCGGCTTTAAATAAAGTTTCTCGGCTCTGGGACAGGTGCAATACGCGGAAAAAAGTCAATGAATTGAGATGTTAGTCAAAAAGCCTTAATAAACAATTCTCGGGAATTAATCAGTTTTATTAAATATAGACTTATCAGTCTTTTAAAAAGTTTAAGATCGAGGATTTTAACCAATGCTTAAAAACACCGACCCTTTCAAAATAACACAACACACATTAAGAAATGAAAAAACAATAAAACCGATTTCAAAAAATTCCAAGTCCTAAAAAGTATAAAATAATTACATTAAATGTCCTCTGCTATTACTGTCAACATTAAATACCAGACTTTCCTAGAATTGGGAAGTCGGTGTAAAAACCTGACTGATATTAATCCAATCCTAGGTAATCAAACTTTAATTATTTAGTATTGAATTAATATATGTACATTCATTTTTCATTTTCATTTTCATTTATTTAAGTTTGAATTCATTTGTATATAAAACATAGGAGTTCTCATTTTAGTGCTAGAAGTACATTCTTCATTCATCTATGATTTTTTTTTTATAATTAGTCTAGCAGAGGTATAATTTTGTAGTAATCTAAGATTTTGGGAAAAGTCATTATATTCTATTTAAAACCCAGTGAAATTATATATCCTAACAATATATGTACATGAGTCAGTTCTTCACATCGAATTTTTGTATTTAATTCTGAAAATAATCTTGTATTTAATGTTGAAAATAGCAGAGGACTATTAGTATAATTATTTTACATTTTTTAAGACTTGGAATTTTTTGGAATCGGTTTTATTTTGCTTGAAATTATTATTCTTTTTAGTGTCATATTTTGGAATATGTTGAATACAACACTATGTTAGTTTAAAATGTAATATCTAATTGATAATTAGTTGTCTTAAAATAAACCAAAATTTCTAGTCCGTCACTTTGAATCCACGCGATCGGGCACCGAATGTACAATCAACGACCCTTAAATCACGCACATAGTCATTTTGTTAATGAATTCCTGGACATTTATCAGTTTTATTTCGATTTACCTCTCTATTGTACGCCCCTTACAACTCAGAATCTCATATATATTATTGTACCCCCGGAGAATTGTAGGCTATCCAACCAAAAAAGAATCATCGAAATCGATTCACGCGTTCGATAGTTATGCGCGACAGACATTAAAAACAAATACATACGGGTCGAATTGATAAACTCCTCCTTTTTGGAAAGTCGGTTAAAAATCAAAACATCATTGGATTTTGTTTACATGTTGATTTTTCAGAAATGTTTAATATTAAAAAATATTATTTACATAAAGAATAATTCCCGGTAGATTACAAATTAACGACCCTAACCATAAGCTTCTTATTGTAGATAATATTTATATACCACTTTTGAAATTTTTTTCTGTTCTATTTCAAAAGAAAAATAATACCGCCAAACATTTCCACATTTAATAGACACGTCTTATATTTATTTGAATGAAATAATTTATAATAATTTATTTTTGTAAAATATTTTGTTGAAATACATGTTTTACAAATGCAAGCAACAAGTAATAATATATAATACATAGTATAAGGTATTAACAAGAAAATAAATACAAGATTACAAAAGTTTTGCAATAGACTGAGTATATGGAATTAATTAAGCATATTCTACTTCATCGTGTTTTCTCATCACTATCTCGACTTAATTAAACTCGAAAATTAATATATTGATGAAAATATATGGGAACAGTATTAAACAATATTAACCTTCTGCATGGCCATCTGAATCAAGTCGTATAAATATTATTTCTCATACGTATCTGAGCTACAATTCAAAAAGGTACTAAAATATAAAATTGACAAATTATCAATTGCTATCATACTAACTACAGAAGATCAAATTTCGAAAACGCTTTACAATATGTACATGTTAATTATCCATCGTATAAAGAAGAATTTATATATGTATGTGTGTATGCATTAGAAAGTTATAAAGTATGATTTTTGCTATTCTTCTGTATCACTTTTTATTCACCGAAAGTAATATATTTGAGAAAAAAGTATTTTTAGACTTTCTTTAAGATTTCGAAGAGCGATTAAAGTCTGCAAATACAAAAGCTAAAAGAGAAGCTTTATAAATACTTCCCGTAGAAAACGTTTTTCCAAGGAGACGTATATTTTGAGCATAAACCTGCAGGTCATTTTTTGCCCTTGGATGTCTGAAGTAGACAAAGTAACAAAACATTTTTTAATATATGTTTTATTTAATTTTAATAGTATGTAGACAAAACCACTGATATAAATTATATGGGGAATAGTCACAATACCGAATTACAAATGTGTGTAGGAAAAGTGAATTTTCTTTAAATGGGTTCCTTTAAATTTTGCTGATTTTCATGAAAATAACTGGTCTATAATATATATAGATTTGTTGGGGAGTTAATTTAAATTATTTTCCTCTGATAATGTCGAGGCCCACTCTCAGACCATCTAGCTACAATTTACAACAAAGTTTATCAACAAAACCTGGCGGAAGTGAGGTTTTCAGTGAGCATTCCGCGGGTGTAATTGGAAGATTTTTTAATCATCTGCCTCTCCGTCCCCAGTTTGGCTGTCGCAAAATCGAAATTAAATAATAATCGACAACCTGCCGGCGAATTGAATAATTGCATGAAAAAAGAAAAATCGATGTCCCCGGTGAGACAAAAGGCCACAGAACTGCCGCAGATGGTGACCTACCAATCCCCGGGGAACTGTGCGAAGGGCCGGAATAACTTGGCCCAGGACAGGTTCGTATCCCTGTCGCTTTTTGTTTACAAGGGCCCGGATCCTTTCCGGAATTCCTCGATACGATTTCGTGTGGACATTAAAGGGCTCCTAAATCCTTAACGAGTGGAGGAGCACTGCACAAACAGCCCCCATAAGCAAATACCTCACTCGACGCAAATTATATTGCTTCTGAGGAGGCCCGGACGGAACCCGGGCGGAGCCCTGGTGGGTGGGCGGACAGTGCGGGCGTAGGCGTTGACTTTGTCCCAGTAAAGAAACAAGTAGCCCTCTCCAGAGCACCTGTTCTCGGCGGGCATAAATGATATAAATGGGGACAATTTCCCGGGCTGCACTACATTCTTTGCTTAAACATTGTTCACACCTCGCCGCCGCAGCCTCCGTCAGGACCAAAATGATGCCCATCCTGGCCACCCCCGAACCAACCCCGGCCCACCCCCGGCCCACCCCCCGCCTCACCTGAGCTGTTTTTTTTCGTTCTTTATTTTTATCTCAGCCAAGGCGAAACATGCCGGTTCTGACGAGCACAATGACGACGGCGGCGTCGACGTCGACGTCGATGTCGATGTCGATGGCGATGTCGACGACGAAGACGGCGGTCGACGGAAAATTGTGCATTGTAGTTATCTACATGCTCAGAGTGGAAAAAAGCGAAGTAAACGACAATGCTACCGGCTACAAAGGAGCAATTAAAACTTTAGAGCTATGCCCCATTTGGCAAAAAGCCATGACAAAGACGCCCGGCAATTGAGGCGCGTTATGCTCACAACATTTCTTTCATCTTCGGCTTTGAGGTGTGTCGCCGAGACCGCCAACCGTGTCCTTGTCCGAGATATTTTCCAGTGGCCTTCCCTCGCCGGATGGTTCGAGAATTTGCAACCGATTAAAAGCCAAGTAAAAGGGGAAAAATGGTGGTTGAGTGTCGCTTTTTTTTCCGGATCGAAAGATTATCCTTTTACGAAAAGTCACTTGCCATCTAAAGCTACTCTCAATTGATTTTTGAAGGGGATTTTTAAAAGGATAACAGAAATTTGTTAATTCTAGTCACTATCAGCCATGACCTGTAATTTTTTTTTGTCAAATTTTAGGCCTTTCTGTACTTAGAATCTGTAGTTGCGAAAAATCAGGTGTATAGACCCAAAGCCAATCAAGTGAATATAGTCCAAAAAATAATCAAATTTATTCTCTCATGCTTTGATCACTAAAAGATCAATTTTTGAAATACATAAATACCTACGTAAAATCCCTAAAGTTATATTATAAACATTTTAAAAATAATGGGTTTAAATGTTTTTTACCTATATCACAAAACGTCATAGGAATTTAAAAACTTAAAACTATTATCTCAGAAAATTGTTAATAAAACTTTTGAAATATTTTTAAATTCAAAACATCTGTGGACGTAATAAAAATCTCTTTTCGAATAGAAAGGACATTGTTCTCAGTGTTTTCAAGTAAATGATGCAAAGAATTCGTAATTTTATAAGAAATACCATTGAAGGTGGTGAAGAAGGATGAGAAGAATTCCAGGAAAACAGTTGCTGAGTAAGTTTTCGGGTTTTGCTTTTGGATGGAGTAGCCAAAAGCGAGAAACTCTAGGAAGTTACACAAAATGGGAATTTTCTTCGAAAATTCTCCACAGTATGGTAAAATATCAGACATTTTTCGAGAATTGCACTTTAGCAAGACTTAAGCGCCTGGAAGGCAGAAGGGTGATTCATTCAAATAAATTCCTAAAAGGGAGCACCACTGGACCGGCAGCATCTCAACGCAGAATAAATCCACAACTTGTAATTAAAATCTCTTCAAATTGCTTGTGTAATTATTGCTCGGTAGAAAAGAAGTGGTGTGGGTGGGGAGTGTCACAGAGAACCGCACTGAAATTAGTACAGGGCGGGGGGTAAAATGCTGAATGTTAGTAACAAAGACAGTGGTCTAGAATCCTTTTACAAGGGTTCTTGTGTCCTAATTTGCCAGGCAAGTCATACGTGAAATTTCTTTGTTTCGAAACGAAGTCTCGACTCGAGGAGGACGCTGGACTGGGACACTATGCTTCATCCGAAACAAATTTGTTGAGCCATCAACATAATTCTGCAAGTTTTCGTTCATGATTTTGTCCCAGTCCCGACAATTCCCGGTCGCTGTCGTTCCGCACTCATGCAGCAGCGCTTTATCAGGCAAAATACAAGCCACCCTCACCTCCCTTGCGACGTCACAGGGGGTGGTTCATTTGTTTCGCCCTCAAAATGCAGCTGAATTCGAGCAATCGCATGCATCGGGCAAACTGAACGGTTGGCTGGAAGCAATGCAAATAAGCTCGAGGATGATGTCTCTTTAAGTCGGAAACAAAACCGAATGAATCGAAACAAGTAAAAAAGAAGTAAATTACTCGAAAATGTTGTAATTACTTCCTTGCCAGGACTAATTACTGCACCAGGCGACTACTTTTGCTCCTGTTTCTGATAAAAAAAAACTTACAACAAAAGTCGAATTCCTTAGGAAGCGGCAGTTTTAGCTATTTAACAACTCGCGGCTGATCCAGCAGAGAATTCAGCGAAAAGCGAAATGAGTTATTAGAAACTAGGGTTGGGGCGGGGGTGGATTCGGAGTCCCCGCATGTTCGTGGAATGGGGCTCCAGCTAGAAATATTAATTCCCGACCACTCTGCACACAGGATGTCCTACATCTCAAACAATGTACTTTACAACTTTGCGCTGATTACAACCCAAGTCGAGGACTGGGATTTGCATCCCCCAATGGGGTATAACTTTAAATCCTATGCTGGCCTCGTATCGTACAATAGAAGAAATTTTTGGGGAAAATAGAACGAGACCACTGAGGCTGCCGAAAGCGAAACAGATCTATACGAAATTATTAAAAAAAAAAAACAAACAAAGGACATAGTAAAATATACAACCACGCATTTATTAAAAGTAGGTAAGGTATCTTAAATTTAAATAAATTGCGTTTTTTTGAAGAACCATAGTATAGCGATAAAATCAAGTGAATTGATCTTAAAACCAAAAACGAAATTATTCTTCTTTCATCATATAAAAACTATAGTTCTTTTTATAAGAACATTTTTACTTAATTTAAAAAATCTGAAAGTCTCTTATTTTAATATTAAATTAAGGCCACATTTTTCTGCAATTTTGTGAACCTATTATAAGTTCACTTATATTATTTAAATGTATTTTTCTTTTTAGCCACAATCTTTTCTTTATATTTATGTAGAATCATGAAAAATATTGTTATAAAAATCTCACAAAGCAAAACATTTCTCCTCAATATAACAAAAATATCCTACATGAGTTTATCAGCAAAACAGAGATATGTAATACAAATATGTTGCTCTGCACACTAATAATGAAATAAATATGAAATTCTCTTGTATTTAACGAAAAAAATGCTCTTACGAAAATGTTATATTCATAATTTGAAAAATAAAAAAATTAAGTATGCAGCTATTCATCTCAAAATATTGCAAGAAATCTAATACACTTGTATGCATTAAACAATATTTATGTATACAAAAAGTTGCGTCAAAACTATTTTAGTAAAAGTTAGAGCTCATATATTATAGTTTCCTAAGATATTGTATTATAAAATTCAAAAATAATTTCCTCAACTTTCCTACTTTCTCTGGCAACTCATATACTCTTGTATTTTCATGATATTATTATGCGAAATCCCTTCTATATGAAACCTTTAAAACTCTATATGAAAATCTTCATTTTGAAGCAAACTTCATGTCTTATAGTTACGATCATTCAGATTTGAAGTGTCTAACTTTCCGTTGAAACTCACATGTTTTCGAGGTGTTTTAGCCACTTCTGGAAGAATTTAATGAAAAACTCAACCTTCTGTAGTTCTGACTCCCTACACCTCAGAGGTCGTAAGTTGGTGTACATAAACCTAACCTCAAAGTTCGAAAATCCCACGTGCCAGTAAACATGTTGCCCCACTTTCTGCAAACATTTCCCAGTTTTAGTCACTTTTAATAGTTTGCTCTGGGGAAAATCGATTGTCCATCAAGGAAAATGTCGAAATGTGTTGCTGTAGGTCACAGCGGCCGGACGATTGGAGGACGGGACTTTGGAGGGGTTCGTTCCGATCACGTCCTGGGTGGACTTGTTTAGTTTTCAATATGTGCGCCGTGTCTTGTCAATTTTTCTTCCCAGGATATTTACGTTTCTCAATACGTGAAATTGTGTCCTGGCATGGTCAATATTGCGTCTTTCAGATGGCCCCACATGGAAGGAATACAAAAACATGTAAAGTGCTTTTGAATTAAATTCTATTGGCTTTTATAAAATATAGGAACATGCAACAATTGCTTGCATCTGAGGGTTGCAACTAAATATTGGAATGCCAAATTGAGAAAATAAATACATTTGTACACTTTACATTTTAATACTGTAGTTTAAAATTTCGATAACTGCTTTACCTTCTATAATAATAGGTAATTGTTTCCTATAGACCTTTTATTAAATTAAAGTACTTTCTTTCACAATAAAAGAAAGAAAACTGTCACATCAAATAAAATTAAGACTATAAAAACCAAAACATTTTACTTATATTATATGTATAATAGTATAATTAACAATTTCACATCTGAATAATAGTTTAATAAATTCTCTTTGAAATTTCTAAATATATTATTATTTGTTATTTAAGATTTTTTTTATATAAATGCGTAAAATATAGCACGATTTTTAAAATATTATAAAAAATTTATTAGATTTACTGAAATGAAATTGATTGTATATAAAACTACATATTTTTAAAGTGACATTGTTTTTATTTTTGTTTTGCGAGAAATAAATTCAACAATGTTGATGATTGAGCTCATTGTTGTAGTCTAGCACATAAAATTAACAATAATCTTAGAAGTATTATTATATATTAACTAATACGCATTTTTAAAGCTATATATAAACCCAGAATGGGGAAAAAAGATTAAAGATTAATCAAAAAGCTGAGTTTTTTTAATAAAACAATGTTTCATAATTGTAGAAATATTATTTTTTGAAAGTACTCAGCGTTTGGTGATATCTTAATAAATTCGGTTAGAATACAAGTTTTTCCATAATTGTTTGGGGACCACTTTTTTGAAAAGTATTAGAATGCATATTTTAATATAAACGCCTGCTTGAAATAGTAACATTTTATTTTCTGTGTTTATTTATTTTATTGTTGTTTATAACACGAATTGTTGTGTTGGGCAAGTCTCACTCGCACTGTTTACTTGTACACCAATATTTTTTAACTTTTTCCCAACTTTTCTCAAAAAATACATATTTTCTAGTCGAAACAACAGGCCTATTTTGATTCACCAAGGGACAAAACATAATTTTGCCACTAAATGTACCTCTTGAGTGATTTTCGACAATTCCCTGATCAAGATTAAAGGAGCAATGGGGAACAGGGTAGAAAAAAGTCGTCTTCGTCAGCGAGACACAAATATTTATATCCCACCAACGGCAGGAGCATCTCGAAATCTCGAAGGACCACCCGGCCATAATCGCCGACTTCTTGTTTGGTTTCATCAATCGAAGACACTTTAAATCCATTACAGGAGATTGCAATTAAGATAATGCTCTGTGCTATCGTGATAAAAATTAATGACATGGGGGCGGGGGGCGGAGGCGCCCTAATGCAGTAGGCTGGATTTTTCCTGCTGCTCAGTCTTTAGCCCCCAGGATCCCTTCGCGCCCGCCACTGGAGCAGTGACGATTATTATCGATAATGGTATTGTAGATTAACTCAGTCTCAAGGCGCTGTCGACTGAGCGATGACAAGGAAGCACCCTCTGCAGGGCCGAGACCTTTTGTTTGCACATCTAGGGAGTAAAAAAATTAAAAGGGATTTCCGCTGTAATCCAGCCGGAGATTATAAGGGCTGTGATAGCGTAACGAGGATGTAATTAGATGCGATTAGTGTTAAACACGGCTTGTCCCGATGAAATATTAAATTTGTTAAATACCTCACCAACCCCACACTTGTTATAAATTTAACCTGTTTACTTCACCCCAATTTTACAACGCGACCTGCATTTTTGCATTTTTAAAAATTCACTCGTTTCACTTTCATCTCGTCGTCATTGTAATAATTAATGCACACGTCAGTGGCGGGGGTGTGTGTTTGTTTTTTATATATATACATTTTTTTTTATCTAGGGCCCTTCCACCGACAATGCACCCGGGGAGTGAACAGGACTCCTTGGGAGGTTACTTAGCGGGAGTGGAAAACAACAGCAAAGAGGATGTAATTTGCATTATCCACTCCCGACGTCGAGTATTAGCATTACTGCAATTATGTTTATTTCTTTGCCCGCTGCACTGCGATGTGATGCGGCGTGTTCCGTCATATTGCCACGAGAATGAGTATAATTTTCTGTTCCCTTGATTGCTTGCATAGCTAATTTTCTCGATGACTTTCCTGGAAGGGAAGGATTTTCTCCGAGGGAATTCGCAAGACATTGACTCGGATGTTGAAAAGTTCTCAAATCAGAACGAAGTTCGTGTATATCTTTGAAAATTTAAAATGTAAATCATACCCCTGGAGTGTTTGTTTCACATGGATGACTATTGCATGTTACCTTTGTGCGTAAGGAAAACCATTTCTAACTCGAGCATAGTCAGAGAACAGAAATCTTACTCAAAATTCATTAAATAAAAGTGTTATCCATTATTATTATTTTTTATCCTTGCACGCACATGTAAAAATGTGGGAAGGGAAATAATATTTGAATAATGTAAACTCATATAACTATTTATTATACTATAACTACAAAATAAAACTCATACTCTTGGCTAATGAAATGATAGACAATCAGTTTCGCTTTCACGCACGCCAACGCCAGTTACATAAAAATTTAGAAAGTCAGTTGTAGCGGTAGAAAACGAGCTATACAACTTATATTCTTTCATACTATTAATGTTATACATTAGTTTTTAATTTAGAATAATGAATGAAAACTTAAAACAATAAGTTTGAATTTCTATATTACACAATAATTTAATGTTGATTTAATTTTTTTTTCCCACTAAGACTCACTATAAGGTCCTGTGGTTTTATGCTTTCAATTCCTAACTTTGAATGCGTTTTGATAAAACTTGAAATTTTAGGAAGTAAGCTACCTTTAGAAAAATTTTACAAGTATTAAACTGTTCACACTTTTCCACTTAAAATTTTCAAAAATTGAGCGTACACAGTATATGTTATAAATTTTGCTCTTATTGTAGTTAAAAAATAATGTCTGAATAATCTGTTATTTAGTTAAAATCAAATAGATTAATTCAATTTAATTGTCTTTCATTCAATTTCATTTCCAGAAACTGCGCCCGTTTTTAATATAAGGGTAAAGTTTAAAGTGTTCATTGGTTCGAATAGGTAAAAATTATAATTCTTAATGAATTTGAATATGTAATTTGCAAGTTTAGATTTATTATGTAAAATCTCTATTTAGTATGTTATGTTTTTCTTTAAGAAACTGGTAGGGCATTAATCGACTTTAATGTTATTACTTCATATAAGGGTCAGACTCACTACGCTTGGCTAAATTTGAGATGTCGACTTTTGCAAAAGTTATATTATGAATATATTCTTACTAAGTAAATTTTCAAAACTTTCATGTATGCAACATTTCAAGAGTTGCCCTTATCTCTCGTGAAAATTGCTAAACCTTAGAAGCACAGTTCTGCAAGTTTTGTATGAACTATGCCCTAAGTTTTGTTCGATTAAAACTTTAATTAGTCCGTAACGCGAACAATTATACGATTTGTGAGTTTCTTGCTGCATTTTGAAATATCAAAACTCAGCCCCCGCCAACCCCCTGCCACTGCTCGTTAGGCAACCGCAGCTCAGTCTAGATGCTAACAAATTTAAAGTTGCCATGCAAGCGCCACTTAACCGCAGTATATCACCGCCACAATTACATTACATGCATAGTTGAGTTTGAAGTGGAGTAATGAGGCCCCCCCCCTTTAAGAAATCCACCGAGACGCATGGATCTTTTGTGCATAAAGGAGGCTAGGGCCAAAAGTTATCTGTTGTCAGTATGTTCCCTTTTTCCTTCAACCCTCATCCATCGCAGGGTTTCTGCCGGTACGGAAGAGGGGATGGGGGATGCCACTCGGATGCAGTGCTTAAAGATGAAAATGTTACGCCTCCCCCACGCCCTTTACGTTATTCTAAGGGATCATTAAGTCCCTGACTCTTTGGCGGAGTCAAAAGACAGTGTATGGCTGTAACCCTTTGCGGCCGTAACTTTCTGGGAATTATAATTCCTGGATTTAATAGCGTGAAGGAAAATTTCACACTCGAGTGCGCCGCAATACCGCCAATGTGCAGCCCCTTCTGTGCGGGTGGCACCTCTAGGGCAATAATTTCCCCACTCTTTGCATCGATTGGGCCCTTGTGGCCCACATTAACCGCCCTTTTCCCCACCTTCGTAAGATAACGAGGACAGAGAAACACTACCACCAGTGGGTGGCAAATGGAAAGGGTGTGGGTGGTTATTGTGTACACAAAATTCGGTCTTATCGTAATTAGGGGGCGCCCTAAATGGGCCAATCTCTGCAGTTTAAGGGCTCCACAGCTTTTGTCTTATGCTCCATTACATTTTGGATATCCGCAGAGATGACATGCGAAACCGAAAATCCATTCAGTCGACTACGACGACGAAGGTCCTTCGAGGCGGCGATTCCTTGCATACCCCCGATAAGGGTTGACAAATGCAACATTCCCTCCGTGCCCAGGTGAACGGGGGATGGAAGGGTGAAGCGGGGGAGCTGCATCGGAATGCTCCCGTTTGATGTATGGACGCTACTGCTCCTGTTTGCCTTTAATTAATCATTCTCCGGATGTTTGGCGAACTTTGTATATGTGTCCTCAGATGCCCTTCGCTCCCGTAATCCCCTCGTTCCAATATGCTTCTCTGGTAACGATGGGAAAATGACCTTTTTAGATTATCTTGTTCAAAATTTTAGTTTAAAGAAACTTGTAAACTAATAAAATGTGGATTAAAATAACACCCACTATAGATAAGTTTTCTAGAATATTTACACACAAAACAAAATTTGCTAAACTTGTTATAAACTATATCCTATCATAAATATCTTAATTATTACACAAACTTCAACCAATATTTTTGTTGTATAGATAAATTTCTTTACTTACCTTAGATTTTTCATAATTTAACCTTTGCTACTTGTAATTTGGTTTTGATATTCGTAAAGTTTTGTATTGTGTATCTAATTTTGGAATAAATTGATTTTGAGGTCTCATCACTGCTGCTTTTGATGACACTTTGCAGAAATGTTTATTTAGAAAAATTGGTCATTCGCTTTTATTTCCTGGGATATAAATTCAACTTTAAATTTTTGAACAGTGAGTTTTCCGCTGCAATATCTCCATGTTTCCATAATTTTTTATTGAGCTTTATGGAAAAACCTTTAATTACAAATTTCTCCACCGCATTTCTATAAAAAATTGTAAATGAGTGCTGAAAATGAGAAAATTCGTACTTTAGTTCGTTTTACCATTTTGTTAGACAAAGGCGTACTTGCCACCGTTAATAAGTCAAAAAATATACTTACCTTTAATTCCTTCATTTTAAAGATTACTCAAAATTTTGTGAGTATAAAAAAGTTTATATGTCCTTTATTTAAGCTATTTATACAATTCGTAGGTACAAAATGCCAATTTGCAAAATTTTAAAGTTGCATATCTTGGAAAGTACCTAGAAGTGACCGAATATTTATTTTGAGTGTATATAAAAATTGACTCCAAATAACAACTCCCAAAACCCGCTCAGCGATCGCAAACTCAATGTGTTCCCAAATTTGTATACCTACATATTTTAGTGCAGGTATCAATTAGTAACCTATTTTAATAACATTTTAGAAAGGAACGAAGGTTACAAATAAAACAAACAGTAAGATATATTTTTAATGAAATTTATTTAATAAAATTCTCTCATCGAAGGCACAAAAATTTATCAAAATATTCCATTCTCTTTTGAAAATTCCTAGTATTTATCAATTTTACCTAACATCAATTTTTAAAATTTTTTTTTAATAATGCACCTACCCATGAAAAGGAAGAGGCCATGACAATTTTACTTAAAGTAAAATTGTAAGTTTTTTTTTTAATAATTATATTTACTTAGGTATTTGATTACTAATGTTTTTATTCACACTCTGTCCAGTATTCGCTAAGTTTTAGGTATTTAATTTTTATTTAGTTTATTATGCCGTTAATAGTTTGAAAATGTTTTCTTTTCTTTATCTTTATTAGTTTTAAACTTAACGAACCACTAACATTGATTCCGAATTTATGAATTTACAATTAATCCGCTATACACGGATGATCTTCCATAGCACGGTTAACCGACAAGGAATTATGTATTTATGTTTTATATCTTATTATATTTACAAATTACAACCTTTTGTAGCTTTTGAGAGACACCAGTCACGATAGTCCCATTGATACGATCAGCAGCATTATGAGGGTGGTCATTGTGTGCCGGCAGGTAACTCCAGCGGACATAATTGCGGACGCTGAATATTCACCTATTTAAACAAATTTTATTAAAGTAAATAAAGTAGTTAATTAATCTTTTATTCCAGATCATATGGTGTTACAGTGCGAAATTTAAGAAATGCTACACTATATAATTTTTTCTACTAGCATTTATATTTAAATAAACTTACCATTTAGGACATGTAAATCGACAGTAACAGAGGCACTGTTCGAAGGGCTACAAGTATAGTTCCCCGAATCACGTTTGGTGACGGAAGGAATAATTAGAGAACCGATCTGAAAAATAATATATAAAAAAATAAAATAGTAATACAATTCTAATTAAAAAGAATAAAATATATCTTCTAAATAGAAATTTGTAATTAGACTTACAGCATTTTGCTGATCACTTGCATTTCCAAAGATTTCTCTATCAATTTGCATGTACCATCCCTGTTTATTTCCCTGTACGATTTGTTCGTTTCCACGAAACCAGATAATATAAGACGGTGGTTCAATAAAACCGCGGACAATACAATGCAGAGCAACTTTACTACCTGCCTTCACAAACCGATTGTGATCTCCAATTAATTCGGTTTTTGGAACTAAAGAAAAATTAAATTTAAAAATAATATAGGTTATAAACATTCGTAGATTTAGAATCTTACCAACGACTTTTAGATATACACGCGCACTCATTTTTGGTTCTGTTGATACTTGGCACTCATACAATCCTTGATCTTGCTTTTGGACATATTTGATTTGCAGAGACCATCGTTCTTCTTCTCCTGCGTATACTGATTGAAATCTTTGATCGGCTATAAATGTGGTTTGATCGACTGTAAGGATATGACCATCTCGAACACGAACCCACGATACGGGCTTTCCGAATAGGCGGCGGACCTGAAACAAAATAATAATCAAAAATACGATTATATTATACTTAATATTAAACAGAATCTAAATAAATGTGGAGATGTCAGTTAGCTTATTCTCTTACTTTTGTGGTATTAAGGCGATCAAAAACTTATACAATGATATAACATTTTGCGAGCTAATGTTTTATATCATAAAATACAAGTAGTGTTTATTTTGTCAATGTCGTTTGCTCAAAATCTAAAATAACAAAACGTTTTGTTTAAGCTGCGCGCTTGACTACAAGTGTTTTTGAAAATGGTAATAATTCTTAGGTGGAATAACGATTAATGCAATATTTGGTAAATATGTATGTATGTATCTAAATAAACTTAAGTTTCACGATGTTATATGAATCATATAAATAGCATTTAATTTTTTGATATAATTGAAAACATGTTTATAAATAAATAAATATAGGTATGCGCATATATAGTTCAATTATTTGCATTCATCATAATTTTGAAATTTCACTTCTAATACGCACAGCGGGCGACAACTTGTTTTTTATTTTTAATTTTAGTTTTGACTAAAGTTTACCATAAAACAAATATTTTAAATATAAGAATAAATTTTCATATTTCATATACATATACGCAAAATTTTAGCTAATATTGTTTTTCTGTAGTTTTGTATTGTTGGTATATATGGTAATTTTCGAAAGAAATGACTTGGAAACAAGCCGAGATTTAACTAAAGACCTTCAAATTTGCCCCACAATACTCGAACCAACTGAGCAACCGAAATCCCAAATATATTCAAAGTTATATTCGTTTTCCATAACCAAATTAATTATTAAAAATTTATTTGGCATTTGGCCTGCTCAAATCTTGGAAATGAAATAATAATGTTTGATATAAAGGCGTTGGGACGAAAATTTCAAATTAAAAGACTAAAATTTTCCTTGACCTGCCTCGCAAGGCGACTTGGGAATCTCCAGGTCTTAGCGGAAGTAATTTGGCTGCCTTTGTGAAAAATTAATTTGAAACAGCTTGCGCTGGCAGAAAATCAACCGACGAAACACGTGGGACTAAGGCGATTCCTGGAAGCATGTAAAGTGGAAAAAAATAAATATAAGCGAAAAATGCGAAGAACAATAAATAACAGGGTGGTGCAGGGAGCATGGACCTCCTGCAGAGAAACTCCTATATAATAGAGTTTTTTATTTATTTCTTCCAGAGCGCTTGTTTGATCGTGACCTCCTTGAAGACGAAGCCATACCCTATACCTTCTGGGAGCTTCCGGAAATTATTTCTGACAGCTTCCACTCGTAAATTGAAAGAACATTTGTTTGTAAAATAAAAAATAGGGCGCAAGAAAAAAAAAAGGGGTGTGGGTGGGAATTTTGTTTCTTTGCCAAGAAAAACTTCATGATCCCGAGGAGGAAGGTATTTTTCTTCGTGGATAAAATTGAGATGAAGATGTGGAACATTTTCTAAAAAACCCGTAAGGGTAGAAAGGGAGGAAGCTGGGGTTATGGGGACCCAAATCCGAAGTGAGATAAACCAAGTTAGCTGCCATCTTTTGTGTGTCCAAGACTTGCCGGCTCCAACAATAAAATTTTTACTCTGAATGGATTGATGTCAATTGACGGGTATCGGTTTCGTCGACTTTGTTGGACTCCTCGCGGTAAGGAGGACACTCCGTCTTCTTTATTTTTTGTGATTTTTTTTTATTTTTTTGAGGGAGTTCATCCCCTTCCTAGCATCTTCGAGTTCTCATCAAGGAGGAATGAACTGGGAATGACATTGACGAAAGCTTTTCCACAGGGATTCCCTCAGGGCTACGGGGTTGCGAATAAGGGAAGATGAAAAAAATGAGCCCCACATAGCCCCAAAGAAAGTTTGTAACTTTTTGTGACGACTAACTTACTTACATTGCATGGTAGGTAGGCATGACTTCCAATTTGCACAGTAACATTCGTGTCTGATTTTGATGTATTCGACAAAGGCGGGAGTTGTGCCGATGGGGGAGATAACGATGATAACATGGATGATCCCGATGCTGCCGGGAGCGTCATCGTTTGCAGAAATTCCGCATCGCTTATTGTAAGATCTGGAAGAAAAGACAGGAAGAAATATTGACTTTTTTTCCTCATTCATTTTTCTTTTTTGACTACAAATATAGGTCGGATGACGTCAAACCCATGTTATTGCATATTTTTGATGTAATTATACAACTTTCTTCAAAAGTTTACTTATTGTGGCCTCCTTGAGCACTTTTCTGAGATTTCAACTTGATTCTCGAGAAGCGAAGTCAATTAGGGGGTGACTTACTTTACAAATTTAATTTACTCTCTGTCATGTGAAACTTTTTAAAAAGATGTCATTTACACTGATTAAGATAATGTGAATATTATATGCGTTAATTACTTAAAAACGATTATTTTGTTCTTATGAAACTGTCATAATTTTTAATTTGTAAAAGATTTTATAAATCGTAAATTACATTTCCGAACAAGCACGATTTAATGTATAAAATCGAATACATATTTTGAACGTTAGTTTCCTTAGTTTGATACCGCAGCAATTTGAACAAATTATTTCAAATAATGCTTTATAAAATAGATAGACAAAAAAGAATCATAAATGTTTTAGTCTTTAATTTAAAAATTTTAAATTTGATCTTGAAACAATTGAGATATCAAACTTTGAGTAAACCATTTTTGGTAGTGGTCGTTGAGCAGAACAAGTGTGATATTTTATTTTTTTAAAAAGAGCATTAACTAACTATAATTAAATTATTTAAAAAAAACATTTTCCAGTAAAATATTGAAATGTCGGTAAAAATGCTGTTTTTATTTTTTAAATTCAAGTTAAACTAAATTGGCATGTCCGGTACTCCGCTGTGGCAAGTGGAAACTAAAGTTTAAAATTCTTCAAAAAATTATTTTTTTTACAATTTACCAATATTTAACCTGAACATAATGATTAAGGTTAATTCATTTTAGGCTATATCTAATTTCAACATTTCCCACCAAAAAGATCGGAAAATAACAACTATAAATTAATATAAGCAACAACTTTATTATATTTTAATTACAACAATTCACTTAAAAAATATTTTAAATATATGTCATATCTTAAACATAGGGTAAATGCTCAGGGCGTGTCGTTATATCAAAAAAAGTAAAATGTTCATGGCTTTAAATCTCAACTTAAATGAGGTATGGAAGTACAAAAGTTATCAAAATTCTGCTACACCCCAAGGATACCCACAAAATTAGCGAAAGCACATGCAAGATACAGCCCCAAATATTACTCTTAATTAGGTGCAAATTTATTTTGCTTCCAGCTTGCAACCACCCCCAAATAATAAAAGCAATTTAGCCAATGGTAATTGTGATGCTATGGCGGATGTTAATTTTGTTTCAGTAAATCCCCGAATTGGCCCCAAATCGAGATGGGTTAAATTTTATATCCGAAATAACTTCGATTTTAGCCAAAAGTTTTCCAATTGAATTGTTTAGGTAAATTTTGCATTTCCGGTATGCAACTGTGACTGGAAAAACTCGACATGGCAAATTGACCATATGCGCGTACATTTCCCAAAACCTCCGATGACTTTTGTGGAATTTGCAGAACACATTGAATTCACGTAAAACACCTGCTGTGAAAACTTCCGGAATTAGTTGGGAATAGGTTCAATGACTCCACTTTCTGACTCTCTTTTCACGGAACTCTCGTATGGAAATTGAGCAAATTTCTAATAATTTGAACAGCTCTAATTAGGCGTAATGACTTCAACAATACTGAAATACCAAAAGCCAGCAACTCAATTCTGCAGTAAAGCAGCTTAATTAACAATCGCAATTATACTAGTTTTACCTAAATTCTTAAACCCACCCTTTGGTAGAAAAGTGGTTGTTTCTGAATTTGGAACGCACAGAATTTCTGTTCCAAATAGCACTCTGATTAACCGCACTACATATCAAAATAGTTTCTCAATTATGTTCATTAAGACTAAGTAGCTGAATATGCATGCATACCTTAGATGATTAAGACTTGATTAAGCTATTATTAAATTCGAACGTAAATTGATATCGAAATTCATTATTTTTGAAATCTTCTCAGATAGAGAAAAGATAAAAGAACTGCATTGAATTCCATTCAATTCAAAATCTTAAAGGTTTAAATTCTTTTAGAATTGCGAAAAAGCCTTCTAGTTTTTTTTTTTATTTTTTCTGTACTTGAAAACTTATAAATATCCACTTTAAAGTTTTACACATTAAAATCAAATTTAAAAATATCTATGATAATATTTTCTTAAATCTATACTGAGAAAAATTACTGATAGGAAAAAACCAAAAATTTAGCTTGCACTTAACAAATACATGGTAGGCTTTCAGCCTACCGTACTTTTACTTCAATTTAAAAAAAATTAATATTGTTATTTGAAGTACAACTGAGCTCACTGAATAAATAAACAACGTTTTGCTTAAAGGTCAGAGATAAGAGAAGATAGGTTTCCATATTAATTATAAAATTCATAGCTTAAAGATTAGGTTATCTAATTTTTATTTTTAAACTGACATTAATTTTTAAAAAGTTAATTAAATTCGTTAATTTACTAGTCCTTTTCTATTTACACTTCGAGTGAAATAATCATTTAAATTAATTTGGATTTTGATTTTTTAATTAATACTCTAGAATTAAGTATTTTAATTTATTTATTTACTATAATCAAACAAATTATTTTAAACTGATTTCTATAGTATGTTGTACCTCTTTAGATATTGAATTTTGTGAAAGAACATCCCAATTTCAAGTGTGCATGGTACCCTTTAGTTCTGGAAATTTCACGATGGGGAAATGAATGGTATTTTGTTTTAATTTACATATATTAAATTATTCAAAATTTTAATTTAGTTGTTACAAAATGTAATATGGAAGCACCACAAGATGTACTAAATAATAAATTCGATTGTTCAAAATGTTAACCAACTTTGCTTGTCAGTTTTTCTTCAGTATAAAACTCAACTATGTATATTCCGAGAACTGTGAGAATTTGCGAATTCATTCATTACGTGACTCATTTTCTAGCTAGTCTAGCTAGCCCCAGCTGGGGGACTTTGCTATAGAACGAATTAAATTATTTCGATTAAATCTCTGGTCGAGAGTGTAAGGAGCGTGTTCAGCTGTAGTTCTGCTTTAGATGGGACAGAATGAACTCTCCGATGACAGAAAAAGGACTACCGAGCTGTGTACATATGCAAATTGGGATTGTTTTCAAGGGTTTGACATTAGATACGTTTCATATGAAAGGACCTTTCTCCACTCATGTCACCCGACTGACAGCAGTCCTAATACCTTTTTGTTTCGGCTCTGCATAATATTACTTCTTTTTGTGTATTGTACCAGTGCTCTGCAGCTGAATCTGATAAAGGGACCTAGGGCGGGAAAGAAGTTGGAGCCTATTTGTATACGATTCTGTGACAGATGGAGGTACCTTAAGCCGAAGATAACGTCTGTGCCTCCCCATCCAAAAAATGCTTCGAATTGTTGGGAAAAAAAAATTTCTCGAGAAAAATTCAAAGAACCTTTGCTAATCAGATAGATGGTAAGGCACAGCACGTTTGATCTTTCTCGAACATTGCACTCGACATGTGCCCAAGGATGGGGGATGGTATCAGAAATTTGCTTCTACAAGTTCTTTCCAGATGCAAGACATCCTTGCAGGTAGGGAGGACCTTCGAAATTCCGCTTGTATTTTATTTGACTGCAGTGGTAAAATTGAAGGCAAATCAGAGTCGAAATTTCAATCGATTTTTGCATAGAAAGTGGATGAACTTCTTAGCGAACATCTTGAGGTGAAGTTTGGAGATGGCATATAAAGAGGCTAGCACAAAATTGAGTCTGAATTTTGGAGAGGTTGCAAGTCAATAGCTATATCTTTTGATAAATATGGGTATGTCGAACTCAGATGGCTTTTAGGTAAGACTTAATTTTGTCAAGAAAATGTAGATGATGAAGGCACTCAAATTTTATGTCCGTAAATATAATTTCTGTTTGAAGATTCATATGTGTTCAGAACAGCTTCAAAGGGAATATTATACTCATAAGATATCAAGGAAAATCAAACTTTGAGTGAAGCTCACTTTGTTGTACCATCTGTAAACTTTTGGGTCTTATAAGATTATCTCGAATTTTTGTCTGAGTTGAATTTAAATACAGCTCGCCTATGCATTTATTATGATGTTACTTCGAATTATATAGAGATAGCTTTCATATACAGAATATAAGAATTTTTATTCTTTCTAAAATATCCTGACTTCCAATATTTTTAACTACATACATAATTGTAGATTGAAAAGGGATAATTTATTATGCTATTTATAAGTAGAGAAATGTAACCAAATGTGGAACAGTATCCCCTAACTAATGCAAGTATTTTCGCAGAATAAATAATTGAGGATGAAGTACAAAGCCATATTCTATGAATTCCATTTGATTTAAATTCATTTTAATTTCGCATTTACATCATGGCATCATTCTGGAGAGCTGTGGCAGAAATGTTTTGCTTTGTTGGAAATAGAAAATTTCTCAAGTAGGTAAAATTTCGGTATTTCTCGTTAATTAGTTTACTTTAGTTTATTACTCTATGTTTAATATGTTATACTTTTATCGTTGGTTTAATATTTTGGTGGAGATTTACCATATGTTTTTATGTGTTGTTGCTTGCAAAATACGAAAGCAAATTTTAATCAGTCTAAAATTATTTATAACCATCAAAGACATAAAATTATTACTAAGTTAAGTGAAAACGTAATGATTTCTTTCAAATACCATTAAAATGATTTTTTCTTTTATTATTTATTATATAATAAAAGTGTATTATATATTTGGTCATTGTCCGCAAGATTCACCACTTTTGGAGTTTATGGATTTTTTTTAAGGTAAAAAATCTTCAATAAATTTTATGATAGTTGCATATATAAATCAATCAGATTAAAATAAAAAGGAACAAAAAAGGAAATCGTATAGCAGACATTTTAAAAATTAAATACATAAGGGTTACTTTATTTTATTCGTCCGTACATTTTTTGAAAGCATAATAGATGCAATAAACAAAACAAAGAATGGAATGGAATGGCATCTCATTTTATGGGAAAAGTTGTGTGCAGCATAATGAGAGGTATTGTAATTAAAAAGTATTTTTGGATACATTTCCCTTCGCCAAAAGTACAATTAATGGGATGCAGTGCAGTTGACGTCTGCCCAGATTGAAAAATTTATCTGACACGAAAGGAGGGAATTATTGTACACATGTGTGCATAACAAGAACAAGTTACTTTGGACAAAATTAATAGTGTCAGTCAACTTGTATTATAGAATGAATGCTGAACTCATATGTTCTTATATAACACCAAAACTAAAATGTTTCCGCATAAGGTAGTAAGCACTAGAGAAAACTTAAGTATGTATTAGAATTCGATAGTACGTACCTAAATTTTGTTTTTATCATATATGATTTGTTTTCGTTACCAAAAAGAGAGACATATGTTTTAAGGACATGAAAATATGCAAATGTGTATTAAGAATTGTTTGAAGAAAAAATTGGTTCAAAACTCCTCCCATGCGTCCAAACTTTTTCCACAAAACCTTAAAACTGCATAACTTATGGAACTGCATCTTCAAACAGTGGCCACAAAACCCCCGGGAAAAAAAACGAGAATCTCTCCGCCAAGTCTCAGCAAAACCGCATATCCTCTGCAACATTTGTGTCAATAGGAGTCAATTTCGCAGGGATGCTCCGACTCGGGTGCTTAACCTTGAACTCATTCTGCAGTCCGGGACTGCACTTCTGGCTTATTACACAGTCAGTGTGGGGAGGAAAAAAAAATAGGACGGAAAAAAAAGCGAAGGCGATCCCTGAAAAGCTGACTAGGTAATCCTTTATCCGCGCATCTGTATATTGATGCAATTTCGATTGAAGGGAATGTCTAGAGCGCGGGTGGATATCGGTTTACGGGGCTCTAGGGCCCCATCACCGGATTCTGGGCCCGGACGCATCGAAAGTGTATCGGGGTCTGGCCACCCGGAATTCACAGGAAAAATAAAAGTTAATCTTTGAATTGAGGGAAATTTTCATGAAAACTGGGCATATAATGAAAATTCAGAGGCTTCTCGCAAAAGTAATTCACCAGAGTGCATGAGTGGGGATGTGATAAACAAAATGGCGCCTAAATAAAAAAATAAAAAGCCCTTAGCATAGCCACTGTCCCGGATGAAATATGTTGCGAGTGTAGGGCAGAGATACGCGCGTACCCTTTGTATTTTTTTAGCAAACGTTTTTTTCCCTTGTTTGACTTTCTTCTATATTATAAAATTGCGAGCGCTTTTTATTACTTGGATGCTTTGTTTGGTCTTTTGTTGATTCCGGGCCTCTTTCTGTTTGGCTCCTCACTACAAATGCGAGAGCAGCTCCTATCCCGGATCCCTTTAAAAGAGGAGGAGAAAGGGGTTATTATCATTGGAGCCAGAAGGGTGGGACAATTGTATTTTTTTTTTGCTATAGTGTTTTTTTTTTTTGGCGCTGTAAAGTCTTTTTCAAAATGTAATCCTCAGAAGCCAATGCATCTCTGAAGGGCTTTTGTATATAGGACCTGTGTTTACTTGGATCCTATTTGATCCCATATAATGACGAAAAACAAGCAAATTTTGATAGCATTTTCGAGCCTTTACGATGCATTTAACTCTTAAAAAGGGTAATATCCGGCAGTTTACCTTCGTTTAAAATTAATTATACGCAGTTATGGTATGTAAGAGACTTTTTACAGCCTCTGATTGGAAAGTCTCTTTGTTACCCAAGTAGCTCATAGTTAATAATTTATCCGTGAACATTCACTTTAACCATTAAACGTCGACCATTATAAAATTCCAATTTTTTTAAAAGCTTTTTTCCATAAACTCAGAACCACTGCAAATGCTCCTGTTTGCAGGATAATGACTCATTTATTTTAATGGTAATTAAAAAAAAAATAGGAGGAAAAAGCTCAAAATGCATATGCATGTGCCGCGTGTGGAGCTAATTAAGAGCTCTTGACGGCCTTCCTTCTGAATGGCAGGAATAGAAAATATCCCCGGCCTTGCTACCACGCTACATAGAGTGCACTTGCAGCTCTATTTTTTACTTTTTTTACAACATTACCTCGACGGTAATGGGTCCGAAAAAATATATAAAAATCTTTGAAAGCTGCATTTTGGCGCGGAATTAATGAAATCGTCCCTGCTGGCCTGGCGGCCCTTTTTACTTCCGGTTCCACTCAATTTTCATTAAAGATGGCATAATGGCTCTGCAAATCTGCAATAATGCTACTAGTGAGTGCACATAATTAGAATTTGTTATTCCACTTCGCATGATGCAGAAAAGAACCGGCAAAATTAGCGTAATATATCTAGCTTGGTACATATTTCTTACAATAAACTTTTATTCAAAAATTAACATGATTTGAAGATTTTTACACTTTTTTATGTAGGAAGTCCTAAGAATTCGATAAAAAATATTTGGTCTTCTTCAAGAAAAGTCTTCATATTAGTAAGTATTCATATAACTACTAAATAAAGTGAAATTGTACGTGCTTGTAAGATTTATGAAAGTAGATCCCCTACCCCTCTATCCAAAAATTGACGCAACCTAAAGATACATTTAACGACTCAAATTTCGAATGCTAAGTATCCTGTTTTAAAAATTCAATAATTCAGTTCTTCGAGAAACCAAAAATATGAATTTTTATACCCACTTATTAGAATGTTTTTTTATTATATTTTTTATGTAAGAATTATATTTTCAATATTTTCAAAATTTCTAACAATGTATAATTACCAAAATTAAAAGCAACATTTTCAACATTAATGTAAGTAAACAATTTTAATTAAAAACCCTTGTTTCGGCATAAAGGCGTCATTGATAGGATTTGAAATAAAAGTAAGTCAAAGTAAAAAGTCTCACAATAAAATGACCTCTTTCTTCAGAGCCCCAAAGACCTTGGCACGTACCAGCACAAGGTAGAAAAGGTTGTTTAGGTTATGCATATTTTTGAATTGCAGGACCTCAGTGGTTCAAAACTAAGCCGCTCCCCGGTTAGAAAGGGTCAATGTGAGTAAGGGTGGTGCCCGAGAAGCAATTCAAGCAGTTGATCCACTCGAATTAATTATTAAATCACCATGAAAGAGGATTCCGGCGTAATGAGTAAGCGCGTAGTACGTACTTCGTTAAAAAGCAGAACCCTTCAGTTCATTTAAGTTCACAAATTGCCTCTTACGGAATGATGTTAATGAACTCACCTTACCCACTTCCTTTGGAACCATCTCTGGGTCCACCCCCGCCGGTGTATTGTGTGGATATTCATCTTGAAATAATTACGGGCCTAGTGCTTCGCTGATAGAAATTAAAATGATGAGGGCATGAACTTGCTAATAAGAAATTAAGTCTGAATAACTTTGAATAAGTTCCGTTTTCATTTTGAAGGTTTTTCGCATGATGGGGTTCTTGGAAGACCTTAATGAAGCATTTCTGCCTGCGGATGGGCCACAGGTTTATTATTTTGTGGGTAGTATGTTGCCTTCATGGTAAAGAGCTGTTTTTGAGCAAATCAAATTAATAGAGTGGAAGTATGTAGTTTTTGCTCCTCTACCGAAATAGCACTTAATGCGTAGGTGAAGCTCATCCACCTGAATGATCCGAATTATCGCCTTAAAAACCTTTGGAAAGCATCCAGGTGAGTGAATTATGTCAAATTTCAGTCGTTATAATTCATCTTTTTGTTTTTTAATATGCTCTATAAGACCTCTTCCAAAACATAATTTAAGCCTCGTGGGATCCTTTCCAATTTCAAAGAAAACGAGCCTATAAATATGAAAATGTGACTGAATTTCTGGCAATAAGCAACTATTTGAGATTTCCGGATGTTATGAATGAAATAAGCTCCCCGTCACTCCCACAATATTTTTTTTTTCCAGAAAAATATCTTCTGACAAAGGTCAAATTAAACTGTTGGTCGAGGAGGGAGAAAAGGGAAATTACTCTTAACGCCGCCTACGAACGGTTTTTATATTAAAATTAATTCAATTCAATCCCGGACCCATTACGAAATAAGGCAAAGCTCATAAAAAAATGTTCAGGGTTTAGGTATCATCAGGGCCTTGCCTCTCGTCCTAGAGATATGACTTTTGCCAAAAACTTAATGAAGGGTTATACTAAATAAAATATGCGCAAAAAGGAAGGCATAACCCTTTCGAGCCCTCTACGCCAATATATATTTTTCTCTTCAGAATCTTTTCAATAATTTTATTTGTCATTTATGGCCCTAATCTCTTTCTAAATCGGTTTTTAATAATTTCTTTAAACCTTTCCAGCTTCTATATTAATTTGTTGAAATGATGAAATTTTAACGTTAAACAGAATTTATAAAAGTTTTAATTTTGTATAGAGTATTTTGTACATAAAGAAATATTTAGATTTTCAAAGTGGTGACTCTAAACTTCAATGAATTTTGTCATTTCTGAGTTGATTCTCTTAAAATTTCATATTTTGAGTTGACTTTTTGGATTATACGGACTATGAAGTTTTTGCGAAAACTTAAAAATTATCTCAAAATGGTGGCGTCAATGTGGAGATTTTTTTCTATTTTCTATTTTCTTTAAATAAAATCTTGTTAATAAAATAACATTTTATTTACTGGCAAGTCCAATCTTGAATTTAGTATATTGGCGAAATTTATTCGGGTGGTTATACTTAATATATTTATTTATCAGTACGAACATATTTGTTTTTATTATTCATTAAAATTTACTTTAGTTATTTTTTCGCATTTAAAGTTCAATATTACATAGTTATTGAGTTGTTATTGTATAGGAGTTCTAAAAAAATCAAGTAATTTTTGGATAGAATAGGTGTGTTAAATATAAGTTGTAGGGTTTATATGATCATATTTTATTGTTTTTAAAAATTCTGCTCTGGATAGAACTCATTCTACAGAATAAATTCTCATATAAATCCTGTATTTTTCACCTCTCCTCAATTAATATGATAGTATCGAAAATCGGTAATTTTTAAAAATAGACAAAAATACTTCATCTGTTGACTGATTGCAAACAATTCCCTTCACGCACCCCCGCTAAATGTTGCCCACTTGTCCGAACGCGCATGCTTCCAGTTAAGCGCAGGAACGAGCATTGGTTGCTAACACCACCTCGGGGGCGGGGGTGGCACCATAGGGGGGTCGGTTGAGAGGTATCTGATCAAATTCAAGAAGTTCCAAAAACAATTTGTTTGCGAATGGGAATTAAATCGAGAGATGGGAAGTAAACACAAAAGCACTTATCCAACAAAACTCGGGAATACACTCGAAGGTAACACGCAAATGATTTCCTACGCATCCCTGTCGAGGTATGGGGGTAAAGGGAGTATATGTATGTGAGTGTGAGGGTCTCTTGAGGGGTTCTTTACGCAATTTTCTTGTCATCAATCAGAGCGAAATGGGTAAGACGATGCGAAATGTTTAAAATTTTCGCTGAGATTTCTCGAAGGAATTATATCCGGACCAAAATAAACTGATGCGGCAAGGAGCGGTAAGGTGCGGCGACGGCAGCACACATTCATCCTGGAAAACATTCGGGAAGAATGATGAGGATGGGTGGGATTTCTTTTTGGGAATGGTATAGGTAGTATAGGGGGTATAACGAGCTGGATCTTTTGTTAGGCGCCTTGAAACGTTTTTAATTATTCATTGTGCGTCACGGGCGAGTCAGGACTGAGACAATTTCTGAAAGCAGCTTGATCCTACCTTTCCTGGCCAGCTAATCCCGGATGAAACCCCATCCGGTTCAGGAGCAACGACTCAGGAACCCTGCCAGCCAGGAAAGCTGCGAAAACGCCAGAAGTGGAGGACCTGAAGAATTCATAGGGAATCCTTTTTCCTGGTACCGCTGAGATTAAATACATAAAAAATGGAATGAAAACTCCTCCAGCTGTGGCCGTCAACGGACTTGGAGAGATGCTCGCCTGATGATCACAGCGGACGCGGTCTAATTTCATCCCTAGGGATTTTTGTCCGCATATTGTTTTCTTTTTTTCTTTTTTTTTTTGTTTGCATTTTAAATTAAAGAAAGGACTTCGCACTTACCCGCACCGATTAAGAGAGCCGCCAGCATGGTGAGCCGGATGGTTGGACCCATTTCAAAAGATTCCCCGTGCGACAAAATCTGGTTCTTTTTATTTTAGTTTTATTTTTTATGTAAGACTAACTGGAGAGGTGCCCTAAATTCTGGAGATGTGTGTCACCGGGAGGATGCTCCACTGGGTGACAGAATCCAAGGCGAATATTCCCAGCAGCAGGTCGACTGGTGGGTCGGGACCTCCTCAGGAGGGCGAAAGGGGCCACTTCTCACAAACCGAGAAACACACCGCACTCGGGGCTCACACCACGTCCTGGGTGGCGGAGCGCTACTTCCACGTTTTACAGCGAGTTGGCTGGCATTCACTGGAGGCTCAGCAGCACACCAAGACTCCTGGCAATCGCTAGTTAAAACCGGGTGAAAAATTCACTGAAACACCTCAACCCGGCACCGGGAGCCATCGAACGCGGGCATTGCCCAAAAATATAATATATTATATATATATATATATAAAAAAAATTGTTTGTTATTTATTGTCCTCTTATCCTTAGCACTGCACCAGACTGGAACCAGAACCTCCAGAGGATTTTGTGTGTGCTTCCAGAAGACACCACGACAACGGAGTCCCACTTGAGGAGCTCCTCTGCTCGACCAGGTCGTTAGACAAGAACTAAAAGGCAGGATGGAGCTCTCCAGACGCTTTTCCGACGGCAGAGTCCCGAGCCCGTCCATGCGGCGATGTCAACCCGTGTGCTGGATCCTGCTCCTCTCCTGTAGGGCGCATGGCCACTGGCACCGATTCTTCGGTCCCAAGTTTGTTGTTGGTGGAACCCTACCCCCCCCCATCTCCGCCTCGAATGTAAAGCAACAAATACAAAAATCCTTTTTCGCTTCCACTTAGAAAACAGGAAAGGCAGAAAAAAGTTCTTCCTTTTTCGAAAACTAGGACATCTGGCGATAGTTGCGGTCTGTTCGGGAGAAAGAGAGGATTGGAGATTCACAAAACTGCACGAGGTCCTCATGCTCCCGGAATGCATCGTGCTCCTGGAGGACCATTCGCAAATTTGTCACGATTTATCAGGCCTATTTCGGCGGGTGATGCGGCCTCCGATGGCCACTCGACCTCGAGCCCCCTCAATGATTGCCGGGCGGGAAATTTATTTTGTCATCGTAGTCCTGCCCGTGATAGATCGAATAAATAAATTAATTTTGTTTTTTAAATAAATATTTAATAGAGGAAATTCGAACCTGGGTCAGTGCTAAGTGCTCTGAATGGCACAAAATAGGTCGTGAGTTCGATTCCCACTTTGACCTTGGTCATGCATTCCCAACTTTTCTTCTACAGAAACTTTTAATTTTTCCTTTTTTTTTTACAAAAACTATCGCACAGACAGACCATTATACTTAATCTAGATTAAAGTAGGAAAACCACTTAAGAGAATGCCGTGTCACTCTTGAATTTTTTAGAAATCTAGGCCAATATTTTATTTTTATTAAGTAAGTTCTTGACATTAATTTCATTTTCAGTCTTATATTGTTGATAAACAAATTTAAACGCTCTTAATTAAAGATAATTGTAATTTATAAAAGCTATATAATACTCTTTGAAAATTGGGTGAACTAAGATTTATAAATAAATACCTAAATACAGATATTTTAACTAATATTTCATAGTATACTCAAGTACTATTTATTAGTAAATAGTATGATTTTGTATTTAATATTTAAACAAAAATATATAAATATGTATATAATAGTGGTTATTTGAACCCAACATTGCCACGTACTGCTACGGGTCCATTTAATAAAATAATGTATCTTTTTTTTTACAGGATAGAACTAATTCTAATTTCTTTCTTGGGAACTAAGTCCAGATGGTGCTTCCTGTGTGAGTTTTATATTTATTTTCAACCAACATTTCCAAACCCACAACCCCAAAATTGAATACTGTCAACTAAACTGCTCAGCCTATTATGTCAGTAAAATTTATTATTTTCAATAAGGACTAGGAGTTGTTGTGACTACATTCAAATCGTTAAAATATAAAAGTATTATATAAACGTTTATGAGTAAGAATGTAAAAATTAATATAAACACTATGTTTTAATTTATTTGTGTCCATTGTAAAACAAACTATTCTGAAAAGTATTTCAACTATATATAATAGTTATTTTTTCTTGTTTCATTTTTAAATAAATTTCACTAAAATAAAAAATTTTACAGCTCTTTCAGTTTTTGCTGACGAAAATAGTTAACCTATCACTATTTCCTCAGTGTATAGAGTATTTACTCTTCACTTCACTGTAAACAAATTTTGTACTCTAAATTTGGTATTTGAACTAAAATATTCTCTTAAGTAAATTTGAAAATAAGTAAAAGGTAAAGCGGTGCCAAAAGGACAAATATACAAATATTGTAAAATTTCTATTTGCTGAAAAGTGCAAGCCCCCCGGCTGGAAAAAGGTTCTCATTTGAAACCAATTATTCCAATTTCAGTCAACGAAATGGTCAAATTGTGGGCTGAGTTTGGCTGCTGTGGTCTTGGCTATTGTGTGCCAGCTTCAACAGTTTACCCAGTCGTCGTCGTCGTCGTTTCGACGAAGCGAAATAATTATAATCGCAAAACGTAAAGTAAACAGCGAAACTAATCAAAACTAAAAAGACCGAGAAATGCCGCGGAAACCGCGAACGCAAAGTGCAAATGCAATTGCAATCAAAGAGCATAACAAACGGTGGCGGCGCAGCAGCTCGTAGTGCAGCTAAATCCCGGCTGTCCCACATCCGTAGAAACGTCCAATTACAATCCCATTTGTGGGTTTATGGCGTAGAACCATCAGACAGAGAAGGACCCGAGCTCATCAGGAGTCCCGCGGGGTGAGCAGCGCTTATTATTTTTTTATTAGAGCTGCAAACAAAGGAGCGGGAGGATCTCATCTAAAACTAAATTACAATTCAAAATGCAATTCCAGGAGCTTATCTCCATCAGTGGGACTTAACAAGGACACTATCACCCGCAGCCCCTATGAACCATATGAGCACGTAAATAAAGCCACAAAGGCCCGATACTCACACATGGGAACCGGGCGTGGTGCCCATGGCGGGATTCGCACAGATGACAAAGCTCCCGGTTATCCTGGTCCCGTGTTCCCGGAAAGCTCCACACTTTATATTGTAAACATACATATATGAAATACGCGACTTGGGCCAAGATGGAGCATCTGAGGTAAGAACTTTAGCATATTACACATAATGTACTAAACATAAGCCAAAGGACCAATGCTTGAGCAATTTCGATGATTTTTATCCATATTTGCAGATATCTGCATTGGCATATTAGGTTTTAGTATAGTCGCCAAAATCTGTCATTTTTCTGAGAAACAATAGCTAAATTCACAAGATTTCTTTCCACAGAGCTACTAAGACGACATATAAATACTATAATCTTAATAACTAATACTGGCATTTACAATATTTTTATTTTTAATGTTCGTACGGTTTTATCATGGACAAAAGGTAAAATAGTTCTTAATTTTGAGAAATACATACGGGTATGTATATCTATAACAAATTTTTTACCTCCCCGAAAACATTTGAGCAATTCATTTTACAAGCTATTTTTCAAATACTTATTTTTATTTCTTAACATCATACGGCGTTCGAAAATAAGCCTCCGTCTTACATTTAATTTTCTTTTAAGTCTCCCCTAGAAATGGCAACAATAATTGTTAGTAATTACTCAATATAATAAATTTTCAATTGTTAATAATTAACTCCTAATTAATAATGTTTTAAACTCTCGTAGGATACAACTTTTACTGACTCGTATCAAATAAATATTTTTAAAGAGAAGTAATAAACATACATAAAAATCACATTTTTAGAAACTAGTTTTGATTAAAAAAATATAAAGTCAATTTTACGAATAGGATTTTCAGTTAATAATAAAAAGATTTGAATAGCCTGATGATTAAAATAGCCTCTTTTGGAGAAGCATTCATATAATATTCTATTATTTTGAAAAAAAAAACGAAAAAATTCAGAAAAATGAACATTGCTTCATTTCAGAATTACCTTTAAATAATATCCTGGTGCCAGGGACTAGTAAAATTTCTTCTTTGTCAGGAATATAAATAATTCTAAGTTATATAAGTAGAAGGTGTAATTTTTAAGCAGTAAAAGAATTGTTTTTTGAGGAAGTTTTCTACAACCAGTCCGTAGGTGTCGAACATCTAGATTCGTCTTTTTGATCGCCGATTAAAATCCGGGATTTCAACTTTTATAATAGGTTGCTCCCAGGTAGTTGTCTGGGGAGTATGAAGTGGCACCCTTATCCACTTCCTGATTTTGCAAAGCAGAACAGTTCCCCATTAATAAGAATTAAGCCCCCCATAGGTACGCTATGTTTTCGGAATGGCTGACAGTTCAATTTAGTCATATCCCAAAGGGATAAGGGAAATGGAATGAAATTTTCGCAATAGTGCGTGTTTGCATGCGATTTTATCTAGGCCGCCCAGGAAGAGGATCTAGTCGAATTGGGGACGCAATGTGCCTTACCCCGCTGGACACAAAGGAGCATGCCAGTTCTCGTCCCGATTCAACGATGCTTTCGAGGCATTCTGTGGGGGTGGACAGGACGAAAACCGACAGTTTGGTGTACGGCCGTAAAGCAAAATTACGAAAACGGCCTGTTAGATGGGAATAAGTTTTTCATGAATTCGAATTTCCTCAAATTAGACCGAGGCGTTTTCCTTGATTTCCCCTGATTTATGCTGCGGGTGGCCTGCACAAATTTGAAATGATGAGACTTGGACCCGGACCATAAATCCTGCCCTCACCAAACTTCGAGAAAGTACAAATTTCCAAGAATTTAACAAGGACTGCCTCCGAGGATGGTGGTATTAACGAAATTACTGGAGGCCCTGTCGAATTTCCAATTTGGATTTCAATTAGGTAATTTGCCCGAATTCAAACCAACGACAGGTTTTAGGCCTTGAAGGGAACCATCCAGTTGTCCCCGATTTCAAAGTGGTTGACCAAAGAATTTTCTTTTGTCGAATGTTTCCGGCGTAGCCCGATCGACTGAACCTTTTACTGGGGCGAGCTTGTTTTTTGGTAATTGTGTCCGGGTGGGTGGGTCGTGGTAGACATACGGATGATTGACGACCCATAGAAATCAAACAATGACAAATCGATAAAATTCAAGATAAATATTGTTTTGTGACATAAATTACAAAATTCGAGTCGGATTTCAATTTTTAATGGCATTTATGTGCCTGCTTTATTTATTTGGGCTTAAAACAATGATTTCTGTATGTATTCATGTATTACGTATGTCTGCAAAATAAACGTAATTATTTTTCGAATTTAATTTTGCAAACATTTAAAAGCAATTTTAGGTAAAACTTTTACTACGTTAATCAATAAATGATTAGACCGCAAAAATTGTTATTGAAATTTTACGAAGTTTTAAATTCTAAATCAATTTTCTTGCATGTCTTTTCACGCGAACTCAAATAATCAAATTAATTTTAATCGCTTACAATACGAAACAATGCAATGAATTTTGTGAAGTTTTTGCCACTGTTCTATTATCATTATTGTTGTATATATTATTTATTATTTGCCGTACTGAATAAAATCAAAACCATTTCATTTTAATCTCGTAGATTTAATTGCAACATACCTCGTTTCTGTATTTTTGTTAATCTGAAGTTACTGCAGCCAGTTTTTATTTTTGTTTGTTATGTAATAGTAATTTGTTTAATTTTTCGTAATAATTGTCCCCACTTAAACAGAACCAACTAAATTTGATCGTTCAACTATCATTTTGTACCAATGACATAGGACATTTTCGAAAATTCATCGGTGTGATACACCATCAATCACAATTATCCGAACTGTTCTCCAATTTCAAACTTCACCTACATGACGAATTTACAAACAAGGTGATAAAAAGTGATTGAATTGATTTACACCATAGTGGATTTGCGAAAACGCCCATATTAAGGTTCTATTACTAAAATAATTGAAGTTAATTTCCACAATCATTTCAAAATATTGTCAAATTGAGTTCCTTCATATCACAGAAGGAAGGTAAGTTAATTTACACTAAATATCACACACTTGTTGTAAGTATGAAGTAAGCTACTTGGAATTTAATTCCGCAATTCGATATTAATGCTATTCGCAATATAAAATAGATATTGGTACTATTTTTTAGTTAGTTCTCTGTTTAGTAGAGCGGTATTAGTAAGACCTTAATTACTAGTTAGAAAGAGACTGAGTAAGTTTAATTACCCATAATAATATTAATATATTTAATAATAAGATAATGTCATACACAGTGACGTTCAAACCATTTGCGACTAGAACTAAATGTGTATAAATTGTTGCATTATTTCAGTTTATTTAATGAAACTTTTTAGGTTTTTGTTTTGTTACAGTTTGGGTAAGAAAGGGTATACTATTTTTTATCAAATCTGGTTATTGCTAAAATAGTGCAAGCCTTTGTAAACACTCAATTCTAGTTGCAAATGTTATGAGCGCTACTTTATATTTATTTAATCAATGATTTAAGAAGAGAATACTATAATAAAAATATCGAGAAATTATTTATTTGAGAATTTAAAAGTGGGCGCCTGTTGAGGATTAAATTTAGTGTGACGTCAAAGTATCAAAGTTTCAGTATCTGAATCAGTGTAGAGTAGAGCCGATTTTCTATCTACCTATATAATACTGTCGGGTGCGGCTCATTTCCGGTAAATCTTTAGTTTATGAAGAATGTCGTCCATTACCCCATTTCCGAGAAAATTAACTTATAGAAGAAGTTCGAGAGTCCTTTCCGTCCTAAGTACAAAACGCGTCTTTCCACTCGACTCGGAATGAATACATTTTGCCTTTTTGTTGGAGCGTAAACATGAGTCGGCGACCGCAACACACTCGAGATACCCTTGCCAAGGATGTTTGCCACACTTGAGGGCTCCTTCTCTCCGCCATTTTGATCTACACTTTACCGAACAACGCTCCGGATTCCTTGGCGGCGGCGGGACCAATTACCGGGCCACCTAAGCACCACCCAGAGATCAAAAAGTGCACAGTATCTTGCTAGTTTATTCATGGGGCCCCGGCCCCAATATATCAATTTGTCCTGGGAGCGAACGGTGTAAACTGCCTGGAGTCCTGGTGCTCCGCCAGCCCCGATGCCATCGGTATTAGCCAAATTACTAAATTAGATGTGTTACACGGAGAACAACTCGCCGAACCTATAAATATAACAACAGGACGAAATTGCTCTCATTACGGCGCTAAAGCTGGCATCGGAGGTCACCAGCCGCCGACAAGCCAACTCTTGGTGCTCCGGGAACCGGGAAAAGGGAAAAGGGTCCCATTCTATGGGAATTTTCATACTCCTGCCGCGGCCCGAGCACCCGGCGATCCACTGGCAATATACACAAAGTACTCGCATAAATAACTTTTCGTAATTTGCATGAATTTATCATAAATTTGCTGCCGGTGTAGATACGGCTTGCCCGACTATCACCGTTTGCATCACGGAATCAGGGAGTGACGCCATTAATATCCGATGAACGGGACCGTGGGACAGGACCCTAATTGGGCCTGGATATCAATTTTGGACAATTGTGTGCGCACGAAGGCGGATGGATGCAATTGAAAAGTGAAACCCGAGTCGGGACCCATAATTTATGCTTGAAAAACAATATTTATCTTAAAATTTATTGATTTTTCATTGTTTGATTTCTGCGGGTCGTCAATCATTCGAACGTCGACCGCAATCGACCCGGAGACAATTACCTAGAAATAAACCCATCAAATAGTGAAAAAGCAAATAGTCGTTAAACAGAAGTTGGGAACAAGGATATGTCGTTAAAGTCTCCTTTAGTACCACCGGAAAATAAATTGTGTAGGCAGAAGAGTTATCAATTACTTATTAAGAATTTTAAGGACCAAATATAATAATATTTGTATATTAAATATTCACCAACAAGTTTAACACTAGATTTCCCAACACTCAAATGTGTAATTCCACTCATTTTCTGCGCCTTTAATGAAATGTACCTTCAAATTTGTATCAATAATCATAAATTGAAAACGATTTCGGAATATGGTACACGGAAAAAAATTTGTGTTGGACAAAGTACAATAAATATTGTACTATCATTATGGGAGCCAATCATATATTTTGTGAGAGCTCAGGCCATAATTATGAAACCAAAGACAATTGAATTTAGCTAATACTCCTATAAATGTAGCTAAATTAAATTACAATAATAAAAAGCGTAGGTTACCACAAAGATAAGGAAAAGTACAATGTTAAAGGTGTATATGGCTACACATAAAGAAAGCTATACATGTAGGCTTGTTTTTGAAGCTATAATTATTATAGTTATTACCATATTTTGTAGTATATCCTACAAAATTATTTTAGCTATATATTTTAGTACTTGCTCCTATTAATTATTGCAGTCACGATTTCGCCTATAATTATATGTAGGAGGAAACGTATATAAACTTAGGTCTTGATAGCCATTATTTTTTTTCCATGTAATCATGAAACTTAATAAATGTTGGAATAAATCTGAACCTATAACTTTAACAATTATAAATCACTCAGGGAAGAAATTGAGCATCAGACAATTCGACCAGTCTTGGTAGTTCTAGTGCTAATAGAATTGAGTTGTTATTAAATTATTACGGCCGTATTCATAAAAATATCTTAAAATAGCGAACATACTTTTATCCTTAAGAATTCTTTCCAGGACAAGCTAAAAATTGCCAAACGCTACGTGTATTCCGTGTACTCCCTGTATCAGTTGCCGACACGGAGCAATACCCGGAAAATTTTGGTGCAAATAGCTACTACCTAATATTTAATTATTCATAATACATTTTGAAGTGATATAATTATTGTACTGCGAATTGGACAATATTTTTCGCACTAATAAATTCATTGTTAAATGTGAGCTTTAAGGAATATATGAATTATATATTTATAAGTAATGTACAAAGACTAGGTTCCAGGTTGCTATTCATTTTTTCTTTTTTAGCAATAATTCAATCTAAATAAACAGTTTTATTAACTGGCCCATCTTTCAGTATATTATTTTTATCTAAGTGTAAGTGAAAAAGCAATTTTTCGAACTACTCGACCATTTTCACCAGAATCGGTTTCAGCAAATTTGAAAATGTAGAAAAGACTTTTATTAACCGAGTGTAATAAAGTAGTTTACTTCGAAAATTTTTTACATTTGCATCATATCTTTTGACACAATATGATCATTAATTCGACGATGTTGCAACCTACTCCCATTATCCATGAAGCATTAATTTATAATTTATATAAATATATATAGAGGACTAATTTGTGGTTAACAACATCAAAGACGTATACCTAATTATACTGTTAGAATTTAAATTCATTCATGAACATCTTGTGTTGCCTTTGATCAAGTTGTTGTGGTTGTATTTAAATTTTGAAAATTAAATGAATATCTGCCAGAATTTTATTTTTCTTCCCAGAAGTAATTTCATTTTATATTATTTTATTATTTGGAGTGAAACAAGGTAAGACTATAGTGGTATTTTTTCGGCGTTTGTTGCGGCTCAGGTAACAGGTGCAAATTACAAAGGACCCCGTTCCTGGAATCCCTGAAATCCAGCTTATTTACGAAATCATCCACGCACGGAGCCTTCTCCTAGTGGCCAGAGCGATTTTGGGAAGCGCAAAAACAATTTAATTGAAAATTTTGCTATGGAAATGAGCTGTAATCTTTTTTCACAGCGATGGCGATGTGACCTATTCAATTTGTCAGGCCACCTTACAGCACATCGGCTAAATCGAGTTATCGCCAGTCGCGACCCGAATTTCGGCATATTTTAGTATTTAACCGAATTTCAGGGGGTGGCTTTTGTGCCACAGAGCCGGGTCTATTCGGGGTGCTGTATGCTAATTGATTACCTGTGTTAATTGAACGCGAAATTTTATTATACGGGCACTAATGCGCGACGAAAGGTTTAATGGACGAAATGTAATTACATTAAAGCTGTCGTGTGCGGTTTTCGGGGGGGATGCACCCGGGGGTTGTGGACTTCTAACTAGAAACTGTATGAATAAAAATGCAAACCGATACCTGCAATGCTGCGACTTATAAAATTTTTAATATCCACCAATTTGGGTATTATGTTATTTTTGCCCAATTGTAATTAGTGCTGCACCAGATCGACCAATGTATCCCAAAATATTCAATAATTAATATTGATCACGTAGACTAATTTATCCACGGCTCCAGCATCTATTGTTTCTGAATTATGAAAGCGAATAAATTTCACTAAATGTAGGTCATAATTTTTAATCGCTGTCGTTTGTAGAATATGTTTGGTAAATAATTATCAAACGAGCTCAGCCACACTATCCGGATATACCGCTTAATCGCAACGTTTTGTAAATATAAAGGGAAATGAAAATTATTATCATTAATTCGGCGATAATTCGCTTTTTGAACTAAATATTTCGAAAATCTGATGATGACCGAGTCAGAAACAAAAATAAGTATAAATTTTGCAAAGCTATTTTTGATGCTAAATCGGCTTAGCATAGTTTGCTTTTTAGATTGGAAATTGAACTGGAAATTTTACTGAGTCAGGAAACCAATTTGATAGCGACGCTAAGCTACCTGTACCTACACTATAAACAATAGAATTGTACTTACAAGGGAACATTCCCAAATCTAAGATTTTGATGAAATTTGGCAGAAATGCTGCCCTTAATGAAACATGTACAAACCCTTTACAAACCCTTAAAATTAATAATTTCATATCTTTTCCCCTTTTAACATGAGTCACTGTTTTCACCCTTTACATTCAAGTGAAAGAATCACTTATTCTCAATTTCAAAGTGCGAGCTTAAGCTTTCACTCAACTAAGCGAGTGGCGGAACTTAAGTGATGCACTAAGTATTTTCGGTTGCACACTTCCTTTTTATTTTTGCTAATTTGCGTAGAACACTGTATTGGATTCAACAATCGTCGGAAATATTTTTGTGGCAAATTGATGTCAAGTTTTAATTAAAAAGTTCAGTGAACAATTTTTTAAAAGTAATAATAAAAGTGTAAAAATGGTAATTAGATAAAATGAGTACTTGTTGAATGTTTGGGGATAAAGCTATTCTTATTTACAAACGAAAGTATATGTATGTATTTACGAGGCAAAAGTGTTCGCATCATTATCAAGCCATCGTACCCGAATAGTTTTGCGGACAAAAAACCTTAAAACCCCGGAGTATGGCAAAGGATGTTAGAGAAAACGAAAATTCCTTGAAATAAAATTCCTTGCAGAATCAGGATTTATATTTTAGTTCATATATGGTATAAATATTTGTTTGTTGGTTTCCTTACAATATGATAATTAGGGTAATGTATTATATATATTAATATTGATTTCTACAATTTCAATAATGTCAAAAAAAAAAATTCAGGAAATTTTAATATATTATATTGTATAGTATTATAATAAATCAAAAGTTGAATACTTTTAGTTGCTTTTACCAGAGAAACTATGTACTATTGAAAAACTGATGAGAAAAACTCAATTTTTCGAATTTTTTCTTTTCAAATGTTACGAATTTCTGAAAGTCCTTCAAAGGTCAAGAAGTTATTTTAATTATAAAGATAAGTTAAGGACATATTGTACAGCTTGATGTTGGACTTGTATACATATTTATACAAAATATAAGTTTTATGTGGAAAGTTTCATACAATGGTAGAAAAGAAATTAAAAGTATGTCCGAATTTGAAAGTAAAATAATAGTGTCCTAGTTCCAAGGATGTTCCCAGAGATTTTGGTCCTCAATAAATTCGTCTGGGAGTAGCCTGAATATTTACAACGATGGGAAGAGCTACGAAGTCCATAACAAGGCCCCCAGGCCTGTTCCACAGTAAACAAATAAATTGTGAAAAATTTTAGGACACTCTAAATGTAGTAGAGGGAAAAACTTTGGGTTGTAATTGTTCCGTCTCGGCCATATATGGCCGATGTAGAGGCTTAGAGCTCCTGGGACCAGAATATATAGTAAAACGTAAAATTTCCTCGACAAACTTGTTCGAAACTTTCGACTTTCCGATTTGTTACATTTCGTGTCGGATCACTTGCCAAAAACTGCAAATATTGCAACAAAACTGCGAACAACTTTTCTAGCTGCACCAGAGTGGATTATTTGATTTAAATATTTTATGCGGCCCGTTCGCCTCGCTCCAAGCGGAAAAGTTTGGTTTAGTTGGAATCAGCTCGAGCCATTTCCTCCCCAAAAAGCAGGCAAGTACCCGGGTGGGGCACCGGGAATAGAACTCCGGGTGGAATGTTAAGCAAATATTTCAATTGTTCGCGTTAATGCTTCCCATTCCGGCCGCGGAAATAGCTTAATCCGGGAAAAAGGGCCTTCTTTAGCTGTTTAAATAAAATTAAAAATTAGATTTGTTTTATTCCGCGTAGAGCGATGCATTAAAACAAATTTTATTCACTACTGTTTACCTAAACCGACAGTAGGTGGACCCTGGATAAAAGCGGCGACGGTAATTCTATGAAATTCGTATTTAAATTCGAAATCCTCCATCGAGGGGATGAGAGTTCCATTTCTCTCGCCTTGTGCAACTTAAAATTTCGTTTTGTTTTTGAAAATCGACACCGATCCACCCACCGAAAAACAACTTTGCTGATGTCAAAATGAAATAAAACTTTCACGGAAAAGTCCTTTTCACCGCCCCCGCGGCACCATTGCTCCCGCGAATTGTCACCTTCAGACGGTGTGGACTAGGGAGAAAATCACGCGAATTGTTTCTGTTCAGATTTCCCAGATGTGTACGAACCCAATTCAATTTCACTTTGATTCAGTTGCGCCCGGCTCCCCGGCGAACGAAAACAATTCATAAATAATTTTGAATATATTACGAGTGATGCGGGGGTGGTTCTTTTGGGGGTGTCTCACGGTACGCTATGATGGCGCAACCGAAAAACTTTTCCACTTTCGGTTAAATAATACACGGGCTAAGTTGGAATATTATTGGATTACAGTGCGAGTCTATTGGAACTCACAGATAAATAGGTTTATAAACCTCAGTGCCCCGAGGGCTGCCCGGGCGTTCGTCGGCACCCGGATTCTCGGAGACGAGCTAAAATTGTATAAAAATTCAATAAAGTTTGTGATTGAATTTTTATGTTGCTCACTCTAGCCGCCTGGAATTGTTGCTCGAATGCTATTACATAGACTTTTGTCCCATAGAGCCCCCTTTGCTTAGAAGCTAGAATTATGAATTTGCAAATTAGTTTGATTCCTGAGATTTTGCCCTTTTGTTCAAGATATTTTGGGAGATTTATTCACTTAATCTTGGGAGTCATAGAACTGATTGAACTAATAAAATTTACTTGATAAAGTAAATCGTAATATAAGATTCTACATATTCTTATATACAGCTGAGAAAAACAACATTGCTAAATTAAATAAAACTGGCTTGTGTCACTTTTCTACCAAAAAGGTTAATACAAATTATGTTAGTAGAGTAAACAAAACAACAATCTACTTCAACAAAACCCTAAAAACAGATTGTTTTATAAAACCAAAATGAATTAATTGTTACTTCATTTTTTAAATAGATTGAACCATTGCTACTGATTGTTTAGATTGTATGAGGATATTTTTTAAAAAAATGTCCATTCTATATAAAAATTGATAGAAATTAGGGAGATAACTCCGAGCTATTGCAATTACTGCTGAGTTCGGATATTATGAATATATTTTTTATAGAGAGCATATATCTAAATAATTTCTTTAATTGTGACTTATTTTTTAAAAATTTATTATACTAGTCCTACTGGTTATTATTTTGTAATTTTCAGTAATTCAACAAAGAGTTTGTCAATTATAATACCCCTCCAATTTAGGATACCGACGATAAACTTTTTGCTTTGCCTGTATTTGTCTTATGCGAGGATGTTTTCTTAAATCTCCGAAAGATTCCTTTTTTATTACAGTTGAAAGACCTCGCAAAATACTTCTTTAAACTTAACTTTGAACAGAGATGATTTAGGCTTTATTTCAACAAGAGAGACATTCGTTGTGAAGTAAGATTTAAAAGATTTTAACATACTTATGATATGATTAAAAAAAATTGTAATAACAAGTCAAGTAAATAAATGATTTATTGAAGGCCTATATAATCAATTTTTTTCTTAATTGAGTAGGGAACAAATAAAATTATGAAAATAATTTGTTTGATAGAGAAAGAATTAATAAATTCATTGCCAATCGAAAAAATTAAAAATTTACAAAAAGGCATGTTCAGTACTCGGGTGCATATTCAGTGTCAAACACTCCCACTAATTACGAAGAATTTTAATTTATTGTTTTCATCATTACCTACTCATTTTAATTTTTAATCATTTTCCACTTAATTTATATTAAATTATTTGTTACCTCTTGAGTTGCATTATTATTAAAAATTATCGTTATTTAATATTACGTAGAACAAGTGCTATAAATATCGTAAAATTGCATTATCCTTGCTTTGTAATGAAAATTTATACAAAATGACGTAAAGTTTTCTATATGTGTATAAGTATACAGTTTTATAAAACAATAAGCTCTTCGTTCCGGGTCAAAAATAAATTTTTTGTTTGTTAAAATATGTAAAGAAAACCATTGTATTTTGAAACTTTCCAAAAATGTAAACATATAAAAGTTAATAGCGAGAAGGCTTTAAAGGAGAAACACTGGGGAAGAACCAGGAGCAAAGAGATCTTCCAGATGCTCTACACAGCCCTTAGGAGTTTTCAGGAAGCATCCCTTTCCGGGCATATTAATGTAATTACCAAGTTTGCTCGTTACTTGGGCGAGGAGTCAAAGCAGATGCAGGAGCACTAGCAGTTAGTTTTCTAGAATCCGCACACCACTAATACTCTTCCCGGGTTTAGCTCTCTGAGCCCCCGGGTTCTGGACCCCGGCAGGAGCACAATAACATTAGATACAAAGAGGAGAAAACCCGAAAAGATTTTATGAGGCCATTATATCCGCTTGAGTAATTCCCTTGTATACGTGATCCCGGAAATTTTATTACTTGGACAAATTTTCTTTTTCCCTTCACCTCCTGAAGGGCGGTTTCGATACTCCGGGGGGTGGCTAGCATCTAGCTGCCTTGGATAGAGGACTACAGCATCCCTTGCACCCTGCTCCCAGTGAATTCTGATGGTGTTATGTCCACGGGATGGGCTTGAACTTTGTACCGCCATTTGGGTCCGGGCACGATGGGGCAAAAATATTTATTTGAACTGTCCCGGCCGCATGGAAAGTAAGCGGTTAATGGCCGTTCTGCATAATGACGTCTTAACGAAAAATATGGTTATTAGTTGCCATATAAATACAGCCAAACGAGCTGGTAAATCCTGTGCGGAGCTGTTTGCACGTACCTCTCCCACGTATTGTGATATTTTCGTTGAATCAACTTTAACAGAAAATTCGAAAAGTATTTTCAAAAGTTCGCCCAATTTACGAAAAATACGCCCCCGGATCCTCCATTCCTTGATTATTGACTTGTTAGCTCAGGGAGCATGCCAATGGAAAGGCAAGACGAACTTCCTGGAATTTATCTCATCACGTTCATGTCTTCCCACCCAATAAGAAGGAGTGGAATAGGACAAAATATTTATTAACAAATTCACCGATATTTAGCTTAGAGGACTTTCAAGATTAACAGATTGCCCCGGTGTTGTCCGTCCATTGTCTCAGGAGATTCTCCCGGGGATACCTGAGCTGTCGCAGGATCGTTTACCTGTTATTATCCCGACTGAGGCGATAAATCGAGGAATTAGGACGAGGCGCCATGTAGGGAAAGGACCCAGGTTTCGTGCTCTTGACCTTAACAACTTTCAGCACCGTCCTTTTGTCGGGATTAATCAGAATTAATGTCATCGTCTCTTCGTTGCGTGGGCGGTTTGTAGTATCGTAAGTCCCCCTCTAACGACAGATGATATGATAACAATAGTTCAATGGCATTTGTTTTTTTTCGGCTATTTGACCCTATCAATTTTGGAGCTGGGGGGTGTAGGTATTAGCCTGTTATTTCAAGCTATAGATGATACATAAGTATGATTAGATGTATTCGATGTTCCCTTAGATACATACAATGGGTTTATTTTTAGGACAAATAAAAACTTTTCTGAGGATTAGGACAGAAAGAATCTTTCGTCAGTATCAAACATATTTTGTTGTCGTCTTGAAATTTATAACAAGAAAACTTTATTCATGCCCATCACCCGCGTATAATATTTGAATTTTAAAAGAAATGTTTAATATATGTGACTACACACACACACTATAAAGAAACAATAGTGTTAGCCTACTCAACTATAAACGTATATTAATCCAAAATGATAAAATATAATGTAAGTTCAATTTAATATTAAATAAATCTCCTGATACAAAAACAGAAATATCCCACTGTTGAGATATGTGGTCGATGAATAGTAAAATTTGTAATGGATTGTCACTAATCAGTTTAGTGATGGTAGTAATTTAGGGATTATCTACAATTTACATCACACGTAAGGAGGTGTTAAGGGTTCATCTAATGTGAGGAAATATTTCAAATGATAATATTTTTATTTTACAAATCATCTCCTGGTTTTATTTAAATGTAATGTATCATTCGAAAACAAATATTTGACTTTAATCCAGAAGTTTGTATAAATTTTTTATTAATCTTTATGTAAACGTGTACTAACTAACTACGAGTATATACTAAACTTTAAATTTATGTTACTAGAGAAAACATCTAATTACAAACTTTAAATTAAATAATAGGCAGTGGCTATTTGCACCAAAAGTTTCCGTGTACTGCTCCGTGTCGGCAACAGATACAGGGAGTACACGGAATACACATAGCGTTCGGCCATTTTTGGCTTGTCTTGGAAAGAATCCTTAAGGATAAAATTATGTTCTTATAGGATTGTTTTATTCTACAAATGGCGCAATGTGTTAAGGCACGTATTAAAAATAAGCAGATCCTGTAGCTGAAAAAATGAACTTTGAGCACAACCACCCAGACAGAGATTTCTATTTAGATATACAATTAGTGATTAATTTTTGCCCTTGATCACTAACCATGTTTTATTCCAGCATTTTTCAACACCCTACCAGAGCAATGAATGAAAAAGTTATCCGCCGGATCAAAAACTCAAGTGCAATTGTTGCTGGAAACCCAAGTTAAAACTGTTTAAATAAAAAGATATATAATATGCTTCCCAAACCACCTCACGCCAATTAATTAATTCATTATAATAACACGAGATATGAGCTAAAGATTCCCGAAGGATACGTGTATTTCGTGTATCCCGTGTGTCAGTTGCGGATACGGATTGTACACGGAAATGCTAGCTGCAAATAGCCACTACCTAAATATTGCACCAATACTATTGGTAGACATACTAAAGTTGCACTGACCTTGCATTTTCGGTAGGATTACAAATTTAAGATTAATTTAAGATTTAAGAAACTTTAATTTTAAATTGCCCTCCCCCTGTTTTTAAAATGACGGCCAGATGGGGGGTCTTTAACTCCGAAACCTGTTTTATACTCACACTGACCCCCTATTTATAAAAAAAAACTTGTCCTTCCAAAAATGAAAGAATTTGCCAAAATATAACATAATAGGCTTATGTAAAATATGTTCAATGTAACAATTTTAGTTTGTTGCATGTTACCAAAAACTTTGTGCCGATATGATCTAGAAAATGTTGTAGAATGACAATTTCGCAAATTGGTTGAATTTTAGGAAACCGAGTATCCAACCGTTTGGAGCTTTGACAACAAAGCTCCCTTTGTAATTGGCACCTGTTACCTGAGTCGAAACAAGGGCCGAAACAAGACAACTGACAAGGCCATCCCCTCTCCCTGCGGACAAATCATTTCATTAAGACGGGCGGCTTGACGTAGACATGCCCTCGTCGAGCAAACACATTAGAAGCAAGTAGCTAAACAGCTGAGCATTTATCAAATTTTATCCCAACCTCACGTCACCGGTGTCATTTACCATTTTCAGCTTGTTCGGAGCCACTCCTCGCCGAAGGGCTCTGATCCGGGGGTTGTGACAGTGGGGTTGCCTGCAACGGCCCCGGCGGGGGTGAGCCCAGCGGTGTATTAGGGACCATTGTGCGACCACATCGGGCGATGTCCCGAATATGAGCTCCGGCTCGTCCATGGGCCACAATGAATGCATTAATTGAGATAAGGGCAAAACAGTTGTAAATGTCACTGACTAATGTTCCCTGTGACATCCCTTGTTCACTTCACCACTCCTGTGATTAATTAGTCCATGCCGAAGGTCGTGCTCGGAGCGGCCGTAACTCTCTCGCCGGGCGGGCTCCGGAGGGTGCCCCGGATCCCGGGGTGGGGGGCTTATTAAAAACAGAAATCCGTTTACGCCCGACAGCGAAGATGGCGGCGCGCTCCTCGTCACGGCAGGAAGATGGCTCCGGCCTTCGGCTAGATGGAGATAAAAACCTCCTTGTCATAAGCTCTTTACACACAATTAATATTTCTCAAGGATGCCAGTTGTGGGGCTCGTTCGCCTCAACTGGGGAAAATTGCTAAGGGTGGGTCGCCGGGAATGTACCCTTTTCTGTTCCCCTTCCAAGAAACCCCAAGCTGGGTAGATCGTAAAACGCAGTAAGAGGGCTATCGGAGTTGCTTAGGGTAGTCACCTTAAGTACATACTTCGCCTTACATAGACGATTACCGTTTTTCGCATAAAATATTGCAATTAAACGAATAATGGTCAAACTGGCCAAAACTGGCAAACGAAATAAATCGTATAGCTGATATTACTTTTTTTGCTGTATAAAGCCGGGATACATCATATCTTTAAGGCATTAAAACCAGTATAAAGTTGGAAAAATATCACAGTTATATAACAATTTTTATACCTAAAATCGATAAACCAATTTAGTTGAAATTACATACATTCATTTAATTGAAGTTTAAGAAATGCAATAAATTGTTTAAATCACTTCTACGGCAATGTAAACTAAAGAGCAAAAATGTTTCATTCTTTGCCATGAACGAACGAAAATATTGTTTAACAAAAGCTAATAAATTTGAAATTGAACTATTATCGCAGAATCGGACATACGATAGCAACACATGACTGGATAATCAATCGAAGTCCCAAACAGGGATGTGGAAAATGCCAAAATACCCTCACAATAAAACATATCCTGATTGAATTCGTAAACTATCAACAATTGTAAGAAGAAACAGGATTACAACGAGAACTAAATGACCTTCTAGGAGACAACCCAGACGCAATAAAAAAATTAGAGACATTTTTAAAAATTATAAAAATATAAAGAAATCTGAAAAACCATACATGAAAAAGGTCCATATAATCGAGTCGCCGACCCTTAAATATAATTTTTAAAACAGGAAATAATTTAAAAAGAAACATAAAATTTATATTAGGTATATTGTTGAGGTGTACTATCGCATTTGTCATGCACTCGTTCCCATTATTATTAGTAATTCCATTGTCCAGTATTTTTTGTTTTATTTATTGGTTGTAAAAATTATTGTTCAAAACTTAAAACTGTATATCATATACAGATTTCAAATGTTCCCATTTCTTATGTATTTATACATATGTAAGGCTTACACAAATTCCATTATAAGAGCCTCGCTTGAGTACTTCATGTTGGAGTACCTAAATATAAATATAATTAAAAATTGTCCAATACTACAAATTTAAAAGTAATAATGCTAATAATAAAATATATTAGTTTTATTGGTTTCAGCAAATATTTATTGCAAGAAAAACCGATTCAGTGCAATTTTGCCTTATTATTTATTTATTTCATTGAATTTGTTTTTTCGAGTTCCAGGAATGAATGAATATTTCGCTTGTTATTGGTGTTGTACCAAACTCCCCACTCAGAGGCTTTATTTTATTAAAATCAGTTGATATAAAATCAACACTAGTTCCTAGAAGTGCTTAACGCACTTAATTATGTGGTCATTATGATCATTAATTAAACTTTCACACAAATATTTAAATTGCACCTTTTAACAATTTTAAAAAGTTTTTATTGCACATGTTATTTTACGTAATTCATTTTTAATTAATTTGAAAGCAAAAATATAAAACGAAATATTAATGTTCCAGGAAATATTTTCTGAGCCGCAACTACACGTTAATTGAAATTCAGACTTTTACTTAATTGACACATTCTGCTCTGAACTCTGTTATGAGAAAAAAGTTGGACGTTTTCTGAAATTTCAAACTTTCTGAAAAATATTTCTCCGCGTTAATTTCTCTCAAATGCATGCAACATGTATGAACTAAGTATATGAAAAATTTGTAACATAAAAGCCACGACAAAAATTTCAGGTTAGAATCATCAAATTAACAGGGATCTGTTTAAGCTCCATTGTCCAGAGCAAACTTCTTTATTATCCCTTGAACTAGACGGTAGAAAAATATTTGCGGTCTATAAAAAATAAATTCGCAACCCTATTGAAGGGCGGAGCGCCAGGGAGGGTCATCGCGGCACCTATAAGCAAATATTAAAGCTGGGTGCTCACGTATGGGGGTTCCCCGCAGCATACCTTTGAAGGGCTCCGACAATTCCCTTTTCATGCACACGCCCAAGGAATAACACCGTCTTTTAGCAATATTCCAGGAATTTATTCGAACGGCAGTCGAAAGAGGGGCGACTTAGAATTTCTCTCACAATTCACGATTTTATGACATCATAAAAGATTTCGACTGTTGTATTTGGCCATTCATTCAGGTGCTCAGCATATTTGTGTGATGGGGCACATAAAGCCGAGTACAGGTGAAAAACGAAAAGAAGTAAATTTTGTCGGGTCCCATGCATTCCACCCCCCGCAGTCCGTCCCTTCGTCCTTCCATGTTGCGGGGTGAATTATGCTGCTGATGCGGGGGTGTGGTAAGAACTTTCTAAGCAAATACATGAATCGACTAAAAAAGCTTGGGTTGGGTGGCATTGGCGGCAGGTGGAATATGTGAGCCAAGGGTGTGACGGGGTGGAGAACCGTATCCATTGGGAGACACGTTTACCCAACGAACGAAATTTACTGAATAAAATGTAATTTTTGAAGATTTTTATCAATTTGGATATTTCAGAAAAGCAGTGCGCGCTCACGGAATGCCTAAATAGATGTTTTACATGGCAGCACCGGGGCCTGAATAAACTGGCATTACTCTTCGAACTGCTCTGAATGGGGCGACAAGGATTGCGCAGCATAAAGATATGAATTGGATGGAAAACTCCGTTAAGGAGCCCCACTGGGACTGAATAAAGAAGGCAAGGCTCCTCCGGCAGGAGCTCGAATCCTCCAGGAACAGGACTCTGAAAGCACATAAGAAGTTCTGCAAACGCATCTTTATGCCACGGCCATTCGACGAATCTTAAGTAGGTGCCAAGTAAAGGGTTCATTCTGAGAAAAGCATCAACCTTAACGGGTCTGTTTGGTAAGTTATCTTTTTTATTTTTATTTTCTTAACAAATACCCTTAAATACCCTTTTGTTCTTGTGGACATTTACTTAAGGTAGTTACAGACAAAAGCGACGTAGACGTAACAGATATTTTCATAGATTTGTATTAATCAGAAATACTAGAACCTTATAAAAGTGAGCCTCAGAATAAAAAATTTTATACAAATTTTGGCTATCAAAATTTAAATGCAATAATAAAATTCTCAAAGGATTTGAAGTCCTTAAATTGAAGTTTTGTTAGACCTAAATGTGAGGGGTCTCGTCCGAAATTTTATTTTATTTATTATAATGACGAATCTAATAATTTTCGATTTTTTTTTAAATTAAGCCAGTAGAACTTGAGATATTTGCTGTACGATTTCAAAAAAGCATAGTTTTCATACAATAATTTTTACTTGTAAAACATGTTTAATAACACATTTATGTAAAAGAAGTCGATTTTTTTTTTTCAAATTCTAAAAGGAAAGGTACCCATAAAGTGTTTAAAGTCACTATCTATTTAGCTTAAGTTCTGGACAATTTAGTTGACTATAAGTCGTTTTAAAAGTATACGAAATAAGGTGAATGAATGAAATCGCTGACTCAAATGGAAAAGAAAACTCCTTATAAATAAACTAGTCTTCGGTTAGTTTGAGATATATCTCTGCCTAAAGTACTGAACGAGTTATATACATACTTATACTTAACTATACTAAACTTAGTTATACTATTTTTGTCGGAATTGAGTGACCTCGAAATCTCTAATACAGTTGTCGGTGGTGGTTAGTGCATTTTCAAAACTGAAATAATCTCCGCAGGAAATCGCAATAAATCCGCCAATCTGAGTTGGATGGATGGGATGGGTAAAAAAAAATCAATTTTGATTGAAATCAAGTACGCTTTAGGGCTTCGGCTGGTTATCCATCTAAACTGAATCCGGTCGGCCATGAGGGCACCCGTTAAAGTTTAATACGTCGAATAGGTAGATGGCGGCAGAGCAACTGCCGGGTGATTGCCTCGGCATTGTTGAGGCCCAGGGGCCCACCTCCTGGTCCCGGGTCCCGGGTCCCGGGTCCTGGGTCCTTGTCCCGGTAAACGCCAAATGGAATGGCAGCCGTTCAGGCATAGGGCAGATTCCGAATAATGTCACGTACCGTCTGTCTAGTGTGCTGCCTGCATGCGAGGATCATGTGAAGCCCCCCATAGGTCGTGGTGTGTTTTATTAAAGCTAGTCACGCAGACCGGGCTCATGAAAATAATTCCAGAAAATAAGTAATTAGGTTTACTCCAGTATATTACGCGTGGCACATGAGAGGGTGTCCCTCCACCACCCCCAAACCCCGACCGCACAGCCTCTTATTAAATTGAGCTGGGCTATACTTATTAAAGCCACTATGGCGCGCAGCTCCTTGCGGTCCTGATTAATGATTAATTAATTATACAGCGGGAGATAACTACTGTCAGTTATTGCTGCGAATTAGCTTCCGCCCGGGATGTCCTTGTTCTTTTCTCTAGGCATCCTTTAATACCGAAAAAGATACCACAACTTTTGGGATTGTTCAGCCATTAATCATGGGCGGCGCGCGTATGTGTGAATATGGGGAGGGCGTTGGCGCAGAGTCCCGGGACACACGAGGACATCTCAGGAGGAAGCAAATTCGTTAAGGCTTCTTTCATTATGATGTGTCAATAGGCTTAACACGTTTGTACGGAGGTACAGCACCTAATTATAGATATGTTTTTGCCTAACGCTTCCGGGAATGAGCCCGGATGTGAATGAAGCATCCTGAGGGAATGACTACTAATTAGCGGAGACATTGAATCATACATAAAGCAGAAGACTTTTGCCCTTTCCTTTTAATATTTACGAGTAAGGGATGGATTATCTAGATTTCTATCTAATACCAGCTTAAGTATTCAAGGACAATTCCTCCAAAATTGAATTAAACTATTATCACTATTTTGCATATACTACTTATACTACATCCTCGAAAATTAAATAAAAACTAATAATGGAAACATAAGGATTAAGTTGACCTCAAACACATTTATCATACTTTTGTAACACTTTTCTTTTTTTAAAAAATTTAACGAAAACATGTTGATCGAAAATCGCATTTTGTTTTGACCGCCATTTTGTAAAAATACAACATTTTCACTATTCGTTCGCTTAATACCCAGATTTATCTATCCATTAATAGAATCGTTTTGTTTTTTTGTTAATCCAAACCAGATATATTGTGTCCTCACCACTAGGCACTGCATCTGTAGACGAACTCCTGGAGATCCTCCAAAAAAAAGGTGTCTGACGGTGAGCACGATAATTCCGATTTGGATTACTTCAAATAAAAAACCAAAAAGGTTCTAGTAGTGGGTAAATAAATTTAGGTGCAAATAGCCACTATCTAAAAAAAAGTGGATTTTTTGAAATTGTTAACTATAACCTCTTAAACACAAGGAACCCTAAAACCAAACAACTATTTTTAATGCAAATATTCAAATAATGATATTATATTATTAAATTATTATTATATTATTTCATTTCCCCTTGTACTTCATATATTTTAAAACTTTTATTTACTAAAAAGCTTGCAAAATATATAGTTGGACTTAAAAGTACCTTAATAATTAAAGCATCGCTATCATGGTAAAGTGTGGAACTTACAAAATCTTTAATAGTGATACTAAAAATTTGTCTCTACTATTAAAATCCACTCAACTTCTAACCGGACTTAAACATTTAAGCCAAAAATTGAAATAAAATGCAAAGCCTATGCTCCAATAAATGTCTAAAAATCTGTTTCCATCCCGGGGGTAGCTCATACCCGCTGGTCGAGAAATGGCAAAAATTTTTCTAGTTCGGCCCTCAAATTGCGAAGCGCCTGGACTGTCGTTATTTGCAGTTGATGCAATAACTCAGATGGGGGGTAACAGATGGACGTACAATTCCGAGAGTTGTGTCCTCGTTGCTAAACATCGGGTTCAACATTATTTCGTGGATCCAAAATGGGTGGCTGGTGTACGCCCAGTTGATGTGGGGGAGCATTAGCCCTGGAAAGTGTGGATTAGAACTAATGGTAATTATCGCCAAGAGGGTAAACATAGTCGAGCCTCTCGCCATACAACTTTTCGAAATCCCGGGAAATTATGTGGTCCTTTGAGGGTAGGCCTTTCATTTTTAAATCCCCTAATGAGATAGTCGTAATTTTGCACGTTTTGTACTATCCAGAAACCCTTCCGAGTTCGGTTTATGTAGTATATATGCGAAAACGTGAAAATGTCGAGTTTTCACCATGGCTACCAATAATCCACATATCCGTCATTTTTCAGTTGCATGGTTATTTCTTTTTTCCAATTATAGCCGTTGTTATGTGAGGTCGCTCTAGCGCGTTTCATTTCGCATTTAATCAGTGTTACGGCAATAATTGGGCGAAGAGAATGAATCTGCCAACGATGATGGTTGTTCCAACGAACAAAATCTCCAGGATCAGATCCTGTGTGTTTAAGGTGGGGTGAAATAGAGGGTTGGAATTTCTGAGAAACCAACCCACTCGATAAGTACAAACATTAATCATTCAATAGATTGCTTGAGCAACCCCATGCAGCACTTTGATTGCCGAGGAAAATACTTTTCGTCTGGTATCACCCAGGATATTAAGCGACGTAATTCATAAGTCGACACGTGCTCCGGCGTGACATGTGTTGAATTAATTTAGGCATACGTAATACGATCGGCTTAGTACGCACCTGATAGTTCGGTAGGGCCGTTTTGAATATTTAATGGTCATAAGTTCTGATTTGATTTAGTGTTTTAGGGAAAAAATATGGAAATTTATTGTATAAAATATGATGCACCCATGGTGCTAAAATAATTTAAATGTATAATAACACTAAAAGAAAAACTAGAAGACAACCTTTCGACGCGAAAAAAATTAAATTTTTTCAAAATTTTATTTCTCGTTTAGATAAACTGATTGAAAATTTATGATCGTATATCAAAAATAATTAATCAAGAAAAGCCAATGCAATAATTATAGTATCTGTATATGTTTATATCAACTTCAGAATTTTACACTAATTAATATTAACATTTCGTTTAGTAAACTAATAAATATTTAATACCTTCATTGAATTAGGTGACAAAAGTATTGACAAGTTTGTTCTAACAAACCAAAATTGTTAAAATTATAAACAAACTTAAAGATTACAATTTTGGCAAGGCATTTGAAAATATAGTTCTTAGAATTTAAAGTACTTTTGAAGCGCTTTTAATTAAAAATATTTATTTATTAAAGCATTGTACGTTGAATCTATTTTATTATTCTAAAAAAGTTCTTCTGAATTAATATTAAGGTATTGCATAATTGAAATAAATCTGAAGGTTCAGAAACGTTGCTTCAATTAAATTTTCCATGGTACTCGTTTACTCTAGTAATTAAACTAGACATGTTTTAATAATTTATTTTAATTACATTTTAATACTTTTCTCTGCAAAAGAAAACAGCAGAGTTATTTCGTTAAACTTGATAATTAGGTAGCTTCTAACTTCAATATATGGTAGTGAAAATTCACTGCAAATGTCGTTCACAATATTTAATTAAATTTCCTTTATTTTAAAACTGAAACTCCAGCGAAACCCGTCATATGTCACATGTTCTAGTTGTGTATCGCTGGAATTCTAGGAAATGTTACAACTTTATCGGAACAAATTTTCATCATTTTCCTAGCCTGATATTCAAAGTCGATCTCTCTTGTGGACCTTTTTCAAATTTAATTTCAAAGCTTTTCAACTTGTCAAAGATTCCGATAACATTTGTGTATGTAATCATGCATATACTAGTAATATTAAAAATAAACGAACCAATTTTATTCAGTTTGCTCTATGTTATACATATACCTTATTTTTAGTATTGCAAAGTCCCCACATATTTCGATAGCAAATACCTTTTAGAAAGTAAATTCAATTTTTTTTCTAATTTATTCTCTTTCTAGAAAAGATCCCTTTTTCATAATTTCCTTAAGTTTATGGTAGAAAAGTTTTTGTTAAAATATTCGCATTGGTTTTTATGCCTGCCTTACAGACAAAACTGACACAAAAACCAGAAAACCCCCAGGGGGGTGATGCGGCAAGCTAATTCGGTGTACCTCTTTTTACTACAACTAAAATAAAACGAGGACTACAGCAAAAATCCCAAAAGTGTTCTAATTACGACTTTTGTGTTATAAAACAGTTTCTACTTTCTGGGCATTTTCCAATTTAGACATTTTTATGTATTTAACGAGACTTCACACTGTGTAATTTTTAAGAGGAATTGGATTTAAGATAAAATGTACATAAATTTTCAAATTTACCAACTTTTGAAGACATTAAATTAATCATTTTTAGTCCAAGCTCAAACCGTCCCTTAATATGTTCAAAAATGCTGCAAAGATGGTAACTAAAATGAAGTAATAACAATTTTGAGAACTTTTTAAAGAAATTCAATTCAAAAGGGGGTTTGTAATCTCTATTCGATTACATTCCACTCGGATTGCAAAACATGGGTATTACTTTTAGTTTGTTGGTAGGTTTGGACCGATTTCTTCCTAACCAAACTATGCATCTAAAGAAAAATTTAATAATTTTTTGAATTATAATTTTACATATTGATTGTTGGCAAGATTTTAAACTGTATGTCTAAAAAAATCAACTCAGTTAAAATTTGTTGCAGTCTAGTGAGAAAAAATGTGTACTAATGTTAAGTTCCGGTTAAATGTTATAAATGACTTTATATAGTTATTAAATTTCAATTTCTCATTATTTTATTCCTCAAATTCTGGAGCCAGCTAACAAAAAAATTGTTGTTGACGTGAAGTTCTATCCTCAATTAGTTTTGAAGAAAGAAGGAAACTCCATTCGACCGCAAAACAGGGAATTTCTTTCGCACTTACCACACGGATCCATCAATTTTCCAATCGCTTAACCCACTTGCGATAGAAAAAAAAAAGGAAAAAAAGGAAAAATGGTCCACCTTGGTCGTCATTTTGTCGCTGGATGCGGAGGAGCTGGAGGTGCTCCAGTTTCTGCTCCTGAGGGCGAAGGGCGCCGCACTAACCGACGTCGTCGCGTGATGGCGCGAAGTATTGTGGAGGTGAGCTTCCACTGCGACAATTGAAAACGGTCGGTTGTCCCCACAGTGTCGTGGAAAACACTTTCGAAGAATCCCGAAGAGTCCCTGGGTTCGGGGGTGGAAAACTAATTCGACATCGACACTAATTTCAGGGTGTCGTGTCACGGGTGCGTCCCTTTCGCGTGGCCGTTCCGCCATAAAAACGGCTACGATTGAGAGCACCATTATCGGGCAAAATTGGATTGATCGGGTCGACTGAGGATGCCGACGAAGATGAAATCGAGGGGTGGCTTCTTCGACTCTATTGCATTTATTACAATAAATTGATTTGGGCCACTGCGGGAACGGAATAGAGACGCCAATTTGAATGTCTCCTCCCGGGCATTAAAAGGGTTATGAGCTTCCCCCTAATTTGAATAGTGCCTCCTCGCGAGGCATCACAGGAGTGGGTGGGATATATATATATATATATATATATATATATATATATGTATATTTTTTATTGCTCCCGGTGTGAACGTGTGACCCAGCGGTGCTCACTGGAGCGGGTCACGAGTTTATGTTTATCACAGACGGAGAGTTCACGTCCCGACTATCATTATTCAAATATTTGCTCCTTTAGATCGTTATCACGTAGCTTAATAATATCTCATTTCGTGGGACCCTCCCCGACCTCTGACCTCCGAGTATCAGTAGTATCTGGTAGTTGGCTGCAGGGCGTCCCGTCGACCTCCTTCGTAGATGTAATATATTTTGGGCTCAAATGGCTGGAAATTTTCTTCTTGGCGAATCGTGGTACATTTCTAACGAAAAAGTTTCCCACACGTGTGTTGTATCGTAGGAGGAAGGACGCCGAATGCGCGAGTTAGCTCCCAGCATAAAGTCACTTCTTTCAAACTCTGGATGTTGTGCAGGGTCATGAACCAGAAAACTTCTCCTGTGCTCTTCCTAAGTATTTTAGGTGACGTGAAAACTTTGCTAAGATACCACCGTCACTAAAGATATCGGAAGTCTCCACATTTTGTATATTTTCATTTGACCTATGCTAAAGTTTAATTAACAGAATAATTGTATGTATCTATTTAATTTTTCGCTATTTAAACACTGGTAATTTTCATGTAATCTCGAATATGAATTAACGTTGTAAATTTTTAATTTATTCTCGTAGTTTAATTTTATGTTTATTAAAGAATGGTACTTAATTATTTATTTCCTCAATTAGCAGTATCGATTATACATACGAATTTTACATATAGCTGTGCATATCCTTAAATTGAAATGTATACAAAAAACTTTTGCAACCCTTTTCGCCGTGTGTTTCGGATCAACATCCTGTTGAAGATAATTTAAAAAAAAAAAAAAAAACAGTTGTCAAATATACAGAACCATCAAAATTGACAAATAAACTATTGGACGAGTACAATACTAATGGGCTAGTGCACCTCCGCAAAATATTATTAAGTTGTATGAAAGTGTACCTGGAATTGTTGAGACGATAACAAAATCAAAAGGTTTTTGGACAAATTATTAGTTTGTAAGAAAAAAAAGACACATACTGTTACAATGCTTTAGTATCATTAATTCTTGTTTTTTAGGTTAATAATGAATAATATTGTTTGTATGTGTATTTATTTCGTAAGACCAGGGAAATTGTTAATAAATGGTCCATTCAAAAATTTACAAGAATTTATTGCCTTTTTATAAACGATTTCCGTTCCTGCCCAGCAAACATTGAAACAAGTGTATATAATTGTTTTTAAAAGACGTACATACATTTGTATATAAATTACTTCAGTTAAATGAATATGCAATATAATGTGCGTGCTAAGTTTTGGTTAACAAATAAACAAAATATATGTGATCAGATATTCACCCTTTATGTTTCTCTGAATTATTGGTTGAGTGAGGTAAAAAATAGTTTCTCCTGGGATCGTTGACAGAGCGGACTTCTATGAAATAGGATATGTTTAATATAGAGCATACTGTGTTTTTTGCCGAACAACAATGTCCAATTTGGAAAATCCACCTGTATGAGGCTGTTGTAGTGTTTAGTGGAAAATAGAAAGAGTTTTATTAATAAATATTTTGAACAAGTATGACACAACTTGGTTTCGCAGCTTTATAAATTTTGAATTGGAATACATATGAATTTGAAATGTTAGATTGATCGTTATTTAAAACAAGTTAAAACTATTTCCTTAATATCGAAGTTCTGTGGTAATTTATTTTCATTTAACTCAGGTTAAGACTCTACTAAAACTATAAATATTGCTACGAGCCAATTAAGAAGAGGAAAAGACATTTCTCATTGCATGAGCCGTGAGGCATTTTTGACAAACATATTTACAAATTTTTCTTCTACCCCAGCAACATCTTTACTTCCTGTATGAACAATTTTGGGATGATATTGTGCGTGAAATCCATTAAATCTCGCATGGTATTAAAAGCGCCGACAGCCTTATAAAATCGCAATAAAGAGCAACAATCCCTTCTAATGAAATACGCCAGCCGGTATAGGGAGCCGCATATGCTGCCCCCCTTTTAACAAATTGCCGCTGTGGTTTAACAGGGTTCATTTAATCAACCCTCAGAGTCTTGAAAGGATCAAAGTTTCCGCCCCATCTTTAGCGTGTGCTTTAAAAACGCAAGGCCCTCCTACATTTACGCACATATTGGAGTAGAATATCTACGGAAAACCCCAGACCGCACGAAATCCCGCCTGAGCATTAAATCAAAAGAGATTGAGTATCTCAGGGTGCCGGCACCAGCTCAATACGTGCTCGAGGTTAATTCATGCACGAAACATAAAAACAATTTTCGCATCATCCCCTGGCTAGGGGAGGGTGGTGAATTTTAAGGGCGCAAGCAAAGCCGCAGACAAAATGCTTTTATTTATAGCGATTACCATCGTTGTTTGACGAATACCACCCCCAGCCCTTTCAAACATCTGGAAGATACCCTTGAAATAATATATGAGTAGCCCCGGCAGGTTATCATCATCCCCTCAAAGTCCGCTCCCTTTCGCGAATTCACTTTAGCGGAAGTGAGAGTGTGTCTTGTGAGCCTTTTCGAAAATTAGAAAAATTTATCTTATACTCATGAAATATTCATTTACCTGGGGCTTTGCACATCCCCTTTGTAAAAATGCAAAAACCCATCCCTCTCCTTGACATGAACCTTTTTCTGCTTTTGGCGGGATCTGGCCCTTATTATGCCGCCGCTTTCACGTCATTAGTAAATCCTTTTACGATGCCGATAGATAGCCTTAATGAAAAAACCATTTACCCTTTTGTCGAGAAGCGGAGTGGCAGCCGTCCATTCGAGTTATGCCACTTCCTGTAACTCTCAAGGCCCTTTGCAGGGACCAATTCATAATTCATAAGCTCCCGGGCCGGCACCCGGAGTCAAACCGTCTCAATCCGCTGTCTCGGATTAAAGCTGACAACCTGACAAAAATTAGCGGAAAATTAAAGGCGACACTTGCACATCAGCGCTGGCCCGCATTATTTTATTTATTTATTTTTTTTCAAGAACACCGCCGTCCGATGACCCCAAAAACACTCTGGAATGGTTAGCACAAGTTGACCGGGAAAAAAGGTGGAAACTAGCCTCATTCTGAATTCACGGAACAAAAAGACGTGAAGGCGGACCGCGGATTCATATGAGTCCAAAAAACGGAGTAATTTCAAAATAAATGTTGCGGTCTAGACCGGACGCAGCCACTCCACCCCATGAGTTATTGTTATTTAAAACGAGAAACACCTCTGGGCTCTCACAGCAAATTATGCTTTTAATATCGCGCCATCTAAGAGTGGGGTCAGCATATTTTATGCACCTCTCAACTTTTTGCACTTCATTTCATAAGGGTGGCTCTTTTAAAAGTAACTCGACAAAACACTGGATGGTGTGGAATTTAATTAATATAACGCTCGGAAGCATTAATATTAAAAAGTAAAGAATATTGGTGGCATTGGTGGTTAGCTCGTTTTTCAAAAAAGATGATACAATAGATAAAACTTAAACCCTTTAAAAAACACTTCTGAAATGAGCAAGAGCAGAAAGCCGCAAGGGTTTCATTAAATTATTCATAAATAGATTAATATGTAATTGTACTGTTATGTCCGGGTTTTTATAAGTTTTAATATGTTTAAGGACTAAGAGAAGAGTAACAAACACAACAACAAAACTAATATGATCAATGAAGGTTTGGCCCGATTTTAATGTTTACATGATTACATGAAATCAAAAATTTTTTGATGGGGATTGTTTAACGCATGAAGAACCTTGTAAATTTATTAGTAAAGGATCCCACGATTACATACCACGCAATTTGTAGGACAATGTGGCAGTTCAATTATATAAATATTAACTGAACAGTAAAAAAAACAGCTAGATAGTAATCATTTTCGATCACCTCGTTATCGGTACATGTTGGTTTTTAATCAAACCATACATTTGGCAGGACAAATATTTTTTCCAATAATATAAATTATTATCTTAAGATTTAATAAAAAACCTGCACATATTAATACATTTTTGAGAATTGTCAAATATACCTATTCTATCCCTGCTGGTGTAAGAGACAAAGTTACTGGGATTCTGGACTACAACTATTTCAACTTTAAAAATAATCATTTATTTCGCAATCTAAATATATGTAAACATAAATAAGCGTCAAATCTACTCAAGAGCAAGTTATCCCAAATAAAATCCTCAAAACGGCATTAAAACATAGGTGTTTTAATTTGGAATTTAATTATTAATAAGAATAAGTAATTCACTGAATTTAGTACATTAATATTGAATTAAATGTGCTAATTGCAAATGAAAAACATCTTTGAACATAAATAAATAATATTAATCAAATGATCAAGAATTAGCACTGTACTCTCTGTCGTGAAGACGCTAAAAATGAGCTTTTTTAAAACGATTTCTTCAGTTGTGCAATATCTATTTAGTTTAACCTCTTTCGTGTGAGACACGAAATAGAGGCATTATATTTAGTATTGAAGGTCCAATACTAGCGAATTAAGCCAAGAGATATAAAACAGGATATAAGATTTAAAAAATTTGCTTCAGCTGATTTGACTTAATTTCTTGAATACATAAAGGTTTAATTTTTGTTAAAGACAAGATAATCTCAAGTCTCAAGTGAGCCTATCGCCTAGAAAATGATGTCCTTGACTCCTACTGGGAGAACCACACAAGGTCGAGCACAAATTCACTCAGATGTTATGGTATTCATTCTATCCGATAGTGAGTGATTTAAGAATCTCATTTGAGCCATCATTCCCATTACCAGTTCCTTACTGCATTATTAATACTGGCGGAGATATTCAGCTGAGGAAGTGGCATAAATCATGTGCCACATGATCGCCTCCAAGACGACGTCGACGAGTGTGTCCTGCAACACCCCGGCTGGCTGAGGCCGAATCGTCCTGGCCAAGGCCATAGGCTACATACAGATCTAATATTTTCGTTTGCATAATTTATTCTCTTATCGTCATCCTTGACTCTCGTCTAGAAAAAAAAAGGAAAAAACAAAAAGAGCTCCACTGGCCTCGACGTTTTACTTAAACCGATTCAATGGGTGGCTTTGGCCGATCCACCTTAGCCGGAAAGTCCAGCCGAACCAGGAGCACCGCATCGCAGTGTCAGGAGCATCGCAGGAGCAGTTCCTTCGGACTCATAAATATTTACAAGGGCATAGCACAGCATCCTTGCGAGCACCACACTTACTTTTAAATAAGCCGGACTTTGATGTGGCTGAATAATGCATGAAGCCATCCATCGAAGGAGCCGCCGAGACCGATGGACTCTCAGTAGAACTTTTCACCGTATGTTTATTAATAGAGCAAATTTTGTCGAAACTCTAGTTTTAAAAGGTTCTTGTTAAACTATTTCCTGAATCGAAGTAATATGGCCCAATTGTTACCCAACCACCTGCATTTTTATGCACTCGACTGCCAAGGCAATCAACGAGAAAAGAAACCAGTTGAGGCATTACGTTTTTCTGGATCACAAACTGATACACTCCGAACTTAAATTGAGAAATTAAAAATTATTTATTTATTTATTTATCGAAATACAATTTTACCCTACCCTTAAAGCGCCAAGCCTATATTGCCCATTCTAATGATCAAAGAAAAATCAAAAGAATTTATATTGTATATACTGTAGAGATAACCACAATTCTGATTCTATGCCAGGCATTTGCAATTAGGATAGCACTTAAGTATATGATTTTTTAATTAGTTTTTTACTTCAGATGATGTACAAAAATAAAAATTATTCCAATCCAAATACAACACAAATTTGAAGCTAATATCACATTTTCAAAAGGACCAAATAGTATTTAACCCCCCTATCCAAAAAACGGCCACAAGTCTCCATAATCACAATAATCAGTTCTTATATTTCAGAAAAGGCTTCCATTTTGTGAATTAAATTGGAACTGGTTATACTTTAAACGCATTTTTCTCGAAATCACTTCTTCAAAATCAGGCGGACACGATACTCCAAAACCGCTTGTTGGATTGCTTTGAAAATTTGACTGCAACTTCGCAATCCGATTTTCTAATGAAGTAGAAATCCGTTTTTTGACTGATCAAAAACTTTTTGTTTTACAGATGATTTAGTGTTGACTTTTTTGACGAAAAACCGAATTTTCTTTTTCAAACTCGTGCAATTTTTTCAAAAATTATTTATAAAACAAAATCGTATGTACTGCTCTAGTTTTTGATATGCACTTTAAGAAAAAGTTTACTTTTTTGTTCTAAGTGCTATGTTTCCCAAGGTACGTATCGCCCGTTTGAGTATGTCAAAAAAAGAAGTTCTGCAAAAATGGCTCTACTGCCGCCAGTTTGTATCCAAATTTGAATAAAATTTGTTTACCCTTAATAGTCCCTGAAAAAGTCAAACCGATTTCTTTCCCCATCTTCTCAAAATAAATGATCAGAGTAATGCCTTTTTTAAGCCTCTAGAGTGGTGTTACCCCTTAAGAAAACAAATTTTCTTAAAAATAGTCTCAACGAAGACATTTTAAAGTCATATTAACTGGACGATTACTGATTCTATTAATATTTGAACGGACCTATCTAGTGCAAAGTTCAATTGAAGCCTATATAAAAGGATTACCGAAGGTGAATTTTTCATTTTATGTTAATTCGCACCGGCCAATTAATGCCAGCGTAATACATACGAAATTAATTCCCAATTAGGCCTGTCAGGGTGGCACACGGCCGCTTTAACTACAGGGAAGTCACCAAATAATGTTATCGCGTCACGTTCATCCGATTCATTACCTTAATTAAAATTAATTTATTAAACGGGCGACATTATCGTCTGGGCCGCATGGAATCAAATTAATTTTTAAAATGACACGATTAACTGCATGCGATCTATTTGAAAAATTAAAATAATTTCGGTACTCGGACATTGGTCCAGAATATACCGGGACTAAAGCCCAAAATCCGGATTCTCTGGCATTTCTCCCCTGTCTCCTGTTCGGTGTGTGTTCGGCATGAATAAACAATTTTTACTTTTTGCGATGCTTGTTGCCACCACTGCCACACCTACAGGGAATAGAACAATGCTGGTTAATGCGGAAAATTTTGTTATCAACACTCTTCGCATTCAGCTGTATAGGGCCTTTTTAATTTTAATTGCGAATATTTATTTAAAACCATGTCAGGACCATTGGGGATATGCAAAATCGGGCATTGGTCTACCGGATCTAAACCACTAATGGTTTTGGGCGAAATGAATTATTTTTTCCTTTCCGGGCAAATATATTTCTCCTGCAAAAAAGGGTCTTCTGTTTTTCTTAAAGGTTAGCCAAGCTAGACAACTGAGCAATGGGTCCTTTACCTCCCTAGCTGTTGAGAGAATGTTTTAATCTCCAAAAAAAAAAGCAGTAGAGAGGAAAATGATTTCATTCGACTTTTTGGCGAAATCTACAAAATCTTTACAGTCGCTTGCCGTTTATGGAACCTCAAATGAAATCACAGCCGAAAAAAGGAAAAGTCCCTCCTAATGGAAATGAGATGAGGACAGCATTAAAAGAACTCTTCGCAGAAGCGTTCAGAAGTATAATGGACGTATAATGGCCGTAAATGAAATTCTGCTCTGGCCAAAAGAGGACTAGGGAAACGACACGCGAATACCACAAAGACTAGCAAAATCTTAGCATCTTAGGAGGTATGCGTGCTGGTTTTAGGTTTTAGGTGTAGCACTCCACTGAAGGATGAAATAAGGCTTACCGAATTCCTTTCAACTGTAAGCTGGCCCGGCACAAGCAGCCACTCCTTGCCCCGCCTGACCAGGACGATGGCGTAGGTCCTCAAACTAAAAAGAGCAACAAAATCCGAACAAAATTGTCATTTCTGGCTCCATCAAAGCAGTATCAGCACACAAAGTAAATACCATCGGACTGTCGTAATAAAAACGCCTCTGAAAATGGATAAAACCCCCTCCGGGGCAACAGTGGAATTATTCAACCGAACTTAATTTCCTTATGACCTTTCTTTCAAAATCTTCACATTTTCTTTGGATCATTTGCCACCGACCGCCACCACTGCCTCGGTTACTTTTCGAGTTCAATGGGTTGCCTTATCGGCGCTGATACCTTTTCCGAATGGTGCCCAACAATGGAGACACTGGCGACAGGATCTAAAATGGGTTTCACGGGTACAAAATGGCGAATCCTGGTGCCTAGCAATTACGTTACGGATGACTATTTGTCTACATGAGCCTAAATTAGGGCCTGCTTCCGTCGTGTCGACTGGTTTTTACTTCCTATTATCATTCAAGTTACTGTAATAATTCCCATCCACCACCATATTTGAACAGAAAATGAAATAAATTATGGGGACGTTTTAACAATATGCATATTATCAACTGGTATTATTTCGGAAGAGAGACCAGAAAATTTTGATGAAAAAATTAAAAACTTATCCCTCTATTCATATAGCATTTTCGATACAAATATACATACATATATGTATTTAAAAACTGACATCCACTTTTCTTGCTCATTTTCGTTTTTCGGTTTTTGACGACTCTTCCAAATTTTAGTACTTATTTCGCAAAAAGCGCTTAAAATTGTATTGTGATGAAGAAAAAGGAGCTTTTAATCAAAAATTCCATTAATGGGATACTTAAAACAATAGTTCATTTTCTACTTAAACAACCATATCTCTTCTTTTCCAGATGTTCTTAAAATTAAAGTAAAATTTGGCCTTAATTTAAGAACTTTGTAGATTAAAATAAGAACAATCTTTTAAATTAAGTGAACACAGTTTCGTAAAATGAACTATTATTTCGTTCTTCCTTTAAAATAATTTTTTTTGCTTTTTCGTTATTATACAACTTTAAATACGAGAACTTCATTTAAAATTAAAACACCATTCTTACTTTTAACAGAAAAAAAACAAATCTAAACTTTTAAGATAATTGGATAATAAAATGCAGTACATTTTGCATACTAAATGAATAATCAAACTTGAAGGAAGAAATGTTGATACACACAGAACTAAAAATATTTTTGAAACACCTTCTATAATTATTTCCAAAATCAAAAAAATAAGTATTAAATTTTGTGTCCATACACTAAAAATTTGGTGCAACTTAACGACTTTGCTAAATTTTAAAGAAAAGTCATTTTCTCGAAAATTAGAAGATATTTACTTAGGGCAAGTTAGACTTTTTTGAATACTTATGAGTTGACCCGTCATTTGTTTTCGTTTAGTCGTTGCTTTCTGAGACACCTCGTATGGAATAAGAAGTAAACCCATTTCACATGTTAAACCCAATTTGGTAATTTGACATATGTATGTATGTATATTAAAATAGATCTTATGAATTTAGAAGGGACAAATGTTCCCTGTCTAGTTGTAAAATTTCATTCAATTACCTTCAGCGGTTAAGAATTTATTTATGACTTTATAGCGTTCAAAATGGCACTTTGGCCTATTGTTGGCTGCCACTCAGCTCGATTGAGGCAAAAAATTTAAACAAACCCAATGGGAAGACGGATGAATAACACAAAATACAATTTTTTCCTCGATTTAATCGGGATAGCCAACTCCAACTGATTCTGGAGTTTGATCCATTCGTATCCATCTCAAGCCCCCCTGGGTCCTGCGGGGCCGACGGGATCCGATCCCAGAATAACTCTTTATTTCAGCCGTATTAAAAGGAACTCGATTTTCTTCTGTTCTTTAATTTTTTTTTCTTCTTAAGGTGCAGATATTTTTCCAGCAAACTGCCTTTCTCTCATTTTTCCCATCATTTTACCCATTTCCTGGATATCGTCCTTACTCCTTTCTTCCCCACAAAATGGAGAAGGGAGTTAAGAGCATACCGCTTCAGCTAGCAGCGCACAACTTTCATTGAACTCCTTCGAAGCGAGCTAAAATATTCATAGGTCGAGATTCAGGTCTCCGGTGATGGCCCCTTTCGGGAATTCAGCCCGGTTCGCTGGCCAGGACCAGGACCAGGACCAGGACCGGGACCGGATTGACCTTCATTCCCGTACCACCATTCCTGCCCCCTTTGTTTTCCAAGTGGAAATTCAAGCTTCACTTGCTCCCCGATATTGCAGACAATAATAATAATTCATTGAACGCTGTTTGGTGCGCTCCCAGTTGTTATCATAAATTCATTGCCCGCCTCCCTCGGTGTTACGGGAGACCGGGAACACCCTCCCACAAGCCTGTTGGACCTCGTTCGGGACGGAACGGACCTGGTTCATGGCTGTTGGCGCTGCGAATAAAAGTCCCCTTAAGTAAACCCAAGTACTCCGCTGTGTTGACCTCCTCCTTGGACTGCCTTGGAAAATGTCTCCTTCTTTTCAGTTTGTTCGATTTTAAATTGTGTCGCTCGTGCGGGTGGAGAGTGTCATTAAAGTTTAACCGAATTGCAGTCGCCGTCATTTCACGTTTTCGCCGGAACAATTTTATGCAAGCTGTTTGCGCAATTTAAGTGCCCCCTTTACGCCCCCTCCCCCATATTAATCCCACCCCACCTCTCCCCGCTACCCGTACTCCCTTCTTTTATCTCCATCATCGTTCAGTTGGCTTGTTAAAATATTTAAAAGCTGTTTTAAACCTCGTCAATCTGCTTTCAGCGAGGGTGGAATAATTGCTCCAAATTGAGTGGGGATTTTGAAAAATCGCTTACCCAAAAATTAAATTTAAATTATAATTTATTTAAAATGGCAAGTCGTTTTGAAAATGCATTTGAACTTGATTTAGTTTGATATAGCGCAATTATATATTTTACAAACCCTCGTTATTCCAATAACAAAAATGTTGATAAAATGTATGTAACTGAGTTTTATAAGGAATTGCGTCACTAATGTATTTTATATGAAATTTCGGGGACTGCTTTTATAATATAGTATTCGCAAAGACTTAATCCAAACTAAACACATGTATTTGAACCACTTGCAAAAAAATGTTGATCTATAAATGCATATTCCAGACGCTAACCTAATAACGCAAAATAGGTATTTTAAAATATTAAAAAACGTGACTGATTGCCTAATTCGTACCATCTATAGCTTGAAGCGGCATGATCAAGGCATCACCATTATATCGTAAATCTATAAAATAATACACTCCCATATCCTTAATAAAGTTGGTAATATCTTCACAAATTCATTTCAGTTACTTTGACATCAAAATAACCCGATTGGAGTTTTCTATTAAACGATTTTAACCACTTTGAACGAAATTATTAATTAAAGCCACTTTTAATTTAAGTAATTTAATTTGTTTTATTTAATTCTTGTTCAAACAGAGTCACTTTTTAATATTTTCTCGATGTATTTTAATGTGTTATACTCTCTTTTTCTTCAAAACGCGTCACTTTTCTTTTTTCATTTTTTTCAGATCAGAACTATGGGCGCATTAATTTTGTGGCATTTTCATTTTTCGTTTCATCTATCAGCATCAAAATGAGTCAGCCGGAGTCCAAACCCGCTTTGTCAATTGATGATACTACGAGTGTTATAGGAAAAGAAGTGAAAATAAAAAAAATCTCCTTCTACAGCAAAAATGCTTAAGAATAGAAAACGAACTAGGTCATCTGAGCGTCTGCCTACTTACAATAAAGCAAATTGTTTAGATATTTTTTAGCTTTTGTTACACTTACTTCTTTTTCTTCAAAACGCGTCACTTTTCTTTTTAAATATTTTTTCAGATTTCTTTTACTTTGTTAATATTTGCGTCTTCTTCAAGATCATTTACTTTTAATTTATGTATTTTTTTCGATGCATTTTACTTAGTTTTCTTTGATTCTTCTTCAAAAAGGATCACTTTTCTTTTTAATATTTTTTGGATGTATTTTGCTGTTTTATATTTTCTTTTTCTGGAAAAAAAGGTAACTCTTACAATTTAGATAGTTGTTTAGATATATTTTAGCTGTTGTTACACTTACTTCTTTTTCTTCAAAACGGGTAATTTTTTTTTAAATATTTTTTCAGATTTCTTTTACTTTGTTAATATTTGCGTCTTCTTCAAGATCATTTACTTTTAATTTATGTATTTTTTTCGATGCATTTTACTTAGTTTTCTTTGATTCTTCTTCAAAAAGGATCACTTTTCTTTTTAATATTTTTTGGATGTATTTTGCTGTTTTATATTTTCTTTTTCTGGAAAAAAAGGTAACTTACAATTTAGATAGTTGTTTAGATATATTTTAGCTGTTGTTACACTTACTTCTTTTTCTTCAAAACGGGTAATTTTTTTTTTAAATATTTTTTCAGATTTCTTTTACTTTGTTAATATTTGCGTCTTCTTCAAGATCATTTACTTTTAATTTATGTATTTTTTTCGATGCATTTTACTTAGTTTTCTTTGATTCTTCTTCAAAAAGGATCACTTTTCTTTTTAATATTTTTTGGATGTATTTTGCTGTTTTATATTTTCTTTTTCTGGAAAAAAAGGTAACTTACAATTTAGATAGTTGTTTAGATATATTTTAGCTGTTGTTACACTTACTTCTTTTTCTTCAAAACGGGTAATTTTTTTTTTAAATATTTTTTCAGATTTCTTTTACTTTGTTAATATTTGCGTCTTCTTCAAGATCATTTACTTTTAATTTATGTATTTTTTTCGATGCATTTTACTTAGTTTTCTTTGATTCTTCTTCAAAAAGGATCACTTTTCTTTTTAATATTTTTTGGATGTATTTTGCTGTTTTATATTTTCTTTTTCTGGAAAAAAAGGTAACTTACAATTTAGATAGTTGTTTAGATATATTTTAGCTGTTGTTACACTTACTTCTTTTTCTTCAAAACGGGTAATTTTTTTTTTAAATATTTTTTCAGATTTCTTTTACTTTGTTAATATTTGCGTCTTCTTCAAGATCATTTACTTTTAATTTATGTATTTTTTTCGATGTATTTTACTTAGTTTCCTTTGATTCTTCTTCAAAAAGGATCACTTTTCTTTTTAATATTTTTTGGATGTATTTGGCTGTTTTATATTTTCTTTTTCTAGAAAAAAAGGTAACTTACAATTTAGATAGTTGTTTAGATATTTTTTAGCTGTTGTTACACTTACTTCTTTTTCTTCAAAACGGGTAATTTTTTTTTTAAATATTTTTTCAGATTTCTTTTACTTTGTTAATATTTGCGTCTTCTTCAAGATCATTTACTTTTAATTTATGTATTTTTTTCGATGTATTTTACTTAGTTTTCTTTGATTCTTCTTCAAAAAGGATCACTTTTCTTTTTAATATTATTTGGATGTATTTTGCTGTTTCATATTTTCTTTTTCTGGAAAAAAAGGTAACTTACAATTTAGATAGTTGTTTAGATATATTTTAGCTGTTGTTACACTTACTACTTTTTCTTCAAAACGGGTAATTTTTTTTTTAAATATTTTTTCAGATTTCTTTTACTTTGTTAATATTTGCGTCTTCTTCAAGATCATTTACTTTTAATTTATGTATTTTTTTCGATGCATTTTACTTAGTTTTCTTTGATTCTTCTTCAAAAAGGATCACTTTTCTTTTTAATATTTTTTGGATGTATTTTGCTGTTTTATATTTTCTTTTTCTGGAAAAAAAAGGTAACTTACAATTTAGATAGTTGTTTAGATATATTTTAGCTGTTGTTACACTTACTTCTTTTTCTTCAAAACGGGTAATTTTTTTTTTAAATATTTTTTCAGATTTCTTTTACTTTGTTAATATTTGCGTCTTCTTCAAGATCATTTACTTTTAATTTATGTATTTTTTTCGATGTATTTTACTTAGTTTTCTTTGATTCTTCTTCAAAAAGGATCACTTTTCTTTTTAATATTATTTGGATGTATTTTGCTGTTTCATATTTTCTTTTTCTGGAAAAAAAGGTAACTTACAATTTAGATAGTTGTTTAGATATATTTTAGCTGTTGTTACACTTACTACTTTTTCTTCAAAACGGGTAATTTTTTTTTTAAATATTTTTTCAGATTTCTTTTACTTTGTTAATATTTGCGTCTTCTTCAAGATCATTTACTTTTAATTTATGTATTTTTTTCGATGCATTTTACTTAGTTTTCTTTGATTCTTCTTCAAAAAGGATCACTTTTCTTTTTAATATTTTTTGGATGTATTTTGCTGTTTTATATTTTCTTTTTCTGGAAAAAAAAGGTAACTTACAATTTAGATAGTTGTTTAGATATATTTTAGCTGTTGTTACACTTACTTCTTTTTCTTCAAAACGGGTAATTTTTTTTTTAAATATTTTTTCAGATTTCTTTTACTTTGTTAATATTTGCGTCTTCTTCAAGATCATTTACTTTTAATTTATGTATTTTACTTAGTTTTCTTTGATTCTTCTTCAAAAAGGATCACTTTTCTTTTTAATATTTTTTGGATGTATTTTGCTGTTTTATATTTTCTTTTTCTGGAAAAAAAGGTAACTTACAATTTAGATAGTTGTTTAGATATATTTTAGCTGTTGTTACACTTACTTCTTTTTCTTCAAAACGGGTAATTTTTTTTTTAAATATTTTTTCAGTTTTCTTTTACTTTGTTAATATTTGCGTCTTCTTCAAGATCATTTACTTTTAATTTATGTATTTTTTTCGATGTATTTTACTTAGTTTTCTTTGATTCTTCTTCAAAAAGGATCACTTTTCTTTTTAATATTTTTTGGATGTATTTTGCTGTTTTATATTTTCTTTCTCTGGAAAAAATGGTAACTTACAATTTAGATAGTTGTTTAGATATTTTTTAGCTTTTGTTACACTTACTTCTTTTTCTTCAAAACGGGTAATTTTTTTTTAAATATTTTTTCAGATTTCTTTTACTTTGTTAATATTTGCGTCTTCTTCAAGATCATTTACTTTTAATTTATGTATTTTTTTCGATGTATTTTACTTAGTTTTCTTTGATTCTTCTTCAAAAAGGATCACTTTTCTTTTTAATATTTTTTGGATGTATTTTGCTGTTTTATATTTTCTTTTTCTGGAAAAAAAGGTAACTTACAATTTAGATAGTTGTTTAGATATTTTTTAGCTTTTGTTACACTTACTTCTTTTTCTTCAAAACGGGTAATTTTTTTTAAAAATATTTTTTCAGATTTCTTTTACTTTGTTAATATTTGCGTCTTCTTCAAGATCATTTACTTTTAATTTATGTATTTTTTTCGATGTATTTTACTTAGTTTTCTTTGATTCTTCTTCAAAAAGAATCACTTTTCTTTTTAATATTTTTTGGATGTATTTTGCTGTTTTATATTTTCTTTTTCTGGAAAAAAAGGTAACTTACAATTTAGATAGTTGTTTAGATATTTTTTAGCTTTTGTTACACTTACTTCTTTTTCTTCAAAACGGGTAATTTTTTTTAAAAATATTTTTTCAGATTTCTTTTACTTTGTTAATATTTGCGTCTTCTTCAAGATCATTTACTTTTAATTTATGTAATTTACTTAGTTTTCTTTGATTCTTCTTCAAAAAGGATCACTTTTCTTTTTAATATTTTTTGGATGTATTTTGCTGTTTTATATTTTCTTTTTCTGGAAAAAAAGGTAACTTACAATTTAGATAGTTGTTTAGATATATTTTAGCTGTTGTTACACTTACTTCTTTTTCTTCAAAACGGGTAATTTTTTTTTTAAATATTTTTTCAGATTTCTTTTACTTTTTTAATATTTGCGTCTTCTTCAAGATCATTTACTTTTAATTTATGTATTTTTTTCGATGCATTTTACTTAGTTTTCTTTGATTCTTCTTCAAAAAGGATCACTTTTCTTTTTAATATTTTTTGGATGTATTTTGCTGTTTTATATTTTCTTTTTCTGGAAAAAAAGGTAACTTACAATTTAGATAGTTGTTTAGATATATTTTAGCTGTTGTTACACTTACTTCTTTTTCTTCAAAACGGGTAATTTATTTTTAAATATTTTTTCAGATTTCTTTTACTTTGTTAATATTTGCGTCTTCTTCAAGATCATTTACTTTTAATTTATGTATTTTTTTCGATGCATTTTACTTAGTTTTCTTTGATTCTTCTTCAAAAAGGATCACTTTTCTTTTTAATATTTTTTGGATGTATTTTGCTGTTTTATATTTTCTTTTTCTGGAAAAAAAGGTAACTTACAATTTAGATAGTTGTTTAGATATATTTTAGCTGTTGTTACACTTACTTCTTTTTCTTCAAAACGGGTAATTTTTTTTTTAAATATTTTTTCAGATTTCTTTTACTTTGTTAATATTTGCGTCTTCTTCAAGATCATTTACTTTTAATTTATGTATTTTTTTCGATGTATTTTACTTAGTTTTCTTTGATTCTTCTTCAAAAAGGATCACTTTTCTTTTTAATATTTTTTGGATGTATTTTGCTGTTTTATATTTTCTTTTTCTGGAAAAAAAGGTAACTTACAATTTAGATAGTTGTTTAGATATATTTTAGCTGTTGTTACACTTACTTCTTTTTCTTCAAAACGGGTAATTTTTTTTTTAAATATTTTTTCAGATTTCTTTTACTTTGTTAATATTTGCGTCTTCTTCAAGATCATTTACTTTTAATTTATGTATTTTTTTCGATGTATTTTACTTAGTTTTCTTTGATTCTTCTTCAAAAAGGATCACTTTTCTTTTTAATATTTTTTGGATGTATTTTGCTGTTTTATATTTTCTTTTTCTGGAAAAAAAGGTAACTTACAATTTAGATAGTTGTTTAGATATATTTTAGCTGTTGTTACACTTACTTCTTTTTCTTCAAAACGGGTAATTTTTTTTTTAAATATTTTTTCAGATTTCTTTTACTTTGTTAATATTTGCGTCTTCTTCAAGATCATTTACTTTTAATTTATGTATTTTTTTCGATGTATTTTACTTAGTTTTCTTTGATTCTTCTTCAAAAAGGATCACTTTTCTTTTTAATATTTTTTGGATGTATTTTGCTGTTTTATATTTTCTTTTTCTGGAAAAAAAGGTAACTTACAATTTAGATAGTTGTTTAGATATTTTTTAGCTTTTGTTACACTTACTTCTTTTTCTTCAAAACGGGTAATTTTTTTTAAAAATATTTTTTCAGATTTCTTTTACTTTGTTAATATTTGCGTCTTCTTCAAGATCATTTACTTTTAATTTATGTATTTTTTTCGATGTATTTTACTTAGTTTTCTTTGATTCTTCTTCAAAAAGAATCACTTTTCTTTTTAATATTTTTTGGATGTATTTTGCTGTTTTATATTTTCTTTTTCTGGAAAAAAAGGTAACTTACAATTTAGATAGTTGTTTAGATATTTTTTAGCTTTTGTTACACTTACTTCTTTTTCTTCAAAACGGGTAATTTTTTTTAAAAATATTTTTTCAGATTTCTTTTACTTTGTTAATATTTGCGTCTTCTTCAAGATCATTTACTTTTAATTTATGTAATTTACTTAGTTTTCTTTGATTCTTCTTCAAAAAGGATCACTTTTCTTTTTAATATTTTTTGGATGTATTTTGCTGTTTTATATTTTCTTTTTCTGGAAAAAAAGGTAACTCTTACAATTTAGATAGTTGTTTAGATATATTTTAGCTGTTGTTACACTTACTTCTTTTTCTTCAAAACGGGTAATTTTTTTTTTAAATATTTTTTCAGATTTCTTTTACTTTGTTAATATTTGCGTCTTCTTCAAGATCATTTACTTTTAATTTATGTATTTTTTTCGATGCATTTTACTTAGTTTTCTTTGATTCTTCTTCAAAAAGGATCACTTTTCTTTTTAATATTTTTTGGATGTATTTTGCTGTTTTATATTTTCTTTTTCTGGAAAAAAAGGTAACTTACAATTTAGATAGTTGTTTAGATATATTTTAGCTGTTGTTACACTTACTTCTTTTTCTTCAAAACGGGTAATTTTTTTTTTAAATATTTTTTCAGATTTCTTTTACTTTGTTAATATTTGCGTCTTCTTCAAGATCATTTACTTTTAATTTATGTATTTTTTTCGATGCATTTTACTTAGTTTTCTTTGATTCTTCTTCAAAAAGGATCACTTTTCTTTTTAATATTTTTTGGATGTATTTTGCTGTTTTATATTTTCTTTTTCTGGAAAAAAAGGTAACTTACAATTTAGATAGTTGTTTAGATATATTTTAGCTGTTGTTACACTTACTTCTTTTTCTTCAAAACGGGTAATTTTTTTTTTAAATATTTTTTCAGATTTCTTTTACTTTGTTAATATTTGCGTCTTCTTCAAGATCATTTACTTTTAATTTATGTATTTTTTTCGATGTATTTTACTTAGTTTTCTTTGATTCTTCTTCAAAAAGGATCACTTTTCTTTTTAATATTTTTTGGATGTATTTTGCTGTTTTATATTTTCTTTTTCTGGAAAAAAGGTAACTTACAATTTAGATAGTTGTTTAGATATATTTTAGCTGTTGTTACACTTACTTCTTTTTCTTCAAAACGGGTAATTTTTTTTTTAAATATTTTTTCAGATTTCTTTTACTTTTTTAATATTTGCGTCTTCTTTAAGATCATTTACTTTTAATTTATGTATTTTTTTCGATGCATTTTACTTAGTTTTCTTTGATTCTTCTTCAAAAAGGATCACTTTTCTTTTTAATATTTTTTGGATGTATTTTGCTGTTTTATATTTTCTTTTTCTGGAAAAAAAGGTAACTTACAATTTAGATAGTTGTTTAGATATTTTTTAGCTGTTGTTACACTTACTTCTTTTTCTTCAAAACGGGTAATTTTTTTTTTAAATATTTTTTCAGATTTCTTTTACTTTGTTAATATTTGCGTCTTCTTCAAGATCATTTACTTTTAATTTATGTAATTTACTTAGTTTTCTTTGATTCTTCTTCAAAAAGGATTACTTTTCTTTTTAATATTTTTTGGATGTATTTTGCTGTTTTATATTTTCTTTTTCTGGAAAAAAAGGTAACTTACAATTTAGATAGTTGTTTAGATATATTTTAGCTGTTGTTACACTTACTTCTTTTTCTTCTAAACGGGTAATTTTTTTTTTAAATATTTTTTCAGATTTCTTTTACTTTGTTAATATTTGCGTCTTCTTCAAGATCATTTACTTTTAATTTATGTATTTTTTTCGATGCATTTTACTTAGTTTTCTTTGATTGTTCTTCAAAAAGGATCACTTTTCTTTTTAATATTTTTTGGATGTATTTTGCTGTTTTATATTTTCTTTTTCTGGAAAAAAAGGTAACTTACAATTTAGATAGTTGTTTAGATATATTTTAGCTGTTGTTACACTTACTTCTTTTTCTTCAAAACGGGTAATTTTTTTTTTAAATATTTTTTCAGATTTCTTTTACTTTGTTAATATTTGCGTTTTCTTCAAGATCATTACTTCGTGCCCCAACAAAATCGGGATTACGGCGGTCCTGTCTCATTTCCTTAGGGACCACAACAAGAAATTTGACCCGGATTTGCAACAGATTGCATCGGAAAACCGTGCAATCCTGACATTCAACGAAGAAATGTTCACAAACTTTAATGAAAGTATATGCTTGGGAGTAGTTACTTATACTTATACTTATATCTTTAGACAAACAAGCACGTCCTGGCCTTGTGGGCTTGTGCCGACCAAATTCGTTTCTTCCCGAAAAGTATTCATACTTGGCATACGACCTTCCTGTTCTTATTATGGCATGCAAAACATCATTAACTTGCTTGATTAACACAGACAGAACAATGCCAGAAAAGTGGGCGAACCCGGAAAACCCAGAACAAGAAATAATCGTAATTTGGTTGGCTACAAGTGATGGGTCATCTGTTAGTTAATTTATCTGTGGTTTTAGCTTTAGTGGATGTTTCTGAATCTACAACTTCCGCTCCAAATTTTGAAACCAATGCAGATTAGAAATACCCATTTTGGATAAAAATTGCTTTAAATTGCTAAAATTTGCCTGGTTTTTCTTGTCCTGGCTGCTCCAGTCCTTTTATTTTACTTGTAAGCTCAATGAATTTCGTAAAAACTTGGTGAGACCAGTGCCGCGAAGTCGGATGCCATTTTTTCGTCACTAAAAATTTAATTTATCCAAAAAAAATTTACGCTAACATTCATTGGATTCGATTCCGGTGGAATTCATAATACGGGCGTATCAAAAATGATGCTGAAACTGAAGAATTTATTAACAAGTTAAATTTGCAAATTGCATTAAATTGTCGACTCCTTGAACGAAAAAGCAAATTACTGCATGAAGAAGCCTCTAAAAGAAGTGACGCAAAATATCAGTGAGTTAGAATACTAACGTGCAACCAAAAGGAAGGCGTTGAACTTGACTACAAAATAGCCAACCACAGAAATTCTTGACGATGAAGATGAACAAAAGTCAAGGTACTATCAGTGCTAGAAAATGAAGACTGTGCATTACGTGTTGAAAATTCTGGTTGTAATTAAGGGTTGCTAATTGAAGAGGAATGGACAAGCATGCTTATGGTTCATTACTTAAAGGAATTGCATAAAACACCAGAAAGCACTGCCGAAAATCGCGTTATTAATGATTTATAGCCCTAAGTGAAACAAAAAGCTGTAAAAGGAAAATATTTTATGATGTGTGTAGTCCCAGAAGCACTACTTACTGGTCTTCGAATTTTTCAAAATGGATATCAGTTAAAATTTTAATATTTTTGTAGATTTATTTGACTTTGTTTCAACTTCGTCCTTTTCAAAATGGATATCACTTAAAATTTTAATATTTTTGTAGATTTATTTGACTTTGTTTCAACTTCGTCCTTTTCAAAATGGATATCACTTAAAATTTTAATATTTTTTTAGATTTATTTGACTTTGTTTCAACTTCGTCCTTTTCAAAATGGATATCACTTAAAATTTTAATATTTTTTTAGATTTATTTGACTTTGTTTCAATTTCGTCCTTTTCAAAATGGATATCACTTAAAATTTTAATGTTTTTTTAGATTTATTTGACTTTGTTTCATCTTCGACCTTTTCAAAATGGATATCACTTAAAATTTTAATATTTTTTTAGATTTATTTGACTTTGTTTCAATTTCGTTCTTTTCAAAGTGGATATCACTTAAAATTTTAATATTTTTTTAGATTTATTTGACTTTGTTTCAACTTCGTCCTTTTCAAAATGGATATCACTTAAAATTTTAATATTTTTTTAGATTTATTTGACTTTGTTTCAATTTCGTCCTTTTCAAAATGGATATCACTTAAAATTTTAATGTTTTTTTAGATTTATTTGACTTTGTTTCATCTTCGACCTTTTCAAAATGTATATCACTTAAAATTTTAATATTTTTTTAGATTTATTTGACTTTGTTTCAATTTCGTTCTTTTCAAAGTGGATATCACTTAAAATTTTAATATTTTTTTAGATTTATTTGACTTTGTTTCAACTTCGTCCTTTTCAAAATGGATATCACTTAAAATTTTAATATTTTTTTAGATTTATTTGACTTTGTTTCAATTTCGTCCTTTTCAAAATGGATATCACTTAAAATTTTAATGTTTTTTTAGATTTATTTGACTTTGTTTCATCTTCGACCTTTTCAAAATGGATATCACTTAAAATTTTAATATTTTTTTAGATTTATTTGACTTTGTTTCAATTTCGTTCTTTTCAAAGTGGATATCACTTAAAATTTTAATATTTTTTTAGATTTATTTGACTTTGTTTCAACTTCGTCCTTTTCAAAATGGATATCACTTAAAATTTTAATATTTTTTTAGATTTATTTGACTTTGTTTCAATTTCGTCCTTTTCAAAATGGATATCACTTAAAATTTTAATGTTTTTTTAGATTTATTTGACTTTGTTTCATCTTCGACCTTTTCAAAATGGATATCACTTAAAATTTTAATATTTTTTTAGATTTATTTGACTTTGTTTCAATTTCGTTCTTTTCAAAGTGGATATCACTTAAAATTTTAATATTTTTTTAGATTTATTTGACTTTGTTTCATCTTCGACCTTTTCAAAATGGATATCACTTAAAATTTTAATATTTTTTTAGATTTATTTGACTTTGTTTCAATTTCGTTCTTTTCAAAGTGGATATCACTTAAAATTTTAATATTTTTTTAGATTTATTTGACTTTGTTTCATCTTCGACCTTTTCAAAATGGATATCACTTAAAATTTTAATATTTTTTTAGATTTATTTGACTTTGTTTCAATTTCGTTCTTTTCAAAGTGGATATCACTTAAAATTTTAATATTTTTTTAGATTTATTTGACTTTGTTTCATCTTCGACCTTTTCAAAATGGATATCACTTAAAATTTTTAATATTTTTTTAGATTTATTTGACTTTGTTTCAATTTCGTTCTTTTTAAAGTGGATATCACTTAAAATTTTAATATTTTTTTAGATTTATTTGACTTTGTTTCATCTTCGACCTTTTCAAAATGGATATCACTTAAAATTTTAATATTTTTTTAGATTTATTTGACTTTGTTTCATCTTCGACCTTTTCAAAATGGATATCACTTAAAATTTTAATGTTTTTTTAGATTTATTTGACTTTGTTTCATCTTCGACCTTTTCAAAATGGATATCACTTAAAATTTTAATATTTTTTTAGATTTATTTGACTTTGTTTCAATTTCGTCCTTTTCAAATTGGATATCACTTAAAATTTTAATGTTTTTTTAGATTTATTTGACTTTGTTTCATCTTCGACCTTTTCAAAATGGATATCACTTAAAATTTTAATATTTTTTTAGATTTATTTGACTTTGTTTCATCTTCGTCCTTTTCAAAATGGATATCACTTAAAATTTTAATATTTTTTTAGATTTATTTGACTTTGTTTCAATTTCGTCCTTTTCAAAGTGGATATCACTTAAAATTTTAATATTTTTTTAGATTTATTTTACTTTGTTTCATCTTCGTCCTTTTCAAAATGGATATCACTTAAAATTTTAATGTTTTTTTAGATTTATTTGACTTTGTTTCATCTTCGACCTTTTCAAAATGGATATCACTTAAAATTTTAATATTTTTTTAGATTTATTTGACTTTGTTTCAATTTCGTCCTTTTCAAAGTGGATATCACTTGAAATTTTAATATTGTTTTAGATTTTTTTGACTTTCTGTCATCTTCGTAGTGTACATTTTCTCTTTCTGAAAAACATACGAGACAAAACCAGACACTGAGACAGAGACTGAGATTCCGACATAAATATCTTGGCTCAGAACACAAAAGGTTCCCGAAAATAGTTGCTAAAAATAATTCTGATAAACAGCATTCATCAGAGTTTTCCACTTGTTTAAAGAATTCCTTGAAATATGTTTAGTCCGCACTTTAAAAGTGTTAAAATTTTGGAAAACCGAAAGTTTCATTGTAAGTGAAAAGTTCCCTAAGGAGCTGCATAAATCAGCAAATTCCCACAACATTTCTAGTGATTTGGTAGAACCACTGCTTTGCGTGGTTTTGACGGGCGCTCGTTGCAAGAGGATCCAGAAGAAGTGCTCAGGAATAATATGGGAAAACCACAAGACGATTTTAACTCGGGAAAACGAAAGGGGGGAATGTGAGTGCACTCCATCTGTGCGAGGGACGTCTATCGGGATCCGTTGCAGGAACTTTTGTTCGGTTTTCGCCATTATTTACACGGGAATAAACTAAACAAACCATTTTTCAATGTCAGCTGAAAGTCGAGCGCTATCAGGCGCTCTTATCCTCCGAATAAGTGAAACATTTCTCGTTTATTTCAATATAAAAGGCAGTGGCGATAAAGCGGAACGATAAACAAACAAAAATTCAACGAAAATTGTTTTCTTTTTACAACCCGTTTTGTGGGTCATGCAGCCGCCGGCACTGTGCGGGGTGTGGTGGTAAATAGGGAACAAACCCTACGATGAAAACACTCGAAAATCCAATAGATACCGTGCAAATCCCCCCGCAGGATTTCCTTTTGAGACGATTCACTTTCACGGATTTTCATTTATCATAAGCGTTCCCGCCGCTCCGCATTCATGCACCAATCAGGTTCCAGGAAGAATATGGAATTCAAACAAAATCGGGAATAGTCTTAAGAATGTATAAACCGCCAATATTCAGTTAGTCATAATTTCTGCCGTATAAAGATGCTATCATCGCTCGAATTTATTATTAATAACTCGTTACAATCCCCCGCGTACGCTACCCCTAAAAATACCAGGAGGAGTCTCAAAATTTTGCTCCATATTGACAAGTGTTTGATAAAAATTCGATCGAAATAAAGTACCACCCCCGAAAAGTACACAATGTTAAAACTTCCAATTGCAATTTATACACAAATTCCAGTGCTCCCGACCGCCTTTTACAGCCTCATTCCGTCGAGTAATAAATTGAAACATAAAATGCGCCCCAAGTTTATGTTTACATCCGTACACATGGGAACCTTTGACCTAAACCACTCCGCCAGGAATCACATTCGGATTTAATGACTTCCAGATATTTATCGCTGTTTTTTACAGGATGGGCCAAAAAGAAAACGAGTCACATTATAATTATTATTACTATTAGTGATTTCGATTTTTAATAAGGGAAGCTTTGAAATTTAAAAAATAATTTTAGGAAATAGATGTTTGATATCGTTTTGAAAAACATGGTCCCTCAATTAATTTAAATAACAAATATATAATATCAAAATATATTGTTGTATTGTTATTTTTAATATTGTATTATTTGAACTATAAATAATTTTGCTTTGAAACTATAATGTATAAATGAATTTAATTCAGTTGTAGAATAGTTATACGCAGTTTTGTTTTAAAAGAAGAACAAACAGGATACCTTATGACGCGGTCCTGGAAGGCCAAAATCAATTGCCACAAGGAGCATTTTCGTTCCGTACAAAATAAAATTTGATTTCCCCGCGGATCGCTAGGGTCCTTGTTAGTAGGTCCCGCTGCAAAATAACACTTTGTCACCTGGATGGTTGTCCAGGTCGGGCTTAATTACCAATCTAAAGGATGAAAAGTCGAGATAATGGAATCATGTTCGCCTAAGTACCACTCGCATGGGCCATCTCCGATGCGGGATGTATCCCTTTCAGGCCGGGCTTACTCAGGAATAGTCGAGATTCTCCGGGAACGGCGGCGGTGGTGAATCCCGACCTTTCGTGGGGCCCCTGGAACAGCACCAAGCCCGCCGGTGCCGGGCCGGGTCGGTTGCAAACACGTCCGCATGTATTGCGAAAGGGCATCGAGTGCTCTACGGTCGCATCAAATATCCATTAATGGCCGTAATCGAAGTTAAATTGTTTTCAGGACGTTCGTCACGTACCTCAATCGCAGGGACGAAATTTCCTTGAGTTTTCCCAACTCCCGACATGTGAGGTGGCCCCTTTGGCCACCCGCTTACGGAATTGATTTTCAAACATGAAATGAATTGTCGTTTCGTGATGTCTGACATTTCGAAGATTTTCCGTACACCGTGGCCTATAAACGGTGATTTGATGATAATTGCACTTCCATTGGACCGTCAAGTGAAAAATTGTTTACCAGGTGTCCAATGCTATCACCTCCGGAATGCTCGAAATTCACATGGAAGTCGACTTGAAGTCCTAGAGACCTTCAAGGATCTCGTTGTGGCAATATATGTGGACAAATTCTAGGCTATGGACTTGAGCAAATTGAACTTGTTTCCAGATGTTTAAAAAAATTTAGAAGTTGCATATACCGATGTGACCAAGTTATTATCATCACTTAAAAAAAATTACAAAGATTAATTCTATTAAGAAAAAGGGGTGCAATACTCATACTCTTAAAAAAATCCTTTCTTTGAAGAGCTTTCAGACGTGGAAGATGCAGCACCAATAGAAAAATGGGAGAAAAACACACTACCACCTTCCGAAGACTACAAATCAAAGCAGCATAACTTATTAAAGAGTTGAGAATTTTAGGGAAAACATTCTTTAAATTTCAAAACGACTGCTTTAAAAACAAAAGTCAAGATCTTGGTGCAATAAAATTTTCATACTCTTGAAGGAATTACTGGAAATTTATAATAAATCTTTTTTGGTGAAAATAATTTGGCCATATCTGTATGTAAATATGTAATTCTTAATATAACACAAAACGTCCAAAATAAAGGGTAAAAAATAATTATAAATTTCTTATGGTACTTTAACACCATAAAGCTTAAAAAAACAACTGATCTTGAAGGAATTACTGGAAATTTATAATAAACCTTTTTTGGTGAAAATAATTTGGCCATATCTGTATGTAAATATGTAATTCTTAATATAACACAAAACGTCCAAAATAAAGGGTAAAAAATAATTATACATTTCTTATGGTACTTTAACACCATAAAGCTTAAAAAAACAACTGATCTTGATTTGGTGAATACTAAAACAAAAATTTCTAGTTTTAAAGCATTATTAGAATAGGCTATATACATAATATATAGTGCATATATAGTTTCATAACTATCTGCTTCAAAATTTATTTTGTATTAATTGCATTTAAGGTGAAATATAAATTAAAATTTGACGTATACATATGTACAGTACCTGATCATTGAATTATACTCAAAGTGTATTTTTCTAAAACTTCCTTGATCTGCGGGGATTTCGAATTTTTCTGGCGCCAGTCTTTTATAGTTCGTTTTCTCATGGCCTTGTGATTTATTTACTTTTTATTTATGAATGTAACTGTAATGTATTGTTTCCAATAAAAATTGTCTACTCTTTTAAGTTTATTTACTTTATATTGCTTCTTGATCACAAAATTAAGGTTTGAGTATAATTCAAAGATCAGGTACTGTATAAACACGTATGGACTAAAATGAAAATCATTTAAATAAATGAAATACCAAGAAAAATACCCTTCCTCTTTCATCATTTCCTTAATCTTGTTGCTCCCTCATTTTAATTGGGCAGCTTGGCATAAATGAATCAGTATTAATATTAACTATTATTTCTCGAAAAAACCTTTGTTTAATTTAGTTATTTCTTGTAAGTATATCAAACGTAGCAAAATTCACTGCTGTGTCTAATTCGTTCAAACAAAAATTAAATTGGGGAATGAAATATTATAAAGGTGATAAACTAATGAACTCGAGGAAAAGACAGAATATAATTTAGTGGATAATCATAAATGTTTATATATAAAAAATAATGAAAATCTCCTATATTCCGCCACCGGGTTGTCGTGACATGAGCTCCAGGGGCTCCATCATGCCGCAAAAGTCCCCGCCGTTGCGTGGTTGTCCCCAGATAGAAAAGTCATCTGCTCGAGATATATCAGAATTCATACCGCCATAAAATGTCAACATCGGTAACTACTGTTTCGATTAATCAACGTCAACGCTAAGCAGGGGGTGGTCACGGAATCTGAGGTACCGAGGACCGCACTCGTTTCTGTTGGTGGCGTTTATCTGAGTTGTTCCCAATGTTTATCAGGGAAAATATTTACATACACAGAAGCGGACGATATCCAAATGATGACACGAGTGTTTTCGCTAGTCGGGAAACATTTCGTAGGGAGCACACACCAGCCACCCGCCACCCACCACCCACCACCCACCAGCTACTATTTTTCTGGGGCCACAAAAGGCATGAATAATTGTTGCACGGTGCTGTGATTTTTATGCCAAACATCAGTTTAATAGCACTCGGCCTGGTGATAATGCTGCGAAGGTTTTTTTCACGCATCGCCGGATCCAAGGAAAACGCTTGGATTTGCAGGAAAAAACGGCCACAAATCGGGGATACAAAGGAGAGGCAGAAAAAAAGTACCATTTTGCTATTTTAGTCGGGATTTTGCAGGAGCGCTCGCACAAATATATATATATATATATTTATTTTGTTTTTTTTCCCTCATCGGATTTCCCTCAAATCCCAACAGAAACAAAGATAATTTTCGCCTTTCGTCTGTCGTATTCACCTACGTCTCTTCGTGGACCACATCGCCACCGCGATGGGACTTAAAAGTCTGGAGGAAAAGAAAGACAAATAGGAGAAGGAACGCAATCCCACTTCGCCCGAAAGATAAGATTTCTTAATTTTCCGGTACATTTGGTCAGGAAGGAAAGGAGGAAATGACGGGAAAAAAACGAAAATATATATATATATATATATGTTTTTTTTTTCAAGGACTCCGGGCTCAGCTTTGTGATGAGCCGCCCTTTTCAGCTGAAGGCTTCACCGAGTCTCGAAAGCGGCCTTTCTACCAAAATGGTGAACGTTTCTCTAAGTAGCCTTTAACGAGGCACAGCGGCACTCAAAGGTCGCTCTTTTGCGGGGTCGTGCACTAAAGGACCCTCAGCCAACCGGGTCAAGCACCGAGCCTACAAAATGTGGGTCATGCGTCAGTCAATTGAATTCGATTCCAGGTGATCAATTGGTAGTATTATTACTAAAGGTGCTATTTCAAACGCAATTCCTGGCACACTATTGTCTATAAATTAAGGCATCGCAGAAAAGATAAAATATAGAACAAGAAAACTGGCCTAAAATTAGGTACACTTCAATTCAATGAAATAATTTTTCCACGTACTATTGATTGGATTTTATGAAAATATTTTCGGAATGGACTTGAGCTGGAGCCAAACGGGCAGCATACTTCTGCTTCTGCGAACATCAATCAGCCACAGTCTCACTGGACAAATCCCTAATTAAGACAAATCGGTTTAATTGTGTGCCTTCTGATCCATGCCACTTTCTCCTAAAGGCGACGTCGCCGCATGCACCCAATTCCCGAAGGATAAAGGGAAGGGAACCGAAAAATGAACGACCCTATCCCCGCCCACTCCACGTGGCCAGAAACTTGCTTCCCGGGAAAAATAAAACTTTCACGCTTCCGAGATTATGGGGAAAAATGCATGCCGTGAAAAATGTTACAACACAAATTTGTGTTATTACATCACTTGTGTATAAAGCGGCAGCAGCAGCTGATGGAAACATCCCCCGCCAGCCAGAAGGACTCTAGAGCACCGGCAGGAACTCCGGGAAACTCAATTTTACTCCCGTGAAGTCTTATCAATCATCCGGGAAACTGAGAGATTTAAAAGGTGCTATGAGCGTTGTTCTAAGCAACTGGTCACCTCCTAATGGATGAGGTGCAATACTTTCGGGAGCACTGTGTGGCGAATGAGCGATCGCCGAAAACGCGGACGGGTTGCTCTTACTCTAGCCACGGAGTCCTTAAAATCGAGCCCGTGGGATACACGGGAAATTTCAACAGTCCCAAAAATGTATCACAGTTAAACTACCTCGACTCGGACTTGTTGTGCTAGGGCACACTGGGAAAACATTGACGGGATTGTATTTCACCACTCTTAAAAATAATCCCTGAAGAGCTTTCTGAGGTGGAAGATACATCGATAGAAAAATGAGACAAAAATACACTACCACCTTCCGAAGACTACAAATCAAAGCAGCATAATTTATTAAAGAGTTGAGAATTTTAGGGAAAACATTCTTTAAATTTTAAAACGACTGCTTTAAAAACAAAAGTCAGGATCTTGGCTAAAGATCAATCAAATCGCCATCGACTTTGCAGTATTTCATTTCTTCATTAACATCAAAAAAATTTAGGTGTCAAAATAAGTCTAAAAAAATTAAATTTGCTTAATATAATTGTTTGGATGTTCATTGGGTCCACTAACAGCAGCAGACCAAACGGAATAAAGCGCAATAATTAATAACAATTTGTAATAACTTAGTTTTCAATTTTACTACAATACATAAATACTCATACCCAAATAAAACGGAAAAGAAGCAAAATTCAGGACATGTGCGACGAGAAGAAGAATTTTCTTTTGTCCCTGAGTGTCCTTAATAAAGCGACTTAGTCCCCTCTTAGTTTCAGGCAAGAAACTGTCGCTGCTGAGATTAACTCGAATTAGATTTAGTTAGTCAAAGAGGAGCACGAAGGACGACTGAATTATCCTTTTTGCATAGTAAGACACACAGACCAATTCCCGTCGAAGGAAACTGCATGATTATGTTCCGAAAATCCTTAAGCTTGTAAAGATGGAGCAACTACAAAGGTATGCTGCTAAGCTCCTGTGTCCCATTCCCGGGGACTTCTGCAAAAAGGACGTGGGGGGAGGGACTCCTAGTCATTGTGTGCACATGCGAACACATGTCCTTCTTCCTTACGCTCAGAATTTAATCTGCTTTCTACCGCACTTGGTTCGCTGCGAAAAGTACTTTGAATTTTTGCTGCAGCATATAACAGCGACAAAAAGAAAACGTCTATGGTTTGTCCCACAGAACCTCACTGGATCAACAACTGAAAGTCGTCTGTGGCTTTTAGTCCCTCCCCCGCGTTCGCCTCGACGGGAGTGCTCCTTTTCCAGGAGCAGTGAAAAGAACATCGATTAACAAACTGGGAGACCAGATTTTGTCATTATGCAAGAAGTGGTCCATTTTGCATCTCAAAGAATGAATTTTGCATCAAACTTGAGCCATTTAGAGAAGGAGCCTTGCTCCTTATCGTGCAGCTGGAGCCCTACTGGTACACCCTAAGAGTGGCCCCTCCCTGAAAAAGTGGGAGAACCGGGCGAAGATATTTTTTTCTTATTTCTGACTTAGAAGATGTGCTTCGTCTTTGGCGCTGATTCCTTTGATGCAGAAAATATGAAGTTAATGAAAGTCTCTCTGCGTTTACTCCTAACTAAGTAAATAATTAAGACGGCCATGGACAGACGTTTGTTGATGTCCAGCCGAGGAATATCATTTGTGTCCCAGCTGCTGGATCCGATTATTTTCATTGTTTGGGTGAACGTACTACATATTCTAAGATGGCGGCCAAAAATTAAAAATATTAAGTGATTTTTCGTTAAATGCCTTGAAAATAAGATAAGTCCTTATTGTGATTGTACACTAAATAATCGTAGCGCGGTCTGATCAAAGAACAAAAAATTGTTACACATCTCTGTACAAAGAAATAGAGTTAGCTACAGTAATGTATGTAAGTAATATGAGTGACTCAATAAAGACAGTCTAAATTAGGTGCTATAGAAGTTATGATGCTGGTCGTTTGTAGAACGGCTTTTATTCCTTAAATGGGTTGTTTATCACAATTAGATAAGTGGTGCTTTCATTTCTTTGCCTTCCCGAAGTCAACAGCTGTTTTATTTCCTTAAACTGATCTTTGCATAATCCCATGTAGACGTAGCTATCCGTGTCGGAACGTGATTCGCCTCTTAGCTCTAGCTTTACGAGGGTAGTTATGGGTTTCTTGTTCACCAATTTAACATAATCATTGTTAACTAGGTCGTTTAGTTCCTTGTCATTGAAAATAACATTAAGGCAGCTATTTGAAACATCGACTGGATCGGACTTAACTTTTGCGAGTATTCTATCATGCTCTGGATCCGCTGGTTCATTCTTTCTAACCATTCCTCCCGACATTTCCAGAATTACTCTCCTAGTTCTGCGTCCAAGGTAAAGAGTGAAATTAAGGCACTAACCAATCTGGAAATTGCTGAGAAGGTTAATTCAGGAAGTTTGATTACGAGACCAAGGAACTCCTTATTTGGATCGCATCTTAAAGTGTGAGAGCACGACAAACTTCTCCGCCTACTGTTTTCGAGACGTCAACATTTTTGATCGTGCATTTCTATCGTTTTTCGTTCCTACTCCCTTTGGGATCATAAGACTTCCACAGGGTTTCTCAATGTATTTTTATTTTGCATTGCAGTCTTGGTTTGTTCCCAGGTTTTCCGGCGCTTTCTACTGCAACATGCGCCTGTGTCGCTTCAGAGTTTTTCCAACCCTGTCCGAGGCTCCTTTGCAGTTTCTTGAAGCGGTTCGATTCATCATCCAGAGAGATTTGCTCGCTGTAACTATCCTAGCTAATGAGGCTGCCATATTATCGCCCCGCTGAAAGAAAAACGGATTCAACGTTCTTATCAAGCGGAAGTGGCTTGGTTAAGAAGCGAGCCCACGCTCTTGCATTGTTAGTCCATCGTTGTAGCGTCTGAACTATCGGGCGTCCCATTTGATCGTAGATACCTTTATGAAAATACTTACTATCCCATTTTTTTTTTGCTATCCGAAGACTTTGACATCCAGAAAGAATTGAATAATGAGAAGCAAATCTGATTCCCGCATATGATAGTTCCAATCCTACTGCAATAAAATTCATAGACTTGCGTACAAACTGTTTACATATTTATGTTTTCTAAATTAGCTTCGTCGAGGATCTCCTTGGCGAAAACCATTAATCTCAACGTTCGCTTAGTAGTCTTTTTAGCTAGAGGTTTATTTTCTGGCTCTTCATCTGAATACGGGCCGCCGGGTCCCAAAAGAATGTTTCAGCCACAAATACAACTTCCTGTCCAATCGGATGTCCGGACCGCTCTCGTCAGCAACAACATTGTTGTACCATTTGCTGGCAACATGACCTCCGGATTTCCAATTCATCCAGACGTTCGACTTAAGAAACTGGCGTAATTATTCGTGGCGACATTCGAGAGCCGTTCTAAAAAACGATCTAGATCAAGTAGTTATGATATACTACGACATCGCAAAAACTGCTAATGCAAACTGTTTTTTTAGGTCACTCACATTACCAGATATATCGTAGTTAAGGGATACGTGAAGCACGACAGGTGCCACAAGCCCATAGATGGATTAGAGAAGTCACGAATATGGTACACTGAGAAAAATAAAAATGGTTAAATTTGCAAATATTTAGGTCAAAATCTTGTTTGAATCGATATTATACCGGAGAAAGAGAATGCTAAAAATATAATATTATAATAATTAGTAATAATTTTACGTATTTTTTGTTTTATATAGATATATTTTGGTTGAAGCAACAAAGATTTGATAACGAACTATGCGAATTTGATGGAAATTTTAAGTTAAGCGTTCGTTTAATTAACCAAGTGACCAACAACAATAAAGGTTAAGCTATCTAAGGAGAAACCCCTAATGTTCTGCACGCATTTCAGGCATAAGGAACGAGGAGAGGTTTTAGTTGTTAGTATACTTAAAACCTGGGTAGTAAATCATTTCCCTTCGAGTACCGAACCTAAAAAATATGAGTCATGCGTCAGCCAATTGAATTTGATTTCTTGAACACCTGATGTTCAATTGGTAGTATTACTAAAGGTGCTATTTCAAACGCAATTCCTGATGAGATTAAGGGATGCGTGAAGAAGATCCTCGACGAATCTAATTTAAAAGCAATAAGTATGAAAACAATTTGTAAGCAAGTCTATAAATTTTCTTGCGGTAGGGTTGATAACTATCATATGCAAGAGTCAAATTGGCTTCTTGTTATTCAGTTATTCCTGGGCGTCTAAAGATTCGGATAGTCAAGAACAATAAATAAATAAGTATTTTTTAAAAAAATCTGTACGACCAAGTAGGACGCCCGACAGCTCAGACGGCGGAACGAAGGAGTAACAATACATGAGTATGAGTTCGCTTTCCAGCTAAACCAATTCCTCTTGCTAAAAACGTGGAATGCGGTTTTCATCCAGCAGGACGATAAAATGGCAAACTCATTAGCTATGACACGAGCTAATCACTCGGGATAGCGAATCTGGACGATTCAAGGAACAGAACCAGAAACTGGGAGAGGATTGGAAAAAAATCGGAAACGACCACAGGGGTACGTTCTACTAGAAAGGGTAAGAAAATCCTAGAAACGAACCAAGGCAACAACGCAAATAGAAATTTATTGAGAAACTCTGTTAAGTCCTGTGCCCCCAAAGGGAATAGGAAGGAAAAAAACGAAAATGGAAGATCAAAAATGTTGACAACCCGAAAACAGTAAGTGGAAAAGACTGTCGTTCTCCCGCATTTTAAAACACGATCCAAATAAGCAATTACTGCTGGTCTTGCATTGCAACTTCCTAAATTCTTCTTCTTTCTCAACAATTGCAAATTGGTTGGTACCTTCATTTCACTCTTTGCCTCACACGTAGCACTGGAAGAGTATTTCAAGGAATGTTGGAAAAAATTGTTACTAACAATGGAACAAGTGGATTCAGAGCATTATAGAATACTTGCAGAAATCAAGCCCGACCCAGATAATATTCAAGATGGCTTTCTTAATGATACTTTCAACGACAAGGAACTACACGACTTAATCAACAACCAACTTATAAATTGGTGAACAGAAACCCCATAACTTTCCCCGTAAACATAGTGTGTCAAGAGAGAAGTCACGCTCCGACCCGGATAGCTACATATATATGGAATTTTGCAAAGAATGGATTGAGAAATTAAAAACAGCTGTTGAGTTCTGGAAGAAAAAGAAATAGAATCAGCATTTATCTAGTTATGATAACACCCATCGTTACGATTATTTAGTGTACAATGGAGACGTACATATATAAATACTTTCAAATTAAAAATATAATTTTAACAATACTATAAGTTTTGAAATCTATGTTCTCAAAAATTACAAAGACCTGCCATCAATGTTCGTTACATTTATCAGACAAATTTAAATCGATTAAGTAGATGTATAATTTCTAGTCAAAGGTTAATGAAATGAATTTATGAGGGTTTTAGAATTTTAAAAACAAAATCTGTAACAATACAGGAGGTGTTATAAGTTTTGAAATCGATGTTCTCAAAAAATACAAAGATACGCCATCAATGTTCGTTACTTTTATCAGACAAATTTAAATCGATTAAGTTGATATATAATTTCTAGTAAAAGATTAATGAAATGAATTTATGAGGGTTTTAGAATTTCAAAAACAAAATCTGTAACAATACAGGAGGTTATAAGTTTTGAAATCGATGTTCTCAAAAAATACAAAGATACGCCATCAATGTTCGTTACTTTTATCAGACAAATTTAAATCGATTAAGTTGATATATAATTTCTAGTAAAAGAGTAATTAAATGAATTTATGAGGGTTTTAGAATTTTAAAAACAAAATCTGGAACAATACAGGAGGTTATAAGTTTTGAAATCGATGTTCTCAAAAAATACAAAGATACGCCATCAATGTTCGTTACTTTTCTCAGACAAATTTAAATCGATTAAGTTGATATATAATTTCTAGTAAAAGATTAATGAAATGAATTTATGAGGGTTTTAGAATTTTAAAAACAAAATCTGTAACAATACAGGAGGTTATAAGTTTTGAAATCGATGTTCTCAAAAAATACAAAGATACGCCATCAATGTTCGTTACTTTTATCAGACAAATTTAAATCGATTAAGTTGATATATAATTTCTAGTAAAAGATTAATGAAATGAATTTATGAGGGTTTTAGAATTTTAAAAACAAAATCTGTAACAATACAGGAGGTTATAAGTTTTGAAATCGATGTTCTCAAAAAATACAAAGATACGCCATCAATGTTCGTTACTTTTATCAGACAAATTTAAATCGATTAAGTTGATATATAATTTCTAGTAAAACATTAATGAAATGAATTTATGAGGGTTTTAGAATTTTAAAAACAAAATCTGTAACAATACAGGAGGTTATAAGTTTTGAAATCGATGTTCTCAAAAAATACAAAGATACGCCATCAATGTTCGTTACTTTTATCAGACAAATTTAAATCGATTAAGTTGATATATAATTTCTAGTAAAACATTAATGAAATGAATTTATGAGGGTTTTAGAATTTTAAAAACAAAATCTGTAATAATACAGGAGGTTATAAGTTTTGAAATCGATGTTCTCAAAAAATACAAAGATGGCGACTTAAGTAAGTCGACCGATAAGATATGTACCCAACTTTGGAGAATACTTCGACTGAATTTGCATCAGCAAGGGATTTCACGAATGATTACAGGAGTCTCAAACAAGAGCAGGATTCTATACATATTTTAAGCAAATATGAAACATATGAAACGCAAAATCTCTCTTTATCGGATCTGCAAAGATTAGTTACGCTAAAACAAAACTTAGTTCTCGACAAAAAACTTAAGCTTGCAGATAAAAGGCTAAATACTGAGGGAATGGTAGAAAGACTAGTTATGAAGGAAATAGATTTGGATGAATTTAAAATTGAGTATTCCATGAAAAATCTATCATAATCTTTCAGATTTCATTTAAAATGTATTAGAAGAATTAGGTTATGTTTGAATATGTATAACAGGTCTGCAATTTCTCGTACCAGCCGGGATGAGAATTTTTGCTAGGTAACCCTCTTCTGGGGTCTCAAAGCCCATTGTTTCAGCCAGGAGGTCACCTTCGTTCAATTTGTCGCCCTCCTTCTTCTCCCAACTTACAATGGTACCCTGGTCCATGGTGGGGGAGAGAGATGGCAGTGATACTTTGGCTGTTCCTCGACGACCGCGAAAGGGTTCCACGCAAGAGGAAACATTTCTGACCGCTTCTGCTGCTGTTAGGGCAGCGCTTCTCTCGCAGGTGAAAATTATGCTTCGTATTCTCGTGGTCTCGTGGTCTTTATTGTGCAGCATACCTTTTGGAATATTAATGGAAGAAGTTCTAAGTTCTAACATGGTTTTTACTCTCTCCTGTTGAAAAAACTCAGCCTGTCGAATCTACTTCGGGCTCGCGGTTGGCGCGCTTTCCCAGCTGATTTATGCAATGTTTTACTTTATTCAGGAAACTGTCTGCTATTTGTACATTCTTGAAGGTAACTGCTAATTTCTCGAGCTGTGGTGATTCCTCTGCAAAATTTTGCGCCACCCATAGAAAAGATTTTCCAGATTTACCCATTGGGGCAAAGTATTAAATCTGGCGTAATGGCATGATTGAGTACAAGTTTATGAACCTGTTCTCGTCACAGTAAGAAACGCTAAGTATCTTTTTCGCTATCAAAGTAAAGGGTTACGGGCGTACCACGTAAGCGTCTTGCCATCTTTGATAGCCGAAATTACTCACGAGATCACATTTCTGTTGAAAATTTGCAAAAGATAGACGATGGCGGGCGGGAAAGCTAATATATTTCAGGAAAAGTTTCGAATAAAACCGGGAAGCCAGAGCCCTTCCACTAAAGGAAAGGAGAGCTAATTTGGATGCAATTAATTCCTCAATTAGATGCGACTTTCCCTTGGGGTCATCGATGAGAGTGCACCTCGAATGATTTATTAAGGTAATTAGGAGTCGCTCAAATATTTAAAAGAGGAAAGGAATCGCCGTCTCCAAAATGGTTAATTGCAAGAAGGGATGGATTCATTTAAGCACCCTTCATTGAGAATTAAATTGGGCATCAATCCTTGCGGTCTATATAAAATGCAAAAAAGCTGTTCATTCTCCTCCAATTTATAATCTTGGATAACAACTGTTCCCGCCGATTAAACTAATCCCCCTTTCATCGTCCCCTCATCATGGTGGGCAATTCCAGGCCTTTTACTGGGCCTTCTTAACCATCACCTACATTACGAACTTTGATGATGAGGAAGAAAACTTTTATTTTATTTTTTTCTCGGCTTCGTCTTAATTCGAGGACGAAAATGTGTCCCATTTTTTAGTATTCCGCCTCATTATCCTTAGCCGTTGTATTTCAGTCCGTGGGGGTCGCGAATAGGTCATGATGGCGGCGCTACTGTCGGAAAAGTGAACAATATGAACAATATACACGCTCCTTTAGAGCATCTTTTGCGGCAAAGAAAGTTAATTAAAGGCGCAGATTAGCGGTGTAGCCGCGAGAATTGCGGCACACACCGGCAATATGAAATCGCCTACGGCCGCGGTGGTTTTTATTAAAGAAAGCTAAATGAATATAGCCGACGCGTAATTATGCGCCCAGAATAGTAGGGATCAATTTGAGGAGGTTTTCCAGCCTATTGAGATACGGTGGACTCAAAGGACTCCATTAGAGGGAATTTTATCCAGTTTCTCTTGAATGGAAAGATTTTTTATATTTTTTATGAACTGTGGCGGGCGGGCGGAAATAGAAGTCACATCAGAAGAGAAAAGCCTTTGAGCCAGTACCGATGGCGCTTTTCTTCATTAGATCACGGTGAAATGCTACTCCGGCAGCTCTGTTCTCTTCCTTGAACTAAATTGAACTGAAAAGAAATACAAAAAAGGACTAAAAGGAACCCAGTTTACCATAGTGTTGTGCTACCGCCTGATTAGGTCCATTTGCACTCATATGAACCAGCAACACACTTTTTAGGCGACTGTATAATGAACCTGTGAGTGGTAGCGTTCCGCTTGCGTTTTCAGTGATCAGTGAACAGTTGGAGTTAGAAGAGGATTTTCATACAACAAGTAGAAATGACCACTTGGAACCCCTTACGTCGAAGTGTACGGATTCTGCTCGTTGGGGATCAAAGTGATAGGAAAACATCGCTGATTGTAAGGACAGAATCAGAGAAGAGCAGTTCCCCAAGGAGTTGTTGGCAAATTTTGTGACAGTCTACAACAATGCGTTTGAAAGAGATAAGGATTGTCCTCGGGTATGAATTTTTATGTTCTTAGCTGTGCAAGAAGTAATTTGTATTCTGCCAATCTACGGGTAGGAATTAGCAACAATTTGACAGCTTTTTTCTCAATTTGGAAATTTCTTTCGAAATAAGTATTAAATTCCTTGGTATTACAAGATGTAATACATTTATTTTAGAGATATATTTAAATAATAGGCCAACCAAAAATATAGTAACATAGAATATGCATAGTCCGCAGCGGTCCGTTGTACTGAGAGCACGTAGCGCAGTGATTTGTATCGAATATTGAAATAAATTCGTCATGAATTGGACTGATGAAGATGTTCTAAATCTAATTGGACAATTCCAGCGCTATAGGTGCTTGGGGGATCCAACCGACAAAGATAAGAAGAACAGAATCCGGAAGAATGAGTGCTACTGTTTCGGCTACAAATTCGGCACCAATGAAAACGAAATCAAGACGAAAATTCACAATGTGCTGCAAAGCTACAGAGGCTATCGCCGCAAAATAAGAAGCAAACAACTCTCCGAAGATTCTTCATATTCCTACAAGCCGAATTGGTTCGCGTACAAGGCCCTGCACGAGTGCAGGGAGCATGCCTACAGACCCACCGAGGAACCTGAAACTATGATGGATTCGGATCTCGATAATACTGAGAATGAATGCTCGTAAAAATTTTGGTAAAATCGACGAAAGCACAGGACAAACTGAAATATATTTAAATAATAGGCCAACCAAAAATATAGTAAGATAGAATGTGCATAAAAAACATATGAATTTTTATGTTCTTAGCTGTGCAAGAAGTAATTTGTATTCTGCCAATCTACGGGTAGGAATTAGCAACAATTTGACAGCTTTTTTTCAATATGGAAATTTCTTTCTAAATAAGTATTAAATTCTTTTGTATTACAAGATGTAATACATTTATTTTAAAGATATCTTTAAATAATAGTCTAACCAAAGGTATTAAGGCTTATCGAATCAGTAGGTTTGCTGGCAAATTTTATGACAGTCTAAAAGAAAGCATTTGAAAGAGATAACGATTGTCCTCAGGTTATGTTTCTGGAAAACATGAATTAGCTGAGAGTATTTTGAATGGTGGCTTCGAATAAGACTGTGCCTTAGACAATCCATTTTCTTTTCGTTTGTTGAGCGAATAGAGCGATAAATGGTTTATTGTATTTACTCAAATGATTTCCACTTTTAGGGTGGGCCTTAACTTCTGGGACTCATTCCCCGGCAACTATCTGATGGAAATTTTTTTACTGTCTATATAATATAAAAGCGAGAGCGTTTTACAGTCCCCTAAATTGCTTGTTAAATTAAATGAATACGCGCGGCACGGTGTTGTCGGACGTTTCGTCAATCGTAAGAAATCTTTTACGGCCGTATGATAAACATCGGTCAAAGAAGTTACTTTTGAACATCATTTGATCCGATAAGGAATCATATCTTTCCCAAACCCCCATTCTTAAGACTGCTGTTTATTACGAAACTCCAATTTACGTTCCGGGCGGATGGAATCGCCCAGTCGGCTCCCAGCTTCCCAAATAGCCTCTTAATCCTTTTCCACCTTTTATTCCTCTGGAGACATAAACCCTGGGCAATTAGTTCCACTCAATTTAACTTTAGACGATCCCAGAGACAATGGCGGCGAAACTCAAAGTGATAAATTTTGTGCAGCCCTAGCGAACTCCACCCGAGTCGGCCTGGGTTTTTCTTACCATACCATCGTTTTAAGACAGAAAAAAATTGACCAGAATGATAAATTTTTTTTTCGGGTCGACTGTAGCGTGAGATTCACCTTTCTCTTTTTCACTTTGCCCCCTTTGCAGACTTTTTATCTTTGTTAGCTTTTTTGAGTGCACCTGAAGTTAGCAATTTATCGTCGTCGAGGAATGGAACAAAAATTGCCTAAAGAATGGCTACAATGGGAAGGGGGACAAACGCTGCCCGGTGTGAAGTTAAACAATATCATTACTACAAAGTTTTTAATGTGGACATTTAGCCCTAAACTTAAGAAGCTCTGTTGTGTGGCATGGCCAAATGGACGAAGAAACACATAAAGACACTCATTTTGCTTTACAAAGACAGAACCGAGCTTTGCGACTCGAAAAATAATTTGTATAAAAACAAGGAGGCGCGACTTGATGCGCTCCAGAAGATTCAGCAGGCAATGTACAAAGTTCGCGAGGGCACTACGCTAGCGAAACCACAGGAAAAGAAGACCCTATTAAGCTTGACACAAAAGCACAAAAATAAAGGGGAGTACGCCAGTAGACGTGGTGTTGACCGTCTTGACTGCAATTCCGGAACTTGTTGCTCTTTTATATAAAAGATAAGGCAGGAAGGGTTCTCCGAACGGGGCAAGGACGTTGGCTCAATTAAGCCAGAACATCCCGGTAAGTTTGTTAGGTCACGACAAGCATCCCTTCTGTACGAAGGAAGGTGAAAAAGCTGGACTCGAACAGGCCGAGTAAAAAACCCTGGCCAAATACGAGGGCCAACCTTTGATTCCTCGAAAACTTTACAGAATTCGAGGAATGTTCACCTCTCAGGAGAGAGCACATACACACATATATTCGTTTATGAGTCATGCTACAGGTATACGTTCCCGCACTGCAAATAAAGTCCGGGACAGACGACCACTTCATAAACCCATTTGCCTTCGGTTTCAATTAGAACTTTCTCCTGGAGCTTCCTCAAAAAGCTATGCTGTGATGAGGTGACCTAAAATCCCATACCTTCGGAGAAAAATAACAAAAAATTAAGAAAAGAAATGAAGATAACATAGGATGTGAGAGCCAGAATCGATCCGGTTGTTATCCCACTTTTCCCGATCGACCTTCCTGGACCATAAAACATCCGAGTGCAATTATCAGCGTTAAACGCATAACGCCATTATCAGATAATTTGTAATGCACCGTGGTCCACTAATTTCTTGTCGCAGAGCGGTTTTCCGAAATTCTACTGTTCTGGAACCCATTGCATTTTCGCGACTGGGGACGCAAGTGGGTCAGAATTCTGAAACCCGGGGCACCCTACCGCCAATGAATTGCATCCCGCCTCCCACCCCGAGGGACGGGCAGCGTTGTGATGTATGAAATATTCCTTCGAGCAAACATTGTAATGCTTTTTGCCATCCTGTTGGAACAAGACCCGGACAATTCCGCTGAGGAGGACCAAAAAACGCTTGACTCAAAGCACTTAAGGGTTAAATATTTTTAAAGGGGCATGAAGATGCCACCAGGTGTTTTGTGGCATTCGGAATTAGCCAAGTAAGGCTAATAATAAACTTTGAACACGACCCCGTTCACCAATCCAAAATAAAAGAATAATATTTTAAATAAATGATTATCCAATATTCCTTAGTCCTTGCGATATTTTTTAAGCACTGAAACAATTCTTTTGAAAGTTTTCATTATATTATAAATTGGAAATATGATAATTTGGTTTCAAACAACAAAATAAAATTTTAAAGACCACTTACCTTGTCCGAAATATGTAATTTAAACATCTCCAAAGACCCAGCAAAATCCACCGGAGCATCGAAAATTTAGAGATGTCAGTGTCGTGGAGAAGGCACCGGCCCCATTAGCACCGGATTTAGCCAGACGAATTAAATTCACTTTCGGTTCCGCGCTATTATTGGTTGCCGTCTGAATTAAACCAGCGCCTTCGAAATATTCCACGATTTCCTTGGAAGGAGATTATTGAACTCTGCTGAGTCTAGGCGTACTCCCTATAATTGAAAATGATACGTGTTACTAACTAGTTTCTCCGAATTTTCAAATAATTTCTTTAACTGAATTTACACTTTATCATTTAAAGTTTAATAATTTAATTATTTTGTATCCAAAACGCGTGAACGCGGTGCGAAAGTCGGGCAATGTCTGCCCCCTCCGAATTTTTTACAAAACATGTGAAGATTTTTGTTTTCAAGACTGAATTTGTTGACAAGTCGAAAGCCGCCTACTCTTCCATTTATTTAAATAAAAGGAGTACTTTTATGACGATTTTACGAATTGTATACGGAATTTCTTTTCACTACACCAACAAGAGAAAATCTAATATAATTTTGGAAATATTTTACCTTTTAGGATAGTAGGTAGACACGATGTTTAAATAATTTTTTGCACTGAATTTACACTTTATCACGTAAAATTTAATATTTTAATTATTTTGTATCCAAAACGCGTGAACGCGGTGCGAAAGTCGGGCAATGTCTGCCCCCTCCGAATTTTTTACAAAACATGTGAAGATTTTTTTTTTCAAGACTGAATTTGTTCACAAGTCGAAAGCCGCCTACTCTTCCATTTATTTAAATAAAAGGAGTACTTTTATGACGATTTTACGAATTGTATACGGAATTTCTTTTCACTACACCAACAAGAGAAAATCTAATATAATTTTGGAAATATTTTACCTTTTAGGATAGTAGGTAGACACGATGTTTAAATAATTTTTTGCACTGAATTTACACTTTATCACGTAAAATTTAATATTTTAATTATTTTGTATCCAAAACGCGTGAACGCGGTGCGAAAGTCGGGCAATGTCTGCCCCCTCCGAATTTTTTACAAAACATGTGAAGATTTTTGTTTTCAAGACTGAATTTGTTGACAAGTCGAAAGCCGCCTACTCTTCCATTTATTTAAATAAAAGGAGTACTTTTATGACGATTTTACGAATTGTATACGGAATTTCTTTTCACTACACCAACAAGAGAAAATCTAATATAATTTTGGAAATATTTTACCTTTTAGGATAGTAGGTAGACACGATGTTTAAATAATTTTTTGCACTGAATTTACACTTTATCACGTAAAATTTAATATTTTAATTATTTTGTATCCAAAACCCGTGAACGCGGTGCGAAAGTCGGGCAATGTCTGCCCCCTCCGAATTTTTTACAAAACATGTGAAGATTTTTGTTTTCAAGACTGAATTTGTTGACAAGTCGAAAGCCGCCTACTCTTCCATTTATTTAAATAAAAGGAGTACTTTTATGACGATTTTACGAATTGTATACGGAATTTCTTTTCACTACACCAACAAGAGAAAATCTAATATAATTTTGGAAATATTTTACCTTTTAGGATAGTAGGTAGACACGATGTTTAAATAATTTTTTGCACTGAATTTACACTTTATCATTTAAAGTTTAATAATTTAATTATTTTGTATCCAAAACGCGTGAACGCGGTGCGAAAGTCGGGCAATGTCTGCCCCCTCCGAATTTTTTACAAAACATGTGAAGATTTTTATTTTCAAGACTGAATTTGTTCACAAGTCGAAAGCCGCCTACTCTTCCATTTATTTAAATAAAAGGAGTACTTTTATGACGATTTTACGAATTGTATACGGAATTTCTTTTCACTACACCAACAAGAGAAAATCTAATATAATTTTGGAAATATTTTACCTTTTAGGATAGTAGACACGATGTTTAAATAATTTTTTGCACTGAATTTACACTTTATCACGTAAAATTTAATATTTTAATTATTTTGTATCCAAAACGCGTGAACGCGGTGCGAAAGTCGGGCAATGTCTGCCCCCTCCGAATTTTTAACAAAACATGTGAAGATTTTTTTTTCAAGACTGAATTTGTTCACAAGTCGAAAGCCGCCTACTCTTCCATTTATTTAAATAAAAGGAGTACTTTTATGACGATTTTACGAATTGTATACGGAATTTCTTTTCACTACACCAACAAGAGAAAATCTAATATAATTTTGGAAATATTTTACCTTTTAGGATAGTAGACACGATGTTTAAATAATTTTTTGCACTGAATTTACACTTTATCACGTAAAATTTAATATTTTAATTATTTTGTATCCAAAACGCGTGAACGCGGTGCGAAAGTCGGGCAATGTCTGCCCCCTCCGAATTTTTTACAAAACATGTGAAGATTTTTTTTTTCAAGACTGAATTTGTTCACAAGTCGAAAGCCGCCTACTCTTCCATTTATTTAAATAAAAGGAGTACTTTTATGACGATTTTACGAATTGTATACGGAATTTCTTTTCACTACACCAACAAGAGAAAATCTAATATAATTTTGGAAATATTTTACCTTTTAGGATAGTAGACACGATGTTTAAATAATTTTTTGCACTGAATTTACACTTTATCACGTAAAATTTAATATTTTAATTATTTTGTATCCAAAACGCGTGAACGCGGTGCGAAAGTCGGGCAATGTCTGCCCCCTCCGAATTTTTTACAAAACATGTGAAGATTTTTTTTTTCAAGACTGAATTTGTTCACAAGTCGAAAGCCGCCTACTCTTCCATTTATTTAAATAAAAGGAGTACTTTTATGACGATTTTACGAATTGTATACGGAATTTCTTTTCACTACACCAACAAGAGAAAATCTAATATAATTTTGGAAATATTTTACCTTTTAGGATAGTAGACACGATGTTTAAATAATTTTTTGCACTGAATTTACACTTTATCACGTAAAATTTAATATTTTAATTATTTTGTATCCAAAACGCGTGAACGCGGTGCGAAAGTCGGGCAATGTCTGCCCCCTCCGAATTTTTTACAAAACATGTGAAGATTTTTTTTTTCAAGACTGAATTTGTTCACAAGTCGAAAGCCGCCTACTCTTCCATTTATTTAAATAAAAGGAGTACTTTTATGACGATTTTACGAATTGTATACGGAATTTCTTTTCACTACACCAACAAGAGAAAATCTAATATAATTTTGGAAATATTTTACCTTTTAGGATAGTAGACACGATGTTTAAATAATTTTTTGCACTGAATTTACACTTTAACACGTAAAATTTAATATTTTAATTATTTTGTATCCAAAACGCGTGAACGCGGTGCGAAAGTCGGGCAATGTTTGCCCCCTCCGAATTTTTTACAAAACATGTGAAGATTTTTTTTTTCAAGACTGAATTTGTTCACAAGTCGAAAGCCGCCTACTCTTCCATTTATTTAAATAAAAGGAGTACTTTTATGACGATTTTACGAATTGTATACGGAATTTCTTTTCACTACACCAACAAGAGAAAATCTAATATAATTTTGGAAATATTTTACCTTTTAGGATAGTAGACACGATGTTTAAATAATTTTTTGCATTGAATTTACACTTTATCACGTAAAATTTAATATTTTAATTATTTTGTATCCAAAACGCGTGAACGCGGTGCGAAAGTCGGGCAATGTCTGCCCCCTCCGAATTTTTTACAAAACATGTGAAGATTTTTTTTTTCAAGACTGAATTTGTTCACAAGTCGAAAGCCGCCTACTCTTCCATTTATTTAAATAAAAGGAGTACTTTTATGACGATTTTACGAATTGTATACGGAATTTCTTTTCACTACACCAACAAGAGAAAATCTAATATAATTTTGGAAATATTTTACCTTTTAGGATAGTAGACACGATGTTTAAATAATTTTTTGCACTGAATTTACACTTTATCACGTAAAATTTAATATTTTAATTATTTTGTATCCAAAACGCGTGAACGCGGTGCGAAAGTCGGGCAATGTCTGCCCCCTCCGAATTTTTTACAAAACATGTGAAGATTTTTTTTTCAAGACTGAATTTGTTCACAAGTCGAAAGCCGCCTACTCTTCCATTTATTTAAATAAAAGGAGTACTTTTATGACGATTTTACGAATTGTATACGGAATTTCTTTTCACTACACCAACAAGAGAAAATCTAATATAATTTTGGAAATATTTTACCTTTTAGGATAGTAGACACGATGTTTAAATAATTTTTTGCACTGAATTTACACTTTATCACGTAAAATTTAATATTTTAATTATTTTGTATCCAAAACGCGTGAACGCGGTGCGAAAGTCGGGCAATGTCTGCCCCCTCCGAATTTTTTACAAAACATGTGAAGATTTTTTTTTTCAAGACTGAATTTGTTCACAAGTCGAAAGCCGCCTACTCTTCCATTTATTTAAATAAAAGGAGTACTTTTATGACGATTTTACGAATTGTATACGGAATTTCTTTTCACTACACTAACCAGAGAAAATCTAATATAATTTGGAAATATTTTACCTTTTAGGATAGTAGACACGATGTTTAAATAATTTTTTGCACTGAATTTACACTTTATCACGTAAAATTTAATATTTTAATTATTTTGTATCCAAAACGCGTGAACGCGGTGCGAAAGTCGGGCAATGTCTGCCCCCTCCGAATTTTTTACAAAACATGTGAAGATTTTTATTTTCAAGACTGAATTTGTTCACAAGTCGAAAGCCGCCTACTCTTCCATTTATTTAAATAAAAGGAGTACTTTTATGACGATTTTACGAATTGTATACGGAATTTCTTTTCACTACACCAACAAGAGAAAATCTAATATAATTTTGGAAATATTTTACCTTTTAGGATAGTAGACACGATGTTTAAATAATTTTTTGCACTGAATTTACACTTTATCACGTAAAATTTAATATTTTAATTATTTTGTATCCAAAACGCGTGAACGCGGTGCGAATGTCGGGCAATGTCTGCCCCCTCCGAATTTTTTACAAAACATGTGAAGATTTTTTTTTTCAAGACTGAATTTGTTCACAAGTCGAAAGCCGCCTACTCTTCCATTTATTTAAATAAAAGGAGTACTTTTATGACGATTTTACGAATTGTATACGGAATTTCTTTTCACTACACCAACAAGAGAAAATCTAATATAATTTTGGAAATATTTTACCTTTTAGGATAGTAGACACGATGTTTAAATAATTTTTTGCACTGAATTTACACTTTATCACGTAAAATTTAATATTTTAATTATTTTGTATCCAAAACGCGTGAACGCGGTGCGAAAGTCGGGCAATGTCTGCCCCCTCCGAATTTTTTACAAAACATGTGAAGATTTTTTTTTTCAAGACTGAATTTGTTCACAAGTCGAAAGCCGCCTACTCTTCCATTTATTTAAATAAAAGGAGTACTTTTATGACGATTTTACGAATTGTATACGGAATTTCTTTTCACTACACTAACCAGAGAAAATCTAATATAATTTGGAAATATTTTACCTTTTAGGATAGTAGACACGATGTTTAAATAATTTTTTGCACTGAATTTACACTTTATCACGTAAAATTTAATATTTTAATTATTTTGTATCCAAAACGCGTGAACGCGGTGCGAAAGTCGGGCAATGTCTGCCCCCTCCGAATTTTTTACAAAACATGTGAAGATTTTTATTTTCAAGACTGAATTTGTTCACAAGTCGAAAGCCGCCTACTCTTCCATTTATTTAAATAAAAGGAGTACTTTTATGACGATTTTACGAATTGTATACGGAATTTCTTTTCACTACACCAACAAGAGAAAATCTAATATAATTTTGGAAATATTTTACCTTTTAGGATAGTAGACACGATGTTTAAATAATTTTTTGCACTGAATTTACACTTTATCACGTAAAATTTAATATTTTTATTATTTTGTATCCAAAACGCGTGAACGCGGTGCGAAAGTCGGGCAATGTCTGCCCCCTCCGAATTTTTTACAAAACATGTGAAGATTTTTTTTTTCAAGACTGAATTTGTTCACAAGTCGAAAGCCGCCTACTCTTCCATTTATTTAAATAAAAGGAGTACTTTTATGACGATTTTACGAATTGTATACGGAATTTCTTTTCACTACACCAACAAGAGAAAATCTAATATAATTTTGGAAATATTTTACCTTTTAGGATAGTAGACACGATGTTTAAATAATTTTTTGCACTGAATTTACACTTTATCACGTAAAATTTAATATTTTAATTATTTTGTATCCAAAACGCGTGAACGCGGTGCGAAAGTCGGGCAATGTCTGCCCCCTCCGAATTTTTTACAAAACATGTGAAGATTTTTGTTTTCAAGACTGAATTTGTTGACAAGTCGAAAGCCGCCTACTCTTCCATTTATTTAAATAAAAGGAGTACTTTTATGACGATTTTACGAATTGTATACGGAATTTCTTTTCACTACACCAACAAGAGAAAATCTAATATAATTTTGGAAATATTTTACCTTTTAGGATAGTAGGTAGACACGATGTTTAAATAATTTTTTGCACTGAATTTACACTTTATCACGTAAAATTTAATATTTTAATTATTTTGTATCCAAAACGCGTGAACGCGGTGCGAAAGTCGGGCAATGTCTGCCCCCTCCGAATTTTTTACAAAACATGTGAAGATTTTTTTTTTCAAGACTGAATTTGTTCACAAGTCGAAAGCCGCCTACTCTTCCATTTATTTAAATAAAAGGAGTACTTTTATGACGATTTTACGAATTGTATACGGAATTTCTTTTCACTATACCAACAAGAGAAAATCTAATATAATTTTGGAAATATTTTACCTTTTAGGATAGTAGACACGATGTTTAAATAATTTTTTGCACTGAATTTACACTTTATCACGTAAAATTTAATATTTTAATTATTTTGTATCCAAAACGCGTGAACGCGGTGCGAAAGTCGGGCAATGTCTGCCCCCTCCGAATTTTTTACAAAACATGTGAAGATTTTTTTTTTCAAGACTGAATTTGTTCACAAGTCGAAAGCCGCCTACTCTTCCATTTATTTAAATAAAAGGAGTACTTTTATGACGATTTTACGAATTGTATACGGAATTTCTTTTCACTACACCAACAAGAGAAAATCTAATATAATTTTGGAAATATTTTACCTTTTAGGATAGTAGACACGATGTTTAAATAATTTTTTGCACTGAATTTACACTTTATCACGTAAAATTTAATATTTTAATTATTTTGTATCCAAAACGCGTGAACGCGGTGCGAAAGTCGGGCAATGTCTGCCCCCTCCGAATTTTTTACAAAACATGTGAAGATTTTTTTTTTCAAGACTGAATTTGTTCACAAGTCGAAAGCCGCCTACTCTTCCATTTATTTAAATAAAAGGAGTACTTTTATGACGATTTTACGAATTGTATACGGAATTTCTTTTCACTACACCAACAAGAGAAAATCTAATATAATTTAGGAAATATTTTACCTTTTAGGATAATAGACACGATGTTTAAATAATTTTTTGCACTGAATTTACACTTTATCACGTAAAATTTAATATTTTAATTATTTTGTATCCAAAACGCGTGAACGCGGTGCGAAAGTCGGGCAATGTCTGCCCCCTCCGAATTTTTTACAAAACATGTGAAGATTTTTTTTTCAAGACTGAATTTGTTCACAAGTCGAAAGCCGCCTACTCTTCCATTTATTTAAATAAAAGGAGTACTTTTATGACGATTTTATGAATTGTATACGGAATTTCTTTTCACTACACCAACAAGAGAAAATCTAATATAATTTTGGAAATATTTTACCTTTTAGGATAGTAGACACGATGTTTAAATAATTTTTTGCACTGAATTTACACTTTATCACGTAAAATTTAATATTTTAATTATTTTGTATCCAAAACGAATGAACGCGGTGCGAAAGTCGGGCAATGTCTGCCCCCTCCGAATTTTTTACAAAACATGTGAAGATTTTTTTTTTCAAGACTGAATTTGTTCACAAGTCGAAAGCCGCCTACTCTTCCATTTATTTAAATAAAAGGAGTACTTTTATGACGATTTTACGAATTGTATACGGAATTTCTTTTCACTACACCAACAAGAGAAAATCTAATATAATTTTGGAAATATTTTACCTTTTAGGATAGTAGACACGATGTTTAAATAATTTTTTGCACTGAATTTACACTTTATCACGTAAAATTTAATATTTTAATTATTTTGTATCCAAAACGCGTGAACGCGGTGCGAAAGTCGGGCAATGTCTGCCCCCTCCGAATTTTTTACAAAACATGTGAAGATTTTTTTTTCAAGACTGAATTTGTTCACAAGTCGAAAGCCGCCTACTCTTCCATTTATTTAAATAAAAGGAGTACTTTTATGACGATTTTACGAATTGTATACGGAATTTCTTTTCACTACACCAACAAGAGAAAATCTAATATAATTTTGGAAATATTTTACCTTTTAGGATAGTAGACACGATGTTTAAATAATTTTTTGCACTGAATTTACACTTTATCACGTAAAATTTAATATTTTAATTATTTTGTATCCAAAACGCGTGAACGCGGTGCGAAAGTCGGGCAATGTCTGCCCCCTCCGAATTTTTTACAAAACATGTGAAGATTTTTTTTTTCAAGACTGAATTTGTTCACAAGTCGAAAGCCGCCTACTCTTCCATTTATTTAAATAAAAGGAGTACTTTTATGACGATTTTACGAATTGTATACGGAATTTCTTTTCACTACACCAACAAGAGAAAATCTAATATAATTTTGGAAATATTTTACCTTTTAGGATAGTAGACACGATGTTTAAATAATTTTTTGCACTGAATTTACACTTTATCACGTAAAATTTAATATTTTAATTATTTTGTATCCAAAACGCGTGAACGCGGTGCGAAAGTCGGGCAATGTCTGCCCCCTCCGAATTTTTTACAAAACATGTGAAGATTTTTTTTTTCAAGACTGAATTTGTTCACAAGTCGAAAGCCGCCTACTCTTCCATTTATTTAAATAAAAGGAGTACTTTTATGACGATTTTACGAATTGTATACGGAATTTCTTTTCACTACACCAACAAGAGAAAATCTAATATAATTTTGGAAATATTTTACCTTTTAGGATAGTAGACACGATGTTTAAATAATTTTTTGCACTGAATTTACACTTTATCACGTAAAATTTAATATTTTAATTATTTTGTATCCAAAACGCGTGAACGCGGTGCGAAAGTCGGGCAATGTCTGCCCCCTCCGAATTTTTTACAAAACATGTGAAGATTTTTTTTTTCAAGACTGAATTTGTTCACAAGTCGAAAGCCGCCTACTCTTCCATTTATTTAAATAAAAGGAGTACTTTTATGACGATTTTACGAATTGTATACGGAATTTCTTTTCACTATACCAACAAGAGAAAATCTAATATAATTTTGGAAATATTTTACCTTTTAGGATAGTAGACACGATGTTTAAATAATTTTTTGCACTGAATTTACACTTTATCACGTAAAATTTAATATTTTAATTATTTTGTATCCAAAACGCGTGAACGCGGTGCGAAAGTCGGGCAATGTCTGCCCCCTCCGAATTTTTTACAAAACATGTGAAGATTTTTTTTTTCAAGACTGAATTTGTTCACAAGTCGAAAGCCGCCTACTCTTCCATTTATTTAAATAAAAGGAGTACTTTTATGACGATTTTACGAATTGTATACGGAATTTCTTTTCACTACACCAACAAGAGAAAATCTAATATAATTTTGGAAATATTTTACCTTTTAGGATAGTAGACACGATGTTTAAATAATTTTTTGCACTGAATTTACACTTTATCACGTAAAATTTAATATTTTAATTATTTTGTATCCAAAACGCGTGAACGCGGTGCGAAAGTCGGGCAATGTCTGCCCCCTCCGAATTTTTTACAAAACATGTGAAGATTTTTTTTTTCAAGACTGAATTTGTTCACAAGTCGAAAGCCGCCTACTCTTCCATTTATTTAAATAAAAGGAGTACTTTTATGACGATTTTACGAATTGTATACGGAATTTCTTTTCACTACACCAACAAGAGAAAATCTAATATAATTTAGGAAATATTTTACCTTTTAGGATAATAGACACGATGTTTAAATAATTTTTTGCACTGAATTTACACTTTATCACGTAAAATTTAATATTTTAATTATTTTGTATCCAAAACGCGTGAACGCGGTGCGAAAGTCGGGCAATGTCTGCCCCCTCCGAATTTTTTACAAAACATGTGAAGATTTTTGTTTTCAAGACTGAATTTGTTGACAAGTCGAAAGCCGCCTACTCTTCCATTTATTTAAATAAAAGGAGTACTTTTATGACGATTTTACGAATTGTATACGGAATTTCTTTTCACTACACCAACAAGAGAAAATCTAATATAATTTTGGAAATATTTTACCTTTTAGGATAGTAGGTAGACACGATGTTTAAATAATTTTTTGCACTGAATTTACACTTTATCACGTAAAATTTAATATTTTAATTATTTTGTATCCAAAACGCGTGAACGCGGTGCGAAAGTCGGGCAATGTCTGCCCCCTCTGAATTTTTTACAAAACATGTGAAGATTTTTTTTTTCAAGACTGAATTTGTTCACAAGTCGAAAGCCGCCTACTCTTCCATTTATTTAAATAAAAGGAGTACTTTTATGACGATTTTACGAATTGTATACGGAATTTCTTTTCACTATACCAACAAGAGAAAATCTAATATAATTTTGGAAATATTTTACCTTTTAGGATAGTAGACACGATGTTTAAATAATTTTTTGCACTGAATTTACACTTTATCACGTAAAATTTAATATTTTAATTATTTTGTATCCAAAACGCGTGAACGCGGTGCGAAAGTCGGGCAATGTCTGCCCCCTCCGAATTTTTTACAAAACATGTGAAGATTTTTTTTTTCAAGACTGAATTTGTTCACAAGTCGAAAGCCGCCTACTCTTCCATTTATTTAAATAAAAGGAGTACTTTTATGACGATTTTACGAATTGTATACGGAATTTCTTTTCACTACACCAACAAGAGAAAATCTAATATAATTTTGGAAATATTTTACCTTTTAGGATAGTAGACACGATGTTTAAATAATTTTTTGCACTGAATTTACACTTTATCACGTAAAATTTAATATTTTAATTATTTTGTATCCAAAACGCGTGAACGCGGTGCGAAAGTCGGGCAATGTCTGCCCCCTCCGAATTTTTTACAAAACATGTGAAGATTTTTTTTTTCAAGACTGAATTTGTTCACAAGTCGAAAGCCGCCTACTCTTCCATTTATTTAAATAAAAGGAGTACTTTTATGACGATTTTACGAATTGTATACGGAATTTCTTTTCACTACACCAACAAGAGAAAATCTAATATAATTTAGGAAATATTTTACCTTTTAGGATAATAGACACGATGTTTAAATAATTTTTTGCACTGAATTTACACTTTATCACGTAAAATTTAATATTTTAATTATTTTGTATCCAAAACGCGTGAACGCGGTGCGAAAGTCGGGCAATGTCTGCCCCCTCCGAATTTTTTACAAAACATGTGAAGATTTTTTTTTCAAGACTGAATTTGTTCACAAGTCGAAAGCCGCCTACTCTTCCATTTATTTAAATAAAAGGAGTACTTTTATGACGATTTTATGAATTGTATACGGAATTTCTTTTCACTACACCAACAAGAGAAAATCTAATATAATTTTGGAAATATTTTACCTTTTAGGATAGTAGACACGATGTTTAAATAATTTTTTGCACTGAATTTACACTTTATCACGTAAAATTTAATATTTTAATTATTTTGTATCCAAAACGAATGAACGCGGTGCGAAAGTCGGGCAATGTCTGCCCCCTCCGAATTTTTTACAAAACATGTGAAGATTTTTTTTTTCAAGACTGAATTTGTTCACAAGTCGAAAGCCGCCTACTCTTCCATTTATTTAAATAAAAGGAGTACTTTTATGACGATTTTACGAATTGTATACGGAATTTCTTTTCACTACACCAACAAGAGAAAATCTAATATAATTTTGGAAATATTTTACCTTTTAGGATAGTAGACACGATGTTTAAATAATTTTTTGCACTGAATTTACACTTTATCACGTAAAATTTAATATTTTAATTATTTTGTATCCAAAACGCGTGAACGCGGTGCGAAAGTCGGGCAATGTCTGCCCCCTCCGAATTTTTTACAAAACATGTGAAGATTTTTTTTTCAAGACTGAATTTGTTCACAAGTCGAAAGCCGCCTACTCTTCCATTTATTTAAATAAAAGGAGTACTTTTATGACGATTTTACGAATTGTATACGGAATTTCTTTTCACTACACCAACAAGAGAAAATCTAATATAATTTTGGAAATATTTTACCTTTTAGGATAGTAGACACGATGTTTAAATAATTTTTTGCACTGAATTTACACTTTATCACGTAAAATTTAATATTTTAATTATTTTGTATCCAAAACGCGTGAACGCGGTGCGAAAGTCGGGCAATGTCTGCCCCCTCCGAATTTTTTACAAAACATGTGAAGATTTTTTTTTTCAAGACTGAATTTGTTCACAAGTCGAAAGCCGCCTACTCTTCCATTTATTTAAATAAAAGGAGTACTTTTATGACGATTTTACGAATTGTATACGGAATTTCTTTTCACTACACCAACAAGAGAAAATCTAATATAATTTTGGAAATATTTTACCTTTTAGGATAGTAGACACGATGTTTAAATAATTTTTTGCTCTGAATTTACACTTTATCACATAAAATTTAATATTTTAATTATTTTGTATCCAAAACGCGTGAACGCGGTGCGAAAGTCGGGCAATGTCTGCCCCCTCCGAATTTTTTACAAAACATGTGAAGATTTTTTTTTTCAAGACTGAATTTGTTCACAAGTCGAAAGCCGCCTACTCTTCCATTTATTTAAATAAAAGGAGTACTTTTATGACGATTTTACGAATTGTATACGGAATTTCTTTTCACTACACCAACAAGAGAAAATCTAATATAATTTTGGAAATATTTTACCTTTTAGGATAGTAGACACGATGTTTAAATAATTTTTTGCACTGAATTTACACTTTATCACGTAAAATTTAATATTTTAATTATTTTGTATCCAAAACGCGTGAACGCGGTGCGAAAGTCGGGCAATGTCTGCCCCCTCCGAATTTTTTACAAAACATGTGAAGATTTTTTTTTTCAAGACTGAATTTGTTCACAAGTCGAAAGCCGCCTACTCTTCCATTTATTTAAATAAAAGGAGTACTTTTATGACGATTTTACGAATTGTATACGGAATTTCTTTTCACTACACCAACAAGAGAAAATCTAATATAATTTTGGAAATATTTTACCTTTTAGGATAGTAGACACGATGTTTAAATAATTTTTTGCACTGAATTTACACTTTATCACGTAAAATTTAATATTTTAATTATTTTGTATCCAAAACGCGTGAACGCGGTGCGAAAGTCGGGCAATGTCTGCCCCCTCCGAATTTTTTACAAAACATGTGAAGATTTTCTTTTTCAAGACTGAATTTGTTCACAAGTCGAAAGCCGCCTACTCTTCCATTTATTTAAATAAAAGGAGTACTTTTATGACGATTTTACGAATTGTATACGGAATTTCTTTTCACTACACCAACAAGAGAAAATCTAATATAATTTTGGAAATATTTTACCTTTTAGGATAGTAGACACGATGTTTAAATAATTTTTTGCACTGAATTTACACTTTATCACGTAAAATTTAATATTTTAATTATTTTGTATCCAAAACGCGTGAACGCGGTGCGAAAGTCGGGCAATGTCTGCCCCCTCCGAATTTTTTACAAAACATGTGAAGATTTTTTTTTTCAAGACTGAATTTGTTCACAAGTCGAAAGCCGCCTACTCTTCCATTTATTTAAATAAAAGGAGTACTTTTATGACGATTTTACGAATTGTATACGGAATTTCTTTTCACTACACCAACAAGAGAAAATCTAATATAATTTTGGAAATATTTTACCTTTTAGGATAGTAGACACGATGTTTAAATAATTTTTTGCACTGAATTTACACTTTATCACGTAAAATTTAATATTTTAATTATTTTGTATCCAAAACGCGTGAACGCGGTGCGAAAGTCGGGCAATGTCTGCCCCCTCCGAATTTTTTACAAAACATGTGAAGATTTTTTTTTCAAGACTGAATTTGTTCACAAGTCGAAAGCCGCCTACTCTTCCATTTATTTAAATAAAAGGAGTACTTTTATGACGATTTTACGAATTGTATACGGAATTTCTTTTCACTACACCAACAAGAGAAAATCTAATATAATTTTGGAAATATTTTACCTTTTAGGATAGTAGACACGATGTTTAAATAATTTTTTGCACTGAATTTACACTTTATCACGTAAAATTTAATATTTTAATTATTTTGTATCCAAAACGCGTGAACGCGGTGCGAAAGTCGGGCAATGTCTGCCCCCTCCGAATTTTTTACAAAACATGTGAAGATTTTTTTTTTCAAGACTGAATTTGTTCACAAGTCGAAAGCCGCCTACTCTTCCATTTATTTAAATAAAAGGAGTACTTTTATGACGATTTTACGAATTGTATACGGAATTTCTTTTCACTACACCAACAAGAGAAAATCTAATATAATTTTGGAAATATTTTACCTTTTAGGATAGTAGACACGATGTTTAAATAATTTTTTGCACTGAATTTACACTTTATCACGTAAAATTTAATATTTTTATTATTTTGTATCCAAAACGCGTGAACGCGGTGCGAAAGTCGGGCAATGTCTGCCCCCTCCGAATTTTTTACAAAACATGTGAAGATTTTTTTTTCAAGACTGAATTTGTTCACAAGTCGAAAGCCGCCTACTCTTCCATTTATTTAAATAAAAGGAGTACTTTTATGACGATTTTACGAATTGTATACGGAATTTCTTTTCACTACACCAACAAGAGAAAATCTAATATAATTTTGGAAATATTTTACCTTTTAGGATAGTAGACACGATGTTTAAATAATTTTTTGCACTGAATTTACACTTTATCACGTAAAATTTAATATTTTAATTATTTTGTATCCAAAACGCGTGAACGCGGTGCGAAAGTCGGGCAATGTCTGCCCCCTCCGAATTTTTTACAAAACATGTGAAGATTTTTGTTTTCAAGACTGAATTTGTTGACAAGTCGAAAGCCGCCTACTCTTCCATTTATTTAAATAAAAGGAGTACTTTTATGACGATTTTACGAATTGTATACGGAATTTCTTTTCACTACACCAACAAGAGAAAATCTAATATAATTTTGGAAATATTTTACCTTTTAGGATAGTAGACACGATGTTTAAATAATTTTTTGCACTGAATTTACACTTTATCACGTAAAATTTAATATTTTAATTATTTTGTATCCAAAACGCGTGAACGCGGTGCGAAAGTCGGGCAATGTCTGCCCCCTCCGAATTTTTTACAAAACATGTGAAGATTTTTTTTTTCAAGACTGAATTTGTTCACAAGTCGAAAGCCGCCTACTCTTCCATTTATTTAAATAAAAGGAGTACTTTTATGACGATTTTACGAATTGTATACGGAATTTCTTTTCACTATACCAACAAGAGAAAATCTAATATAATTTTGGAAATATTTTACCTTTTAGGATAGTAGACACGATGTTTAAATAATTTTTTGCACTGAATTTACACTTTATCACGTAAAATTTAATATTTTAATTATTTTGTATCCAAAACGCGTGAACGCGGTGCGAAAGTCGGGCAATGTCTGCCCCCTCCGAATTTTTTACAAAACATGTGAAGATTTTTTTTTTCAAGACTGAATTTGTTCACAAGTCGAAAGCCGCCTACTCTTCCATTTATTTAAATAAAAGGAGTACTTTTATGACGATTTTACGAATTGTATACGGAATTTCTTTTCACTACACCAACAAGAGAAAATCTAATATAATTTTGGAAATATTTTACCTTTTAGGATAGTAGACACGATGTTTAAATAATTTTTTGCACTGAATTTACACTTTATCACGTAAAATTTAATATTTTAATTATTTTGTATCCAAAACGCGTGAACGCGGTGCGAAAGTCGGGCAATGTCTGCCCCCTCCGAATTTTTTACAAAACATGTGAAGATTTTTTTTTCAAGACTGAATTTGTTCACAAGTCGAAAGCCGCCTACTCTTCCATTTATTTAAATAAAAGGAGTACTTTTATGACGATTTTACGAATTGTATACGGAATTTCTTTTCACTACACCAACAAGAGAAAATCTAATATAATTTAGGAAATATTTTACCTTTTAGGATAGTAGACACGATGTTTAAATAATTTTTTGCACTGAATTTACACTTTATCACGTAAAATTTAATATTTTAATTATTTTGTATCCAAAACGCGTGAACGCGGTGCGAAAGTCGGGCAATGTCTGCCCCCTCCGAATTTTTTACAAAACATGTGAAGATTTTTTTTTCAAGACTGAATTTGTTCACAAGTCGAAAGCCGCCTACTCTTCCATTTATTTAAATAAAAGGAGTACTTTTATGACGATTTTATGAATTGTATACGGAATTTCTTTTCACTACACCAACAAGAGAAAATCTAATATAATTTTGGAAATATTTTACCTTTTAGGATAGTAGACACGATGTTTAAATAATTTTTTGCACTGAATTTACACTTTATCACGTAAAATTTAATATTTTAATTATTTTGTATCCAAAACGAGTGAACGCGGTGCGAAAGTCGGGCAATGTCTGCCCCCTCCGAATTTTTTACAAAACATGTGAAGATTTTTTTTTCAAGACTGCATTTGTTCACAAGTCGAAAGCCGCCTACTCTTCCATTTATTTAAATAAAAGGAGTACTTTTATGACGATTTTACGAATTGTATACGGAATTTCTTTTCACTACACCAACAAGAGAAAATCTAATATAATTTTGGAAATATTTTACGTTTTAGGATAGTAGACACGATGTTTAAATAATTTTTTGCACTGAATTTACACTTTATCACGTAAAATTTAATATTTTAATTATTTTGTATCCAAAACGCGTGAACGCGGTGCGAAAGTCGGGCAATGTCTGCCCCCTCCGAATTTTTTACAAAACATGTGAAGATTTTTTTTTCAAGACTGAATTTGTTCACAAGTCGAAAGCCGCCTACTCTTCCATTTATTTAAATAAAAGGAGTACTTTTATGACGATTTTACGAATTGTATACGGAATTTCTTTTCACTACACCAACAAGAGAAAATCTAATATAATTTGGAAATATTTTACCTTTTAGGATAGTAGACACGATGTTTAAATAATTTTTTGCACTGAATTTACACTTTATCACGTAAAATTTAATATTTTAATTATTTTGTATCCAAAACGCGTGAACGCGGTGCGAAAGTCGGGCAATGTCTGCCCCCTCCGAATTTTTTACAAAACATGTGAAGATTTTTTTTTCAAGACTGAATTTGTTCACAAGTCGAAAGCCGCCTACTCTTCCATTTATTTAAATAAAAGGAGTACTTTTATGACGATTTTACGAATTGTATACGGAATTTCTTTTCACTACACCAACAAGAGAAAATCTAATATAATTTTGGAAATATTTTACCTTTTAGGATAGTAGACACGATGTTTAAATAATTTTTTGCACTGAATTTACACTTTATCACGTAAAATTTAATATTTTAATTATTTTGTATCCAAAACGCGTGAACGCGGTGCGAAAGTCGGGCATGTCTGCCCCCTCCGAATTTTTTACAAAACATGTGAAGATTTTTTTTTTCAAGACTGCATTTGTTCACAAGTCGAAAGCCGCCTACTCTTCCATTTATTTAAATAAAAGGAGTACTTTTATGACGATTTTACGAATTGTATACGGAATTTCTTTTCACTACACCAACAAGAGAAAATCTAATATAATTTTGGAAATATTTTACCTTTTAGGATAGTAGACACGATGTTTAAATAATTTTTTGCACTGAATTTACACTTTATCACGTAAAATTTAATATTTTAATTATTTTGTATCCAAAACGCGTGAACGCGGTGCGAAAGTCGGGCAATGTCTGCCCCCTCCGAATTTTTTACAAAACATGTGAAGATTTTTTTTTTCAAGACTGCATTTGTTCACAAGTCGAAAGCCGCCTACTCTTCCATTTATTTAAATAAAAGGAGTACTTTTATGACGATTTTACGAATTGTATACGGAATTTCTTTTCACTACACCAACAAGAGAAAATCTAATATAATTTTGGAAATATTTTACCTTTTAGGATAGTAGACACGATGTTTAAATAATTTTTTGCACTGAATTTACACTTTATCACGTAAAATTTTATATTTTAATTATTTTGTATCCAAAACGCGTGAACGCGGTGCGAAAGTCGGGCAATGTCTGCCCCCTCCGAATTTTTTACAAAACATGTGAAGATTTTTTTTTTCAAGACTGAATTTGTTCACAAGTCGAAAGCCGCCTACTCTTCCATTTATTTAAATAAAAGGAGTACTTTTATGACGATTTTACGAATTGTATACGGAATTTCTTTTCACTACACCAACAAGAGAAAATCTAATATAATTTTGGAAATATTTTACCTTTTAGGATAGTAGACACGATGTTTAAATAATTTTTTGCACTGAATTTACACTTTATCACGTAAAATTTAATATTTTAATTATTTTGTATCCAAAACGCGTGAACGCGGTGCGAAAGTCGGGCAATGTCTGCCCCCTCCGAATTTTTTACAAAACATGTGAAGATTTTTTTTTTCAAGACTGAATTTGTTCACAAGTCGAAAGCCGCCTACTCTTCCATTTATTTAAATAAAAGGAGTACTTTTATGACGATTTTACGAATTGTATACGGAATTTCTTTTCACTACACCAACAAGAGAAAATCTAATATAATTTTGGAAATATTTTACCTTTTAGGATAGTAGACACTATGTTTAAATAATTTTTTGCACTGAATTTACACTTTATCACGTAAAATTTAATATTTTAATTATTTTGTATCCAAAACGCGTGAACGCGGTGCGAAAGTCGGGCAATGTCTGCCCCCTCCGAATTTTTTACAAAACATGTGAAGATTTTTTTTTTCAAGACTGAATTTGTTCACAAGTCGAAAGCCGCCTACTCTTCCATTTATTTAAATAAAAGGAGTACTTTTATGACGATTTTACGAATTGTATACGGAATTTCTTTTCACTACACCAACAAGAGAAAATCTAATATAATTTGGAAATATTTTACCTTTTAGGATAGTAGACACGATGTTTAAATAATTTTTTGCACTGAATTTACACTTTATCACGTAAAATTTAATATTTTAATTATTTTGTATCCAAAACGCGTGAACGCGGTGCGAAAGTCGGGCAATGTCTGCCCCCTCCGAATTTTTTACAAAACATGTGAAGATTTTTATTTTCAAGACTGAATTTGTTCACAAGTCGAAAGCCGCCTACTCTTCCATTTATTTAAATAAAAGGAGTACTTTTATGACGATTTTACGAATTGTATACGGAATTTCTTTTCACTACACCAACAAGAGAAAATCTAATATAATTTTGGAAATATTTTACCTTTTAGGATAGTAGACACGATGTTTAAATAATTTTTTGCACTGAATTTACACTTTATCACGTAAAATTTAATATTTTAATTATTTTGTATCCAAAACGCGTGAACGCGGTGCGAAAGTCGGGCAATGTCTGCCCCCTCCGAATTTTTTACAAAACATGTGAAGATTTTTATTTTCAAGACTGAATTTGTTCACAAGTCGAAAGCCGCCTACTCTTCCATTTATTTAAATAAAAGGAGTACTTTTATGACGATTTTACGAATTGTATACGGAATTTCTTTTCACTACACCAACAAGAGAAAATCTAATATAATTTTGGAAATATTTTACCTTTTAGGATAGTAGACACGATGTTTAAATAATTTTTTGCACTGAATTTACACTTTATCACGTAAAATTTAATATTTTAATTATTTTGTATCCAAAACGCGTGAACGCGGTGCGAAAGTCGGGCAATGTCTGCCCCCTCCGAATTTTTTACAAAACATGTGAAGATTTTTTTTTTCAAGACTGAATTTGTTCACAAGTCGAAAGCCGCCTACTCTTCCATTTATTTAAATAAAAGGAGTACTTTTATGACGATTTTACGAATTGTATACGGAATTTCTTTTCACTACACCAACAAGAGAAAATCTAATATAATTTTGGAAATATTTTACCTTTTAGGATAGTAGACACGATGTTTAAATAATTTTTTGCACTGAATTTACACTTTATCACGTAAAATTTAATATTTTAATTATTTTGTATCCAAAACGCGTGAACGCGGTGCGAAAGTCGGGCAATGTCTGCCCCCTCCGAATTTTTTACAAAACATGTGAAGATTTTTATTTTCAAGACTGAATTTGTTCACAAGTCGAAAGCCGCCTACTCTTCCATTTATTTAAATAAAAGGAGTACTTTTATGACGATTTTACGAATTGTATACGGAATTTCTTTTCACTACACCAACAAGAGAAAATCTAATATAATTTGGAAATATTTTACCTTTTAGGATAGTAGACACGATGTTTAAATAATTTTTTGCACTGAATTTACACTTTATCACGTAAAATTTAATATTTTAATTATTTTGTATCCAAAACGCGTGAACGCGGTGCGAAAGTCGGGCAATGTCTGCCCCCTCCGAATTTTTTACAAAACATGTGAAGATTTTTTTTTTCAAGACTGAATTTTTTCACAAGTCGAAAGCCGCCTACTCTTCCATTTATTTAAATAAAAGGAGTGCTTTTATGACGATTTTACGAATTGTATACGGAATTTCTTTTCACTACACCAACAAGAGAAAATCTAATATAATTTGGAAATATTTTACCTTTTAGGATAGTAGACACGATGTTTAAATAATTTTTTGCACTGAATTTACACTTTATCACGTAAAATTTAATATTTTAATTATTTTGTATCCAAAACGCGTGAACGCGGTGCGAAAGTCGGGCAATGTCTGCCCCCTCCGAATTTTTTACAAAACATGTGAAGATTTTTTTTTACTTAGTTTTCTTTGATTCTTCTTCAAAAAGGATCACTTTTCTTTTTAATATTTTTTGGATGTATTTTGCTGTTTTATATTTTCTTTTTCTGGAAAAAAAGGTAACTTACAATTTAGATAGTTGTTTAGATATTTTTTAGCTTTTGTTACACTTACTTCTTTTTCTTCAAAACGGGTAATTTTTTTTTTAAATATTTTTTCAGATTTCTTTTACTTTGTTAATATTTGCGTCTTCTTCAAGATCATTTACTTTTAATTTATGTATTTTACTTAGTTTTCTTTGATTCTTCTTCAAAAAGGATCACTTTTCTTTTTAATATTATTTGGATGTATTTTGCTGTTTTATATTTTCTTTTTCTGGAAAAAAAGGTAACTTACAATTTAGATAGTTGTTTAGATATTTTTTAGCTGTTGTTACACTTACTTCTTTTTCTTCAAAACGGGTAATTTTTTTTTAAATATTTTTTCAGATTTCTTTTACTTTGTTAATATTTGCGTCTTCTTCAAGATCATTTACTTTAAATTTATGTATTTTTTTCGATGCATTTTACTTAGTTTTCTTTGATTCTTCTTCAAAAAGGATCACTTTTCTTTTTAATATTTTTTGGATGTATTTTGCTGTTTTATATTTTCTTTTTCTGGAAAAAAAGGTAACTTACAATTTAGATAGTTGTTTAGATATTTTTTAGCTTTTGTTACACTTACTTCTTTTTCTTCAAAACGGGTAATTTTTTTTTTAAATATTTTTTCAGATTTCTTTTACTTTGTTAATATTTGCGTCTTCTTCAAGATCATTTACTTTTAATTTATGTATTTTTTCGATGCATTTTACTTAGTTTTCTTTGATTCTTTTTTAATATTTTTTGGATGTATTTTGCTGTTTTATATTTTCTTTTTCTGGAAAAAAAGGTAACTTACAATTTAGATAGTTGTTTAGATATTTTTTAGCTTTTGTTACACTTACTTCTTTTTCTTCAAAACGGGTAATTTTTTTTTTAAATATTTTTTCAGATTTCTTTTACTTTGTTAATATTTGCGTCTTCTTCAAGATCATTTACTTTTAATTTATGTATTTTTTCGATGCATTTTACTTAGTTTTCTTTGATTCTTTTTTAATATTTTTTGGATGTATTTTGCTGTTTTATATTTTCTTTTTCTGGAAAAAAAGGTAACTTACAATTTAGATAGTTGTTTAGATATTTTTAGCTTTTGTTGCACTTACTTCTTTTTCTTCAAAACGGGTAATTTTTTTTTTAAATATTTTTTCAGATTTCTTTTACTTTGTTAATATTTGCGTCTTCTTCAAGATCATTTACTTTTAATTTATGTATTTTACTTAGTTTTCTTTGATTCTTCTTCAAAAAGGATCACTTTTCTTTTTAATATTATTTGGATGTATTTTGCTGTTTTATATTTTCTTTTTCTGGAAAAAAAGGTAACTTACAATTTAGATAGTTGTTTAGATATTTTTTAGCTGTTGTTACACTTACTTCTTTTTCTTCAAAACGGGTAATTTTTTTTTTAAATATTTTTTCAGATTTCTTTTACTTTGTTAATATTTGCGTCTTCTTCAAGATCATTTACTTTTAATTTATGTATTTTTTTCGATGTATTTTACTTAGTTTTCTTTGATTCTTCTTCAAAAAGGATCACTTTTCTTTTTAATATTATTTGGATGTATTTTGCTGTTTTATATTTTCTTTTTCTGGAAAAAAAGGTAACTTACAATTTAGATAGTTGTTTAGATATTTTTTAGCTGTTGTTACACTTACTTCTTTTTCTTCAAAACGGGTAATTTTTTTTTTAAATATTTTTTCAGATTTCTTTTACTTTGTTAATATTTGCGTCTTCTTCAAGATCATTTACTTTTAATTTATGTATTTTTTTCGATGTATTTTACTTAGTTTTCTTTGATTCTTCTTCAAAAAGGATCACTTTTCTTTTTAATATTATTTGGATGTATTTTGCTGTTTTATATTTTCTTTTTCTGGAAAAAAAGGTAACTTACAATTTAGATAGTTGTTTAGATATATTTTAGCTGTTGTTACACTTACTTCTTTTTCTTCAAAACGGGTAATTTTTTTTTAAATATTTTTTCAGATTTCTTTTACTTTGTTAATATTTGCGTCTTCTTCAAGATCATTTACTTTTAATTTATGTATTTTTTTCGATGTATTTTACTTAGTTTTCTTTGATTCTTTTTTAATATTTTTTGGATGTATTTTGCTGTTTTATATTTTCTTTTTCTGGAAAAAAAGATAACTTACAATTTAGATAGTTGTTTAGATATTTTTTAGCTTTTGTTGCACTTACTTCTTTTTCTTCAAAACGGGTAATTTTTTTTTAAAATATTTTTACAGATTTCTTTTACTTTGTTAATATTTGCGTCTTCTTCAAGATCATTTACTTTAAATTTATGTATTTTTTTCGATGCATTTTACTTAGTTTTCTTTGATTCTTCTTCAAAAAGGATCACTTTTCTTTTTAATATTATTTGGATGTATTTTGCTGTTTTATATTTTCTTTTTCTGGAAAAAAAGGTAACTTACAATTTAGATAGTTGTTTAGATATTTTTTAGCTGTTGTTACACTTACTTCTTTTTCTTCAAAACGGGTAATTTTTTTTTTAAATATTTTTTCAGATTTCTTTTACTTTGTTAATATTTGCGTCTTCTTCAAGATCATTTACTTTTAATTTATGTATTTTTTTCGATGTATTTTACTTAGTTTTCTTTGATTCTTCTTCAAAAAGGATCACTTTTCTTTTTAATATTTTTTGGATGTATTTTGCTGTTTTATATTTTCTTTTTCTGGAAAAAAAGGTAACTTACAATTTAGATAGTTGTTTAGATATTTTTTAGCTGTTGTTACACTTACTTCTTTTTCTTCAAAACGGGTAATTTTTTTTTTAAATATTTTTTCAGATTTCTTTTACTTTGTTAATATTTGCGTCTTCTTCAAGATCATTTACTTTTAATTTATGTATTTTTTTCGATGTATTTTACTTAGTTTTCTTTGATTCTTCTTCAAAAAGGATCACTTTTCTTTTTAATATTATTTGGATGTATTTTGCTGTTTTATATTTTCTTTTTCTGGAAAAAAAGGTAACTTACAATTTAGATAGTTGTTTAGATATTTTTTAGCTGTTGTTACACTTACTTCTTTTTCTTCAAAACGGGTAATTTTTTTTTTAAATATTTTTTCAGATTTCTTTTACTTTGTTAATATTTGCGTCTTCTTCAAGATCATTTACTTTTAATTTATGTATTTTTTTCGATGTATTTTACTTAGTTTTCTTTGATTCTTCTTCAAAAAGGATCACTTTTCTTTTTAATATTATTTGGATGTATTTTGCTGTTTTATATTTTCTTTTTCTGGAAAAAAAGGTAACTTACAATTTAGATAGTTGTTTGGATATTTTTTAGCTGTTGTTACACTTACTTCTTTTTCTTCAAAACGGGTAATTTTTTTTTTAAATATTTTTTCAGATTTCTTTTACTTTGTTAATATTTGCGTCTTCTTCAAGATCATTTACTTTTAATTTATGTATTTTACTTAGTTTTCTTTGATTCTTCTTCAAAAAGGATCACTTTTCTTTTTAATATTATTTGGATGTATTTTGCTGTTTTATATTTTCTTTTTCTGGAAAAAAAGGTAACTTACAATTTAGATAGTTGTTTAGATATTTTTTAGCTGTTGTTACACTTACTTCTTTTTCTTCAAAACGGGTAATTTTTTTTTTAAATATTTTTTCAGATTTCTTTTACTTTGTTAATATTTGCGTCTTCTTCAAGATCATTTACTTTTAATTTATGTATTTTTTTCGATGTATTTTACTTAGTTTTCTTTGATTCTTCTTCAAAAAGGATCACTTTTCTTTTTAATATTATTTGGATGTATTTTGCTGTTTTATATTTTCTTTTTCTGGAAAAAAAGGTAACTTACAATTTAGATAGTTGTTTAGATATTTTTTAGCTGTTGTTACACTTACTTCTTTTTCTTCAAAACGGGTAATTTTTTTTTTAAATATTTTTTCAGATTTCTTTTACTTTGTTAATATTTGCGTCTTCTTCAAGATCATTTACTTTTAATTTATGTATTTTTTTCGATGTATTTTACTTAGTTTTCTTTGATTCTTCTTCAAAAGGGATCACTTTTCTTTTTAATATTATTTGGATGTATTTTGCTGTTTTATATTTTCTTTTTCTGGAAAAAAAGGTAACTTACAATTTAGATAGTTGTTTAGATATTTTTTAGCTGTTGTTACACTTACTTCTTTTTCTTCAAAACGGGTAATTTTTTTTTTAAATATTTTTTCAGATTTCTTTTACTTTGTTAATATTTGCGTCTTCTTCAAGATCATTTACTTTTAATTTATGTATTTTTTTCGATGTATTTTACTTAGTTTTCTTTGATTCTTCTTCAAAAAGGATCACTTTTCTTTTTAATATTATTTGGATGTATTTTGCTGTTTTATATTTTCTTTTTCTGGAAAAAAAGGTAACTTACAATTTAGATAGTTGTTTAGATATATTTTAGCTGTTGTTACACTTACTTCTTTTTCTTCAAAACGGGTAATTTTTTTTTAAATATTTTTTCAGATTTCTTTTACTTTGTTAATATTTGCGTCTTCTTCAAGATCATTTACTTTTAATTTATGTATTTTTTTCGATGTATTTTACTTAGTTTTCTTTGATTCTTTTTTAATATTTTTTGGATGTATTTTGCTGTTTTATATTTTCTTTTTCTGGAAAAAAAGGTAACTTACAATTTAGATAGTTGTTTAGATATTTTTTAGCTGTTGTTACACTTACTTCTTTTTCTTCAAAACGGGTAATTTTTTTTTTAAATATTTTTTCAGATTTCTTTTACTTTGTTAATATTTGCGTCTTCTTCAAGATCATTTACTTTTAATTTATGTATTTTTTTCGATGTATTTTACTTAGTTTTCTTTGATTCTTCTTCAAAAAGGATCACTTTTCTTTTTAATATTATTTGGATGTATTTTGCTGTTTTATATTTTCTTTTTCTGGAAAAAAAGGTAACTTACAATTTAGATAGTTGTTTAGATATTTTTTAGCTGTTGTTACACTTACTTCTTTTTCTTCAAAACGGGTAATTTTTTTTTTAAATATTTTTTCAGATTTCTTTTACTTTGTTAATATTTGCGTCTTCTTCAAGATCATTTACTTTTAATTTATGTATTTTTTTCGATGTATTTTACTTAGTTTTCTTTGATTCTTCTTCAAAAAGGATCACTTTTCTTTTTAATATTATTTGGATGTATTTTGCTGTTTTATATTTTCTTTTTCTGGAAAAAAAGGTAACTTACAATTTAGATAGTTGTTTAGATATATTTTAGCTGTTGTTACACTTACTTCTTTTTCTTCAAAACGGGTAATTTTTTTTTTAAATATTTTTTCAGATTTCTTTTACTTTGTTAATATTTGCGTCTTCTTCAAGATCATTTACTTTTAATTTATGTATTTTTTTCGATGTATTTTACTTAGTTTTCTTTGATTCTTCTTCAAAAAGGATCACTTTTCTTTTTAATATTATTTGGATGTATTTTGCTGTTTTATATTTTCTTTTTCTGGAAAAAAAGGTAACTTACAATTTAGATAGTTGTTTAGATATATTTTAGGTGTTGTTACACTTACTTCTTTTTCTTCAAAACGGGTAATTTTTTTTTAAATATTTTTTCAGATTTCTTTTACTTTGTTAATATTTGCGTCTTCTTCAAGATCATTTACTTTTAATTTATGTATTTTTTTCGATGTATTTTACTTAGTTTTCTTTGATTCTTTTTTAATATTATTTGGATGTATTTTGCTGTTTTATATTTTCTTTTTCTGGAAAAAAAGGTAACTTACAATTTAGATAGTTGTTTAGATATTTTTTAGCTGTTGTTACACTTACTTCTTTTTCTTCAAAACGGGTAATTTTTTTTTTAAATATTTTTTCAGATTTCTTTTACTTTGTTAATATTTGCGTCTTCTTCAAGATCATTTACTTTTAATTTATGTATTTTTTTCGATGTATTTTACTTAGTTTTCTTTGATTCTTCTTCAAAAAGGATCACTTTTCTTTTTAATATTATTTGGATGTATTTTGCTGTTTTATATTTTCTTTTTCTGGAAAAAAAGGTAACTTACAATTTAGATAGTTGTTTGGATATTTTTTAGCTGTTGTTACACTTACTTCTTTTTCTTCAAAACGGGTAATTTTTTTTTTAAATATTTTTTCAGATTTCTTTTACTTTGTTAATATTTGCGTCTTCTTCAAGATCATTTACTTTTAATTTATGTATTTTACTTAGTTTTCTTTGATTCTTCTTCAAAAAGGATCACTTTTCTTTTTAATATTATTTGGATGTATTTTGCTGTTTTATATTTTCTTTTTCTGGAAAAAAAGGTAACTTACAATTTAGATAGTTGTTTAGATATTTTTTAGCTGTTGTTACACTTACTTCTTTTTCTTCAAAACGGGTAATTTTTTTTTTTAAATATTTTTTCAGATTTCTTTTACTTTGTTAATATTTGCGTCTTCTTCAAGATCATTTACTTTTAATTTATGTATTTTTTTCGATGTATTTTACTTAGTTTTCTTTGATTCTTCTTCAAAAAGGATCACTTTTCTTTTTAATATTATTTGGATGTATTTTGCTGTTTTATATTTTCTTTTTCTGGAAAAAAAGGTAACTTACAATTTAGATAGTTGTTTAGATATTTTTTAGCTGTTGTTACACTTACTTCTTTTTCTTCAAAACGGGTAATTTTTTTTTTAAATATTTTTTCAGATTTCTTTTACTTTGTTAATATTTGCGTCTTCTTCAAGATCATTTACTTTTAATTTATGTATTTTTTTCGATGTATTTTACTTAGTTTTCTTTGATTCTTCTTCAAAAAGGATCACTTTTCTTTTTAATATTATTTGGATGTATTTTGCTGTTTTATATTTTCTTTTTCTGGAAAAAAAGGTAACTTACAATTTAGATAGTTGTTTGGATATTTTTTAGCTGTTGTTACACTTACTTCTTTTTCTTCAAAACGGGTAATTTTTTTTTTAAATATTTTTTCAGATTTCTTTTACTTTGTTAATATTTGCGTCTTCTTCAAGATCATTTACTTTTAATTTATGTATTTTTTTCGATGCATTTTACTTAGTTTTCTTTGATTCTTCTTCAAAAAGGATCACTTTTCTTTTTAATATTTTTTGGATGTATTTTGCTGTTTTATATTTTCTTTTTCTGGAAAAAAAGGTAACTTACAATTTAGATAGTTGTTTAGATATTTTTTAGCTGTTGTTACACTTACTTCTTTTTCTTCAAAACGGGTAATTTTTTTTTTAAATATTTTTTCAGATTTCTTTTACTTTGTTAATATTTGCGTCTTCTTCAAGATCATTTACTTTTAATTTATGTATTTTTTTCGATGTATTTTACTTAGTTTTCTTTGATTCTTCTTCAAAAAGGATCACTTTTCTTTTTAATATTATTTGGATGTATTTTGCTGTTTTATATTTTCTTTTTCTGGAAAAAAAGGTAACTTACAATTTAGATAGTTGTTTAGATATTTTTTAGCTGTTGTTACACTTACTTCTTTTTCTTCAAAACGGGTAATTTTTTTTTTAAATATTTTTTCAGATTTCTTTTACTTTGTTAATATTTGCGTCTTCTTCAAGATCATTTACTTTTAATTTATGTATTTTTTTCGATGTATTTTACTTAGTTTTCTTTGATTCTTCTTCAAAAAGGATCACTTTTCTTTTTAATATTATTTGGATGTATTTTGCTGTTTTATATTTTCTTTTTCTGGAAAAAAAGGTAACTTACAATTTAGATAGTTGTTTGGATATTTTTTAGCTGTTGTTACACTTACTTCTTTTTCTTCAAAACGGGTAATTTTTTTTTTAAATATTTTTTCAGATTTCTTTTACTTTGTTAATATTTGCGTCTTCTTCAAGATCATTTACTTTTAATTTATGTATTTTACTTAGTTTTCTTTGATTCTTCTTCAAAAAGGATCACTTTTCTTTTTAATATTATTTGGATGTATTTTGCTGTTTTATATTTTCTTTTTCTGGAAAAAAAGGTAACTTACAATTTAGATAGTTGTTTAGATATTTTTTAGCTGTTGTTACACTTACTTCTTTTTCTTCAAAACGGGTAATTTTTTTTTTAAATATTTTTTCAGATTTCTTTTACTTTGTTAATATTTGCGTCTTCTTCAAGATCATTTACTTTTAATTTATGTATTTTTTTCGATGTATTTTACTTAGTTTTCTTTGATTCTTCTTCAAAAAGGATCACTTTTCTTTTTAATATTATTTGGATGTATTTTGCTGTTTTATATTTTCTTTTTCTGGAAAAAAAGGTAACTTACAATTTAGATAGTTGTTTAGATATTTTTTAGCTGTTGTTACACTTACTTCTTTTTCTTCAAAACGGGTAATTTTTTTTTTAAATATTTTTTCAGATTTCTTTTACTTTGTTAATATTTGCGTCTTCTTCAAGATCATTTACTTTTAATTTATGTATTTTTTTCGATGCATTTTACTTAGTTTTCTTTGATTCTTCTTCAAAAAGGATCACTTTTCTTTTTAATATTTTTTGGATGTATTTTGCTGTTTTATATTTTCTTTTTCTGGAAAAAAAGGTAACTTACAATTTAGATAGTTGTTTAGATATTTTTTAGCTTTTGTTACACTTACTTCTTTTTCTTCAAAACGGGTAATTTTTTTTTTAAATATTTTTTCAGATTTCTTTTACTTTGTTAATATTTGCGTCTTCTTCAAGATCATTTACTTTTAATTTATGTATTTTTTTCGATGTATTTTACTTAGTTTTCTTTGATTCTTCTTCAAAAAGGATCACTTTTCTTTTTAATATTTTTTGGATGTATTTTGCTGTTTTATATTTTCTTTTTCTGGAAAAAAAGGTAACTTACAATTTAGATAGTTGTTTAGATATTTTTTAGCTGTTGTTACACTTACTTCTTTTTCTTCAAAACGGGTAATTTTTTTTTTAAATATTTTTTCAGATTTCTTTTACTTTGTTAATATTTGCGTCTTCTTCAAGATCATTTACTTTTAATTTATGTATTTTTTTCGATGTATTTTACTTAGTTTTCTTTGATTCTTCTTCAAAAAGGATCACTTTTCTTTTTAATATTATTTGGATGTATTTTGCTGTTTTATATTTTCTTTTTCTGGAAAAAAAGGTAACTTACAATTTAGATAGTTGTTTAGATATTTTTTAGCTGTTGTTACACTTACTTCTTTTTCTTCAAAACGGGTAATTTTTTTTTTAAATATTTTTTCAGATTTCTTTTACTTTGTTAATATTTGCGTCTTCTTCAAGATCATTTACTTTTAATTTATGTATTTTTTTCGATGTATTTTACTTAGTTTTCTTTGATTCTTCTTCAAAAAGGATCACTTTTCTTTTTAATATTTTTTGGATGTATTTTGCTGTTTTATATTTTCTTTTCCTGGAAAAAAAGGTAACTTACAATTTAGATAGTTGTTTAGATATTTTTTAGCTTTTGTTACACTTACTTCTTTTTCTTCAAAACGGGTAATTTTTTTTTTAAATATTTTTTCAGATTTCTTTTACTTTGTTAATATTTGCGTCTTCTTCAAGATCATTTACTTTTAATTTATGTATTTTTTTCGATGCATTTTACTTAGTTTTCTTTGATTCTTCTTCAAAAAGGATCACTTTTCTTTTTAATATTTTTTGGATGTATTTTGCTGTTTTATATTTTCTTTTTCTGGAAAAAAAGGTAACTTACAATTTAGATAGTTGTTTAGATATTTTTTAGCTTTTGTTACACTTACTTCTTTTTCTTCAAAACGGGTAATTTTTTTTTTAAATATTTTTTCAGATTTCTTTTACTTTGTTAATATTTGCGTCTTCTTCAAGATCATTTACTTTTAATTTATGTATTTTTTTCGATGTATTTTACTTAGTTTTCTTTGATTCTTCTTCAAAAAGGATCACTTTTCTTTTTAATATTATTTGGATGTATTTTGCTGTTTTATATTTTCTTTTTCTGGAAAAAAAGGTAACTTACAATTTAGATAGTTGTTTAGATATTTTTTAGCTGTTGTTACACTTACTTCTTTTTCTTCAAAACGGGTAATTTTTTTTTTAAATATTTTTTCAGATTTCTTTTACTTTGTTAATATTTGCGTCTTCTTCAAGATCATTTACTTTTAATTTATGTATTTTTTTCGATGTATTTTACTTAGTTTTCTTTGATTCTTCTTCAAAAAGGATCACTTTTCTTTTTAATATTATTTGGATGTATTTTGCTGTTTTATATTTTCTTTTTCTGGAAAAAAAGGTAACTTACAATTTAGATAGTTGTTTAGATATTTTTTAGCTGTTGTTACACTTACTTCTTTTTCTTCAAAACGGGTAATTTTTTTTTTAAATATTTTTTCAGATTTCTTTTGCTTTGTTAATATTTGCGTCTTCTTCAAGATCATTTACTTTTAATTTATGTATTTTACTTAGTTTTCTTTGATTCTTCTTCAAAAAGGGTCAGGTCACTTTTCTTTTTAATATTTTTTGGATATATTTTGCTGCGTTATATTTTCTTTTTCTGAAAAAAATGTTAATTATAATTTTATGAATTGTTTTGATACATTTTTGGTTTTGTGTACTTACTTCTTCTCCAAAACCATCCACTTTTATTTTTAATACTCTTTTTTTTAGATATATTTTACTTTGATATAATTTTTTCTTCTGCAATACGGGTGCCTTTAACTTTAATAAATGTTCAGATGTATTTTCTTGACTATTTTTTTTTTGTAATATTTTTTCTTCTGCAACACGGGTGACTTTAGGTTTAATAAATATGTGGATGCATTTTAATTTGTTGTATTTTGTTCAGCTTTTAACTTAAAGATTTTTATAGTTATATTATCTTCTTCTTCAAAGCGGGTCTATTTTCTTTTTAGTATTTTTTAAATGTATTTTACTTTGTTGCATGTTCTTGTTCTTGAAAGCAGGTCACTTTTAATTTAAATATTTTTTAAATTTGTTTTACTGTTATATTATGGTATCGTCATCATCATCAATGCCGGGGTGCTGATTGTGGGGTTTTGTGGCCATAATGCTCAAAGTAACAACGTTTTGTTTTTATTGGTCTTGGTTTCGCGTAATCAGGGCTTCAAATGATTAATGACGTGATTTCCAGTAGTGCTTCTTGGTGAATAGTGCAATTCCTTACCGTGAACTGCAAGCATACTTTAACGCTTATTCTGTCTTCAATGCTGCTTCAATTTCTGTCTGAATAGTTTTCTGCTGTCACTCCCAGTATTGTGAATTGTTCTAAATTTAACAATAACATTTGTTGTCAATATGGTCTCCTATTCATTTTATCGCAGTGGTCCGTATGCTGTTGTCTATAAGTGAGGCACATGATTTGGCTCAAGTTTCTTGTACGGGATGGGTCATCTGTTAGTTAATTTATCTGTGGTTTTAGCTTTAGTGGATGTTTCTGAATCTACAACTTCCGCTCCAAATTTTGAAACCAATGCAGATTAGAAATACCCATTTTGGATAAAAATTGCTTTAAATTGCTAAAATTTGCCTGGTTTTTCTTGTCCTGGCTGCTCCAGTCCTTTTATTTTACTTGTAAGCTCAATGAATTTCGTAAAAACTTGGTGAGACCAGTGCCGCGAAGTCGGATGCCATTTTTTCGTCACTAAAAATTTAATTTATCCAAAAAAAATTTACGCTAACATTCATTGGATTCGATTCCGGTGGAATTCATAATACGGGCGTATCAAAAATGATGCTGAAACTGAAGAATTTATTAACAAGTTAAATTTGCAAATTGCATTAAATTGTCGACTCCTTGAACGAAAAAGCAAATTACTGCATGAAGAAGCCTCTAAAAGAAGTGACGCAAAATATCAGTGAGTTAGAATACTAACGTGCAACCAAAAGGAAGGCGTTGAACTTGACTACAAAATAGCCAACCACAGAAATTCTTGACGATGAAGATGAACAAAAGTCAAGGTACTATCAGTGCTAGAAAATGAAGACTGTGCATTACGTGTTGAAAATTCTGGTTGTAATTAAGGGTTGCTAATTGAAGAGGAATGGACAAGCATGCTTATGGTTCATTACTTAAAGGAATTGCATAAAACACCAGAAAGCACTGCCGAAAATCGCGTTATTAATGATTTATAGCCCTAAGTGAAACAAAAAGCTGTAAAAGGAAAATATTTTATGATATGTGTAGTCCCAGAAGCACTACTTACTGGTCTTCGAATTTTTCAAAATGGATATCAGTTAAAATTTTAATATTTTTGTAGATTTATTTGACTTTGTTTCAACTTCGTCCTTTTCAAAATGGATATCAGTTAAAATTTTAATATTTTTTTAGATTTATTTGACTTTGTTTCAACTTCGTCCTTTTCAAAATGGATATCACTTAAAATTTTAATATTTTTTTAGATTTATTTGACTTTGTTTCAAATTCGTCCTTTTCAAAATGGATATCACTTAAAATTTTAATGTTTTTTAGATTTATTTGACTTTTTTTCATCTTCGACCTTTTCAAAATGGATATCACTTAAAATTTTAATATTTTTTTAGATTTATTTGACTTTGTTTCAATTTCGTTCTTTTCAAAGTGGATATCACTTAAAATTTTAATATTTTTTTAGATTTATTTGACTTTGTTTCATCTTCGACCTTTTCAAAATGGATATCACTTGAAATTTTAATATTTTTTTAGATTTATTTGACTTTGTTTCATCTTCGTCCTTTTCAAAATGGATATCACTTAAAATTTTAATATTTTTTTAGATTTATTTGACTTTGTTTCATCTTCGACCTTTTCAAAATGGATATCACTTAAAATTTTAATATTTTTTTAGATTTATTTGACTTTGTTTCAATTTCGTTCTTTTCAAAGTGGATATCACTTAAAATTTTAATATTTTTTTAGATTTATTTGACTTTGTTTCATCTTCGACCTTTTCAAAATGGATATCAGTTAAAATTTTAATATTTTTGTAGATTTATTTGACTTTGTTTCAACTTCGTCCTTTTCAAAATGGATATCAGTTAAAATTTTAATATTTTTTTATAATTTGTAATGCACCGTGGTCCACTAATTTCTTGTCGCAGAGCGGTTTTCCGAAATTCTACTGTTCTGGAACCCATTGCATTTTCGCGACTGGGGACGCAAGTGGGTCAGAATTCTGAAACCCGGGGCACCCTACCGCCAATGAATTGCATCCCGCCTCCCACCCCGAGGGACGGGCAGCGTTGTGATGTATGAAATATTCCTTCGAGCAAACATTGTAATGCTTTTTGCCATCCTGTTGGAACAAGACCCGGACAATTCCGCTGAGGAGGACCAAAAAACGCTTGACTCAAAGCACTTAAGGGTTAAATATTTTTAAAGGGGCATGAAGATGCCACCAGGTGTTTTGTGGCATTCGGAATTAGCCAAGTAAGGCTAATAATAAACTTTGAACACGACCCCGTTCACCAATCCAAAATAAAAGAATAATATTTTAAATAAATGATTATCCAATATTCCTTAGTCCTTGCGATATTTTTTAAGCACTGAAACAATTCTTTTGAAAGTTTTCATTATATTATAAATTGGAAATATGATAATTTGGTTTCAAACAACAAAATAAAATTTTAAAGACCACTTACCTTGTCCGAAATATGTAATTTAAACATCTCCAAAGACCCAGCAAAATCCACCGGAGCATCGAAAATTTAGAGATGTCAGTGTCGTGGAGAAGGCACCGGCCCCATTAGCACCGGATTTAGCCAGACGAATTAAATTCACTTTCGGTTCCGCGCTATTATTGGTTGCCGTCTGAATTAAACCAGCGCCTTCGAAATATTCCACGATTTCCTTGGAAGGAGATTATTGAACTCTGCTGAGTCTAGGCGTACTCCCTATAATTGAAAATGATACGTGTTACTAACTAGTTTCTCCGAATTTTCAAATAATTTCTTTAACTGAATTTACACTTTATCATTTAAAGTTTAATAATTTAATTATTTTGTATCCAAAACGCGTGAACGCGGTGCGAAAGTCGGGCAATGTCTGCCCCCTCCGAATTTTTTACAAAACATGTGAAGATTTTTATTTTCAAGACTGAATTTGTTCACAAGTCGAAAGCCGCCTACTCTTCCATTTATTTAAATAAAAGGAGTACTTTTATGACGATTTTACGAATTGTATACGGAATTTCTTTTCACTACACCAACAAGAGAAAATCTAATATAATTTTGGAAATATTTTACCTTTTAGGATAGTAGACACGATGTTTAAATAATTTTTTGCACTGAATTTACACTTTATCACGTAAAATTTAATATTTTAATTATTTTGTATCCAAAACGCGTGAACGCGGTGCGAAAGTCGGGCAATGTCTGCCCCCTCCGAATTTTTAACAAAACATGTGAAGATTTTTTTTTCAAGACTGAATTTGTTCACAAGTCGAAAGCCGCCTACTCTTCCATTTATTTAAATAAAAGGAGTACTTTTATGACGATTTTACGAATTGTATACGGAATTTCTTTTCACTACACCAACAAGAGAAAATCTAATATAATTTTGGAAATATTTTACCTTTTAGGATAGTAGACACGATGTTTAAATAATTTTTTGCACTGAATTTACACTTTATCACGTAAAATTTAATATTTTAATTATTTTGTATCCAAAACGCGTGAACGCGGTGCGAAAGTCGGGCAATGTCTGCCCCCTCCGAATTTTTTACAAAACATGTGAAGATTTTTTTTTTCAAGACTGAATTTGTTCACAAGTCGAAAGCCGCCTACTCTTCCATTTATTTAAATAAAAGGAGTACTTTTATGACGATTTTACGAATTGTATACGGAATTTCTTTTCACTACACCAACAAGAGAAAATCTAATATAATTTTGGAAATATTTTACCTTTTAGGATAGTAGACACGATGTTTAAATAATTTTTTGCACTGAATTTACACTTTATCACGTAAAATTTAATATTTTAATTATTTTGTATCCAAAACGCGTGAACGCGGTGCGAAAGTCGGGCAATGTCTGCCCCCTCCGAATTTTTTACAAAACATGTGAAGATTTTTTTTTTCAAGACTGAATTTGTTCACAAGTCGAAAGCCGCCTACTCTTCCATTTATTTAAATAAAAGGAGTACTTTTATGACGATTTTACGAATTGTATACGGAATTTCTTTTCACTACACCAACAAGAGAAAATCTAATATAATTTTGGAAATATTTTACCTTTTAGGATAGTAGACACGATGTTTAAATAATTTTTTGCACTGAATTTACACTTTATCACGTAAAATTTAATATTTTAATTATTTTGTATCCAAAACGCGTGAACGCGGTGCGAAAGTCGGGCAATGTCTGCCCCCTCCGAATTTTTTACAAAACATGTGAAGATTTTTTTTTTCAAGACTGAATTTGTTCACAAGTCGAAAGCCGCCTACTCTTCCATTTATTTAAATAAAAGGAGTACTTTTATGACGATTTTACGAATTGTATACGGAATTTCTTTTCACTACACCAACAAGAGAAAATCTAATATAATTTTGGAAATATTTTACCTTTTAGGATAGTAGACACGATGTTTAAATAATTTTTTGCACTGAATTTACACTTTATCACGTAAAATTTAATATTTTAATTATTTTGTATCCAAAACGCGTGAACGCGGTGCGAAAGTCGGGCAATGTCTGCCCCCTCCGAATTTTTTACAAAACATGTGAAGATTTTTTTTTTCAAGACTGAATTTGTTCACAAGTCGAAAGCCGCCTACTCTTCCATTTATTTAAATAAAAGGAGTACTTTTATGACGATTTTACGAATTGTATACGGAATTTCTTTTCACTACACCAACAAGAGAAAATCTAATATAATTTTGGAAATATTTTACCTTTTAGGATAGTAGACACGATGTTTAAATAATTTTTTGCACTGAATTTACACTTTATCACGTAAAATTTAATATTTTAATTATTTTGTATCCAAAACGCGTGAACGCGGTGCGAAAGTCGGGCAATGTCTGCCCCCTCCGAATTTTTAACAAAACATGTGAAGATTTTTTTTTAAAGACTGAATTTGTTCACAAGTCGAAAGCCGCCTACTCTTCCATTTATTTAAATAAAAGGAGTACTTTTATGACGATTTTACGAATTGTATACGGAATTTCTTTTCACTACACCAACAAGAGAAAATCTAATATAATTTTGGAAATATTTTACCTTTTAGGATAGTAGACACGATGTTTAAATAATTTTTTGCACTGAATTTACACTTTATCACGTAAAATTTAATATTTTAATTATTTTGTATCCAAAACGCGTGAACGCGGTGCGAAAGTCGGGCAATGTCTGCCCCCTCCGAATTTTTTACAAAACATGTGAAGATTTTTTTTTTCAAGACTGAATTTTTTCACAAGTCGAAAGCCGCCTACTCTTCCATTTATTTAAATAAAAGGAGTGCTTTTATGACGATTTTACGAATTGTATACGGAATTTCTTTTCACTACACCAACAAGAGAAAATCTAATATAATTTGGAAATATTTTACCTTTTAGGATAGTAGACACGATGTTTAAATAATTTTTTGCACTGAATTTACACTTTATCACGTAAAATTTAATATTTTAATTATTTTGTATCCAAAACGCGTGAACGCGGTGCGAAAGTCGGGCAATGTCTGCCCCCTCCGAATTTTTTACAAAACATGTGAAGATTTTTTTTTACTTAGTTTTCTTTGATTCTTCTTCAAAAAGGATCACTTTTCTTTTTAATATTTTTTGGATGTATTTTGCTGTTTTATATTTTCTTTTTCTGGAAAAAAAGGTAACTTACAATTTAGATAGTTGTTTAGATATTTTTTAGCTGTTGTTACACTTACTTCTTTTTCTTCAAAACGGGTAATTTTTTTTTTAAATATTTTTTCAGATTTCTTTTACTTTGTTAATATTTGCGTCTTCTTCAAGATCATTTACTTTTAATTTATGTATTTTTTTCGATGTATTTTACTTAGTTTTCTTTGATTCTTCTTCAAAAAGGATCACTTTTCTTTTTAATATTATTTGGATGTATTTTGCTGTTTTATATTTTCTTTTTCTGGAAAAAAAGGTAACTTACAATTTAGATAGTTGTTTAGATATTTTTTAGCTGTTGTTACACTTACTTCTTTTTCTTCAAAACGGGTAATTTTTTTTTTAAATATTTTTTCAGATTTCTTTTACTTTGTTAATATTTGCGTCTTCTTCAAGATCATTTACTTTTAATTTATGTATTTTTTTCGATGTATTTTACTTAGTTTTCTTTGATTCTTCTTCAAAAAGGATCACTTTTCTTTTTAATATTATTTGGATGTATTTTGCTGTTTTATATTTTCTTTTTCTGGAAAAAAAGGTAACTTACAATTTAGATAGTTGTTTAGATATTTTTTAGCTGTTGTTACACTTACTTCTTTTTCTTCAAAACGGGTAATTTTTTTTTTAAATATTTTTTCAGATTTCTTTTACTTTGTTAATATTTGCGTCTTCTTCAAGATCATTTACTTTTAATTTATGTATTTTACTTAGTTTTCTTTGATTCTTCTTCAAAAAGGATCACTTTTCTTTTTAATATTATTTGGATGTATTTTGCTGTTTTATATTTTCTTTTTCTGGAAAAAAAGGTAACTTACAATTTAGATAGTTGTTTAGATATATTTTAGCTGTTGTTACACTTACTTCTTTTTCTTCAAAACGGGTAATTTTTTTTTTAAATATTTTTTCAGATTTCTTTTACTTTGTTAATATTTGCGTCTTCTTCAAGATCATTTACTTTTAATTTATGTATTTTTTTCGATGTATTTTACTTAGTTTTCTTTGATTCTTCTTCAAAAAGGATCACTTTTCTTTTTAATATTATTTGGATGTATTTTGCTGTTTTATATTTTCTTTTTCTGGAAAAAAAGGTAACTTACAATTTAGATAGTTGTTTAGATATTTTTTAGCTGTTGTTACACTTACTTCTTTTTCTTCAAAACGGGTAATTTTTTTTTTAAATATTTTTTCAGATTTCTTTTACTTTGTTAATATTTGCGTCTTCTTCAAGATCATTTACTTTTAATTTATGTATTTTTTTCGATGTATTTTACTTAGTTTTCTTTGATTCTTCTTCAAAAAGGATCACTTTTCTTTTTAATATTATTTGGATGTATTTTGCTGTTTTATATTTTCTTTTTCTGGAAAAAAAGGTAACTTACAATTTAGATAGTTGTTTAGATATTTTTTAGCTGTTGTTACACTTACTTCTTTTTCTTCAAAACGGGTAATTTTTTTTTTAAATATTTTTTCAGATTTCTTTTACTTTGTTAATATTTGCGTCTTCTTCAAGATCATTTACTTTTAATTTATGTATTTTTTTCGATGTATTTTACTTAGTTTTCTTTGATTCTTCTTCAAAAAGGATCACTTTTCTTTTTAATATTATTTGGATGTATTTTGCTGTTTTATATTTTCTTTTTCTGGAAAAAAAGGTAACTTACAATTTAGATAGTTGTTTAGATATATTTTAGCTGTTGTTACACTTACTTCTTTTTCTTCAAAACGGGTAATTTTTTTTTAAATATTTTTTCAGATTTCATTTACTTTGTTAATATTTGCGTCTTCTTCAAGATCATTTACTTTTAATTTATATATTTTTTTCGATGTATTTTACTTAGTTTTCTTTGATTCTTTTTTAATATTTTTTGGATGTATTTTGCTGTTTTATATTTTCTTTTTCTGGAAAAAAAGGTAACTTACAATTTAGATAGTTGTTTAGATATTTTTTAGCTGTTGTTACACTTACTTCTTTTTCTTCAAAACGGGTAATTTTTTTTTTAAATATTTTTTCAGATTTCTTTTACTTTGTTAATATTTGCGTCTTCTTCAAGATCATTTACTTTTAATTTATGTATTTTTTTCGATGTATTTTACTTAGTTTTCTTTGATTCTTCTTCAAAAAGGATCACTTTTCTTTTTAATATTATTTGGATGTATTTTGCTGTTTTATATTTTCTTTTTCTGGAAAAAAAGGTAACTTACAATTTAGATAGTTGTTTAGATATATTTTAGCTGTTGTTACACTTACTTCTTTTTCTTCAAAACGGGTAATTTTTTTTTTAAATATTTTTTCAGATTTCTTTTACTTTGTTAATATTTGCGTCTTCTTCAAGATCATTTACTTTTAATTTATGTATTTTTTTCGATGTATTTTACTTAGTTTTCTTTGATTCTTCTTCAAAAAGGATCACTTTTCTTTTTAATATTATATGGATGTATTTTGCTGTTTTATATTTTCTTTTTCTGGAAAAAAAGGTAACTTACAATTTAGATAGTTGTTCAGATATTTTTTAGCTGTTGTTACACTTACTTCTTTTTCTTCAAACCGGGTAATTTTTTTTTTAAATATTTTTTCAGATTTCTTTTACTTTGTTAATATTTGCGTCTTCTTCAAGATCATTTACTTTTAATTTATGTATTTTTTTCGATGTATTTTACTTAGTTTTCTTTGATTCTTCTTCAAAAAGGATCACTTTTCTTTTTAATATTTTTTGGATGTATTTTGCTGTTTTATATTTTCTTTTTCTGGAAAAAAAGGTAACTTACAATTTAGATAGTTGTTTAGATATTTTTTAGCTGTTGTTACACTTACTTCTTTTTCTTCAAAACGGGTAATTTTTTTTTTAAATATTTTTTCAGATTTCTTTTACTTTGTTAATATTTGCGTCTTCTTCAAGATCATTTACTTTTAATTTATGTATTTTTTTCGATGTATTTTACTTAGTTTTCTTTGATTCTTCTTCAAAAAGGATCACTTTTCTTTTTAATATTATTTGGATGTATTTTGCTGTTTTATATTTTCTTTTTCTGGAAAAAAAGGTAACTTACAATTTAGATAGTTGTTTAGATATTTTTTAGCTGTTGTTACACTTACTTCTTTTTCTTCAAAACGGGTAATTTTTTTTTTAAATATTTTTTCAGATTTCTTTTACTTTGTTAATATTTGCGTCTTCTTCAAGATCATTTACTTTTAATTTATGTATTTTTTTCGATGTATTTTACTTAGTTTTCTTTGATTCTTCTTCAAAAAGGATCACTTTTCTTTTTAATATTATTTGGATGTATTTTGCTGTTTTATATTTTCTTTTTCTGGAAAAAAAGGTAACTTACAATTTAGATAGTTGTTTAGATATTTTTTAGCTGTTGTTACACTTACTTCTTTTTCTTCAAAACGGGTAATTTTTTTTTTAAATATTTTTTCAGATTTCTTTTACTTTGTTAATATTTGCGTCTTCTTCAAGATCATTTACTTTTAATTTATGTATTTTTTTCGATGTATTTTACTTAGTTTTCTTTGATTCTTCTTCAAAAAGGATCACTTTTCTTTTTAATATTATTTGGATGTATTTTGCTGTTTTATATTTTCTTTTTCTGGAAAAAAAGGTAACTTACAATTTAGATAGTTGTTTAGATATTTTTTAGCTGTTGTTACACTTACTTCTTTTTCTTCAAAACGGGTAATTTTTTTTTTAAATATTTTTTCAGATTTCTTTTACTTTGTTAATATTTGCGTCTTCTTCAAGATCATTTACTTTAAATTTATGTATTTTTTTCGATGCATTTTACTTAGTTTTCTTTGATTCTTCTTCAAAAAGGATCACTTTTCTTTTTAATATTATTTGGATGTATTTTGCTGTTTTATATTTTCTTTTTCTGGAAAAAAAGGTAACTTACAATTTAGATAGTTGTTTAGATATTTTTTAGCTGTTGTTACACTTACTTCTTTTTCTTCAAAACGGGTAATTTTTTTTTTAAATATTTTTTCAGATTTCTTTTACTTTGTTAATATTTGCGTCTTCTTCAAGATCATTTACTTTTAATTTATGTATTTTTTTCGATGCATTTTACTTAGTTTTCTTTGATTCTTCTTCAAAAAGGATCACTTTTCTTTTTAATATTATTTGGATGTATTGTGCTGTTTTATATTTTCTTTTTCTGGAAAAAAAGGTAACTTACAATTTAGATAGTTGTTTAGATATTTTTTAGCTGTTGTTACACTTACTTCTTTTTCTTCAAAACGGGTAATTTTTTTTTTAAATATTTTTTCAGATTTCTTTTACTTTGTTAATATTTGCGTCTTCTTCAAGATCATTTACTTTTAATTTATGTATTTTTTTCGATGTATTTTACTTAGTTTTCTTTGATTCTTCTTCAAAAAGGATCACTTTTCTTTTTAATATTATTTGGATGTATTTTGCTGTTTTATATTTTCTTTTTCTGGAAAAAAAGGTAACTTACAATTTAGATAGTTGTTTAGATATTTTTTAGCTGTTGTTACACTTACTTCTTTTTCTTCAAAACGGGTAATTTTTTTTTTAAATATTTTTTCAGATTTCTTTTACTTTGTTAATATTTGCGTCTTCTTCAAGATCATTTACTTTTAATTTATGTATTTTTTTCGATGTATTTTACTTAGTTTTCTTTGATTCTTCTTCAAAAAGGATCACTTTTCTTTTTAATATTATTTGGATGTATTTTGCTGTTTTATATTTTCTTTTTCTGGAAAAAAAGGTAACTTACAATTTAGATAGTTGTTTAGATATTTTTTAGCTGTTGTTACACTTACTTCTTTTTCTTCAAAACGGGTAATTTTTTTTTTAAATATTTTTTCAGATTTCTTTTACTTTGTTAATATTTGCGTCTTCTTCAAGATCATTTACTTTTAATTTATGTATTTTTTTCGATGTATTTTACTTAGTTTTCTTTGATTCTTCTTCAAAAAGGATCACTTTTCTTTTTAATATTATTTGGATGTATTTTGCTGTTTTATATTTTCTTTTTCTGGAAAAAAAGGTAACTTACAATTTAGATAGTTGTTTAGATATTTTTTAGCTGTTGTTACACTTACTTCTTTTTCTTCAAAACGGGTAATTTTTTTTTTAAATATTTTTTCAGATTTCTTTTACTTTGTTAATATTTGCGTCTTCTTCAAGATCATTTACTTTTAATTTATGTATTTTTTTCGATGTATTTTACTTAGTTTTCTTTGATTCTTCTTCAAAAAGGATCACTTTTCTTTTTAATATTATTTGGATGTATTTTGCTGTTTTATATTTTCTTTTTCTGGAAAAAAAGGTAACTTACAATTTAGATAGTTGTTTAGATATTTTTTAGCTGTTGTTACACTTACTTCTTTTTCTTCAAAACGGGTAATTTTTTTTTTAAATATTTTTTCAGATTTCTTTTACTTTGTTAATATTTGCGTCTTCTTCAAGATCATTTACTTTTAATTTATGTATTTTTTTCGATGTATTTTACTTAGTTTTCTTTGATTCTTCTTCAAAAAGGATCACTTTTCTTTTTAATATTATTTGGATGTATTTTGCTGTTTTATATTTTCTTTTTCTGGAAAAAAAGGTAACTTACAATTTAGATAGTTGTTTAGATATTTTTTAGCTGTTGTTACACTTACTTCTTTTTCTTCAAAACGGGTAATTTTTTTTTTAAATATTTTTTCAGATTTCTTTTACTTTGTTAATATTTGCGTCTTCTTCAAGATCATTTACTTTTAATTTATGTATTTTACTTAGTTTTCTTTGATTCTTCTTCAAAAAGGATCACTTTTCTTTTTAATATTATTTGGATGTATTTTGCTGTTTTATATTTTCTTTTTCTGGAAAAAAAGGTAACTTACAATTTAGATAGTTGTTTAGATATTTTTTAGCTGTTGTTACACTTACTTCTTTTTCTTCAAAACGGGTAATTTTTTTATTAAATATTTTTTCAGATTTCTTTTACTTTGTTAATATTTGCGTCTTCTTCAAGATCATTTACTTTTAATTTATGTATTTTTTTCGATGTATTTTACTTAGTTTTCTTTGATTCTTCTTCAAAAAGGATCACTTTTCTTTTTAATATTATTTGGATGTATTTTGCTGTTTTATATTTTCTTTTTCTGGAAAAAAAGGTAACTTACAATTTAGATAGTTGTTTAGATATTTTTTAGCTGTTGTTACACTTACTTCTTTTTCTTCAAAACGGGTAATTTTTTTTTTAAATATTTTTTCAGATTTCTTTTACTTTGTTAATATTTGCGTCTTCTTCAAGATCATTTACTTTTAATTTATGTATTTTTTTCGATGTATTTTAATTAGTTTTCTTTGATTCTTCTTCAAAAAGGATCACTTTTCTTTTTAATATTTTTTGGATGTATTTTGCTGTTTTATATTTTCTTTTCCTGGAAAAAAAGGTAACTTACAATTTAGATAGTTGTTTAGATATTTTTTAGCTTTTGTTACACTTACTTCTTTTTCTTCAAAACGGGTAATTTTTTTTTTAAATATTTTTTCAGATTTCTTTTACTTTGTTAATATTTGCGTCTTCTTCAAGATCATTTACTTTTAATTTATGTATTTTTTTCGATGTATTTTACTTAGTTTTCTTTGATTCTTCTTCAAAAAGGATCACTTTTCTTTTTAATATTATTTGGATGTATTTTGCTGTTTTATATTTTCTTTTTCTGGAAAAAAAGGTAACTTACAATTTAGATAGTTGTTTAGATATTTTTTAGCTGTTGTTACACTTACTTCTTTTTCTTCAAAACGGGTAATTTTTTTTTTAAATATTTTTTCAGATTTCTTTTACTTTGTTAATATTTGCGTCTTCTTCAAGATCATTTACTTTTAATTTATGTATTTTTTTCGATGTATTTTAATTAGTTTTCTTTGATTCTTCTTCAAAAAGGATCACTTTTCTTTTTAATATTTTTTGGATGTATTTTGCTGTTTTATATTTTCTTTTTCTGGAAAAAAAGGTAACTTACAATTTAGATAGTTGTTTAGATATTTTTTAGCTGTTGTTACACTTACTTCTTTTTCTTCAAAACGGGTAATTTTTTTTTTAAATATTTTTTCAGATTTCTTTTACTTTGTTAATATTTGCGTCTTCTTCAAGATCATTTACTTTTAATTTATGTATTTTACTTAGTTTTCTTTGATTCTTCTTCAAAAAGGATCACTTTTCTTTTTAATATTATTTGGATGTATTTTGCTGTTTTATATTTTCTTTTTCTGGAAAAAAAGGTAACTTACAATTTAGATAGTTGTTTAGATATTTTTTAGCTGTTGTTACACTTACTTCTTTTTCTTCAAAACGGGTAATTTTTTTTTTAAATATTTTTTCAGATTTCTTTTACTTTGTTAATATTTGCGTCTTCTTCAAGATCATTTACTTTTAATTTATGTATTTTTTTCGATGTATTTTACTTAGTTTTCTTTGATTCTTCTTCAAAAAGGATCACTTTTCTTTTTAATATTATTTGGATGTATTTTGCTGTTTTATATTTTCTTTTTCTGGAAAAAAAGGTAACTTACAATTTAGATAGTTGTTTAGATATTTTTTAGCTGTTGTTACACTTACTTCTTTTTCTTCAAAACGGGTAATTTTTTTTTTAAATATTTTTTCAGATTTCTTTTACTTTGTTAATATTTGCGTCTTCTTCAAGATCATTTACTTTTAATTTATGTATTTTTTTCGATGTATTTTACTTAGTTTTCTTTGATTCTTCTTCAAAAAGGATCACTTTTCTTTTTAATATTATTTGGATGTATTTTGCTGTTTTATATTTTCTTTTTCTGGAAAAAAAGGTAACTTACAATTTAGATAGTTGTTTAGATATTTTTTAGCTGTTGTTACACTTACTTCTTTTTCTTCAAAACGGGTAATTTTTTTTTTAAATATTTTTTCAGATTTCTTTTACTTTGTTAATATTTGCGTCTTCTTCAAGATCATTTACTTTTAATTTATGTATTTTTTTCGATGTATTTTAATTAGTTTTCTTTGATTCTTCTTCAAAAAGGATCACTTTTCTTTTTAATATTTTTTGGATGTATTTTGCTGTTTTATATTTTCTTTTTCTGGAAAAAAAGGTAACTTACAATTTAGATAGTTGTTTAGATATTTTTTAGCTGTTGTTACACTTACTTCTTTTTCTTCAAAACGGGTAATTTTTTTTTTAAATATTTTTTCAGATTTCTTTTACTTTGTTAATATTTGCGTCTTCTTCAAGATCATTTACTTTTAATTTATGTATTTTACTTAGTTTTCTTTGATTCTTCTTCAAAAAGGATCACTTTTCTTTTTAATATTATTTGGATGTATTTTGCTGTTTTATATTTTCTTTTTCTGGAAAAAAAGGTAACTTACAATTTAGATAGTTGTTTAGATATTTTTTAGCTGTTGTTACACTTACTTCTTTTTCTTCAAAACGGGTAATTTTTTTTTTAAATATTTTTTCAGATTTCTTTTACTTTGTTAATATTTGCGTCTTCTTCAAGATCATTTACTTTTAATTTATGTATTTTTTTCGATGTATTTTAATTAGTTTTCTTTGATTCTTCTTCAAAAAGGATCACTTTTCTTTTTAATATTTTTTGGATGTATTTTGCTGTTTTATATTTTCTTTTTCTGGAAAAAAAGGTAACTTACAATTTAGATAGTTGTTTAGATATTTTTTAGCTGTTGTTACACTTACTTCTTTTTCTTCAAAACGGGTAATTTTTTTTTTAAATATTTTTTCAGATTTCTTTTACTTTGTTAATATTTGCGTCTTCTTCAAGATCATTTACTTTTAATTTATGTATTTTTTTCGATGTATTTTACTTAGTTTTCTTTGATTCTTCTTCAAAAAGGATCACTTTTCTTTTTAATATTATTTGGATGTATTTTGCTGTTTTATATTTTCTTTTTCTGGAAAAAAAGGTAACTTACAATTTAGATAGTTGTTTAGATATTTTTTAGCTGTTGTTACACTTACTTCTTTTTCTTCAAAACGGGTAATTTTTTTTTTAAATATTTTTTCAGATTTCTTTTACTTTGTTAATATTTGCGTCTTCTTCAAGATCATTTACTTTTAATTTATGTATTTTACTTAGTTTTCTTTGATTCTTCTTCAAAAAGGATCACTTTTCTTTTTAATATTATTTGGATGTATTTTGCTGTTTTATATTTTCTTTTTCTGGAAAAAAAGGTAACTTACAATTTAGATAGTTGTTTAGATATTTTTTAGCTGTTGTTACACTTACTTCTTTTTCTTCAAAACGGGTAATTTTTTTATTAAATATTTTTTCAGATTTCTTTTACTTTGTTAATATTTGCGTCTTCTTCAAGATCATTTACTTTTAATTTATGTATTTTTTTCGATGTATTTTACTTAGTTTTCTTTGATTCTTCTTCAAAAAGGATCACTTTTCTTTTTAATATTATTTGGATGTATTTTGCTGTTTTATATTTTCTTTTTCTGGAAAAAAAGGTAACTTACAATTTAGATAGTTGTTTAGATATTTTTTAGCTGTTGTTACACTTACTTCTTTTTCTTCAAAACGGGTAATTTTTTTTTTAAATATTTTTTCAGATTTCTTTTACTTTGTTAATATTTGCGTCTTCTTCAAGATCATTTACTTTTAATTTATGTATTTTTTTCGATGTATTTTAATTAGTTTTCTTTGATTCTTCTTCAAAAAGGATCACTTTTCTTTTTAATATTTTTTGGATGTATTTTGCTGTTTTATATTTTCTTTTCCTGGAAAAAAAGGTAACTTACAATTTAGATAGTTGTTTAGATATTTTTTAGCTTTTGTTACACTTACTTCTTTTTCTTCAAAACGGGTAATTTTTTTTTTAAATATTTTTTCAGATTTCTTTTACTTTGTTAATATTTGCGTCTTCTTCAAGATCATTTACTTTTAATTTATGTATTTTTTTCGATGTATTTTACTTAGTTTTCTTTGATTCTTCTTCAAAAAGGATCACTTTTCTTTTTAATATTATTTGGATGTATTTTGCTGTTTTATATTTTCTTTTTCTGGAAAAAAAGGTAACTTACAATTTAGATAGTTGTTTAGATATTTTTTAGCTGTTGTTACACTTACTTCTTTTTCTTCAAAACGGGTAATTTTTTTTTTAAATATTTTTTCAGATTTCTTTTACTTTGTTAATATTTGCGTCTTCTTCAAGATCATTTACTTTTAATTTATGTATTTTTTTCGATGTATTTTAATTAGTTTTCTTTGATTCTTCTTCAAAAAGGATCACTTTTCTTTTTAATATTTTTTGGATGTATTTTGCTGTTTTATATTTTCTTTTTCTGGAAAAAAAGGTAACTTACAATTTAGATAGTTGTTTAGATATTTTTTAGCTGTTGTTACACTTACTTCTTTTTCTTCAAAACGGGTAATTTTTTTTTTAAATATTTTTTCAGATTTCTTTTACTTTGTTAATATTTGCGTCTTCTTCAAGATCATTTACTTTTAATTTATGTATTTTACTTAGTTTTCTTTGATTCTTCTTCAAAAAGGATCACTTTTCTTTTTAATATTATTTGGATGTATTTTGCTGTTTTATATTTTCTTTTTCTGGAAAAAAAGGTAACTTACAATTTAGATAGTTGTTTAGATATTTTTTAGCTGTTGTTACACTTACTTCTTTTTCTTCAAAACGGGTAATTTTTTTATTAAATATTTTTTCAGATTTCTTTTACTTTGTTAATATTTGCGTCTTCTTCAAGATCATTTACTTTTAATTTATGTATTTTTTTCGATGTATTTTACTTAGTTTTCTTTGATTCTTCTTCAAAAAGGATCACTTTTCTTTTTAATATTATTTGGATGTATTTTGCTGTTTTATATTTTCTTTTTCTGGAAAAAAAGGTAACTTACAATTTAGATAGTTGTTTAGATATTTTTTAGCTGTTGTTACACTTACTTCTTTTTCTTCAAAACGGGAAATTTTTTTGTTAAATATTTTTTCAGATTTCTTTTACTTTGTTAATATTTGCGTCTTCTTCAAGATCATTTACTTTTAATTTATGTATTTTTTTCGATGTATTTTAATTAGTTTTCTTTGATTCTTCTTCAAAAAGGATCACTTTTCTTTTTAATATTTTTTGGATGTATTTTGCTGTTTTATATTTTCTTTTTCTGGAAAAAAAGGTAACTTACAATTTAGATAGTTGTTTAGATATTTTTTAGCTGTTGTTACACTTACTTCTTTTTCTTCAAAACGGGTAATTTTTTTTTTAAATATTTTTTCAGATTTCTTTTACTTTGTTAATATTTGCGTCTTCTTCAAGATCATTTACTTTTAATTTATGTATTTTTTTCGATGTATTTTAATTAGTTTTCTTTGATTCTTCTTCAAAAAGGATCACTTTTCTTTTTAATATTTTTTGGATGTATTTTGCTGTTTTATATTTTCTTTTCCTGGAAAAAAAGGTAACTTACAATTTAGATAGTTGTTTAGATATTTTTTAGCTGTTGTTACACTTACTTCTTTTTCTTCAAAACGGGTAATTTTTTTATTAAATATTTTTTCAGATTTCTTTTACTTTGTTAATATTTGCGTCTTCTTCAAGATCATTTACTTTTAATTTATGTATTTTTTTCGATGTATTTTACTTAGTTTTCTTTGATTCTTCTTCAAAAAGGATCACTTTTCTTTTTAATATTATTTGGATGTATTTTGCTGTTTTATATTTTCTTTTTCTGGAAAAAAAGGTAACTTACAATTTAGATAGTTGTTTAGATATTTTTTAGCTGTTGTTACACTTACTTCTTTTTCTTCAAAACGGGTAATTTTTTTTTTAAATATTTTTTCAGATTTCTTTTGCTTTGTTAATATTTGCGTCTTCTTCAAGATCATTTACTTTTAATTTATGTATTTTACTTAGTTTTCTTTGATTCTTCTTCAAAAAGGGTCAGGTCACTTTTCTTTTTAATATTTTTTGGATATATTTTGCTGCGTTATATTTTCTTTTTCTGAAAAAAATGTTAATTATAATTTTATGAATTGTTTTGATACATTTTTGGTTTTGTGTACTTACTTCTTCTCCAAAACCATCCACTTTTATTTTTAATACTCTTTTTTTTAGATATATTTTACTTTGATATAATTTTTTCTTCTGCAATACGGGTGCCTTTAACTTTAATAAATGTTCAGATGTATTTTCTTGACTATTTTTTTTTTGTAATATTTTTTCTTCTGCAACACGGGTGACTTTAGGTTTAATAAATATGTGGATGCATTTTAATTTGTTGTATTTTGTTCAGCTTTTAACTTAAAGATTTTTATAGTTATATTATCTTCTTCTTCAAAGCGGGTCTATTTTCTTTTTAGTATTTTTTAAATGTATTTTACTTTGTTGCATGTTCTTGTTCTTGAAAGCAGGTCACTTTTAATTTAAATATTTTTTAAATTTGTTTTACTGTTATATTATGGTATCGTCATCATCATCAATGCCGGGGTGCTGATTGTGGGGTTTTGTGGCCATAATGCTCAAAGTAACAACGTTTTGTTTTTATTGGTCTTGGTTTCGCGTAATCAGGGCTTCAAATGATTAATGACGTGATTTCCAGTAGTGCTTCTTGGTGAATAGTGCAATTCCTTACCGTGAACTGCAAGCATACTTTAACGCTTATTCTGTCTTCAATGCTGCTTCAATTTCTGTCTGAATAATTTTCTGCTGTCACTCCCAGTATTGTGAATTGTTCTAAATTTAACAATAACATTTGTTGTCAATATGGTCTCCTATTCATTTTATCGCAGTGGTCCGTATGCTGTTGTCTATAAGTGAGGCACATGATTTGGCTCAAGTTTCTTGTACGGGATGGGTCATCTGTTAGTTAATTTATCTGTGGTTTTAGCTTTAGTGGATGTTTCTGAATCTACAACTTCCGCTCCAAATTTTGAAACCAATGCAGATTAGAAATACCCATTTTGGATAAAAATTGCTTTAAATTGCTAAAATTTGCCTGGTTTTTCTTGTCCTGGCTGCTCCAGTCCTTTTATTTTACTTGTAAGCTCAATGAATTTCGTAAAAACTTGGTGAGACCAGTGCCGCGAAGTCGGATGCCATTTTTTCGTCACTAAAAATTTAATTTATCCAAAAAAAATTTACGCTAACATTCATTGGATTCGATTCCGGTGGAATTCATAATACGGGCGTATCAAAAATGATGCTGAAACTGAAGAATTTATTAACAAGTTAAATTTGCAAATTGCATTAAATTGACGACTCCTTGAACGAAAAAGCAAATTACTGCATGAAGAAGCCTCTAAAAGAAGTGACGCAAAATATCAGTGAGTTAGAATACTAACGTGCAACCAAAAGGAAGGCGTTGAACTTGACTACAAAATAGCCAACCACAGAAATTCTTGACGATGAAGATGAACAAAAGTCAAGGTACTATCAGTGCTAGAAAATGAAGACTGTGCATTACGTGTTGAAAATTCTGGTTGTAATTAAGGGTTGCTAATTGAAGAGGAATGGACAAGCATGCTTATGGTTCATTACTTAAAGGAATTGCATAAAACACCAGAAAGCACTGCCGAAAATCGCGTTATTAATGATTTATAGCCCTAAGTGAAACAAAAAGCTGTAAAAGGAAAATATTTTATGATATGTGTAGTCCCAGAAGCACTACTTACTGGTCTTCGAATTTTTCAAAATGGATATCAGTTAAAATTTTAATATTTTTGTAGATTTATTTGACTTTGTTTCAACTTCGTCCTTTTCAAAATGGATATCAGTTAAAATTTTAATATTTTTTTAGATTTATTTGACTTTGTTTCAACTTCGTCCTTTTCAAAATGGATATCACTTAAAATTTTAATATTTTTTTAGATTTATTTGACTTTGTTTCAAATTCGTCCTTTTCAAAATGGATATCACTTAAAATTTTAATGTTTTTTTAGATTTATTTGACTTTTTTTCATCTTCGACCTTTTCAAAATGGATATCACTTAAAATTTTAATATTTTTTTAGATTTATTTGACTTTGTTTCAATTTCGTTCTTTTCAAAGTGGATATCACTTAAAATTTTAATATTTTTTTAGATTTATTTGACTTTGTTTCATCTTCGACCTTTTCAAAATGGATATCACATGAAATTTTAATATTTTTTTAGATTTATTTGACTTTGTTTCATCTTCGTCCTTTTCAAAATGGATATCACTTAAAATTTTAATATTTTTTTAGATTTATTTGACTTTGTTTCATCTTCGACCTTTTCAAAATGGATATCACTTAAAATTTTAATATTTTTTTAGATTTATTTGACTTTGTTTCAATTTCGTTCTTTTCAAAGTGGATATCACTTAAAATTTTAATATTTTTTTAGATTTATTTGACTTTGTTTCATCTTCGACCTTTTCAAAATGGATATCAGTTAAAATTTTAATATTTTTGTAGATTTATTTGACTTTGTTTCAACTTCGTCCTTTTCAAAATGGATATCAGTTAAAATTTTAATATTTTTTTATAATTTGTAATGCACCGTGGTTCACTAATTTCTTGTCGCAGAGCGGTTTTCCGAAATTCTACTGTTCTGGAACCCATTGCATTTTCGCGACTGGGGACGCAAGTGGGTCAGAATTCTGAAACCCGGGGCACCCTACCGCCAATGAATTGCATCCCGCCTCCCACCCCGAGGGACGGGCAGCGTTGTGATGTATGAAATATTCCTTCGAGCAAACATTGTAATGCTTTTTGCCATCCTGTTGGAACAAGACCCGGACAATTCCGCTGAGGAGGACCAAAAAACGCTTGACTCAAAGCACTTAAGGGTTAAATATTTTTAAAGGGGCATGAAGATGCCACCAGGTGTTTTGTGGCATTCGGAATTAGCCAAGTAAGGCTAATAATAAACTTTGAACACGACCCCGTTCACCAATCCAAAATAAAAGAATAATATTTTAAATAAATGATTATCCAATATTCCTTAGTCCTTGCGATATTTTTTAAGCACTGAAACAATTCTTTTGAAAGTTTTCATTATATTATAAATTGGAAATATGATAATTTGGTTTCAAACAACAAAATAAAATTTTAAAGACCACTTACCTTGTCCGAAATATGTAATTTAAACATCTCCAAAGACCCAGCAAAATCCACCGGAGCATCGAAAATTTAGAGATGTCAGTGTCGTGGAGAAGGCACCGGCCCCATTAGCACCGGATTTAGCCAGACGAATTAAATTCACTTTCGGTTCCGCGCTATTATTGGTTGCCGTCTGAATTAAACCAGCGCCTTCGAAATATTCCACGATTTCCTTGGAAGGAGATTATTGAACTCTGCTGAGTCTAGGCGTACTCCCTATAATTGAAAATGATACGTGTTACTAACTAGTTTCTCCGAATTTTCAAATAATTTCTTTAACTGAATTTACACTTTATCATTTAAAGTTTAATAATTTAATTATTTTGTATCCAAAACGCGTGCACGCGGTGCGAAAGTCGGGCAATGTCTGCCCCCTCCGAATTTTTTACAAAACATGTGAAGATTTTTTTTTTCAAGACTGAATTTGTTCACAAGTCGAAAGCCGCCTACTCTTCCATTTATTTAAATAAAAGGAGTACTTTTATGACGATTTTACGAATTGTATACGGAATTTCTTTTCACTACACCAACAAGAGAAAATCTAATATAATTTTGGAAATATTTTACCTTTTAGGATAGTAGACACGATGTTTAAATAATTTTTTGCTCTGAATTTACACTTTATCACATAAAATTTAATATTTTAATTATTTTGTATCCAAAACGCGTGAACGCGGTGCGAAAGTCGGGCAATGTCTGCCCCCTCCGAATTTTTTACAAAACATATGAAGATTTTCTTTTTCAAGACTGAATTTGTTCACAAGTCGAAAGCCGCCTACTCTTCCATTTATTTAAATAAAAGGAGTACTTTTATGACGATTTTACGAATTGTATACGGAATTTCTTTTCACTACACCAACAAGAGAAAATCTAATATAATTTTGGAAATATTTTACCTTTTAGGATAGTAGACACGATGTTTAAATAATTTTTTGCACTGAATTTACACTTTATCACGTAAAATTTAATATTTTAATTATTTTGTATCCAAAACGCGTGAACGCGGTGCGAAAGTCGGGCAATGTCTGCCCCCTCCGAATTTTTTACAAAACATGTGAAGATTTTTTTTTACTTAGTTTTCTTTGATTCTTCTTCAAAAAGGATCACTTTTCTTTTTAATATTATTTGGATGTATTTTGCTGTTTTATATTTTCTTTTTCTGGAAAAAAAGGTAACTTACAATTTAGATAGTTGTTTAGATATTTTTTAGCTGTTGTTACACTTACTTCTTTTTCTTCAAAACGGGTAATTTTTTTTTTAAATATTTTTTCAGATTTCTTTTACTTTGTTAATATTTGCGTCTTCTTCAAGATCATTTACTTTTAATTTATGTATTTTTTTCGATGTATTTTACTTAGTTTTCTTTGATTCTTCTTCAAAAAGGATCACTTTTCTTTTTAATATTATTTGGATGTATTTTGCTGTTTTATATTTTCTTTTTCTGGAAAAAAAGGTAACTTACAATTTAGATAGTTGTTTAGATATTTTTTAGCTGTTGTTACACTTACTTCTTTTTCTTCAAAACGGGTAATTTTTTTTTTAAATATTTTTTCAGATTTCTTTTACTTTGTTAATATTTGCGTCTTCTTCAAGATCATTTACTTTTAATTTATGTATTTTTTTCGATGTATTTTACTTAGTTTTCTTTGATTCTTCTTCAAAAAGGATCACTTTTCTTTTTAATATTATTTGGATGTATTTTGCTGTTTTATATTTTCTTTTTCTGGAAAAAAAGGTAACTTACAATTTAGATAGTTGTTTAGATATTTTTTAGCTGTTGTTACACTTACTTCTTTTTCTTCAAAACGGGTAATTTTTTTTTTAAATATTTTTTCAGATTTCTTTTACTTTGTTAATATTTGCGTCTTCTTCAAGATCATTTACTTTTAATTTATGTATTTTTTTCGATGTATTTTACTTAGTTTTCTTTGATTCTTCTTCAAAAAGGATCACTTTTCTTTTTAATATTATTTGGATGTATTTTGCTGTTTTATATTTTCTTTTTCTGGAAAAAAAGGTAACTTACAATTTAGATAGTTGTTTAGATATTTTTTAGCTGTTGTTACACTTACTTCTTTTTCTTCAAAACGGGTAATTTTTTTTTTAAATATTTTTTCAGATTTCTTTTACTTTGTTAATATTTGCGTCTTCTTCAAGATCATTTACTTTTAATTTATGTATTTTTTTCGATGTATTTTACTTAGTTTTCTTTGATTCTTCTTCAAAAAGGATCACTTTTCTTTTTAATATTATTTGGATGTATTTTGCTGTTTTATATTTTCTTTTTCTGGAAAAAAAGGTAACTTACAATTTAGATAGTTGTTTAGATATTTTTTAGCTGTTGTTACACTTACTTCTTTTTCTTCAAAACGGGTAATTTTTTTTTTAAATATTTTTTCAGATTTCTTTTACTTTGTTAATATTTGCGTCTTCTTCAAGATCATTTACTTTTAATTTATGTATTTTTTTCGATGTATTTTACTTAGTTTTCTTTGATTCTTCTTCAAAAAGGATCACTTTTCTTTTTAATATTATTTGGATGTATTTTGCTGTTTTATATTTTCTTTTTCTGGAAAAAAAGGTAACTTACAATTTAGATAGTTGTTTAGATATTTTTTAGCTGTTGTTACACTTACTTCTTTTTCTTCAAAACGGGTAATTTTTTTTTTAAATATTTTTTCAGATTTCTTTTACTTTGTTAATATTTGCGTCTTCTTCAAGATCATTTACTTTTAATTTATGTAATTTACTTAGTTTTCTTTGATTCTTCTTCAAAAAGGATCACTTCTCTTTTTAATATTTTTTGGATGTATTTTGCTGTTTTATATTTTCTTTTTCTGGAAAAAAAGGTAACTTACAATTTAGATAGTTGTTTAGATATTTTTTAGCTGTTGTTACACTTACTTCTTTTTCTTCAAAACGGGTAATTTTTTTTTTAAATATTTTTTCAGATTTCTTTCACTTTGTTAATATTTGCGTCTTCTTCAAGATCATTTACTTTAAATTTATGTATTTTTTTCGATGCATTTTACTTAGTTTTCTTTGATTCTTCTTCAAAAAGGATCACTTCTCTTTTTAATATTTTTTGGATGTATTTTGCTGTTTTATATTTTCTTTTTCTGGAAAAAAAGGTAACTTACAATTTAGATAGTTGTTTAGATATATTTTAGCTTTTGTTACACTTACTTCTTTTTCTTCAAAACGGGTAATTTTTTTTTTAAATATTTTTTCAGATTTCTTTTACTTTGTTAATATTTGCGTCTTCTTCAAGATCATTTACTTTAAATTTATGTATTTTTTTCGATGCATTTTACTTAGTTTTCTTTGATTCTTCTTCAAAAAGGATCACTTTTCTTTTTAATATTTTTTGGATGTATTTTGCTGTTTTATATTTTCTTTTTCTGGAAAAAAAGGTAACTTACAATTTAGATAGTTGTTTAGATATTTTTTAGCTTTTGTTACACTTACTTCTTTTTCTTCAAAACGGGTAATTTTTTTTTTAAATATTTTTTCAGATTTCTTTTACTTTGTTAATATTTGCGTCTTCTTCAAGATCATTTACTTTTAATTTATGTATTTTTTTCGATGTATTTTATTTAGTTTTCTTTGATTCTTCTTCAAAAAGGATCACTTTTCTTTTTAATATTTTTTGGATGTATTTTGCTGTTTTATATTTTCTTTTTCTGGAAAAAAAGGTAACTTACAATTTAGATAGTTGTTTAGATATTTTTTAGCTTTTGTTACACTTACTTCTTTTTCTTCAAAACGGGTAATTTTTTTTTAAAATATTTTTTCAGATTTCTTTTACTTTGTTAATATTTGCGTCTTCTTCAAGATCATTTACTTTTAATTTATGTATTTTTTTCGATGTATTTTACTTAGTTTTCTTTGATTCTTCTTCAAAAAGGATCACTTTTCTTTTTAATATTATTTGGATGTATTTTGCTGTTTTATATTTTCTTTTTCTGGAAAAAAAGGTAACTTACAATTTAGATAGTTGTTTAGATATTTTTTAGCTGTTGTTACACTTACTTCTTTTTCTTCAAAACGGGTAATTTTTTTTTTAAATATTTTTTCAGATTTCTTTTACTTTGTTAATATTTGCGTCTTCTTCAAGATCATTTACTTTTAATTTATGTATTTTTTTCGATGTATTTTACTTAGTTTTCTTTGATTCTTCTTCAAAAAGGATCACTTTTCTTTTTAATATTATTTGGATGTATTTTGCTGTTTTATATTTTCTTTTTCTGGAAAAAAAGGTAACTTACAATTTAGATAGTTGTTTAGATATTTTTTAGCTGTTGTTACACTTACTTCTTTTTCTTCAAAACGGGTAATTTTTTTTTTAAATATTTTTTCAGATTTCTTTTACTTTGTTAATATTTGCGTCTTCTTCAAGATCATTTACTTTTAATTTATGTAATTTACTTAGTTTTCTTTGATTCTTCTTCAAAAAGGATCACTTCTCTTTTTAATATTTTTTGGATGTATTTTGCTGTTTTATATTTTCTTTTTCTGGAAAAAAAGGTAACTTACAATTTAGATAGTTGTTTAGATATTTTTTAGCTGTTGTTACACTTACTTCTTTTTCTTCAAAACGGGTAATTTTTTTTTTAAATATTTTTTCAGATTTCTTTTACTTTGTTAATATTTGCGTCTTCTTCAAGATCATTTACTTTTAATTTATGTAATTTACTTAGTTTTCTTTGATTCTTCTGCAAAAAGGATCACTTTTCTTTTTAATATTTTTAGGATGTATTTTGCTGTTTTATATTTTCTTTTTCTGGAAAAAAAGGTAACTTACAATTTAGATAGTTGTTTAGATATTTTTTAGCTGTTGTTACACTTACTTCTTTTTCTTCAAAACGGGTAATTTTTTTTTTAAATATTTTTTCAGATTTCTTTTACTTTGTTAATATTTGCGTCTTCTTCAAGATCATTTACTTTTAATTTATGTAATTTACTTAGTTTTCTTTGATTCTTCTTCAAAAAGGATCACTTCTCTTTTTAATATTTTTTGGATGTATTTTGCTGTTTTATATTTTCTTTTTCTGGAAAAAAAGGTAACTTACAATTTAGATAGTTGTTTAGATATTTTTTAGCTTTTGTTACACTTACTTCTTTTTCTTCAAAACGGGTAATTTTTTTTTTAAATATTTTTTCAGATTTCTTTTACTTTGTTAATATTTGCGTCTTCTTCAAGATCATTTACTTTTAATTTATGTATTTTTTTCGATGTATTTTACTTAGTTTTCTTTGATTCTTCTTCAAAAAGGATCACTTTTCTTTTTAATATTATTTGGATGTATTTTGCTGTTTTATATTTTCTTTTTCTGGAAAAAAAGGTAACTTACAATTTAGATAGTTGTTTAGATATTTTTTAGCTTTTGTTACACTTACTTCTTTTTCTTCAAAACGGGTAATTTTTTTTTTAAATATTTTTTCAGATTTCTTTTACTTTGTTAATATTTGCGTCTTCTTCAAGATCATTTACTTTTAATTTATGTATTTTTTTCGATGTATTTTACTTAGTTTTCTTTGATTCTTCTTCAAAAAGGATCACTTTTCTTTTTAATATTATTTGGATGTATTTTGCTGTTTTATATTTTCTTTTTCTGGAAAAAAAGGTAACTTACAATTTAGATAGTTGTTTAGATATTTTTTAGCTGTTGTTACACTTACTTCTTTTTCTTCAAAACGGGTAATTTTTTTTTTAAATATTTTTTCAGATTTCTTTTACTTTGTTAATATTTGCGTCTTCTTCAAGATCATTTACTTTTAATTTATGTAATTTACTTAGTTTTCTTTGATTCTTCTTCAAAAAGGATCACTTCTCTTTTTAATATTTTTTGGATGTATTTTGCTGTTTTATATTTTCTTTTTCTGGAAAAAAAGGTAACTTACAATTTAGATAGTTGTTTAGATATTTTTTAGCTTTTGTTACACTTACTTCTTTTTCTTCAAAACGGGTAATTTTTTTTTTAAATATTTTTTCAGATTTCTTTCACTTTGTTAATATTTGCGTCTTCTTCAAGATCATTTACTTTAAATTTATGTATTTTTTTCGATGCATTTTACTTAGTTTTCTTTGATTCTTCTTCAAAAAGGATCACTTCTCTTTTTAATATTTTTTGGATGTATTTTGCTGTTTTATATTTTCTTTTTCTGGAAAAAAAGGTAACTTACAATTTAGATAGTTGTTTAGATATTTTTTAGCTTTTGTTACACTTACTTCTTTTTCTTCAAAACAGGTAATTTTTTTTTTAAATATTTTTTCAGATTTCTTTTACTTTGTTAATATTTGCGTCTTCTTCAAGATCATTTACTTTAAATTTATGTATTTTTTTCGATGCATTTTACTTAGTTTTCTTTGATTCTTCTGCAAAAAGGATCACTTTTCTTTTTAATATTTTTTGGATGTATTTTGCTGTTTTATATTTTCTTTTTCTGGAAAAAAAGGTAACTTACAATTTAGATAGTTGTTTAGATATTTTTTAGCTTTTGTTACACTTACTTCTTTTTCTTCAAAACGGGTAATTTTTTTTTTAAATATTTTTTCAGATTTCTTTTACTTTGTTAATATTTGCGTCTTCTTCAAGATCATTTACTTTTAATTTATGTATTTTTTTCTATGTATTTTATTTAGTTTTCTTTGATTCTTCTTCAAAAAGGATCACTTTTCTTTTTAATATTTTTTGGATGTATTTTGCTGTTTTATATTTTCTTTTTCTGGAAAAAAAGGTAACTTACAATTTAGATAGTTGTTTAGATATATTTTAGCTTTTGTTACACTTACTTCTTTTTCTTCAAAACGGGTAATTTTTTTTTTAAATGTTTTTTCAGATTTCTTTTACTTTGTTAATATTTGCGTCTTCTTCAAGATCATTTACTTTTAATTTATGTATTTTTTTCGATGTATTTTACTTAGTTTTCTTTGATTCTTCTTCAAAAAGGATCACTTTTCTTTTTAATATTTTTTGGATGTATTTTGCTGTTTTATATTTTCTTTTTCTGGAAAAAAAGGTAACTTACAATTTAGATAGTTGTTTAGATATTTTTTAGCTTTTGTTACACTTACTTCTTTTTCTTCAAAACGGGTAATTTTTTTTTTAAATATTTTTTCAGATTTCTTTTACTTTGTTAATATTTGCGTCTTCTTCAAGATCATTTACTTTTAATTTATGTATTTTTTTCGATGTATTTTACTTAGTTTTCTTTGATTCTTCTTCAAAAAGGATCACTTTTCTTTTTAATATTTTTTGGATGTATTTTGCTGTTTTATATTTTCTTTTTCTGGAAAAAAAGGTAACTTACAATTTAGATAGTTGTTTAGATATTTTTTAGCTGTTGTTACACTTACTTCTTTTTCTTCAAAACGGGTAATTTTTTTTTTAAATATTTTTTCAGATTTCTTTTACTTTGTTAATATTTGCGTCTTCTTCAAGATCATTTACTTTTAATTTATGTAATTTACTTAGTTTTCTTTGATTCTTCTGCAAAAAGGATCACTTTTCTTTTTAATATTTTTTGGATGTATTTTGCTGTTTTATATTTTCTTTTTCTGGAAAAAAAGGTAACTTACAATTTAGATAGTTGTTTAGATATATTTTAGCTTTTGTTACACTTACTTCTTTTTCTTCAAAACGGGTAATTTTTTTTTTAAATGTTTTTTCAGATTTCTTTTACTTTGTTAATATTTGCGTCTTCTTCAAGATCATTTACTTTTAATTTATGTATTTTTTTTGATGTATTTTACTTAGTTTTCTTTGATTCTTCTTCAAAAAGGATCACTTTTCTTTTTAATATTTTTTGGATGTATTTTGCTGTTTTATATTTTCTTTTTCTGGAAAAAAAGGTAACTTACAATTTAGATAATTGTTTAGATATATTTTAGCTGTTGTTACACTTACTTCTTTTTCTTCAAAACGGGTAATTTTTTTTTTAAATATTTTTTCAGATTTCTTTTGCTTTGTTAATATTTGCGTCTTCTTCAAGATCATTACTTCGTGCCCCAAATAGAATCGGGATTACGGCGGTCCTGTCTCATTTCCTTAGGGACCACAACAAGAAATTTGACCCGGATTTGCAACAGATTGCATCGGAAAACCGTGCAATCCTGACATTCAACGAAGAAATGTTCACAAACTTTAATGAAAGTATATGCTTGGGAGTAGTTACTTATACTGGAAAATCTTTAGACAAAGAAGCACGTCCTGGCCTTGCGGGCTTGTGCCGACCAAATTCGTTTCTTCCCGAAAAGTATTCATACTTGGCATACGACCTTCCTGTTCTTATTATGGCATGCAAAACATCATTAACTTGCTTGATTAAGGACAGAACAATGCCAGAAAAGTGGGCGAACCCTGAAAACCCAGAACAAGAAATAATCGTAATTTGGTTGGCTACAAGTGATGGGTCATCTGTTAGTTAATTTATCTGTGGTTTTAGCTTTAGTGGATGTTTCTGAATCTACAACTTCCGCTCCAAATTTTGAAACTAATGCAGATTAGAAATACCCATTTTGGATAAAAATTGCTTTAAATTGCTAAAATTTGCCTGGTTTTTCTTGTCCTGGCTGCTCCAGTCCTTTTATTTTACTTGTAAGCTCAATGAATTTCGTAAAAACTTGGTGAGACCAGTGCCGCGAAGTCGGATGCCATTTTTTCGTCACTAAAAATTTAATTTATCCAAAAAAAATTTACGCTAACATTCATTGGATTCGATTCCGGTGGAATTCATAATACGGGCGTATCAAAAATGATGCTGAAACTGAAGAATTTATTAACAAGTTAAATTTGCAAATTGCATTAAATTGTCGACTCCTTGAACGAAAAAGCAAATTACTGCATGAAGAAGCCTCTAAAAGAAGTGACGCAAAATATCAGTGAGTTAGAATACTAACGTGCAACCAAAAGGAAGGCGTTGAACTTGACTACAAAATAGCCAACCACAGAAATTCTTGACGATGAAGATGAACAAAAGTCAAGGTACTATCAGTGCTAGAAAATGAAGACTGTGCATTACGTGTTGAAAATTCTGGTTGTAATTAAGGGTTGCTAATTGAAGAGGAATGGACAAGCATGCTTATGGTTCATTACTTAAAGGAATTGCATAAAACACCAGAAAGCACTGCCGAAAATCGCGTTATTAATGATTTATAGCCCTAAGTGAAACAAAAAGCTGTAAAAGGAAAATATTTTATGATGTGTGTAGTCCCAGAAGCACTACTTACTGGTCTTCGAATTTTTCAAAATGGATATCAGTTAAAATTTTAATATTTTTGTAGATTTATTTGACTTTGTTTCAACTTCGTCCTTTTCAAAATGGATATCACTTAAAATTTTAATATTTTTTTAGATTTATTTGACTTTGTTTCAACTTCGTCCTTTTCAAAATGGATATCACTTAAAATTTTAATATTTTTTTAGATTTATTTGACTTTGTTTCAAATTCGTCCTTTTCAAAATGGATATCACTTAAAATTTTAATGTTTTTTTAGATTTATTTGACTTTGTTTCATCTTCGACCTTTTCAAAATGGATATCACTTAAAATTTTAATGTTTTTTTAGATTTATTTGACTTTGTTTCATCTTCGACCTTTTCAAAATGGATATCAGTTAAAATTTTAATATTTTTGTAGATTTATTTGACTTTGTTTCAACTTCGTCCTTTTCAAAATGGATATCAGTTAAAATTTTAATATTTTTTTATAATTTGTAATGCACCGTGGTCCACTAATTTCTTGTCGCAGAGCGGTTTTCCGAAATTCTACTGTTCTGGAACCCATTGCATTTTCGCGACTGGGGACGCAAGTGGGTCAGAATTCTGAAACCCGGGGCACCCTACCGCCAATGAATTGCATCCCGCCTCCCACCCCGAGGGACGGGCAGCGTTGTGATGTATGAAATATTCCTTCGAGCAAACATTGTAATGCTTTTTGCCATCCTGTTGGAACAAGACCCGGACAATTCCGCTGAGGAGGACCAAAAAACGCTTGACTCAAAGCACTTAAGGGTTAAATATTTTTAAAGGGGCATGAAGATGCCACCAGGTGTTTTGTGGCATTCGGAATTAGCCAAGTAAGGCTAATAATAAACTTTGAACACGACCCCGTTCACCAATCCAAAATAAAAGAATAATATTTTAAATAAATGATTATCCAATATTCCTTAGTCCTTGCGATATTTTTTAAGCACTGAAACAATTCTTTTGAAAGTTTTCATTATATTATAAATTGGAAATATGATAATTTGGTTTCAAACAACAAAATAAAATTTTAAAGACCACTTACCTTGTCCGAAATATGTAATTTAAACATCTCCAAAGACCCAGCAAAATCCACCGGAGCATCGAAAATTTAGAGATGTCAGTGTCGTGGAGAAGGCACCGGCCCCATTAGCACCGGATTTAGCCAGACGAATTAAATTCACTTTCGGTTCCGCGCTATTATTGGTTGCCGTCTGAATTAAACCAGCGCCTTCGAAATATTCCACGATTTCCTTGGAAGGAGATTATTGAACTCTGCTGAGTCTAGGCGTACTCCCTATAATTGAAAATGATACGTGTTACTAACTAGTTTCTCCGAATTTTCAAATAATTTCTTTAACTGAATTTACACTTTATTATTTAAAGTTTAATAATTTAATTATTTTGTATCCAAAACGCGTGAACGCGGTGCGAAAGTCGGGCAATGTCTGCCCCCTCCGAATTTTTTACAAAACATGTGAAGATTTTTGTTTTCAAGACTGAATTTGTTGACAAGTCGAAAGCCGCCTACTCTTCCATTTATTTAAATAAAAGGAGTACTTTTATGACGATTTTACGAATTGTATACGGAATTTCTTTTCACTACACCAACAAGAGAAAATCTAATATAATTTTGGAAATATTTTACCTTTTAGGATAGTAGGTAGACACGATGTTTAAATAATTTTTTGCACTGAATTTACACTTTATCACGTAAAATTTAATATTTTAATTATTTTGTATCCAAAACGCGTGAACGCGGTGCGAAAGTCGGGCAATGTCTGCCCCCTCCGAATTTTTTACAAAACATGTGAAGATTTTCTTTTTCAAGACTGAATTTGTTCACAAGTCGAAAGCCGCCTACTCTTCCATTTATTTAAATAAAAGGAGTACTTTTATGACGATTTTACGAATTGTATACGGAATTTCTTTTCACTACACCAACAAGAGAAAATCTAATATAATTTTGGAAATATTTTACCTTTTAGGATAGTAGACACGATGTTTAAATAATTTTTTGCACTGAATTTACACTTTATCACGTAAAATTTAATATTTTAATTATTTTGTATCCAAAACGCGTGAACGCGGTGCGAAAGTCGGGCAATGTCTGCCCCCTCCGAATTTTTTACAAAACATGTGAAGATTTTTTTTTACTTAGTTTTCTTTGATTCTTCTTCAAAAAGGATCACTTTTCTTTTTAATATTATTTGGATGTATTTTGCTGTTTTATATTTTCTTTTTCTGGAAAAAAAGGTAACTTACAATTTAGATAGTTGTTTAGATATTTTTTAGCTGTTGTTACACTTACTTCTTTTTCTTCAAAACGGGTAATTTTTTTTTTAAATATTTTTTCAGATTTCTTTTACTTTGTTAATATTTGCGTCTTCTTCAAGATCATTTACTTTTAATTTATGTATTTTTTTCGATGTATTTTACTTAGTTTTCTTTGATTCTTCTTCAAAAAGGATCACTTTTCTTTTTAATATTATTTGGATGTATTTTGCTGTTTTATATTTTCTTTTTCTGGAAAAAAAGGTAACTTACAATTTAGATAGTTGTTTAGATATTTTTTAGCTGTTGTTACACTTACTTCTTTTTCTTCAAAACGGGTAATTTTTTTTTTAAATATTTTTTCAGATTTCTTTTACTTTGTTAATATTTGCGTCTTCTTCAAGATCATTTACTTTTAATTTATGTATTTTTTTCGATGTATTTTACTTAGTTTTCTTTGATTCTTCTTCAAAAAGGATCACTTTTCTTTTTAATATTATTTGGATGTATTTTGCTGTTTTATATTTTCTTTTTCTGGAAAAAAAGGTAACTTACAATTTAGATAGTTGTTTAGATATTTTTTAGCTGTTGTTACACTTACTTCTTTTTCTTCAAAACGGGTAATTTTTTTTTTAAATATTTTTTCAGATTTCTTTTACTTTGTTAATATTTGCGTCTTCTTCAAGATCATTTACTTTTAATTTATGTATTTTTTTCGATGTATTTTACTTAGTTTTCTTTGATTCTTCTTCAAAAAGGATCACTTTTCTTTTTAATATTATTTGGATGTATTTTGCTGTTTTATATTTTCTTTTTCTGGAAAAAAAGGTAACTTACAATTTAGATAGTTGTTTAGATATTTTTTAGCTGTTGTTACACTTACTTCTTTTTCTTCAAAACGGGTAATTTTTTTTTTAAATATTTTTTCAGATTTCTTTTACTTTGTTAATATTTGCGTCTTCTTCAAGATCATTTACTTTTAATTTATGTATTTTTTTCGATGTATTTTACTTAGTTTTCTTTGATTCTTCTTCAAAAAGGATCACTTTTCTTTTTAATATTATTTGGATGTATTTTGCTGTTTTATATTTTCTTTTTCTGGAAAAAAAGGTAACTTACAATTTAGATAGTTGTTTAGATATTTTTTAGCTGTTGTTACACTTACTTCTTTTTCTTCAAAACGGGTAATTTTTTTTTTAAATATTTTTTCAGATTTCTTTTACTTTGTTAATATTTGCGTCTTCTTCAAGATCATTTACTTTTAATTTATGTATTTTTTTCGATGTATTTTACTTAGTTTTCTTTGATTCTTCTTCAAAAAGGATCACTTTTCTTTTTAATATTATTTGGATGTATTTTGCTGTTTTATATTTTCTTTTTCTGGAAAAAAAGGTAACTTACAATTTAGATAGTTGTTTAGATATTTTTTAGCTGTTGTTACACTTACTTCTTTTTCTTCAAAACGGGTAATTTTTTTTTTAAATATTTTTTCAGATTTCTTTTACTTTGTTAATATTTGCGTCTTCTTCAAGATCATTTACTTTTAATTTATGTAATTTACTTAGTTTTCTTTGATTCTTCTTCAAAAAGGATCACTTCTCTTTTTAATATTTTTTGGATGTATTTTGCTGTTTTATATTTTCTTTTTCTGGAAAAAAAGGTAACTTACAATTTAGATAGTTGTTTAGATATTTTTTAGCTGTTGTTACACTTACTTCTTTTTCTTCAAAACGGGTAATTTTTTTTTTAAATATTTTTTCAGATTTCTTTCACTTTGTTAATATTTGCGTCTTCTTCAAGATCATTTACTTTAAATTTATGTATTTTTTTCGATGCATTTTACTTAGTTTTCTTTGATTCTTCTTCAAAAAGGATCACTTCTCTTTTTAATATTTTTTGGATGTATTTTGCTGTTTTATATTTTCTTTTTCTGGAAAAAAAGGTAACTTACAATTTAGATAGTTGTTTAGATATATTTTAGCTTTTGTTACACTTACTTCTTTTTCTTCAAAACGGGTAATTTTTTTTTTAAATATTTTTTCAGATTTCTTTTACTTTGTTAATATTTGCGTCTTCTTCAAGATCATTTACTTTAAATTTATGTATTTTTTTCGATGCATTTTACTTAGTTTTCTTTGATTCTTCTTCAAAAAGGATCACTTTTCTTTTTAATATTTTTTGGATGTATTTTGCTGTTTTATATTTTCTTTTTCTGGAAAAAAAGGTAACTTACAATTTAGATAGTTGTTTAGATATTTTTTAGCTTTTGTTACACTTACTTCTTTTTCTTCAAAACGGGTAATTTTTTTTTTAAATATTTTTTCAGATTTCTTTTACTTTGTTAATATTTGCGTCTTCTTCAAGATCATTTACTTTTAATTTATGTATTTTTTTCGATGTATTTTATTTAGTTTTCTTTGATTCTTCTTCAAAAAGGATCACTTTTCTTTTTAATATTTTTTGGATGTATTTTGCTGTTTTATATTTTCTTTTTCTGGAAAAAAAGGTAACTTACAATTTAGATAGTTGTTTAGATATTTTTTAGCTGTTGTTACACTTACTTCTTTTTCTTCAAAACGGGTAATTTTTTTTTTAAATATTTTTTCAGATTTCTTTTACTTTGTTAATATTTGCGTCTTCTTCAAGATCATTTACTTTTAATTTATGTATTTTTTTCGATGTATTTTACTTAGTTTTCTTTGATTCTTCTTCAAAAAGGATCACTTTTCTTTTTAATATTATTTGGATGTATTTTGCTGTTTTATATTTTCTTTTTCTGGAAAAAAAGGTAACTTACAATTTAGATAGTTGTTTAGATATTTTTTAGCTGTTGTTACACTTACTTCTTTTTCTTCAAAACGGGTAATTTTTTTTTTAAATATTTTTTCAGATTTCTTTTACTTTGTTAATATTTGCGTCTTCTTCAAGATCATTTACTTTTAATTTATGTAATTTACTTAGTTTTCTTTGATTCTTCTTCAAAAAGGATCACTTCTCTTTTTAATATTTTTTGGATGTATTTTGCTGTTTTATATTTTCTTTTTCTGGAAAAAAAGGTAACTTACAATTTAGATAGTTGTTTGGATATTTTTTAGCTGTTGTTACACTTACTTCTTTTTCTTCAAAACGGGTAATTTTTTTTTTAAATATTTTTTCAGATTTCTTTTACTTTGTTAATATTTGCGTCTTCTTCAAGATCATTTACTTTTAATTTATGTAATTTACTTAGTTTTCTTTGATTCTTCTGCAAAAAGGATCACTTTTCTTTTTAATATTTTTAGGATGTATTTTGCTGTTTTATATTTTCTTTTTCTGGAAAAAAAGGTAACTTACAATTTAGATAGTTGTTTAGATATTTTTTAGCTGTTGTTACACTTACTTCTTTTTCTTCAAAACGGGTAATTTTTTTTTTAAATATTTTTTCAGATTTCTTTTACTTTGTTAATATTTGCGTCTTCTTCAAGATCATTTACTTTTAATTTATGTAATTTACTTAGTTTTCTTTGATTCTTCTTCAAAAAGGATCACTTCTCTTTTTAATATTTTTTGGATGTATTTTGCTGTTTTATATTTTCTTTTTCTGGAAAAAAAGGTAACTTACAATTTAGATAGTTGTTTAGATATTTTTTAGCTTTTGTTACACTTACTTCTTTTTCTTCAAAACGGGTAATTTTTTTTTTAAATATTTTTTCAGATTTCTTTTACTTTGTTAATATTTGCGTCTTCTTCAAGATCATTTACTTTTAATTTATGTATTTTTTTCGATGTATTTTACTTAGTTTTCTTTGATTCTTCTTCAAAAAGGATCACTTTTCTTTTTAATATTATTTGGATGTATTTTGCTGTTTTATATTTTCTTTTTCTGGAAAAAAAGGTAACTTACAATTTAGATAGTTGTTTAGATATTTTTTAGCTTTTGTTACACTTACTTCTTTTTCTTCAAAACGGGTAATTTTTTTTTTAAATATTTTTTCAGATTTCTTTTACTTTGTTAATATTTGCGTCTTCTTCAAGATCATTTACTTTTAATTTATGTATTTTTTTCGATGTATTTTACTTAGTTTTCTTTGATTCTTCTTCAAAAAGGATCACTTTTCTTTTTAATATTATTTGGATGTATCTTGCTGTTTTATATTTTCTTTTTCTGGAAAAAAAGGTAACTTACAATTTAGATAGTTGTTTAGATATTTTTTAGCTGTTGTTACACTTACTTCTTTTTCTTCAAAACGGGTAATTTTTTTTTTAAATATTTTTTCAGATTTCTTTTACTTTGTTAATATTTGCGTCTTCTTCAAGATCATTTACTTTTAATTTATGTATTTTTTTCGATGTATTTTACTTAGTTTTCTTTGATTCTTCTTCAAAAAGGATCACTTTTCTTTTTAATATTATTTGGATGTATTTTGCTGTTTTATATTTTCTTTTTCTGGAAAAAAAGGTAACTTACAATTTAGATAGTTGTTTAGATATTTTTTAGCTGTTGTTACACTTACTTCTTTTTCTTCAAAACGGGTAATTTTTTTTTTAAATATTTTTTCAGATTTCTTTTACTTTGTTAATATTTGCGTCTTCTTCAAGATCATTTACTTTTAATTTATGTATTTTTTTCGATGTATTTTACTTAGTTTTCTTTGATTCTTCTTCAAAAAGGATCACTTTTCTTTTTAATATTATTTGGATGTATTTTGCTGTTTTATATTTTCTTTTTCTGGAAAAAAAGGTAACTTACAATTTAGATAGTTGTTTAGATATTTTTTAGCTGTTGTTACACTTACTTCTTTTTCTTCAAAACGGGTAATTTTTTTTTTAAATATTTTTTCAGATTTCTTTTACTTTGTTAATATTTGCGTCTTCTTCAAGATCATTTACTTTTAATTTATGTAATTTACTTAGTTTTCTTTGATTCTTCTTCAAAAAGGATCACTTCTCTTTTTAATATTTTTTGGATGTATTTTGCTGTTTTATATTTTCTTTTTCTGGAAAAAAAGGTAACTTACAATTTAGATAGTTGTTTAGATATTTTTTAGCTGTTGTTACACTTACTTCTTTTTCTTCAAAACGGGTAATTTTTTTTTTAAATATTTTTTCAGATTTCTTTCACTTTGTTAATATTTGCGTCTTCTTCAAGATCATTTACTTTAAATTTATGTATTTTTTTCGATGCATTTTACTTAGTTTTCTTTGATTCTTCTTCAAAAAGGATCACTTCTCTTTTTAATATTTTTTGGATGTATTTTGCTGTTTTATATTTTCTTTTTCTGGAAAAAAAGGTAACTTACAATTTAGATAGTTGTTTAGATATATTTTAGCTTTTGTTACACTTACTTCTTTTTCTTCAAAACGGGTAATTTTTTTTTTAAATATTTTTTCAGATTTCTTTTACTTTGTTAATATTTGCGTCTTCTTCAAGATCATTTACTTTAAATTTATGTATTTTTTTCGATGCATTTTACTTAGTTTTCTTTGATTCTTCTTCAAAAAGGATCACTTTTCTTTTTAATATTTTTTGGATGTATTTTGCTGTTTTATATTTTCTTTTTCTGGAAAAAAAGGTAACTTACAATTTAGATAGTTGTTTAGATATTTTTTAGCTTTTGTTACACTTACTTCTTTTTCTTCAAAACGGGTAATTTTTTTTTTAAATATTTTTTCAGATTTCTTTTACTTTGTTAATATTTGCGTCTTCTTCAAGATCATTTACTTTTAATTTATGTATTTTTTTCGATGTATTTTATTTAGTTTTCTTTGATTCTTCTTCAAAAAGGATCACTTTTCTTTTTAATATTTTTTGGATGTATTTTGCTGTTTTATATTTTCTTTTTCTGGAAAAAAAGGTAACTTACAATTTAGATAGTTGTTTAGATATTTTTTAGCTTTTGTTACACTTACTTCTTTTTCTTCAAAACGGGTAATTTTTTTTTAAAATATTTTTTCAGATTTCTTTTACTTTGTTAATATTTGCGTCTTCTTCAAGATCATTTACTTTTAATTTATGTATTTTTTTCGATGTATTTTACTTAGTTTTCTTTGATTCTTCTTCAAAAAGGATCACTTTTCTTTTTAATATTATTTGGATGTATTTTGCTGTTTTATATTTTCTTTTTCTGGAAAAAAAGGTAACTTACAATTTAGATAGTTGTTTAGATATTTTTTAGCTGTTGTTACACTTACTTCTTTTTCTTCAAAACGGGTAATTTTTTTTTTAAATATTTTTTCAGATTTCTTTTACTTTGTTAATATTTGCGTCTTCTTCAAGATCATTTACTTTTAATTTATGTATTTTTTTCGATGTATTTTACTTAGTTTTCTTTGATTCTTCTTCAAAAAGGATCACTTTTCTTTTTAATATTATTTGGATGTATTTTGCTGTTTTATATTTTCTTTTTCTGGAAAAAAAGGTAACTTACAATTTAGATAGTTGTTTAGATATTTTTTAGCTGTTGTTACACTTACTTCTTTTTCTTCAAAACGGGTAATTTTTTTTTTAAATATTTTTTCAGATTTCTTTTACTTTGTTAATATTTGCGTCTTCTTCAAGATCATTTACTTTTAATTTATGTAATTTACTTAGTTTTCTTTGATTCTTCTTCAAAAAGGATCACTTCTCTTTTTAATATTTTTTGGATGTATTTTGCTGTTTTATATTTTCTTTTTCTGGAAAAAAAGGTAACTTACAATTTAGATAGTTGTTTAGATATTTTTTAGCTGTTGTTACACTTACTTCTTTTTCTTCAAAACGGGTAATTTTTTTTTTAAATATTTTTTCAGATTTCTTTTACTTTGTTAATATTTGCGTCTTCTTCAAGATCATTTACTTTTAATTTATGTAATTTACTTAGTTTTCTTTGATTCTTCTGCAAAAAGGATCACTTTTCTTTTTAATATTTTTAGGATGTATTTTGCTGTTTTATATTTTCTTTTTCTGGAAAAAAAGGTAACTTACAATTTAGATAGTTGTTTAGATATTTTTTAGCTGTTGTTACACTTACTTCTTTTTCTTCAAAACGGGTAATTTTTTTTTTAAATATTTTTTCAGATTTCTTTTACTTTGTTAATATTTGCGTCTTCTTCAAGATCATTTACTTTTAATTTATGTAATTTACTTAGTTTTCTTTGATTCTTCTTCAAAAAGGATCACTTCTCTTTTTAATATTTTTTGGATGTATTTTGCTGTTTTATATTTTCTTTTTCTGGAAAAAAAGGTAACTTACAATTTAGATAGTTGTTTAGATATTTTTTAGCTTTTGTTACACTTACTTCTTTTTCTTCAAAACGGGTAATTTTTTTTTTAAATATTTTTTCAGATTTCTTTTACTTTGTTAATATTTGCGTCTTCTTCAAGATCATTTACTTTTAATTTATGTATTTTTTTCGATGTATTTTACTTAGTTTTCTTTGATTCTTCTTCAAAAAGGATCACTTTTCTTTTTAATATTATTTGGATGTATTTTGCTGTTTTATATTTTCTTTTTCTGGAAAAAAAGGTAACTTACAATTTAGATAGTTGTTTAGATATTTTTTAGCTTTTGTTACACTTACTTCTTTTTCTTCAAAACGGGTAATTTTTTTTTTAAATATTTTTTCAGATTTCTTTTACTTTGTTAATATTTGCGTCTTCTTCAAGATCATTTACTTTTAATTTATGTATTTTTTTCGATGTATTTTACTTAGTTTTCTTTGATTCTTCTTCAAAAAGGATCACTTTTCTTTTTAATATTATTTGGATGTATTTTGCTGTTTTATATTTTCTTTTTCTGGAAAAAAAGGTAACTTACAATTTAGATAGTTGTTTAGATATTTTTTAGCTGTTGTTACACTTACTTCTTTTTCTTCAAAACGGGTAATTTTTTTTTTAAATATTTTTTCAGATTTCTTTTACTTTGTTAATATTTGCGTCTTCTTCAAGATCATTTACTTTTAATTTATGTAATTTACTTAGTTTTCTTTGATTCTTCTTCAAAAAGGATCACTTCTCTTTTTAATATTTTTTGGATGTATTTTGCTGTTTTATATTTTCTTTTTCTGGAAAAAAAGGTAACTTACAATTTAGATAGTTGTTTAGATATTTTTTAGCTTTTGTTACACTTACTTCTTTTTCTTCAAAACGGGTAATTTTTTTTTTAAATATTTTTTCAGATTTCTTTCACTTTGTTAATATTTGCGTCTTCTTCAAGATCATTTACTTTAAATTTATGTATTTTTTTCGATGCATTTTACTTAGTTTTCTTTGATTCTTCTTCAAAAAGGATCACTTCTCTTTTTAATATTTTTTGGATGTATTTTGCTGTTTTATATTTTCTTTTTCTGGAAAAAAAGGTAACTTACAATTTAGATAGTTGTTTAGATATTTTTTAGCTTTTGTTACACTTACTTCTTTTTCTTCAAAACAGGTAATTTTTTTTTTAAATATTTTTTCAGATTTCTTTTACTTTGTTAATATTTGCGTCTTCTTCAAGATCATTTACTTTAAATTTATGTATTTTTTTCGATGCATTTTACTTAGTTTTCTTTGATTCTTCTGCAAAAAGGATCACTTTTCTTTTTAATATTTTTTGGATGTATTTTGCTGTTTTATATTTTCTTTTTCTGGAAAAAAAGGTAACTTACAATTTAGATAGTTGTTTAGATATTTTTTAGCTTTTGTTACACTTACTTCTTTTTCTTCAAAACGGGTAATTTTTTTTTTAAATATTTTTTCAGATTTCTTTTACTTTGTTAATATTTGCGTCTTCTTCAAGATCATTTACTTTTAATTTATGTATTTTTTTCTATGTATTTTATTTAGTTTTCTTTGATTCTTCTTCAAAAAGGATCACTTTTCTTTTTAATATTTTTTGGATGTATTTTGCTGTTTTATATTTTCTTTTTCTGGAAAAAAAGGTAACTTACAATTTAGATAGTTGTTTAGATATATTTTAGCTTTTGTTACACTTACTTCTTTTTCTTCAAAACGGGTAATTTTTTTTTTAAATGTTTTTTCAGATTTCTTTTACTTTGTTAATATTTGCGTCTTCTTCAAGATCATTTACTTTTAATTTATGTATTTTTTTCGATGTATTTTACTTAGTTTTCTTTGATTCTTCTTCAAAAAGGATCACTTTTCTTTTTAATATTTTTTGGATGTATTTTGCTGTTTTATATTTTCTTTTTCTGGAAAAAAAGGTAACTTACAATTTAGATAGTTGTTTAGATATTTTTTAGCTTTTGTTACACTTACTTCTTTTTCTTCAAAACGGGTAATTTTTTTTTTAAATATTTTTTCAGATTTCTTTTACTTTGTTAATATTTGCGTCTTCTTCAAGATCATTTACTTTTAATTTATGTATTTTTTTCGATGTATTTTACTTAGTTTTCTTTGATTCTTCTTCAAAAAGGATCACTTTTCTTTTTAATATTTTTTGGATGTATTTTGCTGTTTTATATTTTCTTTTTCTGGAAAAAAAGGTAACTTACAATTTAGATAGTTGTTTAGATATTTTTTAGCTGTTGTTACACTTACTTCTTTTTCTTCAAAACGGGTAATTTTTTTTTTAAATATTTTTTCAGATTTCTTTTACTTTGTTAATATTTGCGTCTTCTTCAAGATCATTTACTTTTAATTTATGTAATTTACTTAGTTTTCTTTGATTCTTCTGCAAAAAGGATCACTTTTCTTTTTAATATTTTTTGGATGTATTTTGCTGTTTTATATTTTCTTTTTCTGGAAAAAAAGGTAACTTACAATTTAGATAGTTGTTTAGATATATTTTAGCTTTTGTTACACTTACTTCTTTTTCTTCAAAACGGGTAATTTTTTTTTTAAATGTTTTTTCAGATTTCTTTTACTTTGTTAATATTTGCGTCTTCTTCAAGATCATTTACTTTTAATTTATGTATTTTTTTTGATGTATTTTACTTAGTTTTCTTTGATTCTTCTTCAAAAAGGATCACTTTTCTTTTTAATATTTTTTGGATGTATTTTGCTGTTTTATATTTTCTTTTTCTGGAAAAAAAGGTAACTTACAATTTAGATAATTGTTTAGATATATTTTAGCTGTTGTTACACTTACTTCTTTTTCTTCAAAACGGGTAATTTTTTTTTTAAATATTTTTTCAGATTTCTTTTGCTTTGTTAATATTTGCGTCTTCTTCAAGATCATTACTTCGTGCCCCAAATAGAATCGGGATTACGGCGGTCCTGTCTCATTTCCTTAGGGACCACAACAAGAAATTTGACCCGGATTTGCAACAGATTGCATCGGAAAACCGTGCAATCCTGACATTCAACGAAGAAATGTTCACAAACTTTAATGAAAGTATATGCTTGGGAGTAGTTACTTATACTGGAAAATCTTTAGACAAAGAAGCACGTCCTGGCCTTGCGGGCTTGTGCCGACCAAATTCGTTTCTTCCCGAAAAGTATTCATACTTGGCATACGACCTTCCTGTTCTTATTATGGCATGCAAAACATCATTAACTTGCTTGATTAAGGACAGAACAATGCCAGAAAAGTGGGCGAACCCTGAAAACCCAGAACAAGAAATAATCGTAATTTGGTTGGCTACAAGTGATGGGTCATCTGTTAGTTAATTTATCTGTGGTTTTAGCTTTAGTGGATGTTTCTGAATCTACAACTTCCGCTCCAAATTTTGAAACTAATGCAGATTAGAAATACCCATTTTGGATAAAAATTGCTTTAAATTGCTAAAATTTGCCTGGTTTTTCTTGTCCTGGCTGCTCCAGTCCTTTTATTTTACTTGTAAGCTCAATGAATTTCGTAAAAACTTGGTGAGACCAGTGCCGCGAAGTCGGATGCCATTTTTTCGTCACTAAAAATTTAATTTATCCAAAAAAAATTTACGCTAACATTCATTGGATTCGATTCCGGTGGAATTCATAATACGGGCGTATCAAAAATGATGCTGAAACTGAAGAATTTATTAACAAGTTAAATTTGCTAATTGCATTAAATTGTCGACTCCTTGAACGAAAAAGCAAATTACTGCATGAAGAAGCCTCTAAAAGAAGTGACGCAAAATATCAGTGAGTTAGAATACTAACGTGCAACCAAAAGGAAGGCGTTGAACTTGACTACAAAATAGCCAACCACAGAAATTCTTGACGATGAAGATGAACAAAAGTCAAGGTACTATCAGTGCTAGAAAATGAAGACTGTGCATTACGTGTTGAAAATTCTGGTTGTAATTAAGGGTTGCTAATTGAAGAGGAATGGACAAGCATGCTTATGGTTCATTACTTAAAGGAATTGCATAAAACACCAGAAAGCACTGCCGAAAATCGCGTTATTAATGATTTATAGCCCTAAGTGAAACAAAAAGCTGTAAAAGGAAAATATTTTATGATGTGTGTAGTCCCAGAAGCACTACTTACTGGTCTTCGAATTTTTCAAAATGGATATCAGTTAAAATTTTAATATTTTTGTAGATTTATTTGACTTTGTTTCAACTTCGTCCTTTTCAAAATGGATATCACTTAAAATTTTAATATTTTTTTAGATTTATTTGACTTTGTTTCAACTTCGTCCTTTTCAAAATGGATATCACTTAAAATTTTAATATTTTTTTAGATTTATTTGACTTTGTTTCAAATTCGTCCTTTTCAAAATGGATATCACTTAAAATTTTAATGTTTTTTTAGATTTATTTGACTTTGTTTCATCTTCGACCTTTTCAAAATGGATATCACTTAAAATTTTAATGTTTTTTTAGATTTATTTGACTTTGTTTCATCTTCGACCTTTTCAAAATGGATATCAGTTAAAATTTTAATATTTTTGTAGATTTATTTGACTTTGTTTCAACTTCGTCCTTTTCAAAATGGATATCAGTTAAAATTTTAATATTTTTTTATAATTTGTAATGCACCGTGGTCCACTAATTTCTTGTCGCAGAGCGGTTTTCCGAAATTCTACTGTTCTGGAACCCATTGCATTTTCGCGACTGGGGACGCAAGTGGGTCAGAATTCTGAAACCCGGGGCACCCTACCGCCAATGAATTGCATCCCGCCTCCCACCCCGAGGGACGGGCAGCGTTGTGATGTATGAAATATTCCTTCGAGCAAACATTGTAATGCTTTTTGCCATCCTGTTGGAACAAGACCCGGACAATTCCGCTGAGGAGGACCAAAAAACGCTTGACTCAAAGCACTTAAGGGTTAAATATTTTTAAAGGGGCATGAAGATGCCACCAGGTGTTTTGTGGCATTCGGAATTAGCCAAGTAAGGCTAATAATAAACTTTGAACACGACCCCGTTCACCAATCCAAAATAAAAGAATAATATTTTAAATAAATGATTATCCAATATTCCTTAGTCCTTGCGATATTTTTTAAGCACTGAAACAATTCTTTTGAAAGTTTTCATTATATTATAAATTGGAAATATGATAATTTGGTTTCAAACAACAAAATAAAATTTTAAAGACCACTTACCTTGTCCGAAATATGTAATTTAAACATCTCCAAAGACCCAGCAAAATCCACCGGAGCATCGAAAATTTAGAGATGTCAGTGTCGTGGAGAAGGCACCGGCCCCATTAGCACCGGATTTAGCCAGACGAATTAAATTCACTTTCGGTTCCGCGCTATTATTGGTTGCCGTCTGAATTAAACCAGCGCCTTCGAAATATTCCACGATTTCCTTGGAAGGAGATTATTGAACTCTGCTGAGTCTAGGCGTACTCCCTATAATTGAAAATGATACGTGTTACTAACTAGTTTCTCCGAATTTTCAAATAATTTCTTTAACTGAATTTACACTTTATTATTTAAAGTTTAATAATTTAATTATTTTGTATCCAAAACGCGTGAACGCGGTGCGAAAGTCGGGCAATGTCTGCCCCCTCCGAATTTTTTACAAAACATGTGAAGATTTTTGTTTTCAAGACTGAATTTGTTGACAAGTCGAAAGCCGCCTACTCTTCCATTTATTTAAATAAAAGGAGTACTTTTATGACGATTTTACGAATTGTATACGGAATTTCTTTTCACTACACCAACAAGAGAAAATCTAATATAATTTTGGAAATATTTTACCTTTTAGGATAGTAGGTAGACACGATGTTTAAATAATTTTTTGCACTGAATTTACACTTTATCACGTAAAATTTAATATTTTAATTATTTTGTATCCAAAACGCGTGAACGCGGTGCGAAAGTCGGGCAATGTCTGCCCCCTCCGAATTTTTTACAAAACATGTGAAGATTTTCTTTTTCAAGACTGAATTTGTTCACAAGTCGAAAGCCGCCTACTCTTCCATTTATTTAAATAAAAGGAGTACTTTTATGACGATTTTACGAATTGTATACGGAATTTCTTTTCACTACACCAACAAGAGAAAATCTAATATAATTTTGGAAATATTTTACCTTTTAGGATAGTAGACACGATGTTTAAATAATTTTTTGCACTGAATTTACACTTTATCACGTAAAATTTAATATTTTAATTATTTTGTATCCAAAACGCGTGAACGCGGTGCGAAAGTCGGGCAATGTCTGCCCCCTCCGAATTTTTTACAAAACATGTGAAGATTTTTTTTTACTTAGTTTTCTTTGATTCTTCTTCAAAAAGGATCACTTTTCTTTTTAATATTATTTGGATGTATTTTGCTGTTTTATATTTTCTTTTTCTGGAAAAAAAGGTAACTTACAATTTAGATAGTTGTTTAGATATTTTTTAGCTGTTGTTACACTTACTTCTTTTTCTTCAAAACGGGTAATTTTTTTTTTAAATATTTTTTCAGATTTCTTTTACTTTGTTAATATTTGCGTCTTCTTCAAGATCATTTACTTTTAATTTATGTATTTTTTTCGATGTATTTTACTTAGTTTTCTTTGATTCTTCTTCAAAAAGGATCACTTTTCTTTTTAATATTATTTGGATGTATTTTGCTGTTTTATATTTTCTTTTTCTGGAAAAAAAGGTAACTTACAATTTAGATAGTTGTTTAGATATTTTTTAGCTGTTGTTACACTTACTTCTTTTTCTTCAAAACGGGTAATTTTTTTTTTAAATATTTTTTCAGATTTCTTTTACTTTGTTAATATTTGCGTCTTCTTCAAGATCATTTACTTTTAATTTATGTATTTTTTTCGATGTATTTTACTTAGTTTTCTTTGATTCTTCTTCAAAAAGGATCACTTTTCTTTTTAATATTATTTGGATGTATTTTGCTGTTTTATATTTTCTTTTTCTGGAAAAAAAGGTAACTTACAATTTAGATAGTTGTTTAGATATTTTTTAGCTGTTGTTACACTTACTTCTTTTTCTTCAAAACGGGTAATTTTTTTTTTAAATATTTTTTCAGATTTCTTTTACTTTGTTAATATTTGCGTCTTCTTCAAGATCATTTACTTTTAATTTATGTATTTTTTTCGATGTATTTTACTTAGTTTTCTTTGATTCTTCTTCAAAAAGGATCACTTTTCTTTTTAATATTATTTGGATGTATTTTGCTGTTTTATATTTTCTTTTTCTGGAAAAAAAGGTAACTTACAATTTAGATAGTTGTTTAGATATTTTTTAGCTGTTGTTACACTTACTTCTTTTTCTTCAAAACGGGTAATTTTTTTTTTAAATATTTTTTCAGATTTCTTTTACTTTGTTAATATTTGCGTCTTCTTCAAGATCATTTACTTTTAATTTATGTATTTTTTTCGATGTATTTTACTTAGTTTTCTTTGATTCTTCTTCAAAAAGGATCACTTTTCTTTTTAATATTATTTGGATGTATTTTGCTGTTTTATATTTTCTTTTTCTGGAAAAAAAGGTAACTTACAATTTAGATAGTTGTTTAGATATTTTTTAGCTGTTGTTACACTTACTTCTTTTTCTTCAAAACGGGTAATTTTTTTTTTAAATATTTTTTCAGATTTCTTTTACTTTGTTAATATTTGCGTCTTCTTCAAGATCATTTACTTTTAATTTATGTATTTTTTTCGATGTATTTTACTTAGTTTTCTTTGATTCTTCTTCAAAAAGGATCACTTTTCTTTTTAATATTATTTGGATGTATTTTGCTGTTTTATATTTTCTTTTTCTGGAAAAAAAGGTAACTTACAATTTAGATAGTTGTTTAGATATTTTTTAGCTGTTGTTACACTTACTTCTTTTTCTTCAAAACGGGTAATTTTTTTTTTAAATATTTTTTCAGATTTCTTTTACTTTGTTAATATTTGCGTCTTCTTCAAGATCATTTACTTTTAATTTATGTAATTTACTTAGTTTTCTTTGATTCTTCTTCAAAAAGGATCACTTCTCTTTTTAATATTTTTTGGATGTATTTTGCTGTTTTATATTTTCTTTTTCTGGAAAAAAAGGTAACTTACAATTTAGATAGTTGTTTAGATATTTTTTAGCTGTTGTTACACTTACTTCTTTTTCTTCAAAACGGGTAATTTTTTTTTTAAATATTTTTTCAGATTTCTTTCACTTTGTTAATATTTGCGTCTTCTTCAAGATCATTTACTTTAAATTTATGTATTTTTTTCGATGCATTTTACTTAGTTTTCTTTGATTCTTCTTCAAAAAGGATCACTTCTCTTTTTAATATTTTTTGGATGTATTTTGCTGTTTTATATTTTCTTTTTCTGGAAAAAAAGGTAACTTACAATTTAGATAGTTGTTTAGATATATTTTAGCTTTTGTTACACTTACTTCTTTTTCTTCAAAACGGGTAATTTTTTTTTTAAATATTTTTTCAGATTTCTTTTACTTTGTTAATATTTGCGTCTTCTTCAAGATCATTTACTTTAAATTTATGTATTTTTTTCGATGCATTTTACTTAGTTTTCTTTGATTCTTCTTCAAAAAGGATCACTTTTCTTTTTAATATTTTTTGGATGTATTTTGCTGTTTTATATTTTCTTTTTCTGGAAAAAAAGGTAACTTACAATTTAGATAGTTGTTTAGATATTTTTTAGCTTTTGTTACACTTACTTCTTTTTCTTCAAAACGGGTAATTTTTTTTTTAAATATTTTTTCAGATTTCTTTTACTTTGTTAATATTTGCGTCTTCTTCAAGATCATTTACTTTTAATTTATGTATTTTTTTCGATGTATTTTATTTAGTTTTCTTTGATTCTTCTTCAAAAAGGATCACTTTTCTTTTTAATATTTTTTGGATGTATTTTGCTGTTTTATATTTTCTTTTTCTGGAAAAAAAGGTAACTTACAATTTAGATAGTTGTTTAGATATTTTTTAGCTTTTGTTACACTTACTTCTTTTTCTTCAAAACGGGTAATTTTTTTTTAAAATATTTTTTCAGATTTCTTTTACTTTGTTAATATTTGCGTCTTCTTCAAGATCATTTACTTTTAATTTATGTATTTTTTTCGATGTATTTTACTTAGTTTTCTTTGATTCTTCTTCAAAAAGGATCACTTTTCTTTTTAATATTATTTGGATGTATTTTGCTGTTTTATATTTTCTTTTTCTGGAAAAAAAGGTAACTTACAATTTAGATAGTTGTTTAGATATTTTTTAGCTGTTGTTACACTTACTTCTTTTTCTTCAAAACGGGTAATTTTTTTTTTAAATATTTTTTCAGATTTCTTTTACTTTGTTAATATTTGCGTCTTCTTCAAGATCATTTACTTTTAATTTATGTATTTTTTTCGATGTATTTTACTTAGTTTTCTTTGATTCTTCTTCAAAAAGGATCACTTTTCTTTTTAATATTATTTGGATGTATTTTGCTGTTTTATATTTTCTTTTTCTGGAAAAAAAGGTAACTTACAATTTAGATAGTTGTTTAGATATTTTTTAGCTGTTGTTACACTTACTTCTTTTTCTTCAAAACGGGTAATTTTTTTTTTAAATATTTTTTCAGATTTCTTTTACTTTGTTAATATTTGCGTCTTCTTCAAGATCATTTACTTTTAATTTATGTAATTTACTTAGTTTTCTTTGATTCTTCTTCAAAAAGGATCACTTCTCTTTTTAATATTTTTTGGATGTATTTTGCTGTTTTATATTTTCTTTTTCTGGAAAAAAAGGTAACTTACAATTTAGATAGTTGTTTGGATATTTTTTAGCTGTTGTTACACTTACTTCTTTTTCTTCAAAACGGGTAATTTTTTTTTTAAATATTTTTTCAGATTTCTTTTACTTTGTTAATATTTGCGTCTTCTTCAAGATCATTTACTTTTAATTTATGTAATTTACTTAGTTTTCTTTGATTCTTCTGCAAAAAGGATCACTTTTCTTTTTAATATTTTTAGGATGTATTTTGCTGTTTTATATTTTCTTTTTCTGGAAAAAAAGGTAACTTACAATTTAGATAGTTGTTTAGATATTTTTTAGCTGTTGTTACACTTACTTCTTTTTCTTCAAAACGGGTAATTTTTTTTTTAAATATTTTTTCAGATTTCTTTTACTTTGTTAATATTTGCGTCTTCTTCAAGATCATTTACTTTTAATTTATGTAATTTACTTAGTTTTCTTTGATTCTTCTTCAAAAAGGATCACTTCTCTTTTTAATATTTTTTGGATGTATTTTGCTGTTTTATATTTTCTTTTTCTGGAAAAAAAGGTAACTTACAATTTAGATAGTTGTTTAGATATTTTTTAGCTTTTGTTACACTTACTTCTTTTTCTTCAAAACGGGTAATTTTTTTTTTAAATATTTTTTCAGATTTCTTTTACTTTGTTAATATTTGCGTCTTCTTCAAGATCATTTACTTTTAATTTATGTATTTTTTTCGATGTATTTTACTTAGTTTTCTTTGATTCTTCTTCAAAAAGGATCACTTTTCTTTTTAATATTATTTGGATGTATTTTGCTGTTTTATATTTTCTTTTTCTGGAAAAAAAGGTAACTTACAATTTAGATAGTTGTTTAGATATTTTTTAGCTTTTGTTACACTTACTTCTTTTTCTTCAAAACGGGTAATTTTTTTTTTAAATATTTTTTCAGATTTCTTTTACTTTGTTAATATTTGCGTCTTCTTCAAGATCATTTACTTTTAATTTATGTATTTTTTTCGATGTATTTTACTTAGTTTTCTTTGATTCTTCTTCAAAAAGGATCACTTTTCTTTTTAATATTATTTGGATGTATTTTGCTGTTTTATATTTTCTTTTTCTGGAAAAAAAGGTAACTTACAATTTAGATAGTTGTTTAGATATTTTTTAGCTGTTGTTACACTTACTTCTTTTTCTTCAAAACGGGTAATTTTTTTTTTAAATATTTTTTCAGATTTCTTTTACTTTGTTAATATTTGCGTCTTCTTCAAGATCATTTACTTTTAATTTATGTATTTTTTTCGATGTATTTTACTTAGTTTTCTTTGATTCTTCTTCAAAAAGGATCACTTTTCTTTTTAATATTATTTGGATGTATTTTGCTGTTTTATATTTTCTTTTTCTGGAAAAAAAGGTAACTTACAATTTAGATAGTTGTTTAGATATTTTTTAGCTGTTGTTACACTTACTTCTTTTTCTTCAAAACGGGTAATTTTTTTTTTAAATATTTTTTCAGATTTCTTTTACTTTGTTAATATTTGCGTCTTCTTCAAGATCATTTACTTTTAATTTATGTATTTTTTTCGATGTATTTTACTTAGTTTTCTTTGATTCTTCTTCAAAAAGGATCACTTTTCTTTTTAATATTATTTGGATGTATTTTGCTGTTTTATATTTTCTTTTTCTGGAAAAAAAGGTAACTTACAATTTAGATAGTTGTTTAGATATTTTTTAGCTGTTGTTACACTTACTTCTTTTTCTTCAAAACGGGTAATTTTTTTTTTAAATATTTTTTCAGATTTCTTTTACTTTGTTAATATTTGCGTCTTCTTCAAGATCATTTACTTTTAATTTATGTAATTTACTTAGTTTTCTTTGATTCTTCTTCAAAAAGGATCACTTCTCTTTTTAATATTTTTTGGATGTATTTTGCTGTTTTATATTTTCTTTTTCTGGAAAAAAAGGTAACTTACAATTTAGATAGTTGTTTAGATATTTTTTAGCTGTTGTTACACTTACTTCTTTTTCTTCAAAACGGGTAATTTTTTTTTTAAATATTTTTTCAGATTTCTTTCACTTTGTTAATATTTGCGTCTTCTTCAAGATCATTTACTTTAAATTTATGTATTTTTTTCGATGCATTTTACTTAGTTTTCTTTGATTCTTCTTCAAAAAGGATCACTTCTCTTTTTAATATTTTTTGGATGTATTTTGCTGTTTTATATTTTCTTTTTCTGGAAAAAAAGGTAACTTACAATTTAGATAGTTGTTTAGATATATTTTAGCTTTTGTTACACTTACTTCTTTTTCTTCAAAACGGGTAATTTTTTTTTTAAATATTTTTTCAGATTTCTTTTACTTTGTTAATATTTGCGTCTTCTTCAAGATCATTTACTTTAAATTTATGTATTTTTTTCGATGCATTTTACTTAGTTTTCTTTGATTCTTCTTCAAAAAGGATCACTTTTCTTTTTAATATTTTTTGGATGTATTTTGCTGTTTTATATTTTCTTTTTCTGGAAAAAAAGGTAACTTACAATTTAGATAGTTGTTTAGATATTTTTTAGCTTTTGTTACACTTACTTCTTTTTCTTCAAAACGGGTAATTTTTTTTTTAAATATTTTTTCAGATTTCTTTTACTTTGTTAATATTTGCGTCTTCTTCAAGATCATTTACTTTTAATTTATGTATTTTTTTCGATGTATTTTATTTAGTTTTCTTTGATTCTTCTTCAAAAAGGATCACTTTTCTTTTTAATATTTTTTGGATGTATTTTGCTGTTTTATATTTTCTTTTTCTGGAAAAAAAGGTAACTTACAATTTAGATAGTTGTTTAGATATTTTTTAGCTTTTGTTACACTTACTTCTTTTTCTTCAAAACGGGTAATTTTTTTTTAAAATATTTTTTCAGATTTCTTTTACTTTGTTAATATTTGCGTCTTCTTCAAGATCATTTACTTTTAATTTATGTATTTTTTTCGATGTATTTTACTTAGTTTTCTTTGATTCTTCTTCAAAAAGGATCACTTTTCTTTTTAATATTATTTGGATGTATTTTGCTGTTTTATATTTTCTTTTTCTGGAAAAAAAGGTAACTTACAATTTAGATAGTTGTTTAGATATTTTTTAGCTGTTGTTACACTTACTTCTTTTTCTTCAAAACGGGTAATTTTTTTTTTAAATATTTTTTCAGATTTCTTTTACTTTGTTAATATTTGCGTCTTCTTCAAGATCATTTACTTTTAATTTATGTATTTTTTTCGATGTATTTTACTTAGTTTTCTTTGATTCTTCTTCAAAAAGGATCACTTTTCTTTTTAATATTATTTGGATGTATTTTGCTGTTTTATATTTTCTTTTTCTGGAAAAAAAGGTAACTTACAATTTAGATAGTTGTTTAGATATTTTTTAGCTGTTGTTACACTTACTTCTTTTTCTTCAAAACGGGTAATTTTTTTTTTAAATATTTTTTCAGATTTCTTTTACTTTGTTAATATTTGCGTCTTCTTCAAGATCATTTACTTTTAATTTATGTAATTTACTTAGTTTTCTTTGATTCTTCTTCAAAAAGGATCACTTCTCTTTTTAATATTTTTTGGATGTATTTTGCTGTTTTATATTTTCTTTTTCTGGAAAAAAAGGTAACTTACAATTTAGATAGTTGTTTGGATATTTTTTAGCTGTTGTTACACTTACTTCTTTTTCTTCAAAACGGGTAATTTTTTTTTTAAATATTTTTTCAGATTTCTTTTACTTTGTTAATATTTGCGTCTTCTTCAAGATCATTTACTTTTAATTTATGTAATTTACTTAGTTTTCTTTGATTCTTCTGCAAAAAGGATCACTTTTCTTTTTAATATTTTTAGGATGTATTTTGCTGTTTTATATTTTCTTTTTCTGGAAAAAAAGGTAACTTACAATTTAGATAGTTGTTTAGATATTTTTTAGCTGTTGTTACACTTACTTCTTTTTCTTCAAAACGGGTAATTTTTTTTTTAAATATTTTTTCAGATTTCTTTTACTTTGTTAATATTTGCGTCTTCTTCAAGATCATTTACTTTTAATTTATGTAATTTACTTAGTTTTCTTTGATTCTTCTTCAAAAAGGATCACTTCTCTTTTTAATATTTTTTGGATGTATTTTGCTGTTTTATATTTTCTTTTTATGGAAAAAAAGGTAACTTACAATTTAGATAGTTGTTTAGATATTTTTTAGCTTTTGTTACACTTACTTCTTTTTCTTCAAAACGGGTAATTTTTTTTTTAAATATTTTTTCAGATTTCTTTTACTTTGTTAATATTTGCGTCTTCTTCAAGATCATTTACTTTTAATTTATGTATTTTTTTCGATGTATTTTACTTAGTTTTCTTTGATTCTTCTTCAAAAAGGATCACTTTTCTTTTTAATATTATTTGGATGTATTTTGCTGTTTTATATTTTCTTTTTCTGGAAAAAAAGGTAACTTACAATTTAGATAGTTGTTTAGATATTTTTTAGCTTTTGTTACACTTACTTCTTTTTCTTCAAAACGGGTAATTTTTTTTTTAAATATTTTTTCAGATTTCTTTTACTTTGTTAATATTTGCGTCTTCTTCAAGATCATTTACTTTTAATTTATGTATTTTTTTCGATGTATTTTACTTAGTTTTCTTTGATTCTTCTTCAAAAAGGATCACTTTTCTTTTTAATATTATTTGGATGTATTTTGCTGTTTTATATTTTCTTTTTCTGGAAAAAAAGGTAACTTACAATTTAGATAGTTGTTTAGATATTTTTTAGCTGTTGTTACACTTACTTCTTTTTCTTCAAAACGGGTAATTTTTTTTTTAAATATTTTTTCAGATTTCTTTTACTTTGTTAATATTTGCGTCTTCTTCAAGATCATTTACTTTTAATTTATGTAATTTACTTAGTTTTCTTTGATTCTTCTTCAAAAAGGATCACTTCTCTTTTTAATATTTTTTGGATGTATTTTGCTGTTTTATATTTTCTTTTTCTGGAAAAAAAGGTAACTTACAATTTAGATAGTTGTTTAGATATTTTTTAGCTTTTGTTACACTTACTTCTTTTTCTTCAAAACGGGTAATTTTTTTTTTAAATATTTTTTCAGATTTCTTTCACTTTGTTAATATTTGCGTCTTCTTCAAGATCATTTACTTTAAATTTATGTATTTTTTTCGATGCATTTTACTTAGTTTTCTTTGATTCTTCTTCAAAAAGGATCACTTCTCTTTTTAATATTTTTTGGATGTATTTTGCTGTTTTATATTTTCTTTTTCTGGAAAAAAAGGTAACTTACAATTTAGATAGTTGTTTAGATATTTTTTAGCTTTTGTTACACTTACTTCTTTTTCTTCAAAACGGGTAATTTTTTTTTTAAATATTTTTTCAGATTTCTTTTACTTTGTTAATATTTGCGTCTTCTTCAAGATCATTTACTTTAAATTTATGTATTTTTTTCGATGCATTTTACTTAGTTTTCTTTGATTCTTCTGCAAAAAGGATCACTTTTCTTTTTAATATTTTTTGGATGTATTTTGCTGTTTTATATTTTCTTTTTCTGGAAAAAAAGGTAACTTACAATTTAGATAGTTGTTTAGATATTTTTTAGCTTTTGTTACACTTACTTCTTTTTCTTCAAAACGGGTAATTTTTTTTTTAAATATTTTTTCAGATTTCTTTTACTTTGTTAATATTTGCGTCTTCTTCAAGATCATTTACTTTTAATTTATGTATTTTTTTCTATGTATTTTATTTAGTTTTCTTTGATTCTTCTTCAAAAAGGATCACTTTTCTTTTTAATATTTTTTGGATGTATTTTGCTGTTTTATATTTTCTTTTTCTGGAAAAAAAGGTAACTTACAATTTAGATAGTTGTTTAGATATATTTTAGCTTTTGTTACACTTACTTCTTTTTCTTCAAAACGGGTAATTTTTTTTTTAAATGTTTTTTCAGATTTCTTTTACTTTGTTAATATTTGCGTCTTCTTCAAGATCATTTACTTTTAATTTATGTATTTTTTTCGATGTATTTTACTTAGTTTTCTTTGATTCTTCTTCAAAAAGGATCACTTTTCTTTTTAATATTTTTTGGATGTATTTTGCTGTTTTATATTTTCTTTTTCTGGAAAAAAAGGTAACTTACAATTTAGATAGTTGTTTAGATATTTTTTAGCTTTTGTTACACTTACTTCTTTTTCTTCAAAACGGGTAATTTTTTTTTTAAATATTTTTTCAGATTTCTTTTACTTTGTTAATATTTGCGTCTTCTTCAAGATCATTTACTTTTAATTTATGTATTTTTTTCGATGTATTTTACTTAGTTTTCTTTGATTCTTCTTCAAAAAGGATCACTTTTCTTTTTAATATTTTTTGGATGTATTTTGCTGTTTTATATTTTCTTTTTCTGGAAAAAAAGGTAACTTACAATTTAGATAGTTGTTTAGATATTTTTTAGCTGTTGTTACACTTACTTCTTTTTCTTCAAAACGGGTAATTTTTTTTTTAAATATTTTTTCAGATTTCTTTTACTTTGTTAATATTTGCGTCTTCTTCAAGATCATTTACTTTTAATTTATGTAATTTACTTAGTTTTCTTTGATTCTTCTGCAAAAAGGATCACTTTTCTTTTTAATATTTTTTGGATGTATTTTGCTGTTTTATATTTTCTTTTTCTGGAAAAAAAGGTAACTTACAATTTAGATAGTTGTTTAGATATATTTTAGCTTTTGTTACACTTACTTCTTTTTCTTCAAAACGGGTAATTTTTTTTTTAAATATTTTTTCAGATTTCTTTTACTTTGTTAATATTTGCGTCTTCTTCAAGATCATTTACTTTTAATTTATGTATTTTTTTCGATGTATTTTACTTAGTTTTCTTTGATTCTTCTTCAAAAAGGATCACTTTTCTTTTTAATATTTTTTGGATGTATTTTGCTGTTTTATATTTTCTTTTTCTGGAAAAAAAGGTAACTTACAATTTAGATAGTTGTTTAGATATTTTTTAGCTGTTGTTACACTTACTTCTTTTTCTTCAAAACGGGTAATTTTTTTTTTAAATATTTTTTCAGATTTCTTTTACTTTGTTAATATTTGCGTCTTCTTCAAGATCATTTACTTTTAATTTATGTAATTTACTTAGTTTTCTTTGATTCTTCTGCAAAAAGGATCACTTTTCTTTTTAATATTTTTTGGATGTATTTTGCTGTTTTATATTTTCTTTTTCTGGAAAAAAAGGTAACTTACAATTTAGATAGTTGTTTAGATATATTTTAGCTTTTGTTACACTTACTTCTTTTTCTTCAAAACGGGTAATTTTTTTTTTAAATGTTTTTTCAGATTTCTTTTACTTTGTTAATATTTGCGTCTTCTTCAAGATCATTTACTTTTAATTTATGTATTTTTTTCGATGTATTTTACTTAGTTTTCTTTGATTCTTCTTCAAAAAGGATCACTTTTCTTTTTAATATTTTTTGGATGTATTTTGCTGTTTTATATTTTCTTTTTCTGGAAAAAAAGGTAACTTACAATTTAGATAGTTGTTTAGATATTTTTTAGCTGTTGTTACACTTACTTCTTTTTCTTCAAAACGGGTAATTTTTTTTTTAAATATTTTTTCAGATTTCTTTTACTTTGTTAATATTTGCGTCTTCTTCAAGATCATTTACTTTTAATTTATGTATTTTTTTTGATGTATTTTACTTAGTTTTCTTTGATTCTTCTTCAAAAAGGATCACTTTTCTTTTTAATATTTTTTGGATGTATTTTGCTGTTTTATATTTTCTTTTTCTGGAAAAAAAGGTAACTTACAATTTAGATAATTGTTTAGATATATTTTAGCTGTTGTTACACTTACTTCTTTTTCTTCAAAACGGGTAATTTTTTTTTTAAATATTTTTTCAGATTTCTTTTGCTTTGTTAATATTTGCGTCTTCTTCAAGATCATTACTTCGTGCCCCAAATAGAATCGGGATTACGGCGGTCCTGTCTCATTTCCTTAGGGACCACAACAAGAAATTTGACCCGGATTTGCAACAGATTGCATCGGAAAACCGTGCAATCCTGACATTCAACGAAGAAATGTTCACAAACTTTAATGAAAGTATATGCTTGGGAGTAGTTACTTATACTGGAAAATCTTTAGACAAAGAAGCACGTCCTGGCCTTGCGGGCTTGTGCCGACCAAATTCGTTTCTTCCCGAAAAGTATTCATACTTGGCATACGACCTTCCTGTTCTTATTATGGCATGCAAAACATCATTAACTTGCTTGATTAAGGACAGAACAATGCCAGAAAAGTGGGCGAACCCTGAAAACCCAGAACAAGAAATAATCGTAATTTGGTTGGCTACAAGTGATGGGTCATCTGTTAGTTAATTTATCTGTGGTTTTAGCTTTAGTGGATGTTTCTGAATCTACAACTTCCGCTCCAAATTTTGAAACTAATGCAGATTAGAAATACCCATTTTGGATAAAAATTGCTTTAAATTGCTAAAATTTGCCTGGTTTTTCTTGTCCTGGCTGCTCCAGTCCTTTTATTTTACTTGTAAGCTCAATGAATTTCGTAAAAACTTGGTGAGACCAGTGCCGCGAAGTCGGATGCCATTTTTTCGTCACTAAAAATTTAATTTATCCAAAAAAAATTTACGCTAACATTCATTGGATTCGATTCCGGTGGAATTCATAATACGGGCGTATCAAAAATGATGCTGAAACTGAAGAATTTATTAACAAGTTAAATTTGCAAATTGCATTAAATTGTCGACTCCTTGAACGAAAAAGCAAATTACTGCATGAAGAAGCCTCTAAAAGAAGTGACGCAAAATATCAGTGAGTTAGAATACTAACGTGCAACCAAAAGGAAGGCGTTGAACTTGACTACAAAATAGCCAACCACAGAAATTCTTGACGATGAAGATGAACAAAAGTCAAGGTACTATCAGTGCTAGAAAATGAAGACTGTGCATTACGTGTTGAAAATTCTGGTTGTAATTAAGGGTTGCTAATTGAAGAGGAATGGACAAGCATGCTTATGGTTCATTACTTAAAGGAATTGCATAAAACACCAGAAAGCACTGCCGAAAATCGCGTTATTAATGATTTATAGCCCTAAGTGAAACAAAAAGCTGTAAAAGGAAAATATTTTATGATGTGTGTAGTCCCAGAAGCACTACTTACTGGTCTTCGAATTTTTCAAAATGGATATCAGTTAAAATTTTAATATTTTTGTAGATTTATTTGACTTTGTTTCAACTTCGTCCTTTTCAAAATGGATATCACTTAAAATTTTAATATTTTTTTAGATTTATTTGACTTTGTTTCAACTTCGTCCTTTTCAAAATGGATATCACTTAAAATTTTAATATTTTTTTAGATTTATTTGACTTTGTTTCAAATTCGTCCTTTTCAAAATGGATATCACTTAAAATTTTAATGTTTTTTTAGATTTATTTGACTTTGTTTCATCTTCGACCTTTTCAAAATGGATATCACTTAAAATTTTAATGTTTTTTTAGATTTATTTGACTTTGTTTCATCTTCGACCTTTTCAAAATGGATATCAGTTAAAATTTTAATATTTTTGTAGATTTATTTGACTTTGTTTCAACTTCGTCCTTTTCAAAATGGATATCAGTTAAAATTTTAATATTTTTTTATAATTTGTAATGCACCGTGGTCCACTAATTTCTTGTCGCAGAGCGGTTTTCCGAAATTCTACTGTTCTGGAACCCATTGCATTTTCGCGACTGGGGACGCAAGTGGGTCAGAATTCTGAAACCCGGGGCACCCTACCGCCAATGAATTGCATCCCGCCTCCCACCCCGAGGGACGGGCAGCGTTGTGATGTATGAAATATTCCTTCGAGCAAACATTGTAATGCTTTTTGCCATCCTGTTGGAACAAGACCCGGACAATTCCGCTGAGGAGGACCAAAAAACGCTTGACTCAAAGCACTTAAGGGTTAAATATTTTTAAAGGGGCATGAAGATGCCACCAGGTGTTTTGTGGCATTCGGAATTAGCCAAGTAAGGCTAATAATAAACTTTGAACACGACCCCGTTCACCAATCCAAAATAAAAGAATAATATTTTAAATAAATGATTATCCAATATTCCTTAGTCCTTGCGATATTTTTTAAGCACTGAAACAATTCTTTTGAAAGTTTTCATTATATTATAAATTGGAAATATGATAATTTGGTTTCAAACAACAAAATAAAATTTTAAAGACCACTTACCTTGTCCGAAATATGTAATTTAAACATCTCCAAAGACCCAGCAAAATCCACCGGAGCATCGAAAATTTAGAGATGTCAGTGTCGTGGAGAAGGCACCGGCCCCATTAGCACCGGATTTAGCCAGACGAATTAAATTCACTTTCGGTTCCGCGCTATTATTGGTTGCCGTCTGAATTAAACCAGCGCCTTCGAAATATTCCACGATTTCCTTGGAAGGAGATTATTGAACTCTGCTGAGTCTAGGCGTACTCCCTATAATTGAAAATGATACGTGTTACTAACTAGTTTCTCCGAATTTTCAAATAATTTCTTTAACTGAATTTACACTTTATCATTTAAAGTTTAATAATTTAATTATTTTGTATCCAAAACGCGTGAACGCGGTGCGAAAGTCGGGCAATGTCTGCCCCCTCCGAATTTTTTACAAAACATGTGAAGATTTTTGTTTTCAAGACTGAATTTGTTGACAAGTCGAAAGCCGCCTACTCTTCCATTTATTTAAATAAAAGGAGTACTTTTATGACGATTTTACGAATTGTATACGGAATTTCTTTTCACTACACCAACAAGAGAAAATCTAATATAATTTTGGAAATATTTTACCTTTTAGGATAGTAGGTAGACACGATGTTTAAATAATTTTTTGCACTGAATTTACACTTTATCACGTAAAATTTAATATTTTAATTATTTTGTATCCAAAACGCGTGAACGCGGTGCGAAAGTCGGGCAATGTCTGCCCCCTCCGAATTTTTTACAAAACATGTGAAGATTTTCTTTTTCAAGACTGAATTTGTTCACAAGTCGAAAGCCGCCTACTCTTCCATTTATTTAAATAAAAGGAGTACTTTTATGACGATTTTACGAATTGTATACGGAATTTCTTTTCACTACACCAACAAGAGAAAATCTAATATAATTTTGGAAATATTTTACCTTTTAGGATAGTAGGTAGACACGATGTTTAAATAATTTTTTGCACTGAATTTACACTTTATCACGTAAAATTTAATATTTTAATTATTTTGTATCCAAAACGCGTGAACGCGGTGCGAAAGTCGGGCAATGTCTGCCCCCTCCGAATTTTTTACAAAACATGTGAAGATTTTTGTTTTCAAGACTGAATTTGTTGACAAGTCGAAAGCCGCCTACTCTTCCATTTATTTAAATAAAAGGAGTACTTTTATGACGATTTTACGAATTGTATACGGAATTTCTTTTCACTACACCAACAAGAGAAAATCTAATATAATTTTGGAAATATTTTACCTTTTAGGATAGTAGGTAGACACGATGTTTAAATAATTTTTTGCACTGAATTTACACTTTATCACGTAAAATTTAATATTTTAATTATTTTGTATCCAAAACGCGTGAACGCGGTGCGAAAGTCGGGCAATGTCTGCCCCCTCCGAATTTTTTACAAAACATGTGAAGATTTTTTTTTTCAAGACTGAATTTGTTCACAAGTCGAAAGCCGCCTACTCTTCCATTTATTTAAATAAAAGGAGTACTTTTATGACGATTTTACGAATTGCATACGGAATTTCTTTTCACTACACCAACAAGAGAAAATCTAATATAATTTTGGAAATATTTTACCTTTTAGGATAGTAGACACGATGTTTAAATAATTTTTTGCACTGAATTTACACTTTATCACGTAAAATTTAATATTTTAATTATTTTGTATCCAAAACGCGTGAACGCGGTGCGAAAGTCGGGCAATGTCTGCCCCCTCCGAATTTTTTACAAAACATGTGAAGATTTTTTTTTTCAAGACTGAATTTGTTCACAAGTCGAAAGCCGCCTACTCTTCCATTTATTTAAATAAAAGGAGTACTTTTATGACGATTTTACGAATTGTATACGGAATTTCTTTTCACTACACTAACAAGAGAAAATCTAATATAATTTTGGAAATATTTTACCTTTTAGGATAGTAGACACGATGTTTAAATAATTTTTTGCTCTGAATTTACACTTTATCACGTAAAATTTAATATTTTAATTATTTTGTATCCAAAACGCGTGAACGCGGTGCGAAAGTCGGGCAATGTCTGCCCCCTCCGAATTTTTTACAAAACATGTGAAGATTTTTTTTTTCAAGACTGAATTTGTTCACAAGTCGAAAGCCGCCTACTCTTCCATTTATTTAAATAAAAGGAGTACTTTTATGACGATTTTACGAATTGTATACGGAATTTCTTTTCACTACACCAACAAGAGAAAATCTAATATAATTTTGGAAATATTTTACCTTTTAGGATAGTAGACACGATGTTTAAATAATTTTTTGCACTGAATTTACACTTTATCACGTAAAATTTAATATTTTAATTATTTTGTATCCAAAACGCGTGAACGCGGTGCGAAAGTCGGGCAATGTCTGCCCCCTCCGAATTTTTTACAAAACATGTGAAGATTTTTTTTTTCAAGACTGAATTTGTTCACAAGTCGAAAGCCGCCTACTCTTCCATTTATTTAAATAAAAGGAGTACTTTTATGACGATTTTACGAATTGTATACGGAATTTCTTTTCACTACACCAACAAGAGAAAATCTAATATAATTTTGGAAATATTTTACCTTTTAGGATAGTAGACACGATGTTTAAATAATTTTTTGCACTGAATTTACACTTTATCACGTAAAATTTAATATTTTAATTATTTTGTATCCAAAACGCGTGAACGCGGTGCGAAAGTCGGGCAATGTCTGCCCCCTCCGAATTTTTTACAAAACATGTGAAGATTTTTTTTTTCAAGACTGAATTTGTTCACAAGTCGAAAGCCGCCTACTCTTCCATTTATTTAAATAAAAGGAGTACTTTTATGACGATTTTACGAATTGTATACGGAATTTCTTTTCACTACACCAACAAGAGAAAATCTAATATAATTTTGGAAATATTTTACCTTTTAGGATAGTAGACACGATGTTTAAATAATTTTTTGCACTGAATTTACACTTTATTTCGTAAAATTTAATATTTTAATTATTTTGTATCCAGAACGCGTGCACTAATCTCGAAAGTCGGGCAATGTCTGCCCCTCTGTGAATTTTTTGCAAAACATGTGACAATTTGTTGCAAAGTCGAAAGCCGCCTACTCTTCGATTGTTTTGATAATTAAAGGCTCCTGTGGTAATTTAGTGACAATTTTACGAAATTAAACGGAATTTCAATTCAAAATGTGTTTTACAAGCTCTATTCGAATTTATTTCACTCGGAACACAGGATATAGGCATATGTTAGATAAACTCATTATAATTACATGTGTATGTACTAACATACGAATGAAATAGTGAATTTTAATCGAATTTGAAGAGATTATTGTATACTTAAGAAAATGTAGTAGTAGCAAATTGATTTAAGCGTTTACTGTCAACATCAATTTGAGCTAATATTTTTATAGTATATGAAGAGTATTGTACGAGAATTATTCATTATCACAATAATTTAGAAATCAAGAAATATGTTCAAAGTGAAATTTTTATTCATTAACAAAAGTAAAACGCTATTTAAAAGTTTTAAAGTACACAAAATGCTGAGTACTGGCTGCTAGCTGATTTCTTATTCCTCCACCCTTTCATGGAATTAGAGAAGTAATAAAGAAAATATTCACTCATGTGTAATGCAATTTTTACGCAAGTTTAATCCTTAATCTTTTGGTAAATTCCTGTCTTACCATTCGTATATACATACATAGGTAATAGCATTAATTTTTAAATTTCCTCTGACCTCAATCAATGGATTCTTTAAGAAATCTCCTCAGAGCAAAATTGACTAAATATACCCGAAATAACTCGCTATAATTGCGTGAATCCCTTTTCGAATTACTCGCACTCATAGTTGGCAAAGTCAACTCATTACACAGTCGACTAGACTTTGTCTGGCCCAACCCTCATCCCCCATCCCTCATCCCTCTAGCGTTTTCTTTACTGCAGAGAGTTTCTATAGCACGTTCCACTTCTTACTGTTCTTAATTAAACAGAGGTAATTGAAAGAATCTCACAAGTGCGATGATGTTCATCTGTGTCCGGAATTTCAAACAGACCCTATCTGCGTTGTAATCAAATCCTACTGCAGACAGACAGACAGATAAAAAGGATGAGAATGAGATACAGTCTACCTCTGAACATCATCCTCCATTCATTTAAGCAGACGTAATAATTAAAAATGGTCGATTGGAGAATTTTGAGAGAAATTTCCAGTGCTTGAGAAAGTTCCGAGCTCGTTCCCTGGATTCTGCTTACAAAGGGTTTTCTTCCAATTGCAAGGGATATTTGCACGAATGCCAACGTACCACCTTTCGGTCTACCAGAGGTAACCTGAACTTTTTTCCTATTACTTGAACCTCAACAAGTAAATATTTGCTTCGGTGGATAATTAACTGGGGAATCGACTCATCAATGCAGAAAGATTAGCTTTTAACGTTGAAAAATTCTGATAAAAACCATATAGCTGAAATACTTGCAATGATTTAATTAGTCGAACTATTTAAGATACTATTTCACAAACAAATTCTGATTCAAATAAATTAACCACATCGAAGCACAGATCCAGTCACTATGAGGGTAGACTTTTTCAAATTAAAATAGATATTGAATTAGCGTTTATACCTAAGCTTATCCTAACAATAAGAAAGCCAGCAGCAGTTTCTATAGGAAAAATGGGAATGATTTCACATATAACTTTTATTTATATGGATTTATGCATTTTCTTATTCAAACAACTCCCACCTTTATGAATTTTAAAATAGTATCTAATTAATTAAAAAATGAAACCATTTTTATGACGGGCGTTAAGCTAAATTTAATTTAAAAATTATAGAAACTTTATACGAATTCTTATTTTAGTTACGCTTGTGTCGGTTTTTTTGAACATATTTAGGATACTTCGATGATATTAAAGATTTTCCCTCTCAATTCGTGTGCAATTGTATGATGCTAAAGATAAATTGCGATTGCCGGGAGAAGTGACAGCAATTCGATTTCCCTTTGATTTCCTTCTATTCATCTACTCATCAAAGGCTCTTCTTGAGAAGCTTCTTTCCTTAATAAGCAATTTTTCAAATTTAAACTCTAAGAGCAGCAAATAAGTGCCTTTAGCTAAAGATTCTACAAAGAAATCAACAATTGAGCTTCGAATAGAAGCCGGGTAGGAAGGATGTGGGTGCACTAGCGTAACTAAGACTGTTCCTTAGAAGCAGAAAATATCGATTTCTAGTATTTATTTCATATTATGGCTTCTCGCCATTCTTAAAGATGTTTGATTTGTACTATGATTACTTTTCAAGTATAAAATATAAAAGGTAAAAAAATATTTGATTGGTTAACCACAATTTTAAGTTTGCGAGAAAATAGAGTTACAGTTTTGCTTCCTAGAACATCTTTTTACAATTCCAGCGTACTTCTTTCTTTTAAGGAATTCAATTCCTTGGTTCAGCACATAAATGCTATTTTTAATCTGCTTGAAATTAAATGAAAATGTAGAAAAATTACTTAAGGAGTTCTTGGTATTAAACATTTTGATTTCATATTTAAACCCAAAACTGCACCAGAGATTTTAAAGGTACATTATTAATAGTAGTTGAAAAGTTTTGTAAAAGTTGTAATATTAGTGCATTAGTTTTAAATACGCTGTGATAGAACTGCAGTTTTAACAAAGCTTGCCAAAATTTTTCAAAATTTATGTCAACAATTGTTTGAATATGATTAAATCTTAAATTTTTGAAAGAATTATGTAGAAAAAATATATTTAGGAAGTATTTTGACTTTTGACTATATACGATTCATATCTGTGAAATAATCCTCTGGAAATTTTTGTCAAAGTTAACTTTTACTATCCAGGTATTTTATTAAAAGCTTTCTGAAATCCAATTTGCAATGTAACGAATAAAACGTTTTGCCTATTCCCTGCAGAGTTCCAACGAATTTAGCATCTACTGACAAAAAAAAGGACGAGAATATGTGTATGTATGAATGCGCCTCGAAAACTCGCACAACGAGAATCTCTACATTACCTGAGAGTTTATGAAAATTAAGTGGTTGAGCATATCAAGCCCATCTCCAGACCTGGATTTGAAGTCTCCACCGGCAGAATCCCTTTGAGCCCATCCGTATGCTGCTGAGCACGTATTTACACGCTCATAAAAATTTAACGCATGTTTGGTAGAAATTACAGGTGTTTACTGGAGCAATTCGACGGGTAACGTACATGAACACCGTGCAGCATCCTTCCCATCACAGGGTGCCTTTGATTACGTTTTATGTGTCTCCCTTTTTTATTTTCCAGCCGTTTTCGTCACGTTATGTAAAATAATTTTTGAAAATTAAGACAACACAGGTGCTTGAGTACTATGAGTCAAGAAGGTGGATTATAGTTCATACTAAAAAAATCCGTCTATTACTCCTCTCTTAATCTCATCGCAGGCATAAATCAAAGGGTAACTAGTTTTTCCGCAATTTATTACAATAGCAAATTACTTATGGAGAATTAAAATAAATTTTAAGGACGGATACGTTTAAAACACTGTACTAATCGCGGATGCGGCGAGCCTGCAGGAAAATTAATTTTCAAGCGCTAGAAAACCTTAAAGTATCATAAAGAAAAAAGAAGTTGAAACATTTTCCGGTGTTCTCGGATGAAGAGGAAAAGGGTGCTGGGGAAAAGTTTGTAAACGAAATTTATTTAACGACCCCCTCGGCTTTTGGGTTTTAGAGCTCCTTCATGAACCATCTTCCCTCAAAAGCAGCGTGGAGATTATGCCTGATTTACAGATTCAGCACACCGCGTCCTGAATTGTATACGTATTATGGGACCCAGAGTATCGCAGAATCGCTTCCTGGTGCGATTCCCTTCCAGAAAAGATTTTAAAGTTGATTTAATAGTTTACCCGGTTTAAATTAATTGTTATGGGAAAAGTTTACCCTTCGAAACGAAACGGGTATATGCAGTTTAAGCAGCACCGTCGAGTGTTTTAATCAGTTTGCTTTTCGACATATGGTATTTAGGATTATCGAGGGATGGATGTAAATTGGTTGAAAGGGGGTTCTTTTCATAAAATTTATAACTATGTAGAGTAATCAAGGTTGACAATAAATCATTATTATGAAGTATCTTGAAAAAACTCATTTCTAAGTATTTAATTGCACAGATATGCATTTAATGTTACATTGAAAAATAACTCTATATGATATTTATATTATATTTCTCGTTGTTAGTAAAAGGGGCCTTACACTTATTCGGTCAAAAATTTTAATTATTTTTACAATATTTTACAAATGTTGAAAACCGTATTTTCACACATAATATACTTATGTTGTTAATCGCCTAAAGTTTAATATTCGAAATTTTTAAAGAACATAATTGAAATATGATATTTCCCAATAGAATACTTTCTAAAAAGTTGTTTTTGCCTACCCAAGTAAGTGTCCACATTAAAATTTATTATAATTTGTAATGAAGCCCATAAAAAATATTCCAAAACTCCCTATGGAAAAATTGTATTTTTCGAAATTTTTATAACTAAGATTTTTGGTCAATAGAAGAGATGGACACGAAAGTTTACATAGTCATCACCTTTGACTCGAAATGTCATTTTAAAAATGAATCGAGGGGTATTCTTTTTTAAAATTTTTTAAAAAGCGATGAGAAGTTCATTTGAGGATACTTATTTTTTTAACCAAACACATCTTTATCGCCAGCGAAAAACATTCAAATAAATAAAATATATTGTTTTCTGTCATGAATATTATTGAAGTACCATTTTAAAAACTTCTATAATTAATATTTGATACACCAAAATATTTACCACGAGAGTTCTATAAATACTCTACATGGAGATAAATGAAGGATAATGAAAATCATTTAATTAGAAATAAAAAGGGATATAACATGATTATTCTTATCCTTTTAGGACTTAAAGTGTGTTTTATTGCATAGATTAAAATTTCCAACAATACAAAATTGATGGGTGCAAATGGGAAATATTTTGCCGTATGTAAATTCATAGATCTTTTAATAATTACCATGTGTGGGTCTCGCAGTATCTGTGCCCTATATATTTCGATGAGCCCAAAAACCAACTAACTTTTAGCTTCAGGCAGGACCAGATATAAATTGCAGACCTGCCCGAAAATTCCAGATTTTAGAACCGAAACAATTTGTCTTGCAATGTTCCTCCGTCTGGCCGGGAGCATGACTCTTCCAGTGGGAGAGAAGACGGCGGAACAGCATATCCCCCTCCGACGGAAATTTTCTGACGAGGAAACTGAAAACAAATGAAACCCACATTCCTGGTAATGAAAGTAATTTCACGAAGGGATTACTCTCCAGAAACTGTTGACTGATATCAAGGGGACTAGTTGCCTCCTAGAAAACTCCCGCCCACGAAAACTGAAAACCGCCGAAAACTACTACTAAACCCCACGGCGTTGGCTATGAAGAGCCCTGGAGCCCGAATTTTGGGGGTTGAAAACGGGAGGGGTTGCTCAAAGGACACTTGTTGCGAAATAAAATTCTCACAAAGCCGCAAAGCAGAGGGAAATGAACTTATCGCAATTTATTTGCTGGGGCGTCTTCAGTCGAGTTTTATTGCTGAAAATAATTAATACATTCAATTTGACCGAGTTGGGTACAGGACTGGGGCTGGGTCTGGAACCGGGCGCTTCCCGTCTCAGTCCATGTATAAATGGGGCCATCCGGCGGGCCCCAAACCCGTGCATTTCGTGGGCATTCACATGAAATAGAGAATTTGTGGCTTTTGTTCCCGAAATTAAGTTGTCTGTACGGTTCATTAGAAATTGCTGTTAAGCGGTTAAACGGCGGTAATTCTTTCCAGTTTAGGACCCCGGCCAGCATTACTCACTGCGATGGATGGCAGTTGAAAATATGCGATGCGGAAACATTCCACTGAATGAGCCGCCACCGCCCGGACAGAGTGAAACCCTTTTACCAGGACACAGCTCATGCTGAAAATTGCAATTTTGATTTTTATGCGGGTAACGTTGGGCAGTTTGTTTTTGAGCTAACCGACATTTTCCGAGTATTTTAATTCTCGACCACAATCGGTCAACTAAAATGGTTTCAATGGCGGTGGTCCCTTTGTGTACCGGTCAATCCCCAGAAACACCGGTCGACTGGTCCAAGTGGTCGGATGCTGCGGCCACTGATGCCCGGGTATCGTGTTTTGGGAGAGACACCCTGTTTTTCGCGATTTTTTTTATATTTTTCTCCACTTGAAAAACATTTTCATTTTCATTTTCATCATTCCTCAGGGCGAACACCGAGAATGAAATTTATTTTATATGCACACGAGACTTTTCCGGGTTTGCATTTGTTTATCATGGGAATAGAAAAATATCCGGGGCTTTTGTTCTAATCGGCATTCACCTCCACGAGGATCTGCTCCGCGTCTGTTTTTCTACTCTATCCACCTTCAGCATATCGAAACTCATTGCTATGCATCGCCATGGCCAAAACACTATTTGTTTTCTATCAAACAATAAATTTTGGTAAACTCAGTTATCTGGCTGCGGTGCAATTAATATTTATAGCTACGGAGTCAATTTTATCTCTCTTTCATATTTTAGGTTGATTTGAGGTCAGCGAGGTAGGGGTGTTTGTTTCTACCAAAAACCAACCTTATTATTATTTATATTACTGTCATCTCTTTATATTCATATATGTATTTTTCGGACTTTAACTCACGCAAAAGCTACAATTTATATAATTTAAAGAACCAAAGTTTGGATCGAACCCGATTTTCTATACAAAAGTCGAATCTAATCTACTACTCAGCTCTTTAGAATATGGACCATTGTTTTAACTGAGTGACTCGAATTGATACAGTATTATCAATTAATTTCGTAAAATCGAAAATAAACCCAAATTTACTCAAATATAGAGTTTCATTACTTTCAAATGTTTTTTCCTAAGATTCAAAATCTTGTTTTGCTGTTTTTAAATTAAGTGAAAATATCGGTAATGAACTTCTGTTTTCTAAAAACTTTATAAAATTCAAAAATATAAGTAATTTCTCAAATGAAAACCAGTAATATTTACCTTAATGCTCTTGTACTTATACTTATGTACCGTACTATGTATTTTAGAATCAAAAATTATATCTTGGTCACGAAATTTACTTTTATTGGATATTATGGTTAATTTTTACAAGACTATTAGGTATTAGTAAGTTATTATTCAATAATATTATAGCAGGTAATCACAGCAGTAGATCCTTATAATTATCTTTTGTTGATACATTATTATATGGCTTTTTAGGAGTAATGGCACTCTAGAATTTTGAAAAATTCAAGAACATAGTTTTAGTTAAAATTATTCCATTGGCTCATAAAAATCGCAGATTAAAAGTATCTATATACAAATTTCTATGAAATTGTGCGGTCTAAAATTTTAAACGCATTATTGCAAGTTTTCAATCGATATATTTGAATATTTCATCAAATCTCTATAGAAGTACTTATGAGTTATGTTTTTCATATGTTGGTTTTTTTTTTTATATACATATATAATCAATTTAGTAGGTGTACGAAATTTTAGGCCAAAAAGCTTATAACATTCGCAATTTTAGAAAAAATAAAATTTTCCAAATCCTCTACATATTTCTCTAGAAAACCTTATCTTATAATATTTCAAAAAATGTTTTTTACTGTAAGACTATTCAGAAGTCAAAGTGCCGTACATTAAGTATATCTTAACTGATACAATCTTTAAAGATAAAGCACATACAATAAAAATAAATATAGCATTGCCTCTTAAAATAAATTTAGTACAATTCTTGGCTTAACCTGCAGCATGTTAATTGCCACAAGCAATATTTTGAAATGTACAAGCGTAGAGCTTTAATAGACCTCCAAATGGTGGTAAAATTTATATGAGCAGCGCAAATTGGTAGTCGTTGCATGTACTCGAAACTATTCGAAATAGCCGAGAGATATGAACAGTGCGAAAAAGCGAAACAGTACTCTCTCAGATAGGCACGTATTGCACCTAATCCAAAAATTTCAGCAATTATTGAAAATTTACATTCGAAGCAATTCCAGAAATGTCGCTAGCCCCACACCCAACAATTCCCGTATCCCTCGGACTCCTCGATTCGAGTGTACTACGATTTCGATTTGTACGTAGTACGTCCTGTGGGAAGTGGCACCAGTGCCACCAGTGGCGCCATCCAGGATGAACTCGCTCCCTAGAAATTCACCCACCGTCGAAGGCACGGCACGGTACGGCAAAAAGTCAAACAGTCACGTACGCAGAACACCGAATGCAAAACACTTGTGCACAACAAACTCTTTCGTTTTGAATTAATTTCTATGCAAACTGATGCACCATGCACTTGCAGTAAGTCTCTGGTTACTGGCATCTACCAAAGTCCATGTGGGTTTGCATGCGACCTTCTGCTGCCCTTATCCCCGTCGGCCTCTAACCACACCCGGAAGGGTTTCATGTTAAAAACGCACACCACTTGGGATCTGTGAAGGGGGTTCCGAAAACGACGGATGCGACAAAACTTTTGGGGTTCGGGTTTGGGGCGCCAAGGGGACACTCTCAAAATAGTATACAACCGATAATGGGCATCCATTTTTGGGCTATGAATATTTGCGCTACAAATAGGAACCTCGATTTGCATACTCATACGAAACGGAAGGATAATTGAGATGACCAAATAAATGTCCTGTCGTTGAGGGTGTGTAGCAATTTTGCCCTGAAGTATTGACTTACACAGAACTGAGTGAATTTATCTGGCATTTCTGGCAGAAGGACAATTCATGGAATTTTCATCCGGGATATGTGGAATAGGTAAACTCAAGTACAGAAAGCCTTTATTAAAATTTGAAAACATGAAAATGTAAACATACAAAAATGCAATATTTCGTATCAAGAAATAAAAATTCCAATAAACGAAAATAGTGAACTACTGTATATAGTACATATGTATGTTAGTTATGATAACAGATATTAGAGAATATTACATACCTTAGTTTTTATATGATACATTTTGTTTTTGATCCACCACTCAAATTTAGCGAGATCAGGTAAACAATTGTTATAAAAGTACAGATTTTCTTAAACAGGACCAATTTCGGGATATCAATGAATTCACTATCAAATAACCATTAAAAATAAATGTATACTGACTGACATTATTTAACTGCCAAGTTGTACCGCAGGCTCGCAACACAAAACTGTTAGAACATACTAATTTTAAATAGACATATCTATGTAGAATTATTAAAAACATAGTTATATTTATGGACGCAAAGCAAATCAATTGGTTACTAAGATTACGTTACACTCTCATTTTAAGTCGAATTTTGTAAGATTGTAGATACTGTTTTTCAATATCATATATAGTATGTAGCATGTAAATTTTGCTTACTTGTTAAATTCCATTTTTCTTTTAGATCTTACATTTACATAAAATGTTTACTTATAGTAGAATTACAACACAAATATGGGCATGTTATTTTTAAATTGAAATACTGTTTTTTTCATATACATATATATAAATATCAACGTTGTACTGTTTTTTTAATAATAGCTATGCAAATCTTAGTTCTAGTTAGTAAATTATTTTTTAAAGATCCTTATGTTAGTTTACTTCACAATCAGTTTAAATAATTGCAATATTAAGAACATTAAAGGCATCCAAACAGAATGTAGCTTTTTACAAAACATTAATCTGTGGAGCAACATATAATATAAAACAATATTTGTTTGTGGTACGTAACTTGAGATCAAAAAATTTTTAATATTTTAGATTATGAGACTGTTCATACTAATTAACAGAAGAAATAATTCAAATATTATGGCATTGCAAACTGTTCATAGTATTGTTAATAAATTGTGTTGCATACCTCAATGGTTTTCAATTCTTTTCATTTTTATTATTCCAACATAAATATAATTATAAGTACGGCATAATAATACAGTTTTTAACATTTAATAACAATCATTAAAATTAATAAAATAAAAGAAAACAAAATTTGTAAAAACAAGTTCTTGTTTGTAAATAAACTACAAACAAAAATTTATTTTAATTATGTTATTCAATAATCAGTTTTTGAGGATTGTTTGTTTAACTGGAGAGGAATTCATGTCAAGATGAGCGTGTCGGAGAGGGTGGAAAAATACCATAGCAAAGAAGAGGATGGAAAAGATCGGGGCTACAATGTAATATCTCGAGAAATACCACATACCACAACAAACGATGCAAACTAAATAAAACCTTGAACGGAAAACAACTAATATTAACGATATTGAAAACTTTATTGTTTTTTTAGTTTGTACACTGCAGTATTTACACTGACATTCAAATTATTTTGAAATCCAACAATGGAATGAAATGATTAAGTACACGTTTCGCAATAACCTATAAAAAAGACAAATATCATATATTTCAAATTTTATCAATCTAGCTGAAGTTCAAATAAATTTTAACATTTCATTGATATGAATGTATTAATAAAACTGTGTAAATAAGCCGAGTTATTAATTTTCAGATGTAGGTACAGGTATTTTTCCGTTTTGCCAATATATTCAGAAAACATGATAAAATTCCGACGTAAGCTCAATAACAAATATTTCGTGAGCCAAGAGATCGTAATTAATGAATATTTTCTCTATATTTATACTGAGCTGCATGTGATGCTGTAAACAAATTGACTTTTCCACGAAATTAAACACATCTACCTCAAAGGGTTTTATTGAATGACATTCAGAGCTAATAGCAAATATTTCGTAAAACTTTTTGATTATCAGCAACTATACGTTTCATTTTATTTTATTTTATTTATTTATTTTTATTTTATTTTATTTCGTATTTTATATTTTTCTGAAAGTTTTGAATGGAGCATTCGAGAGTCTATCTGATTTTAATTAACTCTCTGAGCTCAACTTTTCGGGTCAGTTGTTGAGTTATCAGCCAAAGTGGCGTGGATAGTGCACTAATGAAATGATCCTATCAGTCAGTTCCTAAGACAATTTAAGACTCTTAAAGAAAGTAAATTGCATTATTGCGCAAGTACTTCCGGTCGGGGCTACGTCACTCAGCTAGGGGTAGTTTCCCAGAGAAAAGGCGGAACAAGCGCATTCATCGTCTGCTGCTTGCTCCCAGAAGATCCTCCAGCGAAAATTCGCACTTTGTTAAAAGAACGACGAGCGACCGTATCCTTTAAAAGCGCCCTTTTCTCCCTTCGTGAACGAGATTCATGCAGGTGGATGCTGTGGGTCCAGAGTCCATACCACTCACAGGATTCCCCGGCCCGGGGAGGGAAGAGGGTCCTCATCCTATCCGAGTGTTTTACGTATGACCCAATTCCGGGAACGGTGAGAATTTTAATTTTCCAACTGTACGGAATATATGCGAAGTATGTGAACTGCGGGGATCCTTTGAGCGGAGTCCCCTTAATAAGAGTTTTGTTTAGGGGTCCGGGACCATTGTTCCCTGCCACAGAGGCTAATTAAACTTGAAGTACTGCGCCGCTATCTTTTATTGTTTTAATGGCTGTTTTAATAACCGAAAATGTTGCGGCCACCCCCGCACCATAAAATTTTGGGTTGTAATGTAGACAACGATGTGGATAGGGTTGGAATTCGCGTGCATATTTTGCATATTTCATGTTCAGGCAACCGGAAAACTGATTCTTCCAAATTTTGGTGCACGGGGTAAAGGAAAAGATTCTTGATTCTCTTCTAGAAGGTCCTATAGGGTCTGAGTAGGTCTTTTCATGAGGATGAGAAACAAGCACCACCCCCATTTTCGCCATATGGAATATTAAGGGCGGCAATGAGCGGCACCCTTACTGCAAAACCAAATTATGTTTCCATGGTTGTAAATGCTTTTTATTTAGACATTTTACTAGAAGGCAAATTTTCCTTTTGAGCAACGGCTCTGTTTTCGGGTTATCTCGCGAGATGAAAATTTCAGCGAAAATTTTAATGAAAGCCCAGCCCCAGTCTCTGGAAAATTTAATTACTTTTTCTCCAGTTTTATTATGAAAGGCAGCAGAACGGATGTGCTCGCTTTCACACCCGCCCAAATGAGGCTTTTATTAAATGAAAACTGCCGTACGCTGCCTGGATGTAATTTATTCCTGTAGGAAGGTGCCGCATATATCGTCGGGACTTCTTTTCATGAGCGGTTTAGCTCATATACACCAACTCTCTACCTATATTAATTGAGTTTCTTTGACCCTGGGTCTGGGCTATTCTGTAGAAAAACACTAAAGTTAAGCCCATACAACTCTCAGGCAGGGAAGTACTTATAGATAGAATTATTTAAAACATTTTTTTTTTCTTTTTTGTAAAAAGGTGTACTAAAACCACATGCCCTCATTTCCTAAATTAAAGCGCTTTTAAAAGCCCGCAGTGAATAGTGTGCTATTCCCGAAAATTATACTAAAAAGTATTTTAACAACCTTGTCCCGGATATATGAGTTATCCTGTCTATTCACTCGAACTGAAATAGTAATGCATTTATTGTGACACGGTGCGAATTAATCTAAAAGGGCGTCTGGTCTTAAAATCTTGAGCTTACAACTCTCAAAGATAAAAATGATTTTGGATATTAACTGAAATCCTGTATGGAAAAAAATTAAATGCATATAATTCAATTGCATGCAATTTAAATGCGTATAATAATTAGTAAAACTTAAAATTTAACTCTAGTTCAGATAAAGACGCCTAAGACAATGATTTTCGTTCAGTTGTATGAAATACGGTAGTGAAAAGAGAAATGTTAAATAAAATATTTCGACAAGCGTTGATACCATTCATATACTAAGTCGCATTACAATCTCTACATCTGCAATAAATAAAAATTCTATTTTTGTATGAAAATTATGCAAAATCCGAAATTTTGTTCTCTTCAAACCTAATTTCTCGGAAACATGACTTGATGGAACATTATCTTTTGTGAAGTCGTTATTTACGGAAAATACCTTGTAGAAATGATATATTACTTTTTCGGTGTAAAAATTAGTGTTGACCATAATATTAATAATAAAATGTTTGCACTTACAGAACAAGCGAAACACCATTTCTATATATTTCAATTGGTTTATGATTAAAATAATTAAGGACGTTCACCGTTTTTATTTAATTGAAACAAATGAAATAAATGTGATGTCAGTAATTTTATATCCCCTATTTAGGAACCCTGGAAATTAAAATCTGCGCATATATTAGTGTTCAAAAAATTGGTATAGTTTGATGATATTCAGTGTTTTTAAAATTCAACATAAATTTATAAGTCAAAATTCCACCTTTAGTTTAATTTTATTTTACATACATGTTATACTTTATTATCCGTATATGTTTCCAAAATATTTCAATTCAACCGCACCAGAAACCCATGATTCAAAATATAAAAAAGTAGAATGTGTCTATCGAATTGAAATTAAAAGGCATACAAAAGAGCTTAGGGTAGCAACATACACCTCATTGATTCTAATTTTTTTGGTAAATTTTGTGGTAAGACACATTTCATTCAAAATAGGGAAATATGTAAATTCAGCTTTGTGTAAAATGCTCCCAGTAACAGGGAGAATCATTCGTCATTTCTATTTCTTTAAATATTTCACCAGTTACCAACTTGGAGATGATCTCCATATCCATGAGCAGTACCCTAGTATCCATCGTAAAATCCTGCTGATTGCTGACGAAGTGACTGCGGTAAATTCCCACCAAGGTAACCACAAATATACATAACAATTAGCCGGGAGCAGTTCTGAGGTAATAAAATAATTGAATTTCCCGGCAACCATTGGTTTATTGAGAGGGGACTTCTACTTGGGAGATTTATTCAGTGCGGCTCCCGATAACTTTTCAGGTTAGGCGGGGAGCGGAGGCGGTTCGGGAACGATAGGGCACAAGAACCCTAACGAGGAGTCAAAGGGATGCCACCACCTTCTGGATAATTTCCCTGAAAAGTGTCAGTCGCAGGGTATCGATAGCAGAGTAAAACGCGCACCTACTTTGCATTTATCACGGAGAAATATGGAAATGATGTATACCATCAATAGGAGGAGCTCGGCGAGATGATTTATGGAACCCCATCCGTATATACATATATATATTTTTTTCTTATGCTTCATACAATTTTTTGCTCTTTATATCCCGCCGGGCACACTCGACTGCACACAGAATTATATCCGCCACCCAGGAGTAGCATCCTATCCCCTGATTCGTCCCTGGTTATGTGCGGTGTGGCATAGTCGACAATTCTACTGTTGGCCGCGGCTAGGGAAGCTATTTAGAATTTATTACTTCAATTCATCATTTGCTGTCTGCAATATCTAAAATGAACTTCTGGCGCAAAACCCTCAAGCCATATTCCGGGTTGATGCAGCACGGAAACTATTCGAGGCCCAAAATCCGGGAATATAGGAGCCCATGGGATGAAAAAAAAGAGAAAAAAAAAAGGGTGCCCTACTAGTGCTCGCCGCGGTAAACAGAATTTCCTAGTTCTTTAGTATTTTTTGAGAAACTGGTGCTGCGGTGCCCCGTCACTGGATGGTACTAAATCGCAATTCCGCCAAGTCATCTCTCATGTTTTCCAACAAGGCGAACCCATGGTAGCTCACATCATACTAAAATCCCCCGGAAAGCAATAAAGCAAAAAAAAAAAAAAATTGTCCTCTGCGGCAAAGAGTCTCCCCATTCCCGGGTATATCCCTTTTCCCGGTTTTCTCACCTAGGGGATTACCCTGTTACAAGTGACACAGCTTCCCCGGATTTGATGTCACCAGCTAGGTCCTGGTGCCCACCAGAGTCCCGGACCTGCCGCCGCCCGCCGCCCACCACCCACCACCCCGTATACGATGATGACTTTGCATATGCCTGACACATTTATTCTTCGCGAAAATTTATAAGAAAAGTCGACGAATGGTGTGCCGAGTTCGATAAGATGTGCCTAATTAATTCAGCGACACGTCTTCGTTCTACTTAAACTTATTAGGCTCTGGGTAATTGAAACAGAGTGCGACACTAGGGGATGAAACGGACGGGACGGGCAGAACGCATACTACGATGTTGTCGACGTCGACGTCGACATCGACATCGACACTAAGGCCTGGTACACGATGCCGTAAAAGTCCTATATTCAGGTGATGGCTCCTTCTCGCATTAAAATGCAGGTAGATAACAAGATGGGACCACCCCCGCCGAGAGGGGGATGCTCCATGAAAATTCACTTTGTATTCGCCGCGGTAACTCCATTTCGTACGACTGAGTACTCTTGTAAGCTGCTGCAAAGTGGATACGAGAACAATTTGGATTGACGTTGATTAGCTAATTCAGCCGCTCGACTGCCTTCTCCCGCCTCGCCGCTTAATAGGTTAATTTAATATTTCTAACGCGATAACATGATAGGATGAAGCGCGCAACGAGTGCATTCCTGAATCCAAATTTAAATTAGGTACACCATCCACACTGAGAGCGAGTCTGACGAGGACATCCCATCAGTTGAAAATTTTTCGTAATGATACAGCTCCTTGGGAACGTAAATTAATTCTGATGGCAATCTAGTCCACTTTCCACGTTTTAATATTCGAGGAGATTTACATGGGTGCAAATTGTTGGAAATAATTGCATTTTCTACTCCTACTACCTTCAAAGAGGATTTCGACAAGATTATGTAATTAACCCATCGTAATACAATCTTCGTTTAACCTTCTACCGCCATTACCTTATGCATAGAACATAATGAAATATCTGATACTAAAAGAAAAACGATTTTTCCAATTATTTTTTATTAAGAAACTAAGAAATATTTCGTAGAAAATATAAAAACTTTTAAAATTACGGTGGTCTTTGTTGGCATAAAACAAAATTATAAAAAATAATCAAAATTTTTAAGCATTATACCTCTATAGCTCCTTTTTAGACATTTGAGCGAACAAATTCTTTACAAGCACGCTTTCGTTATTTTCATGTACAGTCTTTTGTATGAAAAATTCGTTTTATAAAAAAATGTCAAATGCAGAGAACACTTCAAAATGATTTAAAGCTTTTGATATGTTTATACATATAATTTCTTAAGATTTAAGCTGTCTGTACAAAGAACTGAATTAAAAATGTTAAACAAATAACCCAATTATACTTATCTAGTAATTAGGATCACACAGGTACATCCCTTTACCCCTAAAAACAAGTAAGTAAAAAAAAAGGTTAGAGTTGTGCAGGCGGGAAGAGATTTTCGGGTGAAAAGGTTTTCACAATTTATCAAAATTAAAATTTGAATATTCCAAAAACTACAGCCGAGAGCGCAAAATTTTTTCGACTGCTTCCATTTTAGGGTAAATGGAAGATGCCTGCAAGATTTGTTTGAAACCTGCTCCAATAATTGCTGTGAAGCCCAGTAAACAATTTCTTGGCCACTTCGGCAACAATTGCAAAGGAAAAGAGCAGGTGCAAATTGTTGCAACTTTATTATTATTCTCTCGCAACTAAAATACCCAGAACAACATTGGCAATATATTAAAGGGATAACACCTGAATTTATTACTCATACAGGTGAATATTACGTAAGTTTTCCCACCTGTGACAGATCGTAAATACGTGGCGCCGAAACACAAAAGCACATTTTCCTGCAATTTTTACGCCGGGGTCTGGAATAAAAATACTTCACAGGACCTTACTTTATTTTAGACCAATTTGAGACACTTTTACACCCGAAAAAAGCCACACACGCTTCCGAACTAAAAAACCGCGAAAATCGCGCATCTTAATGTCCTAATGACAGGAGTCAGTTGTACCTGGGTGGGGCAATCGCGCCTGGTGAAGTTAGTGAGATTGCAAAACCAACCGGAAAAGATGGCGGTCCTGCGCCATGTTATAAATCAAGGATAGGTTCAAAAATAATAACATATTAAAACAATTCATATGCAACAAAAAAATTATAAAAAAGATTAAAAACCGATTCCAAAAAATCTCACCCCCCAAAAATTACGAAATATTTAGATTAAAAGTCCTCTGCTACTGCTTTCAAAATTAAACACAAGACTTTCCTAGATTTTTAAAGTCGGTATGAAAACCTGACTTATGTATGTATGCTATTCCAATACTAAATAATTAAGGCATCCAAATTGCCTTAATTACAGTATTGGATTAATATTACTCAGGTTTTCATGCCGGCTTCAAAATTCTAGGAAAGTGTTGTATTTAATGTTAAAAGTAGTAGCTACCGACTTTTAGTATAATTATTTTATACTTTTTAGGGCTTGGAATATTTTGGAATCGGTTTAATTTGTTTTTTTAATTTTTTTTTATTTCAGTCTTTTTAGTTTCATATTTCGGATAAGTCTTGTTTGGCAATATGTTGAATACAACATTATGTTCATTTAAAATTCAATATCATTAAGCTATCGTGGTGAGCGGAAGTTCCGAATCTCGGTCTGATAATTATTATTTCTTAGTTTTTGGTACTATCGTATCTTTAAACATTTTTGAGATAATTAGTTGGCTTAAAATAAACCACCATTTTTGCACCGCCATTTCGAATGCACGCAATCGGGCACCGAATGTTCAATCAATGTCCCTTAAATCACATACATAGACATTTTAGTAATGAATTCCAAAACATTTATCAGTGTTATTTTGATGTACCTTTCTGTTGGGGCGCTCCCTGGCCCTTCAGGTTTTTCATACATATCCTCAAATCATAATCAAAATTGATTGACGCGTTCAATAGTTATGCACGAACAACATTAAAAAACATAAATAAATAATTAAATACATATGGGTGGAATTGGTAACCTCCTCTTTTTCTGGAAGTCGGTTAAAAGGATGAAAAATGAAATTCTACAACACACAAAATTTCGGGTTTACGGGACTTCGAAAATCCCGTTTATTCAGGAAGTTAAATAAATTTATAAAACTTTGAAATATTTTGGTGGTCTGTGTTGAACGAAATATAAAGAACATTTTGTTTTATCTTTCCTTGGAATATTTTTTGCTATTAACCTTTTAACTGTAGACCGATTAATTAAGTGTAAATGTCTTTAGCAAATATTGAGTAATTGTAAGTCTTTATTGTAAATTCATTTGAATAAATTTACGGACAACTCACACTACTTTTTTTGTTTACCACTACGCATTGCCACCGGAACCAAGTTTCCCGAAATTCTCTTCCAAATGTCCTTTGGTTGTCTCAGCTCATGGCTTCGCTTCCTATTTTGTTCCAGTTCCAGTTGGTCCTTGTCTATTCACTATAATTCATTGGCGGCTCGTCAGAGGAGGCAGGGGAGGCAGTGCCTCCTCTATCAATTTTTAAATGTTCTTAAGTACTTAAATTGTAAATTAAAGAAAAAACGTTAACACAATTTTTTAAAGATTCAATGAATATAGCCGAAAACTATTGTTGTAAGTAAAGTTGTTGAAATATTAAAGAAATTCCTTGTATCCTATGGCAATATTTGTAATTTTCGCCTTGCCCTGTGCCATGAAAGTTTCGCATGAAATCAACGTGAGGCTATCCTCTAGAACCCACTCCATGCGAAAAAAGAGCTTGAGCTGTGCAGTCGGAACTTCTAAGTCAAATCCAACAGAAAGTTCCCTTTGCGCAAGCTCTTTTCGCCGCGACAAAACAGCTTTGCTTTCTGTGTGTGCGTGCCAGAGGAGGCAGTGCGCCGATTGCCTCAAGGAGGTTTTAAGCACAATAGTCATGGAGATGCAGTAAGTTGTGGTTGTGTGTGTCTATTTGAGCAGAAAAACTACAGGGCCTGAGAGTTCTGCGTGTGCGTGCCCGGAGGCTAGCCTCATCTGAGCAAAAGTTTTGAGATTGAGCTTTGGTCCTTTAAAAGCGAATCTGCATAAACTTACGTGTTAAGCTTGATGAGTGTGAAATGCATTTTTCCCAATTACGGAAAAATCTCAATTTTGTGTTTCAGAATTTTTAGCAGTATCTGTATAACGACATTAGTTGAAAAAATAACGAATTTCGACTCTGTTAAACTTAAAAGTGAATCAATTGTATTTTATAGTAATGAAACTTTGTAGAATGATAGGGATACAGTGTCATCTTTGTTAAATAATTTAATCGAAAATAATATTACTGACGTTATGCCGGAGTTAACAAAATTATTTGAACTAATATTAACAATTCCTGCTACATCAGTTAGCACAGAAAGGAGTTTTTCTGCTTTGAAAAGAATTAAAGATTATAGTAGAAATACAATGAATCAAAATCGGCTATCGGATTTGGCTCTTTTGAGCATAGAAAAAACTTTAGTTAAAGGACTGGAAAAAGACCCGCTTTTGTATGACAATATTATAAATTATTTTGCAACCTTTAAGGAACGAAGAGTAGATTTTATTTATAAATAGCTGTAAATGTATGTATGTATAGAATGTATGCAGAACCGGATGAAATTTGAATTCATATTATTAGTTGTTTTTTTTTTAAATACATATATATGTTTATATATGTAGTGTAGAGGAGACAATGGTAGCAAAGGTGCATGTCACTATTTGTGGCGAGCGTGGGGCCACAAATTAGATTATTGAATTTTCTGCCTCCTCTGTTTAGGATACCACGGACCGCCACTGCTATAATTTGAGCAACAGTTTAAAGACCCCGAAAAATATATTTTTATATATTTTTGATTCATTTCAGTTAATATTTTAATAGGAAATTTAAAAATAAATTTCTTGAAAAATTCTACGCTCAGTTTTACAAAGTTCGATGTATTTAGTATTGCTTAATAGTTAAAATTAAAACCCGAAATATGTAGTGGAATTAAAAAAGTAATGAGAAAGATAGTATAAGTATTTTATTTATACTACTACTATACTAATAAAAAATTATTACAATAAAGAAAAACACATACGGGCCCGAATTGATAACCTCTCCCTTTTTTGGAAGTCGGTTATAAACTCATCTCTTAGTGCAGGTAGTACAAAGCATGTACAGGAGCCATACGATGGTTTGTTCCTTCAGAAAAGTTTTTGAAATTTGTTCAATTTGCTCTTCCTAAATTATGTTGTGATCTTATTTTCCAGGTAACATCTTACCACTCTAATGTTTCTCGTGAGACTTTTTCCCACATATCTTCTAAGAACCGTTTAAATCACCATGCCCAGCACCTGGCCTTCTTAAGTATAAAGCAGCATTTGTTTAAACAAGCAAACCTGAGTTGAAGCAGTTGAAAACAGGATTAAGCTTAAAAGTTGTCCAAAGTTTTTCGGTCCCGAAAGATTAAGGTGTCGCTGGTAAGCCTGCTGTAATCCTTAGGGAAAATGCACCTAGACGCCCGAAGCCCGATTTGTTGCTTCTCCGAATTCTTTGCATAAAACATGATATTCCCACCTATTTTGCAACATTAAGAGACCCAAAAAGCAGCAAAGACCATCAGTTTTCGCTGGCGGATCCCCGGACGAGAAGAGGGCGCAAAATCCCTAAAAGGTTTCCCCAAGTACTTACCAAGATTGTTCCTTAAGCAGTTGCAAGAATTCAACTTTTCTGCACTTTGCACTTTGCGAATGGGGTGTTTTTGAAGCGGACCCGAAAGCAGGGTGACTGCTCAACGTTGGTCCCGTATAAGTGCACACCTTTCACGGGGATGCGGAATCTGGGAATCCGGGACTGGGGCGTGCCAAAAGACAGCCAGCCGAGTGCAAACTCCCTGGAGTTTGTTTGAGCAATAATTCATCGCATCGTAGAAAAATGACACAACAAGACGTTCCCACGACGATTTCATTACATGTGTCGTGAGCACGCTCCATCACTTCACGTCGTGCCAGATAATCCCGGCGGAGGGTCCGGCGCCTTTGAAGCACAATCACCCGTCTCATCCATTTTCTCCCGAATTCCCATTGCGTCGTTTGCTAATCCAAAAAAAATGTCAGGGAATATATTTTTGGCGGGTCGGGGGAGCGTTCCTACATCCCCCCAATATGGTTAATGTCGGAAGGCATTACGACAGACGGAAGGACAATGGCTCCTGCGATGTGTGAGAGCTGTCCCGACTGTCGTATTCCCTCCCCCCAGAAACCTTCTGGAGCAAGTCAGATCCTCAAGATTGTAAGTGGCTACCGGGACAGGTAGACGCTCCTTAAGGAATCCACCCCCACCTACATATATCGATGTATTTAACGACATGGGATCACGGCGTAAAAGCTTTTTTCGCTTTTCACCTTTATGGAGGATCGTAAAAATCTTTTATGTTCCAGAATCCGTCCTCCCGAATACGCACCGGGATGTCATAGTACATGGAATCTGATAAGCTCAATAACGATTCGAATGGCGAGATAAACGAAATTGCGAGTTTGTTCAGTCGAGTTATTTCGTGTGACGTTACCCGCTTTTTCTTTCTGGTAGTCTTGAAGGGATTTCGGGATGATATTCCTTTTTTTGTTTTTTTTAGGGAACGCCAACGGGCTACTTAAGTGTCTCCTCGGAGGACCCGAAACCGAAAAGGTTAAGTGTTATAAGCTCCCGTGCAACGAGGTGATTCTTTTTGTGTACGAAAAAGACACTTTTACTTCTTTCTGTGATTTTTGTTCGGATTGGAGGAATTAGAGTCTTCTGAGGTAATTTTATGTTATTCGTTAAATAAAACGTAAAAAATTATTAAAACTAATTACTGTGTTGTGCCATCTACTTGGGATAACTTAAAAACATACATAGATATACAAAGGTGGTAGAAAGATTGATAAGGTATTTTTCGTAAAAATATCCTAAAATATTAAAACTATACCAATTTAAAATTGAATTATGTTACTATTACGAATAACGTTGATATACACTTTCAGAATATAATGTCAAAATTAAAAAATAAATAAGGATATTTGTCTAATTATATATGAAATTGTTTATACGTAAATTAAAATTAAATTTCCAATAAATCAATCCTTTTATGTCGTTTTCTGATGGAACCCGAGAATAATTTTGTATAAATAAGAAATGAAAACATCTGTACTACCTACCATTCAAAGAAAGAATTCTATTTTCCTTTTCAATTCATAAATAATGAACTTCTTAAAATTACTTAAGAAAGACTTCATTTGATCGTAATCTTTTTTTTTTTTTGTTTTTTTGTTTTACTAATAAGCATTTCCCAGTCTACCGGGAATGCGAAAGCAGCTTGGGCATGAATTTTTACTATATTATATCCCGTCTCTTTTCAGGGATGTCGAACATTTCCCACTGCTGCACGTCCGATTAGCAATCAGGGAACGTATATTGCTGAGCCCCCATAAAACAATATCGAAAGTCGTCCTTCCGCGCAATTCGAATTTCCTGTTTTCTAGCGTGATAAGCTCCTCATAGAAGTCCCTTCTTTTTGTTTTTGTTTTTGTTTTTTTTTTCTTGATTAATCCATCTCTGTTGGAAGAAGGAAACTTTACAAAAGTCCTCGAACATCACTTAGCTATGCAGGGTGCGACGGGATAGACGGAAATAAAAAGGACCTAAATTCGCCGGAAAATTCGTAATACCACTGGTTTACAGGAGTAGGTATTGCTCGTTCTAAGGATATCAAGGAAACTCCCGCCATGGATTTTGGGGGAGGTACGGGGGTCTTATGTGACAAGGAATGGCTTTCATGGAGCTTGTGTAACATGTGTTTAGCACGTTGATTATTAAATTTGCCTGCATTGCCATCCCGAGGGGCGTCCGGGTGTCTGGTGGAACGGCCGGGATAGAGGACCATCAGCCTCTGGATAGTTTATGGGGTGTGGTTCTTCCGGACGCTACCAGGATCACCAGACCGTGGCACAGCAGCGTTTAGAAGAGTTCTTCATGTTCGCCAATCAGAAAGTTGCCACGCAATCCGACAACCATTAATATTAAACCCGGGGAAAATTTTTGGAAAACAATTTTGCAGAGGCGCACACCGAGTGCTCTCGATGTGTGCGAGATGGGGGCGGCATTTGCTTCATTGGCGTATTGTCACGTACGCGGACCAGGGGGTGGTTGAAAGGAAATTGTTCACCCTATGGTAAAGTGCCCGCGTTGGGTGGCTGGTATTCAACGCTTCAATGGCTCGTTATCGTCGCGCAATTGTTTTAGATTTGACGCTCGATATGGCCCCAAACTGCTTCTTATCGCATTAGCGCTATTCGCCACGGATTCACCCACTCACCGGAGGCTGTTCGGCTCGAGAAGCCCTTTTGTCCCGGAATCATCCGATAAAATCCCTCTGACTTGCATTTTTTCCTCAAATTATTAACGAATTGGAGTACCTCTTCAGACAGGCAATTTTAGGGACGACTCCAACCAGCCATCCACCCATTTTCATAAGTCCATTTTTCATTAAAATCGCATTATCCTGCCCGCACGAGGTGAGCTGCTACCAGCTGAGGTCCTTGTGGTTTTAAATAAATCCACGGCACCGTATCGAGCTGACGAAGGCACCCAGGACTCGTTGTTTATCATGCTCCCAGTTTGGGCTTTCATTAAACCAAAAAGTCTCCACCGGAAATGGGATAACTTCACCTCCTCGTTCGGTGTTTGGTCCTTTTCCCAATTCCAACAAATGTTTGGACAGTGCATAGTAACAGAACAATGTCCTCACTTTTACAACGTAAGATAACCCTGTGTTACATCGTACCGTTTTGGTGACGACACGACATGGATCAAGTTTGGTTTTAATTAAAATTACAAAACCTTTGGCTTTGGCTTTACTAAAGCTTTTCATCCTCACATCTTAAATTTGTTAAAAGTAAGATTCTCAATATTGTACACAAAAATTGCACCTATTGTCGCCCAATTTCAATAAAAATCAGGAACAGATTGAGTTTAAGGTTTTTTCGTGGATTTTGATTAAGCTTTGTAGAAGTCATAAATGACATTATATAAAAAATAAATTTTTCGGTAACTTGTACTTTCCGAAATATTTCTCTTTGAAATTTCGCAACTTAACAATATACCACAAAGATTTTGTTCGTGTTTAAAAAAGTTTCATTTCGACCTTTTCATTCCACAAACTTTTTCAAAAATCTTTGAAAATAAGGTGAATATCCTTTTCGACTTATCGATGGTGGCGACCACGTATTTGCACTTTCAAATGATAAACGAGGTAACCTACAACCACTTCTTGACCGTTTCTATAAAGTTTCATCAAAATCTGTGAAGAGATCTCAAACTCAATTCATGCGTAAAATCGAATTATTATTATTATTGTTTTAGACCACTAAATAAATAAATAGAAGATTCATTAAGTAATTTCCCAAAATAGTATATTAAAATAAAATTGTGGCTGTGTTAGACTGCTTATTAATATAATAAATGAATGAAGAGTGTATGGTACTTCGAACAACTTAATTAAGTTAATCTAATTATACATATATATGTATTCAAATGAACTCAAACTTAAATGAATGTATTGAATTGAAATTGAACCATCTCTAAAGTGAAAACTTAACGAACTTTTCTCTTATTTAAAATTTATGATCATCCGAGCAATCAGAAAATTTTGATCTTATTAACAAAAAAAGTCTGCCTAACAACACTCACTATTTGCTTTGATTTGAGAAATATTTAATACGTTAAGTAAAAATTGGGGTTCAAAATTTGAAAAATCAATTAATGATAAATTGTCTTTAATTTAAAATAATAAGCGTTTTTCTTAGTGTGGAGAAGTGAATTTAAATACCAGTCATATGTCATGTTGAAAAGCGTTAAAGTTTTCTTAAATTTAATAGAGGTCGACTTTAAAGGCTTGAAGAGTACTTTTTTATCATTTCTATAGCTGCATGAGAGTTCTGGTAAATTCGATTTTCATTTTCCAGCAAAGGAATTTCTCCGTACCACTCACAGTATTATTCGTTGTCAAAGCAACAAAATCCTTATCATTTTCACTTATTGTTCATAGCACCGAAGTGGATTCAAGGAATTTCAAAAATATGGTCGAAATTAACCGAGTACAGCCGCTCATGTATCCTGCGATAAATTCCCTCAGAACCGAGGTGCAGACTACCCTGTTCCCACCTGAGGCGGGGGCGGACGAACAGAAAATAAAAAATGTGACGAGTTGCCGCTGGGCGCGAACTCTCCAGAAGGACATCGAGACAGGATACCATGCGACAGCAATTTCTTCATCGTATTGCTTCGAATTGCTGGAAACCAAAGGGACTCCTGTTGGGTATCAATATTTCTCGATAAAAAGAAAAATCGGGAACTCTGTTCCATTTTACATTTGATTGGATTTCTTACCGGGATTTCTTTTTCCATCCTTTCCCGCATCTGGGGCATCTCTTCATGCTGTTCCCAGTATTCTCCCACTGCAGCTGGCGCCCTTTGGTGCGCCCCAGATGGGATGCAGCTGCAGGATAAATTAGTTTATAGCGCGAGCGCGATGTGGCTTCAAGGAAATTTGTAGTTCTTAAAGGACCCCAATAGTCGTAAGTTCCACTTTTGTCGAACAGGAGACCTGGGATCCGGGAGAAATTGTTCCCTAGAGGAGTCCATAGGATCGTCCGATGCGTCCATAATTGCCACATCTGCTCCCAATCGGGGGTAATTTAATCAGTTCCAGGACGTTGGACTGCACTTTTTCGTCATTTTCCTTTCGGACCGCATTCAAATCACGTCCGATAATCTCAATTAACACTGTGCCATTGTCGGACGTGAGCAGATTATCTGGTTCTGTGGGAAAGTTAATTAGAAATTATCGCTGGCTGCTGGAATAAAGTGTTTATAATCCGCATCGGTTACGAGAAATTGTATCTAGAAGAAATTGGATGAACGTTTTAGCATGCTAAATAGATTTGCACTAATACCTACTTTCAAGCTCTTTTCTTTGATTTTCATTTTATAGTTTGTGCCAAACGTAAGTTGTTAGAGTCCTTTTTTCAAATAGAACCATTTCATATGCAGAAATGACTTTTCTCTAATTTTTTTAAAAATTATAATATCTATAGATAATAAGATTAGACAGAAGTTCCGCATTTAAGGTTTCAGGACTAGTTAGAGAAGTGGAAAAGCTAACATTAAAAGAATAGAATACACAAAATATGGTCAGGACTGTTTTAGATTTTGAATTTTAATGACCCGGTGGCCTCAATATCATGCTTGTTTAATTCAAATAATCATTGCAGAATGATTTTTACTTTATATACACTTTATCTGTAGTAATTGTGCCACAAATTTCAAATAAAAATTTCAATTCTGAACCTGTTAAAAATAGTGTCTCCTATTGACCATCAGTACACTTCATACTATTTTATGTAAAATTTAATAAAATAAGAAAAGTTAATATAGCAGTTTAGTAGTTTGATAGTTTAAGTGTTTAATTAAAAACTTTTGAAAATTAATCAAGCAAACTGACTACGCACGTTTTAAGGAATGAAACGTTAATTTAATATAATATTTATAAAAAATTCCTAGAATATGCTACATAAATTTCAATTTCTCACAGAATATTTTTGAAGTATTATACTTTCAAAAAATGGAACAAATTTATCTTTGTAAAATGTTTGTCTTAACCCGTTAAGTAATAAGTTGAAAGTTTGAAGCGTCTATTAATCAGTGATTCCTAAACTTCGTTTTAATAAAATGTATAAACGGACACAGTAAACTTTAGACATTTTTCTCATATGTTATGAGATAAATACATCATGCGTATAAAAAATATAAAATCGAAAGTTTGTTTGTTTGTTTATTTATTACTCAATCACGTCTAAATGCTCGATCCAATCATTTTCATATTTTGGGTGTCCTTATTGCGAATTCATGTTTAAAGTTTACAGTTCGAAATGGTATATTTAATATGACGTACAATATTTTTCGAATTTCAACCACTTTAAATGAAATTTAGTATTAGGGACGTTTTGAAGTCATTTCGAATTTACTATAAAATGTAGGAAATTCAAAATGGTGGACCCAAAATTTTCGTACACTGAGTAACCCAGCTAGTAGACAATATTGAAAAACTATATAAATATTATAAGTTCGGATATTATCTGCATTAAAACATTCAAAATTTCTTCTTTTTCTTTAAAATATTTTCTGGTATTATTTAATTGCTTCCAGGAAGCTTAGAGAAAAATGGCTTATTCTTTGTTCTAAATTTCCACCCTCGTTTACTGAGAAATTCACCTCGTCGTTGTTTTGAAAAAAAAAATGCACAAGATCAAAACCATTTCTCCCTAAAAGAAATTGATTTTACTTTTCAGAGCAAATTTCCTCCCCTTGCCCGTAAAAATCTTCCAAAAATAGAAATTCTCCCAATCCGCCCTTGACCCATATATCGATTAAATCATTAAAGCGGCTCCACAAGCATAAAACTCCCTCGGGACCCTTAAACATTTTGTGCTTGTCCCAAGTGGAAGAATCAACATTTTTGCTGGTTTCTTTCGCTCCTTCGCTGGGATTCGCGGAATCAAACTTAATGAGATTTTAAAATCTCCCGGGAACTGCGCTTAAGGAAATTCTTTTCTCGTCCGTTTCCCAAAGTATGCAGCAGGGTAAAGATCCCGAAGAGTTCTGACGGAGTTCCGAACAAGTTAATTTCCTGTAGCGATGGGAATTAAAGAAAAGGTCCTCGATTCCCGTCCTCTTGACCATTTCCAGAGTCATTCACATTCTGGGACTAAATTAATCGGTTTAAACGGCCAGTGAAGCATGTGTAGATGACGAACGGATTGACTCCAGTAAATGAATCATTTAAATCGTATCGAGGTAAACGAATTGTGAAGTCCAGGTTAGGTCAAATGAATTATAAACCAGGATACACTCAAATTGAAAATTCCACAATTTAAGGCCGGTCTACGGTAATTAATTTGGGCCTCCTGAGGGAGATTAGGACAAGTACAGCCGCAGAAATATGGATATCCTTTAGATTTACAATCCATCTAGAAAAGCATACCGACGTCCTCGTCGTTACGTCGAGAGGACTGCATTCGGCTTAGGGGTGATATCTGAGAATTGTGTTAAATGAAGTGGCACATGAGTTCCACCTTGCGCTCGACAGGAGAGCCCCGGGCGTCCTCCATAAACTGGAGCAAGTGCCAATGGGATCTACCCAGTTTTGTAATCGGATTGTCTATCCTGATCCTGATGGAACGGAAAACGAATTATTGGTAGAAGCACACTTGTTAAATTGTTGTGCTTTTTTACGTTCCCGAACCAGAAACTTCTCGTTTTGCCCTGCGGCTCTACCACGTGCTATAACATTTTTATGCTATATATGGAAATTTTGATTTAACTTTTTGAATTGTTTTCACGGAAGATTTTAATCTATTTCTTAACTGAATCATGAGGGCGTGTGCCAATTGTTTTGAACATGTGCACCTCCCACGTGCTTTTGTGTGTACTCAGGTTGTTTCCATAGAAGTCTAATTTTATTTGAGTTTTAAATAACACTGCTCAATTTACTTCGTGCTGTTCAAAATTGCTTTTGCATACATACTTCGGAAAATTCAAAAGAAAAATAAAGTTAGTATGCTTTATAGTGTAAATATACATTAACATGCAAAAATAAAAATTGACTTTGGAAAATTGTAAACAGTCGGGAAAGTGTACATATGTACATATTATATAATAATATATAAATTTACTCACGTACAAATGTTCAGTTGATATTCATACCTGTAAAAGAAATAAAATAACAATTTTAAAAAATTAATATTTATGTAGTATCAATGGCACATTTCTGAAGAATTTATAAAGAAACTAGATTTTCTATACAAGAAATCTCTCAATGGAGCTTCTTTAAGATACAGATATTACTTTTCTTTTCATAAAGTTAGAAGGAGAATCGCAAAAAATGAGTCTGTGCGCAAGACGGAAAAATCGTCAGATAAAATTAATCAAGTGAAATCAACTTCCCTTTGATATAAAATTTGTTTACTATATCTTAATATATCTATTTATGGTTGATTTCTCAATAGACTAATAAATTTATTCTGCAGATAGAAAACTTAACTTGAGTATGACGAAAAATTATTATTAAACTCTACCTGTTCATTTTATATGAAAAATAATTTTATCTAACGATTGAAAAATTGGCTTTTTAAAGCCTGGTATAGTAATTTATCGGACAAAAATTATTTAATTTATCCGCAGACACTATTCTTGTGGATGAAAGTTTTAAATTTACGATATTGTTCTTTTCAGCTTTCCAGACCAAAAGGAGATTATGTTTGGATTTGAGACTTATGATGAATAACCTACAGGAAAGATTTAAAATTTTATAAAAACAGCATAAAATTGCTATAACTTTTATACATTTTAAGTACAAAATTAATCTAAAAAATAATCAAAATAATGGTAATTTGGTGTATTATTATTGACGTAACTTTTAAATCCGTAATGTGGGAAAAATCAATTCGTATTCGCTTTTTCATTAATATAACACAAAATGTAAAGAAAATGTTGCCTTTGATTTTATTTATAACCGCTAAAAATTAACTACAAAAGGTTGTTATCAGATAAATTTCTGATTTAATACAACTCAAATTACTGGCTAAAAAGAAATTTCTGACTAGTTAGAAGATGTCTTTAAAATGTTGCCTCAAATGTTCTTATTGGATAAAATTTATTAAATGCTCCTTAAGAGTCCTTGAGATGTGTGGGCGCTTTTGTCATCTTTAAATTTATTATCTAAGTTAATAAGAGTTAAAAGGAAAAACTTAAATGAAGGGTGGAGCTTCAAAATGGATTTTTCGTTCATCTAAGGGGGAGTAAAAGTCGCCTATACGTACATCTGCACTTTTGTTCAAATATTTTCGTGTCCCAGTTTAAAGTTTGTCATTCGTCGCTTTCTGGGCCGCGTGCGCTGCTCTCCCTTCGCAAAATCCCCCGTCATCCCTCTGATTTATTTTGTATGCATGAAGATATCCCTCCTGAGAAAATTCCATTCATTGTAAGACGTTGCGGTGAAATTCGCAGAGTGCATACTAGGGGCGCTGGCTGCAGCCGGAGAAAGGCATAAGCCCCAATCTAAACACCGCATTAGTCTAATGAACCATTCGCCGAAGGAAATGCTGAACAAACTGCCACTCCAGAATGCATCTCCCGCAGCTCCACCCCCGCAATGTAAGAAAGGGATTGGGGATGGAATCGTTCCCATCCCGAAAACCCAAGAAAACGCCGGGCCTCATGCTTTCATATTTGAAGGCGAGAAATTTTCGTGTGTGGAGATTTCCTTGCGAGGAAGAAATTAAGTGAAGACATTTGGGGAAAGTCTTCTATACGAAGAGGGAAGACGATGTCATGTTCCAGGAGTGAACCCATTGTTTACAATGCTAATGCAATTTACGCTCCAGGAGCAGAGATTAGGCGGCATTTCAGTTGCGCTTATAGGTGGACGGGTAGCACCCAACCACCTTACACCTGGCACAGTCCCCTGGGAAATGTATGACTTTAGACATTTCCCTTCAGTTCCTTCCCTGAAACGCCACTGTGTCTCTGGTGTCTTTAGGAACAAAAACCCCAAAAATTATGCGAATCTGGAACCATAGTCGAAAGGGCGGGGCCGGGAAGAACGCCTCCCGGGTGATTAAATTTATTTGCATTTAAAAAGGGACCATAATTACGGACAAATGGAGAGATTAGACGGCCGCACTTGGCTTTATTTCGTAATGGGCTGCGTAACCGAGCCCCAGAAGCCGGTTAATTTTTGTAAAGTGGAAAAAATCAAATTAGGGTCACAACGCCGGGGGAGCAGAAGACAAACTTTCCACCGTAACCGATTAGATGCGGGGGTTGGTTTGGTGGGTAGAAAACCCACCGGTCCAGGAAAAAGGGAACTTAGCACACACAAAAAAAAATACTGCTTACCCTCCGCAGTGTGGCGAATGAAAAAAGTTTTAACCTTTGGCAAGAATGAAGGAGTTTTCTGGGCGAAATGGCTATCCCGGTTCCCCGATCTGGATGCAAACACGTCCGAATTTATATATCTAGATTCTAGGGCCTATCCTGTAAAAGAACGGGAACAAGTCGCTCACCTACCTACACCCAATCTCTGGAATATCAAAACTTCTGATTGCCCTATCAAAACTTTCTTGAGTTTCGTTTATCCAGGTCGGGAGTGTAAATTGGGTTCCGCTGAAATTAGGTTAAGGTATCGTCACTTGTGAGTGAATATTCATTTATTGGGCCGCCGACTATCCCCCAAAAAGAAGGAACGAACCACCAAGAAATGGTTCCCAAAATATTACAGGGCTCTTTGAAGGATGTGAAAAGGGTTTCCCACAGGTACGGCACACGGAAAAGTTTCCAGCAGTTTTTCGCTTCTCTCATTTTATTTTTTGTTTTTAAATTTGCATCATTGGACGAATTGGGTACACCCTCCAAATTGGGTCTAGAAAAGAAATCAAATAAAAGACCTTTGTGTAAAGTTTTACTATAAATTTAATTTGCGAACGATGGGAGAAATGGCGGTTGTTAGGACTATCTAGTTTGAAAAAGGTCCATCTTCCTACCTCAAGAGTGTAGATTGAAAATAAAAATATAAAATAACATTTTCTAGAAAGCACTAAATAAAGAGAAATATGAGTAATATTTTTCGAAAGTAAAAATGTTGCTCAATCTGACTGATGGAAATTACACTGTAAAAGAGTCACTTATATACAAAAAGTTTTTATTCAATTCATAATACCAACTTAGCATGAGTACAAAATTAGAGTACACATAGAAGAATTTTTTTCAAAGTATTTATTATAAATATATTTTGAATTATTGAATTTCACATTTTCAGTATTACAATGATAGAATTCATGGCGATACAAATTAAGTAATTAATTATCGTTCTTTTCCAAATTAATAGAATGAGAGATAACTCATTTTCAGTTACATACTATTTATTTAAACTTTAAGAATTATATATTGTTATAGTTTGGCAGAACGCGCTACATGGACTGAGATCCCGATAGCGCTAATTTTAAGTAGGGATAAAATGTTTAATATAGCTTATGAAAAAATAATAATAAATAGTTGCAAATGTAAAAAACAATTTCACTTTCTTGATTTTAAAATATTGTCGTATTGAGGCATTAATTTTAGAACGTCGAAGTACATTTTTAAACCTTACTACTAAGTTACATTTTTAATTATTTGTGTCTGAGCCTTTTCAATTTTTGTTTTCAGTTTCCTTTTTACAAATAGTTATGTGTTTAGGTTTTTTTTAATTATTGTAACTTATTATATTTTTTTAACGGAAAGGATAAATTTCAGAAAGAAATTATATAATATTTAGAATAAATTAGAAATAAATACTTAAATAAGCGTACTGCTTCTTACTTATTTTTATGTGTACTCTATTTTATAGAGATAATTTAAAATAATGACAAAACAAATTGATAAGAGTAACCAACTTCTCAAGAGCTTTTAATTTACATAGAATTCCGCTAATTCTTGCAATATACCCGTGAGTTGTTGTGGTGTAGAAACTCGTCCTTCGTTTTTCAACCAGATAAATGCTTAGCAAGTAACAGAAACCGCATTACATTAGGGACGAGTTCAGAATTTCTTACTGACAGTGCATATTTTCCTGTTTTTCCTAGTTAAGAGATTCAGTAAAGGTCGGGGTGCAGGATCTCAAGGAACTCCCCCCTTAGATGAAAGGACTCATTTTACTTTTCAGAAAATACACCGGAGTATAAAATCCAATTATCGAGAGTCTTGGCAGTGAAAATGTTTCTTAACGTGCACATGAGGCAGCGATGAATCTTCAGAGACAACATCGTCTTCAAAAAGTTTTTAATTAAATATTCAACCAATTTTTTTCTTTCCTCATCCCTCTTTTGGAAGACGGGAATCTTCAGCTTTTTTAATTTTAAAATAGAAAACGAAGTGGAATGGGATGGTGCTAAAGCAGATGGTTGTAATGATAATGAAAACTGATGCTACGCTGCCTCCTTTTTAAGATAAGAAGCGCAAGGTTTAGGGGGAGGCGGGGGTGGGCAGTTAATCAAGTGTAAAATTTTACACTGTAAAACTTTTCTTCACAAGGGGAAAGGAGGTACGGAAGACGCTTTTCAAGAATCATTAGGACTGCCGTGAGATTTTGAACCTTTATCGGTTTCCACGCTCGAGTTGGTACCATTTTAATTACTCAAAAACTTTTCGTTGAGTTACTCATTGGCTCTGATGACGGGGATGGTTGCGATGAAATCAAATTTTCATCTTTGTCTAAAAACCAGTTTTGAAAATCTCTTCAACTCTAATATATACTATATATATATAATTGCGATTATAAGGACTATTCATAATTATCATCGCAATCCAATTTATGTCTATAATATTTAATCTCTAGGAAAATCTGCCGTTTAGTTGAGTTTGCTAAAATGTCGACATTTTCGGACAAATTTTCGGTTGGTCGTTGTCACATCTCATTTTGAATTTGGCATCGCATAATTATTCCTTAAAGTGGCATGTCGGACACTGGCTATGAGCCAGGAGGGGGATGGACCATACGCCATACATAATAAACAGCTCATTAGAATAAGCTCGCATTAATGTATTGGCGATATTGGCGATATTTATCCGGCTTGATGCATCCGCTGATTGCTAAATTGAAGGGTTGCATGTCAACGAGAATTAAATCTTAAAATAGCCCCAGCCTCAATGAGGGGCAATAAACAATCCACGGATGAAACGATCGGTTCCACCCACACCCCGTGAAATCTACCGACGATGGGTCTGCATTTTCGGTTAAATATTCAACGGGCTCGCGTGGGTGGAGACGGATTCGATTCGGTTAAATCCTCTTCGGCAAAATATGAAATGAGTTAAATCGTTTCGGAATTTCAATGAGATATTAATCATATCGGGCCAAATATTTTGAGCTATAACAAAAACAGTGCCCGACGCCTGAGTGGATGGACAAACCGGACGGGGTCGATGGGCTACTGCTGGCTTGTTGTCCTGTTCGAGACTCATAAAAAAATATATGTATATGTATGTACAATATACATGTTTATACATAACATTCCTCTATATCCTTTCAACTAGCTGTCATAATCAATAGCGATTATGTCAATAATTTAACATGAATGGTCTCGTGGGAATATTTATTGCTGACAGTGCTTTCAATTATTGAATTAAAAACATATTCTGAACAAGTCCACCCCCTTTTAGAGGGTAAGCGGATACACCTGCAAAAAAAAAAGAAAATCAGCAAGTCCTATATTTCTAGCGAGCGAATCGTTCAATTTCGTTTTGGCTTATATTTGATGCACTACATATGAACGTAAATTTAAAATTAGTTTATGGGCTCTCTGAGAGAGGATTTATTGATACAGTATTTTTTAATGCCGATTAGTATAACACTTTTGATTGCGATATGATATGAAATGCAGCTAAAATTACGCTTCAATTAAGATTGAATTTTATAGACTTTAAATTTCATCATTCATATAATTTGTTCGGCATTTTAATGAAAAATTTAATGAACGACATCCATGTGGACATTTTAGTTTTTCCAATAAAATTAAACTTCATAAAGCATATGCCAACACTTGTTTATTAATAAATAAATAAATAAAAAATAATAAAATCTTCTTAATATAAAGGAAGTTAAATTAATATTTTATAGTCCTAATTTGTTGGTAATGTTTTCCTTTATGAATTGCATATTTGAAGATTTTTTGTATACTCTAAAAAATTGTTTAAAATTGAGAATACTTCCTTGAATCCTGCGATGTATATCTTCATAAATCAACGTAAATCATTTTTGTAATATAACACAACCAAAATTTCGTAGTTTTCAATAGAATACATTTAGTGTATATGCGAATATTATATGAAATATTGTATCAAATTAACAAGAAATTCACTTTATTATAATTGTCAAACTATTTTTAGTTTTCTATAATTAGTTTAGATTCTACGAAAATATGTGACACAATTTGTCACAGCTTAATAATTTCTACGAAATTGCTATTGATTTTACAAAATACAGTGCGTGGATTGCGGAGATTAATGACTACTTTATGAATACAAAGGACGAGTGCCAGGTGCTGTCACAATGGAATTTCTTTTGAATGATTCCTAATCAAATTGTGAATATTAATATTGATAGAATTCCTAGAATCAGAGAATTGATTTGAATGGTTGATAGGCAATTAGTTTGGGTAGTTTGAAACATAATGAACTTGATCAAATGATTAAATTTCAGTTCTATATCTCAATTATTCTGTAAATACCAAATTATTATGTGTCCTTATTGAGAAACCCTTTATGTCTATTTTGAATTGTAAATCAAATAATATTATTTAGTACTTCCAGTATGTGCGAAAACTTTGTAGATCACAGATAATTTCATATATAAGTAAATTTTATGATAATTACATAATAAATATGGATAAAGTAATATATACACACAATGCATACTCACAACCGATTTTTTACTAAATTTTTGTAAAAACATAAAATATCCTTATTGTTGTTAAATACTCCGAAATAATTTTTGAGTGCAGTGAGTGGGTAGCTAATTCTAACCCTTTTAAAAAAAATTCGCAAATAAAAAATGTGCCCTAATCCAAACGAAGAAAGTTGAAAATACCCTAAATTGCGGCGAACAAAACAAGCAGGTGAAAATTGAAAGCTATCAACGAGAGGCGAGTAATTTGCCCTGTGCATGTCCCAACAAAATCCCGATCAAGAGCAATTTGACTTTGAAATAGGAAATCACGTTGTCAGGGCAATACGCCCGAAAATCAGGAGCAGATGCATGTCATCCTGATCATGCAAGTCCCACTCCAGACGGTAGGAAGGCAGACAGGTGGGGTGGTCCCGACCAATCTACGGGACTCCACCGGAGCATGTTTCGAACGTTTGTCCAGTTTCCCTGACGATGGGATTTTTCTCCTTTATCCCGGAACCCGGCGTCTTCGGGTAAACTTGTTTCGTATTCTTTGACATACATCCGATAAGGCGATAAAAGAATTGAATCGTTCAAAAGCACGTCGCCCGAGTGTTCCCCGGGAATGAAAAAGGCTTCTGGCGGGAGCAGTTCATGCCGAAGCCCCATGCTCCATCGTGCTCCAGCTGCCGGGACAGAATCGGGAGCCCCAAAAAGGCAGGTCCTGCGGGATTGGGCGAGGAGACAATTTTCCTTCCATTTCGTTTCACATAAATAAAGGACCCACAGCAGGAAGCAGTTATTTCACTTCCGTTCTATTAATTTTCGTTTTCCTTTTAATGATAACTGGGCATTCGACTGTCCCTGATTTCTCTCGTGCCAAAAGCCGAGCTGGGCTCTTCCTGCAGGACCTGTGCCGGGACCCGGCAGCTTCGTTTGGTTTGGTTCGGTTCGGTTTCGGGATGATTGTGCCCCAGTGTCCGCCGACGTCGTTATGCATTGAGACGTCTCCCGGCAGCCGGGATGCGAATTCGAGCGCCTTCGCCCTCTCGAACAGGAAAAGTTGTGGAATTTCAACGAAAGCCATTCAGCGTCGGGAGAGCTTTCGCCCCGACGCCGTACTCCTTAAAAAAAATATAAGGGAGGGAAAAAATTAATACTTCCCTTGTCGATGAGTGCCACCGCCTGTAAATCAAATTTCACACCACTTGGGCGAATTACATGCATAATTGAGCCGAGGGGAGCGTAGGGCGCCACCTAGCCAAATTTTAATCAGCCGATACCGTCCTCCTTTACATTGATTAATTATTTATGAAAAAACAAAATGTCCTGTTCCACGGCCCTACGCACTTATACATAATATTTCTGCGGAGCTGCGATAAAAATTATTTTCTCTTGTACGCACGGTGTGAACGTTAAAGTGCAGCCCTGATGGATTAAGATTAATCTCCTGCAAGTAGCGCGTTATTTCAGCAAATTTACACCCGATTTCCCCCAAAAGTCGCGTTCACTATTTACTCATCCGACCTCGCTGTAATCTACCCTACTTTTCTGTAAATCTCTCTGCAAGCAATTTTCATTATTCTGCAATCTGAAAAAATATGCACACATATACAATATCTCTGTATATGTATACCTATACACTTACGCAAGATATGCGTTTGATTACTAAAATATTATTTTATTGTTAGTTGATCCAAAACTATATTAATTTATGTTGCATGGTATTCAAATAACTTAGAATTTTATCCAATAATAAAGGATAAAAAGTCCTGAAAATTTAATTCTTTGAAAAATTTATATCCGAACAGAAAATATACGAAATTATTTTACTGGCTAAACTTTGCGTTATTTCACATTATGGTATTTATGCATATCTTATTAATATAGCTGACAAAACTTTAAAAATTGTTTAACCTAGGCATTTGCAATCAGTTCAAATTAAAGTTTATAACAAAAGTGTTAATGTTATTTAGAAGGTATCAAGACTGTCTATTCACAAATTTTGCTAAAACTGTTAGTCGTAAAAATTATGATATATAAAACTTTTCAAAAATTTTCTAAAATACAATATGAGAGTGGTTGGTGGTTATACTGAAGTTATTGAAAAGTCAAAAATTGACAAAATGGCAGACAAGTTACAAGTTTTCTTCATTACTTTCCTTTTAAAATAGCGTTAAAAATATTTGTAATAAAAAATTATTCTTTTTTGAAGTTTCAATAAAATAATTATATTTTAAATCATGGCCAAAAATGAGTCGATATTTTATTTCGTTCAAAAATTATAGCTAACATTAATTAGCAAAAAAATGTGATTTTGTGAAAATTGCATTTAAAGTTTCAGTGCGCCATGCATTTAACCAGCAAAAGTTTGTCTATAAACCCGCATAACTTTTCCAATTCTCAAGATTTTTGCAAATTTCTTTTGAGAAATTATTCAAGAAGTTTCATATAACGATAAAATGAAAAAGAAAAAAAATCTTTCCACAAACTTCTGGGAGGCATTGCTTAGGCAGAGACCAGTTACATACATATTTATATTTTTCGAAATAATTGTTCTATGCATATATAGAGAAGGTTGTGGTGGTATATGTAGTTTATAATTAAAGACCGAATCAATTCAGATGAAAATCGGAATGGTCGAATAATTCCTGTCAAGTAAATGCTTACAACAGTAACAATCATAATTTGGGCTGCCTTATGAATAGGGGGCAAACTGGGGGTGTTTGGGTGAACACGCCCCATTTAGTGGCTGGTTTACGTGCACCACAAATCCAACCCCTCCAAGATTTGTAATTTGAAGCGTACATGCACAGAAATTAGCCGGAATTGGTATTCCGCCCCTTAGACGAGGCTCCTGTTCTGATTCAGTAATTTTAGCTAAAATAATAATCAAGGCCTACTGATCAAAATTTTCAATTACATTTCAGAATCAAGGCGATTGATAAATTTCTCTCATCAAAAAAAAAACAAACTCTAATGAACTATTCATTAAAACAGTATTGAAATCAATAATGGTTCATTAGTATTTTTACTATCGCAGTTTTCATTATATTTTGGAACAAGTGTTTTTCAGTGTTTTTTCAACAAGATGTGTCAGTGTGTTCCATATTTTTCCGGAAAGTCAATATTCCTTTTTTAAATGGAGTGACTTCCTGTCGATGCACTGACTCGTACGATTATGAACTTGCAATTTTAATACGTAGAGCAATTACGTTGAATATATCCGAACGCACCCTGGTCAGCCGGCAGTTGCAAGTATAATAAACAGTGGAAATTCCGAAAAATTGTGGCCACTATATATGTTAATAACCATTAAACTGCACTCCATCTTTATTTAATATTTTTTCGAGGCAGCTTTCACTCACGCGATTTTTCCGCAGTGATAAGCAGTAATCGAAAACCCCATAAATATTACATTTTAATGAAAACATCCCCTTGCCTTGGTGGTACAGGCCTCTCCCTTTGGCTGACATATCGACAAAATGTTATATGTACAGTAGAGAATTTGTTATTAAAATATTAAAAAGTCTACCAAAGGGACAACGACACGAGTGTCATGCCCTTGTATATAAAAATACGGTTGACCTATCTCCTAGTCGCTGGATAGTAAATTTTAATATTCGACATAGAGAGAGCAACTTTATTTTATTTACTAGTTTTTCATTTTTCGTATAGAGGTATATGTATACCCTTTTTTTTAACGCTGTTTACATGCGAGAACGAAACACATTTTATTAGCATTTCCTGTAGCTGAGTTTTATTTTATCCCTAGCAAATTGGTTGCATTTTATTGGTGGCTAAAAAAAAAATAAACAAACTAAAGCTGGAAAAGTAGGAAAAGTGAAAAAAAAGTAGAATTGCCTGAAATTTGACTGGAAAACATTTCAATTTGAAAAGAAGTGCTTCTCTCTAATGGCCAGATTTGCTATTTGGAGCGTGGCTTTATTGAACTGCCCCGGAACGCTCAGTTTCGGGATATGGCACTAGCACACCCGGGCTAGATTTTTTTATTTTGACTTTTTACTTTTTCTGGAGCAACCAGCTGCTATTTGACTACGCATAAATTTTTGTGATTCCTTTCCCAAAGGTCACATTCTAAAATTGCTGTTCCTGAGGAACGACTGTTTGAGCACTTCCTGGAACTTCATAAAACTCCCAGGAACGCAGTTGTGACATTGTTTTGATATATCATCGATTTAAAGTAAACTTTTACTACATCAACAGGATGTTTGGGAAGTTATTTCTTTTATTTTTTTCCTTTTTTTTTTTTTGTCCCGGAAACTTTTCAGCATCAAGGAGCGCCCAGAAGGCCCCCGCCGCCGCAAGACAGAAGGACCCCGAACAAAAAGGCGGCGAAAAATATTGATGCAGTCAACGTTTCAGGACAAAACTTCGACAGATCCCGCAGGCTCCCTAGACCCTAAATATTGTCGAAAGGAAACTTTTTCAATGCGAGTTAATGTCGTGTAATCAATAACGAATTACAAGAGGATTTTGTTAGGTGTCCGTCCGGCACCCGGTTTCCTTCGGGTACCGGAAAACGTTGGCCGGGCGTTGGTGGCTCCTGGCAGGGCACCCGCACCCAAGATGGATGAGTCCCGGGGATGGACGGGTTCTGGCACCGGAATTGCCCCGGACCCGGCCCGACCAGGACCTGCATGTGCAGCACTTTTCTGCAGTTCAAATTGAGTTTTACTGGAAAGTTCCGTCCAGCAGTTGATGCAGTGCCACTGCACAAGCTTTTGAGCTTTGACACTGGGCCGCTGTTGGCGGATGATTGAGGGCAACTTAATTGTTGTCTGGCCCTGGCTGATAATGAAGTGGGATTTTATTAAAACTTTTAACTGCTCCCGGCGATGACGATAGAAACTGAATTATGCGTTCGGAAACCCCAATTTCTAGTGGGAGCCGGAGTTTATCAAAAAGTTTGATGTTTCCACAACAAACTAATTAATAATTTTGCTCAAAATAGTTTAAGACAAATGCATAAAGATTACCAAATTTTGTAGGGCTAACTTTTTATTGAAAAATTGCGTTAACAAACTATAAATATAGGAAAACCGTGCTAACAGACCAACCAACCAACATTTACAAAGTATTCAATATAAACAATTTATATAGCATAAACAGTTGTCAATTATAAAGCACTTCCTTTTAATTGAATATACAATTTCGAAAATGGCACATGTCTGAATATTTAAAATTTCAGGAAATGAAAAAAAAAAACTAATAATTTTCTGAAGAAGTACACATAAAACTTAAAAAAATATTTTTGAGTTACATTTTGTGGCAAATTAAAAACTGAAAGTTACAAAAATATTTTTGATGTTAATGTTATTTTACATGTATAAATAGATATTTTAAATTCATGGGATGTGACCTTTTCGAAATTTATAATATTGAGTACACATAATTTAAAGAAAAAAACCACATAAATTTGTCGAAACGTTTATTTGTAGTTGTCCATTGTAGTATTTTTCGTCATAAAATTCTGTAAATTCTTCGGGTATACATATAATATTTCACCTTTGCAATGTCTGTAATTTTCAAATGATTAATAGGTAAGTTACTGCAAGTAACTTTTACTCTCGAAAGAACGAAAATTTCCTTAGAAATGTCATTATATATGTATATAACTATTTGCGATTATTTCACCAGCTTTCTTTAGATCAAAAAGAAACTTATATTAAGCCGATACTTGAAAATGAACTTTTTGATTTTTAGATACGTCTTTTCCGTAACTTCTTCATGATAAAGGTTTAGTTTTAAAATTTAGTTGAGCCCATTTCTTGAAGTATCATGGAGATTATCGGTATTATGTGTAAGCGACAAATTTGAAAAGGGTACATCTCTTAGAGTTATGACCCTTTTGAAATTGTTTCTGTACACGCCATAATGTCGACAATAGAACGAATGCCAAAACTGTTCAGTTTTCGATCATAATAGGTACAGGGAAGCATCTAGAACACGGTGATATCAAACAAACGTATTTGTCAAAAAGGCCCTTTTTGAAATTGCACATTCAATTTAAATCTTCATTAAAATTTGAAGTTATTTCGCCCAGTGTTCTAGAATTTTTCGAAAAATCTTTTTTTTTTAATATTTTGAAAGTATAGGTACTCTTTAGAGAATATACTGCCAAATTGTTATAATAATATTGACGATATTTTAGAATTCACAGCGTTTATAGCAGATAGCAAACGGTTGGTCCGCATCATGAATTGAAGCATAGCATTGTTCGTATCGAAATTTTAAACTCATTTATCTCAAAACTACTTTTTTCTGCATGAACCTCAATTTTTGAATATGTTATTCAGTATACCAATGGCTATCGTTTATCTAAACTAAAAAATATTTTTTATTTTTATAACTTGTTTTTTTCGTAAAAAACTAATGAAAAAAATCGTATTTTCAGTATCTAAATGTCAAGAGCGCGTCATTTTCTCAAAATAATTGTTTTTTTTTCAGTTTAGATGATAGTGACACTTATACAGAATAATAATATTTTTTCTTTTCTTTGTCCGATAAGTGACAGAGCTGATATCACGCACGCCACCCAGCTCCATTTTTTTGAGGGTGCCATCTTTGGCGCCATTTTTTTTATAATAAAAATTTGTTTCTTTTTAAAATAATTATTTTTTTGTGTAAATATTACGTTGTTTAATAAACCTGCAGTTTTTAATCAAAACTGAAAAAAAATTGTAAGTACTGGTCAAAATTACTGCAAGACACATTAAAATTTCTAGCATCTTTACTATGCACTTAATATTATAAATCCGAAAGTGTGTCCATCTATCTGTCTGTTACTGTTTCCCGCTTTAACTACTAAGCCAGTTTTGCTGAAATTTGGCACAGAGCTAAATAAAAGGCAGAAAACAATATACAATTCTTTTTATTCCCGACTGACTGATTGATTCATCAACGCCGAGTCAAAACCACTGAAGCTTCTTTCATGAAATTTAGACATTAAGTTTCTTTTGTGAGGAGATGGTTTAAAAGGAAAGGATGCTACGAAATTCAAGGAGGCTAAAATAGGGGATGAAAGTATATACGAACTTTTTTCATTTTTGAAGTGAACTCCATTAAAATTGGTATTTAGCCATTAAATTGGAAATTCAGAATGACTTATTTAAGACATATCGAAATTTAATCTTTGGTGAGTAAAACATGGGACGAGATTTTCAATGGGCATTTCATTTTATAGTTGAAAGTTATTACTTAGCACTTTGGTCGGAATTTAAGACCCCCGTGGGGTTTGTTTGTAATTTTAAAAGTTAGGGTCGTATAATTAGATGTTTAGATTTATTAGTTTACGATTCCCTTAACGTGGATGTAACCAACATGAAGCGAGCTACCTAATTTATGATGAAAAATTAAGCTTCAGTTTGTAATCACATTTAATATTTCAATACTAATATTATTCAGTAATTAATCAACGCATATATGGGTAATTTCAACTATTATCTACTTTTACTTTTACTATACACTAGCGGCCTGTCCGTGCTTCGGACGGTGGACATTTACTTTTTAAATATTTTGGGATAAACGTAGAGTAAATGTATCTTTATGAAGGCCATAAGTAGTTTGTTTTTTCAAATTACTTAAAGAGTTTAATTTTTGTTTACTAATATTATTTTTTACATTTTTTTGATTACATTTTTTGTACTCCCTCTGACTTGCTAGACGATCTGAATTCTCAGAAGAAGATTCTCCAATACGACGTATTTTTGGAAATCTCGCTTTGCAACTATGTTTAGATTGGTGCGTCTTTTTTTCTCTATAGGCATATTCTTTGGAATATCTCTTTTTGTAATCAGAGAAAATAAGAATAAACAGTCTACTTCAGTAAAATAAGTTAAGAATGGTTTAAGTAGGTAGTTCTGAAGAGTACTTTTGATAAATACTTACCAAACAAAGTGATAATACTATAAAAATTGAATAGTATAGGTTGAATAAAATAACTTATAAGTTGTTCTGAAACGCACTATTTAACTGGAATAATATTGAAAAAAATGTGCTGAATGTCCGACTTTAATTATTCAAAAAGTAATCTACAAGTGGAAAGAAAAACTGTATTAATCAAAACGACACGAATTCTTGGATCAGTCTATGTGGGATACAGAAAATTGTAGTTTTCACGTTAGTTTTAGTAGGGATTCCTAATTTTTTCTTGTAATAAATACAGCCTATGTTACTCAGTGATAATGTAGCATTCTAATGGTGAAAGAATTTTTAAAATCGGTCTAGTAGTTTTTCAGGTTATTAGCTCCAAACATTCAAAAATACAAATATTTCCTCTTTATAATATTAGTATACTTAGAAGTATAGATATATGTAAATATGTAAGTATATACATAAACTGTACCAAATATATGTTATAATAATAACAAAGTCTGTGATTATTGCCTATAAATATTGTGCTTTTGTAGAAATTATATTATTACACATCTTATCTTATTTTTGTCATTTTAACCAAATGTACCTACACTTTACAAATTTGAAAAGGACTACATATTTTATTAATTTAAAAACTACTCTAACTTTTTGTTATCCTTTGAAATGTTCGTCTATTATGGTGCTTATGGTACCATCGGGTAGGTCCTGGATATTGAATCGATTTTCATCCTACAAAAGCTCTACCTCATACCTGCTGATAAAAGTTTTCTATTTCTTCCCGTCATTGTCCTCACTATTGCTTAACTCAATTTATGAAAGCAAACAATATCTTAGACCGGGGGAGCCATAAGATTCAAGATGGGGTTTACTTTCCCGCGGTGGCATTATATCTCCAGCGCAACAATACCAAAGTGTGTGGAACAGCTCTTTTCTTTATTTAAGTCTAGCGTCTTAGAATCGTACAGGTGCCCTAAGTTATTATCTCTTGGTGCCAGGCACCTTCCTTTCATTTTTGATTAACAGCGCCGGGGGGGACGCGCTGCAGCAGCAATTTGTCGCGTTTGTTGGTGAATTGCGATTATTTCAAGACAAGTTAATTACGAGCTTCCTCTCCCTGTAGAAGATAGAGGGAGTAGCGAAAAACAGGGTCGAAAACCGTAATAAATATTAAAAGGTATTAATTTCGAAATAATTATACCCGGCTCGAGGGGTATTGTGCTGATTTTATAAGAAAACAGTAAGAGAGCAGCATCTTATCTTGCACTGTTTGCAATTTTTCCTGGAGATGATAATTTTGGAAAAAAAAAAAAACAATGGACTACTTGGAAAGGGGTTCCTACAGGAAGCGAACTAGATCAATGGTCTAGGGATTTGATCGATATCACCGGACCTCCTAAGCGATGATTTAGCGCTTAAATCCTGAACTTCGGAGGCAAGTGGTCAGTGATTGATGACATCTTAGGCGGGCCGGGGTGAGATAATGACCCAAAGATAAAGTTTGAACAAAAATCTAAAACATCAGGGTGCCGTATGGGACGTGAGGATGTTAATAAATCATCAGCTCCTAGTCGGGGACAGTTTGTGAGGTAAAAAATGAGACGACTTTGAATGGGTTTTATTCTGAGATTACTCGGCCAGTTTATTTATGCAAATGGACCATTTCGATCTATTTTGTCATCGATGCGGAAAAAAGAAGGGTTCAAACTAATGCCCTTATGCCATATACAAGCTTCAAAACTATGGTGAAATGGGTATTTTTCGATTTTTTATCAGTAAATTCACCCCCGCAGCTAGCATTGTCCCTGAACCAATCGTGGCCAAGTACTACCTTGTGAGAATCACCCTATAAATTGGAAGCACTTAAGATGACTGAACGCTATGTGGCTGATTAAACGGCAGCGATAATAGCCATTAACTGGGCCATAAAGCGAACTATCTGAGTGAAGTTGGCGCCAGGTAGGGGGTTATAAAGTGGCTGGCAATAAGTTGCGTGTCCTCGACGCGAAAAGGGAGCTTATAACTTGCTCGCGGCCTAGGGCAATTTTTAATTTTTGCACGTTCATTAGAACCAATTCAAAGTTTGCGTGCTGGACGAAGGGTCCGTCACAAGGATCTACCCAAAAATAAGTCAACCTGTCCCAACTTTCTATGGTACCGCGACGGTCGTAATTCGCTTTCAACTCACGCACTTCCCTTATTCCCGAAACGAAGGAGGCAGAAAAAAAATACATTTTTGGTATATTCCGACATCAGGAATAGGGAAATAACCTGGAAAGGGTAGCAAAAAATTAAAAAGAGAAGGAAAAAAAAAACGACTATACCAACGAAACGGCGCGTATAAATAACGGTGTAAGGAATTAAAAGGGTTTTTCTAATTAAAAGCAAAATCCTCGATGGATCCCTGTAGCAAATTTGGACAAATATTTGTCATGCAAAACGTTTTGAATTTTTATTTGTCCTCCTGAGGGGTTGGATGGAGCTTCGGGTGCTAGCCAGGTAATTTCGAGGCTGAATACCGAGCACTCGTGCCCCCCACCCCCCACCCCCTTTTCAACGGTCTCTCTAACCCGTCTGTCCAAGGACCGGGAACCAGGAATGAAACCCTGTCGAATTTTTGAAGCGTCTGCCAGACCACCCAGTGGACATGTAGATGGTAGAAAATGGTCGTAGTGGTAGTCCTGGTGGCCGGGAATATTTTCCTTTTTTTCAGGAGAGATAAATGACTCGGAGCCTGGTAATCTACCAGATACATCGCTTTTCTTCAATTGACGAACCAACTCCGGTGTGGGTCCGTTTTGCAGCAAATGTTTGCTTTTTATGTTCACGGCAACCGAGCGTCGAATTTATGAGATTTGAAATTGAGCCAAAACGCCAATTACGCTCCTGCTGCCTGCGGGAATTACACGCATTTGATGGAGATAGCCAGAAGGATTGCGTACTAGGGAAATTAGGACGGTTTGAGGGATGTATGAGTTTATGGGTGCATGAATTTATTTTAGTCCAGTTCAGAATTTTCGATGCAAATCGAATAACACTGGGATTATAGTTTTATTTAATTGCGAACCCTAGCGTTAACTTCAAAATCCTTATACAAACTCTAAAAAAATTGGAATATTTTAACAATTTAGTTGGAAAATTCCCCTTCAAAAGTGTACTTTTACAAAATTACGTGAAAATGCAATCATAGTATCTTAAATTTAAATATTATTTCTAATCAAAAATGGTGTAGTATATTATTTTGTATATTTTATATAATGCACCAATCGAAAGATTTTGTATTTGAAAGTGATTAAGATAAAAAAAGAATCCAAAACCTGTTACTATTTCATAAAAAACTTTGTTTAAAATAAATATGAGTTCTAATCTTACTAATATTACATTGATTGTTTTGGATTTTTGTAATTACACTACGCAACAAAAGAAAATATGTATATAAGTAAAATTTTGAAAGTGAGTTGTTTTAATCATTTATTTCTTGAAGAGCTATATCTTGCAATTTTCTTTAATTTGTAACACAAAATGATGGGAATTAAAATTTGTATTATAATAGATAAATTTTTATTTTTCAATACAATCATCATTGCAAAAATCCTTTTATGAGCTACGCGAAATTCGAATTGCAGAGAGTGTGAATGTATGGCTAACCTCCCCAAAAGAAAGGTTTGCGGAAAGAAATTTTCAGAAAATAAGGTTTGCTACAATGTCGGCATCTACTATTAAGTATTAAGATGCTTTGTAACACGCAACAACGTTTATTTGAAGACACCATACGTAACAAAACTTATTCAATTCAAATTTTGAAAGACTCACGAACTTTCGTTAAATAAGAATAATGAAATTATAGAATAATAATACATACATGGTCTTTAAGATAAATACAAATTACTCACAATATGATATAGTTAACTATTTGTTTTTTATATTGCCTGTTATGATTCGAATTATTGTCATTAGATAACTAATTTAATTTAAAATTCAGAATAGTAAATTGCTCCTCGCCTCAAAAATCCTTAATTTTATTGTTAAAGTACAATTCTGTTGTGGTGGTTTTCTCTATATAAACAAAGAAATTGTGCTGCCTCAAGTGAAATTGAATTTTTTATTGCAATAAAGTTCCATTAAACCCTTTTCTATAAGCAGGAGAATCTTTGTGCATTTAAGTATGTGGAATTGAAAATGGGTCCATATGGTGCCCTAGTTTGCACTATTCCAACCCTTAATGCTGTTGTTTTTTGTTTAGCGCATATTCATAATATTTCCGAAAAGAAAAGCATATAAAATCCAAAACCAACGGAAATGCACCTCCAGAAACTAATTCCCATCGGAAGAACAATACCCGTCTAGATATTTCTAGGAAGAAAAGGAGTTAAAATCTTTATCTCGAGCACAACTCGTGTTCCATAGTGTTGCATTACATTGTATTCCCCCCTCCCCCGGCGGGAATAAACCGGGACGCCCGGACAGGAAAATAAGGAGGAAGCCAGAGATAAGCTCATGGCCGCGGGCAAAATTAATAACGATGAACAAGAATTTGAGCGGAAACCTCGCATTATGCAAATTTTCGCGAGAAGAGAAGGATAGGGGAGAAGTTCGAGCAACTTGGGGTGTGAAGAAAAATTTTAGCTTATTATGAACGGAAGAAGGAGCGAATAGTTATCGATTGCGATTATCTATAAGATTTCGATCGTTCCTGATCGGGTAAAGTTTACCAATTTCATTATTGTCCACAGGGAAATTTCGGTGCAGTTTTTATTAAAGTATTACTCCCTCTGGCCAGGTTATCTATTAACATCAATTTTACCCTGAAGACCGTGGGGTTGAAACTTGAGAGGGGTTTGCATTTTCCAAATGAAATCGCTTAATCCCTCGGGAAATTTGGCGCGGATTAGAAAGTATCATCCGTCCAGTGGAGTTATAATATTTTTAATTGGTAAGAAAACGTTGAAAGGGGATGGGAATTAGTTAAATCTGCTGGAATAAGAAGAAACGGAGTGGTTTAAGGGTGGATTCTCAGCCCCTGAGCAAATAAATTGCGGCAGAGAACGCGCCGGCTGTCTGTCTGTCTGTCTTGGAGCGCAGTCGTTAGCTGCTGGAGTGCTCGTTAAGAAAATCAATGAAACCAGATTACAGGGGAGAAATCTCGTTTACAACTCGTTACGTCTAGCTGGAGAGATGGAATCTAACTACTTCGCACTTAGGGGCGACAGGGTGGTTCTATAGTAAGAAAGAGGTTGATGATGATCCAGCGCCCGTGCCGTGGGTACCAGCAACTGGACCTGGGACTCCATGACACGGTAGCGCTCTTCGTATAGCTTGTTTTTGAAGTCGTAAACAGGGAATGGACCCAGTACATTTCCACTATTTACGTACCATTTGTATTCGGGTCCTGTCAGCCTCTCGTGCAGTAGACAAGAAAAATATTGGCTTTCAGCAAAACGTGCCATTCAGAGCCTCCTTAATCCTGAAAGCAGTTCGTTTTCCAGGTCCCTTTAACCCTCCCGAAGCACCCTCATGTTCTTGTGTATGTGAATGTGTGCTGGCTCTGACTTGTCTGGCTGATGCCATTGAAACCCGGTTGATATTCGGTAAAAAAAAAAATATATATATATTCCATTCTTTCGGGAAGAAAAGGTGTATATGCCGTGCCGGAGTTCGATTCCTCCCTCTGGCTCGAGTTTCGGTTTGCTCAATGGCAGATTTTCATATACATTTCGAACTTTTATTGATGCGTATGTGTGTTCGGTTGGCCACTTTTGTGACCGCATCGTAACTATTCTGGACACCGCACATCTAATGATAACAAATTGCCCCTATTTATATATCTACATACACACCCCTGCATGGGTCTTAATGGTCTACTTGTTTTCAGAGAAATCGGCTTTGTCGGTTGGTAGCCAAGAAAGCGGAAATATAAGGAAAAAAAGGAAAACCACCCCCCAAAAAAAAAAAAAAACAACGGCCCAGAAACAGGAGTAAAAGCCCCCTCTTTGTCGTACGATGGTTCTGTCGTTCCCGTCGTCAAGGCCGGGAACATATTGGACGTGACAAATTCAGTTCAAACAATTCACTTGCTCCCCACTGTGGTCCTAATGCATTTTTAATAACACGTGAGGAGCCGGCGGGATTGTCAAACAAAAAGATTACCCATGGGGGGTCGGATATGGGTAAAGTACAAACGTTCTTCTGTTTTCTATACTCGTTGGTACTTTTGGATGCTGCAAGATGAAGTGTTTCGATTTTCTGTTAAGTACACCACCGGAAAAAAAAAAACATTCCAACGAGTCTCCCTCACGAAAAACAAAAATAAGTGAATGTAACACGTTCATGCATCAGTGGGTGACACCACTAGTTCCCAGGGACATATAACCGAGTACGTGAGCTGAGATAATTTTACACTTTATACCAAAGTATGGGTTTGGGGATGAAAAAAGGTGAAAATTTCTTTCGTCTTCCCATCGATGTCATTTCCCAGGGTGCATTTGATTCCAATTAACTGATAGGAGACACCTCGTAAGCAGATGATACACGAACGTGGTGACTATTTTCTCCCGTTTTCCATGGTGCCATATAAGTGTCATTGATAAAAAGAAAACCCTGAAAAATGAGTGGATCCAGTTTTATGCTCCCTAAAGCTGTTTTTCGTATGGTTTGAATAAATTGTTGAAAATGGCCTCGCCCATACAGGTGCTCTTCATATGCAGTGAGGAGCAGGTAAATTGGGGCCACAAAAAGGGGCTCCATATATGAACACTATTCGTTTGCATGCTAATTAATTTCACTCAAAGTGGCTTTTCCACTGGCAGATCGTAATAACGATTTCTTTTTAAGAGCAGTATCTACCAAAAGCCACTCAAGCAAACTTAATTAATACAATTATTAAGGGATAATACCATGTATTAACTTTTAAATTGTTCATACGCATTTTCGAAAATAACTAACTTAGCTTCTTAATTTGTGTTTGTAGTATGAAACAATTTTCCACTATCTTATCGCACAAAGTTGTACTCAATATAATTTTTGTTAGTATTACACATAAAAACATCATTTTTATTTTATTTTTAATCAATACAAACTTGAAAAAAATTATTTTCAGATTCGTTCTTGTCCGGGTTTTTCTTATAAAGGAAATTTACCGAATAGCCTATAAGCGAATTTTTGTAATATTTTTGCGGACGAATTTTATATTCTACTTAACTAAAATTGTTTTGTACATATTGGGCCAGTCAAAAGTTAGCAAATTTTTACAACGCAGGTAGAATACAATTAACATTTTTTTGCTGGTTTTCGGACAAAAATGAGAATCAAGTCTGCTTATTCATTTTTACTATTTGTCTTAGTATCAGATAAAATACACTTTTTCGATTTTTAAAAACAACATTTACATTACTTAATTCTGTAGGTAGTAAATACTTATTTTCGTAGATATACTGATGAGTAAGTAGTTATTTAACTAATTTTATTATTTACTAGTGTCACTACTGCAGTTCATTTACTTTAACAAGGTACCTTTACTGAAACTATTCACTTTATCCTTAAATTTTATGCACCTGACTTTCTAAGACCCGCATGCTGGAAGTGAATCTAAAATATCCAAAGAAAAGCGAGAATTCGAAAAATGTTTAAAAGCAGATATTCGAGTTTCATTTTATCCTGATAGATCAAATAGTTTTCGAATTATTTTTCATTGAAGCTCACAAAACAGTGGTTTTCGAAACTACATATAACATTTTTAAAAATTATAAATGAGTAATTTTGTTTTAAGAAATATAACATTGAAAGTATTTGTATAGCTGAATTTACATTATTAGTATGTTCTATAAGTACACTAGGGTTAAATCGTCGTATGTGGTTAATAAAGGACAAAAGAAAACTAATCAATTCCATTGAAATTATTCTTTATATATAGTTTTGAGTGGATGAAATTGAGTTTTCGAAGACTATTGTCAAACTACTTCATATCACACACAATAGAAAACTAAAATATTAAAATAATAATTAATAAAGATACATATAAAATATTACAGCTCCTTAATTTCCGAAACAATTGATAGTGATAACGACATGAATTTACTGGTCATAAAATCTCAGAAGAGGAAATTCAGTGGCCCAGCTACACATCATTAGGCTCATAATGAGCTTCTTATCGAAGGACATCTGTAATAAATCCAAGGTCGCTTATGAACCCTGTCACATTATGCGAGAATGGAAACGAAATGATTAGTTGCAATCACCATCAAAACAAACCATAATCAGTTCCTTGTGTGGCTGTGCTCAACTAAGAACTCCTTTAAGAATGTTTAATCTACTTCGCGGTATAAAAATTATTTTGTGTAAATTTTTCTATATTGTGGGAAAATTATGCCTGATTTTTCCATATAACATAGATTTTAAAACGGGTATGCCTAAAGCACGCGTAAATACTGTGACTGAGGTTTACGGATGGCTTATGATCCTGGCTGCAATACCGATTCTTTTCAAAACGTTTGTTGACTTTGACAGAAACCCTAACAGAAAAGTACTAGACTATATATATGTATTAGTATATATAATGTGTGCTGCTGTAATTGGAATTTCGACTGTGTTCGCTATTTTTAAACGGAATTCATTTACCAGAAAAACAGTAAACCTTATTAATTCTGGGTCTAATCTATTTAGAGAAATTGATAATGTGGAAAAATCATTTGGTCAGGCGGTCATGTCTTTTATTTCACGTCTTACTATCGTGATGGTATTCAACGTTTTTATCAGACAAATGGTCCTACTTTCAATATTTAGTATCACAAATTGGAGCCAGTTTTTATCTGTATTGGCTCCAGTTTTTACTGGAACAACATCGTCCATTATCAACTCTTATGTAATCATTGAATTTAACCTTTCGATGATGCTATGTCGTTACTTGTTTAAAGGCATTAACAGACAACTTATCGAACATATGGAAACTATAAGAAATTTCGACTTATCTGAGGTGATGCTTAGAAACATAAATAATAAAATTGCAGCTACTGGAGAGGATATTTTAAGATTGTCAATATTGCACCGCAAAAGCTGGACATTCCTTATAAATGTCAGTGAATTCTATTCTATAGAACTTTTTCTTGTAATTGCAAATCATGTTGTACTTATTGTATCACAAATTTTTGCCGCATATTTTTACAACACTATTGGAGATGATCAATATTCGGAATATAGTTTGATTGCATCCTCTGTTCTAAGCATTACACTGCTTGGATCAATTTTTTATGCAGCAAATGAAGTATCACATGAAGCAGCGAAAACGAAAGATATTATGTGCGTCACTTTCAATGAATTGCCACGAGATATAATCGGTCGAAATGTATGTTACTTTATAACCTTTTTCGCATATTAAATCTAACTACTAAAACTATATTTAGATTGAAATATTTTGGCTGCAGTTAATCACTCAACAGACCAGAGTTTCCATCCGACTTTTCAACTTGGATCTGCAAGGACTTTTTGGGGTTTGATTTAATTTAATTAAGATATTAAAACGAAGTAACTCAATATAAATTATGTAATAGGTATCCACAGCAATTTTCAGCACAGTATTTCTGGTGATACAGATAAATTCAGGAAATAATAATTTAAATCTTTCCAAATAACAACAATCCAGACGGATCATCATAATTGCAGTTTTGCGTAAATGTAATAATTCAATCTATATAATCTAATAACCCAGAAAAATTAATACATTTTTTAAATTACTTTCACTTAAAGTGGCAAGTATAAAGTTAATATAGAAATAAATTAAAAATATAAAATAAATTAATTATGTCAAGTTGTAAATCTATTAAATTTAAAAATGTAACACAAACGACTCATGTTTATGGCAATTAATATGTGAGATAAAACATCTTATTTTACTTTTTTATTCAAGATTCTGTATTTATAATTATCCCAGGGAGTTAAAAAAATTATTATTTCTAAATTTAAAAATGTCTCTTTTGCGTCACTCTCAAATAACACAGAAATTAATCGAATAAATATGGAATAAATATGAGCTTCTGTAATTTATCGAATAAAATAAATAACCCCATATGTTTAAAAGAAATTTTACGATGGAAAATAGCCCAAAAATGTTTATTTTTACTACAAAATCCATTCCTGATACAATGTTAAATTTAAATTTTTTACTTAGATTTATTTACTCATTCAGGTATGTATGAGTACTGAAAAGCATTTTCTTACTTCTTAAACGACATACATAATTAATATTTTTAAGTATTTTTATTATTATATTCTTGCATCTGAATAAGTAAAAATATAGTACTAAGGATTGATGAAAAAATCTGCAATAAAATATAAATTAATAATTACATATGTTCAGGTAACTTTTAGATTTAAATTAACCTCAAAAAGTGCTTTTAAATTCACCTCGTACAGATGAGTTGATATTCTAGTTCTTTGAGTTATAAGTTGAAGGCACACTAACTCTACCTAATTGGTTCCTCATTAACTGAATACGTTAAAAGCAATTTTAGGAGGATCTACCTACATTTTGTCCAATAATATTTTTGGGAACTCCACTGACGGAAACAGTCATAATTTCCCTTGTTTTCTCGGCCTCACTTGAAACAGTTGCGGATGCAATAAAAATTGATGCAAGCATGAATAGGTTAATGATAGTAGATGCAACTAATCCAAATAACTCCTGTGGATTTCGGAAGTCTCTATTGTTAAAATAGGCAGCGAAAATTTGAGAAACAACAGATACAATAAAGTTGCTGGTAAGGATAAACACATCTATGTAGAAAAGGTCATTTACTTGTAATACAAATTTCCAATTCTTACTATACAAATTTGATAACCACACAAAATCCTGTCCAATAACTCTAGTAACATATTCCGTTTCCCTAAAATCCATTTTAGAAAAGTTCATGGTTTTCAATTTTTCAACATTATTAGCTAATTTTCTGTTAATTTCGAAAAACATAAAGTAACACAATTTCATTGAAATGCTAATTTCAATAATAACAATTAAGTTCATGGTCCCCGGAATTATTGATGTAATAATTACTCCACAAATTTCGGATAACGTATCCATTTTATACACTGACATCATCATGAAAACTCTAACAATTACGAATATAATTATCAAAATGAATTTCTTCTCAAGATTTGACATTACATTTTTCAAAAATTCTTTTTCAACTTGTCCAACTTCATTCATTAGGTGTATCCCACTATTAATAAGATTCACAATTTTTTTAGTACAGCACAATCTTTTCAAGGAAATAACATAACACGTTATTACAAAGGATAAAAAGAAGCATACATAAACTAGAATAAAGACAAATTCGTTGGCTTCTTTACGAGAACTCGACAAAAATTCAACTAAAGTACGATAAGCTATTGGGATTGTCAAAATTACTACTGCCCATCCATAGACTTCAGTGGGTATGTGCAAGTTCGCTCGACCAGTTTTAAAATTTATTGAGTATGGAAAAACAACACTTAATTTCCCTAAAATATATATACATTTTCCCAAAAAAAATTTAAAACTATAACGAGGAATTGGCCTAGCCATTCTTAAGAATAATGAACAAATAAATCGAATCCCTTCTTGTTTTACTAGCAATTTCCGTAATTCTATTGTTATTACCCTCATCTAAATTAAAGGTGGCCTTCACATTTCTATTACGATTTACTGTCATTATTATCAGCCTAATTATGTTAAACCAAATGATTTCGATTTGCTTTGTGCGACTTTATCAACAGCTCTACCATTATTAAACAAAGGCCCATTCATAGATTTTCCTTAGTGGAAAATCCATGGGCAAAGTGCGTCGTAGGAATTAGAGATAAAAGCTTTCAGAAATTTATTGAATGTTATGTTATATGAAAAGTAATAACTTAAAATTAAAAACATATCTAAATATTTCTAATAAGTAAAAGTCATAATTCTACCACATTGGCTTATATAAGAAAACAAATCAATGATTTTGAAATATTTTCCAATACTTTGAGGCAAATATCAAGATTTTAGATCAGTAGGATATACCCTATTCGATTTTAATATCATCATTCAGTAATTAGTGTGTTAGTCTGTTAGTATATATTAGTCGTACCTTTTCATTGCATCAAGTTAGAATTGTTTACAGGACTATGTGATCTACTATACAGACCTTAGAATTTGATGTGAATGTAAGCTCAATATTCTAGCCCTTCCTTAGAAATGTTTTTAGTCTTATATGAATTTAAAGTAAATACATATATTAAAAATAGATTTAATAATTTCATCTATAAATGGTTACACTAGAAAAACTGAGTGCAAATTCATTATAAACTTCAGTGCCACTTTGACATTGCATCTATTACTTAAATTGTTTTATTTAAGCCGAATATTGGAGAAATAATTTTGTCAAGGTATGTATGCGTTTGTTAAAGGCAAGGCGTGCTGTTGAAAATATTTCAACTGTGTTTTCATTATTAAAATAGCATTGCAACTATTTCTAGTAAAACCCTTTATTAACCCAACGTTTGTTTTTATTAGGGTTCTATGTCTTGTTTGTTACTTAAAAATTCATTGGTATAACCACAGATAATAAAAATTTCTCAGTTTTTCAAGTGCACTTCTCCTGTTTAGTTATAATGAGAATTTCAGGTATATTAAAGCTTGAGAGAAAATTTTTATTTTTGCGAACTATCGTTCATTGTCCTCTTGAACGCATCTGTATATAAAAATATTACATTCAAAGGATTATTTATATCCAAAAATCTATATTTTTTATATAAGTCAATTTTGCTCTTTTAAAAAGTTAATTTTATATGTCAATTTACGGTTGTAATGTGTGATACTTGGTCACAAGAAAAGGGGAATTTGTACTACTATTATGAAAGGTATTTAATTTGTTTCAAAAAAGATGGTCAAACTACATCAACATTTTTATAGTGTAAGTTATTTAATTACAGAAAATGTCCTTTTATTTTTAAAAAAACACATCTTCAACTACATCCAGCGAGCTTTCAAAAAAGATCTATGGAGCCCCCTAAAAATAACTTCAATTTGTGTCAAATTTTATGCCCCACAATCGTAAAAGGTCTGCTGAGTCCATTCATTTTGAGGATCCTTGCAAATTATAAAGTGAGAATTAATTAAAAAAGTTCCATGCGAAGTGGGACAGGAATAGTTTTAAAATTGTCGGTTAGGAGAGACACCAGCCATAGCCGACGCTCGTCTTAATTAGCCCTAATTAAATAGATGGGCTCGAATTTGGCCACTTTGTCCCCCTCTGCTGGCTTTGTGCGCATATTTGAGTACCTACATCCCTGAGTCCGAGTCTGCAAAATTTTACATTAATTTTATGCTGTTCCTTACCTCTACCCCCAAAAACGTCCCTTTCCTTTTTCGCTTGATCCTCACCGACGTTCGGCCTTCGGCGAACTTGGCAATTAATGAAATTGTTTAATTAATTATGCCCAACCAGAAAGGAGTACCTTGAATACCTGCGTTTTGTCTGTCCACAAAGGAATTTATTAAATATGAATGCCCGGGGCGGCTCTGGGATGTTATGTTTTATATGTTAGTTATATACCTGGCTCTGCTCACCTTATCTCAAAAACTTGCGCATGACATGAAAAGACCGGGAACGACAAATGACACCGGGAAAACTTTCCGGAGCGATATCATTTCGCATCTGCAGAAGGTCTGCTTCCGACAAAAGTCGACTTGGAAAACTTACTTTTTTCTTCCCTTTACTTCCCTTTTTTTTTTTGGCAAATGTGGAAGAACAGACAAAACTCGTGCTCAACTGATTACCACATTAATCTGTCACCCCGTCTGCTGGGGCTTAGCACATCCGTCCCGGGATAAATATTCAATTGATCTGTTGGGCCAACAGTAGATAAATCACAACTTCAATCGCATCAGCCGGCATATCGTAGCGTGGGCCTGGATCCTGTGAACCTGGCTAGAAACTCTGGATGGAGCAGGCTTGGAGGAGGTCCTGCGGGATCTAGCGTGTTAGACTGCACACCCCTTTTCTCTCACCCCGTTCGCATAGTCAGACAAAAAGTTTTCCCAGGAGAAAAAGTTTTAAGAGCAATAAATTTCCCTCCCCGAGCACATTGAATGAGATAAAAATTTATGACTCTTCGATGCTTCATTCTGAGCGTTCTCGTCCTTTTGCACAAGTTGCAATCTATCGATATCTCGCTGGCCTGTCCCAGAGCCAGGCCTGGCCATCCCGAGCTCGAAACTCCAAGGCCCCCAGCCAAGAAACTTCGAATGACGTCCTATCTCCGGGGCACTTTGTCTGTCTGTCCGCTCTGCTGTATGTTCCCCGTGTATGCCCACCCGATGTCCCGCACTCCAGACTCTAGACTATACTGCAGTATCTACAGTATCTACAGTATCTAGACTATCTGTGGAACTGTTAAAGGCTGAATTTATAGTGGCGTATTATGATCCTGAAGGAGAGACAAATTAAAAGTCCACTCAAGCAATTTTAGTGCGCACTTAGAACTTTTTGCAGAACTACCCCGAGCTCCCTTCCGTTGACCCGATAATAATTCTCTTCCATCGATTTGCATCCATGTCACCCCCTCCTTGACAGTCTTGATGACCATGGTAAACAACGAAACCTTTTCAGTCAACGTTTTCCAATTGAATTTTGCGTACTTTGCATCAATTTCAGATCTACATGAAAACTTTGTATTCTATTTTATGGACATTTTTTCAAAATATGTGCTCTATTCCAATTGATCTTTTTAAATTATTCAAATCTTAACTAGAACCTTTATACTTTGTAACATTTTGTTAAGCTTAACACTTTTAAAATAAGCAAAAATGTTTGACTCCGCCTAAAACCATAAAACAACAAAATAGTTAAGGAAAATAAGCTAAAAAATATCCGAATTTTGCAAAGTTGAAACGTTTACAATATGAATCCAAAAACGCAAAATCAAGAGAATTTTAGTTTAAAAGAGTGTAAATAAATACTCAGGTCTGTATAAACTTATATTTAACTCAAATTAAGACCTTACCTTTCCAAATGTCTAGGAATTTTGTCATATAATACATACCAGATCATATAAGAATTAGAACAATCAGGAAAATAAATTGGAAAGCAGTTAAACAGACAACATTTGTAATGCGTAATAAAAGCAAGGATCATTATTAGAGTGAGTTAGAAATGAAATTCGAATTCAAAATAGTATTCATTATAAGGTAAATTCGAAAATCGTTAAAATTCAATGAATTAAAATTTAGGGTCATTATCTCCCGCAGAGCCACATATTATATTCAAATTTTGACTAAACGCTTCATATGACACCATTTTCTTAGCGCGGCTACCCAGACATAAGTAGGGCCTAATTAATTTTATCTCTGTTTAATAAATAAATAAATAAATACAAATTTAATTTTAGATTCGAATGAACAAACTCGAAGTCTATTGTAGTAATTTTTTAAGTAGGTAGACACAAACATATAAATATGTATACGTATGTATGCACATGTCTTGCTTTATATTTACTATATATTCTGTATATAACCTATTCTAATAATCCTACTTTAAAACTAGAAATTTTTTTTTTAGTATTCACCAAGTCAAGATCAGTTGGTTTTTGAAGCTTTATGGTGTCAAAGTACCATAACAAATTTAAAATTATTTTTGACCCTTTATTTTGGACGTTTTGTGTTATATTAAGAATTATTTCAAGGTACTTACATATCCGATGTTGTTTTCCCAGGGGATAGCGTCACCATTTATGGATTGATTTTTATTTCATAGAAAGGATAATTTTCTCCTGTGGGTAAAGATAATTGATTGAGTTTGATTGAAATTAATTATATACAGCATAATTTTTGTAACAACAATTTAATTCTATTTTGCTTTTAATTGTAATTCTAGAATTATAATATCTTACTACTAGAAAATGTTTGTTAGGTCAATGTATTGATAAATATAGTACTACCGTAAAATTTACAATAGAGATATTGCTCAATGTATTGTACTTAACATCCAGGAAATTGAATTTTTTAAGCAGCAACATTAACCAAAAATCTTAAGAAACAAGGACTACAAGTATGCGATATATTGCGTTTTAAAGAATGTCTCAAAGAATTAAATTAATTTTTAGTTAGTAGATATCCGACTATATACTTGAGATATGTGTTTTATAAAATGCTAACGTCATTTTATTGGTAAGATGAAAGAAAAGTCAAGGGCATTATTTTATATCCTGGTATTTCCCTTATTTAATGTCTCCTTGAAAACCCCATTCAGTTCTTGGTCTTATTGATACTTGAATATCTATCCCGTTCTCATGTTGAAAAGAAGTATAGTGATATCAAGTTCTGATCTTTCGTAATCAGAACCATGAAGGTATTTCAAGAAGAAATTTTTCGCTATAAAACCTGGAAGTAGGAAGCACATGCTGTGGTTCCTGCTCACGGGGGTAGTTTTCTTCTGGCGTGTTGGTCGTCACCGATATTTACAAGTTTTGTGAACATGTTTACATACACTTTACAGCACCTGCAATTTCGGCTTGGAACCACTGCAGCGAAGTGCACTGAAAGGGTATAGCATACATAAACCGACCAGATTACGTACTGCACGCCTCTGCAATGTCTGCTCACGAAACTCGATTCTCACGCCTATACAAAAAGGTGTTGAAAGGATATGTAGGCAGGCGGCTCGTGCATCGAGAAAATGCAATACAATCGTATTGCAATCCTCTAAAAGGACGACAATGCGCTCTATTACATCGAGCAAAGTGAATTGATTTCATTGAAGTGATACGTTTTAAAGAACCCTGATGAAGGGACTCTGGAGAGATATACGGCGGCGTCCTGGACATCCAGGTGTAACGAGATATTGCCGCTTTGAAGCTGGCTGCTGCAAAAGAGTTTTGAATTTCATTTGTATACCGAAAATTGGAAAAAAAAGTTGGGGAATCTAAAATATTACAAAAAACCCAGCGAATGTCTGCCTGCGAACGCAGCAAAATAAACCCCAGAGGGTTGCAATATGGACAAAATCCCTGCAGCTACTTGTGCTACAAAATGCAAAATTGTGACGCTTTCGATGAGAACTCCAACTGTCGTGTTACAACGATGATATTGGTACAAATGGAATTTCCGTAGTAACCCAATTTTCATTGCTTTCTGCTTCATACCCTTACCCCTTAGGCTAGGTGATACCTTGCACCCTACAAAACCCTATATAGAAATCGTATAGCGCCCTGCACTGAACATGTCGTGTTCACAGCTTAAACCACTGGAAAGGAGCTTATATATGTATAATATTATTAATTTTAAAGGATTTTACCCCGACAGGATGCAGAAATATCGAAGGGTGTTTTACGTGAATTTGGCAGGAAATCGAATGCTCACGGGTGTGAATAAATTAAAGGAAAACAGAGGCCTGTTGGTGCGTTTTTTTCGCAATTCGATTATTCGATATTTTCCTTTCCATATTTTCATTTTATTAGCGAAAACTCGTTTAAAAAATATATTTCCGGCAAATTGATTGGAAATATAAAATTGCATCGAAAGAGAAGCTCTGACTACAGCGTGGAAATGCATTTTTTTACTAAAATTTCAGAGTAGTATTTAATGAGATTCACCTCTACAGGAGGCGAATCAATTTAATTTTCTTAAATGAATGTGCTTCTAACAGTAACCGCAAATAGTCACTATAAATTAAATATTGTATGGAAATTATTTTATTTTATTCATTTATTTATTTCAACTTATAATAATCCTAATTTTAATTGCTATTTTAGAGTAGCTTTCGTGTCTGTTTCAACGATTTTTATTTTAATAATATTTCGTTACCAAATTGATTTTTACATAAAAATAAAGATTTTAAATTGATTCAATTTTTTTTCTTTTCCATGTTTAAATTTATCAAAATTGTGTTCTTATTGCTTGAACTAGGTAATTTTTCAACAATGGGGTAATTGGGATTGATTTGAAATTTGAACTGTTGGTTCTTCAGATGTGTCGGTACAGTGGGTACTAAAATAAATAAATTTTATTGAATAACAAACAAAATAGTGGATTTTAGAATTTGTTGACCCACTTTTTAAAATTCTAATTGCTCATAGCAAAAAAAAAAATTAATAATTCTGGTATCCGATATAGTGACGTTTGAAGAGTAAACAGTTAAAATTTTAAAAACTCAAAACCACTGTAAACCTCCCTTAAGAAAGCTCGCATTTCTATTCTATCGAGATGAGTGTTCCTATTTCTAAACTACCCCAGAAATTATGCCATGCCCTAATTAAGGGACATTAGGGGGAAGCTATATAAATTTAAAGTTTAAATCAGATCATTGCGCAAAATTACGTTACGTTACATTTAGCACAGCTATAACTTCCCGTCTTCTACCTTTTTGAGCAGGGCGTATTCCGCAAAAACGTCGTAAACCTCCTTCAAAGTGGCATGAGTTGACTTTAATCGATTGCGGGCCATTGAGCAGGCAACATAATTCGCATTTAATTTATATTTGCGATTTAATTCCGGCACCAGAGCCTCCCTTAGTCCCTCCAGATCTAGTCTGGAGAAAAACTTGAGCTTGTTTTTGCTGTCACCTAATTGCCCATTGTCGAACACTTAAGAACAAGTCTAACAATGGAGTTTTAATTAAGAAATTTCACGCTCCTCCAAGCGCTGTAAATAAACATTCCGTAGAAGCTCTACTAGCGCCTACGCGAAATAAAACAGAATAAAAGTATAAGAAGAAAATATAAAAAACAGCGGCTGCCGTCGTTTAAACATTGGATCACTTCCGCCGCATTTTTGCGGCTCCCTTTACTTCGACTGTACTAAGAAACAGTAGTCTCCTTTCATCCTTCGAGATTTTATACGAAGAAAGTATCAACAGAAGAAGAAAATGTTTAAGAACCAAGAGAAAGGGTTACAAACATTCCAAAAAATTCCCTGTTAATATTCTGTTCACATTTTACAAGCGCGAATGCGGTTCGCGTTCCCTCGTAACCGCTCATCTACCATTTTGCCGCTTCCATCCCAAACCCCCAACTCCAACGCTAACTTTTCCATAAGGAGAAAAATAGCCTTGGTGTGAATTTTGAAATGTTTTAAGCTTGAAAGCGTTTTCATTGGGCGCCTACCCACCACAGATGATGTAAATATTCAAGTAGAAATTTTTCCCTTTTATTTCCTTCTTGTAGTTGTACATCTTCACCACAAAACGTGGTTAAGGCTTTTAAATGAACCACCACGGATGTGTTGGATTACAAATTTAATTTTGTTGGGTCACATTTACCCCTCTCTGTTTTGGCAAAGACAATTTGTTTAAACAACTAAATTATTTTAAAGAAGTTAATTTATAACGTATGCACATATGTATGTATAATATATATATAGGAATTAATTTTCCATGTACATATACATTTTTTATTATATTTGTTAATCTGTAAGTTTGCTCTGTATTCATTGGGGTTGATCTCAAAAAACAAAAAATGTTTAAAGTAGGTATAATGAAATTTGTATGACAATAAGAGTATATATTACATAAAAATATTCAGATTCTCTAATTTTAAAGGTACCTACATAATTACCATAAACTCAGAAATTCAAATTATTAAGGATTCAAATATAAGAAATTAAAATTCTTAACTTCACGAAATTGATAATAAAAAAGAAAACGTAACCGCTTTTATATAAACGTAAGAAAATAAAAACTTCTACGGAAGAGTAATAGTAAATGCGATACATTATTAATATCCTCTTTTTATTTCTATTTTATATGTTTTTATTATTTTTGGCGATTTAGACCACCGGTTATTACTGACACATTTGATTAAAAACGGAATATTATGGTAATACCACTTTCAATTTATTAAAACATGGTGGGTTTTTAGGCATTTTTTTAAGTATATAAAATTAACAAGCTTTTTTCTCACAAAATGATTCTTTTAGACGACTTTTTTTGAAGCGGGCATAACGACGAGCAGGATTTTCCAAAATCTGTTGTACAAAATAGTTTTTCTTTTTAAACGTATCAGCTTAAATAATATTAAGAGATATTTGAAACTATACGCTAAATATAAAAAATTTCCAAAAGTTATAAGACTTTCAATAAAAAAAAGTCGTTTTCGGCCTATAGATATACCTATCATAACTGGAGTAAATAATGTTTTCGCAAAACTTTTAAGTTTTTGCGTAAATAATTGAAAAAGGAATATTTTGTTTATACTAATTTCAATCTATCAATTGAAAATTGAATTTTTTAAGTTGCACCAAAGAAAGTATAACCATACTTATACTTTCTTTGGTTGCACGCAAGTAGTTCGAAAATATCAGTGGGTTATCTTAAATTTTTTCAAAAGAACAATAACAAGATCATCATGGCTTGCCATAGATAAACAATTCGTATTTGAAAGAGTTGTATTAGTACTAAATTTATAAGTTCAAATTATTAAAATCTTGATTGTGAGTAAATAGAAATAATAGTCAGCATGATATGATGATTTTAAAATTTGTTTTTAAAGATAAGTTTCTATAATTCTTAACACGACTTTGTAGTCATTGGCGGAGCAAGTCTTAACCGAAATAATACAAAATAACAAAGCGCCGCAAAATCGTACAACTAAGTAGTGACGATGTCATCTTTTGTCCTTCCCGGCGACTTTGTTCCGTCTTGAGATATAAAATTTCATCTAAGTGAGCAACGAAAGGACGTTGTCTCAAGTCCAGTGTACACAATAAGACCAGAAAAAAAGGGAAGAAAGGAAATATAAAAAATAAAAATAAAATAAAAATAAAATCACACAAAAAGGGGAGAATAAACCTCTGAAGATATCGTGTATCCTCAAGTAATTAAAAAGTCGCTCGCTATCTTGAGAAGAAGTTCAAGGGACTTACACCGAAGTGGTAAATGTCTCCAGTTGCTGGTGGCACTTTTTGCTGACATCGGGGCTTGAATAAAGAGTGATGGTTGCTCGTGTAAAAATTGTACAACAAAAAAAAAAAATATGTATAATCCTATATATAAAAATAGGAAGAAAGAACAAGACTCCCTTTAAAAAACAGTCCCAGTCTTCATACAATGTAATTTGTCTTACTCTCATATTTCAAAGTCGAGGAAGTGAACAGCGAAGAAATTGTGGTGCTGCTCCTTGACGAGTTTGTCATTTACCGCCTGGAAGCACTCCGTGCAAGTATCTGGGAAAGTTTTTAAATTAGGGATAAGGTAAACATAAATACAGGGTGGTCGGGGGATTGGATCCACCTCCGCGCTACCCCAAAAAGAGGGAGAATCACCCTGTTCAGCGCTAGTGCAGCTCATTCACTTTTATGTGCCGCTTCCTATCGCAAGCACTTTCCCATTCGCTAGAAGCGAACTTAATTAAAGTTTTCTTCAAAACGAAATGAATATTTGGTGCAGCGGGGGTGGGTTTGGCCCAATCAAGCCACCCACTTTCTTACATGTTTACCTAAGGGCGGCGGACGAATGCCGGGCATACTTTTTTATAGCCCGGCTCCTGGTTCTATAGTGCTGTTTTTATGAACCCGGGACCCTTCGTACAATGTTCTCTTATTTATTTACGATACTTCTGGGGGTAAGGAGGCTCCTTTTCAGCTTTCGGATGGCCTCCGCTTTTTCAAACTTTTGGGGCCCCCCGAGAAAAAGTTCCATTTGCAGTGATGTTTATGGTCTCCTTCCTTTTAATTTCCCGTCCTGATGCTTCTTCTTCGGTGCTCAGACCCGGGTACATTTCGCCCAGATTTATTGCTTCAGTGCACAACACCTCGGGCGTTTGTTGCAGCTGAAAACACTCCCGTGCAAGTTTTGGCCACTAACAAAGTATCAGAAAGCGAGCCATCGCATCACGACGGTGGTGGGAGATGAGGGGCGCCTGCACCTCAACGCAGAACGTCGAAATAGCAAAGTTTAATTGCTACCTACACGATGAAAAATTGTTAAATTCCACGAAATTTCAACAACCATAATGTGGAACATGTTGAATTTTGGCTTGATTTTAATAGAGTCCCTGTCACTTCACTACAGAAAGGTTATTTCACTTCAAAAAGAGTCATTAACTTTCCAAATAGAGCTACTTGGAGATTCTCCGAAATATAATGGGATTTGCCAGCACCTACATCGTCTCAATTTCAAATGAAAAATTAAATTAAAATCCAAATAATGAAATTTAATTTCGCGTAAATTTTGAGCATAACTTTTTAACATTATATGTATTTGTTAATTGCACTATAAAATATGCTTCTAAACGATAGTATTTTTAAAAGTCCTTTGATTATAAAGTAATTGTGATACTGTTTCTTAAGCGATTTTAATGCATATTCTAAATTCTTATAATCGATAAAAAATTTAAAATTCTTGAGAATGAAGTTCAGGGATTACAGATACAAACACATACATACAGTATACAAAAACGTTGACATTTCTAAAATTAACCAAAGATTGAGTAGGTACTCTGTACTCAATTAGTACCCATTTAGTCCTTTACCAATTGGCCCAAATCTCGCAATGTAATAGAGTTCACATCAAAGTCACAATTTTTACGTTTCTATGCCAACCGCAAATTTCAAGAAACATTTAAGAAAAATTTAAATATAAATGAATGCCATCAGACTCAACACAAAAATTACTTTGATTTTATTAAGCATTCGAATACCATTGCATAAATTGCTCTGCTCGAATCCAGAATGAGGTAACCAGGCGTTACCATGGCACGAGTGGCTGAGATGAAAGAATTGTTGGAAAACTTGAAGAAACAGAAAGGGATAAGCCTTAAAGAAAAAATCTCCTTCAGACACCAGAAGTTATAGAAGCCAGAAAAATATTAAAATTTCGTCTCAAGGTTGCATGAATGGATGAATGGAAGGATATCGGAGGTGAGCTATATACACATGAATAAAACGTTTAAAATTTTCACAATGTTCCTTGTTGTCAGCCAGAGGGATTTTCGATTTTCAAAACGAAAATTTTTCAAGGATGGGAAAAATGTAGGGACATGTACATCTGATAACGTCATCCTAAAATATTCATTCAGAATCACATATTCTTTGTTTTATGTATAGAAGTGGATAAAAGAAGATTGTCGCAGTCACAACTATCCAAGTTTAATATAACTATAAAAGAAATTAGTTTAGATAAGTACTTTTACATAGATGTTTATTTAAAATTCATTTCCATTTAAATATCCTTTTTGAGTCTTCAAGTCAACGTAATATTAGAAAAATTCAAACAAAAATATCCAAACTGAAATGTATTCAAAAGTATGAGAAGGGGTAGTTCTTTTCACCAGTCAAATTGTAATCCCCTAATAAATTAAATAAGAAAACCTGCGACCTACTTCCTGAGTTTTAATTTAATGTATTCGCGCAGAAAACAGCCGGACTTGTCCTGCATTTACCCTTTTGAATCAGTGCACGTAAGTGGGGCAGTAACGTCATAGTATTAAGTCAGAAAAGTCTTCGTTTTAATAAATCAGATAGTGCTCCCATCCCCCGTTTCTGTGCCATTTATCTTAAGGACTACGACGAGCCACTTTTTTCCCGCTAGAAAATTCCTTCCGCGGCTAAACCCTAGACCGTCTTGGGATTACGGAAAAGAAGTGTACCCCTGAAAATTTTTTGAAGATTTTCCTTATTTTTCCCCGACTAAAAGAAAAAAAAAATCAGTTTTCCACTGTTCTTTCGCAGGCACAGTCATCGCCCTTCCACAATGAGGAAACTGAAGCTCCTTTGGAGCGACGCTAATTTTTTTAATTACTCAGGACGTGAATCCTTGCCGAAGAGAGTCCTCAAACTCAAACAAGAAGCGAGCAAGTTCTTTAAACTTCGGTGCAGTGCTGTCGCCAAAACTATCTTGTGCCGTATCTGCGAGAGTGCCGCAAAGCTCCTCAGTAAGTTCCTTAAGATAATTGCTTTGACAATCGAAACACAAACGTTACGCGGTTTAATGAAGGTAAAGTAAAGTCAAATAAGAAACCAAGATTTTACCACTCGTCTAAGTACAGGTTATGTACTTAAGGTGTAGGGCTGCGGTGCCCGGCCCTCATCTCCCTCAGGACTCAAGATTCCATCCCCGCGCCCCCTAGAAGTTTACCCACCCACTCGGGAAGAACCAACTACAGCGCGGTACACTGAAAATTTCCTTTTCAACTGAGGAAGCTGTTTGCTCTGTAGAAAACGTCTTCAACTTTCTTTAATTATCTTTACGACATTTGCGACATTTCTTCGCTGAAATTGCACTTATGCTACGTAAATATTTAATAATTTCCCTTCACTTGCTTCCTCACCGTCAAGTGTTGCACTTAGTTAAGCGACGAGATGCATCTAATGAAAACTCCATCAGATGCAGTAATTCGCTTTTCACTTTTCGAAGGCAGCTTATTCTACTTGGTGGGTGTTGCAAAGTGGGACCACTTCTCCGTGAGGGAGTAGTAAACTCTTTCTGAGTTGCAGGAAATTTTTAGAGAAAAACAAAAATCACACATTTCAACGCACTGAAGATTAAATTAGAAGAGACATCTACCTTAAAATTTTCATCTCATGCACGAGGATGATATACATTCATAAATTGATTTGGTTTTACAAACATTTTAAAATTATAGCATGTAAAATAAGATACACAAAAATGGGCTCTAAATTTATTAGAATAATAATTGTTTATTTAAATAGTTCACTTAACTTAATAAGTTTGTCTAATTTTATATATTATCACTTATTTTAGCACATTATCACAAGCATACCCACGCCTTAATAAAACTTACTTGAACGATAAATTTATTATAATATTAACGAATTGGATTTGGTAATAAAATTATAATAAAAAAGTCTTTCAAGAACTCATCCGCTTACATACACCCACCGAAATAATTATAAAGGCACCTTGTTTTTCTTTGATAGAAAGGAACACAGGAGTTATTTTAAAGTGGTGGACTAAAATTTTATTGCTCCACTTAAATATACTTAAGATTACAAAATTATCAAAAGTTGCAAGTGTTAGTTATACTTTTACAAAACAAAAACAAAAAACGGAAGCGAAATAACTATAAAGGCACACATGTTAATTTTATATTCTGCCAACTTTAATGGGCTTTTATTAAGATGTATGGCTACCGTTATTATTAAGGACCTCTTCTAAGCGTCTTGGGATCAAATCAATTAATTTGCGAATAGCTTCAAGGTCAATTTTAGCCCATTCCTCTTTGATTCTGTTTGCATTGGAATATTGGCGACCATGGTGAAAAACTTTTTGTGATAATATAGACCATAGGTTTTCGATTGGACTCAGATCTGGGCTAACTGCAGGCCAATCGAGAATCGGGATATTTTTGGATCTTAAAAAGCCTTTAGTTTGCTCTAGCAATCGTATCTTCCAATGATTTATTGTCTTAAAAATGATATTATTACTAAGATTATTAGTCGTGTTATTAATGACTTGATCCCAGAACAGATTTCGCAACAAATTTTGTATTAATGAAGTGAAATTAACAAATAGTGACTCCTAGCAAAACTTTTTAATTTTGTGAAAAAAGCATCAAACTGCATTGCCTTATGTTCACTTTGTATTAAAAACAAGATCCAATAATTTTTTACATCACAATTTGAAAATTTGATAGGCAAAAATCCTTGCAATTTAATGAGGTTTTTGCAAATTTCACAAATTCAGTAAAAGTTTAAAAACTTTAAAAACACTAAAAAAATTGTATTAATTTTAGAAAAGGAAATAAGATTAAAATGTAATTGCGTTTTAATATTTATGTAAATGCAGCGAGAAGCTCTGAATCAATTAGTAGTGAAAATATTTAAGCAAATATAATATATTTAATATTCACGCATTTTAAAGTGAAACAGTCAAAGCACAAAACATAATATAATATATGTAATTTACATATGTATATTATTGAAATAAAAATATACATATCCTGTAGAGTCCGGTTATGAGATTTCGCAAACGTTTTAAGATTGAAGATACTGACAACTTTAAGCCAACACGAAACAGGGCTAATTTATGTTGAAAATTTTTGGGAATTGATTTGCGGACAATTTTTAAAGCCTGATAATATAAGGTCGTTCTTATTTGAACATTATGTTTTAAAATACCTCGACGGATCTAGAATTTCCAGTTTTCATTTAAATATCCGAGTGTATCGATATTTTTTTTAAGTTAATTTTCATTTATATATAGTACTCACATTTTCTTTCAATTTATCAACAATTTTCGGTAAACGGATTTGAATAGGATTTGACAAGAATTTGTAACATAAATTTATATTTGTATAATATTTAAATAAAATTCCTTTTTGATATTTTCCTTTTTTTTCAAGACTGAAAGGAAGACAACAGTTGCCACTCTTGTAATCAGGGTTTCTTTGAAAATCAGTAGAAATTCAATAACAACTTTACGCCACACATCAACATATTTGATGGCAACAGCAACGGCGGTTAAGGGTTCGGAGTAAAAGAGGTCATGTAAATCTTCCAAGGACTGAAGAAGAACTTGCCGTAAATCCATCTAAGGGCGCAGTTTTTGTTTGCCCGGCAATTTCGGGAGTAGTTTACACCCGGCAAACGACCGGGAGGTAGATAAAACAGCAGGGATACACTCGTCCTATCGTTTATATTTCATAAGCCCGGGAAAGGAGAAATATTTTTATGGCTTTGAAATTTGTCTCCATTTGTTTTATTGCCGCCAAGGGGGAGTGCACGGTGGCGGGTTCTGGTCCTGGTTCCGGCCCCCAAACTCTTGCTTAGACTCCTTCGTTTTTCCTCCTATTTTACTTTCATATTTCTTTTGCCTCCTTTGTGCTTTCTAAACAAATCCTCGAAACATCTTCTTTGCCTCGACGAATGTAGATGGCGCGCGGAGGAGTGCGGGCTGCGTGGGCGGCATGTTCAGCTGAGCTGGCGGCGGAGTTTCTGTGCCATTTGTTGCGATAAATTTCACCCACTAAAAGGATGTGCTGCACGCCCGCTGTCAGTAAATTTATTCTGAGCCGCTCCCTCTTTGAGCTTAATTTAATGCGAGACGCGGAAAACCGGATCCGGATCTATGCCGCGCTTCATACGCAACGCAGACGGTGCTTTTATCTTCCGCACATATTAAAAAATGTCCCATATACCCCACCCTCACCCTTTATGCTTGGCTCGCTCTACTCCACGGAGCATTTATTCAATTTTTGCCAATGGGTTTTCCTGTAATTCCATAGGCGTTATGTTTTGCACACGTATGTGAGCTGTGCGTGAAGCGTGACTGATTTTATTGTTCACGCACTTGTTACAGTGTCGGGATTGAGGAAAAAGGTATCCAAATCAATTCGTGTTAGACCAAGCCAATCGATTGCGACAATAGGGTGTCTCTCAGCGATTGTCAGCGACAGTTTTCTCTTTATTTTTAATGTAAGTATAACTTAATTTAATTCCTACAAGACTTTTACAAAATTCATTCGGAAAACGAAAACCTTAACACACATTTTGGAATCATAATCATATCATTATAAAATTGTAGCAATCAGGAAAAACAAACATAAATGTTATTCTTAAGTTTTTACAAGAATTTTACTTTAATTTTACTTTTAACTTTATTGAATAAACAAAAATTTATGATTCGCAATTAAATTCGTGTTTGATTTACAAGATTTTACGCGTAAAAATCTACGATAATTAAACAAATTTTATTTTGATGGAGGATGTCCCATTACGTCTTACTTATAAATTTTTAGTTATTTGATATATGTATGTTCATATAATATCCAATAATAAATTAAAATAATCGCTCATAGGTACATCAACACTTTAATTAATGTATTTAATAAAAAATATTTATTCGTAGGTATAATCAATGAATTACCAATATTTCTTTCTTGGTTTCCAATATTGTTTTATGCAAATTTTGACTAATTACATAACTAAACATTCTAAAATATGGAATGAATCATATTATAATTATCAAAATTTAAACATTACCTAAAAATATAAAAAGCAAAATATGGTAGTTCTACTTTACTTCTTTTATAGATAGAGTAATATACCTTCATTCATCCTTTTTTGCAAAATACATATATTTAGCCATTCTGAAAATTCTATTTCTTGAATCCAAAAATAAAAAGATTTTTTCTCAAATATACTTAATTGGTTTTTTTAAACGTACATAAATGATAATTAATTAATTCAAAAATGTTATATGTATAAACTATGTTTTCTAGTACCACATCAAAAAATGTTGGAACTTAACACAACATTTAAAAATTACAATATTGATACATAATCAGTGGACATCTTTTGAAATCTGACTCTACTAAATGTTAATGCATATAATATTAGTTAGATTTCTTTATAGGCCAAAAAGTCTGTGGAATGTAGAGAGCTTAAGATTTTCTGTAATTACAGCTTTGACACAGAGTAAAAGAAGGAAGTTCGCTTGAATGCAAAACCGACTATTGTCCTACTTTATACAATCTCATTCAGAGGAGAAGCAAAGAGGATCTTCAAAGCTCCTTCCGCTAGAAAGGTAATTAAAAATGCGAAAAATAAGAGCCCAATGAACAAATTTACGCGGTACACGGCTGCAGAAAATTGTCAAAACGTGTGTTTTCCGCACACCAAAAGGATTTATTCATTTACTGCACTGCAATGAAAAGTGGGAATGCTCCTGTTTTGAGTCACGTCAATTTAACATGAAGGTGTTGACAGAAAAACAACAAAAATTCACATTAAATAAAAGGCGACAAGCGAAACGCGGAAGAAACCGCGGAAAATGAACTTTTTTAGAAAGGACTCTTTTATTGCCAAAATGCGCCACGACCACGATACACCAGGAGTAATGAAAAAAACCATTTTGCATCAGCCTGTGGGTTCACGTGCTATACCAAAAGGGTAAAACGTGCGCGACTTTGTTTCCTGCCGAATTTTGTTTTACGAAAAATTGTAAAGGGGGTGTGTGTATATAGTGCAAGCAAAAAAACCGACTGCACTTTCAGTACGTTACTAGTTTAGTAACTTATTCGGCCGCAGGACTCAGCCGGGCTCATAACCTAGAAACTAATATGAAATAAAATATTCATTTTTATGCAAAATGTCGCCTGAATAAAATGTAAATCAGCGAAATTTAGGTTGCCAGTTGGCGAAGCGCAGGGGCTGCCAGGGCTGCAAGTTTCTCACCTCCGGGTGTGATAACACGCTGTTTGCACGGAGACATGCATGTAATTTTATTCCGCTCAACGAGCCAAGCCGGAGCCCCAGCCCGGCCCCAACCTGGAGGAATCCTACAGGATTACATACGTTTTCTCCAAATTATGGCAAATGTCAAGTTTGTTGCCTGCATCCTAAGGCAAGGGGATGTGCAACTTGCGGGGGTGGCTAAGGGGTTTCGCACAATATTCATGTGCTGGCGTTGTCGAGTAATGGCACTACGACCGGCAAAAGGATTAAATTTTGCACCCTGCACTGAGGAAAGTGCATAATAATTTGCGCGCGCGATTTCCAGCCAGATTTCACGACTCTTACTCAGCTGCGATTATCTAATAAGTGGCAAGTGAACATCTCATAAGTTAAACTTGTTTTGCACGAACGATTTTCTGGGGAGAAGCGTCTTCCAGACAATGCAAAATGAATTATCCTTTTTTTGTTGTATTCAGCTCTCTAAAATTCCCTAAATTAATTGAGTAAAACATGTTAGTTAAATTTAACTCATAATCCAAAATTCATTATATTTAGAAAGTATATGAATACGTACTGTTAAAAATCTTCTGCAAAGTTAGTTATAGTAAGTTAAGTATTTTAAATTTTATTGAGACAAATGACGGCAACTAACGCAAAACTCATATTCTACTTTAATCTCTTCAATAATTATAAGCCTGTCAAATTTTAACCCCAAAAAGGTCCTTATCAATTTTGGCATTAGCTGATAAAATTAATAAGAAGTCATTTGGTATTCTGATTTTGGCCAACTATAACAGATTTAAGTAAGTGTAACTTTAGAGATTAAATTTAATGATAGTTTATAAGATTATCTTCGGGTCCTCCAAAATTTGTTGAAGAATTCAAAAGATCTTATTAGACAAAAATTATATATGTATGTAAGGGAATACGATAATAACCTTTGAAATTTAAACGCGTTTGTAATAAAACGTATTTTGGCTTTGACAGTAAATGGTAAAATATTCTCAACTTAATAATTTTACATTTTTAATAATAATAAGACAAGACAATGGGTACTTTTCGGTTTTTTTCCTACACATTTTCTAAAGTAATATTAATTTTTGCTTTTCAAAATAATAACAAAAATGAATATTTAAAGCAGCTTAGTCAGTGTTTGTAAATACATATACCTTTCCCTATTTTATAAAAGAGAAATTTTAATGATTTGAAAAATTGCTTTCCTTGATCAAACATTTTCCTTTAACATTTCTCTTCTATTTATAATAATAGGGCTTTGATTTATTACCAAGGTCCCCAGAAGGCAGAAATCTTAGCTATCTGTCCTCCTACCTTATCCCAATCTGTCTTTTTCACCAGAAGGAGAGCATCTAAATTTGAATTGTTTCTTTCTTATTCCCAGTAACATAATATAAATGAGAAATTAGATAATTTTCACTAATGAAAGACAAGTGCTATTAGAGTCTATAAACTCCGGAGGGGTCACGAACGTGCTGCGGATGTTCTTGAAAAATAATACAAAATACAAAAAAAAAATATATATAAATTTAAATTCTGTAATCTCAGACAATCAATAGGGCGAATGGCCGCCACGTGTATTTAATTAATCTTACCGGGTTGTTGGAACGGTTTGAGCTCGCACCTTCCAACAAAATATTCTGGATCATGTTCCATAATTACTTAAATCTCCTCAAAATTCTCGTTATTTATTACACTTTAACAAAGTCAAGAAACAACTTTCCACGGACGGGTGGCAGGTTGGCAACCTTACAGGAATCTCAAGATAGGAAGGGGTGGCGAGTGTTAGGGGGGGCACGGATGATAATAATTGGAGTGGAGGTGAGTTTCCAATGTACAGGAGCTGTAACCTAGTTCGGCTCGGGCTCTTTTAAATTTATGTCATTTGTAGCCGAAGTTTCTCATAATCCGGGAACGGACATAAATAAGTCATCCTCAGCACCCCCCAACTCCTTGCTGTTCCGCCCTCACTGGGCTCGCAGTGTGCCCAGATTTCCATTTCTGCCAGCGCCAATGTACCAGTCACCGAACCGATGCCATTCACTGGTGTATAGGGCAAACAAAATTACCATAATGAGCCTAATTTGCATGATATTGTCATAAATTTTAATCAAAAAAGTTTCTTCGGAGGACGAGAACCAGCAGTGGCGGCACTGCTGGCCGGCGATATAATTCTCTGTCCTGAGTCCTGACGTTCCGCGCCACCGCCGATTTTCTCGCGACTCGAAGAAACAAACTGACACTGGCAGCTTAGGGCCAACTGTGGGAAATTTTCTGTCGCATTCGATGTCTTCTATTCTATTCTATTCTGTAGATAGAATATACGTATATTTATGCTCTACGTTTTTTGGTTTTATCTTTTTTTATTTTTTCCATCCATCCAGTTTTTCCTTCAGAAATTTTTATTTGTGAGATACTTTTGCAAGCAGAAAATTTCATGTCCCGCGGCTCCCGGTATTTTAATGAGTAGTGTAACTCTAGATTCTAGAGGACAAACTGCCACCAACGACTAGTCTCCCGGAACTAGATAACTGGGATAAAGAGCAACGGCGGAAAGTCGTTATCATTATTGGAAATATTTATTAATTCCACGTCCACTGCTCCAGAAAACCACCGAGTTGCATCTCTTGTTCTTGGTAGTTGTTGTACCTTGTTTTTCATAATTTGCTACTGGACGTGACACTGATACTGACTTCATTTATAGCACAAGTCACGGTCAGATATTCTTAGTTTTGTGGGTTTTTCTCAAAATTTAGTGGGTTGTTATAAATCAATAATTTTTTGTCCTTTAAGAAATTACTTTTTCTAGAGAAGATAAAAGGAAGTAAGTTTTCTGAGTTCAAATAACTGGCTTCGCTGCGTGATTAGGTATATTAATATACATAGTTACATATTTTTATTATAATATAAATTGCTATCGCTGGGTTTTTAATGAATCTTCCCCAAATTGTAATATTACTTAGTTTACCTTTTGCACTAAATTTAACCATTCTTATCCTGTAATAAAAATGTCAACCTTGAAATAACTGAATAAATAAATGAAAAATGAAATAATGAAAATTGCTATCTATCAGCTACATACTTATAACATACATAGCTCAAAGATGTTTGCTACTCTCCACTAAAAGTCTTGTAAAAAATACCTCTTTCGTTTAAATTTTTGAAGGAAACGAAGGCACAAGGAAATATTTTCAACAATAAATATACATTCATAAGTGCATATTGTACTTAACTATTCTCAACCTATTGTGACAATAAATTCTGTTGCATACCCATTCTCTCTATGTCTAACTAATTCATAGTACTCAAGGGACACATAATTTATAAAGAAAAATGTCCCATTTATTCATAAAATGCGCGCGATGTTTCGTAAAATGTGAACAATTCTTTATTCTGGGTTGAGCTTAAACTGGAATATTTCATTCGAAAAAGTTTTGTCAAGAATATTTACTAATACTAAGAAAAATAAAATTCCTATTTTGATTTACATGCTTAATAAATTTGTGCTGTCGATAAATATACACAGTAGTAAATGATTACTATTTTAAAGGTAGGCAACAAAAACCAAATTTTAAAGCAGTTGAAAAAATTACTAAGATGATTACAATTTTAATAATAAATACTTATGTATGTAAAAGAATTATGCATGAATTCATAAAATTATTCATATAATGACGTTGTAAACGAATTCGAATAATGTTTGTAAAAGTGCTCGTATTGAAGGTATTATTTATATATTATTATTACAAGCAACCTGGAACTACTACATAGATTTGTCAATGCTCGATTGCCTGCGAAAAATATGTTTTTTAGGCCTAGATAAGATAAGGTTTTACTTTACTGATTTATACAAATAAATATATTATAAGCAAAAAGCAAGTACACAATTTTAATTCTTATCAAAGATCTTTTAAACAACATTTCTTATAGTTTCCTATTAACATTTGGAATTTCTTTAACGAAACTTAGACTTAGATGTGTAAATTTTTAATATTATTATATAAACAAAAATCAAACCATTTGTACTGTGTTTTTTTTTATTTATTTCTGTATTTAAAAATTAGTAAGTAGGTAAAATCTTTTGACTTTGAAAATTTGATATGAAACGAAAATTGATGATAAAAATGGATAACATATTAGTTGCTGTTTTTAAAGTGGTGTAAGTTCAGTTTTTGAAAAATGTACATGGAAGTTATACACAGATGGAAGTGGTTAAAATAACATGTTAAAAAGGTGGACTTATACCACTTTCAAAAATAAACGGCTCAAATGTATGTATGTACCTATGTATAAAGCTAAGTCCTTTTTGAAACGTTAAGTGGGTAATGCAGGTGTAAGATAACCTTTTCAAAATTTCAGATTTATGGATATTTTCAATTTAACAAAATTTCGCACTAATAAAGAATGTTCAAGGGCGAAACAATGCCTCTCCTGTTGTCGAGTAAAACTCTTGAGAAACTTCTTGAAGACACTGAAGCCTTGGAAACAAAACTCAAACATCTCTGAGAAGACTTAACAAGTGCGGGAGGTCGAATGCGATCCAACGGCAAGGATTCTGGGGACCTGAGGCCAACTTTGGCGCTTATTTTAATCTCCTGTTTCACAGATGGATCGCCGCTCTGGACGAGCGGTCTACGCAAGGGACGTCGCGGCGGCCGCAAAACCGAGTCAAAATCCTACCCCATAGGAACTCTTGTTCGGGAACAAAGTCCTGGGCCCCATTATAAATTCATGCGATTTCCAAAGTGTTGTGCTAAGAAGTTTTAAAAAGCAGGAGCAGAAGACGCACGACGGCGGACGCGGGGTGCAGAGCGGTCGTGTCAAGGAGTTTCTCCGGCAGATAAAATATTCAAATTCAATAAACACCTCCCTGTCCGTAAGGTAACCTCTTTACAATAATCTTTTCCTTCGACCGAGCCACTTCCTCCCTGAGGGTTCGGCACCTTTGCTCCGCCGCCACCGGTCCAGGGCACTCCAGCATCGCTCCCGAAGGAAGAGACCCGGCGGCGTGTGGTTGAATGTGTGCTCAATACATTTTCACTTAATGCGAACATTAACAGTCGTTTCCACAGCACCAAAAATTCACCCAAATTGAAATTGAATGAAGGATTCTCAAATTAATCTTGGGAATTCGTAATCAGGACCCACTATCTTCCCTCGGCAGGCGTCCGCCTCCTTCAGGACGTCCTTGGGTGTAGTGGCGGCAACTTTCGTTGCGCACACGGGGCGGTCTATTTGCTCCCGATATGGAGTGATCAATAAATTTCATGTTATCGGAAAGCGGGGGTGTGCTCAGTTGTAATTCTTAATAAATTACGAGATTCGTGTAATCATATTGGGGGCGGATGATGGCATTGCCCGGGAATGGAATATTTAGGTTAATTTAAGCAGAAATTATTCGACGCATATCTTGAGCATGATTAGCGCCTTTCTAAAGATTCTTTTTCTTCTTTTTATTCGGATTGCTCTTATATCATAATGGTTGAAGGGAGAGAAGAACTTTTAATAATTCATGGAGGTATATCACATCTGTTGCAAAATTATGCTAAAATATTGATTTATCCCGATCTTTTCTGCAAACTTTAAGCTATTATAAAAACAAATACAAGAAACTCATGTTTTCCCTTTAATTAATTTATAACTCTTTAAGAATTCGAATTTTAATCAAATGTATCACTGAAAATGCTTTAAGGTATTTGAAATTGGTTTTTGATGCTGCATAATAAAATATTTATTTTTAATTTAATGTTGTGTTAAATAAATCATTGTCATTTATGATTTAGTTTTTAACTAACAGAATTAAAACTTTAATTTTTTGGATGAAATTATTTTAGATGCGAAGGTTATAAACATTTTTGGGAAAAAAAAATTTATATATCCTTGCACTTTTTTCAACATATTTTAATTTTATGATATTTTTTTGTTCTTCTAAATAATTTTTGGGTCGTACAAATAAAATATATACATACATACATATAAGCACAATTAAATATTTATGCTTCATTTTTGCATTATGCTTCAAACTCTTGCGACATTCTCCTAATTTCAAAAAAATTCTTAAAAATGGTATAACGGAATATTTTATGTGTTAAAGATTAACCTTTTTACTATCAATGATTAATGGTTATTTTCTACTAAGTCCACATAAATTACGTATAATTTGTTACGAGTATTTCACTTCGAAATAAAAATGTTGGTTGGTTTCTTTAATTTACTTACTATTCTATACACCCAATGACATTATTATACTATTAGTACAATTTGTATGATTTCTGCATACATTGAATTTTCTTTCAAGATTGAATTGTAGTATCTCATGCATCCTGAAATTATTGCCACCTTTGTCTTTGGTACTTTGAAAAGCGCAACGTGTCAAGAATATAAAATTAAGTAACCATCAAAGTTTCTCCTTTAAATTTACCGCCGGAGAAGAAAACAGGAAGTGCTCGTCCTGTCGATTTTGTTCGAGAAACTTTCTTTCCATCCTAATCATCGTTTTCTGGTAAAATTTTCCACTTTTCCTAGTGCAGTCCCAGCACAATTCAGCTCAACTTTTGTTTAAACATGCACCTTCTCCTCGTTACATATGCCAAGGTCCCACCGGTGGGAGCTAATGTTTGATAGTGTGAGTATGTTGGATCCTGGGAAAGGGTTCCAAGCACATCTACGGATCTAGGAGCCTCCGGGAGTTGGGGTGGCAGCAGCTGAAATATTCAGCGTCATTTGAATATTTTTGGAAGACAATTGGATAAAGTGGTAAAAAATTGTTTGGGATTCTCTGAAATATTTTTATGGAGCATCACTTCTGGACCATTCCGGCGGGCGATTTTACTCCTTCAGTGGCTAACAGTAATGGAATTGGTAATGTTGCCAAAGTGTTTTAGCATAATCGCCCCCGGATATGTCCGCCTCGGATTCTCTGCGCCACTGCGGTGGTCCCGGAGATTGGGGCTGGTCCTGATGCTGCGGCTGCTGTTGCTCGCCCGAGGAGGGGTATTTATCCTCCGAAGGTGTGTAGCTTCCTAGTTTAGCTGCGAAATCGTTTTATTCTCGGAGACAAGAGCGTCGAGCAGTTTTCTAAAGGAAATGGGCGAGATTGAGATGGGTGCAAGATAAACGCTTGATCCCTTTTTGGGCGAAGCGGTTTAGCAATGTTGGCTCCTGCTTTATTATAGCAGGGAGTTTTCTTGCTTATTACATAACTTTCAGGCCTAGTTTTTCGGAATTACGCATTTGATTTCGGTGCCAAGGAGCAAAGGCCTTGACTTTTCTTAAGAACAATTTGCAAAACTTTCATCATTGGGGAAAAACGATTGTGCTACAGTACATTTAAGAAACTCTGAATAAAAGGAACATTACTTTCGATATGTTTACGTATGAACATATGGTTTAAAGTTTGAAATGTGTTATAAACTTTTCTGATTTCATTAAAACCTGTCAAACTTTTCAAATCAGTTTGACAGAATTTAGTATCAATATAGAGAAATTTCAGGGTAACTAATCTATAAAGTTTTTATACACAATTCTATTTAACTCAAAGAATGTTAGGGCAATAGAAGTTGATTCCAATAAAAAAACTTGGTGTACAATTCGGAAAATTAGAACATGTGATTGATATTTTATGCATTGGAATATTGAATCAAAATGATTTCATAGCTTTTAATGGTTTGGGTTTTAAAAAGGGCCCAATTAAAAAATAAATCTATTATGTACGAAACTCCAAACTAATTTCTTTTCCTCAGGTTAATTGCCACGTACGCTATTCATTCACGAGCTCATTTGTTTTTCAAATTATTGTTCACGCACCCGCGTTTATCGGCCTTATTAATATGTAGCCACAAATCACGTCGTCAACCACCCTTTTAAAGCATGCTGACGGTGAATTTGTTTATAATTAGAGTTTAAAGCACGGCCTTCTAGATTTCAAAGAAAATTATTCCCAAAAGGCCTCATGCATGTGACTCGGAGACTTTTAGCCGAGTACGGCACAGTTCCTACAAGGAAATATTAAAATATGCCTTGGAACGTATTTCCGGAAGTCCTGCAAAATATGTGGAAGCAATTTCCTCATTTCATCCCTCAGCAACTTCGAATTCTGGGAAAAATTGCCAACCACAACAGAAGACGAATTAAGCTTAAGTTAAGGAGGACCAGATCTTGCGTGGCTTTTACGTGAGCGAAAACTTCAATTTTCCAAAAAAGGATCAATACTCTGGACCGATTCGTGCCAGACGAGCCAGACCCGGCACGGGTGCGCCCCTTTTATCCGGTTCATCATGTTAAGCAGATCTCGACCATTTATCAATTTTACTCCCGATACATATTTATGGTAATGTGGTCAATTTGGTTTCTTTAAGGATACTTTATGACGCGGATGGGAAGCCCCACGGACACCAATGGGTGGGATGTGGTATACGGCTGACGGTGACTTTATGGTTTCGAATTGTAAAGCCATTCGTTTCGGTTTTATATTTCAGTAGTGGTAGGGCCCCCGCATTGTCAGGACCAAGCGTCTGGGGATGCGCCCCATCGCAATTTATGATCCCTGACACCAGATTGACCAAATGGCCCTACAACGACCATTCTCGGTATTGATGACATCCTGAACGAGCACATTTCATTCAAAACCAGAAATCACATGAAGTGTGGGAGGAAGTAGACGTGCCCACTTTATCTGCGGCCATAGCAAAATAGTGGCACTTAAACGAGTCTTGTTGCGGGCGTGGATTCGCATCCCTTTGCAATATGCGCTAAATGCATATACCCTTTTAATTTAATAGAAAGCTATGCGAGGAAAATTTTAAATTTTTTATGTATAGAACAATTTCCGATAAATTGACGTATCGCGATCGATAACTAATAAATTTGCTTGGTTTTACATATCCATCAAATCTATTTTCATCAAATTTAATAAAACCATTTTTAGTTTGAATGAAACTAACGAACTATCAAAATAATGAAGGTACTTGAGCTATTTTTTAATGAAATGAAAAAGTATACTTTAGTTTCTCATTTCCTTGGAAAAAGGTGAACACAAACCTCGTTAGAGAAGTAAAACTTGCATCCTTCTTAATGATTCCCTTAATGAACCATTTCATAAAGAAAATGCTTGGTCACTGTAATGGAATAAAAGCAAATTTGAAAAAAAGCTAAAATAGAGATATTCTCCTTAACTAGGGATTCTTAGAATTATAAGGACCGACGGATAATAAGGTACGCAAAAAGTGCATAAAAAAATGTTGATAATGCAAACCTTTTTGTATACATACATACATATGTAGCTCATAAAATCGTTATAGCACAGTTTAGGTTTAATATATAAAATTGTTATATGTTGCTTATTATAGGTGTTTACAAAACTTTCTGAATTAATATTTAAAATTATTTTCTGTTGTAATGAAATATAATTTGTAATATCTAGCTCATTGATGTAATAAATAAGTGATTCCACTTCAAATCGACGCACTTAGCCATTTAAAATTTGGTAGATGTTATATGGAATTCGTTTCAAAGTTTGTAAAGTATTAAGTTTTCTCGAATTATCATTTATTTCAAAATTTCCTTTTAAATATCGCGAAAACAGTTAAAGTTACAAGTTTGGTTTTGGGTTCCTTTTAAATTATATCTCAATTAAAATAATTATATATCAAACTTGTAAAATCTAGAACAACAATCCTCCATCAAATACTTTTGGCGAATTTTAACATAACTTATATTTAATCAATCTGTATAACCTGCGAATTTCAAGAAGATGATTTTATGAGCCTAAAAACGATATTTTTATTTTTATAAAATTGTGTCCTTTTTTTATTCATTGCAACTATCCATTTTAACAATTTGTCCTAAAATTTAGGTAGTCATTAAAACACCAAATATCCCTTTTAAAACAAATTTAGAAGTAAAATCTGTTATCTTCAACAGTTCTCGAAATATTTTTAAATGAAACTTAAAAAGTCAAAGAAATTTCATTTTTTTATGTTTTTAAAAAAGTATTATGTTGGTGCTCATCTGAAATGGTTCCAACTTCAAGCTAGATTTTTAGTCGTATCGTTTATACAAGTTCATGTTCATTCTTTTCATTTTGAAAGTACCTTTTCTTTGTACATTAGTTTTTCTGTACCTAATTAATGTAGCAATGAACTAAATCAGAAAAGGTTACTTAGATAACAGCAAACAATTCTGTTATGAAAAATATCATTAGCATAATGAAGTTGTAAAGGATTATATAAAAAGTTGGACTTCTATAGAAAACAAACTTTCTTCTTGCAAATATTTATTAATACGAAAGCTGCATTTAAAGAGAACTTATTTAAGAACTAAAAGTAAAACTTATCTCTTCTTCCGTAAGTTTCTGGAAAATTATTTTTCCAAAACTCTGTTACAAACTTTTATTTCTTAAACTAAATATTCCTGGAATATTCTTTAAATTATTCGATGTAAGGAAATTTCGATTTTATCAGTCTAGGTACGTACCTATGGTCGGGAAGGTCAAGTTACCTGCCCCTGACGGAATGGGATTCACCTTAGAAGTCGTCAACAGGGAAATTCCTGAATTTCTTTAAGGGTGCTAGGGTTCTACGTGGGCGAAACGAATTTGGTAAGGCTTTGGGAATTCATAGAATTCGTTCTTTTGAGGAATGCATCGGATTGGGAGTGCCAGGAATATTCCTTGCCTTTGATTGCAAAGTTCTATCGGATCGGACCCTTAGAAGGATTCTTGGCCCACACTAGGGGTAGTTTTGGCCCATACTCCACAAATATATGTATATTCGCCCGGGTTCTAATTTCAATTAAGAGAAGGCACTGATCCGTTAATTGCCCGGCTGCTGTGCAACCGCCCCCGATATCATCGGGAGCCTAATTTCCTCTGAATTTGAATACGGGAAGGAAGAATTCCGCCCGATAAGTGCACTCAAGGAAGAGGCTGTTCTGGGAATATCACGACCTGCATGCCCGTTGAGCTTTAGTGACGTATATCTCGGTCCTTATCGGGGGTATCATGCCAGAAGTTATCCTGGAACAGTCATGCGCCATTTTCGCATCCATCCCGCCGCAACTAACACCACTTCGCGGGCCGTGATATTCAAGTCTCTAAGCTTTAGGATGCTTTTTGGTACATGGGAAGATTTTCAGCAGATTTGTGTGGGTCTGAATCAGAGCGCCCAAATGGATGTTTCACTCTGTGCACCCTGTCCAACTCAAGTTTTAGCACCATTTTCGTGGTGTAAAATGAAATTTCTCCAGAGGACGCTTCTAGTCATCGTTCAGCCGGCGTACAACACGGTTCTGGAAATGGTCCACTTATCGGACGCTGATTTATCTCGTTGTCGTGATTTCGACGTGTTCGCTAAATTTTCGGAATTTAATCATCGGTCGTAAGGTGTGTACAGGTGATAAAGTTGTGACGATTTTTGGGACAGAGCCCAACCCAGTCTAAGAAGTGCCCATCCGACCAGAAGAGCTTTCTTCCCTTCCAAGAATTTCCGCGGAAGTGACGTGTTTTTTGTGTGACAGTTTTTGAAGGGTGTTAAACGATGATTAATGGATTACAGGTACCCACTTTGGAGCAGATTTCAGCCAAAAACTAGTGACGTGCTCACGTGCACATATGCTATTTAACATATATGATAAATAAAATAATAAATGATAAATTTCGGTGTCATAATTAATGCTAAAATTCAGTGCGACCCAATTTGGGTTCGGTCTGAAACCGAAATGTGCGCCCATTGAAAACTCCTACAAGAAGCCGATACACTAAGTTTTGCCAGAGAGATGCTATCCATCGTATGCCTACCAGTATTTATTATTTTGGTATATGTTTCGGGTAAGTAGTCCGGTTGCACACAAACGCAACCCTTTTTCAGTACCAAATTTAACCCTTTTTCCGTAATACCTCGTGAGTGAGACACTGCCTTTTTGGTACGTATATCTTGCGCTCTTAAAGTTCCCTTCTGTAAGTGCTCCACCGTCGACCTTACGTTATATATTTTGTAAGAAAATATGCTCAAGGAAGGAAATACTGTCGAAAATTTATGGCTGTTGTTTTTCTTTTTCCACGGAAATAGCACCGGATTCCAGAGTATCTTGCCTTTTTCGAAGACCCAGACTTACTTCTGCTGGCTGCAGTCTAGATATGGAATTTTAGCAGAGCAACATTTCTTTTCGGCATCTGCACTAATTTGAACATTGTTCGGCAATTAGGGTTTTACCAACCCCCAACCCCATTCAGCTATTATGCAATTTACGACAACGCCCCTAGAGCGCACCCAAAGAATCTAATTTGATGTACCTTAATAAGGCGGCTCTGGGGGTGCTTCGCGGCGCTGTTTCGCAGAAGAGGTCAGGACTTCTTGAAGTGGTGCCAGAACGTCTTCTTTTGTGGACCACTCGCCTTTGTGCCCCCGGGTGCCACTGGCTCTTTTGCATTTGATTTGTGCACTTGGAGGAGACATTTTAATTGCCTCTAGAGGAGGAAATGAAGTAAACCAGAGATACTTTAAGAAATTTCAGTCGTTCAGGACTACAAAGGATGTGATTATCCGAATGAAACCCTAAGAAACGAATCAAACTTGAATTGAGCAGACAATAAAGGATATGATATTTGATCTTTTTGGACGAAATTTGTTCGCATTTTCGAACACAATTAAATTTAAAATCCTAGAACGCTTCTTTAACTTAGTATTACCTACCTCAAATATGTCGATAAAAGGAAAAATATTGTACCTTATAAAAATAAAAATTATAATACAATATATTTTTAAATTTTTTGAATAATCTGCATGCATTACTTTGAGAATATATTATGAAGATTTCAATTTTGTAGACAAAAAAATTAATGTACTAAAATTGAAATTTGTATACGTAATACAATTTGCAGTTTTAAATAAAATAAAATTTGATTTTCCTTTTCTTTTCAAGTAAATGAAATATTACCATTCTATATAAGATTTTTGTCCAATTCGTAAATAAAAATGCTGAATTAGCTATGTATTTTGGTCATTTTTAAAATCAATCATTTAAAAATAAAGGTATATATTATAAAAGTTGTTAACGTGGCTTAAACGAAAAGTCTCAGACCTAAGAATAAACAAGTAAAATTTATTTTTATATCCCTGTTTGCACATACATATTAGCGAAAACCTTTTTCATGAGTTTGCATTGTGCACTTGCCGTATTCTTTTGTCCTCATTCATTGTATGAAATAATCAGTTTATGCTGAAAAGTAAAATTCACTGAATATTTCGAAATGTTTCAAAGCTTTATATTTTTATATAAGTATTATAGAAGCTTAATATTACGGCTATTTGAGCAATATTATAAGCTTCTGAATCAATCCATTATTTTGTAATTATATCGCATTTTGTAATTTTTAATCCCCTTTTATTCGAAAATGAGGAATGATTAAGCTTTTAATTTACATTGGTAATCTAGGAAAAAATCCGACCTAAAAAATAATTTTACATTTCTTAGCAACATTATAATATTAATTTTACATATTATAAAATACTTTTTCTCTAACAAACTGCCCATAATTGGTATTATATGCACCGCTGTTAGTGGTTACGCCTAAATATCTTTTAATATATTCGAAAATCGTTTTTAATCTCTGTTTTATCTTTTTTATAATAGTTAAAAAAGAATTAGTTCGAAGTCTTATTCTTAAAATGGAAACGCCATTTAGAAAAGGCCTGCAAAACGTATTTGCCACTTAGTTATAAATGATATTCGAGATCGTCAGTTCTAAATTTATTATTTGAATTATTAAATTTCTAGACAGTCCAGATTGTCATTTACATTTTGTCAAAAAAACAAAATAATCTATAAATTCCAAACTTACAGTAAGTTGTATTTGAGAGTATCTTCATTACAAACTATTCAGTAATCTAAATTTATGACCGTTTTCTCACATTTAGATAATAGTATGTAGTTAAATATGAGTTATACATATCTACCAAACGTTTAAATTAGTTATTTATTCTTTGATATCTTTAATTTAGTTTAATTAAAGTAAGGTGAACATTTTTAGGACCTCTTGAATATTTCGGAAACCTTAAATTTTTTTTAAACGTACTTCCTCTAGGTTCAACAGAGGAGGGAAATTAATTCGGAGCTAAATTTAAATCTCCAAATTTCCTTTCCAATTATTCTTCTTTTCTATCCAATTAAAAAAGGCATGATTCGGAGAATTACAGGTCTTCGAAGAATTTTAGTGGTCCTAAAAATATTCACAATACCTACAGTAAATAAAACATTAAAATTTAGAAAGTCAGCAACATTTCGTTTAATGTTACCATAATCTATGAAAGGACATACCCAGGAATATGAGATTTATAGCGCGGTTTCATTTTATACTTAGCGAATTTTGCCACAATTGCAACCAATATTGAGTATGTGCTCAAAAATCTAGGCCAAAACTCTTCGTTGAGCCTTAAGTAAATATTTCATTAAAAACCAGAAATTGGGAAGAAGGTCGTTCCATCTGCACAAATTAGCAGAACAAGAACCCCCCATACGTGGGGTATAAGAAAATGACCAGAACGAGTAGGTGAATTGAAAATGAGAAACACTGCCGCAACTTTCTTGGGGCGTATATTACGAAATGGTCCATCCCCAGGGAACCCCGACGAGTGGTCCTCGTTCTGCTCGCAAATTGGTGGCATATGACCAGATTCCAGTGTCCTCCTTTCGTTTGCAATATGCTAAGCCGCTTTGGTCATTTTCTGCTTCTTAATTAACAGGATAGAAGAGGCCTTTACGCAACGTTTATTCCAGCACTCTATTCGACAGCCAGGACTTAGGGGTAACTTTATGGGACATAGTCCTGCTAAAGGATTGCTCGAGCTGGTTGAGTCTTATGGATGTTTAAAGCTGCTTTCGTCATACAAAATTTCATGGTCTTTTTAGAAATTGTTGCGTATTCATTTTTTCTTAAATTTTTCAGCAAGGACTCGCCCGATAAAATATTCTCTATAGACCGAAATTAGAATCAATCCCTTCATTAAAAGATTTTCATCCAATTAGGTGACCTTTCAAACAATTTATTTATTTTATTTTTTTTATTTTTCTCTTATGAAAAGGTTAAAGGTGAAGCTTACTCAAAAGGAGCTTTTCCTCGCTATTCATTGACAAGCGAACTTGTTTTTTTTTTTTTTTTTTATATATATCCTTTCCTTTCGAACAGAAATTAGGTCAGAGCAGGGGAGAGAATAATTGGAGGCGAAAATCGTATTGAAAAGGTTTTAGTTTCTTTCCTTTTTTTTTGTAGTAAGTCAGCAATTCTATAGGCGCTAATCAATTATTTTTATTATCACAATAAAAAGCGGGGGAGATCCGTGCTTTGTGGCCCATGAAAAAAAAACCCAAACAGTATAGAGAACTCCGAGAAATAACCTATTTTAGCTAATTCGAAAGGTGGTACTTTTTGATGAGAAAATAATTGGATTTCGTATTCAAGAAGGATTTCTTAGGTAAAATTAATGATTTATATGTAGATACGGTACGATTTCAGCTTTTCTCAAACCATGTTACATACCGTCTATAGGGCTTAGATTGAATAGTTGTGCTAATCCTATATAGAAAACTATTCAGTCTTATTCCCATAGATGATATAACCACGTTTGATTATTTCAAAGAACGACTTCATAATTTACATAACTTTCTTTCAATTGCAACCACTTATATTTCCTGACTACAGAAATGCCAAACGTTAATTATATCTTTACAATTTCAAGTTTAATCTTTCGAAGTCTACATAGAAATTCTGAATGATACTTATATTTGGAAAAAAAATACTTCAACTCTTTTCAGTTTCAAATACTCAATATGCTTTAATTAAATGCAAATAAAAAACTATAATTTAAAGATTCTTTTAAAATATGAAAATTAACTCTTTATTTATTTTTATGTATGTATCTTATATGTTATTTATTAAGAAAGAACGCCACAAACACTTTTTAATCTTCGAAAATTTCTTTGTCATTATCAAATGATCGAGTAAAGGATATTTTATTCAGTATGTATTCAAATTTGTTTAATACTAGTTTTTATTAAAAAATATTTAAAATTTACAAAGATGAAACACAATGTGATAATAAAAAGCGACGAAGAACATTTCGGGCAATGCCTAGCGTAGGGTCCCCTAACTAACTACAAACGACAAAATACGAACGAATAATGCAATGCTGAATGAAATAATAATGTAAGAATAACTTGATCAGTTAAATTTTGCAAACTATTTGACTCTAGTAGGCCGTGTTATTTTTAAAAGTAGTTTCAGTCCAGTATTCTAAATTTGTTCAGATTTTTCTGACATGCAGGATAACATCTTGGCCGAAACAAATCTAATTCAAAGTGGCCAATTTGGAGTCGAACAAAAAATGTTTTAAGAAACATCACACTGATTTTAAAATCCCTTTTATCCACTCGATAGGGTAGGTAACGTTATGTGTTTTTTAGTTTTTAGGATCCTTATTTATATTCCAGTTGTCTTAAAAAATACATACATATATAAAAATTTTAAAAACTACCTATTTGCAATAATAGTCACTAACTGAGAGACTGAAGATAAATAAAATTACATCTAACTCAGTCAATTTTCGGAACTGCAACCTAACATTTGTGATAACATATTTTGAAAATATATTAGAGAAATGGAAAAAAAATTTAATGTTGTCTCCACGAGAGTGGCGTTGCTCCTTAAAAATTCTGATTTTTTCACAATTTATTTTTTTTTTCCGAATAAAACGTTGAATAATTCTGCTTCGTTTATTAGAGAATGAGAAAATCTTAAATTACATCAGAGAAATTAACATTTTAAGAAAAAGCGATAAATTCTTCCCGGAAAAGACTTGCACTCTTAAAAAATTCCATGAACCAAGCGAAATCAAGTTAAAATCGATATTCCGCGGTATCGCCCTATGAAGTTATTTTATGGTATATTTGTACTGAAAGTACGAAAATTTGAAATTTCTCTACTATTAAAAACATGGGAGATAAAACTTTGTTCAAAATATCAGAAACTTACAGAAGTTAGAGTGGATATAAGTTAAGTGGATTATACTTGCACTATAGTTTAACCTCAAATAGTTTACTAGTTTTAAATATTATAGAATTTTGTTTCAAGTGAATTTCCTGTATAATCAGCAACCATACGCGTCATCTAAAATTAGTTAATCACACAATTGCATATAATTAAAGTAATCAAAACGAGAGGTTGAATGGCCATTTAACAGTCCATTAAATTCATTTGGATAAATAAAGCAAATTATATGTATTAGAAAAGTTTGAATTGCGGATTAAGTTTTAATGAGTAGCTTATGTAGTTTTACCAAACGTTTTAAAATGTTTTCGATTGATGGCGATCAATCCAGTTGCCTTGCGGCCACGGCTATCAAACGTCATATCCCTGAGGTTGGCAATTTCAGAAGCAATTTAGAGGGCGAAGCAATTTCGCCACGCACTACATCGCTATTTTCAATTTGCAGCCATTGCCGGACTAAGTGCTCACTCCCAGCCACTTAACCCATATTTTATAGCATTTGCGGAGGCATCGCTCAATTCCGACACGTCTTGTGGCGTTTTCGAGGGGGCTCATCGCTCGTAAAAGTAATTGCCTTTTGATGTTTCGCTCCACAAAAAGAGGATCGTTCGAATTTGTAAGGGTGAATGGGGTGGGGGGAGGAAGGGGGTAGAGCTCCACCCTATCTCATGCCGCATAAATGTTGACTTAATGTGGCGCCAGAAGCCTCGTGCTGATGCTTTTCCATTCAATTGTCGAATGCCGCGCCAAAATCCTAAGTCAACTCGTCGTTGATTTGAAAAGTTCGAAACTCGGCCAAAGATAAACAAACCGCTGCTGCCGCCGCCTGGCCACCGCACCACACCGCACCGCTCCGTATAGGAACGGATCCGGGAGGGATGTCCGCCACTGCCGCCCTTACCGTCTTTACCGCCCTTACCGCCTTCATAAGAAGTGGGATGAGGGGCGGTACACCGTGGCGGCAACGAACGATTGAATCGATCGATCTGATGTTGTTTTATTGCCGTGTGTATCATAAATTGATTGCCCGTTTTATGTATGGTCTCCCGTTTTCTGTTCACTTCCAGGTTCAGCGACAAACGACAACATCGGGACTTCATCCAGTGGCCTCATGCTCAAGGAGGGCGCCAGGACATTCATCAAGTCGACTGCATTGGCGACGACTATAACGACACCATCAGTGACAACAGACCTATCAACGGCAGGAGGAGGAGCTGGAGGAGCCAGAAGAGCTGGAGGAATTAAAGGAGCAGGAGGTGGACCCGTCCAGCCAGCCGCTACAGGATTTCATGGTGGTCCGACGGGTACGTCGACAGCCCCAACCAGGACCACCACTAAATCTTTGCCTACAGCCGCCAATGTGAATATTGCGACTAGTCGGGCACCGAACCACCCGGATCTAGACCCCCCAGACCCGGCCAACTCTGGCGAGTATCTAAATATAACCAGCCAGGCTGGCACCCATGCCTATCTCCCGTGCAACGTAAGTATCCGCAGCATTTTTAAGCAAATCTCCGGCTCGTATTGACTTAGGGATGAAAAATGAATAGCCGCTGTGTTGGCTTAGCCTTTTTACTTGATGTGCTGGGCAAACACCCGGAAGGGTGCCCTTTCCTTGCCCTTCTTTATAATCCGGCCGTGCCTCCGGTGGCCCCGAATCAAGCTGGCGTCAATGACTCCAAGGCTATGTCACACTGCCATTCTTGTTTACCCGGATCACTGCTTGTCTGGAGGCTGCTGATGGTCGTGGTGATGGTGGTGGTGGTAGTCGTGAGGGTGGCTTTAGGGCTAGAGGGCTAGATCTCACCCGGCTGAAAAAGGGGGGTTCGGCAAGGAGTTTTAGTTCCCAATAAAAAGCACATTTCAGCCTAGAAAATTGTTTCGCCCGAACCTCTGAATGACACTTTCAAACAGCGTGGGTGGATAGGTCCCAAAATATCTGAGAAGGGGTGTGTAAAACGCGGGAATGGTATCAGGGTCAGAGATCACTGTCAGCAAAAGGAAGCATATTGCGTCGAACTGCCGAACTTCAAATTTTCTGCTTCTCATCCAAAACTGAAAAAAAAAATTTTTTTTTTTTTTGGTGGGAAAATTCTGTTGCCTCGAGCTGTTTCCGCTTTTGCGTGACATCCCACCATCAAACCAATTCCCACACCCCAAATTCACACACCCACACCATCCCTCTCCCACGGGATAGGTAGGCAAACTCTGGATGGTTGCGCTGGGATGCTGTCTAAATTCAACGAAATTGTTGCTTTTTGTCGTTCTCAACCTGCCTCTCGACGGTGTTAGCACAGAGCTTGTTAGGGAGCACTTCGGCACCGCGACGGGGGTGGAGTTTAGGCTATGTTTTTGCGTGAATTAGGGCGGCTTCGATGATGATAGATTTCTTATTTTCGGTTACCTTCCCCGGTTTAGGTTTAAATCAAACAAATCGATGGTGCAAATATGATTGGGACCGATGGAGGTAGGTAAATGACGTTGTTTTTTTAAAGTGAACGAAATTTCAATTTCAGCTCCTTTTCTCACAATTTTTTGGGACAACACAACCACAAATTTCCAAGAAAAGATTACTCAGCACTTTCGCATTTTCTTCATCCCCCAACCCAAATTCCTATACCTAGAATTCAGTAAAGTTTTTATTTGTCAGCAGTAAGTGCTAACATTTCTATTTAAATTCTAATAAAACGTTAACTCTAATATATTAATGTAATTAAAATATATTAATTTTCTACTCGAAATAGTAGAATAATCTCAAAAAAACCCTACAAGATCTTACCTTAACTGACCAAAAAGGACATTTCACCAGTACCTACTTAAAATAAGCCAATAGTAAAACAAGATCGTGATCCGATTGCGTAAAAAACTCATTCTTAACAAAATAAAGTATATTTATGTTAGTGCTTCGTATAAGGGATTTAAAACTCGTAAAATGTGAAAATCTTGAAAATATAAAACTACAAATGAAATTTTATGAGAGTTCCTCCTGCAAAACTGAGTCAAAGTTAGACTATAACTTCAGTATCATAAAATGCATTCTTATCTTCTTGGTCTTAAACCGCTTCAAATGAAACTTTTTATGCATTTGCTTAATTTGTTTTTTAAAGTAGATAACTCTGCTTTTTGTTTCCGTACTATGACAACGCAAATTTAAATAATTTTTTTTTTCGTTTTATAATAAATACAAATAAAAAAAGCTATATATAAAATTGTTTAATGGACACTGTTTTGCATGTTTTATGTTCTTTTTCGCTCCATGAAAGGATAATTGATGTTTTAAAAGATAAATTCGAATTCTCAAATTTTGAGAATCACAAAATAAAAGAAAAATGGTATTTTGAGTATTTTTGAGGAGTCTTTAAAAAATTAACGTAATTTAATCATTTTCGGATAATATATCTAATATTCTCAAAAAATCCCATAAAATTAGTCTATATAAATGTTGGAAAGAAACATTTTGTAAAGCTGTGTAATTGCAAGTGTGTAATTTAAACTGAAATTCATAAAAAAGATAAAACCTAATTTATGTTGGTACTTTTTATCGTTCAACTTAATAATAATAATAATAATTTTGTTGACACTAAAACTTTGTAAATAAAATAAAAGTTCAAAAACTAAAATCCGAATACGTAAAAGTTGCAAATAAGCATAAAATATCTTGTCATGTTATACAAAAAAAGGGTCAAAACCCAATTTTAATAATAAAGGTATAATTGAAGGCTAAGAGAATCTACGAACGTATTATAAAAAAAGGCTATCGACTACAACTGTTTTTAATCAAAATTGTTTATTATTTAAACAGAATTTTGATGTTCTTACATTTCTAGTATTTTATCAGATTTTGAGTAGTCGGGTTTTAAATTTTTAAACTTTTGTATTATTAAAATTTTGACTCTATAAGTTGTATAGTAATTTAAGAATTGCTGCATATCAACACTGTAACCATACTTAACATATTTTAGTGTTTGACCCATTTTGTCATACTGCTGCAAATTGTATGCAAAATAGCAAGTCTCTACAAAGCTCTGATTTAAGCGCAAATAAAAAAGTTAGTTAGTGAAACACTTTGCTACAGTTGCCACCCACTGCCACCCACTGCCACCAACCAGCCCCAAAGGTGTGACATTTTAAAGCAATTAGCCCTTAAACGGATGTGTGAATTTGGTCCGAAACTGCTGGCTGTGACCTAATACCATCGTTTTTCAATTTGTCCAGATGCATCTAGTCGGAAATGAGATTTGCGCACTTAATTACTTAATTTCTAGTAAAGTTAGCTGGCGAATTCTAATTTAGCCCCAGCCTAGCGAGGGGTTGAATGAGGGAAATAAAATAAAAATAAAAATTAAAGTACATACATGCATAGCATACATTTCGCATTTGCAGGTGAAGCAATTAGTGAAAAAGCCAGTCTCATGGATCCGAGTGAGGGATGGGCACATCCTGACCGTCGACCAGACCACATTTATAGCAGACCAGCGATTCCAATCGATCTACACCCAGAACCCGGAGGAACAATGGTCCTTGCAAATCAAATACGTGCAGACCCGGGACGCCGGCTCGTACGAGTGTCAGGTATCAACTGAGCCAAAAATGAGCGCTCGGGTTTGGCTCCAGATTGTGGGTGGGTCACTAGGCGACCGTTCGGTCCGGCGAATTGGTTTTCAATTAATTAATGAAATTTCCTTGTTTTCCTCCATTTTTTTATTCGTCTCTAGAACCCAAAACGGAGCTCCTGGGGGAGACGAATCGGCACGTTAAGGCCGGCAGCCGGGTAGTGCTGCGGTGCGTGGTCACCGGCGCCCTGGAGCCTCCGCTTTTCATCAACTGGTACTTTGACAAGAAGCAAATTTTTCTCCATAATCACAGCGGCTGGCGAACTGAAATGGACCGGGAGGCTGCTGGGGGGAATAAGAGTGATAAGCAGAATACGGTAAGACGAGACCCCAGGTCAGGGGGTTCCGGATCCTCCATACTTTAGTCCATGTCCTTTTGCTTCCATTTCCAGATTGCCTCATTAATTATCCCTGCCGTAACGAAGAAGGACTCCGGGAACTACACATGCAGCCCGTCAAACAGCGAATCAATTACGGTCGTCCTGCATGTCCTTAATGGTAAATTAATTTCGAATAGCTTCGATTCGACGCCAATGCACACGTACAAAGGCGCATTTGTAACGATTATTTCCCATGCCTCTTCCCAACAGGGGAGTATTCGGCATCCGCAATCACATCAGGGAGTCTGGACCAGCAGCATCATTCCCTTTTACCCCCAATTGTCCTCGTAATTCTAGGGATGCTGGAGATCTTCACGAAAATATGACAACATCTTTCGGGGTAGTCCGGTCGATTTTAAAGACTGCTCACAGAACTCACCGAAGAGGATCCACACCCGGTGCTGTTCCCACATTTCGAAATTCGTCCCAATCGCGGGGGCGGTGCAGACGCCATAATATGGGTGTAGCGATGCACCTCCCACCCACACCCTCGATCCCCTCATCCCGCGAGGAAGGGGCGCTTCTGTACATAATTTGAAAATAAATGTTGAGGCAGCAAATTACGACTTAATCCTAGGATAAAATATCTAAAGGAAGCCAAGGATGCTGTAGGCAATAAAAACTAGGCAGTTTCTTCCCCGCCCTGTAAATATCCATTTATTGGTATAGTCAGATTTACCACGAACGTTTTTATTTCTTTTGCAAGTGATGGATGTAATTGCGTGTGTTACTACATGAATAAATCATTTCTTTTTTACTCGTGCGTGTTTGTCTTTCAATTGTTTCTTACTTTTGAAATTTACTCCCCACTCCCCTGAGAAATTGCGGATTATTCATCGATATTCCAGAAATCGTTCAACCTTAACAAAATAAACATTATGCCCGATTTCTTCACTCCAGGACGACCATGTCCTTGGCTTATATTAAATAAAAGAAAAAGACACAAAATGTCACTTTCTTTGTATTCATCTAACATTTCCATTGCTATTTTTGCTAACCCTAAAGATATCGTGCGTCAAGAATTTTGCATTTTCCTTTTAAATAGTATCATATACCATAAATTGAGATCTATAAATGTTATGTACCACCTATTTTCAGAGATTGATTTTACTAAAGTTAAGCTGCTTAAAAATGAATTCTATGTTTGAACTATGTATATTAATTATTTGGGCGTTTTTTTGAGACTTAATTGCGAATAAATTGTACAACGGATTGCGAAAAAATGATTTCTGTATTACAAAGAACAAAAACCATATGACCCAATTTTAAAAAAGAAACTACGATTACGATTTTCACATTAAACAACCTTTAAATTGTTACTAAAAATGAAATCAAAATATAATTTTGAGACAAAACGCGTTGAAAGTTGCTGAGTGACCCTTTTCAGGCCGTGCGCGTCGTCAATAATTCGGCTATAACATAAAAACTATCCTGCATTTCATCACAATATTTTTTAACCTTTAATGTATCGATTTCTACAAGAAAAACAAGTGATTTTTTTAAATCAAAAAGCGGGAAGACACCCCGGAGGCCTATATATATGCATATAAAGCATTTTAGGTACCAAACTTCTGATAATATCTTCAAGTGACAATTTCTAGAAGAATATCGGATCCTACATTTATTTTTAAGCAGAAAACCAATAGACATGATCAAAACATATTTATATGTATTATATGTGATATATTTAATTTAATAAAATTGAAAATCAAAATGTTAGCAGTTTTATTGAAACCTGTCCATAGACATGTTTTCACTTGACGAAACATAAAAATGGGGTGTTTTAATTTTTCAAAAAAGGGGCATAATTAAACCTATAAGATAAACAAAAACATAATTAAAAACCGAGTTTCGGAATATATCAAGGTAAGTTAACCCATTAATTATTAATTATCACACATTTCTGTTATAAAAATATCATAATTGTATGAACAACACGATTTTAATTAAACAGTTTGATTTTCCTGGAAGGAGAAAAGGTTCTCTCAGAAAAATGTATTAAATTCACTAAATTTATTTCTCTGTAATAATTCAAAAGGATTTAAATAAAAACTCAATGCTTAAATGATACGATTTTGCAGATAGTAGATGAATTTGCCGTATAACATAGGGAATAATTACGTCTATTTTGGATGAAAGAGCGCTTATGAATAAACCTTTATTGAATTTTCCAAAATTAATCATTGAACCGAAATGGCTTCAGAAACTATAGGTAATTGCTTATAACACTTCCATAAATATCAACATGGCAGGGGCTCATATATTTTGGATGCAACCTATTTTGGTCGCTTTGTATGGTAGAAATCTGGACTGCAATCTCGAATTTTAGCCCCGTAGGAAAGGTAACCATTTTCCCTTAATGGCTTCATCCGAAATTCAAATTGCCTCAGCAGGGCCATGTCTCACGCTATGCTTCCTACATCCAGACTGGCCCTGCTCGAGATCTATATTTAATTCAGTGCATTCGCTATGATTCAAACCAATTTTGAAATCGCGGAAACTGCCCGAAACGAAGGTGATCCATTAGATGCTTTAAAAATTAATTTTCCTCAATCTGACTAGGCTGGGCTGGGTCTCAGGGGGAGGGAAAAAATAGGAGTAGAAGATGATCAAAAACTAGGGCATCGTAGAGTAGGTGGGTACGGATGGGGGTTGGCGGAGGGTAGTTCCATGAGTGTGGTAATTCAAAGGAAAGCCCTTTCGTTTCTCATCTGTTAAATGTCAAGTCAGAGAACTGCAGCAACAAAGAAGTGCAATGAAAGCTACTTTACTGCAATATACCACCAGACTGTAAGGGCTTCTTAGAAATATTCCACCCACTCTCAAAGGGTTCTTCGTTCCGTAATAAAGCTCTAGCCGTTTTCTGCGCTGATATATATTTTTCATTTATTTCCCTTTTATGTTTTATACTCTGTGTGAAAATATCCCTTATCTGTCGATCACAGAACAAAATCAGCCCGCGGCGCAACTATAGTATAGTACTATAGATCATTCAAGCAAGCTGATTTCCTTTCTGTGCCTTTTGTGCCGTTTCTTGGCCCCGACTAAATTGAAAGCAGAATCGAACTATTTACTCCATTTTACAAGTCGAACAACTTCACATGGTTTAGCTGCACCCAATTGCATTCAGTAGCTCCTTAGGGAAACCCGCAGTGCTTGACGGGAACGAGTGATAGTATAAAATCTGGAAGAGAACTTGAGAAAAGTTGAAGCGTACAAAGAAAAACATGCTGCTCAATGAAACTCTCCATTCTGAATTCGAACGCCCATAGACATCATATCTTTCCCAGAAGAATTCGATACCGGGACAAAATCCAGGGAGGAGAAACTTTTTAAATTATTTTTAATGGTCAATAAATTGCAGGAAGCACAAATAGCATAATGACAGGACGATATACCCAAGGAGTTCGACCATTCAACGGACAAAGGATCTTCAAGCACCAAAACATGAAGTCCTGCATTGGGCTCTTTACTTAAAAATCACTACTTAGGGAAATTTCAATACAATGCAATGGCCCTCTGCTCCCGGGGGAGCTGCAAGTGATTTAGGAGACTTAATTGGGCACGATGGGACCGTAATTGGGCACCGGCCTCGAGTGGCAGTTTGCCATTCCCGGAGCAAGAATTCTTGCCAGGATGCAGCTGCCCACTCCCGGGTCATGTATGAGCAACTTGACATCCGAAATGGCCAATGTTGGCCTCCTCCCCGAGGATTGATGGGACTCCACCCTTCGGCTGGATTCCAGGATTGATGGGTCTTGGTACAATGTGAATTTTTGCGATTTCCTTTTTTAGAGCAAACCAAACAATACTCGATTACCTTTTGTACACTCTTAATTGAACAGACCACTTGGATTAATTCTCTAATTAGGCGTATTTAATACGCCGGATTGGATTGAGCTAAAAATGCCTGAACTCAGCTCACCTGAAAAAGGAGCAAAATTTTCAAGTGGGATTATAAAGAATAATCCCAGCGGAGGCAACAACTTCTAAAATTTTCATTTTAATTCCAAGCACTTCTTAACTCTCATTGTACTTCTTGTTCATTTTCAACATTTCATCAGAAATTATTTTTCATTGGATGGCGAAGTGTTGTTGCTTCCATCAGACCAACAAGATTTCTTTTTGTAGAGATAAGCTGCTGGCAACCCAATTCTTGTCGCTATGGAAAACGCGTTTGATATTCAATTCTCAGAACACTTCTCATCCCTGCTTCGTCGAATGGGTTCTAGGGGTTGAAATTTTTCTATCCAAAGTTCATCGTATTAATATTTGATTATTTTTAGAAAGTTCAGCTATTTCATGTTGAAAAAGCTATTGTTTTTTTTCTTTCTCATTTTTAATAACTTGGTTGTTGCATAAATTATACTTCAGTTGGAAAAAGTTTCCTAATAATATTTTCCGGAAAAGCATATTTTCAATATCATCTCTCCTAGGCGTTATTAAAGGATTGTTCTGGTTGTGGTCAAGGTAGTTGACTGGAGAAGATTGACTAATTTTTAGTCAATATTGTTACGACGATTTTTTATGAACAGTTTATATTTCATATTTAATATGAAATTATTAAAATAAATAGATAAATCTTGTAATTACTTTTAAATATTAAAAAATATTAACCTTATAACGTATGTACATTTGTATATTGGAAGAGAATAAAATATTTGAATCGTTGTTGTGGCGTAGCAAAAAATAAGTCCTTTTGTCCACACCTTTTTCGACTTAAATAACTTTATTGAATCTCTTTTAAAAAACACACACTTATGATAAATTAAATTCTAAAAGAACTTATTATTTAACATAAACTGATCGATCTGATATATATATATATAACGTAGATTGGACCTTAATCACGTGTTTAATTATTTTATTGCCCACTTCGCCGGTGTACTCGGACACCTCAAAAATGACGTTCGAGAACGTTTTTAGTGGAGACGAATCTCCTGGTTGGCGAAGTGGTCGTTTCGAGCTCAAAACCTAAAGTGACGATCGGGACGAGTCGCCGCCGTCGACGGAAAAACTCAACCCCAAAAGAATTCCAGGAAGGGCTTTCCTAGAATTCGAAATTGAGTTTCCCAAGAAAAATTTGTGACCCTTTTTGTGGTCTTTTTGCGCAAAGCCGTTAAAATCCTGTTCAAACTCGTCGAGGGGATTTTGAGAACAAGGAATTTGTTTGCGACGGCCAAATGCGTCATCTATTTTTTACTATCTCTTTTTCTTTTTAATAGAACTACGTTTGAGGCATAAAACGACGAGGTCCTGGCAAAATTATTCATTAAACATGATTTACAATCTGATTAAATTAAATTTCAATTAATCCATTGCTTTTGTAAAACCATAAATAAACCTAATTTTACAAATAATTCGTTCCTACGGAACATTCTCCCCGCCTTGAGAGGTTGACGAACAAGATCAATATATCACTTAGTTATAAAACAAAGTTATTAAATAAAATAAAATTGATAAATTCTTTAAACATCTGATCTTATAAATTAATTAAATAATTCCATTCAAATCATTGCTATCATCATAATCCAAACGATTTAAAATTCCAAAACTAAAATGACTAACAAAATTGAATGTAAATTAACTGAATATAAACAACAATGTCAATTAAATTAAAATTCTACTTCGGATAACAATCAAACATTTAAATCAAAGGCGCGTCATAAAAATCACTGCGGCTTTCAAAAGGAAGCGGACAAAGAAGCTTGACAGATCGCTTATGAATCGAGTTCGCTGTTCTGACAGTCGCGACACGAACGATGCCATCCTCGCCGGGGTGTACTTCGACGACTCGTGCAAGCGGCCAGTGGAAACAGGGAACACTCTTGTCCTTCAGCAACACCATCATGCCTTCCTTCAGCTGGACGCCATCTTTGACCCATTTTTTGCGCATTTGAAACTCGTTCAGACAGTCGAGGCGGAAGCGAGACCAAAAATCTTGGCGAACCTTTTTTAGATGATCCCAGCAGTCGAGTCGATTAGCTGGAATATCAAGTACATCGTTTTCGGGCAAAGGATTCAGGGGTTCGCCAATCAAATGTTGTGCAGGTGACATTGCGAGCAAGTCATTAGGGTCCGAAGACATTGGATAAAGTGGCCTTGAATTTAATATCCCTTCGATTTCAACCGTTAGAGTTTCAAAGTGCTCGTATGTTAATAACAAGTCACCAATCACACGTTTCAGATGGTGCTTGAAAATTTTGACTGTTGCTTCGCAAATTCCATTAAAATGTGGGCTTAAAGGAGGTATAAAATGCCAAGTGATTCGATTTTTGAGAGCAAATTGATTGACCTGATCCTTGTGAGATTCGGAATTTAAAAGTGAATATGTTTCTTGAAATTTATTGTTCGTTCCGATATAATTTGATCCATTATCGGAAAATATATGAGCTGCTAATCCGCGCCTGCTGGTGAATCTACTAAGAGCGTTAATAAAAGCCTTGGTCGTCATCTCACTAACGACTTCAAGATGAACGGCCTTTGTGCTCATACAAATGAAAATACAAACGTATATTTTTACCTTTCCGCGATTTTTAAACTTCTTTTCTTTAATAAAAAATGGACCGCAAAAATCTGTACCCACATATAAAAATGGTCGACTCACCTGCATACGAGAAGTAGGCAAATCTCCCATCACATAATCAACGGGCTTAGCGCTGAATTTGAAACATGGCATGCATTTTCGTATGACTGATCGGATTTGTTTATGACCATCAAAAAGCCAGAATTTTTGTCGCAATAAATGAAATGTAGTTTGTACTCCCGAGTGATGATTGTTCAAATGTATTTCGCGGATGATATTGTCTGTCAAAACATGGGAACTTGGAAGTAAAATTTGATGTTTTTGCATGTAAGAGAGATCAGATTTTTCGATCCGACCCCCGACGCGCAAAAGACCATCTTTATCAATGAACGGTTTGAAATGTGGTATTAATCCTTTGAGTTGAATTTTGTTCTTAATACAGTGAATTTGATCGTGAAAATGAGTGTTTTGAATGTCCTTTAGCAGGCGCTTTTCTGTTTTGACTATTTCGTCGACTGTAAGCATACCACTCGGAAGCGATTCACCTTCCAATTCGTCGTTTAATCTTTGTCTTAGTGTTTCATTTTCAACCTTGTTGTTTTGCTTTATTTCGCGTTTTCTTTTTAAAATTTCAAAAAATCGGACGCAATAAGATAAGATTCGGAGGAGTTGAGAATAAGAGTAACGAGCAAGATAATCCTCATCGACCGAATTAATTGCAAAACAACAAGCCTTTTTCATTTCCGGCAGATTGTCTTTTGGTTCGATGATACTTTGCGGCCACTCGCTCGGAGGGCCAGAGAGCCATTTGGGACCCTTTGACCAGGTCTCGTTTTTCAAGAACGCGGAAGGTAGTTGACCGCGGGAAAGTGCGTCGGCGGGATTGTCGACCCCTGCGACGTGACGCCAATTTTTTATGTCGGTCTTTTCTTGAATGATACTAACGCGATTGGAGACAAAAGTTTGTAAAGTGTGGGGTTGTTTTTGAAGCCATTGCAGAGCAATGGTTGAGTCAGACCAGAAAAAAGATTTTACATTACATTTTACGGTATTAACGACCTTTTCATGTAGCCGCGCTAGTGTCACAGCGGCGAGCAACTCGGCGCGCGGGATTGATGCAGGTGGTTTGACCGGACAAACCTTCGATTTGGCCGTTAATAGCTGTGTGAAACACCGCTTGTTCGCATCCTCCGATCTCACGAAAATACAAGCTCCATAGCCTGTCTCACTCGCATCACAAAACCCGTGCAATTCAAAAGTTGTATGTCCTGTTAAAAGAACTTTGCGTTCAAATTTTAAGCCGTTAATTAAATTAAGTTCAGTAATAAAGTCTAGCCATTTAGTAAATAGATCTTGTGGTAAAGATTCGCTCCAATCGAGCTTCCTTTTCCATATAAGTTGCATAATTGATTTTGCATACAAAATCACAGGTCCGAGAAGACCGAGAGGATCGAAAATTTTCGCTATTTCGGACAAAACAGAACGCTTCGTGATTCTACCATCGAGCGAAACAGGGCGGACAGAATAGCAAATACTGTCCTCCTTTGAATCCCAAGAAACGCCTAAAGTTTTCAATTGGCCGTCCTTATTTAAAAGGAGCTTTGCATTTAACGCGTCAGCTGGAAGACCGTCGAGAATTCGCGGGTCGTTTGATGCCCACTGTCGAATCTTAAAACCACCGCGTTTTAACACCTCCGTCACTTCTTTTCGAATTTCGCGCCCTTCCGAGATTGAATCAGCGAATGTCAATAAGTCGTCAACATACATGTGGGTTTTCAAAATTTTAGCCGCGCGAGGAAAATCGTAACTTTCATCATCAGCGAGCTGATGAATTGTTCGGATGGCAAGAAAAGCCGACGATGAAACTCCAAATGTAACGGTGTTTAATTGAAGGATCCTCAAAACGCCGTCATCATACCATAAAACGCGCTGTTTATCACGATCATCCGCGTGCAACCAAACCTGGCGATACATCTTTTCAATATCGCCCGTGATAACAAATTCAGGAAAACGAAATCGAATTAAATGTTCGAAAATTTGATCTTGAATGGTAGGACCGACGAGCAGCGTGTCATTAAGAGAAAGTCCGTTTGTGGATTTGTGCGATGCGTCGAACACGACTCTGATCTTAGTCGTATCGCTTGATTTTTTAAAAATCGCGTGGTGGGGAAGATAATAGCCAACCGAAGGATCACCGTCTATTACTGTTGCATGTTTGAGATCAATATACTCTTGTATGACCTTTGTATAATCATTTTTTGATTCCGGTTTTTTATCAAGGTTTTTGAAAAGTGAATTTAACCGTTTTAATGCAGAATGAAAAGTGTCTCCTAAGGGTTGTACATTTGGTTTGAAAGGCAGTCGTACTACATAACGTCCGTTGGAGTAGCGCGAAACATTCTCGACAAAATGTTTTTCGCATAAAATCTCATCGGGTGATTGATTTGGAACGTTTTTTATTTCCTCGAGATCCCAAAATTGTGTAAGAGATTTTTGCAAATCAACCAGATTACATGCTGCGACAGGGTTACGTGGCCTTTTACAATTAATACCGCCCGCGACGATCCACCCCAAACGAGTTTTTTGCAAACAAATATCAATTTTACTATTGGATAATTTAAATTGACCGATTGAAAATAAAGAAAGGGTTGATCCCGAACCGATTAATAAATCGACTGGAGCGGGCAAATGAAATTGAGGGTCAGCAAGTTTGATGTGTCGAGGTATTTCAATTGAATCGCGTGGAAAAGCATCTGATGGAATTGAGTTGGAAATTTTTGGAACAGTGTGAAAAGTCACCGTCTCGGCGTAATCGCTGGTGTAAGAACCGACCGTAACGTCGACTACCTGCTTGGAAATTGTCATCATAGAATTTAGGGCACCGATCTGGAGGGGGCACCGTCGCATCGGCAAACGCAACAACTTCGCGAGCCGTTCGCTAATGAAGTTCGCTGTTGAACCGGTGTCGAGGAGCGTACGCGCTCTCACTTTCTCCCTTTTATCATTTTCTAGCCACACAACAGCTGTGGTCATCAACTGGGCCGAAGGAGTCGGTAAGAGAGTGGTTAGACACGGGGTGACAATTTCACCGGTTAGTCATGCATGATTTTCTTTGCCTGTAGAGAGATCACCTTTTTCGGATTCGTTTTGTTTTTCGAATGGCCTTGTAAATCCGTTTTTTCTAAAGTCGATATGAATAAGGGTGTTGTGTTTCCCATTGCACGTCCGACAACCCGAATACGTGCAAGGTTTTCCGCGATGATCTCTCAAACAATTCAAACACACATGTGCCCTTTTGGCGGCATCGAGACGTTCTTTGGGGGCCAATTTTCTGAAAGTATCGCATTGATACAACAAATGTTGCTTTGTTTTACACACCGGACAGGGTTTTCCCTGATTCATAACAAAGGCGCGATGCACTTTCTCTCTTTGACCGTTTTTTTGTCGTTTGTTTGGGTGAAAATCGTTTTCGGAATTATCCCGTTTCCTATTACAACCCTCGCGCATGACAATGACGTCAGCATACCGATCCAAGAAATCGAACAGCGATTGTAAAGTTGGATATGAATCGCGATTCAACCCTTCTTCCCATTTATCGCGAGTGTTTTTGTGCATCTTATTTTCGATGATGCGAACGATCATCTCATCGCAGAGATTGACATTCAGCGACTTCAAGGCTGCTATGACCTGCCTTGTATCGGTGGCGAGTTTAGAAAGTCCTTCTTGAGACTCCCTTTGCTGCACAGGCAATTCGAGAAGTATGGAGAGATAACGCGAAATCAAAACACGTCTTGCTTTGTATGCCTTGTTGAGCATATCCCACGCGACCACATAATTCGCGTCATTTGTCTCGAGAACCTTGATTTTTTCTTCCGCGGCTCCCGTGAGCGCGGATTTTAAATAATGGAACTTCTGAACGTTCGTCAAGTTCGGATTTTCATGAATCATGGACTTAAACGTGTCCTCAAAAGTTACCCAGTCTTCATATTGACCGCTGAATTTTGGAAGTTCGAGTGTTGGTAATTTTATGATGTTTTTGTACGCGCTACCGTCATTAGATCTTTGCGATGAGTTTACAGTCGAATTTGCAAAAGAACGATTAAAGCTTGTATCTGGGTCATTGACCCTTAAATGAGAAGTGATTTTACCAGCAATATCATAATAACTATTCCGAACGTCGTTTATGTCTGCAATCGCAGTATTTTCAGGATCAAGTAATTCAAGCTCATCTTGCAATTCTTCATAAGATTGGAAAAGAAATGTGACGCGATCAAGGCGAAGCCGTAAAGTTGTATTTTCTAACTGGTTTCCATCGAAGAGATTGGTTAAAATAGTTATTTGCCCTTTTAAAGTTTTTCTTTTTTGGACGATAAATTTCACACGCTCTTCTTTGTTGGCCATGATTTTAATTTATCTGCTTTTAATTGATGGCGAACATGAAAATTTACCTTACTTACGAACCTGATTATGTTTACAAAACGTCAGCCTTGGAGTAGAATCGGTAATCCGGGCGAAGATCCCAGCCGGGGCGACGAAAGTTGCTAGGCGTTGAGTTGCGGCGACGTGTTGAGACACCCCGAAGAATGGCACCCTCGCACGCTTTGTCCGCAAAGAGTTTTTATTGCTTTTCAGAACTGTCACCTTTGTAAAGTCTATATTTTTATAGAGGAATCGCAAGCACCAACAAAAAACAAATGATAAAAACGCACACGTATATGGTGTCGCTCGCTCAATCCTCACAGGAGGCACCAAAAAATGTGGCGTAGCAAAAAATAAGTCCTTTTGTCCACACCTTTTTCGACTTAAATAACTTTATTGAATCTCTTTTAAAAAACACACACTTATGATAAATTAAATTCTAAAAGAACTTATTATTTAACATAAACTGATCGATCTGATATATATATATATAACGTAGATTGGACCTTAATCACGTGTTTAATTATTTTATTGCCCACTTCGCCGGTGTACTCGGACACCTCAAAAATGACGTTCGAGAACGTTTTTAGTGGAGACGAATCTCCTGGTTGGCGAAGTGGTCGTTTCGAGCTCAAAACCTAAAGTGACGATCGGGACGAGTCGCCGCCGTCGACGGAAAAACTCAACCCCAAAAGAATTCCAGGAAGGGCTTTCCTAGAATTCGAAATTGAGTTTCCCAAGAAAAATTTGTGACCCTTTTTGTGGTCTTTTTGCGCAAAGCCGTTAAAATCCTGTTCAAACTCGTCGAGGGGATTTTGAGAACAAGGAATTTGTTTGCGACGGCCAAATGCGTCATCTATTTTTTACTATCTCTTTTTCTTTTTAATAGAACTACGTTTGAGGCATAAAACGACGAGGTCCTGGCAAAATTATTCATTAAACATGATTTACAATCTGATTAAATTAAATTTCAATTAATCCATTGCTTTTGTAAAACCATAAATAAACCTAATTTTACAAATAATTCGTTCCTACGGAACAGTTGTAACTTTATAAATTCAACTTAAAAATCTAATATTGTATAATATAATAAAAAGAACTTGTGGCTTTTTGCTTTTGGTAGAAAATATAGTACTAACTTTAATGTTCATTTTGAGCAGAGAAACATATTAAACGTTTAAGCTTCTTCTTTTTTGCTCCAAATTAAAATCGGTTAAAAATAAGAGTTTAAACACACCGTTTTTTGTTTTTAAACTAAATATCGAACAGTTGTACAAGATTCAAAAAAGAACATCACGCGCAACATTTTTATGAACTGTAATTTATGACAATTTCTTACGGCTTTTGTACAATTTAAAAATTAGAAAATACCACTTATATTTTATTTCTGGTTTTAACAAACTATAATTAAAATTCAATCGTTAAAACTTATTCGACGAATAAATTTATCTGATGATTGAAAAAGTAGTCCTTAGTATATTAGCTGATGTTATTTTATTTATTAACCAAAAACAACTTACATATAATTGCAAGTATACAAAATAATAACACAAAACCCACAGAAGTAATCTAGTTACCTGTTCGTGTTGGTAAAAGTTTTATGGAAAGTGACTCAACTAGAGATTTTGTAGAACCAACCCAAGGAATTTTACATCCGTCTAATTTCAATGGAAATATCTAAAACGGATCTCCAGGCTTTCATGCAAATTTTCAGAAATATATGAGCCGAATTTTGGGGTTGTTTTCCAAAATTATTTAAAATTAACATGTTCACCTACAAGTATGTGTAGTCTACACAAACATATGTCGCTTACCATAGATTTTTGCTTGAATCGAAATTTATTTTATTCTCTTTGTCTTTGAGGTCCTAATATTATACAAGTTGAGTTTATGTTACACCATAGAAGGATTTACTTCTGGTGCTCGGGATGAATCTCCGGATATTTGTGGTATAAACCAGACGGAGTTATGGTTCCAAGTCAAGGCAGGGGTAGTCTAATATACATTATACATGATGGTGGTATCAGTGCGACATGTCCTCCCAGAAGAAATTCATCTTATGCCCCGGAGATGCAGCGCACACCCCCGTCCATCAGACCGGAGGAATTGGCCAATTTAGCGGCGTCAGCGGTTCCATCGTGCAGCCAATTGGCTCCCCATGAATAAGTTATGTTTTGTTTACACGTGAGGAATTCCCTCGTAAACATCCCGCCCGCAGCAAATTCTCGTGCACATGCAAAAATCTTATTTTGCGGTCGTAAAACAGCCGTCGTTTGAGAAACCGGAACGCCATCGAAGGCGACATTTTCCATGGGAGTAGATAGTCTTCGTTCGTTCCCGGGATTCCTGGATTCCCCTCACCATCCCGTATTCCCGGATTCCCGGCCCATGTCGCACCATGAAATTTAGGAGACAACAGGCGGGCCGGCGAACGTTAACTGAGTTCATTTTCTCTGTACGAAGGTAAAACCCAATTTATATATATATATTCCCCGGCGTCCCGTTCGTCCTGAAGGAGCGCTCGTGTTGTTTCGCGCATTTTCTAAGACGGGATGAAACGAGGGCCATCAAGGAGCTCGCTTTTCTGTCTTTATGTGCGCAAAATGTCCCTTCCCTAAACGAGGAGTTTACACGTTGCGAAACACCGCGAGCGTGCACCGTGTATCTTTGTATCTGAGAGATTATCTTCCTTGATGGAATTTCCTGAATAACTTCTCAAGAATATAAGAAAGAGCGACGGCGGGGGCGGCCGGCATTTCTTTCAGTGGGCCTGCCCCACCGGCACTGATTTCTTCCTCCTCGGCCCCAAAGGACCCCACGGCAGCTAAAACTCGAGTGGATTAACACACGAATTTACTTTTCTGACTCGTGTTTATTTACTCCAGCCGTGGGAATTCGCCTGTTCGCGTAGTTGCGCCAACACGACAGTTCTACATCCGCGCCAAGGGCGCTAAGGGCGAAAAGTTTTCCCTTTTCCTGGAACGTTTTTTTTTTTTATATATATTCTTTTACACCCGCCATCCAGCGTCCCTGTAGCTGACTCTGGAACAGACAGAGCAGAAAAGTGACAGCCTGTCTGGAATTGTTTGGGGATTAGAGCAATCGCGAATTGATTCTTAGCCCGAACAACAATTTCATGGTGCTGTGAACACGGTTTCTTTGAGCGCGCCCCCTGAAAGACCTCCCCGGAGCCCCACCCGGGCGGCGGCAGCGATGCGCCTCTACAAACCTGTCCTCCACAGAAAAGGATATTCTTCCAATTAACAGACGAAGGACAAACGGAGTCCATCATGCTCCTCCCGGCTGAGAATATCGGGCCAAGGAAGTCACTTTAACAATTAGACTTCGCAGAGGGCTGGACTTAATTGGAGTAATGAGAACCCTCTGGGAGACTTGCCTCCATCGCTTTTTCTATTTTTTTAATTTTAAAACTCCAAAGCAATTTCGATGGGCTAGGTAACGCTTGACGGGATCCTGATTAGCTCAAGAGCGGAACCCCGAGTTAGTTCGCTGAAGCTATGTCGAACTTCATCCTGGAGGTGCGGTACATTTATAAGAATAGTACAACCCTTCGGGATCAAATCTAGCGCCAGGATACCGCACTGAGTTAAAGCAGCTTGTCCGCCGACGAGTACCTCTTGGACTTTGATGAATGAACCTTGAACTTTATAAACAAAGTTCCACGAAGTCAAAGAAAATTAGGGAGTCTAATTGAAAATAAAGTCTAAAAGTCAGTGTCGAAACAACTACAGAATTCCCGCCTTTGTACATAACCCTTTTTCAAAAAACCAAGAATTCCACATTTTAATACATAGTCTATAATAAATTTTGAAAAATAAAACATATTTTGAAAACATTATACATGTCTGTAAACAACCGATTATGAGATAATTTTGAATAAATTTTATAAAAACTTTTTATATATAAATGTTAATTAACAAGAATAGTTAATAATTTATATACACACAAATATTAAGAATTCCAAATTTCAAAAAAATTTCAGACCAATTACTACTACAAATACCGATATAAACATCAAAACCTCAAGATTATTGAGAAGTAATGTAAAAAGAAGAAGGGCAAATTTATGAAAATACGAAGATGCCCCTTATTATTAAATTAAAACGTTAGAATATATTCTTAGCGTTATTAACAAATAATCGTTTTTATAACAAGCCAGTTGCTATAAGGTAGGAATAGAAAAATCAAAAGTATCATCTTATTAAGGTTATAATAACTATGTATAAGAGTTTATCAATATAAAAATGTTAAGGAGTATGTTTTTAAATAAACTATGAAAATTTCTGAGCAGTGGTACAGCAGTGGGCATTTTGAACTATTGGCGCGTTTTAATTTAACATAACCTCTATGTTTTAATTTATAAATAAAATACTACTTATAAATTATTAATTTCAAAATAATAACTTCTACATTGATTTTACATTTCAACGTTCTAGGAATATCTGTTTAAAGCTTTCATAACTATGACAAAAAGGCTGCAGAATCAGCTTTATAGAAAAATAGACAGGCAGACAACGAATTCTCGCCATAAACGTTCCCTTGTTACCACTATGGTGTAGAACTTAACAAAAAAAAAGAAAAAGTCATTTGTGTGAAGTAACGTAGAAAAACTTTAAACCCTTTAGGGCTCTACCGAGTTAAAAAGGCTTTGAGGATCTCATAGTTTTCTACCCCCTTCCAATCTTTCTAATTATAAATGCCTCGTTCCTATTCAAACAAGGCGAGGCTCAAATTCTAAAGAATTAAAAATCATCAAAGTCTGCATAGGAAAAAGGAAAAAACCTTTCGTTTGAGTCGAAAAAGGGAAGCCAGGATTTAGATTTCCGCCTCGCAAAACAAACGTGGCGCATAGCGGCCGAACGAATTTTGTTTGAGGTGCACTGACCCTTTTTTCGCGGGAAATACCTCACAGGCTGGAGTTCCTGGAGTTGCACCCTCAAATGGGCACCACCGCTTGATTATTTCCCAATCAGATTCCTGGAGATTTGATAGTGCAGCGAACCCACCCACCCCCCAAATAAATTTCGGTAGTATAGGCTACCCAGTGTGCTACCAATGAAGGATAAACAAAAAAAAACACTCATTTTTTTATGGGTATGATGAGATTTTTCAGCATCGCTGATGGGAAAACCGAGAAAATTATCATCAGTAAAAGTGAGTGCTTCCTGGCAAGCATCCATCCGATGTTCATAATTTTGAATGGTTGCACGGGTTGCGGTGCTCACGCCCGGCACGTTGCAGTTGCATCCTTGCTCGAGTTCAGGGGAGTAATAAAGTATTTGTTGAGAATTCGGTAGAAGGGTGTGAATGGGGTGGGTTGGGATTTTTGGGATCTCACGGCCAGGGGGTGGTCCAGGGTGGCAAAACCTATCTTTCATATGCAGAGCGAGCTTCATGATTAATCTCGCTTTTCATATGTTCTACACTAGCGGAGTGCTCCAGGGTGAATCCATTAAATTGTCAAATGGAGGAGAGAGCATTTTGTGGTGTTGTTTATCATTTTCTGGTTATTTCCCGTATAATATTTTTATTTTCTTTTATTTTTTTGCTCCTCGTTTTCCGGTACTGTTTTCAGCTTCCGGCTCTGTGGCCTTGAGTTGGCTACAGATATGTCAAGTTTCATAATTTTTTTTTTTTCTTTCATTATTATCACTACCGCCGCGTGAATATGAGGAAATATATCAGTCCCAGGATGAGATGATTCCGGGATATTTTTGTTTTTTAGTTTTTCTTTTTATTAATTTCGTTATTTCCTAGAGGAATCGCTTCGATTTGATTAATGCGCTGCAGCACTACCGCGCTAGAAGCAAATCCTGTGATGAATACGCTTTTGAAAAGGATTTGAAAATTTGAAAGAATTTTCAAAGGTGCATAGAAACACCACATTCGCATTCAAATGTCCGTTTTTTTTTAGTTTTTCTTCTCCCGACCTTTCGCAATTTTCCATTTCGATTAAGCCTTTAGTTCGCCAAAATGTTTAAAGTTCCAATTTGCAGCTCAGAACAGCCTTGCACTCGTTTTATACCCTCGTTTTGCATCCAAACGCCTTTTTATAAATAAAAACTAAAAACATAAAGGCGCCTAGAAGTTCAACCAACTCTTAAGCGAATTTTTAACCTCAAAACAAAAACAAAAAAAAAAACTTTATTTAAATTTACAAAGTCTTACCAAAAGAAAACTCTGTGAATGTGTAAAGAGCACGCCTGTCTTTTAAGGATTTAATTAAAAATTCACTTTATCTGCAGGCGTGTGCATTACACAGACCTACTTGGGGGTAGTTTTTCTTTTCACATCTATCTCAATGCTTTTGGCGCTGACAGGGGGTGTAAAGGGGCGCCACTGCCACGACTGAGGGCCTTCTGTGCCAGAGGAGTAGTTTGCACCGCGCTCTTATGTGAAAACTCGTTTTTCCTAGCCGCTGAAAAGGCATGAAAATATTGTCATAATTTTCACACGCTTCAGGCTATTAAGGTTTTGAGTAACCCACGCCAAAGGTGTAGGTGGCACCAGTGCCAAAGGACGCTTCATTTACAGGTCTTCGTTAAAGTGAAAAATGAGGTGGTGCTCCACATAAAACCACGTCAACTTTACTAAGTAAATTAATTTCTTTAAAGAAAAGAGAACAAAAATTTTAAATAAGGAATTAAAAAAAACACAAATCCAAGTTTATTGTACTCGTTAACAAGCATTTTACGCTTGAGACTTACAGGCGACGATGAACGCATAAAGTTTTCATTCCGGACTTTCTTATTTTGCATTTCCGCTAAGAGCTTTTATGCGACTCTTTACGGGTGAAGAGATTTTGAAAATGGATTAGCATTTTTAAATAATTAATTACCTATAGACAAGATGAATTACATTCTAAAAAATTCTTTCCATTTTTAATAATGAAGAAAGAATACTTTTACATAAAATTATTTTTAATTTTCTACTTGCCTTACTTTACTCATCGGAAAAAAGCAAATTTTAAAAGAAGTCTTAACTCAACTATACGAAATTAAAGGAGTTGAACAAATTTGCATACAACCCTTATCTAAATAAAATATGATTTTAAAAAAGCGAGTTGCTTAAAGGATATTCTAGCTTGTCATTTCAAAAGAAAAACTTGCAAAATTTTTATTGTTGATGTAAAAGGGTCACTTAATACTTGAAAAATTGATAAAGAATTTGCATCACTAAAAGTTACTTGTAAATCATAAAGAGAATAGGCCCTGTAGCGAATATCGTCATTTCTGCCCCTTTTGAATAAAAATTCCTTAATAAAGTTTCAAACTCATAAATTTATTTCAGGAATCTTTGATTTCAGTTAATTTTTGTATTCATAGTGGTAAAATAATTCGATTAGAATAATCCAATTGATTTATTTTAACATTCGATCGACTTATTTTAACCACTTTAAAAAAAAACGAATTAATTGTAGTCAAATGTTACCGAAATGAATTTATGAGAATTTTATAACTTTATAAAGCAATTTTTAGCCAATAGGGCTTAATGTGAAAAGTTTAATAATTGTATAAAAAGACGATCGTATGTTATAAAGTGTACATATACATACATATTACATGTCTTCATTTCAAAGAATTTTTAAAAATAATAGTTTTAATTTTATTAAATATTCCTTTTAAAATATAAAGTGAATATCTTAAAATTGTTCATAATTTCTAAGACGCCAGAACGCATAGAATTTACGCTTTGAATTTACAATATTTTTTTCTTTTTGTATACCTCAATTCCTCCTTTATACATATTTGCTATTCCAATATTTAATTAACTACAATGAAATAGCCCAATCCACTTTTGAAATACTTGAAGAGAAAGTTCCTTAAACTCACGAACCCATCCCAACCTAATTCCATTCATCCTTTGGCCGACCAAATCTCGAAATAAGTTGATTTTCGAAATTATTTTGCACTTCTCAGTCTGATGGTGTCTCAGAAACTCAGTCTTGAATTCGACTCACTCCCTAACAAAATCGGTCTAAAATTGAATTCAACCCCTGGAAGCGGTGAGCGATATAAGGGCGAAGGAGGGCGATTCATTTGCCGACATTTCTAGGCCAAAATGCAAGTAATGAAATTTTTTACGCTGCCTGAATTTTATTGGGCCACGTACCCTTGTAAATACCTACTGAGGCGTTCCTTCGGTTGACATCAAAGACAGAAAAATTCCGTCCTCTGGCCAATTCTAAACAAATCAAATTTCATAGTGGAATAGTCCGAGCATCCCAAAATCCGAGCGACCTTAAGCCCTCGTCTGCGGGTCAGAGAAGGACCAGGACCAAGACCAGGACCAGGACCAGGACGAGGACCAGGACCAGGCTAAGAAGGACCGGGTTCTAGGGCGATAGAACTGTACGACGATTGGGCGGTAGGGTAGTAAGGCCGGCAGCGGTCGCCCTCAGCCCCGACTTCCGGACGGTGCGAGCAGAATGAAAGGCAAATTTGTTTACCAAAAATTCCTTTATTTGATTTGGGGCGAGCATTCCCATTTCTTCCCTTTTGTAATGATATTTTCCCAGGGCGTCTTGTGAATGGGCCTGAAGGCGTTACATAAGTCAGGGCTTATTGCGATAAAACCTTTTCTAGCTACCTTTATAGCCGTCATAAAAGGCACTCTCCTGGCCCATCTCAGTCGCATCCATCTTTCCGGGGAGTCCCTGATTTAGTACGTATCGAACCATCAGCATGTGATATGAACTGCCTGGGATAAGTATCTCGAAGGTATCCTTTCCTCGTCATTAGTTTTCTTGTCAGCCGGAGTACTCTCGAGCTGGGCTGCCGTTGTCGTTCGCATCTTATCTGTCGTCCGGTATGCCCCAGCACAGTCTTTGAAGACTGATGGTGAAATGGGAAAATGACAGGGACCTTTCCTACCTTTCTGAATGACATTATCCTTTGCTTTTTGAAAAACAAATTTAATACACTTTTCCAGTGAGCCAACCTTAGTTTTGTGCGGATGTAAATGACATCCTAGGGGATTTCTTTTTCGACCCCTTCCTGTTACCATGAACCCACAACACCATACCATCCCCCCATACCTCTAAATCTTTGCTCATTCAATACTTTTCTATCTTCAGTCATCGGTCCCAAAGAAGAAAATATTGCGAACTCAAAGAATTCCTTTCACAGGAATCTGAGTAACTTCGTTTTCTCGATTTTAACTGGGTATCGAGGACACGTCCGAACGCAATTTCTCTTCGGAAGGAAACTCACCTGCCGATATTGGGCTAACTTCTCTCCTTTTGCGTGGACACTTTGTCAGGACATCTGAAAGCAGTCTATTGAAAAAGATTGATTCCGAAGGAAACTTTCGTGTCTACCTTGATTTTCAGAATGTTTGGGGAATTATATGAATGTGGAAATTTCAAAATTTATTTTATTTTGTTAGAGCAAGTATTCTGATCTGATTGTCTATTTTTTACTATTATTGATATAATTTTCATTATTTTATTTTTATATTCAACTAGCAAAAACTTTTACAAAAAAATACAACAATATCAAAAATATTATCACCTGCAGAAAAAGTTTTCGAGGTGTCTCATTGATTTGAGTCTGTACAATAATTTTGTATGTACGTACGTCAAAAACTCAGTCTGTAAATTTCAAACCTTATAAAAAGTAAAAAAAAATAGTAATATTTATTTACCAACTTTCGGAATAAAATTGTTCAAAACTTCAACTTTTATATAACTGATTTTTAAGCATGTTTTTTCATATTACACCATTTTTTAAGCAAAGATAGGATTTGCAATTTCCTTGTTAGGAATGCTTAAACCCGTCATTTTCAAATTCCAACCGGAAGGCTGTGTATTCATTTTTACGGTATTAACTACTAAATTAATGTAACTCCCAAAGAAATAGTCTTCCTTTATTTTGCTCCTTAAAGCATTTCTAAATTAAAGGCTTAAGACCAATTTACATGGATTTAACTTCAACAATACAAATTTATATCCCCTACTTTAGTACCTTAGGGGAAGAAAAAGTCCTTCATTAGTGGATGCTAGAGTTACTAAAGAAACCTGCTACCAATATTTGAGTCCTTTAAATCTAGCTATTTGGTCTATGTGTCATTTGAGAGGTAATCAGGAAACTGTTCATAGAAGATAATATTTATACATATTTGCATACATATAACATTTTTGATAAATGTAAGTATATGTGTTTTCTTTAAATTAAAAAATGCAAATTTAGAGAAGAGAAGTCATATCAAGAAAAACTCGTATCAAGGAAAATTTTGTGTAGTCATCATTCGAGTAACATAGATTATTTTACATTTTCTATGTAATCATGTGCATATTTTTTTAATAAAATATAATTATAGAAAATGAATGAAAACAGTTCATCTCTTAATTATCAGTAAATCAGTCCAATAGTGAAAATGGGTACGTAACCACCATAAAAAACACTTAAAAAATAGCTACAAGAAAGTAGTATAATTGAAATTAGTTGAGTAAGGTTGAAAAAGTTATGAATTTACCTCTTAATTATGAAAAGTAGGTAAAAAGATCCCCTCACAAAATCCCCACCTTGGTTTGCCGCAGTTAAGCTAAAGAGGAAACAAATTAGATAAATACGTAACCAGCCCCTTTAGTCTCGAAGTAGTCTACTGCAAAGGGGTGCAGGCGGGGTACTTTAGGACGGCGAACCTTTCTCGGAAGCGCCTATTCCGGCATCTTAACGTCTATGGGGACTTTGAGCGAAGGGCTGCTTTTAAGCATAGTCTAACCCAGAAAGCGCGCCGTAAATTCATCCTCGGAAGTGAGCCGACAACGGTAACACGTCAGCTCAGCACCCCCAGGTAACCACTTACCAGCCATCCGAGACCATTAGGTTGGGGCTCACATTTTCATAAATCTTGCAATCAAAACACTCCCCACGGAGCCTTCGTCTCCCAGCGATTGCAGGAAATCTCCTTCACAAAAGCCACAGTTCCTCGTTCCTGGAGCTTAGGAGCGCAGCGCATGCATTAGCACCCAGCTTAAGGGCTAACGAGGAACAAAAGCAGCTCCGGCCTCCCACGCCCTTTTTATTTGCATATATATATTTACTTAGCCACCCGGAAGCACAGGTGCCAGGGTGTCCTTTCAGCGCACACCACCGTCTTCACCCCCTAAACGTGGATTAGGGGTGCATCGTGGCCCACCCTCGCAGAACAGAAATTTTCCCTTCGACACGTCCACTACCGGAAATCCAAAAAGGAGTACGAAGGAAGTGGCGACAACAATTTTCCGTATTTTCCAATTGCCCAGAAATTTTCTCGGCAACGAAGAATATGTTGACGATTACGACACCGACAACGATGTCGACGTCGGCGTCGAAATTGGTTGCCGTCCACCGTACGTGATTTTTGCCAGTTTCAAACCATCCCCAAGGAACGTGCTCGCATTTGGGCAATTTTGTGTGATTTTTAGATGTAGCCTCCGCCCCTCTGTGTCGCCGGCAAATGAAATTTTGGAGAGTTTTACAGAAATTAGCGGTCGTGAAGTGGGTCATTCAGGGATAGAATTGAATAGAACCAGACTTTCGGGCTGATTCCCACTCAGTCGAAATTAAAAGAAGTTTACCGACCACAGCCAGGGGGAGTATGGTCGCAGAGGTGTGTGCACCACGCTTGAAAAGCTGTTTCCCAATTTAGCGCCCTTCCGGTAGAAGTCCAGTGTGAACTGAGCTTTGCACTGAACTACAAAATTAAATTAAAATTAAAATCGCTAGAAATAAATTACACACTATTATGTATCCGGAAAGTATTCCATCCCCGTCAAAATTGAAGAAGAAGCAATATTATATTATAATTTATACATACATATATTAGTTTTAATAAATAGTTTCAATTTAAGTTTAAGTCCCAAAATCTAATCTTGAAAATTAAGCTATTTATACCTAATTGTTTGTATTTAAATAAAAAAATGAACTAAACTTAATAGAATTATTTCCGATCTCCAACTTTCAGAACAACCAATTTACTGAAATAAAAAGCATATTGAAGATCCCTATTCCAAAAAATATTTGGTTAATTTTACTATAAGACTGTAAGCTGCAGCTTGTTTTGCCAACTTGCAGCTTTATCGCTAGCGGAAAAGCTATGCAAGACAAAATTGAAAAAAGTTGCTCACAAAAGTTAATATGCTTCAATTCATGTGTAGATTGTACACATTTTTAAAAATATATAACACTAATGAATTTACTAAAGAAAAGGAAGAAATATTTATGAACCCTAGAAATTTTTAACATAAGACAGATTACATGAAGTAATGACACAAGCCATCTGAAGATTTGGACTTTGAGCAAAACTTAAGCTAGCTTGAATCCAGACGAGAACAACAAGCTACAATTTTGTGTTGTCGCATTTGGTTCAAAGCTTAAGCTGACTTAAAAGCTGCAATTGTATTTCACTGATTTAAATAGATCTTGATCAGAAAAGATCAAGTAATTTTTTGATCTTCACACATTAAGATTTCGTTTAATGTATTATAAATACTAGTTATTTTCCTTATTTTTTGAATAGTTATTGATAAAAAAAAAAACTAAAATTTGAGATCATTTCTCCACCTTTAAAAAAAACCTTTATGAAGAGGTTAAATTAATAAAATATAGCATTTTGTATTTTTTCTCACAGAATATTAAATAAATATTTTAGATATGACTTTTTCCTTACTGCGGATCATCGGACAAATCATATATTAGAATTTCAAGCAACTCTTATATTTTTTCTGTATTGTTATTAATTTTATCGATTAACCCTAGTCTAACTATTGCATTCTCGAGCTTTCCTAAATAATTTGATCGAATTTTCCATTCCAACAATTCTTCGCATTAAATAAAACTGAAATCTTTTGCTGAGGCACACATTTTAAATTTATCTTTTCCATTTAAAACGAAATATTTTTAGTTATAATAGTTGTAAGAGGTCAGAAATTCAATAAAACATGCTTTTTATTTTAATTTACAAGTTATTAATCCAATTCCCAAGAAAAATATCCACTATTATAGCTTAAGGTCACTTGCTCAAGGTCAAAGTGACATTGGTAATATTTACTTATTACAGATAATCGCCAATTAGCAAACAAAATAGAGGAAATGTGTGTACTTATTCAATTATCAGTATTATCATTCTCAACAGGAGCCTTGCTCGAAATCAACATTCAGTCGCGCGATTCTAAATCTAGTTTGCATTAGAAATAATGTAGAAGAAAAAACGCACTTATTGCGTAAGGGTAGTTTAAGTTTCACTTTTATTAAGCACCTTGAAGAAATTGTCTAGCCGTGGTGGAAGTTTCGCCATTGACGAAGGCCACGACTGCGTAAATCTAAAGTACAAGCAATTGCCCTACCCCACGGGAAGAATAGTAACAAATTGACTAGCACCATCTCGCAGTTGGCGTCTTGAGTGGGAATAGAATCCCCGCGATTTATTTTTAGCTGCAGATTTTGGCATCAAATTATACAATATTTGGCCTCGGCCGCAAAGTGTTTTGAAAACATCTTCGCAGAGCCAGCCAAGCCTGCATTCCAAGTGTACGTACTTAACGCAGAAAGTTGGTGGAAGTATCTTAAGCCAGTGTATTTCATTTTCTTCGAGGACTTGCGATTTCTTTTGGAACCTTTTTTCTTTAATATTTCAACAATGGGCAAAGGCAAAGGTGGTGGCGGAGCAGCTGGTGGTGGTGATGTGAGTGCCTTCTTCAATATATCTTCTTTTTAAGGAAATTCAAAATTATGTAAAAAAGTTTTAAGGGTGCGGCTGTGCGCTCAAACGTTGAGGGGAGATTTTAAAATATGTGCAAATTCTTAATACAACATCCCCCACGTTGATTTAGTCAGTGATGATTATGATTATGAATTTTTCATAGTTCGGAAGTGAATGCATAAAAAATGCTCGTCTCCCAGGAAAAGTAAAAGTTCAGAACGTGAAACCAAAATAAACAAACATTAAACGACTCAGGAAATACAAAATACACAAATAAACTCTCAAGGGCAAATTGGTTACGGAAAATGTTGTTCTGGAAAAAATTTATTGGTCGTGGTCAATTTACTTTAATCTGATTTCGAATCGAAACAAACAATATCATCGATTTAAAAACAAAAGGAAATTAATTTAATGGATACGTAAATTGATTGACCGAAAAATTAATAATTAAAACAAAAACTGCATTTTTAAATTAATCGATCATATTTGATGAATAGCTTGCCACTATTTTTAGCAGAACACTTTTTATATTATTTTGTTTATTTCTTCCTCCTACTAATATTATCAAATTAATTTTGTGTCGAGGCAATGACACTTTCATATAATTATGACTTCTTTTTAAATTTCCTCATTTCATACACATACGCATTTTATATACTTAAAAACCAGCGAAGCTTTTTATCTATTTTTAAATTAATTCATCCGGTATTTTTCCGCTGTTTACAAAATTTGCCGGCCGATAAATATTTATAAAAATACTATTAATATAAAGCACTGTGAATATTTTTAGGACCATTCCAAATTTTTTGGGAGCCTTTGGTTTTCTGAATCATGTCCTTTATAAGTTGGACAAAGGGGAAAATCAGTGGAAAAGGAAAATTTGAGATTGAACTTTAGCCCTCAATTGATTTTCCTGCAATGAACCTAAAGAAAATAATCTTCAGAAAATTAAAAGTTCCTGAAACATTTAAGTGGTCCTAAAAATTTTCACGGTACTATATATTTTTCCAGAAAGTGTGTTGTTTTTACACATTTAATTAAAAAAATAAAAAGAAAAATTCGATTATGCAATATACAAAAATAAATCTCTTGAGGGGTTTCTACAACTAAAATTTACTGAAATTGCGGACATTTTTTAATAAAATTTGATAATTTTATTCAAATTTAAATTTGTATTTTGCAGAAGAAAGCTGGGGGCGGTGGAGCTAAAGGAGGAAAGGACGCCAAAGCTGCAGCAGGACCTGCAGCAGCAAAACCGGCCGAAGCGAAGGCTGGAAAAAAAGGTGACACATATCAAAATATGCCATTCTATTTTTAATAAATAATTTATTTCGCAGGAGGAAAGAAGTGACCCAGAGCCCCTTTCATCACCCCAACTTCCCATGAAATGAATGACTCACGAAAAAGGTGACTGTGTTGTGAAATGATATGAGAAATTGTGATATAATTAAGAAAGCCGGTCAGAGTGTGAAATACAAGAAAAAACAAAAAAAAAATAAATAAAGCAGTAGAGGTAAAATAAGACTGCCTTTTATTTAAATACAAATATATAACTTTGATGCTAATGCCGGCGTTAAAATAATTTGGAAAATACAAACGGCGAGCAAAATATATTGGGAAGCTATCGGAACCAGTCCTGTGACATTGCCCCAAAAAAGGCGGCAGCCCCGGATTTAACGTTGCTCGCGTAATTTTGCGCTATCTGCTGAGATGTGATAAGTTTCGATTCCGACTTCCGTGGCTTTGCTGACTGAGCCTGTGGGAGAGGGTGAGAGGTTTTAATTTTAAGTTGAGAAACGTTTATACTGCTTGTTAGCAAAACCAAATAAAAGGAAATATAATCCACAATTAGGGCTCCTAGTAAAATGTCTAGAGCTCTAAATTTTTGAAACGAGAAGCAAACATGCTTGGTCCGGATTTTAATTCCGGAGATTAGCAGAAACTTTTAGAATTTGTAGCTAACGACCTAATTGTGGTATCACTATTCACCTTTAACCTATTATAGCTGAATTACTTAACTGAATTTAGTGTTAAAACGATTGAATCATTGTACAGCTATAAGACGTAAAAGCCGAAGGAGTGATAAATCTACAAGAAAGCTACTACCAAACATTTGCTATTAGTTAATAAAAATCATCTAAGCGATTCCATGCAAAACCACTTAAAAGCGCTTATGACATCCAAAACATAAGAAGAAAATTAACAGAACAACAATTTTACTTAGGAAAATAGAACAATGGCGGAGTCGTCCTAAAGAAAATAGAAAGTTTACAAAATTTACAGCGAAATTAACATAATCCAGAAAATCCAGAAATTTTATAAAATTTTCTACAAACCTTTTCAACATCATGCACGATCGAAGTATTTTTGCTCTCCGATGAAATTATAGGCAAAAGTGGGAACCAAGTCGTGGATGAGCCATTCGAACTCAGACTCAGCACATTTGGATCCTTATCCAGCCCTCCAGCCTGTTGTTTTACATCGGCAAGGATTCCAAGATTTTCTGGGAATGGAAGTAACACCCCAAGCTGACACTGCATTCGCTGGGCGCATTTTTTAATATTCGTATTCAAGTATGGATAAAATAACTCAAAGTCAAACGGATCTACGACATTTTTCAGGTCAGTGGTAAGCTTTTGAAATTCAGCGGAAGTCTTTTTATCATCACGTCCAACAAAAAGAAGCTGGAGGAATTTGAGATCAAAATAAAGCTGGATGGCCATATTTTGGTTTGAAGTGATAAAGTTGCTGGTCATAAGATTGTTATAATGTTTTAGAAGTTCTTCAATCAATTTAGTGTTTAGGTGCAACAAAACTTTGCGGGGTAGCGTTTGAGGGACCCATCTATTGAGCCCGTGAATTATTTCAATTAAGTGATTTTGAAGCGATATTCTAGGCTGGCATGGAATTCTAATTGTTGATTGAATTGGATTATCTTCTTCATCTTTTTCCTCAATTGTTATCGTTTCCCAATTCTGGAAAGATAATAGTAAAATATTTTGATATAATTAGCAATAATTAAAACAAAAAAAGCCTTTGAGTCAATGCTAAGCAAATTTATCGCTACAACTGAAACGATTGTGATAAATTTTTGAATGTTATGCAATACTGTGAAAATTTTTAGGACCACTGCAATGCTTCAGAAACTTTCCATTTTACTTCTTTTCATAATTTTTCTAGGTTCGACAAAAGGAAATCAATTCAGGACTAAAAATTAATTCTCAAGTTTCCTTTTCCATTGACTTTCTTCCCTCTGTCCATGCATTGGAAAACGAGAGGTTCCCGAAGAATTGGAATGGTCCTTAAAATATTCAGAGTACTGTATTAAAACATTCTAATTTTATTATTAAATGTAATAAGAGGTTAAATAGTCGAATAAAGCTTACCACAAAATCCTTTAATAATATCTCATATCCCAGCGTCTTTCCGACGGTCTTCTGGAAATCTTGTTCTTGGAGGAAAACATCACAGAACTGTTTCCAGAATTGAAACGATTCTTCTTCAAGTAGATTGCACACTTTATTCCATTTTTCCAGGCTCTTTTTATCCACAGAAATCTTCTCCCAACTGGAAGCTGAATAGCTGTGGGACAAGCACATTCGAAAGTGAGGACACAGTTCGTTGAAGGAAATAAAAAGCCGCCCGAGCAGGACCAGCTCCTTGCAACGACGCTCAAATTTTAAACCTTTTATCTTCGTAATAAGGCGCGATATGTGCTCCTGGCTAATATCTTTCAAAAATTCGACTATGGCCTGTTTTTCGGCGACCGGGCCACCATCGTCCTCAAGAAATACACTCACCTCTGAGAAAATAGCTTCTAATCGTTTATCAAACGACAAGCAAATTTGAACAATTTTCGGATCGAAACCCTTCGCTTTCATAAGTAGCGTGTTACTCTTTTTATCCTGGTTAAGAGCTTCTTTTAGGCTTTTTGGAATTTCCGATGAGTCCTCTACCCAAAAATCGTGACCCCTGCTATCGTCTTCCTTGCTGGACACTCGCAGCATCTCTTTAACATCGTCGTGGACTGCATCAATGCATTTCAGCCAGGATTGCCGGACAATGTCCCGAATTCGGCCGTTTAGAAGGGGCTGATATTCGTGAACGTAAAATTCCAACCCTTGCGGTAGTGAGAGACACTCGCACATTTCATTCCAATTTGAAGGCCTCTGGATACCCTGCGCCTCGGTCCTAATTTCCTGGATTGTTTTCATGGAAGACACCAGCTCAAACAACCCACTTAAGTGAGTTTTCGCCACTTCAGAAACCGACTTAAGCCATTCCTCCGATCGAGCCTTCACCGAATCTGGGGTGAGGGTGGGAATTTCAAAGGTTGGTCTGTAAGTAAAAGTGTTTGGTAAGCATTTTTTTGGAATTGAGTAATCGATTTGGGGTTCTTACTTAAATTTTACTATCATATTAGGAAGAGCTTGCAACATTACTTCATCATTGAGGCTCATCAAGGAAATTGTTGGAGCCCTCTCCTCGCTGGCAAAGTGCTTTAAGGATTCTACAAGAAGACCACCGCCGTTTTCTAAATTAATTAAGGTTTTGTTAAATTAAGATGTAAGATCAAATAAAATAAATAATACCGAAGAAACACTTGTAAATTAGCTCGACTGTTGTGTTCAACACCCTCACACTAGACAAAATTCTGTCTTTCACCCTTCTTTGAGCACTGTGATCGCTGGATAGCGCTGATAAGAAGGCTTTACTCCTCAGCTTGATCAGAGTAGCAAGGAGCTGATCCAAGGGGATTTTCTCCAGAATGAAAAGACCCTGAAGACAATCAACAGCAGCCTCGGGTGATAGATTCTCGCGTTCCAAAGTGGCCAGGCAACTTTGCTTAATTGTAAAGAAGAACGGCTTTAAGATTTCCCACTGTTTTTCGGCGACAGTGAGCCGCTCGAGAAGCACATTTCCAGAGTCCAGCTTCAGTCCGGTGCTGATGTGTCTTGCAAAAATAAACAGCTCTGTGGCCACGAAAAACTTCTCATCGTCGATGTTGGACCAGATTAATTCCGGCATATCGGTGAGGAGCTTAATTTGGACCATCGTGCTGTAGTCACTGCTCCGCCTAGCCCCCATGGGGCTCGATCCCCGCCGGTAGTTCTTGAACCCGACCAACTGCTTCTCGTTGAGGCACCTCACCGTCGCGATTATGTTCCCAACCTCCGTAATCACAGAATTTGATGTCGTTTTCATCGCTTGAATCGTATCTGCGGCTTTTAGCAAGTCCCTGTATCGCTCCCTGGAAGAAAATATCAAGTGAAAATCTCAGTCCGGGAAGTGCCACAAATTTCCTAGGGTGACTTACCCCACCATCGTTCGGAGCTCTTCTCGCTTCTTCTCTACTTCGGTTTCCAACTTCTTTTTTATTTGATCTATTTCAGAAATCGTGTGCTGCTCGAAGAGCGCATCTGCATCAATATCCAGCAAATTAATTGCGGACATTTTCGCAGATATAAACTTAAGGTAAACTGCAAACGTAAACAAAACTTTTGAAAAATGTCATCAGATTTGACAGTTTTCGAATGACAGAGAAAAACACGACATACACAAGTGGAGAGATTTTTATCACTGATATATAAAAATGGATCACTCTTTCCATACAAAATAGTTCGCTTTTCCTTTCCTCTTGCTCGCACTATTAACGGATTTGAATTTATTATAAAATGTATTTTTGGAGTATTACTTACTCACTGTTAATGATATAAACCGATCTAGTAATTATACGGACAATAATTAAATAATTGGTTTGGTCTCTTAAAATTCCCTTAAAACGAATGAAAACATGACAATTTAATATTTTGATATAAAACTGAATTTCACAGAATTTCACAGAATTTCCATGTTTTCGGCAGAAATTTTGTTATTAAATTATTATTATCTTATTATTATCTTTTATTAATTCATGTTTTTAATTATTCATACTTTATCCCTAAATTACTGATTAAAATAGCACAAAAATTACCAAAAACCTAGGTTAATTCAGATTTAGCTGCACTTATACTTTTTATTTTATCTAAAATTAATTTAGTTATAAAACAAAGCACAAAAATACTATATTTATAAAAATTATAATTCTTAAAACAGTTTTTTAGCGATGTAAATTGCATTTCCAAAAGTAAGCATTTCAACAATCTGATGAGAACTTTTCAATGAAAAAAGGGTTCTTCAAGAAACTTCTCACTGCTAAATTATCTGAGACTTGATGCTAAATTTATGGGAATTCGATTTAAGTGTGCATAATACAATTAAAAATAAATATAATTATAAAATTGTCTGACTTTTAGAAGCACGCATAATGCCAAAAAATAGACTATATCTAAATTGTTCTTAGGTGAGACTTTTAAAAAATATTTTCGACAGCAAATTAAGTGGTCCATTGGAAATTATCAAAAATTTTGAACTCTTTTTATAGTTGAAATTAAACAATAAACTTATATTTTTAATTTTTAATAAAATTGACTCTTTTGAACAAAATAGAAGACGTCAAATAACTAAAATTCTGTACAGCGCTATCTGCCAGAATGTAGTCAAACTAATTTTAGAACACGTAGTAGAGATATGAACCATGTTTTTAGGGGGGAGTTTTCAAAATGAACGACACCTTGAACCGAGTCCGATGGAAAAATAACAACAGTTCTAAAACAATGATATAATTACATACTTTGAAAATCGAACCTTTTAATGATAATTTCAATTTCTAAATATCATTTTTATCTATGTAAATAATTAAAATTAGGACTACTTTTTCTTGTATGATAACTGAAATAAAAATAAATAAACTTCTTATTACATTATAAAAATATAAGTCAAGTAATATTTTAATGAGATTATTTAAGCACGTATGGTAAGTTATCTATTGAATTTCTAATTTTTAAAAGAATGTCATTAAAAATCGAACTTAAATATGCTAATCCACGGGCAAGTAAACTTCCAGAAGTGACTTGAAGAGAATATTCTTGACTTGCAGGAGAATATCCTTTTCAAGTTACTTCTGCAAGTGAATTCTGGATGTTAGCTTTAATAATATAAAAAATTGAACTGTGAGTAACGTACAAATATCATATGCAATAAATAAACTTCTACCGATATAGAAGGCATTGGTAGAACAGGAAAACTAATTATTTTGTGGCTAAATTAATACAAAAAATTCACACAATTTGGAACCTATACCTATTTAATAAATATCTGGTCCCAAACTGTAGGCAAGGAAAAGACGGAGAGAAATCGCACAGGACTCAGTACCAGTAAAATTGAGATTTAAAACAAACTACCAGAGAAAATCCGAAAAATAGACGATATAGAAATTTCAGAAGTCCAATAAAAGAATATGTAAAAGCAGGTGATGTTATTAAATAATAGTAGGAACTAGAGGTGAATACAGTATGAGCGGTGCGGTTTGAATGAGAGATATAAAGATACAATTTAATTGAAGTTACGTACTTAATCGCTATTTGTGAAAGCCGAATAAGCGGCTCTTACACCAGCATCAAACTGATTGAGTGGTTTAGATAAAATTTGTAATTGTTTTATTATTTATGAATTTAAGTTTAATAGGATCCACCGTAACATTGAAGAGTTGGGTGAAAGTTTCGAGCAATACGTTGTGATCTATTATTATTATGATTAAAAAAACGAACACCTACTTTTATCACAAAATAGACTGAAATTACTAGCCTCATTAAAAATAATTTGTAAAAATATCGTAACTTTTAAACGATTTTGTTTGAACTCTGTTCCCGATAAGTAATAAATAATTAATAAATTTTAAAATCACTCCCAAGATCGAGTGCGATCGCATAAATTTCGATTTTGTACCGAAAAGGGCCCCACTTCTGAATCATCCCAGACCCACGGGCACGGCCTGCGTGACATTAGTTCACATTCTTTATTTACTCGCGATGATCACACTTAAATTGGTCCAATTAGTCGCTGAGCGTAAAATCCAAACAGCGACGGCCGACGGAGCGCCTGACTCGATCGGGCTGGAAAAATAAGAAGAATTTAAGAAATGGGCCTTAATTCGACCCAATGGAATCTCATTCAAATTTATTGACAAACGAATTGAATTGATTGATTTAAATGGATTTATGTGCATCAACGGGTGACCGGGCGGACTTAGGCGGCCCAGCAGCATCCCATGGACCGATCCGAAGATGCTGCGTACATGACTGCATCCCGACTCTGAGTGATTTCGGTTCACGGGCGCGAAATTATCCCCGGTGAAGAAAATTGCGGAACGCGCGTCCTCGCGGCGGACAGAGGTCTCCTCGAGGATCATAAATCTTGAGGTTCCACTATCGTCGCCTAAAAATCGCTAAATTCCCGGAGTTGCGCCGCCGTGTCCCGGGGTCATGTTTGGCGATAGTGCCAGCCGAGCACCGAACATGTTACCAGTAGTAAAGCAATTACTCCACCGCTTCCAATTAACCGCTAAATGGGGCTCCGCAGACCGGGCTCCAGCATCTTTGGTCCAGGGAGGCTGCTCCGGCTGCAATTAATCGCACTATACATGGGATGCCCGGGCTCCGGATGGGGCCGGCTCTGGCTAGACCAAAATAGACAAAATATTTTAGCCGAGTTTTCCCAGCATCCCACCAGCATCACACATTCCACGGAGCAAGTCGTAATCTTGCTCCTTTTCGTATAATCACCATCCGAAGAAGCTGCGGCCCCCCGGCCCCATCTTTCATTCTTAATTGCCGGGGCCGGAGTGGAGTGTCTTCAATTTATCTCCCCGGTCAATTCGGGGATAAGAGAAATGAGCGCGCACTTAACGCAAATTAAGGCGCGACAGACACTGCGAATGGGCGCGCACAGGGTTCCCTAATTGCCCCGATGGTGTTGGATATGTTCTTCAATTCATTTGACGACATTTTAATTCGACACTTGCGGCCGCTGCCATACTCCTGGCCGCCGCGGCCGCCGCGGCCGCGAATCGCGACGGGACGGTGCGACGCGGGCAATTGCGATTCAATTTAACGCACTTTGTGGCAGCCAACAAGCCCGCCACGGACAACATTTTGCTTTTAGCCTTTCAATTTGCTCCTCAAATATACGGCCCCGTGTTGATCACCTGAATTTTTCTCGCCCCAGCCCCAGATGGGCGAACCACTTTATAACCAGCATTTTTCAATCGAGCAACAGATCCGAAGTTGCAACTTATGTAATTTTTGATAGTAACGTCCACCAGCGAGTACAGAGTTGCTTTAAAATGCATTCAAAAAATCCACTTTTATCACCCATAAATAACTACACCTTTACTATTAACTATGTACATAATTATGACAAAAACCAGGGACCAAAAATAATCATCACTTCTGATAATTAAAAAAAGAAAATCATCACTTTACATAAATTCATTAACCTAAATTTGCAGCTTTACTTACATTCTATCTTAACATATCGAAATGCAAAATCATGACCTTTTCTTGTAGTCAGTTATGTTTCTTTTCAGTACAAATTAGATAATAAACTTCTCGTAAAAGCAGACCATATTAAGGATCCAGGGGGTTATTTTCAATACAAATATGACTATTAATGATCATGTAGATTTTTCTTGCACAAATTCTTTTGAAGCTTCAGGATTTTTAAAACGCAACACTGAATATTTTAAATTTCCACAGACACTTACGTCCATTTATTTTTCATTTGTACGTTCTATCCTTGAATATGTATCTGTAATATTGTGTCCTTACTACCAAGCACATATAAAAAGAATAGAATATCAATTCAAATCCTCGATTTATTATTTTTAAGTGTAGTCTGCTTATTGATTTCATACCATCTTATAGCCCAACGTCATTTTTTTCTTGGTATGTCGATTTTAAAATTCAGAAGGGAAGTAAGTTTTACTGTCTTTGTGAAGGATATTCTGTCTTTTATTATTAATTAAATCTCCTGAACTATTCTTATTAATAAAATTGTATGCACCTGAAAGACCAATTCCTTCGAGATCTTTTATATCTTTATTATATGTAGATAGTAAATAAATAAATAAATAAAATATCCGAAAGATACGAATGCTTTGCATAGGGTTTTTTTTAATTTAAATTATAAGGAGCCTCCAACCGTGACTCGATTATGTGGGCTCCTTTTATATTACATCCTTTCTATATTTTTATTCCAATATCCTTTATGAGCTTTAATAAGTTTTTGATTTTGTGTGGGTCATCGGCTAAGATGTCCTTTAAAGTTCCTTTGATGCCATAGTATTGCCTTTATTGATTGTATTTGGTACATTAAGTCATGGTGTAGTTTACTTGGCAGTGCACGCATTTTTGTAGCTAATTTTTACTTTTCGTTTGTTCTATAAATAATTACGCTGGTCGATCATGTTGACAATGTTACGAAGTATTCTTTATTTTTCAGTTAATTAATAATAACTACGAAGTAATTGTTAAGTTTAGTTGGCTCGATAATGACTATGAATTCATATTTATTTTTCGGTAGTTCGATAACAATTATGAAGTAATTTTTATTTATCAGACGCTCGTTAATTCATTAGGTATTATAAATCATAATAAGAAAAGATTACTAACCAACTTAAAAAACGAAAAGTCTGTCATTCACGCATATGCTATTTTTTTAATTTCCACTTCTTAAAGGAAGGAAAATAATGACTGATTTGAACAATCGAAAAATAAAAATTACTTCGTAGGTATTATCAACTGATCGAGAAATAAAATTACTTCGTAATCGTTACATTATATTAACCTTCTAGTTTTTAATTCTTTCCTGTATGTAGCTTGTATTAAGCGCAAATAAATAAATAAATAAATAGAAATAAACCTAAAATCAATTATTTAATTTGTAGTCCAACTTACGTAGATTCAATAAATAATTTGTTTAAATGTTTAATATGATATTTTGTCGCTTTTTTATTTTCACATCGTTCGATAACGATTTTTAAGTGATTTATTTTTCGGTTTTGTTAACGATAAAGTAATAATTAATTAATCAATTTCTAAATTACAACTAATAATAAGAAACGATTTTTAACTGCCTTAAAAAAAGAAGAGCTATCATTCCGAATCGTAAATACCTATCTATTTGTTTTTATTTTTTCACCCTTAAAAGAAGGAAATTAATTAAATCACTTTTATTTGGAACAAACAAAAATAAAAATTACTTGTTAATCGTTATCAAACAGGCGCAAAATAAAAATTACCAATCGTTCTTTTTTGATTTACCTTAATACATATGTGTTGAGTTCGAAAACCCTAATGAGTAAATTTGGATATAAAAAAACCCTGCAATTTTCTAAGAATATAAACTATTAAGTCTAAAAGTCGAAAGTAAATTCACTATCATCTACCATAATTCATTAAATGTGTCGGTTTTAGGTCGCAATCAATAAAATATTTAAAAGGGCTCAACTTGTATCATTAGTTGAAAAAATTATTCAAAATTCTCTATTAGAACGACATCTGAGTTTTCGGATTCATTTTTAAAAGATAAAAGAATTTAGTTTATTTCAAAATGTAAATGTTATTAGAATAAAATAAACTTATTTTCTTAGTTAGATAAGCGAGATAACCTTGTAAAATATCTAAAAAGCCTAAAAATTGTTGTTTCTTGGAAAATATCATCCAAATATTTGCAATACTATTTGATTTTATAAAATTGAGTGAGTAATTCGACTTTTTAGCCTTAAAACCTTTTTCGTACTATAGCATTAAATTTTTATATTTGCATTCAACTAGATATGGTCTCTGATCTTCCTTGAACTTGCTTGAAACAAACTTGTAAAATAAGTAGTAAAAAATTAAGCTAATAATGCAAACTTGCAGCTTCATATTTTCTCTCAATTATCATCATCATATCTGGATAAAAAGTAAACAAACCTCAACCTACACCCGCCAAAAACATATCTCGTCCTCGGGAGCGGAAGGTTACCCACTGTTTACTAGCTTTGTACCCCCGGTGCGCGAGGTAAACATTCTCATCAAATTCCCAAATTCCAAGATAATTCGCGGCTTTGTCACGCGATAATTCCCAATTCATCGCGTAACCCAGTTTTACCTTAGCATTTGCCGCTAGAATTTAATGAGATAACGAGCGGTTGAATTTCCTCATAAATAGGCACCCCCGGAAAGCTACCGGGCACAGAAAACCTTTTCATCGACTCGAGTTACAATGGCGCGTCTCGACATATTTTTTATATTTGCAACTGGTCTGATCGTTTTAGCGATCGCTCGTGCTGACACGGAAGGTTGTCTCTAATTTCGTTAAAAAGTAAACAATTTTTAACCATAATTTCATTATAAAAAGGTTCTTTAAATCATACACGGATTGTCGGCGGAAGTAAAGCAACAGAGCCCTATCCTTACCAAATTTCGCTACAGGTGAAAAGGAGAAATAGGCCAAGTTTAATATCCTCGATTTTAACTGGTGAAACTGGTGACTGGGCTCACACGTGCGGAGGATCAATTTTGGACAATAACCACGTCCTGACCGCAGCCCACTGCGTCGACGGAGGGTCACCCGAGATATTTTCAGTTTTGGCCGGAACCTTAAACAGGAACTCTGGAGGAAGTAGACACCTTGTGGAGTGGATCAAGGTGCATCCGGACTATCAGGAACTAGTGACTTGTGACATCGCCATCTTAAGGGTGAAAACTCCTTTCGAGTACAACGACATGGTCCAGCCCATCGAGCTCGAGGAGGCTCACATTGGCGCTGGGGTCCCGGTCACCCTTTCCGGCTGGGGGTACTCCAGACCTATTCGATTCGGGAATATTCCTATGCATTTGAGAACTATCGACTACAAAACAATTTCGAACGACGAATGCAAGGAGAGGGGCTTTAACGTTACAAAAACTGAAATCTGCACCTATAGAGGACTCTTTCGAGGTGCTTGTGCTGTAAGTTTTTGAGTCCTTTATTTTAGGTTGATATTTAAAAAAAACATTATTTTCTCCTTTACTTATAGGGCGACTCCGGCGGACCTCTAGTTAACAAGGAAAGGACAAAGCAAATTGGAATCGTGTCTTATGGATCCTTGATATGCTCCTCAGGAAGTCCAGACGCCTTCACCAGAGTATCCGAATTCATAGATTGGTGCAAAGAAACTATGAAAGGTTAAATAAAGTTAAAGTAGTTGTTAGCAGGATATGAAGTAAATCAATTAGTTAAGATTGTTAATAATGGTTTTCAGTTTACTTCAACAAATTCGAAAATTTTATGATTATAAGAAAAATTTATTTTATTCTAAAAGAAAATTATTATTTAGTTTTATATTAGTTACAAGTTCATATCACAATTAGTAAGAATTATCAAAAGTTTACGTTCACAGTGAGAAGCTCTATTTTTGTTTTCTTCATTCACATAAAAATGTAATCAACTTAAAATTTTTAGTTTTTAATTTTTACGGTTAGAACTAAATTCAACTAAATTATAAATTATTGTCTAAAATATAAATGTTTTTTTCTCGAAAAATTGTTTTTCTGTTTGATTCCATTCGATTAATTTTTAACTGGGAAACTGGATAACTGGGATGTCTCAGAGGCAATGAAATTGACTGATATAAATCTAAGCGATATTCGTTATTTTACGAGGTATTCCTTAATCACTGTTCTGTAAGAGTTCATACATATTTTCTTTTCCACAAAAATATGATATTGAATGAGCTCAAAAAATAAAACAATACTCGGAAAAATCCGAATATGTTTTTTTATTTGTACACTAAAAGATGGTAAAAGTTCTAATTTTTAATTTCAAATTTTCAAATTTTAGCTTAAAAAATGTCTTTGCGGTCGTGGCTAAAGAGATATTAATTCTAATATATTTGAAATTAACGAAAAAATTGTAGGTCATAAGAGAAATCGATGAATATAATAAAAAGATTCTAACTTAAGACAACTCGATCGAATAAATATTATTTAAGTTTTGTTGTTCGACGATTTTGAAAATGTGAATTTGAGACAAATATATACAAAAGTTTACGAAAGACACAACATTTTTAAAGAATTTTTCCATCAATAATATGATATTACATCTATAGCTCTATTATTCGTGCTAGAAAATGTTACTATTGTACATATTAAAAATCTGACCCATTTACAATAACTTTTGAAGGGGAAGCGAACAATTTTTCCGACTAAAAGAAAATAATCAAACATTGACAAACTTTCGTTAACAACAACATAGTCGAAAAAATGAGGTTCAAGAAAATCCCTCCACTAACCTCAAGCCCGACCGGGTAAAATTCCTTGCAAAATCTGTTCCCGGGCAGAAAGCTGATCCCATTAAACCTCAAAAAGGAAGAGCACCCGCTGGGTCCTGTGGATGGATATTGAATATCACCTTGAATAATTAACACATTTTCCACATGAAGACGGATTTTCATGAGGACACTGCCCGCCCGCTCGTGAGGGATGCCCAATTACTGTCAGGTCGCCATCTAGAAAATGAATGTGCTCCGGATCTGGTTACGAATTTCGGGGGCTTATTTTGCATAAAGCCGTAACGTTAATGAAATTAGCTATAGTTAAGCGGACCGTAAGCGGGTTGGGGTTGGGAATATTCTGGGGGATGGCTTTTTGGTGATGGATGCCCTTAGGGACAGTGTGGTCTCTGTGTAGGAAAATTCTATGTGGAATTGCTAAAATCGGGCGAATTAGGGCGAACATTGCTCCTGTGACAAATTTAATAACCGCGACAGGTCATCCTTGTCGGTTTTTTTGCGCGTCCAAAAGGCCTAAGCCCTGGAAGGCGAAAAGTCAGAGCCTCGGCTGGGAATTTTTAAGTGCGATCGTTTTCAGTAAATCGCTGGTTTCCCAGTGTCCACGTCTCTTCAGCAGCGAAAACGGGTAGAATTGGGCCCTCGACGGCCGGCAGACGGAGCTATCCCGAGGGTAACGAGCGCGCGGACGGAACGACAACCGGCGTAGGTACCTTACCTTGGTGCCTAGGTACCTATAGGTGCCTGGGTGCCTGGTAGGAGGAGAAGGTAAGCGAAATCATGCGCAATACCACCCATTTACGGAAGTATATTATTCATTGGGAAATCGTGACTGCCATAGACCCGAACGGTACCGTTTGCAGCCGCGATATCGATGAGATCCCAGGTGAGTGCGCACGTCTTTTCCAGGAGGCGACGACGTCTAAGATGACGACGGACGACGAGGACGAGGACGCCGACGTCCACGTCCACGTTCGCGTCCACGTACACCTCGCGCAGGTATTTAAAAAAAAACAAAAAAATAACTAAATTCGCGGTCTTTGGGCCCCGCGAGCGATTGGTGCGCGCCTGCTCCCGGTTCCACCAGGTGCTCAGGCGAAATCGCGGACTCCATCCCGAACCCTGGATGGTATTGGTAAGGTCCAATTCAAAAGCATAACGAGGGGGTGGCGGGAGTCGAGGAGAAATTGCCCGTGTCTTATTGTAAACATAATTAACAAAATAATTCATCAATGGCCGACGAGCACGGCCGACACGGGACGCTGTACGCACCCGACGACGACTCGTGTGCTCCCCCGGAGGTCGCGGGGGTCAACTGCGCGATGTGCCTAGCCGCTCACTAGGCAATTGACCCGGTCCTGGACGATTCCCGGCTACCACGCCGCCGCAATCGAGGAAATTGAACCCGATGCTCGATGGAGCTGTTGTGTGTGCTTTCGAGATTATGGTGGTTTCGGTCCATTATCTCTGCACGCTGCACCTCTTCTCCTTTCTGAATTTTCTTAACCCTTTTTTTCGCGTTTTCCGTTGTTTCACTATTAATAACGGTAGATCGTATAATGAGGCCTTGTTTAAGTGGTTTGCAGAAGGCTCGCCATTTTCCCATGGTATCGAATCCCGTCACAAGGGCATAGACCCTTAACTGGCGGAAAAAAAGGACTTTTACTATTTACGAGTAGTGAGTAAATTTCCAATAAAATAAATTTTGGAATTTATTATCCATAAAACCGTCAACACCAAATTTGAGCTTTAACATTTCTATAGGATATGGAAAATATCGGAAATGAAAACACTCCATTTTCTTCTGTTTTCATCAAATTCAGCAAAAGAAAAAAGGTACAAAATTTAAAAAACCGTACTTTTATCACTTATAAAAAATCATTAAAAAATAACGATTAATTCTACGACCTAGTAACATAACTTAAATAAAAGCTTGAATCTTAATCCATAGTATAAAAACACAAAACACTTCAAAACATTTCGAAATATTCCATGAATTTGACTTTTGTCCATAAACTGATTATTTCATATATTTTAATATGGTGATTAAAGAAAACATTTTTGCCAAAATGCTTAAATAGGATATCCCCAGACTAGGAGTTAGGCTTTTATTTAAATATATATATATAATGAATTTTTAAAATTTTATGATGAACCTTAATTTTTTACTAATTGGCCAAAAATGATCAAAATTGGTACTTCAAATTTTGCATTAAAAAATCAACTAAATTTTTGACTAAATATGAGAGAAGGGTCGACGAGCGTAGATACAAGTGCTAAAAATAATAAATAAATTTAAATACGAATTATTATTATTAAAAGGACAAAAGAGAATGTGAAGCAGTTCATTGAAAATATAATTAAAAACGTTAAACAATTCATCTATGTATATAACAAAACAAATGCATGGAAGTACGAAATTTGTTACATAAATATTTATTTAAAAATATATTCACAAAAAATCAGTTTACAAAAACGTTGTTGCGGAATGTAATCTCGCGCGAGTACCTACAGGAAAAAATTACAGAAATTATGGAGCAATTTAATTCTTAATTACAAAATTTTTTCTATTAATTACAGCACATAAATACTTTTTTCCTAAGGAAAATGACAGAGCTTTCGACCGACAAGGTGGACTGCTTGGCTTTTTATTGAGTGCAAGAGATGTTGAAAATTTAAATTATTTAATATATCTATATCTTAAATTGTGCATTATATAAAGTGAAAAACAAACTAAATTTATTTGATTTTCATTGATTTTCATTTCTTGCAATACTTCAAGATATCGTAATAAATGTTCATCCAAATAAACTTTAATTCCAATATATTATTTATTTTATCAAAAATTAAACTTCCAAAGGAAATATTTATAGAATAGTTTGGGTACTGGGTCATTCTGGTGTTGGCGGAAATGAGGTTGCTAATGAACAGGTTAGTTACGGTTCATCAACTAAGGTACCAAGGCAAGAACACTACTGCCTCTGGGATAATGCTTTAGGGTTACGACGATGCTAAGGAAGTTACGAAACCCCATGTTTATACCGATTCAAGTGATTTATCATATTCACAACTAGTTAACTTCATTTAAATTGCTAATTGATTGCTCGGAAATTCAAGTGATGTACATAGTGACAAAATGAGTGGAGTCGTTTAATCAATTATTGGATTCCAGATCTTACGGATCATTCTAATGATCGTTAGAACCTTTTAAAGTCCGAAAACAGGAAATTATCACTTGACACTGCTGGCCATATGACGAAGACTTAATTGCGTTTTCTCAAGTAAAATCAGCAATTGGTGTAAGAAGTGGGGTGGTGGACGAAGAGGGACAGATTCTACCGATTGATCACAATCTTCGCATATCATCTCTTTCTTCTCTGATTGATTGATTTTGTTCGGTGTTGTGTGTTTCACATATGAGGAATAAATCGGGGCGCGGAGGCAATAACTCTCTACACACGTTCCGGTCGGAGAAATCGATTTATCCGAGAAATGGAATGCAACAAAATTGCACACATGAGATGCGGAGAAATTAGCTCATATACACAGCATCTTTTCGCACTGAGATAATCTGGCCAGATGGCAAATTGGTTGCTTCTCGCAAAACATCACGAATTGATTCAATTTGAACGTGAAAAATTACAAATTGCGAACCAAAAAGGAGATTACTGGGAAGTTGGGAAAAATTGCACGCGAATTCATGGAGAAGTAGCTCTAGATTAAATAGCATTGCGCTTTTGTGAATTTTAGAATTGTTTCGTAGAAAATCTTTGTATAGAGGATAAAGATGGGTTTAATTTATTAAATGGGTAAAATCCTATTTTTATTAGTTGGACGACAGATTTGCGCTATTTGAGCGACGACAACAGATGGAATTTACTACTTTCGCACCTCATTATTGCAAATGAAGGAAATCATCACCAGTAGGTGCCTTCAGGCGGAATTTCTCTGTGCGCGAGAATTGTGACACTCTTCGCGGTAAATTTAGTGCCCGTAAATATCCGCGACGAAGGTAATCTCGCGGACTGTAGTTGCACAGCATCCCACCATTCGTAGCTAAAATATTGACGAGATATACCCGGCGAGTGTGCGGCTAAAAATCACCTGGACCGCGGCCGTTTGGGTGGAATCGGGCATGTTATCGAACCGCTTCGAAAGTGTTAGCGGCCCGATAGATTCTTAATGACTTCCTACTAGCTTCGAGGTATATCACGGGTCTGGTGCGCTCATGGGAGATATATCGACGATAATTTCACGCATTTACGTTCAGGGCAAGCACCCACCTCGGCGATAAATGAACATCGCTGGACGAGGGCTACTATGGATCGGGATAAGTCGGGTACCCCGGCCTCGGTCCAGGTCCAAGATCTGTTCTGGTCCAGGTTGGGTCCAGCCGCGGCCAGCATCCAGCAGCCGTTGACTTATTCGTTCGGCTCAGTTCTGTTGCTTGAAAATCGACCTCAGATTCTAATCTTTCATGTTTGGTTACCACTTCTTACTGCAGCAAGAGATTAGACCCGAACTGCGGAAGACTCGTAGACGCTTCGATTTTTTTTTAAAAAGGAAATAAAATGAGAATAATCCCGCCAAGTTCTCACACAACTTGTTCTTTTCGTGCCGCAATGGAGCTGGACCAAGTCCCGGGAAGGTACTTTTCTTGGCCATGGACACCGCCAAACCATATGGCATCCCATGGGCGCTGTTCTCGCCCATAGTGCGGCGCGGATCCATCCAGTACGGTACCGCCGCGGTCCACCGCAGCCTCCGTCGTCTTCGTCTTCGTCTTCATCTTCATCTTCGTGTTCGTTGCCCAAGAACTCGCCGGCAGCTCGCCCGTACGAGTATTAATCGCCCGAAACGTGTAATCGTCCGGATTCATGTTTCACTCTTTCTGAAGTGTGCTCTACGGCTTAGATAAGTAGTAGGTAAGAGTTGACTCGGCCAACGTTATTTATGTACTTTCTCAGCTGAAATTCACGACAGACATGATTTTGGCCCGATAAACCAAATTAAAAAGAAGTCGAACGCGAAAATTCTCTTAGCGCAACATCGGTTTCGCGGCGGCCTCCTGGACCAGCAGAATCGAGCGGACCCGCCGGCTCTAGCTACAGTAGCGAGCATAGGTTCGTTGATCTGCTTTAGTGAAGTTGTCGTGAGGAAAATGTTTCACGGCACTAATCGAGATCAATCAAATTGTTATTGTCTTTTTGGGACGGTCCGTCTCTGGTGGATCTGTGTTTTCACTGAAACAACATTAGCCGTGGTGGGAAGGGAGACCAGTTTGACCCTAATAATTCAAACTTCGATGTTTCTAAGAGATTTTCGAGGGTTACATTATTTTTTCTAATTTTATTTTTGGGTCATATCAGCCCAAACACAATACAGCCTTCATAAATCTTGCAACGGCACAATTTCATATAAAAGTTAATTATATTACGAAATATAAAAAAATCTTGTAACGAAAGCAAAATATCAATTTTTACATATATTAGCAACTTAACTTAAATACCGATGGAAGACATTTTGCTAATAAATCATACTAAGAATATTACTACAAAATTTTGCAAATATCACGCCATTGGTTCAAAAGTTACAAGCATTTTAGCACTCCCAATTTGAAATAATTGAACTAAAATAAAGTAAAATTTTGAACGCGATTATCTCGAAACTACATTTTTTGTTAAAAATATCATTCCTATGATGACTTCAGTGAAATGCTATTGAGTCCTTTCAAAATTTTAGCTGGGTGCCAAATTTGTGTGCAAACTTTAATTTTCGACGAACTTAAATTTAAATTTTAAATTTTGGTGCCGAGGATGATATATTTTGTTTTCTATGGCGCCCTTCAAAAACTGAATAATAGCAATAGTAATAATTAAAATGACAAGTTTAAAAATAAATCGTCCGAAAATATTGAGAAAAAAGTACGTAAATTCTTGAAAACACACCTTAAAACGCCATAATTGGATTTTTATCGCTTCAAAAACACCATCACTTAGAATTTATTAGGTTAAAATTATTAATTCATTTTAAAAACTACTTTAAACATTTTCAAATTTCATATCTCTTGGACTACTCACAAGGATTTGATGCCAGTTGCTTCAGAAGAAAAATTAATGAATATTTTCATTTTTATAAATTGAAATTCTTTTTTGGATAAGTAGCCATTTTTTCAGTGACTGCTGAATGTAAAAGAAAAAAAATTATTTAATAAATAATTAATTAATTGAAACGACTAACAAGCAGTCGTATGAAATTACACTGAATTTGTATCACCATAGTTGGCGATAATGATCTTATGTAATTATTAAAGTTAATTTAATAATGAAAAAACTAATATAATAAAGTCGAAATAACAGAAAAACCAAAATTGAAATTAAGTAAATTAAATATATATTACTTATTAGAGGGTTTTAAGATAAGTATACTCCCAATTTTGGTTGTTTTTATGTATTACTGTCCAGAAATCGGACTGTACATAATTTGATTAGTTCTCTGAACTTCGTGTTCGACTTGTTTCACGCGGTTTCATTGTTTGTTTACAACATGCGTAAATGGTTAATTTATACGTAGATATAATTTTTCCGTATATGTAGTACTGGTACCCGGTCATTTTTTTTTGTCCTACAGTGGATAATTACTCCGATGCTAATGACTAATGGACAACTGGTCCATCCCCATTCATTTTCCACCCAATCGCGTTTCTTATTTCTCGAAAATTTCAAGTAGGCAAAATTCCAGATGGGTTTTCAGGACAAAAGGGCCCACCCGGGGTGAATTTTAGTAGAACAAACAAAAGCTCTCCTTCTACAGCCCTTAAAAAACCAAATCCTTGCAATGCATAAAAACATCTCAACGCATCCCTCACCACCCTCTGGAAACGGCGCATCAGGTAGAGAGTCGAGTTTAATTTTGCGGCGAAAGTCCAAAAGTTAATAAACAAGGCGGATGATCTCGAGATTAAAATCTGGGAATGAATGGATCAAAGGGGACTTGCGGTGGGTTATTGAAGAGCTCGGGATGATTTCCCTGATGGGGTAGCTTCTGTGATTTATCCACTCAAAACGATATACCCGTGGCAGGAGTTAGAGGAATAAGTGAAGCGAAAAAGGCGCAAAAAAAAAAAAAAATACCCCAGCCCCATCATAATCATAACTGCCGTCGTAGTCGCATTATTTTCGTCGTAATATTTGTCGTCTTCATTGTCGAAGACGAACAACGTCTTCATCGCAACTGAGCGGGCGCGATAAAAATGTGTGATGCGTGGTAATGATCCATTTTGCTGAAGGTACGCGAACAATTCAAAGGATGCCCCACTGAGATGCGACCACTCAGTCGGGCTCCAGATTATGATCAAATTGTCCATTTTAGGGGCCCGCATCTCGCGAAATTCGCGAATTTTTGCCCCGTCCTCCCCAGGGATGTTTATGATGTTGATCAGCAGCAGGGATCTATCCATGTCGCCACATCGACTCGCCTGCTCCCAGCATGGCTCGTCCGCGATTTAAGATAGATCCACTGCAGACTTACGGACTATAAAGGCATCTTAAAGGCAAGATCCTCTGGACCGCTTCCATGGAACTTTAGTAAAACAAAATAAAAATATTTTTTTAAGATCTGCACGATGATAGAGGACAGAGTTCGGAGGAAATTTTCCATTTTGTAGTCTTTTACGTCTTTATAAGGATTTTTTTATTATTAGTTTCTTTTTCATTTTTTTATTGAAAGTACGTCTCAAGACGCTGGAGAAGCCTTAAAAAAGGGTCTTAAGCAGCCAGCGCAGTCTCAACATTGTTCTGAAAACGAGCCGTTTCGGCGCTTTTGTACCGCCGTCGAATGAGGGAAAGTGTGGAAGGTTTTATTGGGCAGTTAACCTTTTGCCAAAGACTTGTGAATTGTTCTTGGCTCTTTAGGTGCTCCTTTGCCTACTAGAGCCTGTGTGGGGCCCTCTGCGGGCAGGAGCCATAAATTCTCTGGTTCAGGCTAATTAGAACAAATTCACGGGAGCTCGTTTGCCCGTGAGATCCAAGAATGAGAAGAATCTTTTTGATAATATTCTGAGTTTTAACAGCCTGCCCGGGCGTTGTTCAGAGGTGGGCCCAAATTTTATTGGATCCCCCAAAATGTTAGCTACTGTGGAACGCGTACAATTAAAATGAAATAAAATAATAAAAAAAAAAAAACATAAAGGTGTCACTGCCAGACTGAGCAGGTATAGAGTATACAGTGTCCCGCTTAATTGGTGCGTTAATCAATTATTCAATCGGCGACGACCTCGCGGACGCTATTTCGCGGCCTAAGAATATCGCCTTCGACGGCGACCGTTCAACGAATGAATCAATTAATTTGCGTCCAATGAAGCAAAGATAAGACCTCTCTGAGACCTTGTACTTCTCTAACCGGGCGAAGGGCGAGAAAAAATTATGCAGGTAGCGCAATCAGATAAGTGGACACCGCGATATGGTGCCGCGGTTCCGCGGTTTCGCGATCCCGCCACCGCGGCCACCACACGGGTCCCTGACTCCAATTAAGTGGTAATTCATATTCATTCATGCTTCGAATCGGGAAGAAGGGTAATTAAGTGAACAAGGAGTCCCAGACTTGGGGGATTTATTTTTGGTGCGATGGTGGGTGGCACTTTTGCAGTATCTCTGTTCGCGAGGGACCAATTCATTCATTAGCGGATGCCCCGGCGACGACAGCGCGACGACGCACCATCCGCCGTCGCGTCCTTATCCCTTTCGACCGCCCTTATCCCTTTCGATTAGTCAACAGGCTTGATCTTTCGCTCCCTGAATCTGAACGGGAGGCCCCCCCCAATTCCCCTTCTGGACGATCTTTTCGAGCCCTCGCAAGATGACTAAATGCCGAACTACGGGATGTTGGTCGATGTTTTAATTTAAGTTAATTGGGCCACCCATTTGCTGGCTGATTTTCCTCCAGCGATATCTTGGAATTGATTCCGTAGAAATTTGCATACGTTACCACCGGGAACCCTCCCGGATGAGTGCTCCGGCACATTTCGTGGAAACGATCCCGCTTGAGGGCAATAGGTGTTTGAAGGTGAGAAAGGTTCCGCGAATTATTATTGGCGCAAAATTGTTCCGGTCGAGGTTAAGGGAGATCACGAGCTTAAAAATCTCAAAGTACTAATACGAGCAGTTGATTTGTTTTGGAATGAATCAATTTAAATAAGTTATTATAGTTTATACTAAAAGATAGTAAACTATTACAAATCAAACCTTTTTCTAAAATCTAATTATTATCTTGATCTGTGTGGCTTAAACCATTTTTTGTTCCGATTTGTATTTAATTTTATAATTCTCTATTTACCATGTACTCCAATTTAAAATTTTAAACATCAATCAATTATTTTTATAATTTCCTTGTTATTGACAAAAAATGTTGTAAAAATTTGTTATTTACTTTATACATGTAAACGAGATACGGTTGGCTATATATAAAAAATCGTCATAATTATCAAAGGTAAATAAATCTTACGTGATATTGGTTTCCAAAATATTTAAATAAAACAAGTAAGTGTCTTATTGAGACTGATAAAACTAGATTCCCAATTTTAAATGGTATTTTTATAGTACACATAATTTACCAAGAAAGTACACTTATAATATCAGTGACACTTTTAAATAAGTAATGAAAAATATTTGAGAAGTAATTGTTCAGAAAAAATTGTTTTGAAATCTGAATAAACTTTACAGTCAAAAAATGTTACTAACGATAGTTTATTTTTTAATTACATTCTCCAGTTTTATATTTCTATATCTACTATTCAAAAATTCATTTGTTTAAGCAAATTCTAGAAAACCAAAATATTTAAACGAAGCATAGTTTAAAGATGACGAAAAGGGAGTAGAAGAAATCTTACGACTAAAAATATCTTATTAGAAAAATCGAATGTCATATACCTATTATCTTTTGCTATTGCACCAATAAAATATTCAGGATAAATTACCAACTTTTTCTGATGGTTAACATGTTATCGAAAGCCGAGTCCTTTTTCTAGTGTATGACAATATTTCAACCAATATTAGGAACATAAACTCTTTAAATTCTAATAAAATAGAGAATTGTAATAAATCGAATGCTGTCCGCCTTTGATAGTCTGAATGGTGGCCTTGTCATCTACCCTGAAACTGAGTTATCATATTACCTTGTGATTATTTAAATAAGACATTGTGGAAGTCCAGTTGATTGAATTGCGTCATATACCACCATAGAGAGGCTTTTGTAACCTTTATGTATATGCAGTTTTGTTGCATTCTTTAAAAGCAGATAACGCATTGCCGGGAATTTCTGAATGAACATTTCAACTAACTAAAACAGTGATATTGGCATCAATTTATTATCTAACGTAATTAGCGCTTCATGAGTTATATTCACTCAAGCTTTCTATTTTTGTTTCTAATAATTCGAAATCTCAGTAAACCAAGATATTTGAAAAACCATAATTTAAAAGCGTCAACAGCGAATTGAGGGGGAGAATTTAAGGGCTGAAAATAAATTTACATGTTTAACTACTGCCATGTATTACCTTCTGCATCGTCAAAATGTTCCAGATAAAGTAACAAATACTCCAGATGGTCTTACTGACTTGATGTCGGATATTACTAGAGAGGTTTTAAGGGTTCGTCCGCCATCGCATTGTGTCTACAAGTTCATCGCTGATTATCTTGATGCACTGTTACGAGTTCGAGAGAAAACTTCGAGTACTATATTTTATTTATTCTTCTGCATATAGTATTTTACAGATACCTTTAAACATATTTTTTAGGGCTATATTTAATTTCTATTTTCATAATTTATTTATATTTTTCATAATATAGCTTTTTTCAGTTGCCCAATCGGTTATCGCCGAGTTAATTGAAACATCTCAAAATGTGTGTAACTTCCTACAACAATCAGGAGTTTGCTACGATAAAGCAAAAAAGGCTGCTACTCTTATAGAAAAATCGTTTCAAGATTTTGTAAAAGCGAAACGTTGTAATGCAACCGAACACCTTCACGATTTTAAGGAGATAGAGCTTATTAGTGAGTTAATTACCAAATGCAGGTTTACTGAAAGAGAAATTGCGCGCTCTTCACCTGGGATTAGAAAGGCTTTTAGGCAATTCATCAGTGATTATTTGAATTTGATGAAGGTTGGTATTTTTAATATTAAAGACAATAGCTACTTTATTGGAATGATATTGCGATTTAAGTGTTAATTCCTTATTCTGAATCTTCAGTTTTGGAAGTGAATATAATATTGAGGTTTTGTTGCAGTAATTGTTAAATAACTTTTATTTTCCTAGGCAACAGTTTATGGAGCTTCAGCGGTTGTTCCCATTGTTCAATTCACATTCAAAGCAACAGTTCGAGGGAATTTGGATATCTTGAACAACAGTGCCACACTAATTCAGGCTACCTTTCGAGGATATAAAGTTCGTGCCCATTTGGTAAAATAAAAAATATTGGTGTTTAGAATGAGTAATTCTTAAAAAAAAATACTTTAGAGATCGCTATCCCTTCAATTCGATATGTTTATCACTAAGATTATGAAACACCCATACGTTAAGAAAAAGAAGATCAAAAAGTGCGCTCCATTCGATCCTGTAAGTAATTTTAATTTTTATGAACTTTTTGGTTAATTAATTTTATAAACTCATTTCAGTTAAGATATGAGTGCATGAAGGACGAAATGCTTTACTGCAAACTTGCTAAGGCGGCTCAAATAATACAGGTATCATTTAGTTGACCATCTTTTAATCATTTATCGTGGTAAAATTTAACTTTCAGAGAAATTATAGGCGCTACCACAACAAGGTACTTTACAACTATGCGGTAAGCCTTTACCATTTTACTTTGCACAATTGAATTAATTAAAAGATTATCTCTATTTAGTATTCAAAACGAATTTTGGATAGAGCAGCTACAATAATACAGGTAAAGTTCTTGGTATTTTAATTATCTGATGTAAAATAACCTATTTCAGAAAATATTCCGGGGATATCTAGCAAGGAAAAGATTCAAAGTGATGACTTCACTCGAAAGCTACAAGGTATTAAACCTCCTTATGCTTGCAAAAAAAATTTGTTTCTCTTTGATTTTAATAGGATACGGAAGATTAATAATTATTAATATTTTAATTTATTCCTGTTTAGAAATATTATGGTCAACCCGTAGACGATTGCCAACTACAGTATTATAACAAAAAAGCCACTATAATACAGGTAAATCTCATAAACAAAACAAAAGCAAAGTTAATTTCTGCAATATTAATGTGAAACAATGATTTTAGAAAACATACAAAGGCTATCGAACAAGAAAAGAGTTTAAAAAGAAGAAAGATTTGGCTTTAGGGGTATAAAAACTTTTTCCAATGAGTTAGCACACCTTTACTACTTAATATTTTCAGATACGATTTTATTCATCCTTAGACGGTGATGAATATCAAATGTACCACGATAAAGCTACCGTAATACAGGTAAATTTCATATAAAAATTAAACCATATGTCTAATTTTTCTATTTTCATTAAGGCTAATTACCGGGGGTATAAAACAAGACAAAATTTGAAACTAGATCAATTAGTAAGTTATACTAATGTTATTACGTACCTACATTATGAACTTACACAAAATAAGAGTTTTAAATATGTTTATACTCAAAATTATTTTTGTTTTGTGATTCTTTTTTAAATTGATACAATTGCGAAAAAATTATAAAATTTAAAAGGTTTAATGTTTTAAACGAGTATACACATATTAATTCATCAAAATATATTTCAGAGATCGAGCAAGGACGATAAGGTAAAGGAAACCAAAGGAGATATTGAAGATTTCGAGGTATTTCATTTTAATAATAATTATGTTTATCAGTTTTTTGATTTTTTTTTTTTAGAAATATTATGGCGCATCTATAAACGAAGATGATCGTAATCGTTATAATAAAGCAGCAACGAAAATACAAGTAAGTATTATATATAAGCAAACATTTAATTAATTTTTGTCTTTTCCCACAAAGGCCAAATTCAGAGGGTATATAGCACGAAAACATTTTAAACTCCATACTGCGGTAAGTTACGAATATGATTTCTTATATAAGCAGAAAATAAGAGTACACATAGTGCCTTGAGAATTAATTTTTAATAAATTTAAAATATATACATTTTCGATCATCAGAAGGCTGCTAAAGAAATTACAGAGAAACCGCCTCTAAATGAAGGGACTCCTTCAAAAGGACTCGAAAAGGTGGAGGAAGAAACTGCTCCAAAAGAAAACGTATCACCAGAACCAGTAGAAGAAACACCACCTAAAGAACCAGAACAAGCAGAAGCCCCACAAGAAGCTGAAGAAGTATACTTTTAAAATTTATATTCAAGTTGACGCAAATTAAAAACTATATTTTATTTTATTACAGCAAATTCCGGTGGATGAAGCTCAAGTGGTAAGTGTTAACATAATTTATATAAAAATTCTCACTAATTAGATTTTGTTTCAACAAATATTAAATAACAAAGGAAAACAAAGAGTAAGGAAGCTGAGCGTTCTGAAAAAGAATCAGTGTGATCTCAAAATTAATATTTACACTTTATATGTACTAATATGTATTTGGAATATTATAACTTTCAATAAAATCCAATTTTGGCTTCATACTCATTTTAATTTTTTTGACAATTAATATGGTTAGTAAATATTAATAAAATGTATAAGAAAAGGATACTGAAGCTTTAAAGGATGCGTGTAAAAGCTATTATTTATACTTTAGGTATAGCAATGAAATAACTAAACAATTATTATTTTTCGCTTTTCTGTAACATTTACTATATAGTTTTAATAACCTTTGAATAGACCCAAAATATTTTTTGAACTTCCATATATTAATTTTGTGATATTACTTTGAGATTTCGGTATATAGGTAATTTTGTAGATAACATAAGCGTTGCAAAGGTAGCTTTATTTATAACGTATTTTTAGGTAGCATATATGGTATATGAAGTGACTGATCAGTGATCAACATAATAATCGATTTTCTCGCTTGGAAAGATCACACAATTCGAATTTGAGATTAATGAAAACAAAGTCGAAATTTTATAGTCTGTCGGTGGGCCCTGGCAGGCTGCAAATAATCCTCTTTACAGCATTCCACCGGACGTTGTTGGACTAGACAAATTGAAAATTACGCAAATACGCTCTGGGGCCCCGGAGTGGCCGCGAAAGCTCCCCTATTCGGGCGGAGGCTCCACCGCGGGCCCCATAAAGACAAATTGATTATTATAACCTCGCGGCAGCACTTATGGCCGCGGTGTGCAAACACTTTACGGCGATTTCATGGTCTTCTGCGGGGCCACCTCGCGCGGCCGGGCTCTGTCAATGGACCACACACAATTTGCATCTCGCCGGAGAGCACCTCCAGCATCCTGGAGCAGGGTCCAGGGCCTAGGTAGGCCTCGGCGACGGGTCCGCGCTTGCGGTAGTTTCGCGGGCCCCGACTCGAAGATTATGTCCGGGCTTATTATAAAAAGCAATTTCATTTGTGCATAATGGTCGTCGTCGCGGCCGAGGCGGGATTTGATTTTAATATCACCGGGCGCAGTCGTAGAATCATCCCGGCGCACAGTGGGACCATGGTGTTTGCGCGAAATTAAGTTTCGTCACTAAAATGATAGTTAATTTCTTAGATGGGGTTTTGTACCCCACATTAAATCCTTCGGGAGATGGGATCGGGAACAGTAAATTGACCAACAAGCGGCTCTTCCTTGTGGTTGAGGGGATTATAATCGCCTTGGACGGGGGAGGGGATCATTTTATATTAAACAAAAATAATAACGTTGTATTGCGGGGTGAATCTTTATAGTAACATTGCTTGCGGCTGAATTATTGCAGTAGTAATTTCAAGAAAATTTTCTCATTTATTTTAATTGCAAGGAATAAGAGTTACAAATAGACCTGTCATTTACATAAATGCTCGCAATATAGTAACGTGGAAAGTATGCACCTTTTCAATTCACATTAGACCATTTTTAAATTAAATCTAGCCAATTTCCATTAAGTATATTTTTATTCGAAAGTTTCAGCTAAAACGTATTTAGCAATTTATTACAAGTTAGTAAAATATTTTTGAAGTTACTGTTGGGAGTGGAAATACTCTTCTCTCATTCATCCAGAATATAAAATTAATTGAAAATTAAACAAAATTAGACAAGATGATTAATAGTTAAATTTTAAAAAGATCCTAATGTTAGTACGTAGTAATAAATTTTCAATATTTTTCAAAATTCCTAAGCTTCTAAGTGGTGAAGCGATATTTAATGATCAACTAGGATAACTAACTTTGATTTTATCAATAACTTGGAGCTTGTAAAAATCTTTATCTTAAAAGATATTTCGCATAAAAATAACAATTACAAAATTTTGGTATTTTGTATTTTTTATTGTTGGTTTAACTTGTAGTTCAGATTAAAGTTTCGTGTTATAAATATACAGAAATTATTATTGTTACTTCATGTTCTTTATACGCCATGTATTTGTGACATATATTTTGTTTATGGTAAAGAGTAATAAGTGCTTAATTTAAAAGTAAAATATTCAAAATAAGATTTTATCGTATTGTACTCGCCAAATTTTTTTTTTTTTTTTGG